>JBAJHW010000003.1:83187588-84461500 GCA_037013535.1 Intellagama lesueurii
TCTTAAATGAACAGTGCAAGGATATAGAGGAAAATAATAGAAAGGGAGAAACCAGAGATCTGTTCAAGAAAATTGGAGATATTAAAGGAACCTTTTGTGCAAAGATGGTCATGATAAAGGACAAAAATGGTAGGGACCTTACAGAAACAGAAGACATCAAGAAGAGGTGGTAAGAATACACAGAGGAATTATACCAGAAAGATCTGGATGTCCCGGACAACCCAGATAGTGTGGTTGCTGACCTTGAGCCAGACATCCTGGAGAGCGAAGTCAAGTGGTCCTTAGAAAGCATGGCTAACAACAAGGCCAGTGGAGGTGATGGCATTCCAGTTGAGCTATTTAAAATCTTAAAAGATGATGCTGTTAAGGTGCTACACTCAATATGCCAGCAAGTTTGGAAAACTCAGTAGTGGCCAGAGGATTGGAAAAGATCAGTCTACATCCCAATCCCAAAGAAGGGCAGTGCCAAAGAATGCCCCAACTACCGTACAATTGCACTCATTTCACGCGCTAGCAAGGTTATGCTCAAAATCCTACAAGGTAGGCTTCAGCAGTATGTGGACCAAGAACTCCCAGAAGTACAAGCTGGATTTCGAAGGGGCAGAGGAACTCGAGACCAAATTGCTAACATGCGCTGGATTATGGAGAAAGCCAGAGAGTTCCAGAAAAACATCTACTTCTGCTTCATTGACTACGCAAAAGCCTTTGACTGTGTGAACCACAGCAAACTATGGCAAGTTCTTAAAGAAATGGGAATGCCTGACCACCTTATCTATCTCCTGAGAAATCTATATGTGGGACAGGAAGCAACAGTTAGAACTGGATATGGAACAACTGGTTGGTTCAAAATTGGGAAAGGAGTATGACAAGGCTGTATATTGTCTCCCTGCTTATTTAACTTATATGCTGAATACATAATGCGAAAGGCTGAACTGGATGAATCCCAAACCAGAATTAAGATTGCCAGAAGAAATATCAACCTCAGATATGCAGATGATACCACTCTGATGGCAGAAAGTGAGGAGGAATTAAAGAACCTCTTAATGAGGGTGAAAGAGGAGAGCACAAAAAATGGTCTGAAGCTCAACATCAAAAAAACTAAGATCATGGCCACTGGTCCCATCACCTCCTGGCAAATAGAAGGGGAAGATATGGAGGCAGTGACAGATTTTACTTTCTTGGGCTCCATGATCACTGAAGATGGTGACAGCAGCCACGAAATTAAAAGACGCCTGCTTCTTGGGAGGATAGCGATGACAAACCTAGACAGCATCTTAAAAAGCAGAGACATCACCTTGCCAACAAAGGTCCGCATAGTCAAAGCTATGGTTTTTCCTGTAGTGATGTATAGAATTGAGAGCTAGACCATAAAGAAGGCTGACCACCGAAGAATTGATGCTTTTGAATTGTGGTGCTGGAGGAGACTCTTGAGACTGGACTGCAAGGAGAACAAACCTATCCATTCTGAAGGAAATCAACCCTGAGTGCTCACTGGAAGGCCAGATCCTGAAGCTGAGGTTCCAATACTTTGGCCATCTCATGAGAAGAGAAGACTCCCTGGAAAAGACCCTGATGTTGGGAAAGTGTGAAGGCAAGAGGAGAAGGGGACGACAGTGGACGAGATGGATGGACAGTGTCATCGAAGCAACCAACATGAATTTGACCCAACTCCGGGAGGCAGTGGAAGACAGGAGGGCCTGGCGTGCTCTGGTCCATGGGGTCACGAAGAGTCGGACACGACTTAACGACTAAACAACAAAAAAATTCTATTATATGCCATCAGGTTGGTTCTGACTTAGGGCAACCTTCTCCAGGGTTTCCTAGGTATGGAGTACTCAGAAGTGGGTTATCAGCCCCTTCTTCTGGTGTCACTCTGGGACTGAGTCACTTGGTTAAGGCCACAGAGCCTGACTCTTCTCCCACAAGGCACAGTGAGGAATTGAACCCCTGGCTCCTCAACCAGGTGCTCTGACTCACTGAGCTATACAGCCAGCCAAGGAATATGTATGGCTATGTGTAATTCCCACTGGAAGTTTGGTTACAAGGAACGAACTATAACCATAGGAATTCATTTGCTTCCACAACTCCACCACAATTCAAAAGGACTCTGGTTGCCTTGCAGAGATGGATTCCCACCATCCACTCCCTTTTCACTGCCAGAATGGAAACTCCTGGCCAGTGTAATTCTACAGGATCGCCTCCTGCTGTCATTATACGTGTGGTGATTGCAGTCAGCTGAAATGTAACTTCTGCTTGTGCAATAAGGCATCAGATGCTTTTGTGTGCAAATGCCAAGAGTGACAAACTGCACATAACATGGACCACGAAAGGTTTGATTCCAGTGCATTCAAGCCCTTGAGTTCAAGAATTTATATGTATGCCATGTAGTGTCAAGTAGCTTCTGCTTTCTGGAGATGCTAACAGGGTTTCCAGGATATGTGAGACTGTCAAAGATTGGTTTACCATTGCCACCCCACCCCCAGTGAGTTTCTATGAGCAAGCAGTTCAAGACTGTATTGACCACACTGGTTCTCATACATGTGTACAACATTGACTCTCATTATACACGTAACTCCCCTTTACTGATGGGTTGTTCATGCAATACATCTATGCAGTCAACCCATGGACAGGGAAATGGAGTTGTGCTCTTTGACCCTTATCATGCAGTGATCCGTACTGTGCAAAACACTGGATGCAGGTGAAGGAAAAGCATAGCAGGCCACCTAAAGTGTCTTATCATATGCTGTGTCTTGGGTCCATATACAGGGGAGGGGTTCATATCCTCTTCTTCTATATAGAAAGGAAAGGATTAGATTCCAGCCCCCCATCAGTGATGCTCCACTAAAAAAAAAAAAGGGGGGGTGAGAGGATAGCCCAAGGTGCAGAACTGGCTAACCCATTTTGAAGTAAGTTCAAGCACTACATCTTACCATCCAAACAGCAAACCCCTCCAGCTGACAGGATTAAAACCAGGGGCCAAAACTACCTGACGGCAACACTGTTTCTCATTTTCAATATATACCTGGGTGTTCTGCCTTTACTACTTAAAAAAAGAAGAGAGTTGTTTGTGCAAATATTGCCAAGCATATATCCCATTTGGCTGTTGCTCACAGCAGTGGTGGACAACTTTGGTGGGACTGGGACCGATATTCTGTCCCTGGAATCCTCCGTGGTTGCACAGATGCCAACACACACACACACACACACACAGAGAGAGAGAGAGAGAGAGAGAGAGAGAGAGAGAGAGAGAGAGAGAATCTAAATAGCTAGAAGTTCACTTCCAGTTTTGAAAAATTGCTATTTCGGAGCACTAAATGACACAGAGGGCCTCTGTGTGACTAATTTAAAAGATGAATTGTATCCAGCGCCTGCAATTCGACTTTTATTATCTGGAAACACAGATGAGGGGTGTGTGCACAAAAACAGCATATGGCCCTAGGGCTGCACTTTGGCTGCCCCCACTTACAGGGAAGAACGTTACTTAGTGAACAGTCCTGGAAGGTTTTGGTGTTGGGGCAGGGTCACATTTTTTCCAGACGTGTGCTTCTTTTAGCAAAAAAAAAAAAAAAAAAAAAAAGGTTCAAGGAGGTTTCAAGCAAACCTTCTGAAACTTAAGAACGTTTGAACAATGGTATGGCCTATCTCTGAAGGTGATGGGACTCTCCTTTGGAGGTTTTTAAAAGAACGTTAGTTGGTGACCCCTCAGGGCTAGAAATAACCGTGTCTAAAACTCAAGGGAAATCAGCCTCAGATAGCTGCTATGCAGGAAAGTGCATTCTCTACTTTGAACTCTGCTGGCATTTTAGAGATGAGAATCTTGCTCCCATTTTGCTATCCACATACATATGGTTGTAAAGACATTTTAAATCACAGAAATAGCCAACTGCCTCCACTGAACCCCCCCTCCCGGGTGGAAATTGAATCCTGACAAGTGCTAGACCCCCTAAAGGTATCTCTACTTGGGAATGGGCTTTACACATATAACAATATTTTTGCCATATAACAATACTGTGAGGCTCAAACAAATAAGGCTGTTGAAGACCTACAGTATAATCTCTAAGTACTTTCCAGAATTATGTATGATACAGTAAGATCCGCCTGGCTCCCTCGCTGAGGGCCTTCAAGACTAACCTGAAGACATGGCTATACAGGCAGGCCTTCCCTACAACCATTACCTAGCCTATCTCCCCTTTTTTCTCTCTCCTTCTTCTTTTTCTTCTTTTTTCCTTTCCCATCTTGGACTAATCTGGATTTTATCTTAGTTTATTTTTATATTATATGTAAACCACCCAGAGTAGACACGTTCTAGATGGGCGGTATATAAATCTAATAAATAAATAAAATAAATAAATAATTTCCTCCAGGTAGAAAGTCCTCACTGATGCCAGTAGGAAAGGACCCCTGCCTACCCCATCCCATGGTAAACAACAGGTTTAGAGAGGCTATTTTTCATGTAGACTGTGATTATGGGAGGGGGGGGGGGAGAGAGAAAGAAATTAAAGGTCACACATGTCCTGTTCATTATAAGGAAAGACATAACTCCCAGTGACACATTTAGCACCATGCGTTGTTTGATCCTAAATCAACAGGAGCTGAGTTTTAAAGTGTGGTGTCGATTTTCTTCAAAAGAAATGAGAAGCAAATCTTGACAATTGACACAAATAGGTCCTTAAAAGTCCATTTAGATTGTGAAATATTAGTATTTATGCACTTCAGAAAAGTATTGTTAGTGTACAGTCATCTGCACTCATCACAAAACGCCAACCCCTTGGAGCTTTCATCAATATAGATGGGATGTACAGACAATGCCCAGTCATCTATTCTACTTCTCATTTTCTCGCATTAGCATTCAGCGGAAACCTACATGAAAAGTTTGAATTGAAAAATAAAATCTGTTTTAAATTAAAGGGAAGAGGATGCTCTTTGTAGCCAACGAGGCATGGCTGGGGAATTGAAAATTATGCAATGCAGAATTTGTCATTAATTACCCTCTTTATTTCGCCAACTATTTGGCTGAACATTCTCTTCAAATTCTAGCTAACGGCGTCGGTTTTTGTGCTCAGCACAGAAAGTCTGCTAAATTCATATTATAGCTCTGTCAGAGAAGGCTTGTATATGCTAACCACACACATGCTTTCTGAGGGAGCTTTGCTCTCATATTTCATTAATGTGACCTGCTTTGGGGGATCATTGTCCAAAAGGCGGGATAGAGATATAACAATATTAATGCTACTATTCATAAATATAAGAACATATTCTTATAAATTCTTGTAAAACACGATAACTCTGTGTTAGAAGCACCAGATTCTCCTCACACCTTCTGGGAGTGTGTCCTTTTCTCTATAGCTTTACACAAGCACAGAGTGTTGAAGGAATGTGTGTGCCGAGAGACAGTGTGTATTAATAGCAGGAAACATGGCTTTTCCCATCATTTATTTATTTGTTATATTTCTATATCATCCCATGGTGAACAAGCACTGTCTGGGCAGTGTATAAACAACCAGGATATCATATTATAACAACACAGCTGGATTACTGTAACACACTACATGGGGCTACCTATGGGAAGTGTCAGGAAACTTCAGCAGGTCCAAAACACAGGAGCCAGGTTGCTAACTGGGGCTAGTTACAGGGCTCAGACAATCCCCTTGTTATAGCAGCTTTACTGGCTGCTGATCCATTTCCGGGCAAAATTCAAAGTATTGGTGCTAACCTACAAAGCCCTAAATGGCTTGGGCTCAAGGTGTCTCAAAGACCACATCTCCCTTGAGGAACCTGCTTGAGTGTTAAGATCATTGGGAGAGACCTTTCTCTTGGTCCGCCACCTTCAAAAGTACATTTGGTGGGGACATGGGAGAGGGCTTTCTGTCTTGCTGCTCCCAGACTCTGGAACTCCCTCCCACAGGAGGCTAGACTGGCCCCATCTTTGCTGTCCTTCCTCAAGCAGGCGAAGACCTTCTGCTTCAGGCAAACTTGCCCTGAGTGACTGGCTGACTTAATACACTTTTTAAATGAACTGTTGTACCTTCCTGCTTTGAATGTGCTTTGCTGTTGCTTATGTTTTTCAGTATTATATTTGTACACTCACTGTTGTCAGCTTTATATTTTCTTTTAATGATGTAAGCTGCCCTGGGTCCTTTTAAGAAGAAAGGTGAGGTAATTTTTTTTTAAAATAAATAAACAAACAAACAGTTAAACATACTAATAATTGACAAATAACCAAACATAATAAATAAAAAACAAGGAGCATAATATCCTCTGCTGAATGGAGACAATTGCATTAAAATTGACCCCAAACTAATGTTCTAACCACCTAAATCTAAAACCATATGGCAAACACTAAAGCCCCAAGTGCTTAGGGGTTTTCATGCGTAAGACCATTAAAAGCTGTCCTGAAGAGTTCAGTTTTTCGCATCTTTCTGAAAGTAAGAAGGGATGCTGCTTGGCTGACCGCCAGTGGTAGCTTCTTCCACAAGAAGGGGGCTAGAGCATAAAATGCCTAGTTTCTAGTTGTAGATTTTCAACTCCCTTGGCTTGACGCTTTTAATAACATCTGTTGTGAGGGGCAGAGGGGGGGTGTAAATTGCTCCAGGCAGAGACCTTGCATTAGATATTGAGCTCCCATCATGTGTAATTTGACCTTGGGATGCTGTTGTTCACAGAGAGGTCCCAGCTGCTACCACCAGTTCCAGTTTCTGAGCTTCTGAGGCTCTGGAGGCTTCCAAGGGAATTTTAATGTTGAGTTCAATCGTGCAAAATACTGATGAGCATTTGAAGCACTGTTAGTTGTAACACTATAATCCTTTTTGTCAGTGGTTCATGGTTGGTTCCCCTCCCCATCTCCTCTGCTCCATCTGTCAGTGTGATTCTCTGGACTGCATGCCCCTCACTGTCAAGCTATGTCTCTGGACCCCCAGGCTTAATTTTCCAGAGGGATCACGCACCTCTCACTGAATCCCTCATTTAAAAGAGGTTAACTGCTATGTTTGGTTTTTTTTACTTCCGATCACCCCGTGCTCCTACTAGAGTGCAAAACGACTGCTCTTCAAGCAACAGTCAAGACTTCTTCCCTCATCAAGTGGTTTGACATTTAGCCAAAGGGTTTATGTTTCACCACAAAAATCTCTTCTGATAAATTAGATTTGGGGGAAATACACTTCTGAAATTGGCTTTCATGCAAGATTGGTAATTGGGTGTATTTTACTGTGGCTTCTACCTTTTAACATAATCTCTTTTTAGTCTTGGGGCAATTAAGTGACCATTTTCGCTCATGCCCATTTGAAGTAAATTAGCCTCAACTATGGTAAGTCACCAATAAACCTTTCAACAGGCAAGAGCATGGGAGTCTGCAGAAGGATGTTATGTTCACATGGCGCCATCTAGTGTTGTTATGGTTTATTCCTTTTATTAAGTCCCAGCAAATCTTAACCAAATTCAGCCTGGGTGAAAACCTGTGAATTCCCCTGTCGGATCTCAGTGCACTCTCTTGCACATTGTTATTGACACTGGTCTTCCTTCTCCTCTATTCCAATACTAATTTTAGCCTATGCCAGCCTCACATGGGATAGAAACTCTTTAGCCATATGCTCCCCATATTTCTTCTCTGCTTTTTCCTTTTTCCTTCCACTGTTTTCCCATTCTCTCCCATTAACCCTTCAGTATCTCTCATCTAATGCTTTCATCCACCCTGATCAGTCATTGCATGCTGAATAGTTCAATGAGTTAGATTTCTGACTGCAGAGCAAGAAGTTGGGAGTTTGATTCCCCACTATGCCTTCCAGGAGTAGTGCCACCCTGTGTGGCCTTGGGAAAGCTACACAGCCCCAGAATGCCCCAGATGTACTTCTGAGTAGATATGGGCTATTCGTATTCGTATCCCTGGGGATACGAATACGAATTGTGGCACCACAGGTGCCATGGAGGCTCATTTCCTCCTCCACAACCAGCCGGTCCACTCACTGTTTGCCATGCGGTGGTCAGCTCTGTCCCTGTTGCGCCAACCATGGAAGGAACCTGGCTGGCTCTTCCCCATCTTCCTGCACAGCTGACCACTCATTGGCTGACCAAGACACTCCTCGTCCCACCTCCATTCCAAAATGGCCGGCTGCACCATGACGATGGAGACCTCTGAAGTATCTTTCATCCACAAGCAAGGTGTTTCAATTGCAGATCTTTGTATATTGTTAATTTTTCAAATTCTTTATCTTCAACTCCAGCATCCCCTGGAATTGCAATGTCAATGTTCCAGACATTTCTTCATTCTATTACTACTATGTCTGTTGTGTTATGTTCAAGGTGTCTGTCCGTTTGGATCTGGAAATCCCACAAGATCTTGACTTCCTCATTTTCTGATACCTTCTCTACCTGATGTTCCCATGGGTTTTTGGAGGCTGGAAAGTTATATTTTTTCCATAATGACCAGTGCACTAATTTTGCCACTCTATCATGTCTAACTTTGTAATTTGTGTGTGCAATCTTTGGACATTCACAGCTGCGGTGTGACACAGTTTCATCTTTTTCTTGGCAGAGTCGACATTTGCTGTTAGCACTAATTCCTTGGATCATAGCTTTCATCACGTTGGAGTATAATCTGTTCACATCACTTTTTGGATGTAGTGTGTGATGCATATTCATTAGTTTCCATGTTTTTCGATCCAATTCTTATAATTCGTTTTGAGTCTTATCTATTATTCCAGCTGGGTATCTAATTACTGGAACTGCCCATATGTTTATGGCTTTGATTGTATTTCCACCATTTAATTTTAATTTTAAAATTTTCCACAGTATTTTGATATATTCCCTTTCTGTCAGTTCTTTAACTTTTGTGTGCACAATTTTATCTGCTTCTAGTATTCCAAGGTATTTATAATTTTCATCACTTGATAGAGATGTTATAATATTGCCATTTTTAATTCTATTCCATCTAGTTTTTGGATCTTGCCACGGTGTATAGACAGAGCTGCACCTTTGTCAATTCCAAATTTCATTCGGATATCTTCACTAAATATTTGCACTGTGTGTAGCAATGATTCTACCTCCGTGGAACTTTTTGCATATAGTTTTAGGTCATCCATGTATAACAGAAGATTGATTTTTCCTGCTTGTTGTGAAATATAGTAGCCCAATCCAGTTTTACTTAAAATAACATCACTTCTGCTTCATTGAGTATGCAAAAGCCTTTGACTGTGTGGACCACAGCAAACTTTGGCAAGTCCTTAAAGAAATGGGAGTGCCTGACCACCTTATCTATCTCCTGAGAAACCTATACGTGGGACAGGAAGCAACAGTTAGAACTGGATATGGAACAACTGATTGGTTCAAAATTGGGAAAGGAGTACGACAAGGCTGTATATTGTCCCCCTGCTTATTTAACTTATATGCAGAATACATCATGCGAAAGGCCGGACTGGAGGAATCCCAAGGCGGAATTAAGATTG
This sequence comes from Intellagama lesueurii, assembly GCA_037013535.1. NCBI lineage: Eukaryota > Metazoa > Chordata > Lepidosauria > Squamata > Agamidae > Intellagama > Intellagama lesueurii. The sequence goes on from JBAJHW010000003.1 coordinate 83,197,026, forward strand.
CCGGAAGAAATATCAACAACCTCAGATATGCAGATGATACTACTCTGATGGCAGAAAGTGAGGAGGAATTAAAGAACCTCGTAATGAGGGTGAAAGAGGAGAGCGCAAAAAATGGTCTGAAGCTCAACATCAAAAAAACGAAGATCATGGCCACTGGTCCCATCACCTCCTGGCAAATAGAAGGGGAAGATATGGAGGCAGTGACAGATTTTACTTTCTTGGGCTCCCTGATCACTGCAGATGGGGACAGCAGCCACGAAATTAAAAGACGCCTGCTTCTTGGGAGGAAAGCGATGACAAACATCATCTTAAAAAGCAGAGATATCACCTTGCCAACAAAAGTCCGCATAGTCAAAGCTATGGTTTTCCCTGTAGTGATGTATGGAAGTGAGAGCTGGACCATAAAGAAAGCTGACCGCCGAAGAATTGATGCTTTTGAATTGTGGTGCTGGAGGAGGCTCTTGAGAGTCCCCTGGACTGCAAGGAGAACAAACCTATCCATTCTGAAGGAAATCAACCCTGAGTGCTCACTGGAAGGACAGATCCTGAAGCTGAGGCTCTAATACTTTGGCCATCTCATGAGAAGAGAAGACTCCCTGGAAAAGACCCTGATGTTAGGAAAGTGTGAAGGAAAGAGGAGAAGGGGACGACAGAGGATGAGATGGTTGGACAGTGTCACCGAAGCTACCAACATGAATTTGACCCAACTCCGGGAGGCAGTGGAAGACAGGAGGGCCTGGCGTGCTCTGGTCCATGGGGTCACGAAGAGTCGGACACGACTAAATGACTAAACAACAACAAAACAGCAGTGGTGACAAAGAATCTCCCTGAAATATTCCTCTTTTGATGCTAACTTCTCCAGTTTCTTCACCATGGGCCATTAAGATGGTTTTCTATTTTTCCATGTTTTTCTTGAGGAACTCCTGAATGTTTTTACTAACATTTTTAGATAGGTATTAATCTAGCTGTGTGGCAATGAGTCAAATAGCTTTTTATAGTTTCTCCAGGCCATGTTAAGGTTTGTTTTTCGTCTTTTTGCATTCTTCAGGATCATTTTATCAATAAGCAGCTGATCTTTTATGCTTCTTGACTTTTTAAAGTTCCCTTTCTGTTCAGTTGGATATAGGGAGTTTTCAGTTAAGTATTTATATATAGATCTTGCAAGTACTCCTGTGAGGAGCTTGAACATTGTTGGAAGGCATGTAATTGGTCGATAATTAGTGGGTTCATTGCCCTTTTGATTATCTTTTTTTATCAGAAATGTGCGTACTGTTGTCATCCAATATTCAGTTGTAGAATTTTGAAGTAAGTGGTTAAATTGCACTGCTATACGTTGATGGAGACTTGTTATATGCTTTAACCAAAATCCGTGCAGCTCATCTGGACCAGGTGCACTCCAATTTTTCATATATTTTACTTGCCTCTTAATCATTTCAGTTGTTATTACAATATCATCCCATTTGTTTTCCTTGAGTTTCTTTACAAATGTCTTTAATCATGAGGCGTTTTTGTTATGTCCAGTTGGGCCTTCCCACATTTCTTTCCAAAATTTTAGAGCATCATCTTTACATGGGCCTAATTTCTTTTGCTCTGCATTTTCTCCTAGTGACATATAAAATAATCGTTGATTATTTCAAAATTGTGTGTTTTCTCTATATTGTTTCAAGCATCCATCATATCTTTCAATTTTCTTTGCTGTAGCTGTTACCCGCTGTTTTAATTCTTCCATAGTTTCAACGATCGTTTTCCTTTCTAGGTCATATATTTTGCATAGTCTGGCTTTTACTTTTTCATTTTTAAGTTTTGAATCTTTCAAGTGTTTTAAGTTGCTAATGTCTGCACGTAATTTGTTTATTTTTCTTTCCAGCTGAATTTTCCATTTTGGGGTGCCATGAGTTTTCTGGGGTTTTTGCAGCTTGTAACCAAGTTCCATGGTTACTATGGTAGCTGTACTATACATGAGCTGGTTTGTTTCCTTTAGCGTGTTGGTCGGGATTGTTCTGATGACATTTGCATCATTCAGTAGATCTTTTACTGGTTTACTTTGTAATTGGCGCCAATTGGGGAGCCTTTGTCTTTCTGTGTTCTGGCTAATATGGGTTACTATTTTTCCCCTCAGTGATGTTTGTCATTCTGTCAACTCAAAATTTCTGGGTTGTTCCATAAGTTGTTCCTCTATTGATATGTTTTCTTCCTCTATTGTGTCTAACTCTACCCTCCATTTGTCTTCCATATTATGGTCATTGTCCTGTGTTGGTTTTGCCACCTTTTCTAGTTCTTGCAATTCCAGTTCTGAAAACACTTTACTCCAGATGATAAACCTTCTCTGGTCCATTAATCGTTGTTCAGTTATGTCACTACTTGGGTGTTTCCTTTTCCAAATTTCCATCATTCTTTTTTGAAAACCAGGGGCTGTTGGGTTTGCCTCACAATAACATTTCATAATTTTTCAATTTTCGGCAAGAGTCCAAGTTTTATGTTTACATTATTCCAGCAGTTTTGCAGCAGCCTGTCCTGGTCCCTCAACAGGTCTGCTGAGCCCTGTAGCCCATTTGTCACCAGATGCCCAGACGCTATAGCATCTGATGCAGTCCTTGTTGACCCGGGCGACAACCGATCCGATATGGATTTCTGTTTATTTCCTCTCATCATAATTGATGGCTGGTGGACACAGTTGGTCTGGCTTCTCAGCTGAGACCTGTCTGGCTTGGGAGACCCTTCAGCATAGCTCTCAACCTCACTGAAGCACGCAAGCCCCTCCGCCTCAACAAGGTCTGTGTCCATGGAGGGGATGATGATGATGATGTTTGTTGTTGTTGTTGTTGATGATGATGATGTACTTTAGCTGAATTAGAATCAGTTGACATATGCTATAGAATCATCTAGAACCTCCCCAAGGATTGTGAGGGCTATGAACATGTGGGGGCACTGCCTGGGAAGCAACAGGACCCTGTCAGCTGATCCTCCAGCTCCGGAAGCACAACTGGATTGCTTCCAACACGAAGAAACATTAAAAGAGAATCATCTTACTTTTCAGGAAAGCATCAATGAAACACAGAACATGGGTGGTGCTTAGTGGGTTGCTTATCTGGTTAAGAACTGAAAACCTTTTCAACACTACATATTCAGGAAATGTACTGCAGTGCCCTCTTGTAGGTTTGTGAAAGAGGAAAACATGGGTCTTTTTAAATAAATATTTTATAATAAATATTTTATTATTGAGTTTATAACAGATAAATGCTGCCTTCAGGAGAAACTGCACTGCACCATCCTCATTTATGCATATAGTCAGGATTGCCCACGTCAATGGGCTTTTAAAAGGATATGGAAGCTTCAGCCAAGTGGAGACAAATTTTTCACCTCATTGACAATTGTTTTAAACATTATCAGACTTCATTCTCAATTGTAATTGACAGTCTCTTCCATAGAACAAAACCAATCACAACTTTGAAGGATTCTACCCTTGTCACTGATGAAACAGCCAACCTAGTATTCGATTAATCTTGCTAATGTGGAGCAGAAGGGGAATCACAGCCTCCTTCCATATGAGCCTACCCGGCAGTTAAGATCTAGCCAGGGGGCCCTTTTGAAAGAGCCGTCCCTCAAGGAGGTAAGAGGGATGGCTTGTAGACAAAGGGCCTTTTCGGCAGCTGCCCCCAGACTATGGAATGCCCTCCCGACTGAGATTCGTCTGGCGCCGACGCTGATGACATTTCGGCGCCAGGTCAAAACCTTCCTGTTCCAGAAGGCTTTTAATTGAAATAATATCAACTGTGGGTCCTGATGGGAATTTTTAGAGTATCTATTTTAATTGTATTTTAATTGTTTTATCTTTTTATTGTATTTTTATTGTAGTTTAATTGTTGTAAGCCGCCCAGAGACCTTTGGGTAGAGTGGGCGCCATATAAGTTAAATAAATAAATAAAATAAATAATCACGTCTCTGCCACCCATTCTGGCAGGGCTTCCTTTCACACAGCCAGTCATGTAGTTGATCTTGCAACCAGTACAAGAATGGAGGCTGTTGGAATGGGAAGGCTTTCCCACTTGCCCTTCTGTCTCTTATTCAAGCAACAGGGTGTTGACCAGTCTATTAGGGAAAAAATGCTATGTAGAACATTCCTTTTTGTGTGTTTAATATGGGTGTGTGTCCTTTTTTCTTTCTAGATTTCTTTAATATGTTGAAATCCATATTTTCTTTTTTGCATGTGTTCCAGAGAGCAGTGTTGTTTAATGAGGCAAGGCGAAAAAACCCAACCCATGTTTAACATTTTAATCCTTAGCATTGTTATTTGATATCAATAGCTTTGCTTACGATTAAAAAAAAAACAGAGTGTATTTTTGGTAACTGAGGAACATCAACTGCTCCAGAGTTCAAAATAGATGTCATATGATACCCATAATGGTGAAGTGTAACTTACCAGACCTGTAAACTTACACAAAGGGCAAACTAAAATGGAGGGCAGTGCGATACTTTATGCTTTCAATAATATTTATTTTGCCATTTTTGCTTTGTTTTGTTTTAAGCTCTTAATTAAAATATCTTTAGCTTTATTGACCCATTTCTATATTGTGAAAGGGAACAGAAAGGAGGCTGCCAGGATAGCGGAAGAGATCTATGGAGTAGCCCAAGGTAAAAATTTTTACACACATGCTTACACACACACTCAGATACACTATGCTTTTTTCACTGCAATGGTCAGAAATGTGTTTTAATGACTTGATTATCAAAAATGAGGTTGGAAGGGTCATTGAGCATGTGCATGTTTTTACAGGTAGAAATGTGAGTTAAAAGTAAATATATGTGTGTAAATATATATATACATATTTACAACGGAGAGGAAAATGTATAGACTTGAAAAAAGAGAAATATTTTTATTTGCACATTTGTGTTGCATTCCTCTGCAGCAATAAAGGTTTCATTGCTTATGTAACATAACTTTGTATTCTACTGCACAAACAGAGTGCCAGCGATGCAAAAGAGTTAGGATATGTATCTTCTGAAAGGAGACACTTCAAGAAAAATTACATGCTGGCACATGTAGTTGGGCTCACTTTGTTTGGACTGATGCATTCTGATTGTTCCTGCTCTCTGTGCCAATCAGTCAGTTTACAACTTCACTGTAAGTGGATGGTGAGTCACAAAAATCTACATTTGGGCCTTGTGTGAGAAGGTGGACTGGACAACCTGATTTCCTATCAGCTCCAGCTTTTTATGATTGATTCCCATAATTATAGCATAGTGGTTTATGACAGTAAACATATTGAACATACAGGAATGTAGTGTTTTCTACTATTTAAATTACATTTCTCAAAAATCCTTTAGTACTTCTTTTCTAAGACTTTGTTTTCAGCTCACAAATATTAACAACTGAGTGTGGTGGTAATTTTAACACATGTATAATCAAATGAAAACACAGAACTCAAAACAGCTTTTGTTTATTTGTTTACAAAAAGCCCCCCTCCAACAATGTAGCTGAGTATATTCTGCTCAGTTTATAACATTTAGTAGGATGGGTTTTTTTTTCTGTTGAGTAAGGATAAGTCAATGGAGCCAATTAATCTGGGTCACAAGCAATAGTCAATGATACTAGACACCTGCCCATTCATGCTGTCTTTTGTCTCTGCATTCTTTAAATCCAGGTGTGTTTCTTTTCAAACACATGTTTCTTTCACTGAAGCCTTTTCTTCATATGCATGTGGAAGATTCCTTAAATCTGTACACACCAAACATTTGCAGTAGCTACCACATCTCCTCTGCCACATTGCCCCTTTCATAACTCTGCTCAGCCAGTATCATCTTTCAAAACACAGTTCTGACTGCTTCACTGCTGCCCTTGATTGGATTACGAGCTCAAAGTAACACCAACCGTCCAGAGAAGGAGCAAGAGCTGCTCAATTTACCTTTAGAATGTTTTTTTTTAAATCCTTTCTCAGATGTCTTCAGTGTCTGGAAACATAAGAGATTCACTCTATGGGAATTACATTTGCCATACGTTTCAGGGAGGTACGTTTTTCTCATGGAAATATACTACTGCATTTCTGCCAATAAATTTGGCAAACATATGTACTATGAGGGGTGTACTTATGGGTCTATATGAGAGAGTACAGTTATTTATAGGTTGGAAATGTTCTTTTTGTGGACCATCACATGTTGCCCTAATATGTAGGTTAATGCATCGCTTGCTGGCAACGTCACAGCTAAAGCAATATTTGCTCATTTGAGCTTAATGGCTTAAGACAGAGCATAACAAGATTTGAGCAGACAGATTCTGACCTAGTTACATTAAGCAGCAGTGATGTCAATGAAGCACTAACTGGCGTGGCCTTTTGGTTAATACAACTCAGTTTTGGATCTGACTGTTATGTGATATCAAAACAGTTAACATGGGTTTATAGTGCAATCTTTACTGAGAATTAACAGTGTACTCGAAAGACATACATACAATAGCTGTTCTGGGTTTGGAATAAGCAGGAGCCCCTTTTGTCATCACAACTGCCCTTCTGTATGCTGGGTTGATCTCAGATCTGCCAGTACAACTGGATCTGCCAGTAGAACTGCTGTATTGGCTGTGATCAGCTGGTAGAACAGCTATAAAGGGAGAAGAGAAAGGGAGGAGCAGAGTTAGGTTGGCACAAAATTAGGCCAGGGTCAGGAGAGTCCAAAGTAATTTCTAGCATTCCTTGTCTGGGTGGGGTTTGTATTGGCTAGTTAGGGGTGTGCCTTAAGTCACACTATGTTTAGTGGGACTTACTCCTAGGTAACTGCATGGGACTATGGAATCCTTCAGCCAGTATGCCCAAAATTTGTTTATTTGTTCCTAATACGCATTTTTATATTGTACTTTAATCGTTTTCATAGGAAAGTTTACCAGAAAGAAAGAAAGAAAGAAAGAATCATAATCACCCTAATATTGCTTTCTAAGTTTTTTTAAAAAAGGTTTGGATAGGAGAATGAGAACACATGAACGTGTGAATGAGAATTGAGGATAGAATTACTGTGGAAACTCTAGAAAATGATACCTGGTTTGTTTTCTCATGCTCTAATGAATCGCTTAATGCCATTTCAGAGCTACACTGTTTGTGCCTTATATTGCTCACCTACCCTCATCAGTGACTGCCAAGATGTAATAAAATGTTGCATATTATGGAGAGAAGGGGGAATCTTCAGGATGCTGTTTTCCTGGATAAAATGGCAAAATGATGTTCCCTTGGGGACAGAAGTCTGTGAATGTATTGGCATCTGTACGTTTCTGCTTGCTAGACTCATCTTTTAGCAATATTATTCTAGGTTCATGGGCAGACAGATCTCCCCTTCATGAAGCCGCATTTCAAGGGCGTCTCCTGTCACTGAAAACCCTGATAGCGCAGGTAAGAAACCCCAAGTCCCATCAAGCATTTTCTGTGAATGACACCATCAGTTACACAAATAAATTATATATGTATACATGGGAAACAGTGTTTGTGAACATTGCAGGAAATGTAAATTTGCTGTAAATTTGGGATTCACATTCACATAAGTAGTGCATGCTGCCTCTACTTTACTCCCCACTCCCAAGACATAATGGACCTGTTTGTGCAGTGAATTGGTTTCCTTAACATAAGAGAAATCTCAGAGAGAAAAATCAAGATTCTAAAGGTCTCTTTTATTAGCCAAGAGCAGGTACTCAAGAGATGAAGACCACCATCTGGATAATTTCTTGTTCACAAAATGCATTTTAGAGCCAGAGTACTGTTTAACCAACAAATTCTTAAATCAGATGACAGGCAGTGAAATGCTAACTCACAGATGTGACAGCTGTAATGGGTTTGACACAGTCAGAAGTCTCTTGTGTGGATGCAACTGCCTTTGTTCTGGCAGAACCCCATGATACTGGCTAATCTCAGAGATCTGCTGGCAGCAAGATCTGACAGCATAACTGCTATACTGGTTAAGGTCAGCCGACAGAAGAGCTGGAGAAGCAGCACGGTGAGAGAGGAAGTGAGCTATGCTAGATCCAAACTTCCTCTAGTTCAGACTTATAGTTACTGTGCCAACACAAAGTATGGCCAAGATACATGCAATTCTAAGTAATTTTCAACATCCCTAGGCTGTGAGAGTCTTGGATTCAGGACAGTTTCAGCTGGCCAAGCACCAGATCATCTCTGAGTCAGAACTGCACTGTAAAGGTTGAAAAACAATATTTGTAACACACTTATGAAATTTCCTTTCACTGCAATTTTGCTTCTGAAAAGAAACATTAATCACGCAACTAAAGATAAATAGTATCATGGGTTGTTATTCTGATGCTTAATAGCTGACTGGATAGCTCAGTGGTTTAGGTATCTGACTGCAGAGCCGGAGGATGGGAGTTCGATTCCCCAATGTGCCTCCTACAAGAAGAGCCAGCCTATGTGGCCTTGGGCAAGCTACACAGTCAGAGCACACCCAGAAGAAAGGAAGGGTAAACCACTTCCATCTACTCTCTACCTGGAAAACCCTGAAAAAGGTCACCATAAGTCAGAAGTGATTTCACAGCACATGATTATTATTAAGTTTAATACATAATGGCCAGAATCCCATTATTTACATATGCTGGCAGGAGTAAAATGGAGTATATTACGAAGTGAAATTTTTCAAATAGATTTCTAAGCAAACAGCTGTTCCTCTTCTGTAACGTGTTATGAATATGGCCTGCATAAAATGTTGACTAGTGAAACAGTCAAAGAGGAAATCTATTGCCTAAAATGTGCTATAAAAGAAACCTGAAACAATCAGTCATTCAAAATACAGGAAGTTTGTTATGTTGTAATTTGCAGATGTATTTCTCACCTCATGCATCCAGTTTTTCAATGCTCCAGAGTCTTTGCTCACATTCTGCCCAGTTCTGCACCCATAAGGACTTCTTTTCTCAATTCTCTTGCCTCTTTTCACAAAACTTTCCCACAAAACATTTTCCCCATTGAAAACCCGAGTCCACTAAAAAAACCATGAAATTTCCTTCATGCGGTCTCAGGGTGTGACTACATCGTGAGAAAAAAGAGAATTGACCCACTGTGAAGTCAGTGTAATCACACCCTCACTCAGTCATCAGATAGCGAGTCATCGGAACCCTCCATTACAAGCACTGTTGTCCCTGTTGGGTCCATACTGCAGAAATGAATGCACTGTGGAGAAACTTCCAATGTACTAACAGTTTGTTTAGTTATTACGTACTCATCTCACAGTTCCTCACTTAAGCGTAGGTTGCTGCATATCTCCTTATTCTGAAATGTTGTTTTTGCAACAGCCCTATAAGGCAGGTAAAGCGAGACATGACATATATCCTTAATAGGTTGTGGTTGCTAGGAGGAAACAAGACATGGGGGTGGGGAGCACCACCGATTGTTTCAGGTGACAGAGGCCACAGCAAGAGAGCGATCCATTAAACCTGGGATTTGAATAGATTTGGTTTGTTTGAAAGCAGAACTTGTACGATTCTGTAAGGGGCCTGCGCACAGTCTTGAAACATGTAAGAGAGAGATACTGGCTGGCCTGTTTTTAAATCTTCTTTTTCCCCATCAAACCTCTCCAAATAGAGAAGTGTCTGAGCATGGCCACTAGGGATACTGCTGACCTACTTATCCGGCTAATATTGAGGGGGTTATTTATTGATGCCGAAATTAAATCTACTGATTTTTTGCAATTATTTGGACATTCTCCTTGACTTCGTTCTGAATTCTAGGGATTCAGTGTGAACATTGTTACTATAGATCGTGTTTCTGCTCTTCATGAGGCATGCCTGGGTGGCCACGTTGCTTGTGCAAAAGTGTTGCTGGAGCACGGTGCTCGTGTGAGTACTAAGATATCTATCACCCTTTTCTGTATGAGAGATGTTGCTTCCAAGGGCATTTAGCTGAGCAATTCTGTGCCTTGCATTCCATGAGGAATGCCCATTAGCAAAATGGAAGGGTTGATATCCCCAAAAATATTTTAACTTCAAATACATTAAAGGCATACACAATGCCTTTAAATCTCTGGTGCAGCCTGTTCAGAATAGACTTTATGGTTCTGGTGCCTCCATCCCAGAAAAAAAGTCAGAAAAAAAATGTGGAAAGGGACAGCCACAACAATCAAGGGTTGGACATTCAGGCAAATGCATATTTCCTGTTTTTACTATATATATTTTTTGCTCCCTTAAAGCAATCACCTTGGTTATATGCTTCAGTATCCAAATGAAGCTATGTTGGCATTCAAAGGACTGGTCAGGCCTCTTAACAGCCTTTTGCCATCAAACTTCTGCAAGATCTTTTGACGAATCTTTTGCAAGATCATTGCTTCTAAATATAGGATCAGTATTTTGTCTAGTTTTGCCCCGAGCAAGAGCTGAACAGAGATTTATCAAAAGGGTAGCAAAAATTAATGGAAAAGAAACACTTTCTCTCTCTTTCATTGTCATACTGTTGGAGTTCAGGATTACACATCAAATCTCCACAGGCAGTCCTTTTTCTCCAAATCTTGCATTTATTTGTAATAGCAGTAGATCCAGCAGAGAAAAAAAGAAGACATGGAATTCATTGTCATTACTTTCTGATTCAGCTGCTTGCATGTAATTTAGAAGTTACTTTAACAAACAAAGAATTACAAGGAGCCCCTGTTTTAATCCAGCAGGACTTTTGCTTCAGAAGTAAAACCAAGTTTTTGCTGTTTTGTGAGAGCCCAAATAAGAATATATATACATTGGTCTTTAGAAATTTGCAGACTATAATTACTCCAGCCTCCTCTGCCCAGTACTGCTCACCAGAATGTTTGTCTTTAATTTGAAAAATACACATTTTAGTTTCTAGTCTAAATAAGTTTGGACCAAGACTTGGGGGCAGAGATGGTGAGGTCTTGATGGGAAAAATATTCAGTTGGAAATTAGAATCAGTCCCAAACACGGAGCAGTCTCTTTTTTAAAAGTACAACTTCCATGATCTGCCAGACTGCCTGACCAATGGCTAAACCAGCTAGTGTGCTAGTGGTCGTTCTGGGAGTTGTAAATGAAAAAGGCAACTTTTCTAACCATTAGTCCCAGAGTGCGGTCTAAAGTCACATTATACTGCCAACTGGCTGGATCTAAGTGGCTCTGATTGTGCTGAGTACCAGCTATCCATGTGGATTATGGGTACCCATACCTGTAGTGTTCCATGGGATAAAAATATTTTAAGAAACATATTTTACAAACATATTTTACAATCAATGAAAAATGCCTACTGGTCCGTTCGGAAGTAATTTGTCTCACATTGTCTGTGAGCTAAACCTCCATTTTATCTGAAGAAAATGTCAGTATAACTCAAAAATGTGCAAACGTTCTAATAATCATTGTCTCTGTAAGACTACTTATACTACCAATGTTGTTTGCATCAGGAAACAGTTTATATTGATGGTCAATCTTATATAGTAAGATAGAGGGAAAATTGAATTCCCTCCCTCTAAAAGATGCCTTGGATGCATAGTATATCTTTCACACCGAGCCTCATGAGGCCAAGATACCGTAAGTTACTTGTAACATAATTCTCCAGTTACTTTCCTTAAGTGGAGATAATGATTCACATACCATGTGTAATTCTGTAACATATTAATAATCTGGTCTTGAAGATAAAGCAAGTTCACTGAAATTTCATTGGCACAAATGACTTGAATCTCTAATGATATCCATCTTTTGTCCAATCCTGACCTTGTTCTGCCTCGTAGGTCAATGCAGCTACCGTAGATGGGATCACACCTCTGTTCAATGCTTGCTGTAGTGGCAGTGCGGCGTGTGTCAACATGCTGCTTGAACATGGTGCCAGGCCACAAATAGAGAACTATTCTGCTTCGCCAATTCATGAAGCTGTAAAAAGAGGTAATGGTAGGACTATGAACTGGTTTCACTGGAAACAAGACTCTTGGATTCTCTACACAGCAGGGCCAGGCCAAAATATTTTGCTACCTGAGCAAAGATAGTGCTTTCTTCTGCTCCATGTACAGAAGCTAAACCAGTTGGACTGGCAGCTGAAACTTCCTTCAACTCTGGCAATTATATAACATCCTCCACCACACCAGAGGACAGCAGAGTAGTTCAGAGGGTGGAGGACAGGATTATTACAGACACAGAGGTTCGTCTTCCTGGGGAAGAGGTGAATGCTCCCAGTAATGTGCCTCCTGGGACATTTGTCCCACCCTGTTCAATGATAAATCTGGGTCTGCTCACAGAATTTATGAGGTTCAACATAGATTGACTAGAGTTGCCAACTCGTTATTAACAATCAATGAATCAATTCCTGGTCAAGCCATCCCACAATAATACCACCTTCTAAGCCACTGTTTCTAGGCCAGATTATTGAAAAGATAGTAAAAGAAAGCAGAGGCACTAAGCTTCATTGATAAAACTTAAAAAGATTTGGGGTCCAAGTATGACCTTATTCATAAGCATAGCACTGGCTGGATAGCTCAGTGGTTTAGGTTTCTGGCTACAGAACCAGAAGTTGGGATTCAATTCCCCGCTGTGCCTCCTGTGAGTAGAGCCAGCCTGTGTGGCCTTGGGCAAACTGCACAGTCCCAGGGTGCCCCCAAAAGAAAGGAATGCTAAGCCACTTCTGAGTATTCTCTACCTGAAAAACTCTGGAAAGGGTCACTACAAGTCAGAATTGGTTTGATGGCACACGATTATTATTTATATCATCATAGACTTTCTGCCTTCTCCTAAAGATTATGGTGTATCCTTCTTGTCTGCACTTCCAGCTTTATTTTCTTTAGCATAGCCCTTGTCCTGTAGGCACCCTCAACCCGTGGCCTCCTCTTCCTTGTTTTTAACATTGAATAAATATATGTAAATACATTGAGGAAGATGAAAGGACCTGTGTGTCTCCTGCACTCCTATAGTAGCACAGCAAGCTTATATTTTTACTTGTTTTTGCCTAGGCCACAGAGAGTGTATGGAAATCCTTTTAGCCAATGGTGTGGATATGGACCTAGAACACCCAGAACATGGAACACCTCTTTACGTGGCCTGCACATACCAAAGGACGGACTGTGTCAAGAAACTTTTGGAACTAGGTACTTAATGTGTGTGTTGGGGAAGAACATTCATAGGTGTTTACTTGGAAGGTTCAATGGGCTGTTGCCTTTCCAAAAATCACAGTAATCCAGAAGGCCACTAGGGACAACTGCAAGACCAGAAAAAGCTATGTAGACCCTTTGCTACCTTGACACATGCATAATCATAATTTATTAAGTTGAAATATCAAGATAAACCTTCTGTGTATGAATTGAGACATTACAAGTGAGGCACAGATAGATTCTGTGTTACCCAAGACATCGTACATTCAGTGGAGCCAGGTGTAAGCAATCAGTTGCCAGAGATCTCATGGTGCTCATGCCTGTATGAGCAGGCTTTCTGCATATCAAACTAGATAGGAGGAATCAGAGAAGGTGGTGGAGCCCATCTTCTAGTAAAGCTAGCATGTCATTAAAAGAACAACAACTTTGAAAGGCATCTCTTTGTTGTAGCACAAGGTTTTTTTTCTCTTCCATAGCTTACAAATTAGCTTGCTTTTGTTTTATGATTGATCATTGAGAGGTACATTGTGATTGTCACCAACCCCTGCCATGGTGTGGGGAGGGCTGGGGAGTCCCTTCTCCATCATGGTCTCTATAAATTCCAAACTCCAGGAGCTGCTTGGATTTGACTTTATTAAAGTAGGGGAATGGGGTTACAGAAACGGAAGCATGCCAGCTGCACCCCATCCCACCAGTCCACTGTGAGGCTGAGGTGGCTCCACTAGTCCCCCACCAAGTCCAGCCCCTGCCCAACCCCATGTTTCCGTCACCGGGGTTGGGCTACTCACAGTCTGCTGGTGGCGTTGGGTTTTAAGCACAGCCCCGAGCCATCCCAACCCTCCAAAGACAGTTTGTAATGTTCAGTAATGACCAAATTTCCTACCGCTGCCTGTGGTGCTCCTTCTGGTGCTTGCATCTACAATGCCTCCATTGGATTGGAGTGGGGGTCAGCTGCCCCACTGGTCACCACTATCTCCACAGGGCAGATGCCAGAGGCGAGGATGCTGGCAGGCTAAACATTGAAGCCCCTCTTTTGCATCCTCTCTCCCTTAGCCGCGGTAACATCACCCAGCCCCCTGTTCTGCACCAGGGAGTAGTCCACTTCCCCTGAGGCACAGAAGAAGGGGGCTAGATCCTCTTCTGCTTCTCGTCACTTCTGTGTTCCATTACAACTCCCATCAGGACCAGCGAGCATAGCAAATGTTGTCCAAAATATTTGGAGGTCTCTTGCTTGACTTGTGTTTCAGTGGCACACAGAAACAAATGAGCCAGCAGTTTTGCAATGGCATAACGAAACATTCTCACCCCAAAGATGCAGTTTTCAAGGTTTCCATGTTTGCACAATTAATATGAAAATAAATCCCACATTTATCTTCCAGTGAGCTATCAGTGAACAAAATCAAGCTAGTTTACAGCTTCTGGAGCTGTGACCCTTCATCAGATGAAAAACAACTATCTTTTAATTTTTAAGAGACTGCTACTTCTATTTCTTAAGCAGAAGTTCTTGTATAGGCATAGGACCTCTGGAAATAGAGGGAAAAGGTACCATAATTGTAATTATTCAGTGTTCAAGATGCTACACATTCAATATCTTGTGCTTCTTACAACAAGGTAAGGAAAGTAAGTATTACTATTATTCTCACACTGCAGATGGAAGACTGGGAGAGTGGCTTATTTCAGGGTCAAACTGTACATTATAGACAGCACCTGACTAGAAGCAAAAACCAGGTGAATCTTCTAGATACATGTTCGTGTCAAAGCTGTCACACATGCAAACAAAAGCTATATTTACCTTTATGAACAATCATACAAGAAAGCAAACCAATCTGCAGCCATATGTTTGAAAAACTCCTGCTTTGATAATCAAGTATCTTTTAGAACATAAAGAATTCCCTCCTCTGACCATGTGCTATCTGTAATGCCTAATTAGCCTGTACATGGCAGAGGCAACACTTGAACTCAGGACTTTTGCTTTATTGTTTAGTCACTACACTACATCAGCTCCTACTAGTTTTGGTTTGTTCTTCATTTATAGATGTATTGAGCTTCTCCCTTTTTTCTCCCTCCCTTTTTATTTCAGTTGTACAGTATATGTATGCACACATGCCTATCTGTCTATCAAATATCTCCCCAAATGGCAATAAAAATAAAGGCGCCCTCGGGGAGACAGCACTACTGTAAAGACAATTACTCAGCAGTTTTCTTTTCCAGGGGGCTGTCCTTTGCACGACAGGCCACATGCTCCATTTTGTAACTAATGCACAACCAAATAAGTGAAGGAGAGCTTGCTGGAAGAGAAATATTTACACAATTGCACTTACACATTCACTTAGGCAAATAGGATTCTGGCTTTAGTTATTACATTCTTAAAACATGTGTCTTAATCAAAATTTGGAATGGTGCAAACCTGGTGTGGAAAGGACAATTACACTCTTTTTGCTCTTTCTGTGTCACCCCGTCTGACCTCCGTTGCCTTAGATGATCTTCGAGAGTAGGGTGATTCTGTGTAAACAGATGCATAACAAACACTATTTAATGAAGACATTGATCAAATTAAGGATTCGGTTTCCATTTTGTCTCACTCCCTTGCTTCCCGGTAATGCTAACCAGCTGGCTTTCATGTCCCTGCCTTCTTTTCAAGGAGCTAGTGTTGACCTGGGTAGGCGACTTGACACCCCACTTCATGCAGCTGCTACAAAATCCAGTGTGGAAATCATCAACTTGTTAACAGACTATGGGGCCAACCTAAAGTGCAGAAATTCAGACCGCAAATGTGCTCTTGATCTTGCTGCTCCAAATAGCTCCATTGAACGAGCACTTTTGCTTCAGGAAGGTAATGAATGGTTCAGAAACTTCCCCTTCCCCTTCCTTGCTGTTGCCCAAGTAGATCCTTATGTCTTGTTTGGGCATATGGATGTCTAGGATTGACTTCGACTCTTTTACATTTTAATCCTGCCCTCTGTATAACAATGATAGTATACTTCTGGTGGCTTCTCTGTCTCTCTTTGTGTCTGTGTCTCTGTGTGCGCGCGCACGTGCGCACATGTGTGTGTTCCGTTGGCGAAACCTGCAACTCCCAGCTGTTGCCTATTTTTCATATGAAAAATAGCTTGCATTTTAATGTCTGAGTTAGTTTAACTGAACACTAGAATTTGTATTAGCATGATTGGGGCTCAAGAGGTTCTTTATTGCCTTAAATCGTGGTGGGCAACTGTGCCTCTCCAGACGTTTTTCAGAGTTCAGTTTTCATAGTGCTTCACCATTGAAAACACTGCATTGGGCTGATGGGATATGCAGGACAAAACATTGGAAGGACCATAACTATCTGCCACTGAGTTAAATGTTAAATCAAATCTCTACAGACAATTTATTTCCAACAATGAGTTTTAGTTGATGGTATTTTACAATTTTTTACATTTAGCTGTCATTCACATATAAGGTTCCTGATCCCACTGTGAACTAACTTTTTCCCATTAATATATACTTCGATTATAAATAAATGTGTATGCTTCGATTCACACTATTCCGTTTCTCTTTTCTTCCAGGCCCTCCTAGACTTGCCCAGCTTTGCCGACTGTGTATTCGAAAGTGCTTGGGCCGATCCTGTCTTTATGTCATCCACCAACTACACCTTCCTGAGCGACTTGAAGATTTTCTTTTGTTTCGATAGCTTCATAGCCGTCAGCAGGCTGACAACAAGGAAAAAAGAAAAAAAATGTTTGTTCTTATATTAAATGAAGGTGGAAAATCAGCAAAAATGTTATTCCTTATTATAGGCCGCATAGCTATGCAGTGAGCATCAATTTAGTGAAGGTGACTTATTCTGGGCATCCTTTGCTGCAGAGAATCCTTTCTATAATCTCTTGGTCTACTTTTCATTTAACATTGGAGCCCTAAATGAAGCAGCTTCCTCCTGTAATTACAGCAAAATATATCTAACGTTTTCCTGATGCACAGCAATACACGTGGGAAGAGGTCATTTATTCTGATTGCAGACAATAACCTAGCAGCAAATGAATTCATATCTCAGACAAAAGTTCATTTCAAAATGAACACTACAAACTGGAAGATGCCATTATAGTCAGTGTTCGTATTTGAGGTCATCCATTTTACTGTAGCACCACCCTGTAGGATTCAACAATTAAGGACATCAATTTTCCATTGTGTTAGCACCATACATGGATTACTGGGCATGCATTTTATTTGAATGGAATATAGTTCCCTTTCCGATATCTTGTGCTACAGGCAAAATCAATGCCTTGTGTAAAATTCAGGTTCCTTGTCTGATAGGAAAGAGGACCACCATACTTTTTTTTGACTGAAGACAGTGTACCCCATAATTTTGTACAGCCACCACACTCCATCTTGAGCCACTAGTCCTGCCAGCATTGTCTCATGAGTGTTTCCTTATTTGTGAAGAGGTTTGTATAGTGTTCCTTTAAAACACCAAGATGGGAATATAATGCAGGCAAATAAGCAGTATGTTTATCAGCTACACCCCGTATTTTCATTGTTCATTTTATAATGCAGAGATCTTTTACAGTGCAATGTAGTTGATAGTTAATTACTATTAGAAATTTCAGAAACTATTTCTTTATATGCAAATCTGGTTGCAGCTACAATATTTTATCCAGAATAATCTTCTAAAACTCTAAAGGGCAAAATACATTTTGGGGAAAATGCAGCTTTCCTGCTTTGAACAAGCTTTTGTCCCTAGAAAGGTGATCCACGTTCTCAAGCATGACATGCAAGTGATATGAAAATATTCACACCAGGATAGTAGTAAGCGGTTTTATTTGCATGCCTGCAGTCATGGCGAGAGCACACCTCGGCAGGTATGGTCTCTGCCGTTATAACACACAAACAACAACTTTTATACCCGACGCATATTTTCCCTCTCTATCCCTCTGACCAATCCGGTCACGGCGAAGGGCTCACATTCTGCCTATCACACGACGCCAACACAACTTAGGCCCTTATTAGTCTAAACTGCCTATACTCCATTTTGTAAAATCCTCCATTTTGCAACTCTTTATTACTGTATTGTGAACTTAGAACTTTATAAACAACAGTTTTATATCACAAGGAAATTAACTGTTTATATTCCAGAGATGATTGTGATGATATATATATATTTATTCTTTTATGTGTTTTCACATTTATACATTCTTTACCACTTAAGGGAGCACTCCTTCAAGAAACTGATTGCTCTGAACATGTACTTGGGTTATAGGACTTATTTCATGCTTGCTGCAGAATTTACAGTATTTAAAACTATATAAGATCTATATCAGGGGAACATACTACGCATAGCATTTCATGTTTGTTTGGTTTTCTAGTTAGCTGATGTAGATGTTTTATAAACTATTTAATTTTTGTTCTTTGTGCTCATATAGTTGAACACAATTAGAGATCTATTTATTCTATGGTCACATGTTTGCAAGTGACCTTAATCTTTAATAAAAATACACCTGGGCTTAACCTGAACCATGCTTTCTCACATTTTGAGGAAGAAAAAAGTGGATTCATGAATGCTGGATGTACCACTGGTCTACAGTCTAAAATAAAGTAAATTGAGTTCCATGAAAAAATTGCTTCAGTTACTTTTTGCAAGGATAAATCGTCCAGAATCTATAACTTTTGGTCCATTTCTGAATGCAATTATGTTCCTGCCTGTGAAGAATAGGTGGTTTCCACTTCCATTAAAGGCTAGATGTAATGGTGGAGTGTTCTGAATCGAGACTCACATTTTGAAACCTGACTGGATGAACCTATGAATTACGTCAGGATGGATTTGTTGATACCCTCATAGAGCTGCTGTTCATTATGTTAGAAAAGGTATCTTCTCTATTTTCTTGTGTCAGAACACACCAGTCTTTGTAACCCCTGAGTGCCAAATTAGTCCACTATTATTTAGACCAAATGCACAATGGATGCATGCAGGCAGGGTAGTGCCTCGCTCACTGCCAAACTTATTTCTAGCCAGCCTGCTCAACACAATAAATACAACACCGTTAGCTACCCAAATAATTCTTCAGAATGTATGCTTCTATATCAGGAATAAACAGGATGCTGTAAGGGGAAATGTAGTGTCTGCTATGGCAGAAAAGCAAGAAAAGATGACGCAAGAAATCTCCACAGCAGCAAAAGTGTGTCATTTTGGTTGTTCCTTTCATGGTGTTGCCAAGCTGCTTGGCCCCAGTATCTCCAAACGCTAGAGTCTGACCTGAATAAGCAGTGCTTTCAGGGAGTTCCAAAATTCCACAAGGTTAAATACTTAAGACTATTATGCCAACCCTGTAAGGTAGAACTGCCACCAAAATGCAAAACACAAAAGCTTTGGGTCGCTCGTCAAGGCCAGACTTGGTTTTAAGTGCCACAAACCGTCTGAGCCAAGAACCCCGTCAACTGAATGGGGAATTTTTGTATTTTATTAAAGAGAGTGAAAAAGACAAAAGGCAAAAGTTCCAAAAGCTTTAAAAAAGGCATCAAAATTATTTGGAGCAAGTAATCAATTGGAGTCCAAGGCTGAAGAGAAAACACACTAAAAAATAAGAAAGCTAGCTCAGCTACCTAATACACACTAGCATAGCCTCAGCATAGTCTCAGAGCATGCACAGAGTATATTCCTCCTGGCACAGCATTGCAGGACAGCAACTGAGCACTGCATCTCCTAAGAGACAGGTTAAGCCAATTAAAGTAACTTCTGAACCCCTTTATGTACCTTAAGCTTCACATTCTGGAGCCTTGGAGATAGTCTGCCAATCAAACTTTGAATTCCCTCAAATGTTCACAAAGACTATCAGTTTCTGGAACATCCTTTTGCAAAACTGAAGTCATGTTATAGTTAGCAAAGTATCAGAGAACAAGCTGACTTGGCCTTGGAGGGCTTGCTAAAAAAATATTTGCTCAAAAGATAAAATGCAAGTGGTCACTCCCTTTTCATTACCGGCAGAGACTGCTGCCTTTTCCAAGCCAACCATTCTCAGCCACTGCTAGAAAAGCCCGGACTTTCCAGGAAGCCCCCTAACCCATGTTCCTCAATTTCTCAGTTTCTTCACATAGATCACCTTGGCACAGAAAAAAAAAATCAACCCAGAGTCCAACACCACCAATCCAGTTTTTCCTCTTCAGCAGAGACCCTTCTGAGTTTTAAAAGTTGAATCCTTTTGCTTTCTCCGATGCAGAAAGTAAAGACCAACTGAGTGCGTGCACATGCGCTCACACACAAACACACACACAGAGCACCTTCCCCCTTGCCTCTTGCTTCACAAGGGAGGACCAGGAGAGTGCATGCACATGTGCATGTAACACTTCTAAGTTCTATGGGGCTATTTGTTTACTTAGGTATCTATTGATGAACCTTGCAAACACCATTTCACAAAATGAGTCTTTTTTTTTTACTCACGGTTTTATAACAGAGAACATGAGCAATTATAACAACAAAATGCTACAATTTGTGTACCCAAGATTTAGGCAACAGCACCCCTGCAGAAGTTGCTTGCAGAACTGCAAAGTTCAAGTGTCTCTTTGAATTCAAATGCAGATAAAATCCAAGATATCCAAGGTATTCAATGTCCAATACCTAGAAGAATCAGTTCCACATGTGGAATCTTCAAAACTCTAAAATAAAATATCAATTCAATTGTATGCAATAAGTGAATTCGCTATGTGGATTCACTCCCCAACACAACACAAACATTATACCTAAACAAAGTTAGCAAGGGCCTAAGCAGTCCAAGTAGCAACAGCAGCTCCCGCCTCTTCTGATCTCCCGCTCTTTCTGATTCAATTTTTAACAGCCCTGCTCTTTCTTAGTCCTACCCCTTTAAACTGAACCAATATTTCATAGGGATTACATGTGCGCATACACACACACAAGCAGCACCAGCACTCATCTCTCTCTTCAAAGCCTCTCTCCTAAGAAACTTATTTTTAAACAGCTTACTCTGGGCACACCCTTCTTCCATCTATGACGGAGAAGGAGAAAAGAAGGTACAGTAGAGCTTTTGAACCTGAGGCGCCACCTGGGCTCCCTCCTGGTTATGATGCAGTGTTAAGCCTTGAATGTGTAAAAGATGCTATTTGAAGTACATCCTTGAATCTCCCAGGGGCCATGCTAGCTGGGTGACTCCAGGACGAGCAGCTTAAAATAAGTGACTTTTTCAAGCTCTGATAAGCCACACTTTACTAGTCTATACAAACATTCCTTTATGGTCATGCTTTCTGGAAATTCTTACATAACCCAAGTTTGTGCACAGTGGGTCGTGTTTGGATGATAGGGGCAAAATATGCTATTAGTTTTATCAGCCAATTACTATAATTTTAAATTATCAAAGGATGCTCCAATTTGTTCTGATAACTCCATCACTTGACTTCCAACGTGCCTGTTTTCTTATGCTTATCAGTAGGGGGAGGATTTCTATGACATTTCACATTTTCTCTGCAACCTACACTTGAACCCATAAGCAAGTGCAAACATATTTATGAATAATCTGACCTTTCTCACCAGAATCCTCATAAACATGTTCAAACCTACCCATAAGCTCAAATATAGGTTGCGGGGGGGGGGGGGGATAACGTCATAGAAATTCTCCCCCTACTTATCAGCAATCTTGTGTTTTGTTGAAGTAATCACTTCTTTCTCCCTATTAAACTTACCGTTTATTTTCCTCCTCTTTCACATTTGTTGACTAAACTCATCCACATTCTTGAACTTCTTGCAAAATGTTGGCCTTTGATGAATATTCTTGAATACCTGAAAAATGCTTACCTTGATTTGATTCATTGTGTTCTGTGTACACAACTGAGTTCAAAGCAGCTTGCGTAAGAGTTCAACAACATGTAAAGCCACACAAAATGTAAGCGGGGAAAAAAAGGGGTACCCATTCTGATTCAGTTTTTTCTGTCTTTAAAAAAAACAGCAACACTATAGCCTATTACTGAAAGTTGCATCCCGTGGCTATTTTATCAATTTTACATGGCTGAAGGCCACACAGAATACATTTTAAAACCTTTTGCTGAAATTAATTAACTAGAGATAGTATTAGGAATGCAGACTGCATCATCATACCCAGAAGAATATTCTAAGAATTCTTTAATGGGGCTAATAGTGGTGCAGCTTTAAATACTCTTCCTTACATTAGTCGAGTAAATTAAAACAAAATTTCCCCTGCTCATTGTTAAAGAAAAAACTTGAAATACCCTTTTAATTGGTCTTTTATTAATGTATAAATTAAAATAATTCAAGATTACCCACGAACATAGGAAGAGCTGCTGTATCAGATCAAAAGCTTATCTAAAAGAAACCCCCCTACCAAAAGAAAACACCAAAGTATGCTGCTAAAACAGTCTCTGGGCGGTATATAGTTTAATTCTGCAGGCTACACATTTCCCTACAGTGAGCTGAGTACTCAATTTACCAACTTTGGAATAATGGAAGGTTGAGCGAACCTCAAGTTGGCTACCTGGGATTGAGCCCAGGTCATGAGGAGAGTTTTGGCTGCAGCACGACAGTTTAACCACTGTGCCACAATGCTCCTATCTACCCCAGCACCCTGTTCCCCACAGCAACCATGGCCTGTTAGACACCCCTGAGAAGCCTATAAGCAGGAAATGAAGGCAATAGTCATCTCCATCTGATATTGTCCAGCAACTGCTATTCAGAGACATGCTTCTTCTGGCCCTGGAGGCAAAATAACACCATCATGACTAGCAGCCAAATGGCCCTAGCCTCTATGAATCTGGCTCATCATCTTTTAGAGCCATCATATTTGGTGGCTATCTCCAACACATTATATATTCAGAGCAAAGGAAAACACCCATAGCTTGTATTAGAGGCTGACTACACAAGTATACTAAGGGACGTGGTGGCGCTGCAGGTTAAACCGCAGAAGCCTCTGTGCTGCAAGGTTGGAAGACCAGCAGTCGTTAGATCAAATCCACGCGACGGAGTGAGCTCCCGTCGCTTGTCCCAGCTCCTGCCAACCTAGCAGTTCGAAAGCATGTAAAAATGCAAGAAGATAAATAGGTACCACCACAGTGGGAAGGTAACGGCATTCCGTGTCTAGTCGCGCTGGCCATGTGACCACGGAAATTGTCTTTGGGCAAACACTGGCTCTACGGCTTGGAAACGGGGATGAGCACCGTCCCCTAGAATCGGACACGACTGGACAAATTGTCAAGGGGAACCTTTACCTTTTACACAAGTATATGGTCTGATTCTTGGTCCACTGCAGGGATGGGCTGGTTTGCTCCTAAAGATGGTGATGAGATGAAGTCTTTAATGGAGTAAACTATTGAGGAGTTTTTAATTTATGGTAAAATTCCATTTTGCTACACAGTAGAAGTGTGGAGATCCAAAGAGCTACATGATCCCCACAGTCTATCCCTTTTTCATGAACATTACTTTAATTTATACATTGAAGTTTCAATAACCTACTCTGAGACATTTGTAAGAAAAAGAATAAAAAAAAATTCTTACAATTACTTGAAATTACAGGCTTGTGTATGCTGCTTTCTTTGCTGCACACATACTTAGCAACCAACTGAACAGATCAACAGCAAAGAAACAAATGGCACCAACTGAAGAAAGCGAAGGAAAAGAACACTTGGAAAAGAAGCAGGGCTCTCTTTGAATTCAAAGGCTGGAAGGAATGATTGGTTAGTACTGGATAGATAGACAATCACCGCAGACCAGAAAAGTCCCGTCCCAATCAAACAAACTGCAGGCAGTCTGTGTGGTTGCAAACAAAAGTCCAACACAAACCACCCTGATTTCAGAGTGGTCCTACTGGACATTTCTGGCCCCTGTCACAGGCTTCCACTTTTTTGGTGTAGGATCAGAGTAGGATCACTCTGTTTGGGTCCTTTTCCAGCACATGTGATTACTGATAATGAACGAAAAGCCTTTGTTGTTTTAATTTGCCAATAGCAAATTAATCACTTCCTTGGCTCAGTGGAGGAGCTGAGGAAGTGAAAAAAAATTTTTTAAGTGAGTATTAGAGTAGCGAACATGCGCTGTATCACTTTAACAACAGCATTAGGCATGTGTATTACAAGTTGGGTATGTGTATTAAGTAGGTATACATAATAGACGTAGCTAATACACATACCTAACTTGTAATACACATACTTAATGCTGCTTTTAAAGTCACACAGTACACATTTGCTGCTCTAATATACATACATGTGCACGCGCACACATATGCACATAACTTCCTTAGCCCGTCCACAGAGCTGAGGAATTAGGCAATAACATGAAATGGCTCTCTTCTTAAGCCACTTCGTTATAATGGCAAAGTGACAGTGGGCTGCTGCAGAATAAATAAGGTTGTTTGAGGTCTGCATGCCAGTTTGATGTGAGGATCGCACGGAATGTCACACCAGACTTCCCAGAGGCCCTATTTAACCCGCTCCAGCCCACACCAATTGCCACATGCAGACAAGCCTTTAACTCTGGGTGGACTGCTCTACTGAGACCAATGAGGAAGACATCCCCTCCATGACACATGTGTAAAGGGTGTCAGTGGGAATTTTTGTTGGGACTTCTGTAAACAGCTAACCAAACACAAATTATTTTGTTGTTGTTTAGTCGTTAAGTCGTGTCCGACTCTTCGTGACCCCATGGACCAGAGCACGCCAGGCCCTCCTGTCTTCCACTGCCTCCCGGAGTTCGGTCAAATTCATGTTGGTAGTTTCGATGACACTGTCCATCCATCTCGTCCTCTGTCGTCCCCTTCTCCTCTTGCCTTCACACTTTCCCAACATCAGGGTCTTTTCCAGGGAGTCTTCTCTTCTCATGAATGGCCAAAGTATTGGAGCCTCAGCTTCAGGATCTGTCCTTCCAGTGAGCACTCAGGGTTGATTTCCTTCAAAATGGATAGGTTTGTTCTCTTTGCAGTCCAGGGGACTCTCAAGAGTCTCCTCCAGCACCACAATTCAAAAGCATCAATTCTTTGACAGTCAGCCTTCTTTATGGTCCAGCTCTCACTTCCATACGTCGCTACTGGAAAAACCATAACTTTGACTATGCGGACCTTTGTCGGCAAGGTGATGTCTTTGCTTTTCAAGATGCTGTCTAGGTTTGTCATCGTTTTCCTCCCAAGAAGCAGGTGTCTTTTAATTTCGTGGCTGCTGTCCCCATCTGCAGTGATCATGGAGCCCAAGAAAGTAAAATCTGTCACTGCCTCCATATCTTCCCCTTCTATTTGCCAGGAGGTGATGGGACCAGTGGCCATGATCTTAGTTTTTTTGATGTTGAGCTTCAGACCGTTTTTTGCGCTCTCCTCTTTCACCCTCATTAAGAGGTTCTTTAATTCCTCCTCACTTTCTGCCATCAGAGTGGTATCATCTGCATATCGGAGGTTGTTGATATTTCTTCCGGCAATCTTAATTCCGGCTTGGGATTCCTCCAGTCTTGCCTTTCGCATGATGTATTATTCTGCATATAAGTTAAATAAGCAGGGAGACAATATACAGCCTTGTCGTACTCCTTTCCCAATTTTGAACCAATCAGTTGTTCCATATCCAGTTCTAACTGTTGCTTCCTGTCCCACATATAGATTTCTCAGGAGATAGATAAGGTGGTCAGGCACTCCCATTTCTTGAAGAACTTGCCATAGTTTGTTGTGGTCCACACAGTCAAAGGCTTTTGCATAGTCAATGAAGCAGAAGTAAATGTTTTTCTGGAACTCTCTGGCTTTCTCCATAATCCAGCGCATGTTAGCAATTTGGTCTCTAGTTCCTCTGCCCCTTCGAAATCCAGCTTGTACTTCTGGGAGTTCTCGATCCACATACTGCTGAAGCCTACCTTGTAGGATTTTGAGCATAACCTTGCTAGCGTGTGAAATGAGGGCAATTGTACGGTAGTTGGAGCATTCTTTGGCACTGCCCTTCTTTGGGATTGGGATGTAGACTGATCTTTTCCAATCCTCTGGCCACTGCTGAGTTTTCCAAACTTGCTGGCATATTGAGTGTAGCACCTTAACAGCGTCATCTTTTAAGATTTTAAATAGTTCAACTGGAATGCCATCACCTCCATTGGCCTTGTTGTTAGCCATGCTTTCTAAGGACCACTTGACTTCACTCTCCAGGATGTCTGGCTCAAGGTCAGCAACCACACTATCTGGGTTGTCCGGGACATCCAGATCTTTCTGGTATAATTCCTCTGTGTATTCTTGCCACCTCTTCTTGATGTCTTCTGCTTCTGTTAGGTCCCTACCATTTTTGTCCTTTATCATGTCCATCTTTGCACAAAAGGTTCCTTTAATATCTCCAATTTTCTTGAACAGATCTCTGGTTTTTCCCTTTCTATTATTTTACTCTATTTCTTTGCGTTGTTCGTTTAAGAAGGCCCTCTTGTCTCTCCTTGCTATTCTTTGGAAGTCTGCATTCAATTTTCTGTAACTTTCCCTATCTCCCTTGCATTTTGTTTCCCTTCTCTTCTCTGCTATTTGTAAGGCCTCGTTGGCCACAAATTATACCTGTTATTAATTAAAACACACACACACACACACACACACACACACACACACACACACGTGTCCAAACAAATACTTTTAGCGCCACATTTTGTTTGGTGCTTGTTAAACAAGTGTGTTTGTATTCTTGGTTGGCTATATTAACTGTGTTCATATTTGATAACAGCTGCCTGCTCCTTTAGTATATGTTAATATTTTTCTGTCCTATTCTGATGTTGCATTGGATTTTTAATATTTTGTTTTTGTTTACTGTCTTATGCCTACTTTGCAGAGAAATGTGGCAGTCGAATGAAATGTGCAGTCTAATAAAAAGAAGACAAGGGCCCCTAGAACTGTTCCAGAGTTCAGGAAGGATTTGTGGGATGCTAGGCCTCTCCCTTCCACCCCCACCCCATAATCCTAATAACCTCAAGGCTAAGGTCACAAGTGGGTGCTGTTTTCTTTGTCTTTTTATTGCAACGGGGGAGTTGCCAGCCATCTTCCAAGAGCCAGTAAGGTGACAAGCCTGCTCCGCATTATTAGTTTCTATTTAATCAAAATGTGCAAAGTACTCAGTGTAGCACTCCTCCTTTCAACTGATATGGATGGAAGAAGGGATACCACAAACTTTTAAAATTATGGGCAGGTTTTAAGGGCATCCCATCCCACACAGTCCCATATTATGTACCACCTTGAGTACCCTTAAGGTTAGTAACTTTACAAAAGTAAAAATCGGAACCTGGAAAAGTTCATTTCTTGGGTGGCAAAATCCAGATTCCTTTAATGGGCGTAGCCACTGTTCCACACTGGCTTGATGGGCAGAAGCTGGGGCTCTAGGCTGAAAGAGTAACTTTTCCAAGCTTGGCAACACATTAATCATGAAGACCGCTCAGCTTTGTGCTTTACATGCCATAGGATTGCCCTCACAAGTCTGGGACCTTGCAGGTGTGCAGAACTACAACACCCATCATTCCTGGGCAGGATGATTGGATTTGTAAGCCCACCCATCTGGACGGCACTAGATCGGTGAAGGCCACCATAGGGTACACATCGGACCAGTCAAAAGCACCAGTCTCTTAACATGTGGTTCCAATAATGTTGTACTGCTTTATTGCCAAGAGCATGCCTGTAGCCAGCCATGCTGTTTTCAAATGTGCAATGTGTGTGTGTGTGTCTCAAAAGCACTGTAAATTGTGCCTTGTGATACAGGCAAAAAAGACACCACCAAACCCACACACCCCTCCTTTCCTTTTTTCTGCTATAAATCCCCTCAAGGCAGAGTTTGCTGAGCTAGTTAAACTGGCTCTCCCTTTTCCTCTCTTGCTTTTTTGGCAACTGAGAAGTTCCTTTCTTACAAAAACAGAAGGGAGTCTTGCTGATTGGCCAGTGGTGCTGGGAAGGAAATGACATCAGCCATATCCCCCCACTCTGCTCTATGTGCCTGGAATCTTCTTGTACTTTTTAATTCAGCCAATGGTCAGGTTTTCAGTGAAGCAGGAATACCACCTTATCTGGCTGACTGTGGACCTGGGGCTGGCACTTCAGCCCCAGTCTGCTACCAGGTATTGCTCCACCTCACTCCCCGCTCCAACTGCACACAGGCTTTTAAACAAACCACTAACAGAACTTGAGCGCGTGTTTGTTTTTTTAAGTCCAGATGGAATTTGAACTCCCATGATCTGAACTGTGAAGTGAAATAACAGTAGTGAGACTGTCCAGTGTTGGCAATGGATGAGGAAGCAGCAAATGCAGACGCGAGCAGATCCCCGGGATCAGAAAACCAGCCTCTTGCGACCACCCTACCAAATCCATTGATGGGTGGTAAGTAATAGCGTTGTGATTTACCAGGCAAAGGGGGTGGGTGGGGGAGAGGGATCCTGTTTCAAACTGCAGATGAGGAAGACTTTAGGAGATGTGAAGTGCTATTCTAACAGTATTTATTTATTTAAAACCAGAACTCAAAAATGTTTATTTGTTTTACTTCTCTTCCTAGACTCCCACACCAGCAGGGCTGGCTGGGGAATTCTGGGAGTTGTAGTCCAAAAAGTAACGTTTCTATTTAGAATAGTTTGCATGCCATCTTTTGTAATATCTAGCATCAAGGAAGTTGCAATGAAAGTTGATGGCAACAAAATGCCCCAAAAGGAAAGTGGCATTCAAATACCAAAAGCACTGAGGCTGAAATCTTACAGAATTGTACAGAAAATGTTGTGGTACCTGAGGGGACTTACTTCTGAGGAGAGATGCATAGGACTGTATTATAAAATGCTCATAATATGATGGGTAGCTTGGAAGAATACAGGAACCAATTTTCGGTTCCCTGGGCCCACCGAAAACCATAGCAGCTTTGAAAAGGAGCAAAAAAATTATAAGGAAAAAAAAAAAGAAATAGAAAAGTAAACCAAATGCAGGACATCCAGTTCAAGTTTTATTTTGGAGTATAGGGGCATTCCTTGTTTTGTGTTTGTCGCTGGAGCTGGTTTGGGCAGAGGAGCATCGAGATAATTTTTCATGGCTGCATGAAGCCCCTGGATGACACTTTGCTAAACCCTAACAAAACAGGGTGGGGTGCACCGTAAAACTACTTGTCTAGAAGTAGTTTAAAGGCCTCAAAGAATAGAAAGAGCAAGGTGCTGCTTATCTAACTCATGAATTATTTTGTTGAGTTCCGTTAAGCAAATATACTTTTGCGCAACTCTCTTGAACACATTCTTTAGGGCTATGTTACTTTTTTTTGTTTGCATGTTTAGATAGAACAGCTGGTATTTGTGTAAAGAATATTCTTTCTGCTAACAGGTGATCAGGAATTTCATTTGGTGGGTGTGGAATGGTTGATTTTAAAAATGGGATGACTGCATATGGCGTTTGTGGGGTTTGCGAGCGGAACATGCTCTGTCAAGGGACAGCTAGCTGTGCTTTATTCTAAGCTCACAAATCCTTTGCTTAGATTACAGCTCCCACAATCCTCCAGTCAACAAGGCTATGGGTCATATTGGCTGGAAAAATCTGGCATTTTGAGTGTAGAAAAGTAACTTTTCCAGGCTATTCTGTGGAATTATAATGATTTGTGTTTGTTATGGAATGTCTGTATATTGGAACATTTTGAAGCTTTGGTGGATTTTCTGGAATATGTTAAAACACTCAGTTTAATGTTTTCTGTTCCTATTGTCATTAGTAAAGCTTCACAGTGCTGCTTATTCATGTTTCTCTTTAATAGGGGCGGTGTGGGGAGTACACCTTTCTTAACACGCATGAAATTGGAATGCATAAATATTAGCTGTGTTAGCCTATAACAGCAAAACCATCTAACATGCAGCTCCAGTATGTTTTGTTTTGTTCTTTATGTACACTGAAATTAGGATGCAAAGTGTATTCCATAGTCTCAGTGTCGTAGGAATCTCAGTGGAGGAAGCCCATCAATGTGGGTGCATATTTCTTGGCTCCTTTTGCCACAAAGAATGGAACTTTCCATGAACACAAGAGTTCCACGTGTGATCTGAAGCGTGAGTGAGGCTCCGGATTCTAGCTCAACTTGTAGACCAATGTTGAAATTCATTCTGTTTTTGCAGATTGGCTCATATAAGATTGTAGTCCTGGAAAATTTATTTATAGTGCACAGTACTCTGCTGATTAGTCAATTAAGTGTTCAGCTTTATGCACCCCGTAAAATACTCTCTGCAGCCCTACCTGTGCTTTTAACATTGTCCCCGAGGAGGGAGCACCATGTGTTAGAAGATTCCCTTGGGGCCACAAGTAGTTCTGCCAACACCAGAACTTAGAACTAGATTTTGGCACAAAGCCTCAGAAATTTTCACTTTTGTCATGGAAGGAGAAGTCCTTAGGGGCAAATGATTGAGTGCTTTGCAAAGAGATGGCAGTTTTTGTTTGTTTATTTGTTTTTAATAAGGGTTGTCCTCTGGAAGTCTTTCAAATAGAGGACTGTCATCCCTAAAAGAAGGCATATGGCTACCTTAAGCTTGGAGCCAGTTGATGTCCCTCAGGTGGTCAGATATAGTGCGAGGGCTGTGCTAGCTGATGATCCCTGTAGTTGTTAATTAGATTCTTATGTTATTCCTAGCCATATGTTTAAAATGTGCATATTAATTTGATGCTGGCAAAGTTAGATGGCTGGCTGGTAAAGAAGATTGAGATAGAGGCCAGAAAGATGAAAGAACATTGAGCTAGCTGAAAACTAGAGAGCATTATGTCTGACTCTCCTGATTTAGGTGGCACGTATCAATGACCCCTTTATGCTTAAAAGAGGAGGCTGTATCATCCAGATAGTCCTTTCTGCCACAAATAGTAGAATATTTTATTTATTTATTTATTTATTTATTACATTTTTATCCCGCCCATCTAGTCGTTTTGACTACTCTTTTAAGAAGTGAGTGTGATGCACTACTCTCAGTTTTGCTACTCAGTGTTCCAACGAGGCCTTCTTGCTGATCGGTGTTTGTTCAGCAGTTTGGTTAATGATCCCTGACAAAACTGGGAGGAAAGGAAGTCAGCTGGCACAGAAAGGTACAGCATTTTTCAGTATTTATTGTCAAATTGAGCAGAAAGCCATTTATGTCCACAGGTCTTGGGGGCAATTTGGATGGCATTTCAGTATGACATGCATTATTGACATTATTTATGTAATACCCTCAATGGGGCAATGTGCTTTATGGAATATGTGTCTCGTCCTGAGGGAATTGCAGTCTAAAATTCTACACAAAGGAACCCGGAAACAATACACAGTTGTTTCAGTTACTTGTAGTTGGCCTTAGAACTCAACCAAATGCTATGTTACATCAATAGTATGTAGTGTATTGGGGCCTGATCCATATTGGGACCACTGTTAAAGGCTGGCTGTGCCCCAGCTGTTTTTTCTTTCTGTTGTAAAGGCAAAAACCACGTAGGAAAAATTGTTGGAGAGGAGAGGTTTAAAATTCCCCTACCTGCATACTGTAGTCTCAATCTGGATTCGGGTTTCACATGCTTGCAAGCAAGCAAGCAAGGCGAAAGTATATGTTATGTATAACCCATCATAGAACTGAAATCATGTTAGCACTCAAAATATGTGATTGAAGTGGACTTGCATTTCTGTGAAAACAAACTTGAAAACATGGCCCGTGATCCATGGCTTAGTGTGAGTGGCCAGCACCCATGGCAAGGCAAGTATTGCAGGCTGTGGGTCACATTCTGGCTCAGTGATGCAACGTGTTGGTGAGATGGGGGTGGGGTGGGAGAAACACCCCCCCGGGGTAGTGCCATGAAGCTGCGGGAGGGGTGGCCCATGTACCCCTAAGAGTTATGTGCCCAAGGCAATTGCCTCTGTGCAAACCCAACTATGCCACTGTCCATGATTAACTCACAAAGACCAGTCAGAGAACGAAACAAGCTAATTCGTGAAGTATGAGAGCTGAGAAAATCTACCATGACAAATCATACAGTTTTGATAGTTAAGGAATTCTGTCATCTAATGACAGGGTTATCTGTAATGAATAGCTGGGCTTAAGGTGGGGCTTTGCTGCGTGTTAAGCATTTAACATAGGAGGGCATGGGAGCCAGGGGACATACAGCAAATACTTCATGGAAAAGATGATCTTAGGGCAGGTATTTAATTGGGATAAGAAAGGTGCCATCATGTTCTGGGAGAGAGTTCTGAACATGCACCACAACAATGGAGAAAAGGAGGATCTCCAGGTGGCAGAACTGGGTGCAGCTGGAGGAGCAAAAATATACTGAGGTTGGGGCATGAATGGAGATATAGCACACAAAGCAGTGGAGGGCTTTGAAAGCAAGGATAAGGGATGTGTGCTGGACCCAGAAATGGGCAGGAATCTGTGTGAGGAAGACATCACAAGCTCAAGGGGGGGGGGGGGAGAGAGATGAATAATTTTAGCAAGAGAATGCTAGATGATAAAGTAGTAAGGTAACAGGAGACCATAGAAGAGAAGATTTCAAGAGTGCTAGTGAGAGATGGGTTATGGGGGCTGACTAAAGTTTTTTCAAGTACACAGAATGAAAGGGCTTACTTCATTCAGTCAGTCATCAGTGTTACAAGGGGAGAAACTACTCCATCCCTTTTGAAATCATTTTATGAGTGTGGCCTACTAGTGTCCATTTCATGTTTAAGGGTCTGTCCGTATGAGGCTAGGGAATGTGAGAACCTGAGACACCGTTCTGTAGCCTGTCATGTGCACAATGCATACAGTCAGGCCATTGGTGGAAACCACTGAAATGTACCTTTATAGTTAGTTCCCTTGGTGAAACAGTTGAGACTTTGGTTGAACTGAGCCTTCATGAATTGTTAGGAGGGTTAAAGAAAACTGACTGGAGTGATGTACACAAATGGAGGTAAATAATAATATGTTTAACGTTTTAGCTTTTACCTGTTTCCCTGCTTGTGATACTTTAGTTTTTTCTTGAAAATAGCATTGGCTTGAGATAGGGTTGACAAGGTCAGGTAAGAAAATACTGCTGCTTGTGCTTTTTTTGGGGGGGGGGAGAAGTGAAGTAATTGGATTTAGACACACAAATATTTATAACATTTAGGAATCCCATTAGAAAGTGGGAAATTTACTAAGCAATTTCCCAAATCCAAGTGTAGATAACCTGATTTAATTATTTCTTCTTCCCAAACCTTGCTTTTCCCTCCTCGTGCAGATTTTGTTTCTGACTGGTCTCCTATACATGATGCTTCCCTTCACGGGGGACTGCTTGCCCTGAAGAAACTCATCCATCAGGTATTACACTACTGGGAAGATAAATATGCTGTTTGCCTTCCTCATTAAGCCTTGTGTTGAAGGTACACTCTATTTTATGTGGTAAAGGAGCAGGGGTTGACATATGCTTTGCCCTCAGAGAGAAATATAACACCGCATCTCTAGACAAAGAAAGATGGTCTTTCTAAAGTAATAACATATATATATATTTACAAGGGTTGACACGGAACTTGTGACTTGGAACAAGAAATAGGATTTCTGCTCTCTGCAGGTAAAATATATGCCTCCCTTCTGCTGTTGCTGGCCTGAACCATTAGACACAGTAAGATGATCGCATATGCTAGTTAATGTGGTAAGAGCAGTGGCAACAACCTCTGGCTGTTTTCTGCCCATTTCAAAACCACTACAGCTGGTATATCTTTGTTTGGATTGCACTGCCTGTTTGAATAAGATGTTGGGTGCTGTTTCCTTTCTCATTTATCCATCTCACAAAAAAAGATGATTGGCAAAAAGTGCAAGCATACCTGGGGACAGAGGCCTATTTTATAGCCTCTAACTACTCTAGAGTGAATCAGGCAAAAGAAAAAGAAAAAATAAAGTTAAAAATATTGTGGCACCTTCAAGACTAACTGCTGTATTTTAATGTGAGTTTTCATGGACAAACGTCCACTTCCTCAGAGTGGAACACTAAAGTGAAGCCACTTTCCTACAATTCCTGTGGCACAGCATTATTGGGAAACATATCTGCATCCTGCAGACATAAAATTGTTGATTAAAATGTACATATCAGCCATTTCATTTCTAGAATAATGTTTTGAGTCAACCAAAAATAATTGTGTTTCAGAGCTGTCCTTCACATTGGTGAGTCTTACATTGCCAGACCATTGATAATTGGGAGTCAAGCTAAATGAGACACTCAAGTCCTAATTTAAAATCAGAGCTCTTTTAAGTGAAGAGAAGATGTCTGTTTGTCCTATTACAAGTTTTTCTCTCCTCCATATCTTGCAATGACTTTGTTTTGTGATTGGTCTTCAGGACATAATCATGGGCTTAATTTGCAAGTCTGATTACTCAGGCACATAGCTCGGAGGGGGCCCATCTGCTAAAGGACAAACATACTAACAGAAACAAACGTATAATGCTGATTTGCCTAATACCAATGGTGGGTCCATTGCTTTGGCAATTTCAATATCAGATTTGTGAAATGTTACAATTTTGACTAATGAAAATTTCTGTTGTTATTATTATCAGGGAGCCAGTGTGAATCTCATGACAGCAGACTATGTATCTCCTCTTCATGAAGCTTGCTTAGGGGGACATTCTGCTTGTGTCAGCATTTTATTGAAGCACGGGGCCCATGTAAGTATCAAAAGGTGGCTTAGGTTTTTGTATATGCAGGAGAAAAGAACAGCTTGCCAGAGCGTGCCTAGTAGCTCAGGAACCTGAGCCTGGAAAATGATTACCTCTAATTTGGAATTTTTGGCCAGACTGACATGGTGGGAGGAGGAGTGGGGGAATCTTTCTAATTCCCCACCAGAACAATCCATGGCAGCCAACATTACAATCAATATCCTGACATTTCACATGCTATCTGTAAAGCTGATTTGGTAGCAACAGCTCATTTTTTGAAAAGAGAGCTGCTGCAGCTCCAGTCTTTCGGGAAACCATGCCCTTTTATATTAGATATGTGGGAACAGAGTGTGATCGCTTTGTAGTGGGGGGAAAATGCACTCCAATAATATTCAGAAACTTTCAACTATATTTTGAGGGCTGAGCCTCGGAGCTATTTCAGACATAGTATTTATTCTCCCTTAAAGCCCTTGAGAATTGAGCACCAGAATTTTTGTGACATCCAAACAATGTTCCTTTTACTTTGCTTTGTACAAAGTTTTCCACCTAGTTCCTGCACTTTTCCCCCCTCTGCCCTAAAACCATGGGTTCTTTTCTTGTGCTGCTTTGTACCGGGACATGAAGTTTAGCATAATGGCACTTCCTGGGCATTTTAGTGCTAATGCGCAATGAGAACCAGGAAGCAGTGATCAAGAAAACCTATGGAAGTACACATTAATTGTAATCAATAACAGTGAGCATTTGCTGGACCCTGGCAAATGCAAGTACGGCACTGAAACACTGTACTGCAGGACAGTTAACAATTAGGACACAAGTCTATACTGACTTCTTCATTTTCCCAAACATCTTATTATTAACATCAGTAAAAACAATTTAAGGCTGTTTGCCCAACCTATGTTTAAAGGTCCACGGTTTAAAAATATGAACCAAACAACTAACTGCATCACTCCTTTTAGGTAAATGCTGCAACTATTGACTGGAATACTCCATTGTTTAATGCTTGTGTTAGTGGCAGTGCAGACTGTGTGAACCTATTACTGCAGCATGGAGCCAGCCCACATCCAGCGTGTGACCTAGCTTCGCCTCTCCATGAAGCTGCTCAGAGAGGTGAATGTGTCAGCAGATACACATTTTTTTGTGTTAACAGGAGGTTTGTTCCTGAAATAAAAAAGAGGCAATTGGTCATTTATGAATCTATTGTTAACTTGAAATCCCTGGAATTTATGCATGGACTACAAACAAATTCAAAAACAGTGGTTTAATTATAAGTGAAGCTTTTTTTTTCTTTGCCAAATACAGGATGTGATCATTAACAGATATCATTTTTATTGCTCTTCTTAGTGCAATATTTTATTATTCTTAGACTTCACAGTGGTTTTATAATTGTCTTCTGACATATGCTTAGAAGAGCCCCAATCTTTTATACCTGTGGAATTTGTATCTAGCTGTTTTTCAGTGAGGGCTAACTCTATGGACTGGTTTTTCTCTCCAAGGGCGAGGCAGAGTATCAGCTCATGGATGGGATTTTTCACCTTTTAGATTGATTTTTAGATTGGAACTACAACATAAGTTTAAGCGCCTATTTAAAATTAACATAAACATTTAAGTTTCCCCATTTTGACATAAATGTAATTTAGTTAGTCTTTTTAGCTTATTCATGATTAATTTAGCACGTGACAGTTTCCTTCTAACTTTATGATCTCTAAATTGGACAAACAATTCCAAATGCTAAAGGAAAAGAGGAAGGATGAAAATGAAGTAATTGGAAAAGCTAGTGAGTTATATCAACTTGCAGCTGCTGCATTTATAGACTATAATGTTGAATTCTTAAGGAGGGTCAGGCTTTAGGTTGTCTGATCTGACATATGGCAAGCCAGCCAGGAGTTTCAGAAGGATCACTGTTCCTGATAGAATTGGTCCGTTGGCTTTAATTTGATTTTTAATTGTGTATAATTCTTTAAAGGTCACACCAAATGTGTGGAATCCCTTGTAGCCCATGGAGTCAAGATTGACCACAACATAAAGCATCTTGGTACTCCACTTTATGTAGCTTGTGAGAATCAACAGTTGGACTGTGCCAGAAAATTACTTGAGTCAGGTAATTTTTGGAAAGGTATATTCTTTATACTGCTAGCAAACTCATTCCCCTGAAATGTGCATCTCTGTATTGCTCAGGAAGCACAGGAAAGCCTCAAATTAGGCAAAAGTACAAAAGGATCTGGAGTGGGGGGGGGGACCCATAAGGTTGAGGAGAACTCTAAAACAGACCAATGTGAAGTGGGCACAGAAAGCTGACTTTGGGGGTTTGGGCAAATCTTCTACCCTGGTGGGGTAGAAGACTTCCTGGTATGAGTTACTGAAAAGAAGGCACATCTAAGTACTTAGAACACAAAACGAGGAACACTCCACATCCTTTGTTTTCTTGTTAATTCACCTTGTTCTTTATGCATTATGAATCCTGCCTGCCAGTGCAGACAGTATTGTGGCACTCATGTACAAATGTGAAACATTTAGCTATTCATATAGCAAAACAAATCTTGCTACCCTGTTTCCCCCGAAAATAAGACCTAACCTGAAAATAAGCCCTAGTATGATTTTTCAGGATGCTCGTAATATAAGCCCTACCCCAAAAATAAGCCCCAGTGAAGTGAAACCCCGCCCTCCACCTTGTGTAGCAACCAGAAGAAGATGACATGACTGTATTTGAATAAATGTAGATTGTTGTACATGAAAAAAATAAAACATCCCCTGAAAATAAGCCCTAATGCGTTTTTTGGAGCAAAAATTAATATAAGACTCTGTCTTATTTTCGGGGAAACACGGTAGTCAAAAAACTAGGGATGCTCAGCTGGAAGCCAGAGACTGAAAATCTCCCTAGTAACCCTACCAAATTTCCTTCATAGAAAGCACTCCTGAGTGTATCTCCCATGGATTTTTCTAGGTCATGTTGAAAGTAAGCAGCTTGATACTGCAAGCAAGGGAATTCATAATACTGTAAAGAGAATTAGTGTGGTGTAAAATTCCTCATGAAGAATTTCTAATGTATTAGTAGATCCTAAAATGTATACTCTCATTACAACCACTGAAATTAATATGATTATTCTTAATACATTAGATTTTTCATGATTGTCTTCTCTTGAGAGGGGCACGCCTGGTCAAATACAGTACTGCTAATATGACTACAGCCTATCTCAGGATTAAATTGGACATTAAAAGGAATGGCTATTCCCTACAATCATCCCTTTGGCCAGCCTCCAACAATGAGATTTCTTTAGTGGTCCGTGCCTCAGTGATCAGACCCGCAAGTGAAGCCTGTAACTCATGCTAAACTCAAGATACACACTATTATAAACTGTTTTGGGGGAACAGCTCTTGGATTTCTCTTTTCCTGATGCCTTCCATCTTTCCCAGCATGAAAAGGCAGAGAATCCTCCCTTTTCATGATGTGTCCAAAGCAGGACAGCCTCAGTTTCAACATTCTTTGCTCAAGAGATAGTTCAGGCTTTGTTTGATCTAGAACCCCTTGTTTGTCTTTCTGGCATTCCAGGGTATCTAAAAAAAACTCTCCTCCAGCACCACATTTCAAACGAATCAATTTTTTCATGTCAGCTTTCTTAGTTGTCCAACTTTCACACCCATACATGGTGATTAGAAATACAAGAGTATGGATGATCTTGGTCTCCAGTGACACATCCTTACACTTGATGATCTTTTTAAATTCCTTCATTGCTGCCCTTCCTAGTCTTAGTCTTCTTCTGATTTCTTGGCTGCAGTCTCCATGTGGATTAATGATTGAACCAAGGAATACAAAATTTCTGACTCTTTTCAGTTTCTTCATTGTCAGTGTTAAAGTTGTGTAATTCATCTGTAGTCATGATTTTTGCTTTCTTGACGTTCAACTGCAGTCCTGCTTTTACACTTTCTTCTTTCAATTTTCCTAATAGTCATTTCAAGTCATTGCTGCTGTCTGCCAGTAAGATGATGTCATCTGCAGATCTTAAATTATTGATTGTCAAGCGTTAAATCAGGACAATCAAGTGCTAAGGCACACCTGTGTCTTTCAGGACAACCAAGCCAACTAATCGGGGAGTTCAAATCAAAGTCAAGGGGATTTGACCTAGGTTGGAAGCCAGCAGAGCAAATATGGCATTCTAGGAATGCAGGAAACCAAGAATCACCAATAATAAACATGTTGCCTTCATCAGTTTTATAGGCCCCTGCCAGACACTTTTATCAACAGTTGCCAGACTCATTCAAGGCCCAGCTGCAGCAGCTGAGAGGTTTCCTGGAGAAGTTCTCCTCACAGGGAGTCTCCTACTTCTGAAACCTTCTCTTCTGCACCTGAGAGTATATCTTCTATGCATTGCCATTCTGCACTGTCCCTTTTAGGTGCCACCTCTCTTGAGGCCTTGGAATAGGTCAACCCCAGAGTTTTCTTCAGGACTTCCCTCATCTGTAGGAGATTCATATTCAGCTTCAGAAGACCCATGCTGAGTAACTTATTTTTATTGGTTTGTTTCTAGATTCTCCTCACCTTATCTGAAAACAGATTTTTTAAAATAGTATTTTCAGAGATTCCCTTGTCCTGTAGGTTTAAACCAGTTAGAAAGCTAGGCCAACATGGCATCCACCAAAGAAATTTGGCAAGAGTAGTCTAGGAGGTTACTGAGCATTCTTTGTTAGTGTCTGTCAGTACTTTCACAGAACTTAATTGTCCATGATACTTTGGCTACAAACCTCCGTAGATGAACTGACTCAAAGGCATTTTCAATTTAAACTAAAAAAAATATGTATCTGTATATTCAGGAGGAAATATTTTGGTCTTTAAGTGACTCTAAACTGTTTAAGTAAGCAAGAACTAACAAAGAACAGGTCCAGCTATTATTTGTTCTAACTATTGTAATTTATTTGTTTCAGGAGCAAGTGTAAATAGTGGGAAGGGTCTGGATTCTCCTCTCCACGTGGCTGCTAAAACTTCCAGTGCTGACATGGTGCATTTACTCCTTGACTTTGGAGCAAGCACCAGGGCCAAGAATGCTGAGGGCAAAACCCCAACAGAACTGGCTCCACCCAGCGGCCATCTTGCACAGATATTTCTGCAGAGAGAAGGTGCCCATTAACCTTTGTTTCAAATTCACAGTATATAATGAAGCCGATGGAAGCTTTGAAAGGACGGGGTTTTCCCCATCATGTTGTTAACTCTGCCACACCAATGTTTGGTTGGCATTTTGAGTTTAAATAAAGCACTTTTCAAATACCTCTAGTTCATTATGACCACTGATATCACATTATGGCTTTGATGGGCACATGGAGACTGATGCACATCCAAGTGTGTGATTCCCTCTATGGACCACACCTTTGAGTTGAACCAGAAACTGATTTATTAAACTAGTCAAAGTGGGAACAGAAACAGGCCCAAAACATAACTGAGTCTCTTCCACCCTAGTGTCATTCACTGTGTCAAAGTCTTGTGCTCAAGTCAATTTTTCCCCTCATTCCACTGAGGGGAGTGACTCTGACTTATAATAGCCCAGTCCATCCCCTATACTCCATCCACAGGGAGCCTTTTCCTGTTCAAACTCCAGTCCCTTCCACCCCTCTTTAGCCTTCAACAGGGAGGGTCAGCATGCTTACAGCGGGAACAAACATGTGGGACTCTCTCTGGCACAGGATCCAGCTGATGCAGTTCCTCAGACGTCTTTTCTTCCTCTTCTCTCGTTGGATTCTTCTTTGCCTTTTGCTCCCTCTGGGGTTGTTGGGATCATTCAGAGGCCCAACGAGTTTTCTTGACTTCTCTCCTTCTATATGAGGTCCAATACGGGAGTTTAGGATCCTCATGTTTAGTCCCCCTCTCCGTTGAGGACTCTGAAGAAGACTAAAAAGAACAC
This sequence comes from Intellagama lesueurii, assembly GCA_037013535.1. Taxonomy (NCBI): domain Eukaryota; kingdom Metazoa; phylum Chordata; class Lepidosauria; order Squamata; family Agamidae; genus Intellagama; species Intellagama lesueurii. The sequence continues at coordinate 83,237,475 of JBAJHW010000003.1, forward strand.
CCTCCAAGGGTTTGCAGATGGAGTCCCACTCCCCAGGAGGTTCAGGGTCTTTCTCAGGGGAATCCTCTATCCATTAGGTTCCCAACCACTCCTCCAACATGTTTCCCCATGTTTCCTCATTGGGGTCTTCTCCCTCTTTTCCCACTAGACTCTTTTACCTCCTCCTTCCCTAGAGGTTTTCTAGTCTCCCTTCTTGCCCTTGTTCTCAGGCTCCACTCTATTTAATGCCTTTTTCTCTTTCCCTCTTTCTGCTTTTTTTCCCTGGGGCTCAAGCTCTAGAGGTCCTTCTTATTCCAGGACCTTATCCATGTTCACTAGCTTCCTTGACTCCTCCCCTTTTGGTTGTAGAGCCTCTTTTATACTGGCTAGCCACCTTGGGTGGACTGATTCCACCTGTTCTTTCTTTGGCTGCCCTCCAGCCCCCAAGATGGATATAACTACATATGCCTTGGTTTGGATACCTCATTCCCTGAACTTCTGGGTAATGGCAGCATATTCCTCTGTGAGTGGCCCCTGAGGTCTGGGACTGGGCTGCACGGGTCCTGGGTCAGAGGTCAATGGACCACTGATAGGGGCATCTTTGGCCCTGTCCTCACAAAGTGCCTCTGTGTGGGACCGACTGTAAGTCGCAGTCAGAAGGAAATTGAACGATATCTTCCTTTAAGCCTGAATAATTGATTGTTAATATAGTTAAAGTTTTTGCCCATATTTATAGATTTGGTAATGAGATGCATGAGTGAATTCAGTGGGAGGGTGTTAAGCAGAAGAAAAACTTCTATATCATCAGTGTGTATATTAGAAATCACATTTTGAAAATCACACTAAATTTTGCTGGATGAGTACTTAATCCAAAACTGAAGTTGGCAGTGAGTTTTCAACTGGTACATCCTTATTCCCAACTACCAAAAAAACCTGTACAATTTCTACACACTGGCTCAAATCCTGTTGTTTAGTGTAGTAAGTCACACTAGTGTAAACCCATTGAACCAGTGGGGATTTGGTGAGTCATGTCCTCTGCCAGTTCTACGGATTCAAATGGGCCTACTCTAGTTGTAACTTACTTCAGCATAGTAAGTCACAACTAGAGTAGGCTCATTTGAATCAGTAGAACTGGCAGAGGACCTGACTCAGCAAATCTGCATTGATTAATGGGCCTGCTCTACTGCCACTTACTATGCTAAGCAATGGGATTTCAGCACTATGTACACAATGTATGATCTAAAAGAAGTTCTTTTTTCCCCCAATAAGTGTCAATGTCATACATGAAATGAATCTAAGATTTACTATATGGGCTTGTTACACTATGACAAATTGTTGTTATGGTATTGTTTCATCTCAAATTGTTGTTATGGTATTGTTTCATCCCATAGGCATAAATAAAGCATTACATGTAGCGTGCCTCTTGCTATCACTATTTGGTGATTATACTCCCAGGAAATGCTTTGAAGGCCATAAACGTGAATCTCGCTGACAAAGATCTTAAACCCTCCATTAACCATCTTTTCTTACCAAGCTTCGTAAGAGATGTACATTCATTTCACAGCTTGCTAAAAAACAATATAGCTGCAAATCAGAGCTAAATGGTTATGAACGACCATCTTCAGTTCACTATAGCCATAAACAAAACATTGGGTTTCATAGGAGCTGTCCTTGTTTTTCTGTTTCAAGACACAACATGTGTTCAAGTAAAGTAATCCCTTTCAAATAAACTGCTACTACTGGTGGTCGTTTCTCTGGAGACCCACTGCCAGCTGGATGATACCAAATTGCGAATATTGAAATTTTGGGTGCTGAGCACTTTGAACAACTTGGTATACTTAATAGAAATAAATAAGATGATGATTAAAAAACACAGGACTCCTTAATAATCCTCATCATGTGCCGTCAAGTCAGTTCTGAGATATGGTGACTCTTTTCGAGGTAGAGAATACACAAGTGGATTACCATTCCCTTCTTCTGGGGGTTCCCTGGAACCGTGCAGCTTGCCCAAGGCCATACAGGTTGGCTGTACTCACTGGAAGCACAATGGGGAATCAAACTCCCAAGCTCTGGCTTTACAGCCAGATGCCTAAACCACTGAGCTATCCATCCAGCTTGGAACCCGGTGTCCATTCAGGTTCTAGATAAGAGGCAAGGATTGGAACACCCTTTACCCTTAGATACTACTCCCAAAAGAGAGTTTGGCTTCTCCATTAGAGCTTTGCTCATTTGCCCAAAATGTCTATTCTGTCCTCATGGTTCCACCGTGCCCTTGCTCTCTGCTTGAAGCTGATTGCTGTATGAACTCTGCATGTTTCTCTGTATGGGGTGGTTAGTGTTAGTCAGGCTCTGCTTTACTGTCAGAATGGGACTAAATGGCCTTCTTCCAGTTCCATTCCTACTTTACAAGAAATCAGAGTTACAAACAATTGTGACTTTGTTGTTGTTTCAAATCAGATTGCCATGTAGCAGATTTCACTGCTATCACTCTGTGAATTTCTGTGGGTTTTCTTATCCCTTGCTTTTCTCACATGTAACAATTTGATTCTGACCTTCAATGGCATCTTTAGTTTGGCATGCCTTCAGGTTCTGAAGCTTTCAAATGCTTTAGGAAAGCAGAGAACTCAGTACCTTTTTGCTTATTAATGCAGCTTCTCGGATTTGCAGAAAAGTAAATGCTGACCTTGTTATGCAGCAGTTTTGAGTCTTGTGGAAAACAAATATTAAGTTAGTAATGTCCTCCTTGTTTCTTTGGCCTTTTCCCCCCTCAGGGCCCTTTTCCTTGATGCAGTTATGCCGTCTTTGCATACGGAGATACTTGGGATCCAAGCAACCACAGAGAATAAGTGAACTTTTGTTACCAGATGAGCTGAAACGGTTTCTCTTGTATCTTTGAATATTTTGTATTTGCTGCCGGATTATTAAAATGTCATTTCTTATCCATGTGTATTTATGCAGTTTATAGCACAAATATCAAAGCTTGGTTTTCACAGTGTCCCACTTTCCTCACCTAAATCCAGCTCTTAGTCACAACTACCGTAGACCTACTGAATCATTGATTGAATGGCTAGTCAGTGCTTCTGTCAATCTACTTAACAGGTCCACTCTGATCAGAACCAATGGTTGGATTCAGCCCCTAAAATTATACACCTGTGCATTCTTTGCCATTATATGTACATATATGTACAAGTGTACCTATAATAACGTTTTTTAAGGACCAAGAATAAATAGAGGAGATCAGGTTAAGAACCTTTGGCCTTCAGGTGTTTTGAATTTCATTTGTTATTTCGGCACAAGCAACACAGCCAATGGAAAGAAACTGTACTTCTATCCATATTTTAAAACAACTTTTTATGTTGACCACCGGGTGGGGTGGCTGTCTCCAGTAATGAACAATGTCCTTTCCAGAAATTTCCATTAATTCACAATCCATATCTAAAAATAGCTCCATCTTCTGTCCTTTAATCTCAGCAGGATTATTGTTTTAATCAAACATGTTAAATCCTGCTTCTTTGTTCTTTGTTATTCTTCATAAGTAATGAGAATAATTTTTATCATAGGCAGGAATTTATTTTTTTATAGTATTGTTAATGTGGGATGAAAGCATTTCATAAGCAGATGCATGATGGACAAAGGGGAACATTCCCATTCGGATTGCAAACAGGAAACATAAAGGCACTTTTAAAACTTATTTGTGGAAATAATTTATATACAAGCGAAGCCCTTCACTGGAGTTCTATTCAGAGATATTAATTATCATGATTAATGTTACCAAAGGTATTTATATATGATTTGCCAATTGCTGATCAAAGCCTCTCCAGTCCATTTATGTAATATATGTGCAATCTGCCAGTTTGTCCATTTGTTTGAAGAGTTGGGTGGGCACTGGGTATCTTTCTTTGGCTCATATACTTGTTAATGGAAGGACTGACACAACCTGGGTAATGGTCATACATTCCAGGACTTTTATTTTCCCTTCTTTGTTATCCACCTAAGGATTGAAGAAGCTTGGTGGAAAAGTATGGTTTTATGCAACAGGAATACACTAAGCCATCCAGTTATTCTGTAAGCCTAAATCACTTGTTCTTTAAAATAAAGGAAAAAATGGAGAAATAGAAAATTATATTACAGTACACCAATAGATTTTGTTCCCTCTAGGATCAGAATTACGGAAATGAGTTTTGCTTAGTGACATAAGATCATAGAACTGCGAAGTTGGAAGACACCCCAAGAGCTGTTGAGTCCAACCTCCTGCCAGAACAGAAAACCCTCAGCCAAAGCATCCCTGATAGGTGGCCATCTAACTCTGATTAAAAACTTCCAGTGCAGGAGAGCCCACCACCCCCTGAGGCAGTCCCTTCCCCTTTCAAACAGCTGTTATTTTTAGGAAGTTCTTTTTAACGTTTGGGCAAAATCTCCATTCTCATAATCTGAATCCATTGCTTCAGGTCCTGTCTTCTGACGCAACAGAAAACAAGTTTGCTCCATAATCCACATGGAAACCCTCAGATATTTGTAATTGGCTATCATATTGCCTCAGATTTCTTTTCTTCAGACTAAGCATAGCCAGCTCTCTCAACAGTTCCTCATGGGGTTTGTTTTCAGACATTTTACCATCCTAGTCACCCACATCAGGACACATTCCAACTTGCTGATTTCCATGTGAAACTGTGGTGTCCAGAACTGGACAAAGTATTCCAACTGAGGTCTGACCAACGCAAAGTGGTACTATTATTTCTTTTGATCTGGGGACTGTGCTTTTGTTATTGCAACCTAGTACCGTATTTGCTTTTTTTTTTTTTTTTTGCTACTGTATCGCATGGCTGACCAATGTTTCACTTAAAGTCTACTCACACCTCTTGATCCTTTTCACTGTGCTACTACCACACCATCTGATGCATCTGATTTTTTTTCTTACTAGATGTAGAAATTCACATTTGTCCCTATTGAAATTCATTTTGTTTGTTTCTGCCCAGTTCTGCAGTTGGTCCACCTCCCACCAGGAAGGGTAACTGCTTTAAATACAGTAGGAATCTATAGCATGTAAACAATATTAAAGTCAGTGGAATTGCCGGGCTTATTTTCACATAATGAGTTTATTTCAGCTAAAACTAGTTATGATTTGTGATTTAGGCTTAAGTCCAGTTGTTAATCTCAACTGAAGTAGACCCATGGAATCAATGAGACTTATATATGTTGACTTGTTGATTCAGTGGCTAAAACCCAGTAATAAGTCACAACTGATGGGGATTTAGTAAGTTCCTTTAATTCAATGGGCCTACTCTAGTTGTGACTTACTGTTGGATTTCAGTTGGTGAGTCCACCATATCTGGGACTAACCACTGGCTTTAGCCCTAAGTTTGTTTGAAACCAAAGGGATACACTGATAATGACTAGTTCAGATGCCCTCTTGATGTTTGGACTACAATATCCAGAATCCCAGGCCAGAACCCCTGATGGCTGCAGCTAACAGGAATAAAAGTAGAAAGTATCTGCAAGCCACAGTTTAAAACTATCATCCTGAATGCACCTGAGAAGGAGTAAACATCATTGAACAGACTGGGGCTTGCTTCTGAATAAGCATGCATAGGATTGCATGGTATGACTTCCAGTTTTCAATGGTGTTTATGCAGGATTAACTTGGATTGCAAGCCACAGTGTAAGAATCAGGGTGCCAGTTCACTGAAGGGCCTTATCACAGTTTTTCTAATGGAATTCTTATCTGTGGCATGTTGACAAGGTTTGTTTTGCATCCACATTTTCGGGCTGTTGCACCAGACTTCAGTTGAGGCTACATACATCAAACTGGCAGGGCCATGCATTAAACAACGTGAAGTGATGTAATTGATGCTGCCCAGTGTGGTGTAGTATGTCACTGAGCAATCAGTACCTAAGAAACCGAAAAAAGGTGTTTAATTCTATAAGCAATAATTGTGCACATTATCTATTGACTGGATCCTCTTCCAAGTGGCATTATAAAGTCCTTGGGGGAAGCCTCTAATGCCAAAAACAATGTGATGTTGTTAGGAATGGGTCACAGAAATGAAAACACAGTTGAGTTTTCTGAATGTTTCAGGGCTCACTCTTTGCCAGTGGATAGTCAGGGCTAATTTGCACAAACCATTTTTTGACTTCTTGGCCACTGGTAATGAGTATTTTTGTCACTGCAGATGGAAAAGTAGAAAAGTCAGTCACCTTCTTTGGTGGGCCCAGCTCCAAATTGAAAATGTTGCTGGAAATGCTGCATTTGCAATACCGGATTGGGAGACGGGCTGGATTAGAAGGCATCTCTGGCTGGGAGTTTGATTCCCCGCAGTGCCTTCTTGACAGGGGCTGGACTTGATGCTCCCTTCCGGCCCCACAGTTCTAAGATTCTAAGAGTATTCAAACAATTGCTTCATCTGTGATGGGGAGGGGAGTAATTAATCAATATAAAACAAAAGCCTGCAATGTATGCAAATACCAACACTCTCCAATATACAAGAGATGCCCGGCCATGTGCAGAAATTGCCTTTGGAAGGAAATTATTGTAGAATGTTCTGGAAAATGAATTGTTGAGAATACACGGGAAGCTGCTTTACACAGCAGACGATCTAGCTGAGTGTTGTCTATGCAACAGACCTCTGGCATTTCAGGCCAGAGGTTTCCTCAGCTTTACATGGAGATGCCAGGGATTGAAACGGGAAACTTCTGCATGGAAAATTCTGCACCGTGGCCCCTCCCACAGAGGATGCATTACTCATCTGGGAGAAAACTGCCCTTGTATATCTCAGGGGGAAGAGGCTCCTCTGTCCACCAGAAGGAGGAATAGGAGTTTGTGCGTTACTGGCACATCTCTCCTGATTTTCCTAGTGGATGTGAGGTATTCTTGCCAGGACTGGCCCTACCGTTAAGGAGAGTGAGGAGAAGCCTCAGGGAAGTAGATTTCAGATGTCATGGAGGTCAAGGTCAGAAAATTGTTCTTCATTTTATTTATTACTGTATTTATTACTGTATTTTAACTGCCTGGAATGGGGAAAGACACTTGGGGGATGTTTCTGCCATGTGTCCCTAAAGAACGTGGTTGGCTTTAGATATGATGAACCTTGTGGTAAAATTGCTGCTGTGCTCTACCTCAAGTAGAAAACTGTTTTCTATTGACCTTTCTCTAGCCTTCCCTCCAGCACCATCCAACCTTGTTGTCTCATTCAGGGGTGGGACTGGACAGTGTAACCTGAGGATGTTCTTCTGTCTTGTTCTCTGGTTTGTGTAGATAGATATCTAGGTAATGGAGATCCTAAGCAACTTACTCTTATTTAGTCTGGAAAAACACAGTGCTTTACTCTGCTCAGGACTGATCTGGACACTTGGGGAACCCCACCTCTCTCTCAGAAGTAGAATTACTTAAAAGAGGACTTTGTTTGAGGTGAGGTAGAAGAATAATCCCAATTATCATCTTGTTTTGGTCCACAGGAAAGAAAAGGAAAGATCTTGGTCGGGCAAAATTATCTGGCTTTACCCACCCCACCCCAAGTATATTCAATGGGACTTAACAGCCTTATAGGCCCCTTTCAACTCAATTATCCTAGGATTTTATGACATCACACTCTTTAAAATACAAGTCAACTGATTTCCTCTTGATTATGACTGAAGCAGCCCTGTTTTCCTCTTGTTGAGAGTTGTAGCTGGTGCTCAGAGGAACCAGGAGTGAGATAATTTGATATATTTGTTTTGGCACCTAGAGGAAGAACTCCGTGAAAAATTGAAGAAAACAGCACGGTAATTATCTGCTGTAAAAATTCACACATTGTGAAAAGAAAAGGGTAATGGATTACCAAATGCCAACCCTTATTTCTGAAAAATATTTATTACAATAGAATGAATATTCCAAACAAAATTATCTCTGGAAACGAAGTCCTCCTAATTCCTACAAAATAAACAAAACATAAGCATCTGTTACATTTTCTCTTTGGCTGATATTACCAGCAATAGATCCACACATATCATCATCTTAGAACTGCAGAGCTGGAAGGAACCCGGTGGATCATCAAGTCCAGTCCCTGTCAGGGAGCCACAGTGGGGAATCAAACTCCCAACCTCTGGCTCTGCAGCCAGAGACCTAAACCACTGAGTACCCAGCAGTTCTTGGAGTAGTTCTCATGCAAAGCCAGCTTTCAAGTAATTACTGTTGGAAAGGTATGAACCATTTCATGCTAACCTGAGAGGTTTGTACCATATCTGTGTGTGAGGAGCGTGTTTGTGAGTACTCCATCTTATACAGCAGATGCTTTTGGTCTCCATGTCTCCTCAGGCCTAGCCAGTTTACCCAATGATGAAAGGTAATGTGAGGACCACTGATTTGTTTGGCCCACTGTAGCATTTGAAATAAGGCAGGCACTGGAGCACACCAAGGCCCACATGTGGGTTCCTGTTGCTCAGGGCAGCTGCAGGGAAGGGCCTGGGAGAAGCCTCACTGTGGGCTGGGGGTGAGCCTTCCACAGGTCTCAGCAGAAGTGTAGGGCCTGAAGAAGCTCCCTTGTTGTGTGTGGCGCAAGTGAGTCTGCAGAGATTTTAGCTCCTAGCAGGAATGCTAGCAACCACTGCAGCTGCTGGGCACATTTTGCCACCTCCCTGGCCACCAAAATGAGTCCCACCTTCCCACTCAGAGTTGCCATACTACTTAGTTAACCAGATTGTACCCAGAATCCTCACTCATTCACTTGGATTCCCTTCGTGTCCATTTCCACAATTAGCCGGCCAAAAACGAGCTGCCTAACCCTTTTCCCAGTTCTTGTCAATCCTGTTGCATTACAGGGTCCTATCTTTGTGAAAGCATAAGAACCTGTCCCTGGCTTTGGCCCTAAAATTTCAGGAGGTGGGAATGCTGCTGGTCTGGCAACCCTAGAATCAAAGGCCATACACATACAGCTATATGGGAGTTGACCACCTTCATCTAAATTGCCGATCCTCCTCCAGAAAGGGACAGACTGTATGAGCAGGCCCAAATGTCTGTGCAGACAAAGAAATGCTGATTCTCTGTGTGTTCCATGCTATCAAATCATGGACGTAAGCTGCCTCTTATGCCTGGGATAGGCCTTGCCAGGGCTCCTAATTCATTGAAGAAATGGGGAATGTTATGTTTTAAGGGGTACAACTTCTGGGTGCCACGTGACCACATGGATTCTGGAAATTGTATTCCAAAAAGTAACTTTCCTCATTTGTGATTTATTGTAACAGCTATGTACAGATGCTAAGTACAGCTTGTTACCTTTTCATCATCATCATCATCAATCATCATCATTCAACTGTAGAACTGGAAGGAACCCTATGAATCATGGAGTCCAGCCCCTGTCAAGGAGGCACAGTGGAGAATCGAACTCCCAACTTCTGACTAACTTGCTATTAATGAAAGAGTAGCTCCTTCTGTTTTAGGATGCGCACAGAGTGTGTGCAATGAGATGAAGCTGAATGTACCTCGAAACGGAAGTAGGGACTTTTTTTCAGTTGCAGTCTACCGGTGCTCTCAATGTTCTTCCGGCGTTATCCATATAGCTTTGCAACAGGATACGTGCCAAGATGTTCTGGCTATAGAATCATATGTAAATTCTGACTCAGCCAGTGTAAAGTATAATTGTTTGAATATTAGATTTGGAAGAGGAGGATACGGGTTGAGATCCCTGCATAGTCAAAAAGCTTCGTAGGTATCCCATAATATGGATGCTGGTTTTTGGTATCCATTTTTATTGATAGCAACAGAACTTCCTACAAATCTATGTGAACCCCAGTGGGACCACATGCAAACAAACACAAACACAAACAAGCAGTCGTTTAATTTTGTAAGCCACCAACGTCCCTTTTCAGAAGGAAGGCAAAGTAGCAATATTTAAAATAACTAAAAAAAATAAAGATATGTCTTTACTGTGATTTTGGTTACAAACATTTCCTGGACTCCTCTTTCAGAGACCACCCAAACAGTGTCTCTCACAACCTGGCCTGACCCAGGCTTCCATTGCAATAGTCCAAAGAATTTTAAAAACGATGGTTCCAAAGCAAAGACAAGTGCTTTCTGTATACTTGTATCCTTGTTTCCAATTTGCGACCAGTAAGGAAAACAAGGCAGGCCTCCCATGTTTCGAGTGCAGGGGCAACAGTACCTCGACCACTCTTTGTGATGTCACTTTGTGATGCAATTCATCACCTTCATAAACCTCTGGTCCAGGACAGCAACCATCCATCTGGTGGGTGACCAGCGCTCAGTCAGCTGTGTTTATCCAGTGATGGTGAAGGCCCAGCGCAAGCTCCTGGTGGCTCTCGGGAAAATGTTGGCAGCCCCAATCAGCCTCATCTTTCTCCTTGTTATCACTTTCATAACATTATGTTATCAGTTTGTTCTCCTTTGGAAACTTCAGCAGAGTTTTCCTTTGGTTCATAACACGTTTGAATCCATGAGGAGGGGCTCTTTGCTACAACCATCTATTTGGTGGGTCACCCGCACTCTGGCAGCTGTGTTGATCCAAGGATGGAGAAGACCCAGCACAGGGTTCCGGTTGCTCCCAAAGAAGCCTTTGCAACCCTAATCAGATACCTCATCTTTACTCTTATTCTCTTGTTCATAACATTATGTTATCATATTGTTATCCTCTTGAAACTCCTACAGAGTTTCACTTCTATTCAAAAAATCTGTGAATCAATCAAGAGATGTTTCAGGTGCCTCTTTGCTGTCCGTGAAATGCCACCCCAGCTTTCCAGCGCCCAAGCGAAGGTAGGTTGTTGCATTAATGTTACTGGCTTGCTTTCTATATGTAAACAAAAGGCATAGAGACAGGAAGCGTATCTGGTGTTCGTTCTCCAGAAAAAGAAAATAGGAAAACTAGTTTTTTTCTTTACTCTCATTAATGCTGGACCTTTCTCTTCATTTTCTCTTTATGGTAGGTCTATCAGCAAAGACCAGCAAAGGGGCAAGTGCCTGAGGGAACAAGGATTGGGAGAAAAGAACAGAGGACAAGTCTCTCCACCCCCATTGAGGTCTGGCATCTCCCATTCCTGAACCTCTCCAGAAAAGAAGACCTGGAAGCTCACTTGAGGAGAAGAACAGCCCAGCATAGGTGGGGACTTCCCAAACGGGTTCTTCAGTCCTTGAGGGTCCTTCTGCCTCCCGGAGCTCCTTCCAAAGCGGATTTGGAACACAGAATGTGGCTTCAGAGGTCCCCGCAGGCCCTTACTGCTCAGGATGAAAAAGAGAAGGGGCGAAATGAAGAGGAGGAAGTCCATTGGGATGGTGTTCATCTGAAGCATCAAAAATCTCCTCTGGGGGAAACACAGGAATCCCTGAAAGAAAATGCTGCAGGCCAAGGCCCCTTTATCAAAAATGATCACTACCCATCATTTGGGGTTACCGGAGGGGGAGACATCACTAAATCGGAAGAACACCAACTCATGGAGCCCATGGGAAAAAACGAGAAAGCCAAGGAGGTAAAGGGCCTATTCAAGCCATTGCCATCATTATTTGCAGGCATGAAAAAACATTCCACCTCCAAGGCCTCCTGGGATGAAGAAAGCAGAATGGGAGAAAGTGACTTTGTTCCATGAGAGACACAGTTTGAGGCTTCAGAAGGAGAGCATTCAGTGTTTGGAAGGAAGGACGGTTTTCAGAGAGCGGGAGAAGGCCACAAATCTCAGAATGGAGAGGTCACAAAGAAGAAATGGTGGCCAGTACCAGCATCCTGGATAGGAAACTGCATCTCCTGCGTCGAACGGAAGAATGGAGGGGTAGGTAAACAAGGAATCTCAACTTGATATGAGATTGCTTTCCTAGAGTAATCACATGTTAACCACTGATCTATTTCAATAAAAACCTTTTTTGTGATGTATGTTTAAGAAGATGCAAATCTGTGTGGCTTTGGGGGGGTCTCGTGTAGGAGCATGTTAAGTGTGCAAACCTCAGAGTCCATTGGAGTCCAGATGTTCAGAACCTGCATGTCTTGAGTCAACGCTCCTTGGCTGTTGCCATCCTGCAACATTCGTGTTTTCCATAGAGGTTGATCTGGCTGAAGAAGTCCCTTGTCTTGCTCGGACTCTTCAGACGCACCCCAGGTGGTGAGAGAAAGGCCGGGACTCTCCACATTTGACTGATTTAAACTGATTCCAGAAATGGATTTGATGTTTTAAATTATCCACCAAATAATGCATCAACACAATAAAAATAAAACCATATTTTAAAAAGGAATAAAAAACAAAGAAAAATCACAGGGAAATAATCTTCATGAAATGAACGAGAACACAAAATGTTTCTTAATCATAGCAAATCTGTGGCCTAGTAAAAACATATATTTTTTGATTTACATCTATCCTTACCCCCAGAACTGGCAAGGAAAGCAAAGCAAGCTTAAAAGTCAGAGAGCTGGAAAATTTCAAGACCCTGCCAACTGAAAAGCAGATAAGGAATTGTAACCGTTCTGATAAAAGGTATTATAAAAGGACATTGTTTTTCAAACAATATACCACCCATCAGTTCAAAGCTCCTCTGCACAACCAAATGCCAGAGGTTTTGATGCATGGGAGAGGTTATGTCCCAGAGCCCTGGGATCCCCAGTTCCCAATCCAAGCAGAGCACCTTCTGACTGCCACCTGGATCCTAAACCACCCCTTCTCTTGATAGTGGCCCCTCTCACCCTCATACACCCGCTAAGCTGCCTCTAGCTCTGGCAAAGATATTGAGATAGTTTGATTTGACCCCCCCCCCCCTGCAGAGCTGGAAGGGACCCTATGGACCACTGAGTCCAGATCCTGTCAGGGAGGCACAGCAGGGAATTGAACTCCCAACCTCCGGCTGTGCAGCCAAACATCTAAAGTTAAACATCTAAACACCTAAAAGACCAAATCCTGGGAGCATTTATTCGTCAGACTGAAATCTGAAATATTCTGAATCATATGTAAATTCTGACTGAGCCAGTGTACAGTATAATTGTTTGAATATTAGATTTAGAAGAGGAGGATACGGGTTGAGATCCCTGCATAGTCAAAAAGCTTCGTAGGTATCCCATAATATGGATGCTGGTTTTTGGTATCCATTTTTATTGATAGCAACAGAACATCCTACAAATCTATGTGAACCCCAGTGGGACCACATGCAAACAAACACAAACACAAACAAGCAGTCATTTAATTTTGTAAGCCACCAACGGCCCTTCTCAGAAGGAAGGCAAAGTAACAATATTTAAAATAACTTAAAAAAAATAAAGATATGTCTTTACTGTGATTTTGGTTAGAAACATTTCCTGGACTCCTCTTTCAGAGACCACCCAAACAGTGTCTCTCACAACCTGGCCTGACCCAGGCTTCCATTGCAATAGTCCAAAGAATTTAAAAAACGATGGTTCCAAAGCAAAGAGAAGTGCTTTCTGTATACTTGTATCCTTGTTTCCAATTTGCGACCACTAAGGAAAACAAGGCAGGCCTCCCATGTTTCAGGTGCAGGGGCAACAGTACCTCGACCACTCTTTGTGATGTCACTTTGTGATGCAATTCATCACCTTCATAAACCTCTGGTTCAGGACAGCAACCATCCATCTGGTGGGTGACCAGTGCTCAGTCAGCTGTGTTGATCCAGTGATGGTGAAGACCCAGCGCAAGCTCCTGGTTGCTCTCAGGAACATGTTGGCAGCCCCAATCAGATATCTCATCTTTCTTCTTGTTATCACTTTCATAACATTATGTTTTCATTTTATTATCCTTTTGAAACTTCTGCAGAGCTTTCCTTTGGTTCATAACCCGTTTGAATCCATGAGGAGGCTCTTTGCTACAACCATCTATTTGGTGGGTCACCAAATAGCAGCTGTGTCGATCCAAGGATGGAGAAGACCCAGCACAGGGTTCCGGTTGCTCCCAAAGAAGCCTTTGCAACCCTAATCAGATACCTCATCTTTACTCTTATTCTCTTGTTCATAACATTATGTTATCATATTGTTATCCTCTTGCAACTCCTACAGAGTTTCACTTTTATTCAAAAAATCTGTGAATCAATCAAGAGATGTTTCAGGGGCGTCTTTGCTGTCCATGAAATGCCACCCCAGCTTTCCAGCACCCAAGCGAAGGTAGGTTGTTGCATTACTGTTATTGGCTTGCTTTCTATATGTAAACAAAAGGCATAGAGACAGGAAGCGTATCTGGTGTTTGTTCTCCAGAAAAAGAAAATGGGGAAACTAGTTTTTCTTTACTCTCATTAATGCTGGACCTTTCTCTTCATTTTCTCTTTATGGTAGGTCTATCAGCAAAGACCAGCAAAGGGGCAAGTGCCTGAGGGAACAAGGATTGGGAGAAAAGAACAGAGGACAAGTCTCTCCACCCCCATTGAGGTCTGGCATCTCCCATTCCTGAAGCTCCCCAGAAAAGAAGACCTGGAAGCTCACTTGAGGAGAAGAACAGCCCAGCATAGGTGGGGACTTCCCAAACGGGTTCTTCAGTCCTTGAGGGTCCTTCTGCCTCCCGGAGCTCCTTCCAAAGCGGATTTGGAACACAGAATGTGGCTTCAGAGGTCCCTGCAGGCCCTTACTGCTCAGGATGAAAAAGAGAAGGGGCGAAATGAAGAGGAGGAAGTCCATTGGGATGGTGTTCATCTGAAGCATCAAAAATCTCCTCTGGGGGAAACACAGGAATCCCTGAAAGAAAATGCTGCAGGCCAAGGCCCCTTTATCAAAAATGATCACTACCCATCATTTGGGGTCACCGGAGGGGGAGACATCACTAAATCTGAAGAACGCCAACTCATGGAGCCCGTGGGAAAAAACGAGAGAGCCAAGGAGGTAAAGGGCCTATTCAAGCCATTGCCATCATTATTTGCAGGCATGAAAAAACATTCCACCTCCAAGGCCTCCTGGGATGAAGAAAGCAGAATGGGAGAAAGTGACTTTGTTCCATGAGAGACACAGTTTGAGGCTTCAGAAGGAGAGCATTCAGTGTTTGGGAGGAAGAACGGTTTTCAGAGAGCAGGAGAAGGCCACGAATCTCAGAATGGAGAGGTCACAAAGAAGAAATGGTGGCCAGTACCAGCATCCTGGATAGGAAACTGCATCTCCTGCGTCGAACGGAAGAATGGAGAGGTAAACAAGGAATCTCAACGTTCACTTGGATAGAGAAAGATGGGAAGTGCCAGAAGGAAAGCGGTATTTCAGCTGCCATGGAGGAAGAAAAGGTCTCCGAGAACTGTTGTTGGAGAGCCCTCCACAATGGAGACTCCAGCTGGAGATGATTCAGTTTCTAGGAAAGACAAAGAAGTCCCCAGGTCAGAGGAAAGCCAAATCATGGGAAACAGCAAGTGATGCCATCAACCTCCAAAGGCAGGGAGTGCGGATGGAAATGAAAAGAAAAGGAGTTCCATCATTGGGAGGCGCACATCCACCTGCTGTCTGTGCTGCATCTCTGTGCGTGTGCAAAAATCTCCATCAGGGCTGCACACCAGGAGTCACTCTTGATGCCCATTTAGTTCCAGTTTGGGATGACCCCTTCCCCTGTGTGCACACGGGGTGAGGTTCCCTTGGAGTGGGGACATAAATTACACAGAACATTGGGCCAAATCCATATAGGTTTATTATTATTATTATTATTATTATTATTATTATTATTATTATTATTATTATTATTATTATTTGATAAGAGATTGCTTTCCTACAGTAATCACATGTTAACCACTGATCTATTTCAATAAAAACCTTTTTTGTGATGTATGTTTATGAAGATGCAAATCTGTGTGGCTTTGGGGGGATCTCATGTAGGAGCATGTAAAGTGTGCAAACCTCAGAGTCCATTGGAGTCCAGATGTTCAGAACCTGCATGTCTTGAGTCAACGCTCCTTGGCTGTTGCCATCCTGCAACACTCCTGTTTTCCATAGAGGTTGATCTGGCTGAAGAAGTCCCTTGTCTTGCTCGGACTCTTCAGACGCAACCCAGGTGGTGAGAGAAAGGCCGGGACTCTCCACATTTGACTGATTTAAACTGATTCCAGAAATGGATTTGATGTTTTAAATTATCCACCAAATAATGCATCAACACAATAAAAATGAAACCATATTTTAAAAAGGAATAAAAAACAAAGAAAAATCACAGGGAAATAATCTTCATGAAATGAACGAGAACACAAAATGTTTCTTAATCATAGCAAATCTGTGGCCTATTAAAAAAACATATATTTTTTGATTTACATCTATCCTTACCCTCAGAACTGGCATGGAAAGCAAAGCAAGCTTAAAAGTCAGAGAGCTGGAAAATTTCAAGACCCTGCCAACTGAAAAGCAGATAAGGAATTGTAACCATTCTGATAGAAGGTATTATAAAAGGACATTGTTTTTCAAACAATATACCACCCATCAGTTCAAAGCTCCTCTGCACAACCAACTGCCAGAGGTTTTGATGCATGGGAGAGTTTATGTCCCAGAGCCCTGGGATCCCCAGTTCCCAATCCAAGCAGGGCACCTTCTGACTGCCACCTGGATCCTAAACCACCCCTTCTCTTGATAGTGGCCCCTCTCTCCCTCATACACCCGCTAAGCTGCCTCTAGCTCTGGCAAAGATATTGAAATAGTTTGATTTGCCCCCCCCCCCCCCCTGCAGAGCTGGAAGGAACCCTATGGACCACTGAGTCCAGATCCTGTCAGGGAGGCACAGCAGGGAATTGAACTCCCAACCTCCGGCTGTGCAGCCAAATACCTAAAAGACCAAATCCTGGGAGCATTTATTCTTCAGACTGAAATCTGAAATTCTCCGGATCGTATGTAAATTCTGACTGAGCCAGTGTACAGTATAATTGTTTGAATGTTAGATTTGGAAGAGGAGGGTACGGGTTGAGATCCCTGCATAGTCAAAAAGCTTCGTAGGTATCCCATAATATGGATGCTGGTTTTTGGTATCCATTTTTATTGATAGCAACAGAACTTCCTACAAATCTATGTGAACCCCAGTGGGAGCACATGCACACAAACATAAACACAAACAAGCAGCCGTTTAATTTTGTAAGCCACCAACGGCCCTTTTCAGAAGGAAGGCAAAGTAACAATATTTAAAATAACTAAAAAAAAAAAAGATATGTCTTTACTGTGATTTTGGTTAGAAACATTTCCTGGACTCCTCTTTCAGAGACCACCCAAACAGTGTCTCTCACAACCTGGCCTGACCCAGGCTTCCATTGCAATAGTCCAAAGAGTTTAAAAAACGATGGTTCCAAAGCAAAGAGAAGTGCTTTCTGTATACTTGTGTCCTTGTTTCCAATTTGCGACCACTAAGGAAAACAAGGCAGGCCTCCCATGTTTCGGGTGCAGGGGCAACAGTACCTCGACCACTCTTTGTGATGTCACTTTGTGATGCAATTCATCACCTTCATAAACCTCTGGTTCAGGACAGCAACCATCCATCTGGTGGGTGACCAGCGCTCAGTCAGCTGTGTTGATCCAGTGATGGTGAAGACCCAGCGCAAGCTCCTGGTTGCTCTCGGGAACATGTTGCCAGACAGATATCTCATCTTTCTTCTTGTTATCACTTTCATAACATTATGTTTTCATTTTATTATCCTTTTGAAACTTCTGCAGAGCTTTCCTTTGGTTCATAACCTGTTTGAATCCATGAGGAGGCTCTTTGCTACAACCATCTATTTGGTGGGTCACCAAATAGCAGCTGTGTTGATCCAAGGATGGAGAAGACCCAGCACAGGGTTCCGGTTGCTCCCAAAGAAGCCTTTGCAACCCTAATCAGATACCTCATCTTTACTCTTATTCTCTTGTTCATAACATTATGTTATCATATTGTTATCCTCTTGCAACTCCTACAGAGATTCACTTTTATTCAAAAAAATCTGTGAATCAATCAAGAGATGTTTCAGGTGCCTCTTTGCTGTCCGTGAAATGCCACCCCAGCTTTCCAGCGCCCAAGCCAAGGTAGGTTGTTGCATTACTGTTATTGGCTTACTTTCTATATGTGAACAAAAGGCATAGAGACAGGAAGTGTATCTGGTGTTCGTTCTCCAGAAAAAGAAAATGGGGAAACTAATTTTTCTTTTCTCTCATTAATGCTGGACCTTTCTCTTCATTTTCTCTTTATGGTAGGTCTATCAGCAAAGACCAGCAAAGGGGCAAGTGCCTGAGGGAACAAGGATTGGGAGAAAAGAACAGAGGACAAGTCTCTCCACCCCCATTGAGGTCTGGCATCTCCCATTCCTGAAGCTCCCCAGAAAAGAAGACCTGGAAGCTCACTTGAGGAGAAGAACAGCCCAGCATAGGTGGGGACTTCCCAAACGGGTTCTTCAGTCCTTGAGGGTCCTTCTGCCTCTCGGGGCTCCTTCTAAAGCGGAATTGGAACACAGAATGTGGCTTCAGAGGTCCCCGCAGGCCCTTACTGCTCAGGATGAAAAAGAGAAGGGGCGAAATGAAGAGGAGGAAGTCCATTGGGATGGTGTTCATCTGAAGCATCAAAAATCTCCTCTGGGGGAAACACAGGAATCCCTGAAAGAAAATGCTGCAGGCCAAGGCCCCTTTATCAAAAATGATCACTACCCATCATTTGGGGTCACCGGAGGGGGAGACATCACTAAATCTGAAGAACGCCAACTCATGGAGCCCGTGGGAAAAAACGAGAGAGCCAAGGAGGTAAAGGGCCTATTCAAGCCATTGCCATCATTATTTGCAGGCATGAAAAAACATTCCACCTCCAAGGCCTCCTGGGATGAAGAAAGCAGAATGGGAGAAAGTGACTTTGTTCCATGAGAGACACAGTTTGAGGCTTCAGAAGGAGAGCATTCAGTGTTTGGAAGGAAGGACGGTTTTCAGAGAGCGGGAGAAGGCCACGAATCTCAGAATGGAGAGGTCACAAAGAAGAAATGGTGGCCAGTACCAGCATCCTGGATAGGAAACTGCATCTCCTGCGTCGAACGGAAGAATGGAGAGGTAAACAAGGAATCTCAACGTTCGCTTAGATAGAGAAAGATGGGAAGTGCCAGAAGGAAAGCGGTATTTCAGCTGCCATGGAGGAAGAAAAGGTCTCCGAGGGCTGTTGTTGGAGAGCCCTCCACAATGGAGACTCCAGCTGGAGATGATTCAGTTTCTAGGAAAGACAAAGAAGTCCCCAGGTCAGAGGAAAGCCAAATCATGGGAAACAGCAAGTGATGCCATCAACCTCCAAAGGCAGGGAGTGCGGATGGAAATGAAAAGAAAAGGAGTTCCATCTTTGGGAGGCGCACATCCACCTGCTGTCTGTGCTGCATCTCTGTGCGTGTGCAAAAATCTCCATCAGGGCTGCACACCGGGAGTCGCTCTTGATGCCCATTTAGTTCCAGTTTGGGATGACCCCTTCCCCTGTATGCACACGGGGTGAGGTTCCCTTGGAGTGGGGACAAAAATTACACAGAACATTGGGCCAAATCCATATAGTTTTTTATTATTATTATTATTATTATTATTATTATTATTATTATTATTATTATTATTATTATTATTATTATTATTATTATTATTATTACTACTACTACTACTACTACTACTACTACTACTACTATTACTTGATAAGAGATTGCTTTCCTACAGTAATCACATTTTAACCACTGATCTATTTCAATAAAAACCTTTTTTGTGATGTATGTTTAAGAAGATGCAAATCTGTGTGGCTTTGGGGGGGTCTCGTGTAGGAGCATGCAAAGTGTGCAAACCTCAGAGTCCATTGGAGTCCAGATGTTCAGAACCTGCATGTCTTGAGTCAACGCTCCTTGGCTGTTGCCATCCTGCAACACTCCTGTTTTCCATAGAGGTTGATCTGGCTGAAGAAGTCCCTTGTCTTGCTCGGACTCTTCAGACGCACCCCAGGTGGTGAGAGAAAGGCCGGGACTCTCCACATTTGACTGATTTAAACTGATTCCAGAAATGGATTTGATGTTTTAAATCAACCACCAAATAATGCATCTACACAATAAAAATAAAACCATATTTTAAAAAGGAATAAAAAGCAAAGAAAAATCACAGGGAAATAATCTTCATGAAATGAACGAGAACACAAAATGTTTCTTAATCATAGCAAATCCGTGGCCTAGTAAAAAACATATATTTTTTGATTTACATCTATCCTTACCCCCAGAACTGGCATGGAAAGCAAAGCAAGCTTAAAAGTCAGAGAGCAGGAATATTTCGAGACACTGCTAACTGAAAAGCAGATAAGGAATTGTAACCATTCTGATAGAAGGTATTATAAAAGGACATTGTTTTTCAAACAATATACCACCCATCAGTTCAAAGCTCCTCTGCACAACCAACTGCCAGAGGTTTTGATGCATGGGAGAGGTTATGTCCCAGAGCCCTGGGATCCCCAGTTCCCAATCCAAGGAGGGCACCTTCTGACTGCCACCTGGATCCTAAACCACCCCTTCTCTTGATAGTGGCCCCTCTTTCCCTCATACACCCGCTAAGCTGCCTCTAGCTCTGGCAAAGATATTGAGATAGTTTGATTTGCCCCCCCCCCCCCCCCGTCGAAAGGGTTTTGGAAAAAGCCATACTTCAGTTTGCCTCCAGGCACAGAGGTTGATGGAATTGACCAGGCATTTGTTCCCAGGAAGAGAGGCCAAGGGTGTGGAGGTAGGATTTGCCTCTCCGCACAGAGCTGACTGGCATGGAGGTCGCATTTGCCCCCTGGCATAGAAAGGGATTCCACTTGAGTGTTTGGATGGGGAGGGCAATCAAGACATTTAATTTCTGAAAACGTCCTGTGGCTTGTAAGATCATGAGCCTTATGCAGTGTCACTTACAGAATTAAATCCCCTTTTCTTTTAAAATTTCATTTTAAAAAAAATAATGTTGTGTTGCAGCCTGGATTGATGTTCTGTCAACCTCAATTAAGGGCCCCATTTGGCTCAGAACCCATTCTTTGCTCATTCCATTGGAAAGAGGAATTTTTTACAGAAGGAGATCCCATTGTTCATCTTCCATTCATTTCGGTATGTGCAGCGGAAAACGTCTCTCTGGGCTGGAAAGAGTTCCAGAAACACAAACGGGGAGTGTTCTTTGCTCACCCATTGCTTCACCTCCGCTCAGAGGGCAGCCCTCCTTGTGGACCTTTTCAGAGAGAAGGAAACCTCACAGACGTTGCCTCCTTTCCAAAAGCATCACTTTTGACATCTTGTGACCAGCCCAACCTGGCTACGGCTAATGACCTTTAAACCGCCCTGTTCTTTCCCTGAGCTAGCCTTGAGCCCTCCACCATTTTGACTCTTCCTCCCTCTCTCTCCCGGAACCAATGGTTCTGATCCCACTTGCTGAGTGGTGATTGCTCCAGCAAGAGAGTCTCTGACAAATCGGCTCCTCCGGGCTGACACTTCATCCCTTTGAGCGAGGCTGCTTCTCATACCGCTTTTGATCGCAACCACAGCACAGGGAACTGAAGCAAAGTGGGGAAACCTTCTGAGGAAGAAAGGACCAGAGAGTTGTTTTTGGAAAGCTCTTCCCGTGTCACACTTTCCTGTCTCCAGAGTGCAAGTTGTGTTCTGCCAGGGATTGGGGCTAGGCTGCAACAGAGGAGCATAAAGAGAAACACAAGACTCAAAGGCAAAGAGGGGCAGGGGGATCAAAGGGCTAAATCCAGATTTATTCCCACCGAAAGGAGTGGGACTTGTCATTCACTAACACAAGTCAACTGGATTTTTTTTTAGACCAAAGTTTTGTTCACCTTTTAAATCTGATGCCATTGTTACCTTCTGAAGCAGGATAAGAAAGCGCGATCGTTTTCTTTTCTATTTCTTTTCTAGCAGAGACAATACAAGATATATATATCATGCTGTCCCATCACAGCTCCTATATATTTTTTTGCCCCCGATCCCACCGCTCAGACCTGCCACATCCAAAGGTCTTTGTATTCTTCGGAATGGGTCCCCCCTCCCACCACCATAGGGAGACAGGGCAGGGCCATTGGCACAGAGCAGTGGCCGCTCACAGGCTCTTCTTCATCCATTTCTCCTTCCGGAGATCCGCTCCAGATGCATTAGCATTTAATCAAGGGAATGCGCCATGGAAGACAAAAGGTAAAGTAGACCAGCTGATATCAAGAGGATTCAGCTATTTTTGTTACATATACTGTAGATCGGGGGCGATTTCGTTTTTCAGGGGGGCAGTGGAACGAAAAGGGGCGATGCAGGGGCAAAGGAACAGAAGGGGGGCAATATGGGGGCGATGGAGCGAGGCAAACCTGAGAAGGTGGCTGCAGCCGCGGTGCTGGCAGCGGATCCGGCAGGCGGATCCAGAGCAGCTGGTGCTGGCAGCGGATCCGGTGCCGCCGCCACTGCGCCGCCAAACCTGGGGGAGGGGGGCGATGATAACTTCCTCAATTGCTCAAGGGGGCGATTCTTTCAAAAAGGTTAAGAACCACTGATTTAAATGATCCGCAGGCTGGAAATGCATATAAATAACCTCAGCAATAATGTCTTCAATAGGTAATATACTGCAGTGTTACTTAAGGTATATGGTTATGGATGGATACTTTTGCATCCATTAAAAATCTCAAGGGGGAAAAGAAAGTACAGAAAATAACTCGTCCTGCTTCCCATGGACATTCCCCAGGGTGTCTTTCCCAATATAACCATGAGATGGCACTCTTCTACTGTCTTTGCTCTGCTGTCATTCCTCCTTGCAGTCCAGCGACCTGGTTGCACTCAAAGTAAACAAAATCCCTTCAGGAGTGATAACATAATGTTAGCTTTTCTGCTAAAATGATCCTCAGATGGGCTTCTCGAAGCCTTAGTGTAAAATTACCACATGAAGGAAAGCCTTATAGCTCACGCTCAATATACAGGAGGAGCAGCGTCCAAGAACTTGGCACCTTTTGTCTGTTCGAACATGTTGTGAGAATGAAAGGGAGGAAGAGGAGGGGGAAGGGAAAAGGAAAAACAGTATAAAGGGGAAGGGGTGCAGTCAGCAAACAGAAGTGAAATAAACAAGGATTCTCTCTGGGAAATCCCAATTAAAAAAACATAAAAGGGTCGAAACATGAAAGCAGAGATTTACTAGGTCTTGTGGCATCTATTTTCTTCATACTTGTCTTCCTTTTTCCCCCCAGTGGGACATTATCACCGACTGTTGTCACTTTATATTGAAGCGATGGAAAAAAATGGCCAGTTTCTCAAGGGCAATTGTGGATAGGACTGGTACAGGTTTCAGTCCAGCTATATCTCGGGGGGGGGGGGGGGACACACTGTGTCCATTTTATTGTTTCACAGACAGTGTAATTGGGGTAGTAAATAGCTTTATGGGGCCACTATATTTATCACAAAAGATGAGCTTTCAAGTCCTACAGGATTCTTCATAAGTCTAGGCATTGTAGCTGTCAGAGTGCAAGGAGAAACGGAAAAGTCCCGGAAGTATCTCAGCTGGATGTTGAAGCATGATCTGTAAGTAAAGTTCGGGGTAGAAGAAGACAAGCTTGAGGTGTGATTCTATCAGGTTTCATCTCAGGCAATGTGTAGAATCGGATTGTCTTCCTCCTCCTGTCTAGATAAAGGGATAAGGGTCACTCGGTAAATTCTCCACTGCCTTTTATCAAGGCACGTGGCTCCTCTTTGGCTCACCTTTTTATAATGTCTTAAAGGTCTAGTAGAACTATTATCCATCTGATTTCCAGTTTTGCATATGGGAGCCACATATATTTTGTTGTTGTCGTTTTGCTATAGAATTTATCAGCAAACGTGATCTTCCACTGCAGCACATAAGGATCTCATGGGGTCATTTCAGCCACATATGAGCACATGCAGCACATATGACCCTCTTGTTCAGAGAGGGCTTTGGAATCTGAACGTACAGTTGGAGAGGGCTGTTGTTTCTTTTCACTGACAGGTTTTTCTTTGTGTTTCTACTTGTGTTTGTGTTTCAGATATACTTGTTTTTATCTGCATGTTACCATTTTTAAGCTGCCTTGAGTATCATGGGGGGAGAAAACTGGGGTATAAGCTCAATGAATAATGATTTTGTGCCTTTGATTCTAACTAGACATGTGCAGGTTCATGTTTTGAGGCTACAGCCCTCCAAATTAGACAGTTCTGAGCATTGTGGTCCTAAAATAAAATAAAATAAACCCCACAAAATCTGCAAAATTGACAACATGTGTTGAATGGCTCACATAGATTTCAATTGCTTGCAACATGGAAGCAGCATTTTGTTGGAGTTTTGTTTGCAGTTTTGCAGGCTGTCTGTAGTTTGTTTGACTGGATGGGACTTTTCTGGGCTGGGGTGATTGTCTATTTATCCAGCACTAACCAATTGTTCTTTCCAGCCTTTGAATTCAAAGAGAGCCCTGCCTCCCTGCTGAGTGCTCTTTCCTTCTCTTTATTGAGTTGGTGGCATTTGTTTTGTTTGCTGTTGATCTGTTTAGTTGGTTGCTAAGTATGTGTGCAGTAAAGAAAGCAGAATATGCAAATTTGTAATTTCAAGAAACTGTAAGTAATGTTTTTTATTCTCTCCTACAGATGTCTCAGAGTGAATCATTAAGACTGTAAGTGCCACTTAATGAGAAAGGGGTGGACTTTGGGGAATTTGTAGGTACAGTGGTGCCTTGATTTATGAACTTAATCCATCCCAGAAGATGTTCGTAAGTCAAAACGTTCGTAAGTCAAATCAGCATTTCCCATAGGAATGCATTGAAAACCGATTAATCCGTTCCGGCTGTTTTTTGTTCTTATGTCGAGGCGCCGTTTGTAAGTCAAAGCATTAGTTCCCATAGGAACTAATGCAAAACCAGTTAATCCGTCCTCTACCACTAGGGGGAGAATTTTTTTTTAAACCTAAGATGACTTAGGTTTAAAAAAAGGGCAGGAAAGGAGGGAGGGAGGGAACGAACACCTTTTAAACAGAACACCTTTAAAACCAAGCAGCTTTAAACCAAACCAAGCACCTTTAAAACCAATTTTTACATTTTAAAATTACTGTACCAGGCAGTACCAGGCAGTACCAGGCAGTCCAAAGTCCATTTCCCACTTTCCCCTCGTTTTTTTGTTCGTAAGTCAAAGCTCCGTTCGCAAGTCAAAGCAAAATTTTGCGAACGGAGCTGTTTGTAAGTCGAAATGTTCGTACGTTGGGGCGTTCGTAAGTCAAAGCACCACTGTATTCTCCTCTGTGGATCTCTGTATTTCTAGCAAAATTACCAAAAATGCAAAATTCTGCAACAAATTTATCTAATGAATCTAGCTGTGCTCTGCCTCCCACATGAAAGTGCAGTAAGTTGTCCAACTTGTTTTTCTAGGGCTTTTTTTTTTTTTTTTTTTTTGCATGCTTCTTTAGGTATTCAAATGTTTATATCTCTGGAAGCAGTGGGAGAAAAAAATACTTTGTTTTGAGTATGAAGAAATAATTATAAAGAACAATATGAAGCATGCTAAGCTTTAAGCCTTAGGACTAGATCAGATGGACTATATCAGATGCTCTTTCTGCACACTGGAATACTTTCTTGTGTGCAGCTGCTGTAATTAACTTGTTATGTGATATAAAGGTACCCTGTTTCCCCGAAAATAAGACCTAACCTGAAAATAAGCCCTAGTAGGATTTTTCAGGATGCTCGTAATATAAGCCCTACCCCAAAAATAAGCCCCAGTTAGGTGAAACCCCACCCTCCACCATTGTGCAGCATTGTGCAGCAACCAGAAGAAGATGACCTGACTGTATTTGAATAAATGTATATTGTTGTACATGAAAAAAAAAATCCCCTGAAAATAAGCCCAAATGCGGTTTTTGGAGCAAAAATTCATATAAGACCCTGTCTTATTTTCGGGGAAACACGGTACAAATGACAAACCTTTTTTTTTTCCTTGAAAGGCAAGGGCAGCCCAACACTATACACTCAATTAAGAAGGCCAAGAAATGCCCTTAAGCAAAAGGCACACTGGTTTCTGCATTGACCCAGGGGACCAGACAAATTTATAGAAAGCAGAGCTAGCCAAGGTTGTTTTTCAGTTATGAGGGCCATAATGAATCTCCCCTTTCAGAGGCAATGTGGCTCTGACTTCCAGCTGTTGGGATCAACCCTCGGAGAGGGATTTTGCCTTCAAGCCGTGGTTGGCCCACTGCAGGAAGCAGGTTGCTGCTGTTCTAGACTGATGGCTGGTCTGATTCATCAGGGTGTTTACATTCTTGTAGCACCAGCCCTAACAAACGATGCAGAAGCTGCCTCAAGCTGCAGCGTGGCTTCAAGTGGTCCTGAGATGCTGGAAACAGAGCTATATAGGTCAGTATGGGATGTATCAACTTATGAACCCTGCTGTCCTCCATTGCAATGAAGGTGACTGCCCATTGTTTTAGATTCAAGGGCCAGTCTGGTTGGGGTTTGTACATGGGAAAGAGGAGGTGACATTGCTTCCCTCTAAGATCTTGTGGGTGTGTCCTTTGTATGTGTGAATCCAAACATTTGTCATTGCAATGGGTTCTTTAATCCGGAATATGTTTTTATTTTACCTCTCTGGGCCTATATATTTTGTGTTGCTTTATTTAATCCTCCCACCCCCACTTTCTAACAAAAAAAAAAATCACCTTGAGACATCTAACACTAGTAAAATATATTGTAGGTTAAAAACAAAATCTTGATTAAAAATAACAACATAAAACCAAATACATTAAAGACATAAAGACACAACAATAAAAGATAAGCCAGCGTCCCGTCCCCCCCACATGTTTGCTGGGGGTCCAATTTGCTGCCTGGGGAGGGGGGGCGGTTCCACCATACTGGGCTTTTTCATCCCAGCAATCCTTGTGCAGCTAGGGAGATCCGGCAGAAGCTCCAGCGGCTGTCCAATCCTGGGTGGCCGGCAGCACTGGAAGGGGAAATGCTCAGCCATGCATGGTGGGGGCTTTCAAAGATCCCACATATGGCCTGCTATGGCAGCTGCCCACATGGAGGTCTCCCACCCATCCACCCACCCCTTTTTCTTTTGCAGTCAGCATTAGCATATGAGGTAGATATTAGATGATAATGTTGAGTTGCATGCCTTTACATGACTGTCACTGCTTGGTTGGCAGCTGAACAGGGCAATGTCGGTGCACAGGAGAGGATCTGTGGAGAGGGAGATGGGCATTCAGCCCTATCCCTGGCAATAGTTCCCCCATCCTGGGTTGCGAGGGAGAAGAGTGAAAGGTGGGGAACTGGCAGGGCAGGCCTGGCTGGAGTGGACTGCCAGAGTTCCCCACAGTTAAAAAACAAGGGGTCTACCTCGCCCTAATGGATTTGTGCCCAAGGGCAGGTGCACATGGTTGGCCAATACCTCCATGGTTACCCAGATGTGTGCTGGGATGGGTGGAGATCAGATGACAGGCACATGATGAGATCTGGGGATGTGCGCCTTATGCTGCGCCAACACTGTGCTGTTGCAACCAACGCAAGCGGCGGCCTTTTCATACCTACTATTGACTACTAATCTTCATCCAGTAAAATGTTAACTGAATCAAGTTGTGTATAATCGTTGATAAGAGAGGGCCAGGACATGACCTGGCTATCTCATCTAGCACTGCAATAGACAGCACCCAAGCAATTAGGGCTGCTCCAACAGCAGACCTATCTCTAGACAGAAGGCAACAAAAGCTTCTTTGCCTGCCTGCAGAAAGAGACCAAGAGACCTAATTTCCCTTGATAAGGAGCTTCCGAGTCTCGGAGCAGTGATTTGGGAAGCCTTCTCTTGTGTCTCTACACCACAGATGGGGGCAGGACTGAGGAAGGGCCTTCCAAGGTTTTTAAACCCAGGCAGGCTTATAGGGGAGAGAAGGGGTGTAAATGTTCTTTACAGAGCAATCTAATGGTATGACCTAGTTGCCATTCTCAGTACTCAGCTCTTACGTATTTCGCTGACAGTTGCTTTGAGATGCAGTAATGTGAATTTTCCTTGTGTGGTTTTTTTTCTTTCTAAAAATATCTGTATGACAATTGCCAATCTTCGCGAGTTGAGTTATTACAAGCACTGGACTGACATGCACACAGTGCCTGTATTTCATTCAGATGTTTGTCTCACCATTGAGAACCTGAAACTACAGGAAGACTTCAGAGGGTGAAGTGCCAGCTAATCAAAATTCACATTGGCACCTCTTGAATATCGTATGCTTCTGAGCAAAATAAAATGCACTTCCATGCCGTAGCACAGTCTTTTGCGAGTTAATTCTAAAATCTTCATAATTGTTTTGTAATTCAAAGTATGTGGAAGAAAGCTCTAGCAAAGCTATGAAGTCACCATTCAAGTGCTGTGTTGATCTACCTTTGGGGGAAACTCTCTGTGTGTGTTCTGTGCTGCCAAGTCGGAACTGACGTATAGCGATCCTAACAGGGCTTTCAAGATAAGTGAGATATTTATGGAGTAGTTTCACCAGTTCCACTCCACCAGTGAGTTTCCATGGCCAAGTGGGGATTTGAACCCTGTTCTCCAGAGTCCTAGTCTCTAACTTTATCCGCTACACCATACTGGGAATGCTTGCGGGAAAATTACGTATGAGGGATACAGACAAAGGATATCTTACAGCTTGTTTGCCTCATAAGGCTGGAGGTGGTGATGTTACAGTTGGTCACATAATGACTATAGAGTATCCCGCCCAGGGATGCCTTTCTGTTGGCTGCTCTGATGTCCTTTGGGTGCTGGCCGAAACCTTCCCCCTTTTTTTCCATTAAGAGACATCTCAATTTAAGCTGTACCTCTGCAGCTGTTTTTATGCTGCTCTCCTTAGATTGGCTACCTTTAATATATTCTTCTGTTTTTTGTTTGTTTGAAAATTGGTTCTGTTGTCCTGCTTTTAACATATATACATGTTTTAAATCATATTGGGTTATATTTCTGATTTTTTTTGTAAGTTGCCCTCAGTATTTGT
This sequence comes from Intellagama lesueurii, assembly GCA_037013535.1. Taxonomy (NCBI): domain Eukaryota; kingdom Metazoa; phylum Chordata; class Lepidosauria; order Squamata; family Agamidae; genus Intellagama; species Intellagama lesueurii. Next base: position 83,266,271 of record JBAJHW010000003.1, read on the forward strand.
TTGAAAGCCAGCTGTGGCCGAGGAGGAGGAGGAGAAACTATGACTACGGTGATGGTGACAGTAATGATGATAATGATGCTGATGCTGATGACGAAGAAGATAATACTAGTTTGGACAGAGCTTCTCATGTGGGAAAAATTAAGGAAACACGCCACGGTGTCACATTGCACAGCTTTCCAAATTGCCAATAGCCAGGAAATGGTGGGGCGGGGTGGAGGATAAGTGCAGACTAATTGCCCAGGAAGGTGGGAATCTCTAGCCTCGCCTTGTAATTGCATAGTAACTTTCCAAACAATCAGGATAGCAAAACAAAACAAAACAAAACCTATTAGTCTAGTGTGATGATTATTTCTAGATACAGACACATGAAGCTGAACCAGTATTTGGAGACAATTTTTGGCTTTCAAGGAAGACAGTAGTTATACTTCAAGTTTGGAAAACCCGGGAAGTCCTTAGTATTTATCAGCACTTGGTTGCCAACTACTGGTCTTGTATACTAGAAGCTTATAAATGTGCTGTGGCTCTCACTCAAGTCCCTTGAGAGATTTACAATTTCTCTCTGTTGGCTGCTGGATGAGATGGAAGAGCTTTCCCTGTCCTGTTTCACAGCTATGAGGTTTACATGAACTTCAGTGGATGCTGGTGATTTTATGTTTGAGGTTATGGCTGCTCCTAGTTCATGGCACACCAAATCTGTTGTGGAGGATACAGACTCTGATTTGGTGGTTAGAAAATATTTGAGCTGCCTGCCTCTCAGAAGATTTCAGGCTTCCAAATTTTGCAACGGCTGGAATTTCTAACCATTGCAGAATCACTCTCTCCCCACTCTTACCAGGCACAAGTGCTAGGTGGTTTGCTCGACAGGAACCTACGGTCACCCTCTGTTCACAGCAGGATTACTATAAGATAGTTCTGATTTGATGGCACAAAACAGAACAGAAATATGTTGAAGACCTCTGCCTAGCTAGTAAAATCTATCTGTTCCATTTTCCACAACATTAATTTGACCTCTTATTAAAATTTCTGACAGCAAAATAAAAAAGAAAATTCCCATCTATCCCAAGAGTAGACCCACTGAAATCAATGTGACTGAGGCTGCAGTCACACCAGCAAAATGTTTCCAAGTTACTCCTCGTGAATGTTGACTCTTTGTTTTTTTGGTTCAGATAACACAAGGCCATTATAAATTCTTTTGTTCCTCCTCCGTGCTATCTCCCCATCAAATCCAACCCACTGGGAGGCTACTACTATCTTTGTTCTGTGTTTCATCGCTCAGTACAACTGACATCCCATTGAGTGTGTAATCCAAGCCCGATTCATTTCCTATGCATATAGCATGCGGTCCCACCTCCCTCACCCACTGCTGTTCGACTCCCTTAATTTTTAAAAATTAATTTTCAAATGGGAATGTTGGTGTGTTGGCATACTTCTGTCTAATAGAGAGCATTGGTCCCCTACTGTCTTTTGACTTCCACTGCAGTGTGTTGTGGGTTCTTCTCCATAGAGGGTAACAAAGCACAGAAATAGGAAGAAATGGCCCAGATCAGTAAGTAACCAGCAAGGGTGTTTTGCTGACACAGCGATGTACCCATACAATTTTTTTTAAAAAAGCGGGGGAGTGGGGATGAGGAAGGCCAAAGAAAAAGACGGGGATATGTCCTACTCTAGAGATATAGATGAATGTACCTCATATAATTCACCCCAAAAAAGGAGAATAGTTTTAAAAAGTATGAACCACTATCACAGGACCACAATGCATGACTATACAGGAAGCAGAAGATGCAAGAAAGAAGGGGGGCATTTCTCTGGTGTGACTGTGGCCTTAATCTTCATCATGCCTTCATCAATGATCCGCAGAGTCCCTTTCAGCTCTGCAGTTCTAAGATGATGATGAAGAAATTAAAAACAATAAAAAAAACTTGTTCTGAATCCCACAAATTTCTACACTGTGAAGAAAAACAGCTAATATTTATTTATTTTGCCGAAGAGCTAGCATTAATGATCTCATGTGACAACTTTTTACCCCAATAACGAAATAGTCTCTGCTAAGAGAAACATTGACCAGTCAAATGCTATTCCTTGTGCTGAGTGCCTGGCAGACAGCAAGACTGCCACATAGATGGTCCTTGCAGGATGACTTCCTGCATGTGGAGTACTATCTGCTGGTTTTCTTATTCACTGCCCTAGAGCATAAATAACAGCCAGCAGATCAGGGGAGGTATGTCTTTTCTGTTGAATTGTGCCATTATATGTTAGGTCTTTGGTTCGCAGATGTTCTGCTACTTCTAAGCTTGTAAAAAAAACCCACACACACACACTCCCACCCCATTCTGTCTAGTGTGGGAATAAGGTTAAACCAGTATTGTTGCCACACTGTAACCAAGCTGGTTTCTGGCGAGGGTGAGTACATTGGTCATCTATCCTCCAATTTGTATCACATTCAGCACAGATGGATTCAAAGTAAAACCTGGTGATTACTCAGCATAAAACTCACACCTACTGCCTGCTTGTGAAATCCAAGCTTCCTTCCCTGTGTGTGTGTGGGGAGGGCATATGCAGATTGTTTTAGTAGCTCTTTGAAGAGCTGAGTGGAAAATTCCACCTCAATGTGACCGGGGTGAAGTTTGAAACCATGCCCCTCACAACCCAAAGGTGGTTTGCAGCCTCTGTTTGAACTCATCTTTATACCTGGCAGGCTTCTGCCATGAATTTTTGGGACTCTCATTTATAATTTTTCTGCAGTATCAGTGCATGGCCTGAAGAAGTGGATTTGACCTACGAAAGCTTGCTGATGTTTGATTTTAAGTGGTCTAATAAAGGTATCACCTCTCCTGCATTTATATTGTGCAAGGACCCCATGGCTTTCTTTTTTTGCTTTCTTCTGCAATCAAACATTACTCCTGGGGGAATAAAATATTCCGTCTGCCTAGGTGAGGATTAAGTTAATCATGACTGATTTAAGTCCCAGTGATTTAAGTGGGTCTATCCTATGCATGAGTAAGTCTCAATCCACATTCTTGCCTTTTCCCTAATGTTCTTTAGTGACTTGATATTGTAACATTCATCCTTGACAGCTGAGTAGCCACAATTGTTCATTAAACTCTAATCACTGACCTGCTTTACATGGACTTTGAAAGTATATCTGATGAAAGCTTATAATTAATTGAAAAGCCTTTGCAAGTGTTCAGCTTTCAGACAATGACTCTCTTGTCTGTGGAGTAGCTACATCTGCAGTTCTGGAATTTTTCTTGGTTAACTGGTACTTCAAAGGATATCAAAGGAAATGAATGGTACTTTCGTTGCTTTTGTTGGGGGACACATCATCTACAGAAGTATTGCAGACACATCAGTTTTTCTCATCATTGTCTCCTTAGCAAGTAAACTTGTCATTTTTTGTGTAATGTTCATTTTGGCTGAAAGTAGTGACATAGATGGGAGGGGTACCACTGGTGCTCTTTTCTCTGTATCAACATGTTGAAACCAATGGTGACAATCTCTGATGTGATAGTTATGCTGTTGCTGCAAGATTTTGGACAAATGGGTTTCAGAAGTTACTCCATTGCATTTATAGTTCTGTGGCAAACAGCTTCGAAGAAAACAAAGACGTTTGCTCTGAAATTAACCTTAGTAAAGATTTATTTCCTGTACCAAATGCTGAAATCAGACTCCTGATGAAAATAATTTTATCAACATAAGTTCCTGCCTGCCTCTCTTTTGCAGAAGTCTCTTGGCTTGACTTGGTTTGCTCTGTTTACTCACTGGCCTTCTTCACTCCCATAGTTTAATCTGTTCAAGGTTACTGCATGCCAGAGTCTGAAATATTTACACTGAAAGCCAGATAACTTAATGACAGATATGAGCATGACTGTCAGCATGACCTTTGGAATGCTTTATATGATAAAGGTCTCATCATTTCAGCCCCTTCTAAATAAAACAAAGATATGCTGACATAACATCTTGGCCAGTATCCTATGGCCTAAGTGTGGAGTACAAGAGCAATCATGTAGCTACACAGGGCAGATTTACAAGCTGCCCTGCATGTTTGCTTAAGCCATTGGGCCAGCCTTACGTATACTTAAAACACCATGGGATGCCTTCTCAAGTGAACCTTGTTGCACAACAACAATAGCATTTTTTTGGGAGGGGGATGCAATTTTTTAAAAATCATAGTCCAATTACATAGGAGTATCAGTTTAGTTCAGCTGATGCCTGAAACTCCCTTAATAGTCTTACAAAAATTCATAGCCTTCCAGGGAAAAATCAGAAGCCTGTGTTCATCACAGCTGGCATTTATCCCAATAAAGCGTTAATTCCATAATGAAACCAACCAATCACAGACAATCATATCAAAATTCATCTATCAAGTCTCTTCACCATTGCAATAATTTCAAGCAACATCAGCTTGTTTAATTCTACAAGCTTTATTTATCTACATTGCTTCTGTGTTCCATATACACAAAATACTCCAGATTTGTACAAAAGCATTATATGAAAAAAAAAACCTATAGGCACAAATACTTAAAAATCCTTCCTTGCAACTTGTAAAAGAATGCAAGTGTTAAAACTTAACTTATGGGCAGAACTTAAGTCATGTTTGAATATAAAATACAAGAGCATATCTTTTAAGGATAAAAAGAACAATGAGAATGTATTGAGTTACTTTCTAAAAATACAATACCTTATTGCCTATAAAAGCAGAGAATACATCTCTAGAGCACATCGGTAAAAAGTAAAAGCTCTGTAACTTTAAGTAATCTTTAATTGTACTTTAAAAGCATGAAAAAATATCAAAATACATTTTCTACATTGCTCACCCAGCTATACCAATTAAAGTCTATGGAGGAAAATCTGTGTTGATTGTTGTTCTTTGATGTCTGATGCCCAAAACAATGTGGAGTTGTGATGATGTGACGAATGCCCCATTGGTGTGTGTCCTATCTCCCTATATATGTATAACTTACCAATTTTTCCCTTCTTACTATAAACAATTTATTTCTATTCATTCAAGTTTTACAGTAGTGTCTTGCACTAGGACATTCTAACATCCTATAGACTTTGCATTGTTCTAATTCCTGGGCCAGGAATAAAGATGTTGGTAAGCGCCTGTGTTTTGACTACTTCTTTCTACTTTTGGATGTATCTACCTACTGTCTATGGTAGTCCAGCACTAACATGACCATTTTGAAACCTATATCTCACGGCCTTACATTTTTCAAAAGATGGCGCTATAAGGTTATAAAATACTCCTTTTTCATTTATTCACCTGTCACACATTTTCTTTCACAACTTTGTTTACTTCCACATGCTAAACTAGAAAGTCTGAATGAAATTTCTTTGCAATATTTATGGATAGTGTGACCTTGTTTCTATACACTGTTGGAAAACAAGCTGATTATCTCACAGTTGTTTTTTTTGGGGGGGGGGGGTTGTAAACAGCTGGTCAAGCCACAGTTTTAAAAGAACTTTCATTTTCAGGGCAAGATTTCTGCACTACCAACCCATAATCATTTTTAACACCTTATAAACACAAATGTTCAAATGTTGGCAGGGGTCTGCAGTGGAAAATCAGTTTACTTTACATCAGTATACTTTTTTCAATACTATATTACCTTGAATATGCCACTTTTGTCTGACTTTAGAAGCTGAGTAAGGTTAGGTCTGGCTAATACTTGCCAGAGAATAGCAGAGATGAGCCAGGTAGACCAGTGGTCCAAATCAAGGCCAAATCTCATGTTCAGACAAGTGCATCTTTCTCACTTTTACAATCTTTCCCACTCCCAATATGATTTACTTTGTTATGCATGAGTCCAGAATTAGATCTGTGGAGGAAGCAGTTGTTCATATTCCAGAAATAATCTTGGTGACACATGTTCTACTTTTAATGTGTTTTCACATTTCTACCTTTTTTTTATCACTTGAGGGAACACTCCTAGAAATATAGTTATATGAAGAGTCCTTTGCCTGAGTGTATAAGGAAGCTGTCAATTCTGCTGCTAATGCAACAGTTTAATGTTTTTCTGTCTATACCTCCTCAAACATTTGCTTCCTATAGCTATCATTTCAAATGGGAAAATTCTGTGCTGCCCAATGGTTTTCAACTGTATCTTAGCCATTTCTACACGATTATTTCAGTTGCAAGTTCACGTGTTAGCGTTCATCATGGAAATGGTAGGTTGAAGTAATTTTAACATCTAAGTTGAATTAATTGTTCATATGATCTGATAGAAGATTGCCCGTATTCTACAGATATACAGAGTTTTAGAAATAACTAGGTGATTAGGGTGAACAAATAAATATATAAAGGAATCCTGCCAACTCTGAGGAATTAGGTTTCATAAGAGCACCAAGGCATCTCAAGAGAGAACTTATGGTCTAATGTCATGATCAACTCTCAATATTTGAAGCATTCATAACTTAACATAATATTTATTGTTGACAAGCTTTAGATTTCCCTGTACCCAATGAGGTTTTTATGTTCCAAGTGTTTAAAACTAGTCTTTGAAAAGGGATTTATGGTGCTAGGGGGAAAGTAATGCTAGTCATATTAGACATCATTCCATAGAATTGTTTTCTGCAAGACGTTTTACAATAATTCTTCCAGTTGCTTCAATTTAAAGCAGAGAATGATATGAACGATAATATGAACAAATGATAATGAGGGGGGGGGCGAATAAGCTTTTGAATCACATCAGATTCACTGGAAATGTAGTTCAGAACAATTAAACATAAATTTGATTATATAGAGACCTTATTTCTACATGATTATTTCAGTTGTCAGTTCACATGTTAGCGTTTATCATGGAAATGTTATCCTGGAGTAGTGTTAACATCTAAGCTGAGAACTCAAGTGTCTTTGCTGTGGAAACATAAGGAGCCTTGAAAGCTGTTTTTAAAAACTCACTGATGTGGGGATTGTAGTGCCTTGAGATCTATTGTATTCCTGAGTCATATGACATGGTGCTCAACTATAACTGTAGAAAACACAGTGAAACAATATAGGTGATTGAATAGCAGAGATAATAGTTATATAGTGTGGGAAAACACCAGTGGTGTAATGGTAAATTTTGAACTGCAGGTATATATTATGTCAGTCTTCAGAGCCATGTCTGGAAGGAGTATCCAAAACTGCAAGCAGCTGTGTTGATGCATCCCTCCCTCCCTCCCTCCCTCCCTCTCTATGTGTGTTTTTGTTGAGAACTTTATGTGTCCCTGCTATTCAGAAAGTTCCAAGACTTTGGCCCTGTGAGCCCTGCTTCCACCATTGATAATTACGTGTCCTCAAGCCAAATTGTGGCAACCCTTTCCTGGTGTTCTAGGTATAAAACATCATTCCCTTCCTTCTGGAGGTGTCCTAGGGCTGTGTGGCTTGCCCAAGGCTACACAGGCTGGCTGTTCTCCTAGGAGGCACAAAGGGGAATTGAAATCCCAACCTCTGGCTCTAACTCACTTAGCTGTCCAGCCCCTGAACAAGACTGGACACAGCACTTTAAGAAGAATGCCGACAAACTGGAACAAGTTCAGAGGAGTACTGTATGATCAGGGGATTGGAAACCAAGCCCTATGGGGAAGGACTGAGAGAACCGGGCATGTTTAGCCATGAGAAAAGAAGGCTGAGGGGAGATATGATAACACTTTTCAAATACTTCAAAGATTATCATAAAGAGAGGGAGCAGGATCTGTTCTCAACCATCCCAGAGTGCGGGGCACATAACAATGGGTTCAAGTTACAGAAGCCAGATTTAGGCTGAATATCAGGAAAAAAAATTCCTAACTGTTAGAACAGTACAGCAATGGAACCAATTACCTTGGGAGATGGTGAGTGTTCCAGTGTTGGAGGCATTAAATAGAAAGTTAGACACCCATTTGTCAGGTCTGCTTTGATTTGTATTCTTGCATTGAGCAGGGGTTTGGACTCGATGGCCTTATATGCCCCTTCCAACTCAATTATTCTATGATTCTAAGACAGTAAATCACAGAATGATTTTAAAACAACAGTGGGGGAATCCAGACGTGCTCCTTATTGCACTGTAGTCACTGTGAGTTCTTTATTGTCATATTTCCTAATTATCATTTTTGCAATTGGGCTCCAAGTAGAGCAGCACTTCCCCTTCCCCTAATCAGAAGTACAAATGCAAAAGGAAGGCAGAAATCCATGGAGGAATATGGCCCTCCCAATCCTGACCAGTCCAGCACCCACAGCTATTTTGCTACATTGTAAGACAAATAACCCATTCATTGCATATCCCTCTTTAACTATGGATCTCAGCACTCCCCCCCCCCATTGAAAAAAACATTCCTCCTCTTGATGTCTAATGAATATTATGCCAATAAAAGGTGTGCCTCGTTTAGACAGTAAAATAGCACTGGGTGTTTTCTATCTCTATATGCTGTTTGGGAGCATAGTAAAAATCCTGCTTGGTTCCCCTAATGTTTTCACAAGGGACTATAGATCAGTGATCCAAGATCAGAACTCTATTTGATCTTCTTTTTATTTTGACCAAAGAGACCTCGAGATGGTTTCAGATATTAAAGAAAAATGGAGTGTTTGGGTAATCCACTGTCTACGCTTCTATGCGCCTATTTTTCAAGAAACAGAAATGAGATGCAAAAATTATACCAAAAATGAGATGCACATACATACATACATACATACATACATACCAACTTGTGTTCTATCCAGAGTGACTCCTAATCCACTAGTCACTTAGGTGCTCAGTGTATGTTAATGACAGAGAAACCACTATGCAATAATTTACCTGCCATTAGAAAGGACATACATTTATTACGTAACTTGTTTAGTAGTTGTTCTATTGTTACTCAGTTCAAAATATTTACCATGCTACCAAGAAATTGATATACAGGAAACTAGCATGAGAAAAATCGTGCTACATCAGGTGGCTTTTCTGTCCTCTTTCCTATTTATTTATTTATTTATTTATTTATTTATTTATTTATTTATTTATTTATTTATTTATTTATTTATTTATTTATTTATTTATTTATTTATTTATACCCCGCCCATCTAGACCAATGGTCTACTCTGGGCGGCATTACAAAATTTAAAAATCAATAGAACCAATAAACATGCAAGAATCCTAGATGTAAAAATGTAAATATTAAGAGACAGCAGGAGGGAAAGCCTGCCTAAATAGCCATGTCTTAAGTTTACTTGTAAAGACACCCAGAGAGGGAGCCAGGCGGATCTCAACGGGCAAGTTGTTCCAGAGGCGAGGGGCCACTGCCGAGAAGGCCCGGTTCCTCGTTCTTTCCTTCCGGGCCTCCCTCGGTGCTAGGCCCCTCAGTCGCCCGGCCTGGCTATAACGAGTGTCTCTGGCAGAACTGGGTGGGAGAAGGCGCTCTGCCAGATATCGAGGTCCTAAACCGTTTAGGGCTTTATAAGTAATCGTAAGAACTTTGAAATCAACGCAGAAATGAATGGGCAACCAATGCAAGGCGGCCAGCGTGGGGAAAATATGTTCGTGCCTCTTCACCCCAGTTAGAAGTCTGGACGCGGCATTTTGTACCATCTGAAGTTTCCGCGTCAATCTCAAAGGCAGCCCCACGTAGAGCGCATTACAGTAGTCTAATCTTGAGACTACGAGCGCATGGACCAAAGTGGTGAGCGCCCCCACATCAAGATAGTAATATTTAGTAATATATTGCCATTTTAAATTGTAATTTGTTATATGTTATGTTGTTACCCGCCCAGAGTAGTCTATATGACTAGATGGGCGGGCTAAAAATGTAATAAATAAATAAATAAATAAATAGGGACGCAACTGGGCAATCCACCGAAGGTGGAAGTGTGAGGAACGGACCACTGACGACATCTGGGTCTCCATGGTGAGCGCCGGGTCCTGATGTACACCCAAGCTGCGAACCTCACTCTTGGTGGTAAGAGTCACTCCCCCAAAAGAGAGGGAGTTCCCCAGACCACTGATGTCTGGGGCACCCACCCGAAGGACCTCCGTCTTGCCCGGATTCAGCCTCAGTCCGTTCTCCTGCATCCATTGCTGAACAGCCCCCAGGCAGTGCTCAAGGGACGAGACAGCATCCGCTGTTGTTGGAAAAAAGGAGATGTAGAGCTCAGTATCATCAGCATACTGATGACACGAAGCCCCACATCCCCTGATGACCCCTCCCAATGGCCTCATATAGATGTTAAACAGTATTGGAGAGATAATCGAGCCCTGTGGGATCCCACAATTGAGGCTCCACAGGGCCAAGAAACTCTCTCCAATCTGCACTCTCTGGGGACGGTCCTCCAAGAAGGAACGGAGCCAGGCCAAAGCCAGGCCACCAATTCCCAACTCGGAGAGCCTCCCCAGGAGAATACCGTGGTCGACGGTATCAAAGGCAGCTGAGATATCGAGAAGGACCAACAGAGACATTTTGCCCCTGTCGGCCTCCCTCAGCAGGTCATCAAACAGGGGGACTGTGGGGATCGCCCTTGTGGCTGTGTTTGTTGTGGCCCTCACAAAGGTTCTCTCCCTCTTGTTTCTTCTCACTTGTCACCAGGTATTATTATCTTAATACCACCTCTGAGTGTTAGACACATGTGCTGCCAATTGCCAGGTTTATTGAACTACAGAATCAGTTGGTTTGAATAACAGGTAACCTTTTATTATTAATCATTTCACAAAGTAAATCACGTAGTCACTGTAACAGGGGTCTGATTAAGTTTGGGTAGGACGGGGCATATATTCAGGCTTGTGGTATATACTTTCAATCACTTAATATCTCTATTATTCTAGGTGTTCTCATTCCTGCTTGTTCACTCTAATAACCTTGGTCTTAATTCACTTTCCTAACTCTCTCCTCAGATCACTCTAATTCTTCTCTTCTCTCTAAGCTCCAACTTCTCAACTCCCTTTCTCAGGTCCCGACTGTCTAACTGTCTAACTGTCTCCTGTGGTTCCGCCCCTCCTGCTCTATCCTTGGCTCCTCCCTCTAGAGCTCCTGTGACTGACAGGCAGGAATGACGTCACCTGTAGGCATTTCGCCACAGGGACCAATGCTGTTTCCGTGCCATGGCACGGCCTGAAGCCCGACTGGAATGGATCCAGGGCATTGGTTTCATCCAGAAGAGCCTGTAGCTGATCGGCCACCACCCTCTCAACTACCTTGCTAAGGAAAGAAACATTGGCGATGGGCCTATAATTACCAATATCGTCCGCCGCCAAGCTCGGTTTCTTCCTAATGGGCCTAATGAGTGTCTCCTGGAGAGACCCATTAATTATTGCTGTAGCCCATTCAGATGTTATAGGCCTGGCTGCTTTGATTAGCCAGGCCGGGCAAGGGTCAAGGGAGGAGGTGGTGGCATGACAGCAGTCAAGCACTCTGTCCACCATATCTGACATCACAGGCTGAAAGTGGTTAAGTCTCGGGCAAGACGGAGCACTGGACGTCTCTGCTCGATCTACTGTATCCAAATAGGGGGTAAGATCCCGGCGGATGGCCTCCACTTTTGATTTAAAAAAGGCTGCAAACTGGTCAGGTGAGATGCTAGAGGGAGGCCAATCACCATGACCAATTCCGGAAAGATAGTGAACTATACGGAAAAGTTCCGCCTGCTGATTGGAAGCTTCGCTTATCCGAACAGCGAAGTAAGATCGACTAGCAGCCTTCACCTTAGATTGGTAAAGGTTAGTCGCGATCCTAACAGCCATTTGATTATTTTCCGTCGGGTTCCACCTCCATATGCGCTCTAGCCTTCTCCTATTTCACTTCATTAATCGCAGCTCTGGATTAAACCAGGACGAAGGGCGATCTCTGTGCCGGAGAGGGCATTTAGGTGCGATCATGTCAACAGCCCTGGTGGCGGCAGCCAGCCAGCTATCCACCAGAGCCTCGACAGGAGCGCCAGTCAGATCGGCCGGAATCCCTCTCATGGTATCCTGGAATCCTATAGGATCCAGTAACCTTCGAGGGTGGACCATAACAACAGGTCCTTGCTCCCCACGGGGGGGGGGGGGAGAGCCACTGCGAGGTTGAATTTGATTAGGCAGTGATCCGTCCATGACAAGGGGACAGACGCAAGGTCAGTCACCATCGGAGCACACTCACTCTGCTCAGTGGAGAACACCAGGTCCAGTGTGTGGCCACCCACATGGGTGGGGCCGTTGACATGTTGGGACATGTCCAAGGAGGCCATGGTATCCAAGAACTCAAGAGCTGGCCTGGAAACCTCCGCCTCCGCATGCACATTGAAGTCACCCAAGACCAAAAACCTTGGGGACACCAACAGTGCTGCAGATACGAAGTCCGCCAGCTCCGGTAAGGAAATGGCTGGGTCGCGGGGAGTGCGGTAACCCAGCAAGATCCCAATACCATCCCTGGCCCCAACCAACACGTGGAGGGCCTCTAGACCTGGTGTCGCCAGAGCAGAGCGCCTAACAACCTGAAGGGTGTCTTTATAAACAATGGCTACTCCCCCACCCCGCCCCGCCAGTCTACCCTGATGTTGGACTGCATAACCGGGAGGGCAGGCAAGAGTCAGGGGAACACCACCATCCCTGCCCATCCATGTTTCTGTTATGCATGCCAGATCTGCATCCTCCTCCAGAATCAGGTCTCGTATGATCTGGGACTTATTTGATACAGATCTGGCATTCAACAACACCAGGTTTAGAGTGGAGGGCCAGCTGAGTTGACTACCTCGAGTCTGGCAGGAGGTCACAGTGCCAGAACAGTGAACAGATTTCAAGCATCTGTTCACAGTTCTGTAACGGATGGCAACAGCACCTACACCGTATCTCCCTCTATGTCATGAGTGCAGCTGAAGACCTGGAACCGGAAGGGTTAACTGTGGCTGAGGAGAATGCTGAGCAATTAGAAACGCAAACACCTGAATCACCCCCAGATTCTCCTCCCCCAGTAGACAGGCTGAGCGCCAGGCTTCGGGGAAGACTTATGACAAAAAGGTCAGAAGATCGCTCGAAGGCTGCCCACAGAAACATCTGATCAACTAGCCCTGAGTACTGACAGGATGGAAAAGCTTCCAGCAGCTCAAGGGGCTGTTTTACTATATAAACAGCTCTTAGTGGGCTAGAAATCCGTGGAAGCAACAAGTCAAATCCCGGGCTTGCATCCACGCTCCTGACTACCTTGAACCTTGTTCCCTGGACCTTTGGCTTTGGACTCTGACCCCGGACTGTGTGATTTGACTTTGGACCCTGACCTTGGATTACGGTTTGTGATTTGGCTTTGGCGTTTTGGTATCGGCTCTGAACTTGGACTGGCTTATCGGACTCTGCTGTTGAAACCCCCGGGAACATGACACTCTACCAGAGATCACTCTGATGTTACAAAGTCCCCCTCTGGGGGGGCAGGCCTTCCACTCCATGCCAACCAAGGAAAAAGAGAAAAGCAAAAGAGTTAACGACTAAAGAATAACAGATAATTAATAACAGAGTTAACAATCAATCAAAAATTGATCAAACAAAATAAAATAAGCAAACAAACCATAACATAATAATCGCAAAAGATCAGAACTAATCAAACTTCAAAACAATATACATAATCAACCTCTGCCAGCAATGGGAAATTCACACTTAGGGAGCAGGTAGTCATTTCATATCAGATCTGCTTCTAGAGTATTTCAGCTGGAGGCACACATTTCTCCATGTCATCCACATTACTTTGGATTGGCAAGCTAACTTTATCCTGAACTGCTGTAAGTGCCAAATTATATGGCAGTTGTCCCCGAAGCCTTTTAAAATCAGCTTGATGTATTATATTACTGAACAGACTTGATTGTTCAGCCTCTTGAGTGAATTTCGCTAGGTTTTGGACAGCCCAGATCTCATTGCTACCTTTCATTACACACAGAGCTATCTGTGTTATATTTCTCTAAGCAGATAATTTTAATAAGAATAGATGAGGCGGGATGTGAATGAAAGGGCAAAATCAAACGATGAAAGAACTGGAACCAATGCATTAGAGAAGCATGTAATAATTGCAAGGTAGGAATCTGTTTCAAGAGATGTTACGTCTGTGTCTTGAAAGGAAGCACTATGGCCAGAAAAGTTCTGACGTGGTTTTATCCATGTCATATTTAATGTCCTATTTTGTAGGAAGCAATACCACCAGTTCCCAGCTTACTTTAGTATTTGGGCTGTATTCTAGTTTTCTTTTCCAAAAGTAAGTGGCTAACGGTGGGGATGGAAATATAGCAAAATATGAACAGTTTTAAAGCACTGCAATCTGTTAAAATAAGGATTACAAGAGCAAAAAGACAGTGCTGAAAAAACAGGAGCTTGGTGTATTATTGTCCTTTTATATTATATTTCTTTATTTTATATTTGTGGATTGGGTGGGATTTGGTTGTTTTCTTTATGTTTCTTTTATTGCTGGAAACCACCCAGAGTAGTGGCAAGGTCACTTGATGGTGCGTTATTAAAATATAATAAATAAATAAATAACCAATAATTGTTTTTCAAAAGACAGGTTATCATTGCTCCCATTGAGAAAGCAATTAGTAGTTGTGTTAAGCAATATTAGAAAACTCTTAGAACTGTAGAGCTGGAAGAGAGGCTATGGGTCAACAAGTCCAGCCATTGTCAAGGAGGCACAGTGGAGAATCAAACTCCCAAACTCAGGCTCCGCAGTTAGATACTCAAACCACTGCCAGATGTCTCTTGCAGCAGCTCTGCAGCAGACTAGAAAAAGACTAGAACAATACAGGCAGCCATGCGTAAGAGAATACCTTGCACATATTCATTCTAAGCATGCACAACTACGTATTCAGTCTATCTTCGATGGTAATCTTGTAGTCTGGTTTTGATGGAGGCAATAGCAATTTCTCCACAGTATTCTGTCTAAACCTGTTTGCACTAATGAGTGGTTAGCCATCTCGAAGCGTGTCAGTAGACAACTTAAGCAAGCCGGTGCAAGGCTGACACAGAATCTGAGTGCTGTGTTGGTGGTGATAATGGAGAAGTGGTATTTCTTCTCTGCCTCCAGTCCAGAGCAGAAAGTCATGCCAAGCTCTTGGTTAAACTTTGGACTGGAACCCTTGAAAGATTAATCATCTATTGATTATTGCTTGATTCTTTGCTGATATGCATTCCATCTGAAAATAGATGATGCAACTTACTGAACTTAAGCAGGTCCAGGTCTGGTCAGTGCCTGGAAGAGGTGCTCTATACATGCCATTTGCTTTCCATGATAGGAAAAAAGAGAGATAGATAGAAATGTTCTGTATTAATGATTATTCATTCTGGCTTAGATGTTGTTGATCTGTACAAATAGGGTAAAACCCAATGTCTTGTTGCAGTCATTTGGACCACTTTGATCTGCCCCACCCATTCAAAATGTGGACATTGTGTAAATTAGATTTTCTTTTGCTTTTATATTTCTTCATTGGGAAAATACAATGCAAGAGCTTCCTTGGAATTAGGGAAGAAGTCAATGAAATTTGTTGACAGAAATACAGAGAATAAAATTCAGTTATCAAAGTAATAGACAACACCCATTTTCCTAACATAACTTTCAGTATTTGCCACATCGGAAGCCAGAGATCAGAGGCATGCTTGTTGACAAATAAAATAAAATAAAATAAATTAGTTTCTAAACTAATTAGCATAACTTTATGAGAAGTATATCCATAATGCACACCAAGAAGTTTCATACCACCTTAGCTGCCATGGCTCCATACTATCAAATCTTTATATTTGTAGTTTGATCAGACACAGAGCATTCTCTACTAAAGGGTTCTGGCATACTCACTGAAACTACACTAGTACCCCCCCCCTTATCTGCAGGATCTGTGTGTAGGCATCCTTCAGTCTTGAGAGACTATAGTAATGTGCTTTGTATGGAGGACGTGGAACAGCGTCTAGTGTGACTGAGAAGGCCAATTCGAGAGTGACAGTCCCTTCCACACTGAAGACAAATACAATCTGTCCCCTGTCCAGCTCCCTGATTTTGCTTTGATGCTGTATGCGAAGCTGGAGTGTCCTCTCCAGAGCACGAAGCCTGGGTAAAATAATATGGAGGATAGGCTGTTACCCAAGCAGAAAATCCCCCCTCTCCACATCGCTGAAATGGTCCAATGGAAAGGCAAGAGCCAATACAACTGGTTCCAGCAACGTCGCAGGAGTTGCCAGAACGACACGAACTGCCTCCGGGACTCCGGCTCCGGATTTTGCCTCGAGGTTAACTCCTGAAGCCTTTTCCATCAGTGGATATAGCCACAAGGCAGTGGAGGTTTGAAATAGGAGTTTTCCTTCTCCTAGATGGGCTGCCTTCCAAGGCTGATGAGCCCCACCTACTGATCTGCAGGATCAGTATCTGCTGATTCGCATTTCCACGGTATGAAAATATTACAAATATTAAAAGAAAAATCCTAGAAATATATATTTCTAAAGATGAAGTTACTGGAACTGGCCACTAGAGGGAGCCAGATATCATGCTATGTAAAATGTTTGCTCTAGTGTTCACTGTAATCTGTGATTTTCAGCATCTGTGTGGGGGCTTGGAACTGATCCCCCATGGATTCAGGGTCCTACTGTACAATGCCAGATCTCTCTTGTAGAAAATTCTAAGTACCTCATCAAAGTACAAGTACAAGGATTTTGTAGGATGCAGCCGTAGCAATTAAAACTGAGATCCAACTGTTGTTAACTGCACTGTGTAACTCCCCCAAAAGCCGTAAAGAGAAGATCTTTGTTACAAGATTTCTCAATGATGTTCGTTGGTGTCAGTTTAAGACTGAAAATCAGATTCTGTGTGATTATTGCCTAAACTTTGTTACATATCCTTTTTTTAATAGAATGCTTAAGCAATGGCATATTGACCACATAGGATGAGAATAAGATCATTTTCTTATTTCCTGTCAAGATTTGAGAGAAATTTCCATATTGAGCCCATTCTGTATCATGCAGTGATTATGCAGTTCCTTCTAGGCCCAGTTTTGAGTCGACTTCGAAAGTCCTACATGACCTGGAAGCAACAGCGCTCCCTGGCTTTACAATATCCTTCCTAGAAAAGTGTAGCATGTTGAGGTTTGCTCGGCCTTCTGTCAGAAAAACAGAAACATGCCTTCTACATTCTTCCCAGGTCCTCACAGAACAATTTAAGGATGTCCTTTGCTATCTGGCTTTTAAAAAAATCAGATCATAAATCCATCGAAGTCCTATTAAATAAGAGAGCTGGCTTTTGCTGTTGTTACTGTGTTAACTGAGCATGTGAGAAATATTGCTCGTTGTACATCCAAGGGCGATGTGTTACATAAGTACATAGCATTTGACAACAGTATTTGAAATGCTGGTCGTTGTTCTGTGCTGTCAAGTTGGTTTATGTTGTGACAAATAGGAAATGGGGACACCTGAAGTTTGATATGAGCTATGGTAACAAGTACTTGTTTGGAAGTTTGCCCACAAACGATTGACGTGATCTTAGGCATGTTCTGCTACTTCCCCACAATCACTCTGGGCCACAATCTAAGGCTTTTTTTTTTTTGTCACGAAGACAACTGCTTCAGGACAGTGCTATTCTTTAGCTAATAATCAACATCAAATTACATTAGACAGTCTCTCTCTCAGAAGAAGAAGGGGGAAAAAACTATTTAGGAAGCGCTAGGAGATATCTTTGGAATGCAAGGGCTACTTTTCATGTGCACGTGTAATTCAACAATGACAACCAAGTCCCTGAGAGCAACCATCAGGCAAGAGCCAATGGCCTTCAACAAGTAACGCAAGTTAGATATTTGGGGAGGTGACCTGGTGTTCAAGTTCAAAGCTTGTTTAATCCTTAACATACCATCTCTCCAAGGTTTGCAGCCGTTAGTGGTCAAATTGGCATGGCAATACATACCTCTCTGCATATGAAAATCAAACTGAGGGCTAGTGTGGTAAAATGAATAGAGTATCATACTAGGGCTCAGGAGGCTGGGGTCCGAATCCCTGCTTGGCTGTGGAAACTCAGTGGAAGATGGCAAGGGTAAAAGACTCCTTGAACATCTTGCATACCTCAAAAACTTTGTCAGGGTTGGTGTAAGTTAGAAGGAACTTGAAGGCATATAAAAATAATGGGGGGAAAAATCTAAGCAAGATTTCATGGTGTTGGAAAATAATCAAACTGTGAGCTTACGAGGTAACACTACAAAAAGAGTGAATCCTCCCTTGTTAAATTAAGATCCCAAATGTAATGTAGCTGAATCTCAGTTACTGACAAAAGGATTAATTAACTGTATTTGTAGGATTCCCAGTGTGGTGTAGTGGATAGAGCGACAGACTAGGACTCTGGAGAACAGAGTTCAAATCCCTGCTTAGCCGTGGAAACTCACTGGGCAGTAAAAGTGGGTAAACCAGTCCTTAAATATCTCACTTGCTTGAAAGCCCTACTTGGGTCACTGTAAGTCGGTTCCGACTTGACAGCACAGAACACACTGAACTGTATTTGTAATTAGTCTGTCTTTTTAAAAAAAAAACTTTGCAAGGCATTGGGAAGGGATTGTGTTCAGCAACACAATGAGTGAGTCATAAATGCAAATAAGTTGCTCTTACAGAAGAACAAGGTTACATAAACATAGGACCACACAGTTCTCATCATACCCAGTGTGGTGTACTGGATAGAGTGATGAACAAGGACTCAGGATGGCTCAGTATGACTTTCTGCTCAGCCACAGAAACTCACCAGGAGCATAAAACTGGTAAAACCACTCCTTAAATATCTCACTTACCTTGAAGGGCTTATTAGGGTTGCCATAGAGCAGTTCTGACTTGACGGCACATAACAATAAAGTGATTAGCTTATCATACAAACTGTTTTTATAACTAGAAGCTGCTGGATCTGCCCCCTCCTTGTCAGGGCTGGTCCTGTCATTGGGCAAACAGAGGCAGTCACCTTAGATGGTGGAGCATGACTTTGGGGGGAGTGAAGTGGTTGCCACATGCCAGATACTACTGTCCCCTCATTCCGCAACCAGGCAGTGTGGAGCAGAATGGGGAAAACAGAGGCCCTTTTGGGGCAGTAACTGCTGCTGCTGCCCCTCTTGTTTTTCTGTTGGCATATTTGGGCTGCTATGGACGGTGCCATCATCTCTGATGCATGACCTGCATACAGTGGAAGTGTGGCAGTGGTGCCCTTGCCCCATGTGGACTAAAAAATGCACTGGTGGCCCAAGAACCCTGCCCTTTGTGGCAAGCCCAGAACTGGTTCTCGGCCACATCCTTTGCACCCATGGAATAACGACTGGATCACGGGATGCCCAGTGTGGTATAATCGAGAGAGTGACAGACCAAGACTCCGGAGACCTGGGTTTGGAAAACCACTCAGCCGGAACATCTCACTGAGGTGGCATTGATAAAACCACTTCTTAAATATAGGGTCACTATGAGCTGGGTGTGACTTAGCAGCACATAACATACACACACGGACCATCAAGTCATCTTTTGCTAAAGTTCTGCAGATGGTTTTCTGCCTTTTGTATGCTACAGGAGTTGCTAGACTTCTTCAAGAATTGTGCTATGTGCAAGCTGGCTTTTGATTCTTGTGCTGGCACTGAAATCTTTTCAGCGTATCTCCTTTAAAACCCCATTTTGTTTAAGGATTTAACATAGAAGAAATATGTTGCAAAATGGGTGTGATAGTTCCTGGTGAGCTTGTGCCAAGGAGTATCAGACTGTCACATACAGCTGGTGTTTTTCCTTTCCATATGGAAAGGTCAGATATTTATACTGTGACAAATGTGACAGCACATTTTCACTTTAAGTCAGTGCAAATGCAGCAGGAGTTGCTGTGATGTGAGTAATGAACTAGTTGCCTGCAAATAATCTAGTCTGCTGCATGCTATTGGTGCTGGGTGAACCTCCAGAAGTTCAGAGGTTTTCTCTTTGGATAAGCTTCAAGATGATGAGCTCTTCCATCATAGCTTATCCCAGTGTCCCAGAAGAGATTCAACATGGTTTTGCTTACTTGTTGATTCCATCACTGCTTGCCAAGAGTAAATAGAAAACACAAGTTTTAAAGGTAGCACACTGCACAACACAAAATGAGAGGTCACCAGGGACAGTGCCAGCCCCTGGACATCCAGGTGCAGAAGTAGATTCAAACTATTAGGCTGAGATTTCAAAGGGAATGCAAGCCAATCTAAACCAAGTTGAAGTTCAGTGACCCTATTTGCCCCTCAACTGATGAGAAACGTCCTGTATATATTTTTTTCTTGCAATATTGCAACCTGCATATGATGCCTTTGAGAGGTTTTGGCTGGGAGGGACCTTTCTGGACTGGGGCAAATGTCAGTCCACTCATTTGCAGCCAGTTGTTTCCTCTTTATCTCAGATCATTTACCCCACCTTTTTTCCAATCATGGTTCTTTCGGTGTTAGCAATGGAGTTTGAAGACATAGTGAAGTGTTCTGTCAGTTATGTAACCAGTCAGTTCACCAGTAATGAAGCTCATTAACCTGTTAAGCTCAGTGATGTAACAAGTTAACTTTTTTACACAATATAATATTTGTTTTTATTTATGAAAAACTGTAAGTAAATGGAAACATTTTATTCTTTCTCATGAATAGAGTCTCTGAGTGAATGCATTGAAACAGTAAGTACCAGTTGATGTTAACTAACAAATAAGGATAGGTTAACTGAGGAAGACCTGTAGCTGATTCTGCTGTGTAGATTCCTGACTGAACCATTTTTTCCCCACTGCATAAATGGAGGAAGTTTATTTTAATATATTAAGCCATACTAAATTCCTCACACACTCTACCCCCAAGACTTTTATGGGTAGCCAGGGTCAGGAGGTAGCAATCCTCATCAATGAGGGTAGAAATGGCTTGGAGTACTCCTCAGGTAATTCAAGCTGGAACCTCTTACTCAACTAGCTGAAAGTAAGTCCCAAAGAACTCACTGGGACTTATTTTTCGTAAGCCAGGTCTCTGTGTCTCAGTAATTGAGCAAGGAAAATGCCAAGGCCAGTATTCTGTATTTGGAAGAGCCCTGAGATGTATAGATCAGATCAGTCCACAGTAGAAATTAAAGTGAACAGATTCCCTCAAGCATCCCTTACAATTATTGTCTCTTTGCCTTATGAGACGGTTATGAACTTACAGTGGCTTTTATGCTTGACCTTGGAAGGTTGCTTTTCAAATGAAACTCGTCATGTAGCTCATTATAACGCTGACGCCGCCCCAATTGTGGCTGATAACATAGCATCCTTTCCTTCATGAACATTACATTATTTGTTGTGTTACTTGGTGTACTCACTCTTCTTTTACTCCTTTTTTTTTAAAGGTAAGAAAATGGTTCATTTTGGGGAGGAAAGGGGGGGGGGAAATTCCCCATGATGCCACAAGCATTTTAGTCCCAAATAATTAAGGAGCAAGTTTCACTTTTTCCATGAAAAAATACTGATGTTACTCAGTGTTACTTACATTGAGCCCGATTCCACAACTAACCCCCCTCCATTTAAATCAAGTTTAACATGTTTTACATCGATTTAAATGTGGGGGTTTACATGAGGTACATGCACATATGGAGTAACGTGACAGAGGAGCAAGTTTTTCTATTCCTCCATCAGAGGTCCATTTATTTTAAGGTGGATGTGGAATCCGTTCACTGAAATCGATTCCAGATATGTGAATGCTTCTTAGTCTGCTTTTTAAAAAAATTCCTTCTGATACAGCACTATAACAGATAGCAATTATATTTTTTTTAAAAATGAAAACAACGCAATCTGCTTCCCGAAGCCCTGATCCAGTGACCAACCTTGTTTGAATGCAGTGATGGTGGTGGTGGCAGCAGTGGTGGCGGAGGTGGTAAGGTCACCGAAAGGTGCATGAGTACCACGTGGTTTTACAGGAAATTCAAAAGCAACAATCCCTCCCCTGGTTTATTTCATCTGAGACCAGGCCCATTATTTGCACAACAACTTTCAATTTGGAAGGTAGTGATTATGTCACCATTACTCCCCAAAAGTACAGCATTACAGGTGCTTTACCCTAAAAAATACTTTTAAAAAAATATTTCTTGCTAACAAAGGGGTGAGCAATCTCAAGGGGCTTGAAGGCCAGACAGTTGCCTCTAGCACCTACCACTTTTTTTAACCATTTTATTCATATCTAAACATGCAAACTTAAAAACATTAACAATCTAACAGATAATTAACAAAAAAAAAAAAAAAACCACAGCTAAACATCCATCCTTCCCCTATGGATCAGAGATTTCACTGTCGTCTGGTCACCTCTAGCACCTACCACTGAGCACGCCAGGCCTGGAAATGGTTTTTTTGGGGCTTTCTTTCTTTCTTTCTTTTTTAAGTAAACATGAATTGCCTGATGGACTCTTCTGCATTTGTTTTTCATTTTAGGTAGGAGAACCTTAGGAGACCACCCTCAGGATCCCCAAGTTGAAAACTGGAGCTCTTGCCATTTTTAAACTGGGGCGCACAAAATGCCCGTAGGGGAACCCCACACCACATCATGCCCACCCATCTGTTAATACATTGCTTCCAAGTTCCGTTGTGTATTACTTTAGCCGTCAAAAATGTTTGACTCTATTCCCAAGAGTAGTTCAACAAATCCAGAGCCACACTACACGACACTACAGCCTCGTGCTGACTCACAGCCTTGATCCATCTCACCTAGCATGGTAAGTATGGGCAGGATTTTTTTCCTGGGCTATGCTTCTGCTGCTGCTTCTGCTGCTGCTTCTCCTTCTCCTTCTTGGACCCCAGCTCCCTGAGTTCTGCCTGAGGAATCCCTGGAGAATTCTGGGATTTGGAATTTAAAAAAACCCAAAGAGGACACCCGTGTTCTTTCCCAGCCATACTTGGAGATCTTTAGTATTTCTTGGTGGTCTCTTAGCCAAGTATTAACAAGCCCTGCCCCTCCTTACTGTAGCTCCAAATTCAAATGGGATTGGTGAGTTCAGTGTGGTTGAGGAAGACTCTGCTACAAAATGAAAGTCATATAATTTGCAGTATAATTGAATGGAGGGGAGTAAGAATTACTGTACAGTGCCATAATTCTTGCTGCAGAAGAATTAGTACCATTAATTGTGGTACTAGTGTAACTGCAAGGAATGCAGATGGAAGGAAAGAAAACCAATGTTAGCATCTGCTTGGGTGTTTCAGAAAGGAGTCCATTACTCTTTGGCATGCTTTGAGCAAGACCCACTTTGCTTCCAACCCAAGGAATAATCTTGTTTTGGTTTTGTGACATTTCTCCCCATTGAATGAATTGATAAGAGCTACTGTTGTCACAACCTGGAGGGATTGCTCTGAGAGCTTGCCTTGGATCAGCTGCCAAAGCAGGGAAATAAAAGGCTTCCACTTCAAAAATTATTGGTGAGGCAAACCCATTACCTCCAGCACTGGTCCTTTATTTGGGATAGGTTTTCTGCATCTCTGCATCTGCTATTTTAAGGGTGCATCTATTTTCTCTCTAGCCAAGTTGATTTAACTTCATGAAGTCTGGCAGAGTAACATCTCCATTGCCTGCCATATTGGCCATGGGGTTGGGAAAGGAAGTTACATCTGTGAAAATGAGTGGCAGGGCAGAATCCATCTCCCCCCATTTGCTGTGAGAGCTGCAGCTGACTTCTGCAGAAATAGGAAAAGGTCAAGTGCAAAGGAGCTAATCAATGACATCATTGTTGCTCTTTCAGCCTTGCAATCCCTGGCTCCACTGCACCATTTTATTGGAAATAGGACTTCTGTAAAATTTCACATCCTTTATAGTGACTGACTGCTGTTTTGTCTTGCATCTACCATTCCAATGCCAGTGTTTCAGCCAGCGCATCAGGAAATTTACTCACTGTCTGTACCCACAGTAAAACTCCAAAACTCATATTTTGAAAAAAGCCAACCAATCACATAAGAGCCAGACACAAAAGAATTTATGTTTCGGATGTGTATTGAGGAGGAAAAAAATTGATATTCAGAAGCCTAGTTGGGTTGCCCGGCAGACTGCTAACTTACCAAGGCTCTAGGGGGCACTGTTGAGCTGTATCAGAATATAGTGGCTAGTCACTCCTGTACAGGCAGATTTACTTCCACAGTAGTCCTGCACCATTAAACCGCAGCAACTCCATACGAGATTTACCTTAGGGTAAATCCCACTGAGATCAACAAGACCTTCTTCTGAGTAGATGTGCCCAGGATTATTCTGTTCAATAATCTTTTTAAAAAATGGATCTTAAATGCTAAGTCACATTTTCTTCTGCGCAGTAAAAACTGCAGACAAGAGAGAGCCTAATCATTTTTGCATGTGCACAGCAGACAACCAGTAGGCATCACCATAGAAACAGAGTCATTCTTTTTCAGTTTCATGACTCTGTGGGCTTACAGAAGGCACCTGTTGTCCTCACATTTGACAAACGGCCATCTTGACTAGCAGGACAATTTGTGTTAAGTAGCGCTAATCCATATCTGGGAAGGCCAGCACCATCCTGGCAGTTCTTGAGCTTCTGGCGGTAATGATGCTGCAGTTTTACCAGATAAAAAGAGCAGAGATGTGAACCAAACTGACACTGCAAAGTTGTAGCAAAATCTCAAAAAGAAACGCCTTAGAGGGATTCCTTTCTCCCATTCACTCCAAGGCCTTTGGGGTAGGTCAGAAAAAACCTTAATTTTCCTCTGCTAGCACCAAGTTGATATATACTTAATACTGGCGCAAAGGCTTCGGGAATTCTCCAGAGGCATTTCAAGCTCCAGGAATGTACAGTTAATGAAAGCAACTCAACTCCATTATGTTTTATTGTTTCAGAGAAAAGACTTCAGGAAAAGCCTCCTATAGGCAGCTTCACCAGACAGCACGAGCTTTGGACAACTCTCCTCTCTCTGCTTCAAATTTCCCTTCCACAGTGAGAGGTAAGAAGACTTACTTTAATTACAATTAAACACCAAGGACAAAAAGAAAAGTGTATGCGGAGAGGAGACACTGAGAAGTTGCCCAGACAGAATAAGGCTGGTCCATGCTGTGTTTGAATTTCTTTGATCTGAGTTGTTTTTCAAACCAGGAATTGTATCAATAAAACCTCTGGAGCCAGCTTGATTTATTACCCGCTGGGAATGAAACAAGAGGGAAGTGAATTAAAGAATTAAAAGACACAGAAAGAACACACAGCCATCAAAAGACATTCCTTTAGGTTCTTTAGACTTAATTTTGAGTCACTCTGTTTCATTTTGGTTCATTTAAAGAAACAAAAGTGCAGAGTTAGTAAAATCTAGCTGGTTTTATTCCCTTGTTATTTTTACCTACTGTGAGAAAGGCAAATGTTTGTTATTTATATAAAAAAGGAGTCCCCCATTAAGGATCTAGCTGTGTTTCTGTGTTCAGCAGAATGAAGAGACCATCTCAATAGCTCAATGCACTTCCTCAATCAACAGTGATGCCATTTCAATGCTTTTAAAGACTTTAGCAGCGCAGGTTGGGCATTCTGCCATGAAGAAAGTTTAAATCCATTGTGCCACGAGGGCGAGAAAGATAGAATTTAGGAGGCTAAAGGCCTTAAAGTTGAATCTTATCTACGCCTGCCTCTGAGAATAACCTCCACAGAACAAAGCAGGGCTTTCTTCTAAGAAAGTAAGCATAGGACTGTTCTGATTGCATGTGACTCAGATTTAGGGAGGCGTTACAGCTTAGTCATATGGCACATGCATAACAAACCAGTTTCAGTATCCACCATCTCCTAGCAAATCTGGAAAAGATCCCTTTCTGAGACTCACAGTAGAGTAGGATCCAGTACAGGTAGAACTTGATGGACTGGTGATCTGACCTGTCTGGGCTTCATGTGTCCATAGATGTTATAAATGTTGCAGTAAGACCATGGCTTTACTAGGATCAGCTGAATGCCACCAGGTCTTGCATTGGTGCTGGAGTTCTCCAGGAGTTTCTTATAGGCTTGGCATTGAACAAAATGGGTTGGGCAGGTAGGAGTCTAAGAGATGTTATATTTTCAAAAATTGAGGTAACAGTCATCAATGTTTCAAATCTAATTAAGGCCCCTTAACACCTATAGTCCATTTTAAGATTATCACAAAGTGAATTTTTTTTAGGGTTCACCATTCCACCCAGTATTGTGGTGTTTTTTTTTCCTCTTTCCCTCCTACCTCTCTTTTGCTTAACAGTCTCCCCATCCTTTGCTGTTACTCTGCTGACTACTCACCAGCTGTGTCAAATGCTACAGCTAAGAAGTAGCTGGCCCAGATCTAGGATGTGGAACATTGATGCACCAGCCTTCCTGCAGCATCAAAGTGGGCTGCTGCCCATAGCTTCCCAGAGTCCACTGGAGGTCAAATGTCTTCCATGATGGTACCACTCTGCCATGCTACCTTTCACTTCCTAGGCATATGTGAGACTCAGGCAGGCAGACTTAGGCTCTAGCTACGAAACCTTAGGGAAACCTCCATTCCAAGACCCACAAGACTGTGCCCTTGCCGTGCATACTAGCCCAAGAATAAATTAGGCTGCCACCACACACACATACATAAAAAGAACTCCTGGCAGATGATGGGTAGGGTGGAGTTTAAAGCAGGATTTAGTACCAAATCCCCACTCAATAACCAGGCCTTAATGTGGAGGAAAAATTACATTTTATTGAAACCAACAAAAAGAGCACAAATGAATACAAAAGGTAAAATTAATGGCAAGGCAATTTTACAGAAAATAAGAGGACATACAACAAAACAATAACACTAATCTAACTCTCTAATCCCCTTCACGGATTGCTGCCTTGTCGTGGCGAAGGGGCTTGAGTAATTGAGAGAAGCTATGGGCTATGCCATGCAGGGACACCCAAGACGGACAGGTCATAGTGGAGAGTTCTGACTAAACGCAATCCACCTGGAGCAGGAACTGGCAAGCCACTCCAGTATCTTTGCCAAGAAAACTCCATGGGCAGAAACAAAAGGCTAAAAGATATGACGCTGGAAGATGAGCCCCTCAGGTCAGAAGGCGTCCAACATGCTACTGAGGAAGAGCAGAGGACAATTACAATTAGCTCCAGAGCTAATGAAGTGGTTGGGCCAAAGCCGAAAGGACGCTCAGCTGCGGAAAAATACTGCATAGGAACCTGGAATGTAAGATCTATGAACCTTGGTAAGCTGGATGTGCTCAAACAGGAGATGGCAAGAATAAACATTGACATCCTGGGTGTCAGTGAACTAAAATGGACGGGAATGGGCGAATTCAATTCAGACGATTATCATATCTACTACTGTGGGCAAGAATCCCATAGAAGAAATGGAGTAGCCCTCATAGTCAACAAAAGAGTGGGAAAAGCTGTACTGGGATATAATCTCAAAAATGATTGAATGATTTAAATACGAAACCAAGGCAGACCTTTCAACATCACAGTAATCCAAGTTTATGCACCAACCACCGATGCTGAAGAGGCTGAAATTGACCAATTCTATGAAGACTTACAACACTTTCTAGAACTGACACCAAAGAAAGATGTTCTTCTCATTATAGGGGATTGGAATGCTAAAGTAGGGAGTCTAGAGATAAAAGGAACAGCAGATAAGTTTGGCCTTGAAGTTCAAAACGAAGCAGGGCAAAGGCTAATAGAGTTTTGTCAAGAGAACAGGCTGGTCATCACAAACACTCTTTTCCAACAACACAAGAGGCGACTCTACACATGAACATCACCAGATGGGCAATACCAAAATCAGATTGATTATATTCTCTGCAGCCAAAGATGGAGAAGCTCTATACAGTCAGCAAAAACAAGACCTGGAGCTGATTGTGGCTCTGATCATCAGCTTCTTATAGCAAAACTCAATCTTAAACTGAAGAAAGTAGGAAAAACCACTGGGCCAGTCAGGTATAATCTAAACCAAATCCCTTATGAATACACAGTGGAAGTGAAGAACAGATTTAAGGAACTAGATTTGGTGGACAGAGTGCCTGAAGAACTATGGTTGGAGGCCCCTAACACTGTACAGGAGGCAGCAACAAAAACCATCCCAAAGAAAAGGAAATGCAAGAAAGCAAAGTGGCTGTCCAACGGGGCCTTACAAATAGCAGAGAAGAGAAGGGAAATAAAATGCAAGGGAGATAGGGAAAGTTACAGAAAATTGAATGCAGACTTCCAAAGAATAGCAAGGAGAGACAAAAGGGCCTTCTTAAATGAACAGTGCAAAGAAATAGAGGAAAATAATAGAAAGGGAAAAACCAGAGATCTGATCAAGAAAATTGGAGATATTAAAGGAACATTTTGTGCAAAGATGGACATGATAAAGGACAAAAATGGTAGGGACCTAACAGAAGCAGAAGACATCAAGAAGAGGTGGCAAGAATACACAGAGGATTTATACCAGAAAGATCTGGATGTCCCGGACAACCCAGATAGTGTGGTTGCTGACCTTGAGCCAGACATCCTGGAGAGCGAAGTCAAGTGGGCCTTAGAAAGCATGGCTAACAACAAGGCCAGTGGAGGTGATGGTATTCCAGTTGAACTATTTAAAATCTTAAAAGATGACGCTGTTAAGGTGCTACACTCAATATGCCAGCAAGTTTGGAAAACTCAGCGGTGGCCAGAGGATTGGAAAAGATCAGTCTACATCCCAATCCCAAAGAAGGGTAGTGCCAAAGAATGTTCCAACTACCGTACAATTGCACTCATTTCACACGCTAGCAAGGTTATGCTCAAAATCCTACAAGGCAGGCTTCAGCAATATGTGGACCGAGAACTCCCAGAAGTACAAGCTGGATTTCGAAGGGGCAGAGGAACTAGAGACCAAATTGCTAACATGCGCTGGATTATGGAGAAAGCCAGAGAGTTCCAGAAAAACATCTACTTCTGCTTCATTGACTACGCAAAAGCCTTTGACTGTGTGGACCACAGCAAACTATGGCAAGTTCTTAAAGAAATGGGAGTGCCTGACCACCTTATCTACCTCCTGAGAAATCTATACGTGGGACAGGAAGCAACAGTTAGAACTGGATATGGAACAACTGATTGGTTCAAAATTGGGAAAGGAGTACGACAAGTCTGTATATTGTCCCCCTGCTTATTTAACTTATATGCAGAATACATCATGCGAAAGGCTGGACTGGAGGAATCCCAAGCCGGAATTCAGATTGTCGGAAGAAATATCAACAACCTCAGATATGCAGATGATCCCACTCTGATGGCAGAAAGTGAGGAGGAATTAAAGAACCTCTTAATAAGGATGAAAGAGGAGAGCGCCAAAAATGGTCTGAAGCTCAACATCAAAAAAAACTAAGATCATGGCCACTGGTCCCATCACCTCCTGGCAAATAGAAGGGGAAGATATGGAGGCAGTGACAGATTTTACCTTCTTGGGCTCCATGATCACTGCAGATGGGGACAGCAGCCACGAAATTAAAAGACGCCTGCTTCTTGGGAGGAAAGCGATGACAAACCTAGACAGCATCTTAAAAAGCAGAGACATCACCTTGCCGACAAAGGTCCGCATAGTCAAAGCTATGGTTTTTCCAGTAGCGATGTATGGAAGTGAGAGTTGGACCATAAAGAAGGCTGACCGCCGAAGAATTGATGCTTTTGAATTGTGGTGCTGGAGGAGACTCTTGAGAGTCCCCTGGACTGCAAGGAGATCAAACCTATCCATTCTGAAGGAAATCAACCCTGAGTGCTCATTGGAAGGACAGATCCTGAAGCTGAGGCTCCAATACTTTGGCCATCTCATGAGAAGAGAAGACTCCCTGGAATAGACCCTGATGTTGGGAAAGTGTGAAGGCAAGAGGAGAAGGGGACGACAAAGGACGAGATGGCTGGACAGTGTCATTGAAGCTACCAACATGAATTTGACCAAACTCCGGGAGGCAGTGGAAGACAGGAGGGCCTGGCATGCTCTAGTCCATGGGGTCACGAAGAGTCGGACACTATTTAACGACTAAACAACAACAACTCTCTAATACTTAATAATATTTGAGGACTTTATCGCTTTTGTGCATAAGCAGAGTTCATTTGTATTCAGCAAGGAAAGGCAACAATGGAGCAAATCTTCCTGTCATCAATAAGCACAAAGTCACTTCTTGAACCCATTTTATATTCTAAATGTTCCCTTTCTAGATAGTGTCCCAACATCTGACAATAAGGTCCCCTTCTCTCTAGAATCTTCCTGAAAACTGCTGCTCTTTCCAGCCTCCATCCCAACTCAGGTAAAATCACTCCTCCTGAATTAGGATGGTACCAGGACAAGCTGGGCAAAGCAGGCCTAGAAGCTTTCTTCTCAAGAAATAAAGGAGGAGGGGCTTTGGTCTTGGGCAGCTGTAGGAGCATTGCCAGAGGAACAACTAGAAATTACACTCTCAGACCTATTCCATTCAAAAGGGTTCCCACGTTCCCCCAATTTCTCAATGTTTCTTCACATCTTGTTCTGAGGAATCCTCAGAATAAGGCGTTGTGGGTGCTTGGCTATGGTCACATGTGGAAACAGCATGGAGCATGGAAAGAGCAGCAGGTTTCCTGCCATCTGAGGGAACCTTCTTTGACATCCTAGAATATTGTACAGGAATCCTGCCCCACACATTAGTTCCCTCAGCCTCAGTCACTGAATGTAGCTTTGCATGCTCAGACTGGTTTCAGTGATGAATCACCATTAAACAGCAAGCTTAAAATATAGTTGTAACACTTTCTTCAGTCAACAAACAGCCTCTGCGTCTGTCCTTGAGGCTATGATGTCACTGAGTCAACATGAGTTTACAAAGCATTATTGTAATTCTTACATTATTTGAACATTTATTTGTGCAGGTTTAATACAATGTTGTACTCACTTGGCCTACTGTCCAGTTGGTTCATGTTACTTTTAAATAATTCCCTCAAGAAACGCATTGGACTACATCCTTTGTTAGTTGTAGCTAGGGCAGACCTATTTAAATGAATGAGGCTTGATAGTCATCATTTATATACATATCATTAGCCAAAATCCTACTGGTTATCTCCACAAGCATAACACAAACTTTTGGTGGGTAACTGCTGCATTGGCATTATCTGTTGCACACTGAGTTACATAACCCAATGTGAAACAAATAGGACATTGACAATCAAACAACTCTGTCTAAATTTCATCAAACTGAAAGCCCTGTAGTGCATGTCAGTGAATCATTTTGCCTGTGTAATTACAAATCTATACAAGTAGGAGAGGAAATTCAGAGTGTAACTCAGAATTAGCATTGATTAGAGGTGTATCACACAGAATGGTTAGGAAGGTCACTGATCTGTGAAAATGTAAATATCTCACAAATTGCCAAGCTACCTAGAAAATATTTATTTATTTAGACATTTTTATACTGCCTGACTTCATGATATGCACTACTCTTCATGGTTAAACGGTAAATATAAACTACCCCAAACCTCCCCCCCCCAAAATGGGGGGGGGGGAACCACACACAAAAACCCCATAATAAACAAAAATGAAGTATTAAGACCCAACAAACAATCCAAATGATGGCAGTATAAGTTGAATTTGGATCCCACAGCTACCCTGGGGGAAGGGTGTCTTTAAATGCTTCCTTGAAGAGTTTGGTCTTCAGCATCTGCATAAAGGTGGGAAGGGAGGAGGCTTAACGAATCTCAAGCTGGAGCCCATTCCACAAAGATGGGGCCACAATCAAGAAGGTTCGATTCCTGGTGGAGACTTTCTTTGCCTCTCTCGGTGTGGCCACCCATAAAAGTGAGTCATGGGAGGACTAGCTGGAATGAGCAGAAGTTCTTTGGGGAAGATACTCCGACAAGTAATGAAGTCCCAAACTGTTAAGAGCTTTGTACATTTGAACCAAAACCTTGAAAATACAATGAGCTGCACACTGTATAGATAAGCCAGTCTGTCCTAAAGCACGTAAAACATTTCTGGAATTAGCAAGATGATGAATCTTGGAAGTAGCATGTTAAACTGAGTTGTTCTTGTAGCATAAATCTTATTGGGTCAAGATCAGAGCTTAGAAGAATAAGGTTTGCATAACTTGCCATGGTTAACTCCACTAATTGACAAGGTGCTAGCTCATCTTTTGCTCACAAGCCTGGTCAAGCACTGGTCTGTGCTACAAAGATGCAGCCTGGCACCTTGTCAATGAGTCATAATTAGCTCCAACAAGTTACACAAACCTCAAGTGAACAACAGGAATAGGTTTCTGGCCATTACGTTTTGAAAGCAATTGGTTATTGTTATGGCACCAAGCCCCTCACCCAGGAGTTAGTTACCATGAGTTATATTTTTTAAGTGACTTATTATTTCTTCATTTCTCAAAAGTGGTTTAAATAGTTACCTTATAGTCACTGTTCATTCACACATCTAAATATCAGAAAATGCTTGTCTGGGGTACAAAAGACACATCCGCATTGTTGTTCCCTCAACATCTATAACAGAATATGAGCCAGCAGCATGAGCCAGCATTTGAGACATGTGATGTTCATACTCTAACATTCAGTGTGACCATAGCCATGCAACTATAAAAATAACAGTTATAGTTACATTCCAAAAGGAGCAAAGTTAACTCTTCAGTCACAATTATAGTGTAATCTAGTTTTACATTTGTTACTAGGGAAAGGAATTAATGACCTATATAGTAGGACCACGGTATCCATGGAGGATCGGTTTGAAGCCCCCCCTACGGATGTTGAAAACCACAGATAAAAGCAATCTACATCTCTGGTTCCCTCTAGTGTCCAGTTCTGGTAATTACATTGTGGAAATACATATTTCTGTTTTTGGTTTGTTTGTTTTTCATATTTTCAGACAAGGGATAAGTGAAAACGTGGATACTTATCCCGCATATGCAGGGTCCTATTGTAACTCATTATCTATAACACTCTCTGGTTACAGCTGATAGCTATGAATAACTTCTATATTGGTGATATTACTGTTTGAACATGTGATTATACTATATCTCCCATTGGGCATTCTTTAAAAATACCTATTTTTACTTTATAACATGTCCTTCCATTATCTCAACAAAACAAAACAAAACACACACACACAGAGGGAGAGAGATAGGAGGACTGGTCTTTAAAATTACTTGGACAAGCAGCATAATCCTGGAAACAGAGGTCTTGGAAAAAGTGGTCTTGGAGTTCAGCAGTAGAGTCCTTAATGTAGACTTTGTCAAGCCACCCTGTCTAGGTAAAGGTAAAGGTTCCCCCTGACAATTTGTCCAGTCGTGTCCGACTCTAGGGGGCGGTGCTCATCTCCGTTTCCAACCCATAGTGCTAGCGTTTGTCCGAAGACAATCTTCCGTGGTCACGTGGCCAGCGCGACTAGACACAGAATGCCGTTACCTTCCCACCGTGGTGGTACCTATTTATCTACTTGCATTTTGCATGCTTTCGAACCGCTAGGTTGGCGGGAGCTGGGACAAGCGACGGGGGCTCACTCCGTCGCGTGGATTCGATCTTACGACTGCAGGTCTTCTTACCTTGCAGCACAGAGGCTTCTGCGGTTTAACCCGCAGCGCCACCATGTCCCTTCTACCCATCTGTAAATTGAGGGAGTGTGGAAATAAATGTGAGGGAGATAGAAAAACACTTGGAAAAATATGATGGGACCATTACTGACAGGAGTGAAACTGATCATACCATTTGTTTGTCTGATGTACAAAAAAGGTGACTCTGCTCATGGAAGAATTTGGGTCCTGGGAACTCAAAATTCATAATCTGCCAGTGATGTGAGGGGGGGGGGAATGAAGGAGGCATGGTGCCTGCACTTGTGAGAATCTTCTGCTTGACTGTTGGATATAAAGCACCCCTTTATATTTGTATTAATCTCAGTAGCTTGCTTTCCTGAAATAATATTGCACCAGCTTTACCGTAAGACAATGATTGAAACGTTTATATGTGCTTCTTGCTGAATATGCAAATTCTGCCTACGACTACTCTAAAATGTATATTATTAAACAGTAACAGGAAGCCAATTTGCAATACCTTCTTTACACATAAAGCTTATTTTTAACCAGAAGAATGAAGCTGATGATTTAATCTACAGTGCCAAATTCTTCAGTGTTGGCAGAGGAACAATATAATATACCTCTCTCTCTGACAGCTTCCTATTTTCAGCCCTGCTTTACAAAGTATCTCATGAGAAAAATTAGATACAGAAGTCACTTTGGCATGAAGCGAGGTGTCATTTGTGACATCATTCTCCCACAGTGCCTTGCATACGACAGGTATATGGCATTTTTATTTCAAATCTGTCTATTTTTCTGGGAAGAGCAAATGCCTTCATTCTGTTATTTCCCTATTACGGTGAAGTAGATTTATAGGCTTTTGGGTGCAAAGCTCTGATAAGTGTACCTCATTAGAGGTAAGACAAAACAAATTGAGAGTTATTCTTATTCTAATGAGGTTGGGTTTGTTGACAGAAGTGTTTGTTCCTTCTTGTCATATTGGTTAGAAAAGGATTTTAAACCTAATATTTACTTTTATCTCTAGCTCAGGCAGATTGCTACTTTATTACTTATTGTGCCGTTCTTACCTGTACACCTTGTCGCAGGGAAGAATGCCAAGGTGAAATAATGCTTGAAACACTTAGGATGTTTGCACTGAGGGGAACCAGCACTGCTGAAATACGGAAGCCATTTTGAAATTATAGAGCAGGGCTTTTAGTTAAAACACAGAATTAAATTTCTGTCACTGCTGCCAAGAAATTCTTTAAGGCTTCTAATCTTCAATGTTCACATCTGCAAATTAAAATTAAAAATAATGTTTTCACTGGAGGGCAGGTTGGTTTAAGTCTAGTCTGCATTATGCAATAATAATTTAACATTGTAAGCGACAGATGAAGTACTGATTAAAATGAAACAGTTGTCTTCAATTAGAGTGGAATCAAAAGCAATGGCAAGATGATTTCCTGCTGTGACAGGGTGGAACTAGATCCCTGGGGTGCCTCCCAGCTCTACAGTTCCATGAGCGACCCATTGTTCGTTTGTTTTACATACCAGTATATCTAAAATATTTTAAAATGTGAACAGTTTGTTAACTTACCACATAATGAAATGTGGAGGGGTGGGGAGAGAGGGAGACTTCTGGAACCTATGACTTTCGAAGCTCAATATCACAGCCATTTACTTTTCAACCCAACCCCTGGTTTTCCAGTTCTTAGATGGGTAGCTAAAAAAAAAAAACACCAAGTAAGTTTTTGTTTGTGTTTTTGAGTGCTTGGTGGGCATTCATGTGCCATGGGCATGCCGCACTTGTCAATGCATGGCATTCATATGTCACAGGCTGGCCAGTCTGACTAACCTGATTTGGGGGCATCTAAATCAGGGACATCTACTGTAATTTAGACATGTCCCTAAGCTGAAGAATGTTGACATTTACTGGTCAATAGCTTGTAGGCTATTGGTTGTCTTTTGTATTATTTTATATTGTTTCAAACTGTTGTGTACTTTTGGGAGGAGTTGGGAAGGTAAAGGAGAACTCTTTTAAACAAAATGAAGTGTACTTTGGTAAAGACCAAATTTTATCCCAGCTTCTACAATCCACAGGTAAATTGTGACATTTACTTCAGTAGATTTATAAATGTCCCAAGCATGCCTAATGCCACAACAGCTTCTGACATTTATAGTCCATTTAACTTGGCCCATTTAAAAATTTCATCCTACACAGTGTGGTGTTAGCTCACAGAGGTTTCATAATGTTCTTGTTCTCTTCTAGTTAGATTAATGACAACAGCGTATCAGGTACTTCAGCTACAAAATGAAAATTAGAGCTGTAATATTTAATTAATTTTAAAAGATTTAACTGACTAAAAAGTGATGCCAATTAATCAGGGAGCAGCTTTCTTTGAAAAACTGATATTTAATTAAAATACTTTAAAATCCTCAGAGGGAAAGCACAGTCTCCAGAGAAACACATCTCCCTGTTCTCTCACGTAGGAGGCAATATAATTCTGAAATGATGCTGCTTTGGCACATGTGTGTGTCATATAAAAATAAAGTCAATTTCACCCCTCAGAATTATTTTCCCAAAAGCAACCCAATAAATTGGTTAAGCTCATACAGCTGATCAGCAGGCATTTCTTTAACTAGATGGCCTTTATTATCTGGCTGTAACCATCCAAGACAATATTGTTTGGGGCTGCAGAAAAGAATAGGTTTTTCTTCCCTTTTAGGACTCCTTAAACAATATGACAATATGACACGGAGCAGCTTGGCTTTTCTTCTTATGTATTTCATATCTACCTAGTCAGGTATAACATTTTTTATGCCAAACACCTTCTAGTCCCAGCACATAGATATTTCTGAAGATCAACAATTTGGTAACCATATTTGCCACACATGATGTCTGCAATTTGCTTTTGAATTATGTAGTCCATCATTTAGAAATTACTTCTCAGATTACTTCACATAGCTTCAGATGCAAGCATTCAGTTTGAACAAAGAGAGGGACCCATCATCACAGACAAGTTGCTAAAAGATTCCTGATTGTGAATTAATAGTAGCTTGGTGTCCTGATACATAATGATACTCTGGTGAAGAAGTTACTGTTGGAACAGAATATGGAGGAACAGAATGGTTCTCCATAAGCAAAGGTGTGACCTAAGGGTGTATTTTATTCTCCTGTCTATTCGGTCTGCATGCTAAATATATCATATAGAAAGCTAGATTAGATTCAGATGAAGAAGTGAAAATTGGTGGAAGTTATTTTAATAATCTGTGATACACAGTTAACACCGTATTACTGGCAGAAAGCTGCAATGACTTGATATGACTCCTGATGATGAATGAAGAAAGTGCCAAAGCAGGTCTGCAGCTGAAAATTAAGAAGACAAAAATAATGTCTACAGAACAATTCTATAACTTTAATTGTCAACAATGAAAAATGACTAAATATTTTCTTTATCTTGATTCAAACATCAATCCAAATGGAGAGTGCATTCTTCAGAAGAAGAAAGACTAGGAAGAGAAGCTATGAAGGAACTAGAAAAGATCCTCAAGTGCAAGGATGGGTCACTGAAGACCAAAGTGAATATCATGTACACTGTGGTACTCCCAATTACTAGGTATGGAAGTGAAAGCTGAATGGTGTAAACAGTTGACAGGAAAAAAACAAAACAAAGATTCATTTGAAATATGGTGTTGGAGGAGAGCTTTGCAGATACTGAAATACACCTGAAATACAAATAAGTGTATTCTCGATCAAATCAATCCTGAACTCTTCCTAGAAACAAAAATAACTAAACTGAGGCTGTCCTAGTTTGGGCACATCATAAGAAGACAACAAGACTCACTGGAGAAGACAGTACTGCTGTGAAAAGTTGAAGGCAGCAGGAAAAGAGAATGACCAAATAAGAGACGGATTGACTTAATAAAGAAAGCAACAGCCTTGAATTTGCGGCTGCTGAGCAGGGCTATTGATGACAGGATCTTTTTGAGGTCACTAATTCATTGGTTCATGGCCATAAATCAGGCTTGACAGCACATAGACAAAGAGGATTATCAAGTATTGATAGTGGCATCACCTTCCCATCTACCAACTCTACTTAAGTTTCAAGTAGGAATCTGAAAAGTACTCACTAAATTCTTCATCCTCATCCATTTAAGCTGTGTTGGTGTCACTCCTCAATGAGGATTTTAAAAGCCCATAAAATCCTTCATTCCCAGGTAAGAGCAAGAGAAGAGCTTTTTAAAATCTCTTAGTCTCCATAATTTAGGTAGTATATGTTCAAATAGAGGGATGCAGATTCTTAAGAAAAAAAATGAACAGCCCAACCAAATCTTGAAACTGAATAGCAGTGAATGTAAAGAATGGTCGTCACCTTCTAGAAATAAGTTAGAACTTAAGATGGTTCATTTTACCTTAACACACTGAAGAGAGACCTGAGAAGTAGCACTGATGGCTATATAACTCCCTGGGCTGCAGTCTTTACTGGCTGTGCACCCCACCTCATCTCACCCTTCTACTGAAGGCAGCACAGTGTGAGAAGACTTCTTCCCACCTCCCTTCTAAGCTGTTTGTCTCTCAGAGGAGGTGGCGAGAGTAGCATATGCTCCAAGCCTGGCTTGGTTGTTGCTATGGCCATCCTACGACTGAGTGGCCTTCAGTAGCCCTGTTCAGTTCTTGTAAACTCAAGCCTATGACTTTCTTTAGGGAATCAATCTGTCTTGCATTTAGTCTTCCTCTTTCCCTGCTGCCTTCCACCTTTTCCTGCATTATTGTCTTTTCCAGAGAATCTTGCCTTCTCATGATGTACCCAAAGCATGAAAGCCTCAGTTTTGTCATGTTTGCCTCATTGTCACTAAATGTTGTTCTTTATTTGAATCTAGTGTGGCTTTCCACATGATATGTTCTGCATATAGAATGCATCCTGGCTAATTCTTCCTGGCAATCCCAGTGACAAAGGGCAATCAGAATGACAGAGAACAATTCAAATGTTTGCTTCCACTTGGTCTTCCCATCCCATGTTATGATTTCTTCCAGCACCGTCATGATTTTTTGTATCCCATTTTTCACATGTTGAAGGCTCTGGTCAATCCGTACTGTGGAGATGAGACCCAAAGAGACGTGTCTGAGTTGCTTGTGGATTCCCCATTTGAACTTACATTGAGCACTAATTCAACTATGTCCCTTCCTGTGCAAAGGGCATCTGTCATCTCCTTGTCCACCAAATGTCTTTCTACAATCAGTTCTCCTGATCTTCCAGAGTTGGTCCCATGGCCTGTGGAGATAGATAGATTTGGAAGATTCTGAGGGAAAGAGATCAGAATCTTCCAAACCTATGGATGAAATGAGGCTTAAAGTCGTTTGCAGCAAAATCCTTTATAGGCCAACCCAGAACTAAGTTTCAATAAATGTAATAGGGCTTATGCCCTGATAAAAATGATACAGCACTGCTGGCTTAATTAATAACGAGTATTGAACAAAGGTGGGAGAGTTGTAATACACATGAATAGATATTCTCGTTACCAAGATTTAGTTCTGCTATGGCATACAAACAACAACAGTAACAACACACAACGATCACAAGTGCCCCTGAGTGTTGGCAAACTAAATTTCATCATACTAGTGAAGAGGGTATTTGAAGCAGAAGAAGAAATGGCACTTCTGTTTTAAAAGTTAACTCTCACTTGTGAAGATAGTCACGAGGCAACTAAGGCATGCTAACCTATCACAGGTAGTGTATCTACAGTGGTGGATGAGTATGCGTAAGAACTGGATGTGACACTGATGAACAAAAAGGAAGCTGATTTCCATAACTAAAAATTGCCAAGTTTTATGGTCAACATGAAACTGTAATCCGAAATATTTTAAGTTGTAAGAGTCAGCCCTGCTTTAGGTAAACATCTTTTGGGTGGCATAGTAAAGGGGTGGCACCTTCTCTGTTATATCATTTGCTATTATCTTTTTTATTTTTTTTTAAGAAAAAACCCATTAGTGAAAGAGGGAGAAGGAACTCTGTACAAGTTCAGGATTTTTTCTTTGATTTCTCTTCAT
The DNA here is from genome assembly GCA_037013535.1 of Intellagama lesueurii. Taxonomy (NCBI): domain Eukaryota; kingdom Metazoa; phylum Chordata; class Lepidosauria; order Squamata; family Agamidae; genus Intellagama; species Intellagama lesueurii. The sequence continues at coordinate 83,305,636 of JBAJHW010000003.1, forward strand.
ATGGTACTAACTGAAAGTCTCTTCCAAGATCTGAAACTATGGCCTCTGAGGGAGACAAAATTTACTTCCGTGAAGGAATGAGCAGGTAGGGGCTCAGGCTTGCTCTAACTGAACATGGTTTTATTTGAGACTTCCCTAACAAAGGAGATATGCTTAAGGGCTAAACAGAAAACATTGCAAAGACTAACTTGAACATGTCATATCTGTGCTATGCCTTGTCTTCAAACAAAACGCAAATAGAACAGAAGAAATAAATAAAATAATGTGCAGCGGAATGCAGTAGTTCATATAACAGACTCAATTTCTATAGTTAAAAAAAGTTTAATGGTGCAATCATGGGCATGTCTTATGCAAAAGTACGTCCCTCTGTATCTCATGGGCTTTTCTTTCAGGAACATGGATGTAGGGCCGTAATCTAGTTACAGCCTCCCTTTCTCCATATAAAATATCTCCATAAAATATATTTTATTGAAAAATAAGTATGTTTATAGAAACATAAATGTTTAGAGAAAAGACAGTATATAAAGCTAATAAATACATGTATAATAGGGATAAAAACAGAGTGGAAATACTTAGCAAATCTGCATGAGTTTGCCCTGGATCCGTTCCAGTTGGGCTTCAGGCCATGCCACAGCACGGAAACGGCATTGGTTGCCCTGTTTGATGACCTGTTGAGGGAGGCTGACAGGGGCAAAATGTCTTTGTTGGTCTTCCTCGATATCTCAGCCGCCTTTAATACCATTGACCACGGTATCCTCCTGGGGAGGCTCTCCGAGTTGGGAATCGGTGGTTTGGCGCTTGCCTGGCTCCGATCCTTCTTGGAGGACCGTCCTCAGAGAGTACAACTTGGGGAAACTGTATCGGCCCCATGGAGTCTCAATTGTGGGGTTCCACAGGGCTCAATTATCTCCCCAATGCTGTCTAATATCTACATGAGGTCGCTGGGTGACAGTACGCTGATGACACCCAGCTCTACATCTCCTTTTTTCCAACAACAGCGGATGCCGTTTCGGCCCTTCAGCGCTGCCTGGAGGCCGTACTGCAATGGATGCAGGAGAATGGACTGAGGCTGAACCCAGACAAGACAGAGGTCCTGAGGGTGGGTGACCCTGCCATCAGTGGTTTGGGAAACTCCCTCTCTTTTGGGGAGTGACTCTCACCATGAAGAGTGAGGTTCGCAGCTTGGGGGTCCATCTGGATCCGGCACTTACCATGTAAACCCAGGTGGCATCAGTGGTCCGCTCCGCCTATTTCCATCTTAGGCGGATTGCTCAGCTGCGACCCTATCTTGATGTTGGGGCACTCACCACTCTGGTCCATGCGCTTGTAATCTCGAGATTAGACTACTGTAATGCGCTCTACGTGGGGCTACCTTTGAGATTGATGCGGAAGCTTCAAATGGTGCAGAACGCAGAGGCCAGACTTCTCACCGGGGTGAGAAAATATCAGCATATTTCCCCCACTCTGGCTGCCCTGCACTGGCTGCCCATTCGTTTCCGCATTGATTTCAAAGTATTAATGATGACATATAAAGCCCTAAATGGTTTAGGGCCTCGATATCTAGTGGAGCGCCTCCTCCCACCTAGATCTACCTGAATCATTCATTCTAGCCAGGATGGGCGGCTGAGGGGCCTAACGCCAAGGGAGGCCCGGAGAGAAAGAACAAGAAATCGGGCCTTCTCGGCAGTGGGCCCTCACCTCTGGAATAGTCTGCCCACAGAGATCTGCCTGGCTCCCTTGCTGGGTGTTTTTAAGAGCAAACTTAAAACCTGGCTCTTTAGGCAGGCTTTCCCTCCTGTCATCACCTAATGACCTTGCCATTTTAAATTATATTGTCACTGTTGTTTTTATTTTAATATATTACTTTTATGTCTTATTGTTAGCCGCCCAGAGTAGACTTCGGTGTAGATGGGCGGGGTATAAATAAATAAATAAATAAATAAATAAATAAATAAATACATACATACATACATACATACATACATACTGTTGCACAACTGCAATCTTATAGGAGAAAACCTCACTGACTACTGAAAGTAGTGCCTTGGTGCATGTGCAGAGTGCAAAACTGAAATGAATGAATGAGTGCAACCCTGGTAATCCTTAGTCTTTATAGTGCAAAATAAAAAGATTTTAAACAACAGGTAGTAAGGATGTCCTGGAACAGCAGAGTGGTGGCAAATGATCACTCTGCACAGCCTTATTGTATCAGGCTTTCTAAGCTCAATGTACAACTAACACGGTTATATATATTTTTTGTTATCGTTATTTGTTATATTTTACAATTCCTCAGTTTTTCAACCCTGAGAAATAACCCCTCACTTATGGAATAAATTGCCACTTGAGATTCGCTAGGCGTCAACCCTCCCAGTTTTTTAAAAAACTCCTAAAAACAGAACTACGTAAGGCTGCCTTTTGTTAATGTCCTTCTTTTGATCACCTGTATTTTAAATCTGGTTTATATTGTTTTTAGTGAGCTATGTTGTGTTTTATTGTACTATATTGCTTTGTATTGTTTACTTATGAGTTAATTTCTTATTTCTGAAAGTCAAAACAGGTGAGGGGAGAAGAGCAAAATTATGGATGGGAGTTACATACATTTATCTGCTAAACCTTTGCTGTAGTCATCTAACCTAGAAGTAAATGTCAATTTAAGACCAACTATTTTAAATATTTTAAATATTTAAATACGTATTTTAAATATTTTAAAAATTGCCTCTCCAACTTCAACTTAACTGAAAGAGAGTTTGGAGTTCATTACGAGTTAGCTAAAGTGTTAGCTCTGTTCTACTAACTTTCTATCTCTGGGATGGAGGCACCATTTTGCCCTTTGCTTCAGCTAGGAAAACATCTGTGGCCAGCTCTGCTGATAGGACCAATTCTGAAAGGAGCAGAGAACTTGCTTGAGGAGCATACTAAAGTCATGAGATGGTAACATCTGGATTTTATTACTAGTTATTTTCATGCATTAGGACAGAATGAAAATGTACTCCATAAAGTGCCCGCTTGCTTCTGTTGGCATAGCTTGCTGAAGTATTTAGCAGCTGGCTACAGTAACTTTGCTGTTCCCTGCAGCAGCTGTGTTTGCTAGCTGGCTCTGCCCTCATTTAAACTAACTCTAATCGCAGTCAACTGATATTACTGCATAGGATGGGAGAGAAGTGAAAATAATCCAGCAGAACCAGTAACAAGTAACTGGATCGCAAAAACAGCAGCGACACAAACACACACATCCCAGAATATGTAAAAATGAAATACCCAGTTTTCATGGTAGACAGGCATTTTTTTGCAAATCTCAGGCAGAAAACAGCATCACACTGGAGTGGGGACTTCCACAAGGCATGCGAACATGTAACTCAATCCTACATTGAAGAATAGCAGTTTTCAAATTTTTCAAACTCTTCACCTCAATCAACCCAATATTTTACCCTCTGTTCCTTGCCAATATTTCTTCAGAAATAATGGAAAGACCTTATAAAAACTAAGGCTGTGGTCACACCAGAACATTTTTTCTGAGTTACTCCTCATAAATTTCAACCCTTTTTTTCAGTTCAGGTGACGTACGGCCATTATTGGTTCTTTTGTTTCCCCTCCGTGCTATCTCAACAGCATCAAATCCCGCCCACCAGGAGGCATCTACTTTTTTTTGTTGCAGGATTCATTGTGCAACAATTACAGTGGTGTCCTGTCTGAACAGCTGTATGGATACTTTTTCTAGCAGATGTGCCATATGTTGCTTCTGCCAGTGGTCATTTGCCTGCATGACCCTTTCTTTTTAAAAAATTTTCACCGAGAGGAGTGTCGGTGTGTTGGAAAATTTATGTTACCGGCCTCTGTGCTTCACTTATTTGTGGTGGTGCTCCTTCCTCTGACCCCTTTCATGTTTTCCTTTTGGGGACTTCATGGTAGAGCTGCAATGAAAGCAAAGCCTGACTACGAGTTTCTCTGCTGCAAGAGGCACAAATGTAGCAGGGAAACTCGTACCCATCAAGGAAATGTTGCCAAAACATCGATGTAATGAAATGTATTTAAAAAAAAGAAAAAGGAAAAAGAAAAGAAAAGGGCCCCAGAGACATAAACAAAGCAGAGGGAAATATTTCAGTACTGAAGTGTAGCTGGTCATATCACGTCAAATTTAAGGAAATGTGGTAATTCAAAAATACATCAGAACACACATATATGTCATGTGACCGCAAAGTACAACTGCTCAGGGAGTAAAAGACGTGAGAAAATAGGGGGACATTTTGCTTGTGTGACCACAACGTAACACATTTCTGTTTCCTAGGTGATACTGTGCTGGTCACTGTTGCTCAGCCTGACCTACTGTACAGGGTTCTTGTGAGGACAGGATATAGTGAAGAGGCAGAGGAAAAGTCATATATGTGTCTGCACCTTGAAGGCTACCTTTGAAAGTCTGAAAAGTTCATAACTGGGGGAGGGGAATTCAGGCTTTTGCCCCCTTAGGGAAAAATTGATAGATCTCACCCAGGTGTTAGATGGCTGCCATGGCTGTCCTTCTCCTCTTTCCTTTCCTTTGGAGTCCTTCTGTGACCCCCTAGCTTGCCCAAAGCTTTTCTCCTACAAGGCACGGTGGGGAATCAAACTCCGCACCTCTGGCTCAGTAACTCACTGAACTCAAAATGCTTTAGTTCTAGGAGGGTGTCTTTTTCACTAGGCTCCAGCAGGAGGGGTCGTGAAGCTCAAGTTAAAAGACAACAACTAGAGAACCAAAGTATATCCCATAAGTCTAGGCAGCAAGATCTCTCCAAACTCTTGGGGTAAGTGTTAAGGCTGAAGTGCTGGAAACACTTCAAATGCAGAGCCAGAATGAGGGACACATGTTGACTTTTGGGCCTTGATAGTGTAAGGGAAACTAAAATGTACCTACTGTGGCATTGATATGTACACTGGTGCTTAGTAGCATGGGAAAAATACAACAGCAGAAGCATAGACTGAGGAGGCTTTGGAGTACGTCTACTGAGATGTGGCTCTTCGGCCACATCTGCTCTACCACCGATCTTAAACATGGCCTTCAACTTCCCTCAGCATTGATACAGCTCTTCAGCCCTCTCTCGGCATTAACTAGCTTAAAATTTGAACATCCAGATAGCTGAGGGTTAATCCATGTCTCCTTTCATTTTTCAACCAAGTGTGCCTTTTGGCCATCTGCTTGCATGGGAGGATTTGCTGACAGGACCTTAATCTAAACAGAGAGATTGATTTCAGGCTCTTTCTTTTTTATGGCCAGCCTTTGTTCATTACCACATTTCTATCAAGCAAATGAACAGCCAAACGAGGCCATATGTTTTGCTGACATTTTCATGAGAGGATTTGGTATTGCCAGCCATACAATAGTTTGAAGACCTCAAAGGTTAATGTACCCTCAGGATTGTGCCGTCTGAGTCCCCCTCCTGAAACCTAAATGCATAATCATCTCCTTAATCAATCCCTTTAACCTTTCTGAATTTCATCTGAGATGCAATGCTATAATGAATCCAAGATCCAAAGGGCGAAGGGAGTGGGAAATGGCGGTAAAGTGTCTCCTCTGAAAGAAAGGAAAACGGAATGGCTTAAATTAAGCAAAGAAAGCTAATGGGCTGCCGTCATCTTGGCACAGTGCCTCACCTCATGGGCTGCAATGAGATAATGCATATTGAATTGGAGAGGTAGGCTGCCTAAGCTGTTGACACTGATGCTAGAGGGCAGGCCTATCAAATGAAATGCAGCCTAGCAGCCATGTATTGTGTGATTTGCCAAGGGTACTTTGCCAGTGGCTAGAGAGGGTTTCATTTTGAAATCTTTACTAGGCAGCCCAAAAAAAAAAAAGGTGTGTGTGTGTGTTACAGAACCCGTGGTAGATGGCTTACCAAAGGCACACATGGGTGCTGCTGGTAGGCTCATTTAGCTTATGCATCTCTGTCCTAAAGCAATGTGATTACCCATTGATCTGATATAGACAGTGTATGTGGCTATGTACCATGTATACGCAAAGACAGAGAATATAAGGAAAGAACATAAGGCTGTTTCTCATGTTATGTCCCCCATGCGATGAGGAACTCTGGAATGGTTCTGTATGATGGTGACTATCCACTGATTCTGTGAAATGTGTGAAAAGCTTTTATGCTACAGCTGCTCAGGTAATGGTACTTGCTGCCATTGACAATAAGATTTTCCACATTACAGACTCTTACGTGCGGTCTATACTATAAAAATTAGGGTCAAATTGCACAAGTTTAGATTGTGCTGACTTTGCAAGCATGCTGGTCCTCAAGCAACACTATTCTCTCAGAGCTGCATGTCTGGGCAATCAGATTTGCAAATGAAGCTTCCTTTTCTCCCCTGATGGCCAATCACAAAAGAAAGCAAAACAAATTTGCAAAATGTGGATTTGAGAAAAGCTGGTTCTGATAACAAGAAAGGACTTTCAGACTTGAGGGAGTTTCATGTGTAAATGTGAAGCTGGACATCTTCTGAAGTTTGATCCTACCTTTATACCTGATGATACCTACATTCCTTCCTTTTATAAAAATGAAGAGCTGTAGCTGTTGGAATAATAGCAATCTTGCATGCACTGCTTTTTATTTTATTTATTTAAAATATCAATATGCCACCTTTCTCTTAGAGCAGCGGTCCCCAAACTTTTTGGGACCGTGGACCGGTTGGGGGGCGGGCTCCGTGCATGGGGGCGGGGGCACCCCCACGCTCACAGGGGGGGTCGCTCTCACACGCATGCATGCAAGTGCGACACGCCCCTGCGTGAGCGCAACACCCCCCCTACGCAAGCGCGGTGCACCCCGCGCGAGCGCGACACGCCCACCAGGCAGGCGGGGGGCAGAGATCCGTGTCCGTGGCCCAGTTCCAGGAAGCCCACGGACGGGGGGTTGGGACCCCTGTCTTAGAGGATCCAAAGTGGCTTACAGCATGAAAAGAAACAAAGTTAAAAACCAAATAATAAATTATTACAATATTAAAAATCTTTAAATAAATATCATATTAAAACTCAAAAGAGCACGATTAAAAATACAAGTAAGACACAGAATAAAATGATTCCTTTAAAAAAAAATCCCATTGATCAACGAGTCATTTAAAGGAAAGCCTGCCTGAAGAAAAAGGTCTTCATCTCCTTGCAGAAGGACAGCAAAGATGGAGCCAGCCACAGGAGGGAGTTCCAGAGTCTGGGAGCAACAACAGAGAAAACTCTCTCCTGTGTCCCCACCAAAAATGCCTCTCCTGATGATCCTAATACCCAGGTATGCTCATAAAGGGAGATGCGGTATTTCAGATAGTTTGGACCCAAACCATTTAGGGCTTTATCAGTTAAAACTAGCACTTTGAATTCTGCCCAGGAACAGATGGCAGCCAGTGAAGCAGCTGTAACAGGGGAGTTATACTGTATATTCTCTGTAGCCAGCTAACAATCTGGCTGCAGCATTTTAGACCTGCTAGAGTTTCTGAACACTTTCCAAAGGCAGACACATGCGTAATGCAACTGAGAAGAAACTAAGGCATGTGTCAGAGGGGGCTCTACAGCCTAACGTAATTGTTCTTTACTACTAACTTGATTGGCAAAGTTCTTTTCCCACCTCTGGCATTTGAGGCAAGCCTCTGCACCTCTTCCTGTTTGTTTTTGCTCTCATTGTTTTGTTGATAGTTTTCTCTTCTTCCTCTGACCATCCTCCAAGCAGCAAGCATGCAGGAGCTTTTGCATGCTGGAGACTCCATCCCCTCTTTTCCTCTGACTGTAACTACAGATAGTTACTGTAAGTAAATATACCTTTCATATTTTAAATGCTCTGGGCTGATCTCTTCATGTTTCTGTGCTTTTTCTGCCTTATACTTTGCTAACTAAAAGAATAATCAAATTCCTAGAACTCCCTTTTTTCAACAACAAAAATCCCCAATAGTAGCTTTGTCTTCTCTCCTCATTTGCTGCCCCCTTACTTTTCTGTAGTGCCACTTTCCCCAGTATCAATTAGCTGTGACAGCCTACATACCCATCCTGTCCATAGTATATATAATGACAACCTCCTTTCTGGGAAAAGGGAAGAAATTGCCTTCTCTGTGGCAACTGTAGCAGTGTATGGGTGGGGTGGGATGATTAGGGGCTGGAGAGGGCTTAGGAGGAGCATATGAATTTGAACCCTGTTCCTAGTCTATTATTGTTTCAGCATAAAGAGGGACAGCCTGGAAGATCAACCTATGGAGACAGGTGTCTCACCTGAGGGCTGGCTGGGTTTGAAGATGTTTGGCAAGAAGTCACAGAAAACAGCAGATTAATTTTGGCTCAATAAAGAGTAAGATTTGAAGGGAATCAGAGTCATGGGGAGAAAATCTGGGACTTTTATGAATCTGGAGCCTTTCTGTCCTCTTCAAACCTGTCTGAAGAGGAAAGAAAGAAGAATTGGAAGAAAGGTGAGCATTTGAATAATAAGCTGTAAACAAGGGCTAAGTGGCAATTTCCTTCCTTCCTTCCTTCCTTCCTTCCTTCCTTCCTTCCTTCCTAAGTGCCCTAGCTCAAGAGCACTGGCACTGAGCTTATAAAAATTATGAAAGGACATTATTCTGCCCAGAGGAGACTGTTAGAGAGCAAAGTCTGCGTAGAACCACACTTTTCTGTACTGATTCAAGCAATCATACTGCAAATGGATCCACTGTGGAAAAAACTGTTTTTTTAAATTGTTTCTTATTTTTAAATTTATAAAGGAGTCAAAGATCACCCCTTTCTTTTTGCAGAGCACTGATATCACTATGTAGTTAATCATAGCTGCTTCCAGTACAGAAACATAGTGCAATAAATGCATCTAGTCACATAGTCAATAAATGCATATGACCATGCACACTACATAATCCTATGGCATACATTCTTAATGCATAGCCATGTGGTTCTTTACCTACTTGTTTCCAACATTTTGCTGCCAATGCTCTGATTCAAAACTCTAAAGAATGATGGAAATAACTTTTTCAACCCACTGAATTAATCAGGTAATGTGCGTGCATACACACCCACCCACACCCACACACCTTTTATCTCATATAAGGAAACGGAGCTGCTTCATGGGAATGATGTTTCAAATGCTTTGAACCTGAATCATTTTATTATCCCTGGGGGTAAATTTGCCTGCTGGAATTCATTTTCAGTATTACCCATTATTCCTTTCCAGGGATTTAAATAAATGCATTCCATCCATTTTTATATCTTCAAAATACATAAATTATGATGAGATTCAGGAAACTCATATGAACATTGTCCTCCTGAGGATCACACGTTATTACAGAGCCGTGCTGCTTGTCAATTTCAGCCACATTGATTATTCAACTGTTCTGCATTTCTTTTCTTTTTTTTCTTTTTACTTCCTGCAATGCACTGGTCATTTAGGTGCTGATCAAATATCTTGTGTTTGATCAATAAAGCACAGCTTCATTACTGTTCACTACTTCCTTCTCTCCTACTTCCCATATTTAATTCTCATAGTTCTTATGAATCACTCCTACACAAACATACACATGCACTGATTGTTCAACGACTTCAGTAGGAGTCAGTGCAGTTATTGGTAAATTCCTAATCTTACCTGAATGGAGGGAAAAACACATTTTTTTTTCAAGATTTCACGCTTCATTTTGCTTGATTTTGAATCTTAATATGAGCTTTTTTCTGTGTGAACTGCATGTATGGTGTTCCATGTTCAGTGTTCTTTCTGTCAGCTGCTTTCATGTTGGTTTTTCAAACCTACATGTTCTAATGTGTTAATTTTTTAAAGCAGTTTTTATAATAACATTAACTTTGGAAGGCATCCTGGTGTGATGCAGAAGACACTGAGGAGGGGACCCCAGGAGGTGTGTCGTCCACCCCAGTAAAGAGAATGACAAAGCAACAAATGATGACCTTGGGATAGGGAGTGGAAGAACTGACCTTGAAGGAAAAAGAACTGGTGGAGGTGCAAAATGCCATTTGGTAAAATCCTCACATACAGATGGTGTACAGACCTCAAGTGACCCTATTTAACCCAGCTCCTTCAACTGTCCATTTCCAATACTGTGACATGGCTTAATAAGCGAGCCACTTCAGGATATCGGCAAATTGACTGGCAATTCCTGATTGATTGGCTAGAACAGAGGTCCCCAACCCCCGGTCCGTGACCCGGTGCCAGTCCGTGGCCTGAGCCGGACCGGGCCGCCGAGACAGACCTCCCGCCCCACCCCCCACACGCACTCACCCCCGCACAGCTGTGTGCGCACTCCAGCACGCGTGCGAGCGCCGCGCCGCTGCTTGCGCATGCGCATGAGCGCAAGCGCTCCCAGAGAAGCGCCATGCCGCTGTTTGCGCATGCGCACGAGCACGCACGCCTGTGCGAGAGAGAGAGAGCGCTTGTTCACGCATGCGCGTGAGCGCGGGGGGTGCCCCGCCTTCTCCAGCTGGCCGGCGGACTGAAAAAGATTGGGGATCGCTGGGCTAGAACACTGAGACCAGAAATGGAGATTCATCCCACTTGGAGAACAAAGGTGTTATCCCTGTGTAAGATGTGCATCAATTAGAAATTGCTTGCAGCATGTTTTATCTCTATATGACATTCAGGGGTGTGGTAAAGAAACCCATTTGGTTTCCCTTGATATTATCTTAACAGTTCATTTTAAGGAAGTCGAAAAGAAGAATAAACAGGTGGTATAAATGGATGTGTGCGGGGAGGGAGCAGAAGTGCACAGTTGCACCTGTAAACATACATTTAATTCAAAGTTTGTTATTTTGAAACAAAGACAAGGAACGTAATTTGCAGTGAAATGCCAAAGAGAAACTGAACTTGAAATGAACAGGAAATGGTAGCTGTGTAATCCCTGACTGGAAAGAAAATTCTAGGTTGAGGAATACTTTTATTATGATCCAGTGGAGGGAGGAGGGAAATATGAATTGATTTTAAAAATGCAATTAGGGGGGAAAAGTTCAGAAATTTTTAAAACAACAATGAAAAGTCTCCATTCAGGAGGGGTGGAGTTAGTATGTGACATTAGAGATCTCAGAAGCACAAGTGACAGAAAACATGGTACAAACATGGAATCAAAAAGGGCAGACTTTCAAAAAGTAGAAGTTAAAACCTGGTCGTGTGCATGTTTATTCAGAAACACATTTTACCGAGGTCTCTTAAGCAATCATGCATAATGCACTATAAGAGAGTCAAAACATTTCCAGCTGCAAAACAGGCGCAACAAGAAGAAGACTGAATTATGTAAGAGGTTGCCAACAATTAGGGTGAATAGGTGCCAGTCTGAACTAGCAGGGCACAGTCGGTGCGTACAGAATGCCAAAGGGCAGTGCAGGCCTTCTTGATCAGATGTCGGAGAGTGTGTAGAGGAGTTGAGAAGAAGGCAGGGCCAAATGATTTTTTAAAAAAAACAGAAAGAAGCAAAATGACAAACAAGAAAAGAAATAGAGAAGACATGTTTGAAACTGAGAAAAAGCAAAGGTTTTGAAAGAGAGCACAGAGAGAGTAGTGGAAGTTTGGAACAGGGAAAAAAGTTACAATCAGATGGCTATAAAAGTGTGCATCAGATCACACCAGAAAGGGTTGCTTTAATGGGAGCCATCTCCTTCAAAGTGACCCTTCTGTCTGCTGGGGAATCACTCCAGCACACACACACACACACACACACACACACACACACACACACGTGTGTGTGTGTGTGTGTGTGTTCGTGTGTGTGTGTGTGTGTGTGTGTGTAAAGTCCTTGCTCTTCTGTACCAGCATTGTATTAATAGAGATCTAAAGATTTCTAGTTATATGATGAGAATTAGGGACAACTGGTGGACAATGCAAATATTTTATTGTTATCTGCATAGGGTAGAAAGAACAGAAGGTGGCTTAAACACTGGATACATCCTCTATACAGGATTCAACACATAGTCAAGTGTCTCATAAAATAAGGCCATAAGTGAACTTGTGGATCTTCAACATAGATTCATTTAAAAGTGTTATTGCTGAACAATTACTCCAAATGCAAACAATTTATTACACGAGAATGTTTTTCGCACTAACCTGTTTTCAGATCAGTGACTCCCTATGTATAACCTGAGATTAATCTACATGTGAAGAACATAACATCTCATGATAACATTTGATTCTTGATTCCCAAGGTATTTTTTGGCATTAGTGGAGCTCAATACCAACAGACATTTGTTTTTAAGATACAAGCAGACCAAGCATGTTTTCAAAATATTTCACTTCTTAGCATTTTGAAACTCATAAGACAAGAGTGTTAGTTCTACTCCTTACTGACTTGTTTCCTGTAAGTCTTAACAGCCAGTTTCTTTTGTAGACACCTCATTGCAAAAGGTCTTTTTTGTTCTCTAGCAGCGGCGGTATTTATTTGATCTTAAGTGGTTTTATCTATCTATATGAAGTGTGTCCAGAGTGTGTTCTGTCAATGGGTTATAAAAAAGAACAGAAAAATATCATGAATGCAGTATATTTGCTGGGAGCTATGAAATATAACTGATATATTGAGTGGACTGAGAAGGTGGTAAATTGTATTATAAAGTAAGATACAGCTTCAGTGAATTTTGTTCAGCTGTTGCCTTCACCTGTAACTTGAAACTGATGTTTATATGAACAGTGCGAATGATTTAACGCAACAACAAGTTGTTTCCAATTTGTATTTCAGTAAGTGCTGGTTTATAAAGTACAGCCATATTCTAGTGACTGGATTGTATTTCATGTTTCTGCCATCCCTTTATCACCTTTATAACTTGGTTTGTGGCCTTGCTTTTTTGCAACTAGCTTTTAAAATTTTTGTCTACCTAAGATATACATATCCTCTTCCCAGTACACCATCTCTAAATAAGGAGTAGGGTGAGTATTTACCAAAATTCACAAATGTCTTTGTAGTTTGTATGGAAAGACAAGAATTTATAACATCTCAATGTGGGGGAAAACTGAAACTGCCAATGATAAATGTCTAAGTTTTAAAGGTTCTGGGTTTGAATCCTTGTTTATTCAATAATTTTTGTACAGTTAATAGGAACTGATCCCTCTTTATTTTTTTCTTGAAGAGCTCCTCATCTTTACTACTTATATGCCATCTAGACACAACATAATCTCCCCTATGTTGTGAAGAGTTACAATTGAATTTGGCTGGTGCAGATATGGGAGGGAGCTTTTTGAGGAATATGTGAACAACTGCAAATTTCCTCATAGACAGGGTTGGGGAAATCATGAGGTTTCAAAAATTCAAATATGGAAGAAGGGAAGCAATGCTGAACATTTCTTTCTATCCCTAGCTCTGAGGTGGTTACAATTTCTTAACCCACCTAGTCTTTGACAAAGTAGATGTTTAGGTGGCAAATAAAAAATTTAGAGCATGATCCACACAAAATTTAATTGACTTGATTGGGAGATATGTCATTATGGTTGTAGCCATGGGAGTTAAAATCACAGTGAAGTTTGTATTATTTCACTCAAAAGCAGGTACACTACAGGTTCTCTAGATTCAGAACATGTTTCACCTACAGTTGATCCCACTCATTTTAACGAAGTTTTACACTCTATCAACACACCTCTTCCCATTTTACTCTCCCCGATCAAGCATTTCTAGCTATTCTAAACCTGAGTCTGTCTTCTTTCTGTCAGAAAATTTTATTTTCTCCCCAAGATGGGTGGGAAAACAGTGGTGGGAATTAGTTCTGAAACTAAATGTGAAAGCACTAAGCTTTTCCAGGGAGCAAAAGAAACATTTGTTTATTTTTCTAAGGCAAATTTTCTATGACTTCAATCGGCCTATACAGTGGACCCTCGACTTACGCACAGCTCCATTTACGGACTTTTCGAGTTACGGACTTCTCCAGCCGCAAAATGTCACTTCGACTTCCGGCCGGAGAATCGACATAAGAAGAGAAATAGGCAGGGGGGAAAGGCGGGCAATTCAACTTTCTAACTATAGGTGGTGCCGAGGCTGCTTCTTTGTGCTGTAGGTCTGTCGGCCATTACTGTATATAGGGTGTGTCGCAGTTGAGAGCTCCTGCTCTCTCAACTGATGAGAACCTTTGAACACGAAGGCGCGGGTCTACTTGCGGGTAAGCGCCGCCAAAGGTGTGGGTCTACTCGCGAGTAAGCGCTGACAAAGGCGCGGGTCTACTCGCGAGTAAGCACGGCTTTGCAAGCGCGGGAGGCTTCGGAGGCTTCAGACTGGTAAGGTGCTGCTGTTTTTTCTTTTTAAAAAGTTGTTCTGGGTGGGTTTTGGAGGGGAGATTTGGGCTGGGGGGTATGTTTCTGTGTTGTTTTGTTTTTTGGTGATTTTTTTTCTTTTTTTTTCTTTTTTTTTTTTGCAGTTCCAGCGTGGGACTTGCTCCACTGTTGCTGTTATTTTAATTTTTTTGGAGGGGGTTATTTTTTCCTTCTGCCGGAACGGATTAATAGGTTTTCAATGCATTCCTATGGGAAATGGACCCTCAACCTACAGACTTTTCGACCTGCGGCCACTGTTCCAATACGGATTAATTCCGTAAATCGAGGGTCCACTGTAGTCCTGAAAATATAAGGAGTAGTTCTTGTATTTCTTCGTTTTCATGTTCTGAGAAAACACTTACTTGATAATGGCAAAAAAACAAACAAACATAAAAACAGAAACATAAAGATCTCAGTTTTGAAACTCACAATTTGTATTTGTGAGCTTTCAAAGATACAATCAAGTGCTTCAGACATGTGGAGAAGAAATCTAAGCCACAGTTTCATATATATTGGTACAGTTGGGTTCCAACAGAATGACAATAGCATATTAACACCAATATACTATATATAAAACTGTGGCTCAAAATTGTACTTCATATGTCTGAACAGGTCTGTTTTGTCTCCTATGTTCTTTAACAGTTACATGAAACCGCTGGGAGAGATTATCTGGAGTTTTCGGGTTTGGTGACACCAGTACACGGATGACACCCAACTCTACCTCTCCTTGCCACCGAATGCCAAAGAAGCTACTTCAGCTCTAGATCAGTGTCTGGTATCAGTAATGGACTGGATGAGGGTGAATAAATTGAAACTGAATCGTGAGAAGACAGAGGTGCTCATGGTCAGTCGAAAGGCAGATCAAGGAATAGGGATGCAGCTGGTATTGGATGGGATTACATTTCCATTGAAAAAAACAAGTGTGCAGCTTGTGGGTGTTCCTAGATTCATCTCTGAGCCTGGATGCCCAGGTCTCGGTGGTGGCCAGGAGTGCATTTGCACAATTAAAACTAGTGTGCCAATGTAGCGATCACCTTGCCTATGCATATGTATGAGTGTATCAGCATGCACCAATAAGAGTTGTTGGGAGGCAGAGCCAGTGGAACATAAAGGGAGGGGTGAAGCAGAGAGGAAGAGCAGATAGTCAGTGGGGAGTTGAAAAGCAGTTAAGAGTGTGGAATTTAGAGAGAGTTAAGTGTGGAATAAGTTATTACGAAACTACTGAAAGCTTTCACATCTTTTAGGAATCTACTTATGTGAAACTCAAGATTTGAATTGTATCCAATAAACTTGTTTTTGTTAAAAGTTATATACAGAATGGACCTCAGTCTTTCCAAGTAAATAATGTTGACAGAGATCAACTGGTGGCAGCGTAAATAAGAACGTGGCGTGGGCCTTAGATTAGTGAAATAATCCAGGGACACGCAAGGGGCATGTCACAATTGGTGTATAGCGGCGGGATACAAAGTAATCCGGTGAAGCCAAAGTTTGAAAGTGAATTTTCTGGAGTCGTGGGTACCTTTTAGTTAGGATCTGTGGTAAAGAAGTGGGTAACCTGCTAGAGCTTTTCTGGAAAGGCTTAGTGGCGGGGCTTCTGAACCCAGGTCTGGGGAACTCAAGGTAGGGAACCGACTCTAAAGAAAACTTCTTTTTACCTCAGGATTTGAGAGACCCAGTGGGCTAGCTCAAAATCCAGAGCTCTGAGAGAAAGGGAGCAGTGGTGGATAAGAGTGGAAGCCAGAGTCAGGACAGATCTGAGGTGATAGGAAAATAAAAAGCTAAAAAGAAAATTGTTCTGGTGTCTGGAGGCAGGAATTGCTCAGACAAGGAAACATAGTAACGAAGGTTGTGAGCTGGAGAGCAGCCAGAGAGCTGCTAAGTAAAGTGCAACATAGTTACTAGAAAAACAGCTGAAAGAGAGGTCCTTTTAAAAATAGTAAAAGAAACTAAAAACCAAGTCCACTTTAACTCAAATATGCCCCCCAAAAGAACAAAAAAATCAGTCATGGAGTGAAATGCGTTTTCAACTGGAGGTGAGGAAATTAGAATTGGAGGCCCAGAACAATAACAATAACAATTCAAGTGTGAATGTTATTTCCCCCAGGATTGATTTAAAGAAATTCCCTCAGTATAGACAAGGTTGACAAGGAGATTGCCCTGAATCCTTCTTAATCTCATTTGAAAGAGCTTGTTGGGATTTTGGAATTAAAGATGGGGAAAGAATGGTCATTTTAAGATCTCAGATAGCAGGAGTTTTAGAAGAAATATATTCTCAGAGGCCTCTGGAAGAAGCAAGAAATTTTGAGGCTTAAAGAAAACTTGTATATTCCAGATTTGGGATTGATGCTGAACACCTCAGGTGGAAGTTCAGATCAATTACTAAGAAAGCTGATGAATCATTTGCCCAATTAGGTGTGCGTATGAATGATTTTTTGAATAAGTGGTTAGAACAGGAACATATAACCTCCTTAGACCAAATGAAAAATATATTTGGGTTGGAGCAATTTTATTCTATTTTACATGGGGAACTTCGATATTTAGTAAAGGATAAGGAACCCAAAAATATACAACAAGCATCTAAATATGCTGACTTTATCAGTGGGCTCAGAGATCCTAGGTTTTCTGAAGTAAAATTTTACAGACAGGGTTGGGACAACAGCAAGAAGCAGTCCAATAAGAATTACCTTAGTCAAATGTCAGATAAGAAGAGCCAGCTTAAACCCAAACATATGTTTCCAGAACCAGGTCCACAAAAACAAATTAACCCTGAAGGAAAATTTGATAGGTCTCTTTATTATGAACGTAGAGCTAATAATGTTTCAACTGCAGAGATATAGGACATTTTTGGACTAATTGTGTGAAAAATAACAAAAATAAAACTGATAATAAAGTTGACTGTCAGCACAGAAAAGTGTTTTGCATGAAGCCTATGGAGCCCAGGACAGTTGGAAACAGTAACGGTTGCTCTGTTACCACGACAACAGACTTGGCAAAAAGCCCAGAACTGCCAGAAGCCCAATTGGTACAATGTTTCCTTATTAAATTGGACCAGGCATTGCTGGAGAGCTCAGGGGAGTGGATTTTTATCAATGATACAAAGTATTTAGGTATCGAAGATACATGCTCGCACAGATGTATCTTATGTCACCCAGATGTGGTTCCCAGAGAACAGATGATAGAAAATGAGACAATTACTATCAAAGGCATTAGTTCTGATCCAGTAACTTTACCCATGGCTGGCGTAAAAATAATCAGGGATGGGTTGGAGAATGGAAAGTCGCTATATCTGATCAGATCCCAGCTCCTTGTTTGATCGGTTTAGATCTCTCCAAATATGTCCAGAGTGTTTATGTAGTAACTCGCTCCCAGGGTAAGCAGTTTACAGTCCCTGAGGAAAGATTGGGATCCCTAACCTTTGAAACCAACCTGGAAAGTCCCATCTTAGAGGGAAACCCTGATATAGAAGAAATTGCTGAAGTGGTGTTATTTAAAAATCCTAATAGTTCATCCTTTATTAGAGAACAAAAGGAAGATACCACCCTGTTTCAGTGTTTCAAAAAAGCAAAAGAATCCCCCTTCCCATTATCACCTGAACACCCAGAGAGGTTTAAGGTCGATAAAAACCTGATTATTAGCACCTTATAGGAGTGGAGATGGACATCTCAGACAGTTAATTGTTCCTGTGAAATATCCGGAGAAGATCTTAGAGAAAGCTCCTAAAGATGTGTTTGGAGCACACATGGGTGTATCTCGCACTAAACAAAAGGTTGCACAAAACTTTTATTGGCCAGGAATGGGTCAGCAAATTAGGCAGTATTGTCAAATGTGTGATATGTGCCAAAGGAGAGGTACTGGAAATGACAAAACTAGGGCTAAGCTGTGCCCATTACCAGTTATTTCAACCCCATTTCAGTGTTTAGGTTTGGATCTTGTAGGACCCTTACCCTGAGCCACCAGATGGGGAAACTACATTGTATCTATTATTGATTTTGCCACTAGGTACCCAGAAGCAGTACCCTTATGTAGCATTGAGATCGAGATGGTAGCGGATGCTTTAGTCAGTTACATGTATAGAATGGGTTTTGCATCTGAGATAGTCACTGATCTAGGAACCTCCTTTACATCCAAATTAATGAAGAGGTTGTGGCAAATCTGTGGAATTTCCCATGTAACATCGTCCCCTTACCATCCACAAACAAATGGACTAATAGAAAAGTTCAATGGAACTTTAATGAGGATGATAAGGGGGTATGTGGCAGAAAACCCTAGTGATTGGGACAATCAATTACAATCCCTACCCTATGCATATAGAGATGTTCCCCAAGAAAGCACAGGATTATGACAGAACTGGGAGGATTATAAAGAAATGGACACTGATTCCGTGGTAGAATACTTGGACAATTTGATGAATATCTTACAAAGATCTCTAGAAATAGCAGGGGAGAATTTGAAGGGTGCCCAAAATAAACAGAAAACTTGGTATTTATTTTATTTTAATTTTATTTATTATAGGATTTTTATCCCGCCCTTCTAGACAGGAGTCTACTCAGGGCGGCTCACAATATATTACAGACAGATAAAAACAACAATTAAAATCTACAATAATACTATGATCAAGATGGAAGGATAAACTTCAAAAACCAAAAAAGTTTTGATAGTAAAGCTAGAGAAAGAATGTTCAATCCTGGAGAGGAGGTACTAATGTTAAGACCTATAAAAGGGAATAAGCTTCAGTTAGCTTGGGAAGGACCATACACCGTGGTCTCCAAAATGAGTTTGGTCAATTACATTCTCCAGAGAGGGGATGAAAATCGCAAAGTAGTCCATGTAAATGTGATAAAACCATATTACAGAAAAGAAAACCTGGTTTTATTTACTGTGATGGAAAACCCAGAAGAAAAACAAAAATTAATATGCTGGGAAGGCAGGGGGGAGTGCAGGGAAGGCTAGATGAGACGATGATTATGAATGTAGCAGTCTTGGTTTGACTGGGCTGGTAGCATTTATTCACCTAGGCCTGGGACCCCCCTCCCTTGCTTCATCTGGCTCTAATTAGTTATTAAGCACCAGTGAGAACACCCATGCTGGTTTCATTGTTTTCTCAGTTCTAATAGAGCTCCTGGTGTTTTCAAGTCTTCATCCATCAGTTGTTATCATCTTCTAGAGAGACCAGACACTTTCCCAATCTCCTGTGTTTCTAGGAGAGGGCTGCCAGCTTAGGCCTCAAGATCTTCTTCGACCACGGTCTGTCCCTGACGCGGCAGCTCATCCGATGAAGAAGACCTGGGCAGGGGCAGCATGACAAAGGCACACTATCTTATTCAACTGTGCCAGTGGTAAGTGTTCTGCTAATGCCTGCATGTGCTACTGTGTGTGTTGTTGGATAATCCAGTAGAACTCTGCTGAAGAATTATTTTCCTCCACAAAGGCTAAACTAGATTTAGGCCATAGATGGGTTCATTTGGATTTAGGCTGTAGCTGAGATGATTTAAAAGGCACTATACTCTGTTTATCAGAAAGTCTTACATCTATGACTAAACATTTCCAGTGTCTTTTTCTTTTCCTCAAAGCAGATGCGTCATATGGATGATTTGTTATTTGTTGTGCCTGTTTGTAGCCTCTAGCAACTCACAAAGATAAGGGTGTGGGCGTATGTATGCATGTATATCAGACAGAAAGGTTAATTGCCCACCCTATGACCCCGCAATCAATCCTTGTCCCTTGCCTGCATCTAACAAAAGTCGGCCACTGGATTTCCTGCATCATGTGCATTTTGTTCTTTAACCTAAGCTCTCGGGTCCCCTTGTTCCAACATTCAGAACACCCCAGGTTTCCTTAAGCATAATCTCTCACCTTTAACTTTTGAACCATTCCCTCCAAATAGCACTTAGGCAGAAGAACAATCTTGTACAAGGGTAACAGTTGACCTCAGGGATATTTGTTTCTTGGGAAATGGGCCAAAGTCAGCTTGGCACAATCATTTGATGGGTTGCTGCAGCTTAAATTTCTTCATTGTTGAGGAGTTTGGAAATGCTTATAAAGCAGAGGTCATAATGCTATCTCATGTGTATTACTTAGAAAAGGTCAGTTTGCCAAACAATACTGTACATCATGATGAATCATCAGACCTTTTCCCAATACTGGATTTTCTTTAAGAAAATGATAATTGTAATAATACTACTAAAAAATGACAGGCCAATCCAGATGTGACATTTGTACTACTTTATTTTTTAGGAGCCCTTGGACACAGTGGTTAAAATGCTGTACTGTAGTCAAGTCTCTGATCACAACCTGAGCATGATCCCGACAGGTTCAGGTAGCCAGCTCGAGACTGATTCAGCCTTCTGTCCTTCTGAGGTCAGTAAAATGAGTACCCAGCTTTCTGGATGGGCAAAGTGTTCCTTGTGCAATTATGTTGTAAACTGTCCAGAGAGTGCTCTAGCACTAGGGGGCAATATATAAGTTGGAACAATAATAATATTGATGGTTGTTGTAGGTTTTTCGGAATGTTTGGCTGTTTGTAGCCCAAAAAACCTACAACAACCATTGGATCCTGGCCGTGAAAGCCTTCGAGAATACAATAATAATATTATTTTATTTTATTTTAAACATTTTTGATCCCGCCTTTCTCCTAAAAAGGACACAAGCCTGCTTACATAATTAAAAACACAATTATTAAAAGTAAGAAATAGTAAATTATTCAAATAGTAAATTATTCAAATATTTTTTAAAAATTAATAACCTTATATTAAACACATTAGGTAAAAGCATTAAAACAGATTTAGAAAGAACAAAATACACGCCATCCCATTTTAAAACCTATCTTAGAGGTTTACACAGTACATAGTAAGGACCTTCACATCTTTACTGAAACCAATACTTTTGAACTTGTTCAGACTTGGTTTGGAGTCAGGGATGAATGGTGAGGTGCACAAATAATTTGTGATATTTTGAACAAAAAGGAGTAATGAAAAGCTGCAGAATACTTCACCAGATTGAGGCCTAAATCCAACAGCTAGTCCAAACTAGAACAGATCCATTGAATTGAACAGACCCACTCCCATGGCTTCAAGAATAGGCCATCAAATTGGCAAATGAAGTTCAGGGCAAGTAAATGTAAGAGGACACACATTGGGCAAGAAATTCATCACCCCCACCTGCATGGGGAAGGGCCCAGAGTCAAGAGTAAATGTTCAAAAAAAATGATCTGAATGTTTTGGAAGACAGCTAATGAAATACTTCTTTAGACCCATGGATGCAAGTGTGTGCCTATCATTCCCTCCTCTGATCCAAAGCAAAATGCTACAGTTGGGGAAACAATTGTGATGTGTGAAAAATCTGTTCTCTGTTCCACTGAAAAGGGAAAGGGGCAACATTTACTCAGGACCAAACTAGACATAGCATTCACACAAGTGGTAATTCCATGATCGATCTCTCTGTCTCTCTGTCTCTCTCTCTCTCTGGGGTCTAAACTGTATTGTGTACCCATTACTGGTGACCTGTGATCTGAACAGGAGAGGCATCACATTCTGTCATTTCAGTGTGAGGCACCATCCTGCTTGGACCATGGGCCACGACCACTGAAGACCATGCCATGGAGGGAGAAGGCCTTTAACTCTTTGTCGGCCCTAGAATACCAATACCAATTCTTTTCCTGTAGCTGTACTTCCAGTAGGAGGGAAACTCCCATTAGTGACTATTAGATACTGGCATGAAGCTAAAAACAAACCAGGAAATTTGTCAAACTGATTCGGATCAGTTCAGGTTTCTCCAAACCGGAAAACCCAAACTTGACCAAACCAACCATTTTTTGGCAATTTACGAACCTCCTGGTTCGTTCCCACCCACAGCCTGCCCCACCCCCTTCGCAATGCTCCCATTACCTCCCGACCTTTTCCTGCTGCTGCCACTGCCATCTTGAGAGTCCTGCAGCAGGACGGTGGCCTTTGCACATGTTCTCACCTCTCAGCTGGTAGACGGGGACATGTGCAGATGGCCCCTCTGGCCGGCTAACTAAAACAAATATATTAAAATTTTAAAAAAAATCTCCCCCCCCCCCCCCCAGTTAACTGGCCTGTCAGCCAGCCAGGGCCATCTGTGCATGTCCCTGTCTACAAGCTGAGAGGCGGGGACATGCAGAAAGGCCGCTCCGCCAGCTGACAGGCCACCTAACTTTTAAAAAATATTATTATTGTTTAGTTTTTAGTTTTTAGTTAGCCGACCTGTCAGCTGACCGGGGGCCATCGGCGCATGTCCCTGCCTACCAGCTGAGAGGTGGGCACATGCGCAGAGACCAGCCAACCAGAGGGAGCAGCAGCCTCTCAAGATTACAGTGGTGGCCACAGTGGAGGAGGAGGCAGCGGCAGGAAAAGGTAGGGAGGCAATGGGGGCAGTGGGAAGGGGGTGGGGGCAGGATGTGGGGACAGGGAGGCAGCCAAGTTGTTGGGGTTTTCTTAGACAGCCACTGGACTGTCTAAAAAAATAAATCCCAAATGAACCAACAATTAATTTGTGGTTTGTTCAGAAAAATTCATAAATTCATGGTTTGTGGTCCATGGACTTCCATGAACCACCATTTTGGTGGTTCATGCCTATCTCTAGTGACTATCAAGGTTTGCCACCCAATAAAGAGAGCAGCTCTGGGAGATCATTGCTAGTGAGATAACAGTGGAAAGGAAAGAGAAAGACTCCTCCTTCCACCATGTCCTGATCTTGATCTGCATTAAGCATGCCTTCAATTGTGTTTTACTTAAAAACAAAACAAACAAACAAACAAAACCCCAACAAATGTATCATCACCTGTGTGGGCACTGAAAAGGATCCTGTGCATAAGTGTGCAGTGGTGCAGATCTTTCCAACATGTATAATACATCTTGCATCTGGGCTAGAGTCCATGATAGTTTATGCATAATAAATGTATTCGTTTTCAATGTGTCACAAGACTAACTGTTGTTTTTCCTGCAACAGACTAACAAGGCTGCATCCAGTTTGCCATGTATAGGTCTTCACTTCCTCTCTGCCCATCTTAATGAAGAATGTATTGCTAATTAATAGAACATCAGTCTTTTTTTAAGAATGGAGAAGCACTGAATCTTCTATACACATTTTGAATGCAGTGTTCTTTTTGGTCATGACGGTTTCAAGAAAAGCAAAATAAGATCCCGATGCTTCTGTTCCCTGCCTTGCCAATCCTTGACAATGTGGATGCTTCCAGGGTCCTGTATTTACTCCACAGAGCTTTGTCCCCCTTTGCTGCACTTGCTTCTACACCATTCAGCATCTGGCAATTCCCCAGGTGCTTCAAACACATCTAGCCCAGCCTGAACAATGAAAGAGCTCCTGAGGAAACCTGTAATTCAACAAGGATAACCCCAATGTGTCAGAAGCACTATAGCAGAATGGCAATACACAGTTCTTTCCCTCCAGATTGGTAAGAGTATCTAATTAATTTGGCAGAGTTTTCCAGTCCTCAGTTATGGCATCTGTTGTGCCACGGAATGATCCAGAGCAACCATCTGTCTTGCTACATGTAAAATGAATGGATGAGCAAAGACATAATTTTATTTTAGCAACAGAGGGTAGGGATGAGCACGATACCAGGCAGAAGCGATGCACTCCAACTTGTCAAGGTTAATTACCAGAGAAATACACAGTAGTGCATATTGGGCTGCACTAGGCTAAGCATTCACTGCCAAAGCACAGTTGGGGAATGAATAGCAGCAAGAAAGTTATACAGGATCGTACAGGTTTCATTATATGGGATGTATAAATCTTTTTCTCTCTTCCAGCTAATCAGTGTTCATCTGAGCAGCCCACCTGAGGCCCATCTTTCTGCCAAGATTATCTTGTGCGAGGGAAGGAAAATGGAATGATACAAACAATCACTGCATGTGGACGTAAACATAGTGTCAAGACTGCTGCTGACCCAATTCAGTGACTAGTGATTCAAGGCCTCTTTCTTACTGCATCCATATTGCTTGTAAAAGAGGAGATGTTCCACAGAAGGCATGAGAAACATTGGTGGGGAGGCCATCTCCGTATCTGACTGTGTGAAGTATATAAATTGTATGATATATCTAAATCAAAATGCACACAGCAGGGAGAAAGCAGTGCAAATAAGTGCTTCACATGTGTCTTTGTCAAGGCAAAAAAGTCCATGTCAGAAGCTGGGAGCACATCATTGCAGCTGCTTGATGTTGTCTTTCATGGCACCAACTAACTGTTGGAAATAACTGGTGGGATCAGAGAGTTCAGTGCAGGAAGCCACAGGGCTTTGGATCCTGTTGTTCAGATATGTTTTCAGATCTGCTCCATGTTTTTCTCAGATTCACAGCTATCTTTATCTACTTCATTGAAGCACACATCAGCATGAAGTGCTACATGGCTGCTTTCACCTAAAGACGGAAGTTGTTCAACCAGATTTAGCCAAGAAGGAGAAGTCCACAGTGTCTAAGAAATACGTGGATCGTTTTCATTACAATCATCTGTAACATTTTAATTGGTTAGATTACTGGTATAAAACTTTTAATTGACTAAGGATATCCCTCCTCCTGATTAGTCAGGCACCTAGTTAAGCAGAGAGGGACAAACTCATACAAGTAATAATACATATACAAAACAAGTTTTTTTTTTTAAAAAAAGTACACTTTAGCTCTCTTGATTTCCTGATCGTCTGTGATTTTTTTTTTAAAAAACTCTCATACTGTTTTCATGTTGTTATTTAGCCTCAGTCAGCCACGCTTCCTCCTTTGTCTCTTAAACCGATGTGGAGACCAAGAATCCCTGTTCAAGTGTTATCTTCACAGACAGATTTGTCAGGCTTCAAATGGAGCACTTCTCCCCTCCCCACCATCACTTTCTACCGGTGGAAAGCAATGCCATCAACAGAGGAGAGGTTCCTGCTTGTGCAGAGGCTTCCCACGAAAGGAAGAACCCTGATTTTCCAGGGTTCGTCTTCACAAGGAAAGCCTACCTATAGGTAGAGCAAGTAGAAAGTGATGGTGGAGAGCGGATATAAGAGGTTCCCCTTCAAAGCACAGTACATCCACCTGTGAAGGTAACACTGACATAAGGCTACAGTCCAAAAGGGACAACATCTTCTGCAGGTTGCTGTACAGTTAGAAGTGCTGTCTTTTCAGAGCTCCAGCTAGATTGTATCAAGAGCCTTCATGCCTAGTGGAATGGTTCCCCCCCTCCCCAGTCTTCTCTTTGAAACACATGCAGAGTTACGAGGAAGGAGTATAGCCTGCTTCCTCTCCTCACATGCTATCCTGAATTCCTGAGTAGGACTCCTCTTATATTGTGAATGTTAAACATTTTACCACTATATTTCACCAAATCAATATATTCCGTAACCAAAACTGAAGACATTTCACTCCACTGGTGGCAGGTCTGACATTTAATAATAAAGATCTTGTACTGATATCTTGAAAGGCCTACAGGGCTTTGCAGCAAATTGTTGTTTTTCATTCCTTTGAAAGAAAGACTGAAATTGTTAGCATACTTACTTGAGAGTAAGTCCCATTGAACTCACTGCTGAGAGAACACAGATAATTCACAGACAGATTCAAGCTCTACCACAAATATTTCCACTTTATTCCTGCAGAAACTCTGTTGAATCACAGAATGCAATATATAATATACACATTAGACATGTTCCTAATTTTATTCAGGAAAGCCCTCTTTAGGCATTCATCTTCATCACAAGCTGTTTCTCAACCAGGCAATAGAATATCACACTCTTCTTAATCAACCAGATTGACAGGCCCTGTCAGGCGGGGGTAGTATGTGGCCTTGGTATAAAACCCAAAGATAAAGCTAAATAAAATTATAATGTGTGAAATGACCTGGGTCTCATCTGAACTTTTGGAGGGCTTGCAGGCTGTATTATATGAGCTACAGTTGTGTTATATTTCTAAGCATTTTCATTAACTTCTTTCAGAACTATAGACAGGCCTTGAAAACACAACTTCCCTCCAACTTGTCACATTCGTTTTGTTGAGAAATGAAGACATACCTGTTGCAAAACTCTCCAGACCTCTCATATAAAATGCATACCAAAGTACAGTCATCAGTCATCAATGATTTGGTCTGATGCACTTTTTTTTCATGACCCACACCTCCATCTAATTCAGTGCCAATCCCATTGCCTAACTATGAGGTATTGAATTCCATAATTCTTTGTTGCCAGTACTTCTGTGCCAAATTCAAAGTGTTGGTGTTGACATACAAAGCCCTAAACGGTTTGGGATCTTGATACCTGTTGGAACGTCTCTCCTGAAGAACTGTCACATGTTCCTCTCAGACCTTGTGGCTACAGGTTCCTACACCAAAGGAACCTGGAAGGTGTCAACTAGGAACCAGGAATTCTCAGCAATGGCTCTCTCTTTGTGGAACTCACTTCCATCAGAGGTTCACCAGGCCCCCTCCCTCCAGGCCTTTCACAAGCTAGTTAAAACAGAGCTCTTTTTAAAAGCTTTTAGTAATTCTTCCCCTACTTTCTATTGAGTTCATTTGCATTATCTACCTCCACTGTCACCATATGGCCATATTGGTGCTGGGTTTTTTTTTTAAATTATTTTTTTCTGTTTGTATTCCTGTTCAATTTAATCGTTGGCTGATTGGGATGGTGTTTGGGGTATATTAACTCTGTTGTAAGCTGCCCAGAGCATTGGTTTTGACTGAATGGGTGGAATGAATGAATGAATGAATGAATGAATGAATGAATGAATGAATGAATGAATGAAACTGTATTTGAAGAGTATAATTCAAGATGTAATCCTAAACATACTGACCTGAGAATAAATGGCATTAAAAAAACAGCCTCACTTCTGATTTTTTTAAAAAGGCATAGGATAAGTGTGGAGAAGGGGGGGGGGCAACAATGATGAGAGATTTGAATTCAGTGATGGAAGAGGTTGGTTGTGACCAAGACCATAAACTGCCTCCTGTGAAACAGGATCACTTGGGAAGATTAGGATTGTGATGTCAAGCACTCTTGCCAAGCAATAAGCAGTGGGACTTCTCAATAAACATGATTGCATTGTATTGTAAAATAGAAAACAATTAGAGCTTTATTATGAACAATGATGTTTTGTATTTATATGTGGGGTTGTGAGTGTCTCTCGCCCCCAGGGGAGCTGGTGGGAGTCAACTGTCCACTTGCTTTCTGGCAAGCCTCCTCCTCCTCCTCTTCCTCTCGCATGTTAAATTCCTAAAACCATAAACAAACTGTGTTTAACTGGAGCAAGGGGATTTAATAAGAGCAGAAATTATTCAGATGTGCCCAGATAACGTGCCCTCATGTGAGGCTAGAGGTTTTGCTCCATTGAGACCATGTTTTTAAAAGAAATGGTATACATTTTGATATGACCTCCACAGATTTCATTTGAGTATTGGAGCAAATTATTTATTATATAAATAAAAATAATTGCATGCCATCAAGTCAATTCTGATTCATGGCCACCTTTTTAGGGCAGGCGGGGGAGGGTTTCTAGGTAGAGAATATACAGAAGTGGTTTACCATTCCCTTCTTCTGGGAGTGCCCTGGGACTACGGTGCAGCTCATCCATGACTACACAGATTAGCTGTTCTCCCAGGAGACACAGTGGGTAATCGAACTCTCAGCCTCAAACTCCACAGCCAGATACCTAAGCCACAGAGCTAGCCAGCCGGCTTAATTATGAGTTAAGAAACCTGCCAGCTGGAGAACAGTACCAAACAATACCTGCTTTAATCTTTTCTAATTATCATGTAAAAATTATTAAAACAAATGTTTTTGCTACTATTCTCTTGCTGGAAAGTTTCTTAACTGCGCAGCTGGGAAAGTGGATGACAGAGATGCTCCCCACCCCTCCAAGGCTGATGCCAAAGGGTAACATAACAAGATCATGCAAGAAAAAGAACTGATGCTCCACATAGATTGTACATTTTTGCCAGTTCCAAAGGTTGTCTAAATCCATCTTAACATGCCACATTTGGAAAGTAAGTTTTCAGTACTGTATTCCTTTAAAAACATTGTTTAAGGTGCTTTTTGTCAAGGACAAAATGAGGTTTGCAAAGTTATGAATGGTTGACATGTGAGAACAAAAGGAAACCGGAATAGACTGTAGGGATGGGCAAATGGTGGCTGGAGGTGGGGGGAACTGTAATGTATTCCTCAGATTCATGTCTACTAGTCTTACTATTATCTCCTCCCAGCCAATTGGAAACACAGCCAAACATAGCAAGGCTTCCAATGTAGCAGCACTTGCTTTAGCAGGAATAAAGTAAGCCAATATCTGAAATAAAAATAAAAGTGCATGTTCCAAGTGCTAGCTTCCATCTCTTTTGGTTCTGCCAACCAGACTCTGACCTACTGTCTAGAAAAAGGTTTCAGCACTTTTCTGAGCCGGATTACACAACAGCCTTTATTCAAGCTGACATGCCCTTAGTGTGGGTGATAGCTGTCCTGTGGCATCAGATGGCGTTCAATTGTATATCTCTTCTTCTCTTTTCTTCTAAGAGATGTCCCTGCACTTTCTTCCTATCAGAGAGTGGCTGACAGTCACTTCTGACACTGTCAGACTGACTTATCTTAAATGGACCTGATGACTTTTCTGTGACTGTTCCCTGTGGGATATCTCTCTGTGTTCTCTAACAACAATTGTTAACATTCTTGTAGGAGCTGTTTTTCAGGTAGACCATAACAGAACTAGCAAACAAGAATGGCTTTCCAGTTAGTGTTCCCAATGCATCTTTCCATTATTGATATCCTGGCTTTGTGTTACCTTCACTGTGTGGCAATGAAATAGCTATGTAGTGGTCAGCTGCTGACTGTTGGGAACTCTGGAGGCTCTTCCAGAGATAGGAAGGGAAAACTGGATAAGATCACACAGTTGCTAGACTCCATTGTTTATGGAAAGAATTCCGTGAGAAGCTGGAGGTGGGAGTATGAGGGGCAATTAGAAATGCAAGGGATAAACTACAGATTGTACAGTACAGTTGTACAATCCTCTTGAAGGTCCATTTTATGCATGCAGCAGAAGCCCTGTTCACTTACTCTACTGTTATACAGGGACTGATGCATTGAAAGGAGCAGTGGGGCTGCATTATGATGATGACATACCATGATCTTTTCCTCCCCCACTACACCCCTGTTCCTGTTGTCATGTCACTGGTCCTGCTGTCAACATTGTGCAGTTTCTCTGCATGTGAGGCATAGATGTCTGGCTTGAGTAGACCCTATGGATGCAAATTCCCATCCATTCTGGAACCCCAGTCTACAGGTTTCCAGAAACTGCTGAAGGGATTTGGAATGTGGATATTCTCTGCTAAGTACAGAGAAAACATGGCGAGATCTGCCCAATCTCACCCTCTTGCTTGAAAAAATGAGAAATGATCAATCTGGATGTGTCTTGTTTAAAGGAAGCAAAAATGGTAGTGGCCAAGGCTCAACATTATTCATCAATTCTTGGTGCTCCTAGACTTGTCAGTGACATTCAGTACCCTTGACCACTAGAGTCTTTGGGTAAGACTGGCTTCTCTGGGTGTCTCTGTAAATGCCAGGTCTTGGTTTTCTTATTTGTTAAATCATTCCTTTTCAGTTTCTATAGGTACAAAAACCTCTCAGTTTTTCCCCCTCACTGCTGGTGTTCCACAGGGCTCAATAATGGTCCCAGTTTTTCTCTGTGTGTCTTTTATATGCTTCCTTTGTGTGCTTTACACCAAATAAGCACAGCGGAGAGGAAAGCTGTGCCATGTCCAAGATGGGATCAGCAGCAAGGTCCCTCACTCCTTTCAGCACACAGACCACCAGAGGAAAGATGAATTATCCTGTAGGTTCCCTACCATATATAGCATACTATCCTTGTTTGTGTAGAACCTGCTGACAAGAGCCAGCCCTATCATTAGACAAAGCCAGTTGTTTCAGACAGAGAGGATCTGCAAATGGTGCTACTCCCCAATTCCCCTATTGCTACCTTATCTTCCTTCCCAATCCCTGCACCTCAGCTTATTCCTGAACCGCCTCTCCATCTCCTACCTTCCCTTCCTCTTTCCTTCATTGCTTGCTTCCTAGTGTAAAGCTGTAGAGAAAAAGACACACCCCACAAGTGGGAGTAGAAAGTGGAAGGAGAACCTAGTGTTTGAAACCAGCATACCATGCTTATTTGCATATTGCACAGAGTTATGATGTTTTACTGTGACTCCTGGAATAAGTTCAAGAACAAGGTAGGGTGGGGTGACTTGTCTCTTTGTGTCATCAGCATACGTACCCTGTAAGAGTGTGGCTGGGCTCAGCACAACTGTTAATAACTGTTAAGGCATGGAGTCACACAGTTGAAGAGAGAAAAAGGAGTAGGAGATGGAAAGAGCTGGTTTTCTTTTTCCTGCTGTTAGGAACAGAAAATAAAATAAAAGATTGCTTACTATGAGCTGAAACCATTCTGCTGAGTTCATTTTGCTTTGAAATCTACCTTATGAGGCAACTCTTAATTAGCTTAGAGCTAAACAGCCACCTGCTGAATATTATTTTTGGATGCTCATCCTAGTTGCTGCCTCTTTCCTAGTGTACATGCTAGAACCCTCCTGTGACACACCTGGAGGCTGCTAGACCTGCACAACCAGTTGTGTGCTCTTGCTGCTGCTGATGGTCACAAGAGTCTGGTTCCCCCACTGAGATTACTGGAAGGACTAAGGACACAGAGCTTCCTCCCAATAGCTGGATTTGAGGCAAGGTGTTGTGCATTGGGAAGATGACTACTCAGAAGCCAAAAATTGGAAGCTGAAGTCAAAACTGAATAATAGCATAGCCCGAGACATTGAAGTTTGTCCTGTGTTCAGATCCAAAGATGATATTTATTTTATTTTATTTTAAATATTATTCCATGCTTTTCTCCTTTAAAAAAAAACCCAAGGTGGCTTACAACATTAAAACAGAATATTAAAAGCTGAAAGCAGTAAATTATTCAAATAAAAATAAGAATTAATAACATATTAAAAAGGTTAAGTAAAAATTGATTTACAAGCAACCAAATATAAACCATCCTGTTTATTGTCTCCTAGATGGTCGGTCAGTCACTAAGAAAAAGTTTGCCTGGAGAAAAAGGTCTTAGCCTGCTTTCTGAAGGACAGCAAAGATGGGGCTAGCTTGGCTTCCTGTGACAGGGAGTTCCAGAGTCTGGGAACAGCAATGGAGGCCCTCTCTTGTATCCCCATTAAAAGGCACCTGTGAGGGTGGTGGGACCAAGAGAAAGGACTCCCCGGATGATTTCAGCACTCGGGCAGGCTCATAGAGGGAGATACAGTTTTTGAGATGGCTTGGACCCAAGCTGCTCAGGGATTTATAGGTTTAAACCAGCACTTTGAATTGTGCCTGGAAATGGATCAGTAGTCATCGGAGCAGCTGTAACAGTCCGGCTGCAGTGTTTTGGACCCACTGAAGTTTTGAAGCACTTTTCAAAGGCAGCCCCACATAGAGCGCATTACAGTAATCCAGCTGGGATGTAAGATATGTGTCACAGTGTCCTGGTCAGATCTCTCCAGGAACAGGCACAGTTGGCACACTAGTTTTAACTGTGTAAATGCACTCATGGCAAATGCTGAAACCTGGGCATCCAGGCTCAGAGATGAATCACAGAGCATCCGCAAGCTGTACAGCTGTGTTTTCAGAGGGAGCGTAATCCCATCCAGTACAGGCTGGATCCCTGTTCCTTGATTTGTGTTTTGACTGACTAGAAGCACCTCTAGCTTGTCTGGATTAAGTTACAGTTAATTCATCCTCATCCAGTTCGTTACTGACATCAGACACTGATCTAGAACTCAAGCATTGCTGCTATCACCATGTCCCTTTCTTTCTTCCCCCCCCCCCCTGCTCATTCACTCTCCCTCTCTTTCTTCTTTTTAAAGAAACCTTGTCAAGGAAATTTAGTGAAGGAGAGAGTGGGAGGAGAAACACAGGGACTCTTATGAAGGGCTAGGCAGCAGAGTCAAAGGTGAGAGGCAGCAGTGGTGCTAATTCTCTCCCCTCGGGTAACTGGATGGTTTGTATCACCAGTGTTTCTCATTTCTGGTTTCACACCATAGCACTGAAATGCAGAAACATGAATCTTGAGTCTCTGGAATTTCAGAAAGGAGCATTTCTCAGCTCAGTCTGCAGAGGCTATAGACTGGCAAGAAACAAAAGTCCCAACAAAAATTGATACAAACAGGGCACAAAATTGGGAGACAATAACACAAACTGTAAATACAAAGTGGACATTTCATCTAATATTCTCCACCGAATATTTACACAAAATAAATACAGTCATGACAATACACAGCATTGAAATCCATACTATAGACATCTGTGTGATGTAAATATATAAAACAGGATGGGCATTGTAAACATGCATAGTCACACTGAAAATGCCATTGAAAGTACCAGGAAACATACACAAGAAAGCAGGAGGTATGCCATAAACATGTGTAGTCACATTGAAAATAACAGGGAGATTTCAGCCTTTGTTTTGTTCAGTGATATCTGAACAAAGTTATGGCAGAAAAGTCATAAAACTTCCAAACAAAAACTTGGATGCTAAACCAGTGGTGCACATATGGGGAACTGCTGGAAATTAGATCATAGAGACTGTGACGGATGCCCAAGTCGCTCCTGTCAATCACAGTGGAATCTCATGTGCATAAGCCAATGAGAGGACAGGAGAGGCGGAGGCAGATTTTTGTCAGTTAGTCAGTTGGAGGGTTAGAGAGAAGAAGGAGTGAGGTTTGCAGAGAGAGAGAGAGAGATAGTCAGAGATAGAGAATTGTTCCTAATAAATATAAGCTGGTTAAATTGAAAATAAGTAAACAAGAGGTGATCGAGTGTGGAACCTAAAATATAATATTTCTATGATTGTGATCTAATGAAAATTAATAAAGACCATCTGTGATTCTGAGTTACCCTTTTATACCCTTTAATAAAACAAGTTCTGTTGTTGGTAGCAAGTCTCAGAGTAAAGTTATTTACTGTGTGGATAAAAGAAATCCACTGGTGGCAGCGAGAGAGAAAGAAGGAATGTCGCCAGCGTGGACCCTTGGGTTGAGGGAAACAAACAGGGGCACGGGGTGTACGTCACAGAGACCATCAACAAAATTTGTCTGAAAGTAAAACTACTTTTCTAGAGACTGTGGCAGCAAAAAGAGCAAAGGGTTCTGTGGTCCCTTACAAATACTTTAACTATTAGTAAACCTTTTAAGAAACCTTGACATGTGAGTCAATACTGTGCAATACAGACTCAGGATGGGCTCCTCCAAGGTGCTCCTGCCTTCCACAATCTCACTCAAAATCATTAATACACCTGGGAGCACCCTCAGGTCTATGAGATCTTCACCATCATCATAATCATCATCAACATGTGCTGTCGAGGGATGTTGGCAAGTCATCAGGCCCAAGTCCGACTCCAAGTCTTCAGGACGGAGTCCCAAGTCCGAGGGCAAGTCTTCAGGACCAAGTACAAAGTCTCAAGCCCCAAGTCCAAGTCCCCAAGTCTTTGGCCCCACCCCCTGAGGCTTGGGACTCGGACCCAAAGACTCAGACTGCGCATGTGCTGCTGCCACCATGTCCCCTTGCTGCTGCACACTGCCCACTGCCACCGCCATGTGCTGCATGCAACACAACACCCCCTGCCATGGTACATTGTTGCACCATTGTGCCTCCATACCCCCCACTGCTGCCATGCACTGCCACACCCCCACATACCCCCACCCCTATCATGCCCCTGCCGGCACCTCCCACGATGTACCCCCCTTACATGTGCCAGGATTGCTGTGTCCTCGGCAGAGGCTCCATCATCTTCTCCTTCTCCTCCTCACCCCAAGAGGCCCAAGGAAGAGGAGGAGGAAAGGGCAGGCCCTTCACCCTCTTGAAAGGGAGCCACCAGTGGAGGGATGGCGGCTTGAATAAAGACTCCACCCACCCCTTTGGCTCACCTGGATGATGGCTGCCTCTTTGAGGGTTAGTGAAGGCTTCCCTCCCCATCATGACCTCCTCCTTTTTTAAAAAAAGACTCAGACTCACATTTTTGAGTCCCTATTATTTTAATGGTGACCTGCAGGTCTCCATTAAAATAATAGGGACTCAAAATGCAACTCAGAAAAATGGGTCCAAGTCATGAATCAAGTCCAAGTCTTTTTTAAAAAAGAAACCAAGTTGAGTCCAAGTCAAGTTACCGGTACGACTTAAGTCGGACTCGACAGGGGCTTGCAAGTCACAAGTCCCCATCCCTGGTGCTGTCAAGTCAATTCTGACTCACTGTGACCCTTTCCAAGGCTTTCTAGGTAGAGAGTAATCAGAAGTGGCTTACCACTCTCCTCTTCTGGGGGCATCCCGGATGGTTCTACTCACAGGGGTCACAGTAGGGAATCAAACTCCCAACCTCTGGCTCTGCAGCCAGATAACTAAACCACGAAGCCATCCAGCCAGATAATATAAGATTGTCTATTTGCCCTATTTATTATTTTAACATATAAAGACAGACACACTCTGTTGTGCTGGCATACAATATGCATGCAAATTATGCTAATATACCACTATGCAGCTTCTCCCACTTCCCATTCACCCCCCAAAATCCCTGCCCACGGAATTGCTGGGATGTCAAAGGTTTTTTTTTTGCCTCATCCTCTCAAACCCAGTTGTGCTACACAGGGGGTTGTTTTAAGTGGTTAACAGTAAGTGCTGTGGTTACGTAAGTATGTTTTAAACTCTTGGAGTGAACATGAAGCTTTGCCCCTAAAGGCAAATAAACTAAACAATAACTAAAGGTTGCAAGGAAGGGAACCCACAGACACAGATCTCTTACGGCAAGGTTATTCTATAAGTGCCTACTGCCAAGACTGTATGCCTTTGACAAGAAAGAATTCACAAGTCATTTGTGATTATGGGGGTGGGGATCGGAGAGGGAGAGAGATGCTAATGCTGCTATTAAGTCTTTCTTTCCCTGTTCTGACAATGTCAGTGTACCGCTAGATAGTTCTGCATCAGATGGTACAGGACAAAAAGCATCTCTGAGTATTCACTACATGTGATTCAACTGCAAGTGAAAAGTATTTGATTGTATTAAAAAATGAAAAGACATGGTAACCTCGCTTTGAATAAACATCATGTAGGTTCAGATAATGCTGGGAAAGGCTCAAAACAGCAGGAAAAGAGAAAGACCAAATATGAGATGGACTGACTCTCTAAAGGAAGCCACAAGCTAGAGTTCACAGAAGCTGAGCAGGGCAGCTGAAGACAGGACATTTTGGAGATCACTCATTCAGAGGCTCACCATAAGTCGGGGGTGACTTGACAGCACATAACAGCAGCAGTGGGTCAGATATGTGGATGAAATCTCTTGTAGATTTTTGTAAGAAATGTGTACAGAGCTTTACGTAGGAAATAATAAGAGTTTCTTTGAATGTGCCAGCTTACTTCTTACAAAGCTCTTGGAATTTCAGGCAAACAATAAACGCTTTGGATGGAAGATTAACCCAAAGTACTTAGGAAGTGTTGTACTGCAGCTTTAACCATCTTTAAGTAATCTTGTACATGGCATGAACTCTTCAAGAAACCTAATTAAAGTATCTAAAATCCCAAGACCTACCACTTCTGAAAGCATTATTGAAAGAACCTCTGCTTTGGGGAAAAATTAGAAAAAAAGAGGAAAGCAAAGAACAAGGAAGCCATAAAGAATATATTGTATGGGTCTGTCACACAGATTTCCTGCCAGAGTGGAAGCAAAAAATATATATAAATCTCTCCCATTTCTGCCATCACTTGGCCTATTTTTTTTTTTAAAGAAACCTCTTGTTTAACAACTCCTTCATGGATTTACACTTACTAAAAAGATTAAATACCTTGACTGACAGAAATCTTTACCACACTTGAGGCTAATATGTTGCAACCTTGTTGGAAGATATAATGCACTTGATTCTGACAAAAGGAATAGTTTTCAAATGATGGCTATAGTTGATCTGGGTTCAAGAAAGAAGAGACTCGAAACTCAAATTTATACAGTCCATTTAGATTCCATTTTTAATGGTGGAAAATCACAGTGGCTGAAATCCAGTTGGGTGACTTAAGCTGTGTAAGGTGGATGACATCATCAGTGATGTAATATTTGGCAACAGGATTTTAGCTGCTAAACTGATTTTCCCCTTTTTTATACACAGTGGTGCCTGCCTGTTAGTGCACCCTTCTCGCTTCCTCTACTCACCAAAAGGTGAGGGTAATAGTTTCTACGTGCTGGAAAAGATTAGTTTCCAAAATGTTTTATAACATGCAACAACACTACTGTTGTGTCCCTTAAGTATCCGTATTTGTTCCGAGGGATGCCCAGTAGGGATGAGGAGGAAGGAGGCATTCTCCTCAAAAGAGATACAGCAACACGAAGCACATGATGAAGAACAGGTCTTAGAGAAGGTTACAACTGCAAGAAGCAGATGGCTGATGTGTTCTGGAAAACATGACAATACAGCAACATGTGCAGAAGCAATACGTAGCTATAGGTCTAACCTAAGGAGAAAGAGTACAATGCAGACACGGTAAAATACTGCTCCTTATTATTGCTCTTCATTATTCCTGTTTGAAAGACATCTACTTAAAAATAAATTAAAATAAATTAAAAAATAAGCAACAACAATGACAAGAAAAAACAGCTCAGAATTCTGTCTTGACGAGGCAAGTTAGCCCTGGGGAAAAAAGATCACAACAAAACTAAGTGTGTGTTGTCACTTCCAGATGCTAAGCACAGGCATGCAATGTTTCAGATAAATCTTCTCTGAATTTAAGAAGATTATGGCAACCTAATCAGACCGTATGATTAATATACTTTATCTAAGCCTGCCTACTTAGGTAACAAGGAATTCAACCCAGTATTATGTTAACCCCCTTGGAAATTAATTTTTAAATACAAAACTATCTGTAGAGATGTGAAGTACAGAGATACATTCTTCATTCAAGCAGCATGTAGTATACGTATGGATAATAAATAGCCACAGTAATAATTGTGTTTACATACTAGCCACCACATATATTGTGGCCATTGTGACTCAGAGGGCTGTTTGTGAAATAAAGGTAGCAAAATATGAGCAACCATTTTACAAGTATACTTTACAAGCGAGAATGGGTATGGAAAGATAAAAATTCATCTGGGAGGCTCAGACTTTTCCATCCTGATCCAATGGAGGAAATCTGGGTGCAAAAGCAGGTTTATGCCCACATTCGGCTTGCTAAATCAGAAACCACAGGTGAAAAGGCAGGGAAGGGAAAATCTGACCCACTGCATTGTGTGTGTGTGTGTATGTTCAGTTCTCATATCCATCCCTTCCAAAACTGTGACCCTTTCTCACTGGGAAAAATGACAGCAACTGGTGATAGTGTGGACAGTGAATAGACAGAGAAAGCATGAATGATCTGTTTGTTCAGTCTCAGGGTTTCCAGAATAAAGCTGTACTTGCAGACATTCTTGTTTGTAATGAAAAAAAGGTGTCCTGGCCCATTGAGACCTCTGCTGTAAGATTTTTCATACCTGCAGAAGAGCAAAAATAAACAACACCTTTTGGGGAGTTAGCAGTGGCATTGCCAAACAGAAAAAAAACTTTGGCATTAGCAAAATTCAAGGTTTGGAGAAAAACCACAAGCTTTTTCCGCGGAAAACACTTCTGTGAAAAATGTTTTTAAAAAACAGTGCTAATTTTTTTTTTAAAGGCACAGAGAAATCTCATAATCATACCTGTTGGGGAAATGTTTTTTTGAAAATTTTCATTTGAACCTGAGAGAAAAAAAAAAGGTGAAGATTTATATTCTTGGATACCTTTATACCCTGAACATGTGTAGGCCTTAGCGGAAATAGTGACCACCTGCACTGCCCTGACTTCTGTGTATTCACTGGAAGTTAACAAGTGACTTCTACACATGTTAATATACTATTGTGCTACCCAGTGTCACATAGTGGATACACTGATGGTCAGGAGAACTGGCAAAATCACTCCTTAAATATCTCAATATCTCCTTAAATATCTCAATCGAAAGCCCTATTAAGGTTGCTCTAGGTTAGTTCTGACTTGAGGGCACGTAACACACACACAGTGTGCTTCATGAATCTCAGGTCTGATAACTAAGGGACAAAATATGCCTCTCTCCAAAAGTCCTTAGCTTCTTAGGGTGTGCGCCTAGCATGCATGCATTTTTCAGTTTTGTTGGGTACACAACCTACAACCAACTTGTAGATTTACTGTATATTTGTGAGCAGATAAACAGTATTGTTCTACTGTGAACACTGCTGTTTTGTTAAAAAGGAAAAAGAAAAAGAAAACATATTCTGGGGTTGCTATGGCTAAAGCTAGTACTTTTGGAACCTTTCAAGATTCCATTATTGTATTGCTGGATGACTGGTAGGCAAAATTTATG
Organism: Intellagama lesueurii; assembly: GCA_037013535.1. Lineage (NCBI taxonomy): Eukaryota > Metazoa > Chordata > Lepidosauria > Squamata > Agamidae > Intellagama > Intellagama lesueurii. Next base: position 83,344,249 of record JBAJHW010000003.1, read on the forward strand.
CACCTCTAAAGTACCACAGTACTTGAGAGAAGAGGTGTTCTTGATCATGTTGCTTTCTCTTGTTAGCCATGTCAAGCAGAGCACTAGAGACCTGGCAAAGCTACTGTGCTGATCATGCTCATGTGCACAGGCGAACTAGAGGTGTGTTAGGGCCTAAGATCTGCTCAGACCAAACCATTCTTGCTGGTCTGTTATTTCCTGCCTTCATCACTCCTCTCTTCATAATACTGTCTGAAACAGGCTGTTTCATTCTCATACACAGTAGGACCAGGCTGGCTCAGTTTCTCTCCCAACGTGGTATCCTCCATATGTGCTGGACCACTACAGCCATGCTTACCTAAAGGAAATTCCATGAAGAAAATTGTAATATATACCTAAAAGTGCACCGGGTTGAGAAAGACTCTTAAAGATCCAGTTAGTATCTCTGCTTTATAATTGCTGCCATTTGCTGAAAGCTCCCATTTGCCTCTGCCTCATTTCCTTCTCCTCAAAAAACATTGGTTGTCTGTGCCTAATTTAGGACTGGTTTTGTCAATATTCAGTCCTATTAGGTTTTGCTGCTTTCTATTGCATTGTTCTTAATTTTGTTTACCTTATTTTGGTTTTGGAGTGCTTTGAGCACTTCGTTTCTGAGAGGAAACTTGATGCTTGCATGTTTCGAGAACACAATCAATGAGCAAGGAGAAATTCTCATATATTGAATGGAATCTGTTCTTAGGTAACTGCATAGAATTGTAGCTTACATAAATAAAATTTAAGGCAAGGGGGAGGGAATCCACAGCATATTTTTTTACAGAGTACCAGAAAGTTCTACTACTAAATGACGGAAAGCCCCCTCTCCTCACCTTTTCCTTTGCAGCCACTGTGAACAGATTTTAAATATCATTTGCACAATCTTTGATTAGATACAGCATTCACATTAAACAACTGTGTAATGGGAACATATGAGTATTTTAAAAATATGAAATTGGCTTCTCATTAATAGTGGTTTAGTTCTAAGCATTTTTATGAAAGGCACCTCTTGAGTTTCTAGTTGTACTTACTTTCAGTTACATAGCATTTATTATACATATTTTGCATAACTGTATTAATGAACTATAAATCACATAATTTGCTAGAATCTTGCAGTTTTACCTCATTAACAATAATGGAGAGCCTATGCATATCTATTCAGAAGTAAGTGCCATTTTGTTAATGAAGAAAGCATGTATGACAGAGTTGCGGTTTATGCATTCAGCACTATCACGTCTGTACAATGAATTAATGCTAAAAAACAAAATATTTTTGTTCTGAACAGTTTTTCCATGAGGAATGGAACTCTGAAGTACAAAATGTAATAATCTGATATTAATTCAAGTCAAGGCAGAACAGTGAATGGCCTTCCACCACATTAAAGATTTTAGGGTGCAACTTACACAGTGAGGGAAATGCAAATTAAGTTGCATTATTTTGCTATGAAGTCGAACTGGGGCATTTGGTTGTCTCCAATAAAAGTAACCACAGAAGCAGAGAGTGGGGGAAAACCTTCTGCTTGCAGTTCCATTTGAAGTGCCTGTAGGTGGCACAGTTCAAAGAAACCACTGAAACAGTATCTTAAGAAAGCTTTTCTTCCTCTCAGTTACTCATTTCCATATCTTATCTTGTCAGTGGGAGAGTTCCTGAAGCTGTTCACACACACACACACACACACACAGAGCGAGAGAGAGAGGACTGCTCATGGGAGGGAGTTGCTATTGTTTGTTTAAAGCACCTTGGGGCGGAGAGGCTTTGCAAAGAGAGGTGGTTGCTGTATGACATTCAGGCTTCTCCCTTGAGAGGCAAGAGCAAAGGTGCTTTGTTAAAGCACTGTTTTGTGTGTATGTGCACAGTTGCTTGGTTTTTCTGTAGAAAAGTTTTTTTAGAAATGGAGGAGTCTGACAGTGAACCATAATCACTGGGGTTTGCTTTTGCATGGCTGCCCCCATCCTGAACATCATGTCTCAACTGTGTACATCACTCAACATACCACCTACGGATATGCCCTCCATCTTTTTAAGAACATGGGAAAATGTCTGTTTGACTTGTTCTAGCTTGAAAAGTAGAAGACCCTCAGTGGTAGAGGAAAAAAATGCTGTTCTGGGAGCAAAAGGGGCTGGACCACTTTGATTCAGCCTTTGTGTCATGCAGTCTGTTAAAAATACTTCACCCATTTTATAAGTGGAGCAAATCCCACGGTATTTGACTATGTAGTCACACTCTTAGCGCTAAAGGATAGACAAACTATTTTACTGCCTGAGGTAGAAAATCTGACAAGCCCTTCTCTCATTCCTTGGGAGTAAAATATGACAGTAATAGTAGGCAACAACAACAGCAACAACAGCAGCAGTTAACATTTGTCCGCTTTTCATGACACCCCAAACCTTCTGTCTTAGAGGGCCTCACTCTGTTTCATGGCAGACTGCAGCAGTTTGCTTCAGTTTGGTACTGCTTAGTGGGGGTTGGTGTGTCAGGACGGAAAGGTTTTATGGATTTTCTTGTTTTCTTTTAATAGGAATTTATTATTGATATTAATAAAATCAATATGTCTGTTTATTTTAACATGAGTGTGCCCTAATCCACAATAGTTTATTTCAGTCTTTTGCAAATAAGCCTGCTATTGCTTTATAACAGACATAAAGAAGTAATACGGGTTTCCTTTTGTGTATCAGATTTCTCAAGCACTTACTTTTGAAGGATGTGCTGCTCTGGAGGAACAAAAAACAGCATTTCCTTTAATGTGTTATCTTGCCCTAGCAAATCAGCTGCATGCATCTGATGTTCAAGACTATATCAATGAAAGCTTAGGCCATAATAAATTTATTAGTCTTTAAGATAGATAGATAGATAAAACTTTATTACGGTCAAAAGACCAGCCACAGTCTTTAAGATATAAATCTTCAAATTGTTAGTCTTTAAGAGCTTGTTTGGGCATTCTAAAGATTCTGCAAGGGGGGGAAAAGAAGCACTACTCATTTGCCAGGAGTAATATTAACTCTTAAGTCTCCCAGGAAATATTATCAATGTCTATTGTCTATTATCTACAATAGAACAAATTATTTTTTGGCATCCCAGGCCTACTTCAGTGTGATGACTTTGTGCATTAATATTACAACTGAGGGAAATATATACAAAGCATGTTGCTTATATACTGCCCCATAGTGCTTCAAGCACTCTCTGGGCAGTTTACAATTCAATGATGCAGGCTACACATTGCCCCCCCCCCCACACACACACACTTATTTTACCAACCTCAGAAGGATAGAAGATTGAGTCAACTTTGAGCCGGCTACCTGGGATTGAACCCCCGGTCGTGAGCAATTTTGACTGCAGTACAGCAGTTTAACCACTGCGCCACAAGGCTCCTATGTGTTGCTGAAAAGTCTACACATGTCACTTGCTATAGCTATCTAAAAGACAGCATCTCTCTCTATGAGCCTGCCTGGCCATTAAGATCCTCAGGGGAAGCCTTTCTCTTGGTCCCACTACTCTCAAAGGCATGTTTGGTGGAGACATGGGAGAGGGCCTTCTCTGTCAGTGCTCCCAGACTTTGGAACTCCCTCCCACGGGAAGCTAGACTGGCCCCATCTTTGCTGTCCTTCCACGAACAGGCAAAGATCTTTCTCTTCAGGCAAGCTTTTCCTTAATGACTAGTGGTCTGAGAGAGGTTTTCTTAAATGGTTGGTTGTGCTCTGTTGCTTTTCAATGTGTTTTTAGTATTGATTTTATTGACTTCTTTTTAAATATTTATATACTTACTGTTTTTAGCTTTTAAACATTGTATTTTTAATGATGTAAGCCTCCTTGGGTCCTTTTAAGGAGAAAGGTGAGGTAAAATAATAATAATAATAATAATAATAATAATAATAATAATAATAATAATAATAATAATAATAATAATAATAATAATAATAAATGTGATTTTGTCTATCTAAAAAGTAAATAAAAGACTCCCATTCTGCTGCTTCTGAGAGTAACTGTCAGAAACAAATCCTGAATCCCGTGAACTGGATTATCTTTCTAGGCCCAGCAGCAGTCTGCCTGCATTTGATATAGTGACAGATTCCACCCATGCAACTCTGCTTAGGCTGCAATACTTACTTGGATTGGAGAACCAAGTTCTATAAAATTCAGTGGGGTATATGTCTGAGTAAACATGTACAGGATTGTTTTTGTCACTTGTTTAACCAGTAGAGGTAGGAGAAGAACTGGAAAGACCAACTGTGGCTCTCTAGATGTTTTTTAGCCTACAACTCCCAGCCCTAGCAAGCATAGCCAGAACTGAAGTATTATGGGAGCCGCAGTCCAAAAACATCTGGAGGATTACAGCTGACCACCCTTCTATTAGGACCAGAGCATAAACTAAAACTGTTGATGGCCCAAAGCGATACTCACATAAAATTTGAAAGATGACTAATGAAACATTCACTTTCCTTTCAAAATACTGTAGGATCTCCTACACAGAAGAGCATTTGTACAGTTGGTTGGTTTCACCACTAGTGAAGCCATATGTCATCCATTTTTGGTCTGAACACTTGCAGTGAAGCCAGCACATCTTTGCAAATGTTTTCTTCTTGAACATTCAGCTTGTAAACTAATAAAATAATGTTCGAAAAATATTTTACGCAGACCTTTGTCTTCAAACACCATAGAATTGCCATCTACAGTTTCTTTCTTTCTTTCTTTCTTTCTTTCTTTCTTTCTTTCTTTCTTTCTTTCAAAAAGTACATAATAATAGAGGGAGGGAATTTAGCGAGGCAAAGAGCTTTTTTAAAATTATCCTAACAACTAGATGCAAGCTAAGGGAAGACTATTTGATTGAAGGAGCTCTGTGAATAGCTTTGCAGAAGCTATTAGAAGCCTTAGAAGCTCATGAAAAACTCTTGAGCAGCCAAAAAAACCCACAAAATATTTAAAGAACACGAGGTTCCTTTAATTTACACCACTGAAAACAAGATAATTCCCATTCCCTAATTCTCTTTGAGTTGGCTGAAAACTAACAAGGCATAAATGTTTGGCTCTCCCCAAATGCCCCCGAAACATAAGCCTCTTATGAAACTATTTCTATTATCCCTCAGAGCTTAGAGGCAGGAAGGGTGTGTTTTAATGCTAAATCAGCTGTTGAAGTACATAAGCAAAGGTGCTGATGAAACAGCCACATCTCTGGACTTGTGCAACTTTAAAGACTTCATGAAAAGGCCAGTTGCAAAATCGTGAAATTCAGTTTTATGTGGCTCTTGTTTAAAGGGTGAAACGCGTCATGAGGCTTATAAGTGCAACTTAGCCACAGAGGACATTGCCCTTTTCAACAGGACACAAAATTGTACTTTAACAAAAACAGTTTTCCAAAAACAAGCAAGCAAGGAAACAGACACTTATTTCCCTTGGACCTGAATTTTTGGGGGAAGGAAGAATGGTCCTTAAGGAACTCCACAAGATTTACCCCTCTCTTCTTCCTGTTTTGGTGATGGCAGACCATCACCACCCCTGTAGTCTCCTTAGAACAGTAGTTAAGAAAGTGGGGTGGGGTGGGTGGGTTAAAAAAAATTGGGGGGAGTGACCTCCACCCTGCATAACTGCCTTCCCTGGCTAATTTTGGGTTCTCTATGGAGACTGGAGGTCCAAAATGAATCATTTTTGTCTGCTATATTGCTTGAAAAATGTAGTTCAAGTTGAAAAGTTTTGCTCGGTTCATTCATAAGTAAAATATGTCATAAAACATTAAAACAGGGTTTGTTTAATTGTGTGTCATTTCTTGCATATTCGGTCCTTTAGGCATTATAAACAGCAAATGTCTCTCTCTTTTTCTCTGCAGACACTTGGAAGCCTGCCGTCTCTTTGCTCAGCAAATGCTCCCTTTCCATCAAAAATAAAAGCCTTGCAAACAGCAGGAGGGCACTCAAGTATCTGTAGAGAATTGAATCCTGTCACACTCCATTCCATAACTGTTTGCTATTCTGGGAATGATTTGCCCTGATGGAGACTGCAGGCAAGTGACAAAATTCCACTGTATTAGTCAAATTCAAACAAAACAAGCTGAAAACAACCACTTCTGCTTCTTTTTGCGTACCTCTGACCCATTTATGCCTAAAGAAAATGGAGAGCAGACAGAATTTGGGAGAGCTGGAAATGTTGCTAGGTGGGGAATTCTGGGAATCGTAGTTCAAAAGAGAAACATTTCCAAGCTCTAGTTCTAGGACCTTGCTACAAGGCATGCTCTGTCTATCTAAAACTAATCACTTTCAAATCTTATCAAGTTGTAACCAGGGGTTGTCTGCCTGGTTGTGTAGACTGGAGCACCTGATCGGTATCCACTCCCCTACTTAATGCAACACATTGTACCACATCATATTCTGTTTAGGAGGGTGTTTCAACGCACAGATGCAGCCCTTTGGGGGCAGGGTAGTAGAAGGCTTGCAGTTTGGGAAGGTGATCTGAAAACTGGATGCCTCCAACTGAGTGATCAGAAGCACTTTTTGTAGGACAAAGCTACACCGGATACCACTTAGGGATTTCAGCTGGGAGAGCTAGCGTTGCTTTAATTTTTCTTTCAAGTCCTACAGGACAGGTGAAAATCCTGAAGTACTATATGCTTCGCTCAAGATGGGCACGAACCGAGAAAATTGTGGTTCATGATGGTTCATGGTTCGCAGCTGGCTAGAGCACTTTCCTGGGGGATCTGATTTGGGGGGGGGGGTGTTTATAAATCAGATGTCCCAAATCCAATCTTTGCCAGACTTGGAGGGGCTGGGAAGAAGAGTCATTTGAAAACTTGCTCTGAGTTTGGCATCTCTGACTTGCACAGGGGCCATTCTACCACTCCTGGAACTCCCGAATCACACAAATCATAAAGCATACAAATTGCCAATGCTGACAACAGTTCAGTGTTTTGTTTCATTCTGGGCAGGTACATTTCCTCAAAGTTCCACAAAATGGCCTGATTCATGGGTTGTTGTTTTTTGCTTCGTGGTTCATTTCGTACCCATCTCTAATCTATACAAAAATGAAAACAAATAAAATCAAAATAGAAAGTGAAAATGTTGTAGCATCTTAAAGACTAACTGTTATATTTCAGTTTGAGCTTCTCTGGTTACGTCTAATTCTTCAGACATTTGGCTCAAAGTTACATTTATCCTCCTTGACCCCTTGTAATAAACAAGGACTCATTATGTCTTTCTCTGCTGAACAACACCTAATACCCTTGATTAAAACAGTGGAGGAAGTTGAGAAGTCCACTTTCCACAAACTATAGAAATGGCATGGCCTGAAGGCCAATTTAAATTGAGGACTAAATCAGTTAGTCCTCACAGGAATAGGACCATATTGTTAAAGGAGCTTACACAAACATTGACTGCAGAGAGCTTACATAAACATTGACTTTAAAAGTCCAATTCATTCAAGTTAGGACTAGCATTAGAATCTAGCCCTTAATGTTTAATTACAAGCAGAGTATTGTTAAAATACAGGATCATTATTGACAGCCATAAATTTCCCAGCTTAGGTCTCAGGGGAGCATGCTTGCTCTTGAACAAAGCATAGCTGCAATAATCTGTGAGAGAGTATTATGTTGGTATCAGTAATGTTGGTCTAATGAGGTGTGAGTCTCACTTTTGGGTGTTTTAAAGTTCAGAACAGAGTAGAAGGCTGTTGATAGGCTTTGTGGAAGAGAAATTGCTCCAACAATTGATCAGTGCCCTCCAAGGAAGTGTGACACTATGTGACACTACTTTGTATGGAAGTCTGCCTGTCTTTGAACAGCCCACATTAATTGGTAGGGGCTGTCCAGGGTTTCATGGACAGAGCAAGTGAAGACTTCTGACCACGGCTACATCTTTGTCTGCCAACTCCAAGGAGGAGGCTGAAACTCGGGAGACTTTGGCCAAACCTTATGATTTGAAAGAGCCCGAAAGGGGCAAAGGATCAGCATCTCAATCATTTTTTAATTTTCCCTCTCTCTCTCTCTCTCTTTCTCTCTCCTGTATACATCTACATCTACATACATACATACATACATACTGTATCAATCATACACACATACACACACAATCACGTGTGTGTGTGTGTGTGTGTGTACGTACGTACGCATGCACGCACACACACACACACACATGTACATGGGATTTTTTATTATTACCTTGCTTGTAGGGTTGTTCTAAGGATATAAAGATGATGGGGCTTAAATTGCTTGTAACTAACTTGAGCCCCACAGCTTTAAATGGGTCTACTTGAATTATGATTAAATCTAGATTCATCCCAATGTATATGAATCACCCCCTCAAGCACTCAGCAGATGCTAATTTAATCTGGGCCTCATCATTAAATTTGGCCTGGGCGTCATTGGTGTTATATGACACATATGCATCTTTTAATTTTTAAAATAGTTCCCACCCACCACACCCAGTTTATATATTCCTAAATATGAAATACACATGAATGTTCCAAAGTCTGTAGTAAACCTGCTGCAACCCAATGGGAGGAACTAGTTCTAGTGGGCAGATCAGAACCACCTGCTTTGAAACAACAAGGTGGAGGAGAAAGGAGGGGCCTGTGAATATTAACACAACTTCTGTGATTCAGTAATAGGTGTGTCTGAAAGTAGGGTGAGGAACTAGAATAGTACATGATGAGGATGATGAAAACAATGGCAATAATTATATTTTGTTTAAGTAGTACTCAAGCTTAATGCTATGGCTGCTTTGTTGCAGAAGGCTACCTTAACTTTATTTATTTATTTATTTAAAACATTCACACCCCACCTTTCTCCTTAAGAAGCCCACGACAGCTTACAATTTAAAAAGAAACAATATAAAAATTGGAAGGAGGGAGGGGAAAACAACAACAACCCAGCAGCCTCCCCCTCCCCTCAAGCAGCCGATTACTGAGAAAAAGCTTGCCTGGAGAGAGAAATCTTTGTCTGGCTGAGAGAGAAGGAGCCAGCCTGGCCTCACCTGGGAGAGAGAGTTCAACAGCTTGAGAGCAGTGACAGAGAAGGCCCTCTCTCATGTCCTTATGAGGGTGGCGGGGTCGAAAGGAAGGCCTCCACTGATTACCTTAAAACCCTGGTTCATCTTGCCTACCATTTTCAGCTCCAAATAGCAGCGAGAGCAATCTAAGATTTCAGGCAGGATTCTCATGACCTCGAGAGCCCTGGTGTTCTTGGATGGCCTCCCTTCCAGATATCAGCCAGACTTGACCTTGCTTCGTTTCCAAAATCAGGCTGGATCAGTTGCAGTCAGAATAGTATTATGATATTTTCATTCTGCATTTGGAACTAGAGAACGTGTTTCTGTGTATCCTTTGTTTCACACATATATGGACAGATGCATGGAGATACATTTAAGGAATCGCCGCGTCTGATATGGAACTGGGCTGTGGACCTACTAGATGCTTCAACCAGAGGATGAAGCTTTATTTATGGTATGCAAAGCAACATGGATCTCTGGCTTAATGAGGCTGCAAGTTAATTCAGGCCGAAGGGGGAGAACGATTTTGACCCTGGAAACTTGTATAGGTCAATGATGCTAAGGGCTACATGAACTCCGGGAGATTCTTAGACTGATGTTCCAGGATGCTGTTGTGATTGTTACCTGATTAAAAAGAACAGTAAAAATTTCCACTATACATGCACAAGCTGCTTGGCTGAGCCTAAGAAGCTCATTGGGGCCCTGCCCCAGTTTCGGTCTCTCCCTTTTATGCTGTAAGACAGCTTTCTGCGCCTGCTGAGAAAATGAGCACAGAAAATTGCTCCCGAGTCAGAGATGGTATTGTGGAAGGTCACCTTGCCAAGCTATTTTCTTATCCTGAATACCTGAAAGTAGCAAATTCATGTGTCAGGCTGAGCATCAGAGATCTGTAGCTTCTGCATTTAATTTAAAGCATTAAAAAGGCAATTTACGGCTTTGTGCAAAGGTCCCTAAGTTTATCCTTCCCTATTTTTTTTTCCAGACAAGGACAAATTCCAGAAGTGGGGCCATGCAGTCAACCCTTCCCCCAAAATTCTGTGAGCACACATCACACATGATCTGCAGCTGGCACCTTCTTGTCAAATAAAAGCAATACAGGGTTGGGTCCTAGTAATTCCAGGAAAACAGCTGTTTCCGTATCCATTGTCAACCAATGTGTACAATCCCTTAAATATTCACAGGAGAGGTGAATTTTGAAAGGTTTTGCTTTATATCTGGGGAAAGCAGAAATATTGAAAACCTAATCCTGCTTGATAAAAATAGGCTGTGCTGATAGTCTTGGAGGGAAAATTTTGTATTGGCTGTTGGGTGTGGAGAGCTAGGGGAAAAAATAAATACTAACCAATTTCTGTATGATAGAGAAAAAGGCAATTTCACATGCCTGCTTGTAGGAAATGGGATCTGTTTTCTCATACATGGCTTTCTTGGATATGTTTTTTGCAGCTAAACTGTTACCAGTATTTCTTTAAAGCATCACTGCTCTATTATTATTAGCCATTTGAGATAGAAACCGTTCCAGAATAGTCTCCTTCAAAACAGGCTGGTGGCGGAAAAAAAGAAATTTCTTACCAAAAACATAACTGGGGCTGTGTACACTTACATGCAAATGTACTTTTACAACACGCAACCGAGCAACTTTCAGACCGATATGTGAATTACCCCGATTAAAAACTGTAACTCATGAAAGGAAGCTGGGTGAGAAAGTGGTACTTGTGAAAATGGTCGTAGCATCTACCCATTAGCTGGTGAAATAGGAGCTTGGCAATGCGACTGTTGGGTGGATCTGTAGCCGATTGATGGGTCATGTGCAAAACAGTGTTCACCCACTGTTATCCTGGAGAGAAATGACAAGCGGCGGGCAACAAGGTTCTTCTGGGTCCAGTGTTGGTTAGCATCTTTATAAATGACTTGGATACTGATGTGGAGGGGATACACATCAAATATGCAGATGATGTCTTAGTGGGGGTGGTTAGCTAATATTTCAGAAGGCAGTACAGGCCTGAACAGGCCAAAATGAATCCAGTGAGTTTCAACAGAGATAGAAATGTTGTACTTAGGTAAAGAAACTCAGAGGCATAAATACAGAATGAGTGATATCTAGTTTGACAGTAGTGTATTTGAAAAGGATCTCAGGGTTTTAGCTGACAACAAGCTAAACACAAATCAACAGTGTGATAGAGCAGCAAGAAAACCTAATGCCATTTGTGGGTGCATCAATAGAATCACAGTGTCCAGACCAAGGGAAGTAATAGTATTTCTCTCTCTTGCTTTGGTCAGATCTCACCTAGAATACTGTGCCCGCTTCTGGGCACTATTGTTTCAGAAGGATATTGACAACCTGGAAAATGTCCGACCAAGATGATGAAGGGTTTGGAAATGGTTGAGGGACTTGGGTAGGAGGAATAGTTGAGGGACCTTGGTATGGTTAGCTTGGAGAACAGAAGACCTACACCTGATACAATAGTCATCAGGTATCTGAAGATGTGACATATGGCATAAGCTTGCTTTAGTGATTCCAGAGGATAGGACCCAAACCAGTGGATTAGAATTATGATGAAATAAGATTACAGCTAAACATTAGGACGAATATCCTGGTGGTAAGAACTGGAAAAGACCCTGATGTTGGGAAAGTGTGAAGGCAAGAGGAGAAGGGGACGACAGAGGATGAGATGGTTGGACAGTGTCATCGAAGCAACCAACATGAATTTGACCCAACTTCGGGAGGCAGTGGAAGACAGGAGGGCCTGGTGTGCTCTGGTCCATGGGGTCACGAAGAGTCGGACACGACTAAACGACTAAACAACAAAAAGAACTGTTTGCCAATGGGACCTACTACTTTAGAAACTAGTGGCATCTTCTTTGGTGGAGTTTTTTTTAAAAAGACATTGGATGGTGATCTGTCAATAATGCTTTAGCTGTGGATTCCTGCTGCAATGGGGAGTTAAATTAGATGATCCATGGGGAATCCCTCTCTAGTATTCGCTGATTGTATGTTGTACATGAAAGGTGGGTCTCAATACGTTGGACTCCAACACACATCTGCCCCCATCAGCAATAACCAATTGTGAGGGATGGTAGGACTGGTAGTCTAAAAGTCCCTCTGGAGAGGAACAGTTTGCCCATCCTTGTAAGTTATGAGTGGTGTGTGCGTGTGTGAGTGAGGGGGGGGATTGAGAGAGTGAGAGAGAGCAGGAAGATTCAAAAGGATGAGAGGATGGCTGACATCCTTACTTACTCCTAAGTAGATTTCGGTAACCAGTTGTTGTCATCTAAGTATGTTTAAGAAAATGCCTAATGTCTGGATTGAGTCAGGAGATGGTGACATCATCAAGTACCAGCAAAACTGCATCCCGTCCCATACCTTTTCAACAGTTCCATGCCTTAAGTGTTTGCTGTTGATTCTCTAACTGGTCTCACAACATGCATTGCATTTCTTAGAAATATTGCAACCAACATTCTCTCTAATTTTCATCCCTGCTGCGTGGGAGCCTTGCCTGTCTGCACGCGGGGATGGGGTTTCATCCGAAACCCGGAAGTAAACAGGCATCGACACTGGCTGCCACTGCGAGGTGCTGATGGAGCTCTTCATGAGCGCACGCTCAGCTGAATGGGGACATTGATTGCAACCTATGTATGATGCCTTTAAGAGGTTTTACCTGGGAGGGACCTTTCTGAACTGGGCTGAATGTCAATTAATCCAGTAGAAGCCAATTGTTCCCTCTCTGCCACAGAATTTTAAGATGTCTTTCTACTCAAGTCTTCTTTTCCCACCCTTTTTAGTCAGACAGTTAGGGGACAATTAGAGCAATGTCAGAAGTCTGTCAGTCCAGTCAGTAAATCAGTCATGAAGCTAGTTAACTAGTTACGTCCTTTTCATGTAACCGGTCACTATTTTTCTACAGAATGCTGTTTATCTTGATGTATGAAGAAATGTGAGTAAATGGAACCTTTTATTCTTTTCCCACTGTCTCTGAGTAAATTGTTGAGACAGTACATGCCAGTTGAGAACTAAGCAATAAGGAGTGGTCTACTGTGGGAGACTTGAAGCTAATTCTGCTTTGTAGGTCTCTGAACTTTTATCAACTGCTTAGCTAGAGTTTTTTTAAACCAATAATTTCCACACTCTGCCAATAGTATTTTTCATCTTTGTAGAAAACTCAGACAATTAGAATGAATGATGAACTTTTCATATAAGTGAGTTTCCCATCTGAAAGCAAACATTCAATTACTGTTTAGAGACAGTTTGATTACAGAACAGCTTGTTCACTTCTATTTCATGCTCTTCTCGGGAAAATGTAAGGCCAGTATCCTATTAAGTGTCTCTTGACTGAAATCCTGTTGCTTAGTGTAGTAAGTCACACTAGAGTAGGATGAATCAGTGGTGATTTGGTGAGTCAACTGCTCTGTAAGTTCCATTGATTCAAAGGAGCCTACTCTAGTTGTGACTTAACTACTTACAGAGAAGTTGACTCACCAAATCCTCACTGATTCAGTGGGCGTATTCTAGAGTGACTTACTACACGGAGCAACAGGATTTCAGCTATTGAAGGCCTGCCAGTGGAATAGCACACAACCCTGTCACTTGTACAAGTCTTGTCACTGCACAAGCAGGAGTGGGTTTATCATGGGGACTACTGCTTGTGTAACACCAATGCATCAGTGATGTAGCCAAGTAGGGAAAAAGCAGGAACTAAGTGACACTGTTTTATCTGTCTCCCATATATTTGATTCTACAGATGAAAGTGTGCCAGTGATTATATGAGTGTAAACAGAAATGAAAATGCATGGAAAGGACAGGAAAAATTAGAAGGTATATGTAGTTTTCTACTTTGGAAAAATTGCCCAAATGGTCTCAAGCATTAAACTGAGAGGTTACATGCTTTACAAAAACCCAGGCATGGTTCAGTGTTACACTTCTGAAGGAGGGACAATTGTTGGCCAAGCAATAGATGTGCTAAGAGGGAGGATTTTTCCTATGTTCCAGGAGCTTGGAAAACCTCTTGTGCTCATGTCTTTCCCCCCCACTTAGGTTGCCATTAGTTTGAAATGTAGCTGGATTACAACTCCTACCATCCTTCATTACTGGACCTGCTGGCTGGGGCTGACAGGAGTTGGGAGTGCAACAACATATGGAGGGACACGTTCCCTGCTCCCACCAGTAAGATAGGTTGCGGTATCCAGATTCCTGTCAAGTAAAACAGAGCATCCTAGTTTAAGCTTGACAGCACTGTGCACACGGAAGATAGCTGCAGGTGGTTGGATGGAAGCACTTCACCTAGTAATTAGGTTGAGAATCCAGTTCTTCCTCTTTGACTGAAGTGTGTGGTTCATGGTATCAGTTTGAGGAAGCATCAGTCACATTGCTTGTTGCATGTGAAAGCAGAGTAAGCAGGGGAGGTGACTGCAGTTTCTCATTTGAACTCCATCAGAGCTATCAGACTCTGCCTTGCCCTAAGTGGCTAAACTTGTCGTGTCCAGTCAGAAAGAAGTAGAACTGATGGCTCAGGAAAGAAGATCCTCCTGTTCCCACACGTCGTCTTCTTCGTGTTCTGGTAAGTTGTACAAAACTGAGTGGCTTGTGATCGATCTGCTTCTCCTTTGAGCAATTTGTCAGTTCTGCTGTGCGCTTAGCAAGAGGAACGGAAAGTCTGGCGTTCTGTTTGTGCTCTCTCTCTCAGCACTCCTGCCGTCTGTCTCTTTTGAAGTGGGGCTCCCCAAATCCCCCTTTCCTCCCCAGGGCTTCTAGGGCAGGTACTCCACATACTTCAAGCTGTCACAACTTTTTCTTCTTCTTCTAAAGTTGAGAATTTATATTATGGCGCCACAAGCATTATTTCTGTATTAGTTAATACTCCTTATCATCAGTCAGGACTTTATTTTAATATTCTTTTTGGAACATTTTTTTTAAGCTGCTGGTGTTCCTCCTCTAGATTTCTCTCTGCCCACCTTTTGATATGTTGTACCCCTTCTTCATTCTTCACACCACAGTAATCCCGGATGGCATTGCTAGTATTTGCCTCAGAGATGTAATTGGCAGGGTATTGCCGTAAACCCGGTTACATCTATATCCCACTTTTCATCCAGGGAGCTCAAGCTTGCCTCCCCATTTTTATATTCAGAAGAACACTATGAAAAGAGCTAGAAATGGTGACTACTCTAATGTCACTCAGTGAGAAGCAGACATTTATGACTTTACCATGACATAGCACCAGTTATTTCATGCAGAAGCTGCCTTATCTGACCACATAATATATATATGCAAACACTGAAAAGTCAACCTGTATGTTCCAATTCTCATAGATTTTTGCTTTTCCTCTGAACAGTTTAGGCTGTATATATACCTCAAAGAATATTATAGTGTCTGTCAAGGCCTTATTATCTTAAGGATTGGTGAAGATTACACTACGTATACTATAAGAACTTGTTTGAATAATTTTTAATCTCAACCCTTGAAGGGTTATATGTATATTTAATAAACAATACATTAAAATGCCTAAAATACCCTTTATCTAAGCCAGGGTGGGCATCCTCAGCTCCTGCATTTCAGCCTGCGGGGATGAGAAAATTTTAGCCAAGACTGGGGGACCTGTAGCCATCCAGATGTTGTTTAGTTGCAAATCACACCAGTTGGTGATGGATGGGAATTTACCTTATTTTCATTGATAGTAACTTTTCCAAATGTGCAGATTAGAGTTTAAAGATATTGGGACATGGGAAAAAATTAAAGTGACTTTCACACTTCCTTAGAATTAGCCCTAGCCAATATAGCCAGTGATGAAGAATGGTGGGAGATACTTCCAAACATCTGGAGAGCCATACATGCCCAATTTTTTGTTCTCAGGAAGCACTGGGGAGAATACCAGTCCTCCAAATGAGCAAAAATGATGAAAAATGATTCCTGGATGTCATCCATTTTCACTTTTGTGGATTGGAAAGCTTCTGTATTCCAATTTATTGTGAAACCAGTTCCCGAAGGCGTCTAAGAGTAAACCATGAGACACACACACACACCATTTTTGCATCTGGGGGTCCATGAATGACCTTAGATGCCTGCATGTGGCCATTGAGAAACACTTGCCCTCCCCATTTAAATCTTCTCTACCAGCTGACATCAGAAAATGGGAATGAGGCATGTGCCATCCTGATTGCTGTTTCACACCCTCCACCCCATTACCAGATTAAAAAATTCAGCTGAATTGGTGTTAGGCGGGTTGCAACTTCTCCAGTGATGCTGAGGTTGCAGCTTTCCCCTTAGTATGAAAAAAAAAAAAGGGGGGGGGGAAGAGAGACAGTAGTTTTTGCTGAATCAGAATCATGAGGGGGAATGGTATGAATTTACCCGTCCCTCACAGTTGCAATCAAAATCGCTATCCATAATAGCAGCACTGGAACAACTCTTCAGTGACGAACTGGTATTTGCTCTGCTCCAGGGAAAAATGGTTGGGGCTCTGGTGGGCTACAATTAACTCATATGTAAATTTTCAAGGGGTTGCCCAGCATATATAGGAAACAAAGCAATTAAGAGAGAGCATTAGGAGAGGAGAGATGAAAGAACAATGTTCCAAGATTAAAGGGAAGCAAAGGGTAAAAAGGTTGAAATCATATAGAATTAAAGGAACAAAACATATAAAGCCATATAGCATTATCTCCTTTGTCAGAGATTGGTATAGTTCTCTTAAGATGCAACAATGCACAGAGATGATATGTAGTGTCAGAGAAGGTTATCTTTGTTTTTAAAAGATCCATAGCTATGATAAATGATGATTTTAAAAACAGTTTGAGGGATTGATTGCTCATTACTGAATACATGATAAAACTTTTATATTCCTTTGGGCCACACAATGGAGAACAAAAGTGAGTTCAGTTCACATTTGTCATAAGACATTGTGTGCAAAATGGAAACAAAGGTCGCAATGTCATGCAGCTACTCATGTGACTGTCATACTAGCAGACGGAGTTCCCCCTTAAATTTGCTGTGCTGGAATCCACATCTTGAACCAAACAAAAAGAACAGTCTGGTCCAATCTATTTAGGAACACAGGACTAAGAGATTTTTCAGGTTGGACACTGACTAGTAGGCAAAATGCCTGAGGTCAGTGTGCTCTGTAAAGGATAGTGGTTGGACAGAACTGAATTACTAGATGTGACTCACACAATCAAAAAAGCTCTACGTGAATAAAGCACTCATATCCAGCATGTGCAGGTCTTTGCTGGATTGAAAACATTTTTGACACAGCAAGCGTTGATTTGCTTCATGGCCACTTCTACAGAACTCTTAAAAAGACATGAAATTAGGCAGATTTTGCACCAATGTACTGAGTGAAGGCTCAAATTACTACTTCAGCACAAAGGCTAAGCTATAACCATCACATGAGTAGTGCTGTATGAATGGCAACCAGTACAGTACTCCAGTGATAGCATAAATGGAATTTTGACACAAATCCGTTGACTTGACTCCATATGCTTTATACTTTCCAAAACTGATTGCTTACAAAACAGATAGCATCATCATTGAGTGAAGGAAGAGATCAAGCACCAAGATCTGAGTGCAGTGTAGTGGTTCATTTGAAACATAAACTACAATAAAGAAGAGCAAACAAGAAAAGAGATCTTCTCAGCAAGAAGGTGAAGATTTTCTGTCTGTAGTCACACAAAACTATCCAAAGAGGATACAGATAATTCACAACCGGACAGCAGGATCAGAAGCAGGAATTTACATATTTGGTGCGATCATGTAGTTGAAAATCACCTATCCTAAGATGTGGATATTTTTTAAGAATTCCAATGAACATTAAAGGTTCTTTTTATTTATTTCATAAATGCAGTTATATATATTCAACATATTAAAATAGAAAACATTATCTGATTAATTTTACATAGAAAATATGAATACAATAATAAAATACTGAAAATATTTAAGCACCAGAACATTAAGAGTATTTATTGGCATAGATTTTATGAATATATATGGAACACGCTCAGTAAAGTGCAATTAAATCCAATCCAATATAGTGATGAAGGTTCTGAGATTAGAATTACTCTATATGATTTTGTATTACAGATGACTTGGCCAAGGAACTAGAACTTTTCAGTGGTAACATTATCGAAAGCCAGACTTCTAAAATCTGACGTGAGAAACAAATTATTCAAAAGAGTTTTGGCTTGTCTGTAATGTATTTTTTAAATAGAAAAGATGAATGAAACTCAGAACAACTGATAAAATTGAAATCAACTGTAACTCACAAGCCAATGCAGCTGGAGTTGGAAACCATGGCCCCTGCAGGTATTTTTGGACTGACTACAGCGGACAGAGTTGATAGCAAGCTACAGTCCACAAATGTCTGGCGGGCCACAGGTACCTCTCTCTTCAATACAGAATAGATGATTATTATTATTATTTGGGGGTTAGGAATAAAACAAGACAGAAAGGCAACAGACTTGCATGCTTTAAAAGCAGGTCCTGTTACCATCATGACTAATTTGAACCCCAGTGCCAGAAAAGCAAAACAAACACTGCTATACATTAAGGCTACAGTCCAAAAGAGGTAAATGTGCTTAATTAATTAATTCTTTAAATCAATAGTTTTAACTTTGCATAACTCTGTGGTAAGTGCAGCCAAACTCACAAACATTAATTACTAATCAACTTTTACAAAACCAGAAAATTTAACAGAACTGTCAAACTGAGGATCCATGATAAATGTAGAACTTTGGAATGGTAGGTTTTGTGCTCAGTTCTGAGTGCTTAGGTCCACTGAAGTCATGGATGAGTGTCTACGAAAGTCACTGCACCAGGTGCACTTTGGGTATTTAGGGATTCTGCTATAACCTTGAAGAGTGCATTGTAAATGCCTTTGAATATTCAAAACTTCACCTTCTCATACACAAAACAAATGTCTATAAACATGCTATACTAGTGGATAGCCCATTGTTTAACCATAACTGCTCAGAGTTTTCTACTGTTACTCCACAATTAAAGAAGCACTCAAAACTGACCTTGGAGATTACTGCATTATGTATTTTCTCACTTTGACAAATTAAAAAAAAAAGTCAGTGCTGGGAGTATTTTGTTTTTAAATTGAGAACATTTAAGTACAGAGACTATTTAACCAAGACAACTTTGTATTGTCCTTCTATGTTGCTAGCTGTAACATACTTCAAAGTAGTAGTTACTACCATTCTATTCAAATTCCTTTCCTATGCTTGCGATTTCCTAATTTGTTTCTTCAATATCTCACATGATTTACAGCATGTATTTCAGGGGAGGGGAGATATGATTACAGCAATAACTCTGAACTCCTACACACCATGGTTGTTGGTGTTGGACGTTTTGTGCTAAAATACAGGAAAATAACTTCTGTAACATCACAGAACATAAAAACAACAAAACCTAATGGAATAATGTGGTTCAGTTCTATCTAGCTACTTCAGTTTTGTAGACCATGTCCCAAAGAAGAACAGGGGATTGTGTTCCTGCAAAACTATAGTTCTTTTCTTTTCATCATGATGTACAGTGCCTTCTCACATGGAACAAACTATGACACAGTATAGTAAAAAGAAGCTCCTGAATCTTTGGAACTATAGCAGGAATTTCAGGGAAATATGGCTACAAGATACATATTAGATGCAAACAGTTTGGTATAAAATAGCTGTAATACTTCTGGAAAACATGAACAAAAGAGACCACCGCTATTAGGATGCAGCTTTTCCATTTCAAACTGCATAATCAGATACTGTGTACACACACTTTATGTATAAACAATATAGGAAAGTCTATTACTTACTTTACACTTACATTTCAAAGGAAATGTTACATTTTATGTACAAAATATATTATTTTTACACAACTTGTATCCTTCTGTGTGACAGAAACAAAGAGAAAGTTATAAGCATCTTTAGCTCTGTAACAGTTATTACATTATCCAGTGAATATGACTTCTTTAATATTCTGTGTTTCTTCTTATATAGTAATAAATATTAACAAAGTCACTGTACATGCTGATTAAAGGCATAACTCTTAGCCCTATAATTTTTAGGTTTTGACGAACCACACAGTCTCATTTTGGCAGTTCACATCATTCTGCAGAATGTTACTGGTTCTTTGCCTTTTCCCAACTGAATTATATCCACAGGGCAGATTTTATAGGCATTACTCTTTAGTTGCTTGGACTATACAACAGGTAGAAACAAAAAGTACTAATGGCAACTAATAGAAATACAAACAACAGAGTCAATTGCTGGAACCAGACACAGCAGTCAATCTGTTCTTGAAGTCTTCTGTTAGCTTGCAAAAGCTGTGTTAGCTGTAAAAAAGGAGGAAAAGAAAGTGTAGAAGGATTTTCAAAATTGTATGAATTTGGTTTTTTTCTTACATCTATTACAGTAACTGAGAGTTGCTGGTTTATTATACAACATAACTATTTGAAAATATTACCGTATTTTTAGCTCCATAAGGCGCACCTGACCATAAGACGCACCTAATTTTAGAGGGAGGAAAACAGGAAAAAAAACTTCTGTCACGCCTGGCTGTCTGGGCGGCGCTGCGGAGTCTCCCCCGTGGCCTGGGTGGCGGCGGGAACCATAGCCCAAGTAGTAATTGTGGGCTCCCCACTCTCGTTTATCGTTACCTGGTTCCCCCCACACACCCTTATTTTTGGGGGAGTGCAGAAGAGACACCTCAGCCAGTCCCTGACGGGCGTCCTGAGAGATAGAAGAGAGAAAGAGAAGGGAGGCGGGAAGGGGAGAGGAAGGAAGGGGAAAGTGTGAAGAGGAGGAGCCGCCGCCGCCGCCGTGTGAGCGAAGGAAGGGCTGGCAGAGCGAAAAGCAAGGCGAGGGCGAGAAGAAAGCTGAGATGAACGAGCAGAAGAGAGGAAAGCTACGGAGGGGAGGAGGAGGGGGAGAAGGAGCTTGTTGTGCTCCCCCATTTTGAGTCTCCCCTCACATCGCATTCCGCTGGTGGCGGCGGCGCGGGGCTGCGGCAGGTGCCCCTCTGACGTTCAGGTCCCGGCCTAGTGAGGGGGATGCGGAGAGACGAGAGAAACCCGGAGCGGGGGGTCGACGGAAGAGGAGGAGTACAGCGGCATGGGCTCTGGGGGGGGGGTCTGCACCATTTTTTACAGTATTCGCTCCATAAGACACACACACTTTCCCCCCCACTTTTTTTGGGGGGGGGGGAAGTGCGTCTTATGGAGCGAAAAATACGGTATATGCAATAGCTGTGATCATACTGGCTTGTATCCAAGTGTTAGTTCCAACTAGAGCAAACCCACTGAATGCACCTACTTATTAAATTAACACTTATGTCAGTCTACTTAGGACTAAATGTGGTCCATCTGGAGCAGGAACTGGCAAGTCACTCCAGTATCTTTGCCAAGAAAACTCCATGGACAGAAACAAAAAGGCTAAAAGATATGACGCTGGAAGATGAGCCCCTCAGGTAGGAAGGCGTCCAACATGCTACTGAGGAAGAGCAGAGGACAAGTACAAGTAGCTCCAGAGCTAATGAAGTGGTTGGGCCAAAGCCGAAAGGACGCTCAGCTGCGGACGCATCTGGAAGTGAAAGGAAAGTCCAATGCTGCAAAGAAAAATACTGCATAGGAACCTGGAATGTAAGATCTATGAACCTTGGTAAGCTGGATGTGGTCAAACAGGAGATGGCAAGAATAAACATTGACATCCTGGGCGTCAGTGAACTAAAATGGACGGGAATGGGCGAATTCAATTCAGACGATTATCATATCTACTACTGTGGGCAAGAATCCCATAGAAAAAATGGAGTAGCCCTCATAGTCAACAAAAGAGTGGGAAAAGCTGTACTGGGATACAATCTCAAAAATGATTGAATGATTTCAATACGAATCCAAGGCAGACCTTTCAACATCACAGTAATCCAAGTTTATGCACCAACCACCAATGCTAAGAGGCTGAAATTGACCAGTTCTATGAAGACTCACAACACCTTCTAGAACTGACACCAAAGAAAGATGTTCTTCTCATTATAGGGGATTGGAATGCTAAAGTAGGGAGTCAAGAGATAAAAGGAACAACAGGTAAGTTTGGTCTTGAAGTTCAAAATGAAGCAGGGCAAAGGCTAACAGAGTTTTGTCAAGAGAACAAGCTGGTCATCACAAACACTCCTTTCCAACAACACAAGAGGCGACTCTACACATGGACATCACCAGATGGGCAATACCAAAATCAGATTGATTATATTCTCTGCAGCCAAAGATGGAGAAGCTCTATACAGTCAGCAAAAACAAAACCTGGAGCTGATTGTGGCTCTGATCATCAGCTTCTTATAGCAAAACTCAAGCTTAAACTGAAGAAAGTAGGGAAAACCATGGGGCTAGTCAGGTATAATCTAAACCAAATCCCTTATGAATACACAGTGGAAGTGAAGAACTGATTTAAGGAACTCGATTTGGTGGACCGAGTGCCTGAAGAACTATGGATGGAGGCTCGTAACATTGTACAGGAGGCAGCAACAAAAAACATCCCAAAGAAAAGGAAATACAAGCAAAATGGCTGCCCAATGAGGCCCTACAAATAGCGGAGGAGAGAAGGGAAACAAAATGCAAGGGGGATAGGGAAAGTTACTGACAATTGAATGCAGACTTCCAAATAATAGCAAGGAGAGACAAGAGGGCCTTCTTAAACGAACAGTGCAAAGAAATAGAGGAAAATAATAGAAAGGGAAAAACCAGAGATCTGTTCAAGAAAATTGGAGATGTTAAAGGAACATTTGTGCAAAGATGGACATGATAAAGGACAAAAATGGTAGGGACCTCACAGAAGCAGAAGACATCAAGAAGAGGTGGCAAGAATACACAGAGGAATTATACCAGAAAGATCTGGATGTCCCGGACAACCCAGAGAGTGTGGTTGCTGACCTTGAGCCAGACATCCTGGAGAGTGAAGTCAAGTGGGCCTTAGAAAGCATGGCTAACAACAAGGCCAGTGGAGGTGAAGGCATTCCAGTTGAACTGTTTAAAATCTTAAAACGCTGTTAAGGTGCTACACTCAATATGCCAGCAAGTTTGGAAAACTCAGCAGTGGCCAGAGGATTGGAAAAGATCAGTCTACATCCCAATCCCAAAGAAGGGCAGTGCCAAAGAATGCCCCAACTACCGTATAATTGCACTCATTTCACACGCTAGCAAGGTTATGCTCAAAATCCTACAAGGTAGGCTTCAACAGTATGTGGACCGAGAACTCCCTGAAGTACAAGCTGGATTTCGAAGGGGCAGAGGAACTAGAGACCAAATTGCTAACATGTGCTGGATTATGGAGAAACCCAGAGAATTTCAGAAAAACATCTACTTCTGCTTCACTGACTACGCAAAACCCTTTGACTGTGTGGACCACAGCAAACTATGGCAAGTTCTTAAAGAAATGGGAGTGCCTGACCACCTTATCTATCTCCTGAGAAATTTATATGTGGGACAGGAAGCAACAGTTAGAACTGGATATGGAACAACCGATTGGTTCAAAATTGGGAAAGGAGTACGACAAGGCTATAAATTGTCTCCCTGCTTATTTAACTTATATGCAGAATACATCATGCGAAAGGCTGGACTGGAGGAATCCCAAAACGGAATTAAGATTGCCGGAAGAAATATCAACAACCTCCGATATGCAGATGATACCACTCTGATGGCAGAAAGTGGGGAGGAATTAAAGAACCTCTTAATGAGGGTGAAAGAGGAGAGCGCAAAAAATGGTCTGAAGCTTAACATCAAAAAAACTAAGATCATGGCCACTGGCCCCATCACCTCCTGGCAAATAGAAGGGGAAGATATGGAGGCAGTGGCAGATTTTACTTTCTTGGGCTCTATGATCACTGCAGATGGTGACAGCAGCCACAAAATTAAAAGACGCTTGCTTCTTGGGAGGAAAGCGATGACAAACCTAGACAGCATCTTAAAAAGCAGAGACATCACCTTGCCGACAAAGGTCCGCATAGTCAAAGCTATGGTTTTTCCAGTAGTGATATATGGAAGTGAGAGTTGGACCATAAAGAGGACTGACTGCCGAAGAATTGATGCTTTTGAATTGTGGTGCTGGAGGAGACTCTTGAGAGTCCCCTGGACTGCAAGGAGATCAAACCTATCCATTCTGAAGGAAATCAACCCTGAGTGCTCATTGGAAGGACAGATCCTGAAGCTGAGGCTCCAATACTTTGAAGAGAAGAAGAGAAGACTCCCTGGAAAAGACCCTGATGTTGGGAAAGTGTGAAGGCAAGAGGAGAAGGGGACGACAGAGGACAAGATGGTTGGACAGTGTCATCAAAGCTACCAACATGAATTTGACCAAACTCCGGGAGGCAGTGGAAGACAGGAGGGCCTGGCGTGCTCTGGTCCATGGGGTCACGAAGAGTCGGACACGACTTAACGACTAAACAACAACAACACTTACGACTAATATTCAGCCCAGTATAGCAAATATGAAAAGCTAATAGTAGCATTCATGACCACTAGTATAACAGGGTTTCAAGATATATGAGACATTTAAAGGATGATTTTACTAGTACCACATTCCAGTGAGTTTCCAATGCCAATGAGGAATTTGAATTCAGGTCTCCTGAGTCCTACTCCAACATTCTATGTCCTACATCACACCGGAAGCTCATTTCTCACATTAGATATTTTTAAAACAGAGGTACCATACGTTTAAAGAAAGTGGAGAAGAAGCAACAAAGGATTAATTAATTCTTCCAGCATATGCTAAAGAGCAGCATTTCAAGAACTGGCACAACTACTTTCTGCTTTGGATATACACAAAGTATAGTATTTTAAAAAGGATATTAAGAAAGTTGAGTGATCTCAGCCCTGGAAAGGAGTTCTAGAACTCAGAAATGCTTGCTAAAAGAGAAAAGGTATTAGAAACCCTCAAGCTTGCTCCAGCTCAGATTAAAATCTATCCAAGGTAGGTAAGTGGTGGTTGTTTTAAGAGCTGTTGCAATTGGTGTTTAATGTTTCTATTTTTATGTCTGTTTTCTGTTTTACGAGCTGTTACCCACTCAGAGTAGTGCTGTGACACTAACGGGAGCGGGATACAAATTAAATACATAAATACGTAAGAAAAGGACTGAAAGGTGTCCACTTGTATATGAAGAGTGTATCACTACATATACAGAGAGGCACCTGTCAGCTACTCCTTGAACTATAGAGCAAGACAGTTTGGCTTGGTTTTTAAGAGTATGAGAGGCTGAAGGCAGAAATGGAACCATGAATTGCTCAGTCCTTTAAATCCAGTCTCTTATGGCAGAATACCCTAATAAACGACATATTAACATTCCCAAGTGTTACCTGTAAGTGTAAATCTTCATTGCTTTTTGCAGGAACGCTAAAGGCATTTTCATTTAATGTTAAAGTAGAAGGCTTGCTGCTTTCAATTACATGACATCTTAACCTAGGAAAAATACAACATTTTACCGATTAGTAAAATTATATGATGACATAATTGTATTTTTATTTCTCTCCTCCTCTTGTTTCATGATTTCTGTTAAGAAGCTTGCACTTTTTTCACATGTTTAATAACTCAACTTTTTTTTCAGTTCCCCTTGCCACTATATATATAGTGACCAAAGAGAGTATGAGCATCCATCACTGCAGTACTTCAACCTAAGAAGACCTAACGAGGCTCTTATGGCAGAATACAGAGATCAATTTAGGATATAAACATAAGATTTGAATGCTACTGCCTCAAGAAGTGTGAGTAGACTATGGCATCCAATAGGGTCAGAATATGTATCCCTGTCTCTAAATGTATATGATGTTACATGGGTTGTGAGGCATACTGCAAAAGAAGTTGCTGGCAGCTAATCTTATCTAATTTTTTTCTGCAGTGCAGAGCTGGTAATCTAATGTAGCATTAATAAAAGGAATTGGGGGGGGGGGGGGAGGAAAACTGCAGAGTATACAGCCAAACACAGAACATGCATGGAAAACTTCAACTGTCTCCAACAGCTTGAGCTTGGAGTGAGACACTGAAAGATAAATCATGCACTTACCTGCTTCCATTACTACTAGAGTACATTTATAGGACTATGACCACTTTTGTGATGAGTAACAATATCAGTAGTGTTCTACACATTACTGTACCATATAGCCATAACATCATAAATAATGTTTTAGCCTCTCTCTCTCTCTCTCTCTCTGTGTGTGTGTGTGTGTGTAATTAAAAATACCACCTTTTCTTTTTACAACCGACACATGTACCAATTGCATCAACTTTACATTTCACTAGTTTCTGCTAAGACACGAAAGATATAAAACAATTACATGTGTGGCAGTTCACATTTATTTTAGGTTGCAAAAACAAATCAAGTAACCCTCTTAAAACATGAATTACTTACCTATGCTCCAACACTTTGCTTCTGGGGACTTCTTTCCAAAACTGAGTCAATTCTTGTGTCCCTACAGCAGAGCACTGGTCCATTTCTGCTGCCATAATCAGAAAACGGTCTTGCAGGGAGACTGTACAACCTGGTCAAGCAACAAAAGCTGTTGGTCCTATGAGGAAGGATGTGAAAAACCTCACAGGCTTTAGAAACATCTTGCTTTGCTACTGAAGATGCATAGTAACTAGAAGCACCAACCACAATCTACAAATTCACGAAGTTTAGAAAGAAGAACGGTAGGAAGTCTAGAAATGGTGTACATCCTATGTTTGGTCCTTTATTTATTCAATGAATGGATCCAAGTAAAATGACTGAGATTGCCCACCCCCCCTGGATGACTTCAGATGGGAGGCAGCAATCTCAGTCATTTTACCTGGATTTCTTGGATAAATTCAACACCTTGGGATGGTCTTCTAAAAAAGAATATGACTGTGCTGCAGTTGTTCTAGAATATCCTACTCTAAAAATTAGTTGCCAGTAACATTTTTAAACTAAACACTACACTACACACACACACACACACACACTTACTTTTAGAAGAACAGTAAATGTTTAACTACAAGAAGGCTAATTTGAGCGGACTAATTCAAGTGTTCTGCTGATGAAAATTTCTTCAATTCCCACTCCCAATACAGCACTCAGCGTCAGAGGAAAAGTAGCCAGGATGTTTTTCCAACACTCCAACACACCTGTAAAGGGGGGCTAGAGTGGGAAGGAGAAAACAACCCCTCTGCTCACTTGCACTGGATTGAGTAGTCCATCTGCGGATGTCCAAGCTGCCCACTACTATAATACATTTCCACATATTTAGATATATATAAAAACAATTTTACACTACCTTTTACTTATCCGTCCAACATTAAATATGTAGCAAAATTTCAGAGTAAATTAAAAATGACAAGGTTTAAATGTTAACAGCATGATCAATATTTTCATATTTTATAGTTTTTATTATAGTGTACTAGATGTTCATTAGATGTAAGGTGATATAAAATATTTGCCATGATGATGATGATAGTGGTAATATCATAAGGATGATCATCAATAGGAATGGGAATTTCAGGTGAACACAAATGGGAAAAAGATAAAAAAGGCTTTTTACTTTTTTTTAATTCTTTTGCTAATTTCTGAAAGGGAGCCTCTAAAATCTGAATGCTTCATTTTAACAAAAGACAGGATAAAGAAAGTGGTGGGTTCTTTTGTGTTTCTCTCTTTTTCTTTGCCCTTTCCTTCACATCTTGTCTGTCAAATTGACAAGGAAAGATCTGATCAAATAGTGTAGCGAGGGCTGCTATCAGCAGCAAATCAGAATGTTCAGTAGGTGCGGAGAGGAATGCAAAGTTGTAAAGGGACATGGATTGGTTAGAACCCAGGGATGAATGTTTTTTTATTTCTGTCTTTCCTTGTGGGTGGGATTTGTGTGCTGTTGAACTCTTTGGTGCCCTCCATCTTGATCGTGCTATCTGTTCTGTGCCAGTGGATCCTTTCTGGCTCTTTTCCTCCCCCCGCCCCCCCCCCCCCCCCCGGCCAAGTTTCTTCAGATTATGGTTGCTGCTATCAACAGGTAGCCTTCCTATGGTGCCACCATGACTCTCTGGGATTATTTTGTTGATTTCTCCCCTGTCGATTTCTTGGGGATTTTTGCCCCCTTTCCCTTCCTGGATTATTTGTCCTGCCTGCTGATTTGTGCTGGTAGTGGATGCAAGGAAGGAAGAGAAGAATGGAAATGGAGAGAGAAACCTCTTCATATTCTAGTCATTTTAGATTAATGTGGCTTTGATTGTATTATTGTTCTTATTGGCTTTCTTGTTTTTCTTAGTTTTTGGAGAGAAGGGGCAATGAGTTTTAAGGTTGTTGTCCCCCCCCCCCCCCCCAGTTTGTGTTTCTGGGTTGGGTTTTCCGTGTTAGACTTATTTCTTAAAAATAATTTTATTTAATTTATTGTGGATTGCCCCACTTTTTAAAAATAGTTTTAAAGGTTCTGGGGATTTGAACTGTTGTCTAACTTACCCCTGCTTTTCTGTAGTATTTTAAGGATTTTTTTTTTTTTAGGGCTTCTGGACAAGTGCCAGACAAACACAAGTGGGGAGAAATAAAATAAAAGCAGCCAAAGGAGCCAGTAGGCACCCCCTGCAAGAACCCAAAACAAATCAAACCTGAAAGTTTTCCCAATGTACTTCACTAATCACCACCACCATCATCACAGTTACCATCTCATTTGTTAAATCCTCTATGGCTCAATGAAAATTTCATTTTCTGAAGCCCAAAAATGATGACGTTAAGCACTTTAAGTTAAGCACTTTAGTAATTAAAAATTAAATTAAAATTATTTTCATTATGATGTCAATCAAAGCTCTCAAGAAAATAAACAAAAATTAAATGTCTTTAAAGTATACTGTAAACATGCTGTATATTTGTAAGCTATCTCTAAATTGCAAAGCCCTTTATTCATAGTAAAAACTAGCTGCAACTAGTCATTTAAATAACACACAACATGAATACCAGGGTATGAAACATAAGAGTCTACTTTTGCTTGAAAATCAGAGGCTAGCCATTCAAATGCAGGATCTTAAAACAGTGGGAAGTTTATCTTATTTCCCCCAAACAAAACAATATGGCCAATAATTGTACAGGTTTTCTAAGGGGATTGAGGAAGTCAACTTCCTCTGAGTGTGGTTCAGTCATTTTACCTTCTAATATACTACCTGAGAAAGACTAGAAACTGGACTCAAAGGAGGCTGACTACCTTACTGCAGTGGAGAGAAGTAAAGAACTCAACTAGAATGTTTCTGACTAAACAGGGTTTGTGAGTCAATGGTATAAAGATTCAACATACTGACATCCCAGTAATTTACTACATTAATAAACTTATATGCAAGTTTTTACTTACCACCATGAAGAGACACTACTATATCTAGCGATGTGCCTGGTTCACAGCTGCTGTTACTTGGCTTCACTCTGTATTTGTCAGGAGCAGTTGTTCTCACCTAGTGTAATTATGTGAAAACCTATCAGTTCTCCAGTTCTAATGTTGCAACACCTACATAATAGCCTCACATGCCACTGCTGCACAAGCAGCATAGAAATTAGTGCAATCCCATTTTGCTTCCAATTTCACCATCCTTTTCCTATTTATGAAGCAGTTCAGACATACTAAAAATACATGGAAGTAAAGTGCTTTATTTTGAAGTAAATCTGTCTGGAACCAGTACATTCACCACTCCAAATACAAGTACACTGCCCTACAATAAATGTCAACCATCATAAGAACACAGGAATTCCAGTCTTAATCAAAGTGTAGTACATGAAAAACCAGCATATTGTTTCAGAGGTATGACCTTAGGTTTGTCTGATCCATTTTGTTATTCTTCTAGATTCACCAATCGGAATCACAAAAGATGCATACTTTGTGTTCAAGAATCAAATGGTCTACCATTACATTCTGAGCATCTTTATTTGTCTATTATACTTTCCCCCCACTTTTCTCCCAGAAGTAGCATACAGATTGCCAGTTGCATTAAAGTATAAACAGAAATCCAATTAAGACATAGGAACACTTTAAATACACAATAAAACCACATGAATAAAAGCAGTATTACCATCCAACCACTAAAACCTCTCAAGTTGCAACGCAGTTTAATTGCCAGTTTGGAAGAAAACATATTTACTTGCCATAAAAAGCAAGCCTAGAGAGGAAGCCAGCCTAGTCCCTTTTCAATAGGGAGCTGCAAAGTGTGGAAACAGCAGGCTTTGGGATATATTTCCAGTGCTACTCACACTAAGCTAAGCTTACCTGGATTTCATTACTGGTGACTCTCTGTTCTCTTAATTTAGCATGTGAAATTAGGCTTATCCAATACAATTCATTAAAAGATCTACTAGTACAGCCCAACATATGTACTGCTCTGACACACAAATAGCGAACTTGATTTTCCATACAAAATAACCAAAATAATGCAATCCCTGCATAAGAAGGAGATATCAACACACTTGGGGAGGACCACAAGATCTGCAGAAGCACTGTTGAAAAAACTAAAGTATTCTGATGATTGAGGCAAAAAACAGAAAAGCCCATTAAGGACTGACCCAATGTTCAGTAATCCCAGAAGAGTTGCTGACTTCTGCAGAAGATGGGGAATCAGGAAGTAAGGAAAGTGGAGTTCTGAGAATTGCATGAATGTTCCACCTAGCAGCAAGCTTCCAAAAGGCATAGCAGTCTGATGCAAACGCCAAACAGCAGGACCACACACTCACTTAACACTCACAAATACCCACTGATAATACATCTAAAAGTTCTTAAATGTTTCCTAAGCTAGTGGCTACCTAAAGACATGAGAATGAATCTTGTATGTTGAAGTGTTTTTTTCTTTTTCTGCTCAGAACCTACTATATATTTATTAACCTCATTAAATGACTACAAGTTCTAGTACTGAGAGGTGGAAACACCTCTCCCCACATACTCTTCTCATAAAACAATTAATTTTAGAAATCATCATCATCTTAGAACTGCAGAGCTGGAAGGGATCCTATGAATCTTTGTTCTTTCTCACTTGTATTTTTTACTAATATTTAACTGCTATTACTGAAAGGGGAACAAACAGAAACCTTTAATGAACTTGTTAGAGGATATCTATCTTTAAGACTGTTTGTCTCCCTTGGATTTTACAAGCAGTTTTTAAAATTGTAGACTTTATACCTTGGCATTTCATACTGAAAACAATGAAGTATTATTATTCAGTCAGAACTACTCCATAAACAAAATAGTACCTTAAATGCCACTGTGTTTTTAGTCACATTTGTCAGAACTATCAAGCATTTCTTCTCTCCAGTTTCCTTGGAACCGAAATGTAGTTCTTCTGCTGGGCTAACAAAAACAGCAAGTATTTTATGGTAAGTATGTGTGCTTCAAGCTTGACAACATCCAATGTTTTCTTAAAAAATAAAGCCTATGCATTAGATACCAGTTCTAAAGAGTCTAAATTTAAAATAGCAGCTTCACTTTACAGTCATTCCATATTAACCAACATGCTTCATTTATATTCCAGCATTTCAGACATATTTTAAATGTTTCAATATTTGGAAAAAAAATACACATTAATCTAATCTAAATACCATGAAAGAAGTCAACTAGACAAAACGGTTTCTTTATATTTTGGGTGTGTAAAAAAAACATACAGCAAGGAAAGCAAACCTGAGGCTGTCTGATGTTTTGGGCAATGGTTGACAAAACATTCCTGATCACTGTAACGGCTACAGATCATGAACAGTCTAGTACAGCAGTTACCAACCTTAGGTAAACCAGGTGTTCTTAGATTGCAATTCCCAGAAGCCTTCACCACTAGCTATACTGGCCAGGTTGTAGTCCAAGAACACCTGGGCTACCCAAGGTTGGAAACCACTGGTCTAGTACAAAACAACTGGAACAGACCAAGTTGTATCCTTCCACTATATGGAACTGTGGCCTTGAAATCACACAGTTACCTTAAATAGCCAGACTGGAGGAGTTCTCCAAGTCATACTAGCCTACACTTTATTTTTAATGAAAGATGGTGGAAACCGAATCTTGGTCTTAACAATTGAAAATAAAATGCTGTACAAGTTGAGTAGAGGAATTTTCCTTCAGCTATTCATTTCAGTATTTAAGTCATGCACACATCTAAGCAAAGTTTGCTTATTTTATTCTATAGCAAAAATAACAGTAATATTTGTGCACTACAATCAATTGCTAAGATCCAAGCAGTTTATTTACATGTACCCATAGACCTGGAAATGTTAAAATTGTAGATTATTTTTTGTTTCACATAGACTTCGATCCCATATCACAAGCTGGCTGAAATCCTGTTGCTTAGCATGAGAAAATTCATAACATTCAGTCTGTTCCTAGCCATCAAAGAATGAGTGCCTGCTACGATTCTTGGGAATCAAGAATGATGGAGACCTCTAGGAATGGACTGAAAGTTAACCATTTTCTTATGCTAAGAAACAGCTTTCTTAAGCTAAGCAACACGCGTTCAGCCACTGCTTTGTAAATTCATTTTTAGGTGAGGTGCACGCAGCATGGGAAATGCTGGGCACAAAACAACTTTAAAACTGGTAAACAGAACAAGTCAGATTTTTACTTTTTTTAAAATTCTGAACATAGGTATAACAACAATGAAGTGTGTGTACCAACCTCTCTAAACACAAAATAAGTTGAAGGTTCAAAAAAGGTATTTATGGAATGTCAGAAAAAATGTCATCATATTTGACTATTTGGAATTACTACATCACCCTCTAAAATTCTTAAGCATTCTGTGATTTGCAAGACTTTACTGGCCAGAAATAATGAAAGGACATAACACAAGGATAACTTACAAGTGATAGCAATAACACTTCCGGCCACTCATTCTTTTTATATGAACAGTTCAATTTTATATGAACAGTTCAATTACAAAAATGTTAGTATCTCAGTCTTGAATTACATTTTTGGTGGGATATTTCTAGTACATATGTATTAGAATTTTTTTTCTGTCTATAGAGTATTTTCAGCTACATATTAAAAACCATGCATTTCTATAGATCTTAGATGCAATTTAAATCATAATAACGTAAAACAGGGGTAAGGAGCACTTTTCAGCCCTGGAGCCACACTCCAATTTGAAAGGCAGGACTGTTAGAGGTCTGTTCAAGCAGCAGCTCTTCTTCATTCATGTCAAACTGGGTAGCTATAAGCAGTGGAAGGATCAGTTGACAAGGTGCTGTTGTTTGTTACTCAGCGAATGTCCAAATGTGTCCATAGGCCTCACATTCTTTGGGGAGGCTCCTTCCCAAAGCATGGGGAAGGCCAAGTATAAATGTTATGATTTGCCAGTGAATTCCTCAAGCACACAGAACTGCCCACAAACAGAGCTCCTGTTTCACACAACTCTCCTCATTATGCAAACCAGAACTCATTTCACCATATAACCTTCCTGGACTTTAAACAGCCTGTTATCTCTGACTGGGACGAAGAGAGGAAATTATGTAGGCCAGATGAGGGGCATCATGGGCTGCAGTTTCCCACACCCAATGTAATGGCTACAGACTTTGCTCTGTGTGATTATGTCTGAAGTCCAGATTAGTCAAACCTAGTATCAAAGAAAATGTTTCACTGGAACATGAATTAGTTACAATTTCAAAGATATTCAGAAGCTCACTTTTATAAACGTTTTCTGACAATGCTGAAAACTTAAACCAGAAAAGGTGAAACACTGTTCAGAAACTTCATCAAATGCATGCTACAGTTTATTTTATGGACATTTTCTGTGCAGTAAAAATTAAAACGATAATTAAAACAGAACATTTTCCTCAACCTATCATTTGCTCCTACCCTAAAATGTGCAGTATTTTACTCCCACAGCAGCGCTACATGTCATTACTTCAGAGGAACTGGGAAAGGAGCGAACCACTGCATTAAGGAATGAATGACGAAGAAATCAGCTCTTTCTCTTTTGACTTTCTGAGCTTCTAGAGAACAGCAGCCCTGACATTTTCACTGAACCAAATACAACAATAAAAATTGTTTGGGGAAAAAAAATGAACCAAATACAACACAAGAGACTCTTTGGTCAGCATCCAGGATGAGAAGTATCAGGGATCTGTTTTGCAACTACCACCACAAATAGTGAGCAGTTATTTAGGGCTCCATTCTATTTTAGGAATCCTTACAGAAACACTTTAGGCTATTGTT
This sequence comes from Intellagama lesueurii, assembly GCA_037013535.1. Taxonomy (NCBI): domain Eukaryota; kingdom Metazoa; phylum Chordata; class Lepidosauria; order Squamata; family Agamidae; genus Intellagama; species Intellagama lesueurii. The sequence goes on from JBAJHW010000003.1 coordinate 83,378,336, forward strand.
ATCCCCAAAAATATAAATAAGGGCTGAGGAAAAAAAGATACAGTGATTGCCTATAGCTACCCAGTTTGAGGGAATTCCTGACCCATAACTAGCTTTCTTAATTACTTCAGCTTAATTCTGGTCACAACTTATGGTCCACAAACATGCGTCACAGGAGAAAAGAAAATTATCTGTGTCTTCTAGTTGCCCAGGACAAATGGTAGAACTCACCAGGATGCCAATTTAAATAACACTGGGCTTATACACATTTGGATAGTGATATCAATCAATATAGGAAAGGGGAACAACCTTCAACAATAAGTACTATTTATGACTTTACTTTAGAAATCCTGCTCCTGAATATTTTTATTACTTCATCTATACGTACCATACAGAGACATCACAGATTTCAAAAGACCAGAAGCAGACATTTCAAGATCAATTACAGTTGAGCAGTTCTTACAATGTGAAACATGCTGTCCCTTCAGTTCCAATAACTTTTACCGTATTTTTCCGTCTATAAAACAACACTTTTTCCTAAAATAATTAGAGGAAAAATTGAGGGTCGTTTTATACACGGAAGGCAGCAGCAGGAGATGGAGGAGCATATGCGCTCAGCCGCCTCTCGCGGCTGCCCATTAACTGCTCCTCCGCAGTCACACTGGAGGAGGCGATCAGGAGGCGGAGGTAGCAGCAGCAGGAGACAGAGGCGGAGGAGCAGCCGTGCTGGGCCGCCCCTCGTGGCTGCCCATTGACTGCTCCTCTGCCAAGACTAAAAATTAGGGGGTCATCTTATACATTGGGGGGTCGTATATACGGAAAAAAACGGTAAATGCCAGAGCCACAACTTTAAAATATGGAATGCTTTTGCAGTATGAATGCACATACTCTGATCTTACCTGATATGCAATAAAGGTCCTTTAAAGGTTGTAAGTGCTTTTTTTGCATTTTTTGTTTTGGAATCTAGTTTGTCACTCTCTTCTGATTTAGGAGTTTGTTCTGCAGGACTGGCCTAGGTAAACAGGAACAATGAATACTAATTATATACATACAAAAGGCAATGCTATTTTGTAATCAAGTAGAATGAAATTACTGTACTTATCATGGATTATACTTCATTCACTGACTTAATTATGTCACTTCACAATAAAAAAAATTAAGAATTGTTTCAGTTGCCTAATCATTTTAAATGTCATTTTCTGGAACTCTGCCAGTTCTACATTTCTCTTTAAGTTCAGTAACACCAACTGTATGCAATACTTCAAAGTGTAGTTGCACTACAGAGTCATATAAAAGCATTAGTATACTGACAATTTTGTTTTCTGTTTCCTTGTTCTGCTCTAATAAAAAGGAACAGTAATTGTCAGCTATAAATAGAGGTGGATGGAAACTGCTTCTGCCAAGGAAATCCCAATATTTGCTAGAATGACTGATTTATATCTAAGACTAGCATCCTGCTGGCTAAACAGAGCGGAAGGGAAATTCCATAAGTATATCCTTTGCTCTGGCAGGCTCTCTATTGTGAGATCAGTTGTGTGACTGATCTTGTAATCAGTACGAAAACAGGCACATGATAGGGAGCCTGCCAGAGTAGGAGGAACACATATACAACTTCCCTTCCATTGCAGATTTAGGCAATAGGATACTAATTCAGGTACATTATGAGCACTCATAGCAGGTATCAACATGTTTAAAATGCAAATAAGATTCTCAATACTATGAATTACACATACATTACCTAATTTATCATTTTAAAGTGATGCCAAATGATTTCTACAGAATTTGGGGGCAGAGAATAGGGAACAGGATAAAAGAAAAAAATATCAAACAAGAGGAGACATTAATGCACCTGAATTTTTAAAGGTCTTTTCCCATTTGAAACTAAATCACTTTGGTTTTGATGGTGAAGTAAGTACACATTGTATTCTATTTATGTGCTTGTTCTACAAGGTCACAACAGGGGTCATTTAGTTCAGGAAAAAAAAAGAATTAGAATAAGTATAAAATTGTATATGGCGTGGTGAAATAAGGCAGAGCAACTTTCTCCTTCTATATATGAGGCTTCTCCAATGGGCATTAGAAGCACATGGTTAGTCTGTGGAATCTGTTGTGGGATGCTGCAATGACTACAAACTTAGGATGGTTTAAACAGGGAGTTTGAGAAATTCACAGAGAATATGTCTCTTAGCAGTTACTAGTCATACACCACTCCTAGTATTAGAAGCATCACATTCCTGAAAACATTCTTTGTGGAACAACAAGTAGAAGAAAGATATTCTTTACAGTTTGGTTTGTAGGCTTCCCATAGGCCACAGGTTGGCCAGTGAGAAAACTGAGGTGCACAACTAGGTAAATCTTTCGTCTGATGCAGTAGGACTCTTGTGATACAGTCAGGTTAGTTTGATATATTAAACACAGCCATATCTGAACAGTCTGGCAGTAATTTGGCTTCTTCTGGTAACATCCTAGATGGATTAGTTCACTGTACTGTATGTGGGATTGGCTCTGAAAATGGTTTGGAAACTTCAGTTGATCCGTAACAGACTTCAAAAATCCCCACCAAGGACTGGTTTTTATGATCTTGTGATACCAATGGTTTATTTATTGTTTCGGCTTATATGCCACCTCATTATGTCAGAGCACTCTCTGGGCAGTTTACAACATAATTATGCAAAGAATACTCCCCCCCCCCCCCCGAGTGAGCCAGGCACTTATTTTGCCAACCTTTGAACGAGGGAAGGCTGAGTCAACCCTGGCTACCTGAACCTGTCAGGATCAAACTCAGGCTATGAGCAGAGGCTTGACTGCAGTATTGCAGTTTAACCACTGCACCACCAAGCTTACTGGCACTCAGTACGTTCCAGGGTTTAATTCAAAGTATTATGTTGACTTTAAACCACCTAAATGACTTGAGAACAGAGTACCTAAGATGAATGTTTTATTTCATATGTGCCTGCTTGGAACCTAAAACATCTTTTGAAGTCACCCATTGGCCACAAATGCCAAATAACATTCAGCAAGTTGCTACGAGTGCCTTGTCAGCTGTACTACTCCACTTATGAAATGCCCAACTCTCCTGGTTTATGTTTGGCACCCATTTTGCTACCTCTCCAGAGCAATCTTTATCATTATGTCTTAGAATTTTCCAAGGACTTTTAATTTGAGGTCATTATTTATCTTCTTGTTATATAAGCTTGTTTTATTGTGTCAGCTGTCTTCCAAACTTGCTATATGGTGGCATAAAATACCACAAACCTTTTTTAGATATTAAACAAACAAAATGATTGCAGTTGAATATTTCTGATCTCTCTTTCATCTAAACTTTCACAATTCCTGACATATTTTTGTGCTCTTCATCACCGACAAGAGGCATATGGACAGTGGAAAGTCCAAAAGAATTACAAGCCAGGAGTAATGGCAATTAATCTTAATGTTTGGTTAACTCAGTCACTACATTAATTTAAATAGTCAGTGAACATTATACAATAAAAGGTAAAAGAAGAAAAAACATTGTCTATAGAGGCTGAGCAACCCAATATGATGAACAGTAGAAAAATACTGCTGCCCAGTGGAATGTTGTGCCTAAATTCAATGTTTCTCCTCCAAATTTAATTTTATTATTGATATAAAATTTTGGCCAAAATCATGTCATAGTTACATGAAAAGTATAACCTTTAGTGAACTGCCGTAAATTAAGCAATCTCTGTAGGCATTACCTGTTGCATGCTGAGTTGCACAACTCAGAATGCAGCCGATAATGCCTATAGACATTTCTTACCTTGGCAGCCATTTGCCACTAGAGGTTACACCTTTTGCGTAACTGTGCAATAGGATTTCAGCCATTATTTTTAATTAATGACACTGTAGTAAAAATTTTAAAAAGTCATGTGATATGACTAGTAAGCTTTGAACAAGATTATTGCTGTCTTACTCTGGCCTATTGAACCCTGAAACAGAGGCAGTCACCATACATTCCAACTCATGGAAGTATGTTTCTGAACATCATGCAGGAAACTATAATACATAAAATATAAACATGCTAAAGGGGAAGGAAAAAGTGCCATGGGGAAAAAATCCAAGAACAAATATATGTCATTTCCCACAGTAAGCAATGTTCCTTCTAAGAGGGGTGTGTGCGTGTGTGCGTGCAGCGGTAGCCAGTGTCGATGCCTGTTTACTTCTGCACAGACGGGCAAAGCTCCTGTGCAGCATGAAAATTAAAAGGAACCCTGACAGTAATCCATGAACCAACATGCTAAAAATGAAGTGAGCAAAATGCTATGAATAATTGCAACACAGTGGATACAAATGTGCGGAAAAGACCTTCAACATGTACAGTCATGAGAATGGGAGTGACAAATCATTGAAACAAAGAAGTGAAAGCAATCTCAATGTTTGATATATGCTACATATAACACATATAGACCATTTTGGCTGCCAAATGTGAGGATTAAACATGACATCTGTGTAAGTAGCTAGAAACTGAGGATTTTAGAAGGATTACGGATATAAATTGGCTTGTAGGAAAGTGGGAGAAACACAGGTCACCACAGATATGTTCTCTATTCAAGCCTTCAGACCTCAAGTGCAGATGTGAACTCTGATGCTGGATTCAGATCTCTGAGTCGGACAAAGCACAGGGTGAAAGGGCTTGATCTGTATTGCTTATATTGTTTATAGAAGAGTTCTAAAGCTAACCACACAAGATCCCAAAACACTTAAATTCTGTTGGTTATACTTCACAAAAAGAACCCAGTTTCCATAACGGCCAAAGGAAAAAAACACAAGACCACACAGAAAGGAACAAAATGAGATAACAAAACCACATATGAGCAGGTATCCTCTTGGTATCCCAATTGGATGGCTTCTCAGGCAAAAGTCCACATTTTTAAAACAAAGATATAATGTGTCTAAGTGCTAGCAGTTCAGCAACAGCTTCAAAGACCCAGAACTACAAAACAAGGAGAGATCCATGTCTAGGCCTCAGTTCTTGATTTTAAAAGCAGGATATAACAACCAACTAGTAACCCCCATGCTTTATTTGGTGTTTTTAATAAACAGTAAGTACTTCGAAATCTGCTACACAATTGTTGTTATCATTTTTTTCCCCCTATGGGCACTTCAGTCCAGGGATACCTTTTTTGAATTAGGTGGTTGCTCTTCATTAGGATCTGGACTCTCTTTGTTATCCGTATCTATTTCTTCTTTGCTTTCAGTTTCATCTTCACAAGTAATGGGTCCATTTTCACATAGTGGAGTTTGAAAATCATCATCAACTAATGGAGGATAACTGTACTTGAAGGTATCCTGTAACATAAGGAATTTAGTATATTACAGGTGTGGGGAAGGAGAAGTAGCATAGAATCATCATCTAACAATACATACCAAAAGAGCAGGACTGACAACATTAAAGACTCACCCTGCTTCTTCTTCCCAAGGCTCTCAGAGATTTCCCCAGTTTGAAAGGGATCTCTATAGAGCTCTGGAATCAGGGGCAGGGGAAGGAAACTTTATGTTAAAGATTAATGTCTATGGCTGATGTCATTAGCCTTCACACATGCACAATTACTCAACAGGATTTCAGCCAAGATGTAGTGCCCAATTATTATCAGGCTACCACTTAACATAGTTCCTGCATTTATTTACACACTTATTACAATGCTTTATCAGTTAAAATACAGACATGTGCAAATACTTTTTGACACATTCTCAAAATTCACCAATATTATTGCTTTGGTCACAGATATTACGCCATGGAAAACTGTGAATGGGGAAATCATTCAGTATGAGATGAGTGTGGGAGACGTTTGTGGGAAGGGGTAGTCATTAGAAATGGAAGCACTGGAATTAAAAAAAACTCAGTCTTCAGACTTTCCTTGCAACACAAATGTTCAATTCTTCCATTGGAAAAACAGGAAACCTTGGAGAATGTGATTTTTCTTTTCAAATGGGTGAATTGCTTTGTAAGACAATGGCTGAAATCATGATGCACAGCTCCATGTGCGCAATGGTGATGATGTTATCAGCAGTAACAAATGGATGTTCATTAAAGGCTTCCTTTGGTGATGATGGGGTACATGTACATATGACTTTGTCTCTTTGTGTATGAGTCACATGTAGCCCACAATTGCTTTTAAACCAACTACCCTTAAACAAAACAGCAGAGCTACTCCTTAATATGAAATAAATCTGTATACTATTATGATTAAATATTGTCTTCCCCTTCCTCTCATATCAAACAGAACATTAGTATCAATTGTACTAGCACATTTATGATATACTAATATACTTACAGTCCCACCCATATGAGGTGGCAGATATTCAGCACTGATATACTGCTGGATTTCATTCTTATTGGTCAGCTTCAACAGAGTTACTGCTTCTGGGCCCAGCCAACTTTTCACGAGTTTAAAAGCAGCTAGGTTTAAAAGAAAGTTGAAAGAAGTCTATTTTTATTCATGCAGACAGTAATGCACAAGATTCTTCAGATGAGATCCACTAGTTACAGTGCCAATGTCCTAGAATAGCCTGGTCAAGAATATTGTTCATATCTCTGTCAAACCGAGGGTGAAACATTTAGATTATGTTTCCAATGATCTAAAACAGATGCAATCAGGCTTTAAAAATTGGTGGCTAGAAACAAACAAGTAAGGGGATTTTACTCTTCCTGTCTTTTTTTTGAGACTGCACAAAATAAAACTCAAGATCAAGCATAAAAATACAAATATATTAGAATATCAAAAGAGGAAATACTCTTTGGTTTAAAATAAAAATGTTAGGGTTGAAGCTACAGCTCTTTCCAAAGCGAGCACAGACCACTGATCAACTCTACGCACTCTAAGTATATGCATAATGATAAATCTTTTTTGTACTTTATCTTCCATTCCAAGACAATGTAAGCAGAAAGCTTTACTTTTTGATTCCCTAAAGAGGCAGAACTGCTTATGCAAAACTGAACCCACGTAACATGGCTTGTTTTCCTCTAAATATGGATCAGACTAGTGAAGATTATGCAACTATGGATAGGATTACAGTGCTAAATGTGCCATCTGTAGATAATGCTATCAAACCCTTTGTTTTATTTATTTCCCAGATATTTTGTCACATTGCCCCTTCTTTGATTATCAAGAAACCCATGCACTTCTTCACCTGTAGTTTGTCATCATTCACCATGTTTTAACCAAAAACAATTTATAATTTAAAATTTAAAATGAACACAAAAAATTAAGAAAATTTAGTTTACATTAAAAGTAAAAACAAGGAGTTTCTTATGATACCATATATTCTAGTGACACTGATTAAAAATATGTTAGATACACTTACAAGTGTAAAGGTGACAAATTGCCTCATGGTAATAAGTCACCACATACCTTTTCTGCTCACTAAAATAATGTCTACAGTGATTTTTTTAATTTGAGGCAAGTTCACCTTCAAAAGTTACACTGTTTGGGTTATGCCAGCATAAAATCCAAATAGGATTTTGGCCACTATCTCTCATAGAAATTTGTTTAAACTGACAACTTATTTTTCCTTTGTGAAAATCTCAAGTTTCATCCCTATCCCCACCTTCATCCCTTGATATGGGAACCAAAACTATACAGTGACTGGTGGCTAGAGGAACTGCAGTGTTTATTATTTGTTTGATTTACTTGGGGTGGAAGTAAAAATACAAAAGGATGCATCAATATGCCCATGTTTTGAGTGAGGGTGTTTTGAGTGAGGATGGAAAGTGATGATGTGTGGTATGAGCCTGGCGTGCTCTGGTCCATGGGGTCACGAAGAGTCGGACACGACTTAACGACTAAACAACAACAACAACATGGGGGATACAAGTTTGGCCACAACTTTTTGCATGGAGGGGGAGAAACTTTCCTGTTTTTGAAATGTGTGGAAAAGAAAGTCTGTCTTGGCAAAACAACTTAATAGGGTTTTTTTTAAAACCACCATACAAATAATGAAATAGCATATTTGACACATTTATAGCAGACCTACTTCTTCCAACCAACTCTAGCTAAATCGTACATAAAGTAGATGGAGTTGTCATTAGGTCCTGCAAATTAAAACATATCATTCACAAATGTTTCCATCTCAGGGCACTTGTTTTCACAAGGAACATATTCAAGGATTACACTTATTCCACACTAAAAAGGTCTACCTAGAGAGAATGGAAAAGCATAATGTCCCCCCACCTCCCCTTAATTGTCACTTTATTGTTGATCACTTGAATAAAAGACAGCAGAGACTACAAGCCTTTGGAAATGGTCAGAAATGAATTGTGGAACTGCTGCACCAAAGAATAACAGCCATAATAAAAAGGTTACCAAAAAGAAAAGAAATGATTCATCATTCACCTCTACGGGGAAGATAACATCAAAACCTCTTGTCCTGAAAGCCACCATATAATAATCTAAGATATCTGAAGTATAACTCCCACTAACAACCTTTTCAGACTCTGTAACTTAAATATAGCTTAAAACTGTAACTTACCATTCATTATCCAGGGTAGTTCAAAGATCACAATTTTTGCTGCAAATATAGAATGTTTTGTTAGAAAAAGCTTATTAAATGTTGCCATTTATGTTGCCATTTAATAATTCGGTCTTTTGAATTATTAGTGTTCAGTGACTGCTGAACTGAAGCTCATTTCAAACACATTTGTTTTAAAGAAATGGCATGCTTTCCTCCATTTTTTGTGTTAATGTGAAACATCCAAACAAGAACTAACACTGCAAGGACTAACAAGACAAAATGAATTACTAAAGGGTGTGTGTGTGTAATGGGTGTACTCAAAAGAAAGCCACACATCTGTGAGCTGAACAGGCTTTTAGCTTCCATTTGAATGACACTCAGGTGTCTATAACTAATGACTGGAACCAGTCTAGTCTTACCCCAATCAAGCAGCTCTACATAAAAACTTTTCCTATTCACTTCAAATATGGGAGACATTTCTAACCAGCATCACATTGTATAAACAGAGCAATTCCTTGACTTTTCTACTGAAGCAAAGCAGAAAGGAGTCATATGTGTTATCTGAACTGGGAAACTACAGCAACAACCTCTGGAACAATCTGGGATCTTAAACTATCTTCTGAAGTTTGCTAAAGATCTTGGCTTCTTCCAAAGCTCATAATACTAGTTTTCTAGTTGGGAGGACACAATGTTTTCCAGTTTGGGCAAGACAGGAAAATGTAGTAAAAGATTTCTGGGTTAATTATGCAAAAAGGCTCATTTACATTTTGGCTAGTAAGCTGAGATATAATTATCTAAAGTCAAAGTGAAATACAGACTGCTGGTGCACACAATCCTACTTGTTCTGTTTATTTATAGAGTGCCTATCCGACAGTTAAACAAGTATCTGTATTCCTCCTTAATAGATTCACTGCCCAACTTTTCACATGAACTTAAATACTGGGGAGTAAGTCCACTTGTTAGCCTTAACCAGAACAGAACTACAGCTTATTAGCAGCCACAAGGAGGTTTCTAAATGGTTGAATGATGAAGCTTCCTAGTTGTGGTATAACCTTTAAAGACTACGGTGTGGGCATACTTGCTGTGAATAATTATTTCTACTGCAAAAGAAAAAAAGTGCAATTTTCGGTCTTTTTATGTTGACTGCAGTAAGTGTGCACCTCCACTTTACAGACAAAATATTTATGGAGGGTAAGCGAATGGATAACTTGAAAGTTTATGTCATTAATCTGCTTCTTAGAAACACCCAGTGCTAATAATTATTCTTCACATTGCTGCTATGCTATCTCAAAGCTTCCCTTCTCAGAAATTGTATTTGATAACCACTAGATCACCAGTCCATTGGACTTTTCTACAGCTGAGCTGAGATATAATACAAATAATACAATCATACTTACTGAGGTAATTGGGATAATACACTTTAAAACAGCCAATGATATATCGAACAAAGTCCAGGTCCTAAAATAAAGCATATTACCAATGAACAGGAATATTGAACCCTACATACAACAGCTTTTGCCTCAAAGAAAAGTTCTATTAGCAGATCTAGCTTCTCCAATTGCCTCTGAAGTTACAGGAAGCATAGGAAGTAGATTAGGATGGTATATGGAAAAGAACTGCTGAACAGCAAAACAATAAGTGTTTCAACCTTTTTTTATGCGTATCAAGGGCAACATTATTATTTTAAAAACACTTGTCTTTTTATCTGAAAAAATTCCAAACTCATATGATTCTTAAATAATACTATTAGATGGAAACAACACATTAAAATCACTTCATAAGGTTATTCTGTACAAATAGGCTTTACAAGGATGGTTGAGAGATCATTTCTAGTGAAACGGTGGCCAGAATCCTCTTCCAGAGCTAGCAGAATTCTTCAAGAAGATATTGACCAATAAAGTCCCTTTTGTCCTGTAAATTGTTGTCAGCTAGCTGACAGCCCTGTCACAATACTAATAGAGATGAAAGATATCAAGAGCTGTATTATTTTTCTAAATTATTATAGAATCCAGAATTAGTTGTGAGAACAGTCCTAAATCCCATTAATTTCAATGGAACATTGTTCCAAAAGAGCATGAATGACTGCATCAGTTTTTACTATAAACTATGCACATATTACATCTATACTAATTTGGGTTGTGATTTATGAACTACTTGATCCAGAATATTTAAATTTCTGCGAAAGGCTAAAGAACTAATTTAAATCTAAGTATGCTAATTTAAAGCATTTGTAGATAAGGCTGTTTATAACTAAAAAGCAACATTCAAGGAATATCATCAAAATAAAATAAAGAAAAGCAGGCTTACGATGTTAGTCAGTCCAGTTTCAGCCATGTCAAACACCACTGTCAAAGGCTTCCCATTTTCCCTTTTCGCATAGCGTTCTAACCAAAAGGCTGCTAGTTTCTTTCTTTCAAATTGAGTTTTATGATCTTTTGTATGAAGTTTCACCCTGAACCAAACTAACAAGAAAACAAATATATGTTTATGCCAAAAAATTTCCAAAATTCAGCTAAACAAATTGGATATTCTCATTTTTAACATTCTTTTAAAAAAACTTTTTAGTACATGTTATGTAAGACACTTCTCTATGCCTCTGTTCCCTGAAACTTTTGGGTAAAACATGACAAGTGAAAAATTATCTGATATAGAAAATGATGGAACTATAAATATAACTGTTCCTAATTTTCTGAAATATGGATCCAAGACTTAAATATTGCTGAAGTAGAATGAATTCTTCACAATGAACAAGTTATTCTTTTTAGCAGAAAACAGCCAAACACTTTCCTAAAGAGTCAGAGGCAATCTACAACACATGCATGTACAAATCTACTCAGAAGTAATTCTTACTCATTCAATGTGGTTTAATCCCTGATAACCAGGCACAGGATTCAAGTACAGATGGATGATGCACAATATGATCTGTGCTGATTTCACGTCAACTAGAGTATGAATTCCAAGTATGGATTCCAGAGTAGACTACATTATCATCCATAATCAACAGAATTGCTGTCAGTTAGGTGAGGTCACTTTGAAATGCCAACCCCATGAATTCCTCAAGTAAACCCAATAAGACTGCACATTTAAGGCATCAATCTCATTAAAATTAATCAGAAGATATGTATTTATTTTAACAGAACTGGATCACACCAAACATCCTTCCTAAGGTATAATGACTACTGTGATGAAAAACTGAACAGGAAGATTGGAACCAGCAGACAGAGGAACATTCAAAGGATGGAAGAATCAGTAATCACTGTATTAGAATCAAGTCTCAAGGAAAAAAAGGAACATAACTCACCCCCCAAATGTTTTCAAATGTGATGTGGTTAAGTTTCATATTACGCTAAAAATACCTGATCTTAAAAAAATTAATTAGAGCATTTATTTATTTAATTTTTATACTGCCTCATTAATGCAATGCACTGTTCTGGGTGGTTTACAGACTAAAAACTGAACAGTAAAAGAACAATACATCAAAACAATAAAAATAAAAACAAAAGTAGGAGAAACATCAGCTGTTTATAACATGCTCTCCAATGAAATAAAGGCAAGACCTTCCAATCTTCATGTTACATACTACTAGGTACTATTCCTTGTGTATCACAGTGGTTTTTAAATCATCTTTGCACAAATATATACCAAGACCCTATGCCATGGTACATGTAAGGGCAACATTTTTCCATTTCTCAGCCTGCCTGATCAATCATATAACTAGATGCACAATCAACTGAGCAATCTGCTTAAGACCAGATGCATAATGGACAGTCCAGGAAACAAGTCACATTACTTGCATCATTGCCTATAAAATATAACGTAGCACAAAAAAATACTGGCCATAGATATCAAAGGGCTGGATTTGTACTTAGTCATATGTAAGAAGAGAACTACTGAAATCAATGGGACTTATATAAGTCATTATGATTTGTTTTCCTTGTATTGTTTCTTCTTGCTTCACTGTTAAGGTCACAGTCATAAGGTCACAGATAGCAAAAAATACAAACACTCACATTTAATTTCACTGATTCCAAGAGACATATTGCAAATATGACTAAGTCGGAATCCTACTAATAATTGGTTACTCTCTGTATACTTTGAAGGTTTGTTTTCTTTCCTTCTAAAGCATGATTATATTTGCCTTTTGATAAAGTAATGAAGTATAATGGTAGATCTGACTTACACAGTTTATAGCCTTCTTTATCATAGCCATGTAGATAGAGGACACCAGTTTCAAATACCCACTTGGGAAGAGAAGATTCAGTCAAGTCTGCAAAAAAGACATTAGTGTGATATTTATATTAACCAACACACATCATACTATAATAAAACTCCAAAATATAAAGTCACTATTGGTAATTACAACACAAATATTATGTTGTCAAAATTAAAGGAAAAAGGGGACAACAGAGACAGAAAAAGTCAAAATATTACAGCACTTGAAAGATTGTCGGATTTATTTCAGTATGAGTTTCTGTGAATCAAAATCCACTTCTTCACACAGAAGGGATGCAAATACATGTCTTTGTATCTGAAAAAGTAGATTTTGATTCATGAAAGCTCACACTGAAATAAATCTGTTAAACTGCCACAGTATTTCACCTTTTCTCTTTTTTCCCCCCTTTCCCCCTTTAATTTTGCCAATATTCTGAGACAGGCTAACAAAGCTACTTTTCAAGAAATTAACACAACATTATAATGAAAACTGCCCTGAACAATAAAGGAGTCAGTATGGTCCAAACGGAGAGACACATAAAGATGACCTCACTGAAGATTGAAAGAAATATGGATATAAGAATTAATTTCAGGCAGATAATTTTAGTCTGTAGATTAGAGGCAGCCCCAAATATTTATGGTACTATCTTTCTGCATAATTTGATGTTTACTCATGTACCTGCTCAAATGACTATTAACTATCTGTCTTTTATTTAATACTCTTAACATTACAATGTAATTTGTTCAGACAAGAATTGGTTTTTAGAGGTTTGTCACAATATTGTTTTATAATGTAACTCAGAAAAATAATGATTATTACTACACAGAGCTATATTAAAATATGACACAGTTTTTCAATTAGACATTGAACATCTTACCATGAACAGCATATTCCTTCCTCCACTGAAAACTTTCATCAATCATCTTCAGTGTATCATCCATAACATCGTGTCGCCAAATTAGGAAATTATCCACCCAGGTGTCATCTTGCTGTAGTCTCTCTAAATCTCTGGAATCGTATTTATCTGTCTTTGCTGAGCCACAAAATAAAAATAGTATTATCAAAACATTTAGAAGTTGGGACATAAGGCAATGTTTCTACCAGTCAAAGCAACAATTTAATTTTACCAGAGCATTCATGAAACATTGTAGAAAAGCTTTTTCAACTTTATAGTGATTCATAGTTAACTATTTGAAAAATTGTCTAAAACACTCAAGCACACAAAACACACTGTAACCTTTCTGATGTCCAGCTTTTCTCACATTGCCAAGTGTATAGATGCTTCCTCAATGTATACAGAGCCACAAGTAAAAAATGGGAGCTTAATGGCACATACATTTCTAGATAAAGATCTTATTTCCAAACTCAGTGCAAACATATTTGTAAAGTGTAACAGTAAGGGGAACAGATTTTAATTCAGGCTTCCTACAAATGTAAAGCACTGACACCCAAAGTCCAAGACTACCAATGTCTTATACTGGATGTAACACTACAAGCTTTGAAAGTGAGTCTAAGAAGAGAGTTTGTAAAAACTTAGTATTTAATTTGTAAAATCTCCAAACCAAACAGTGTTGTTTTTCAGAAAAGCACATGTCAGATTAATGAAACCATCAACAATTTTCCTTTTGTTAGAATATCTAATACAAAACAAAATGGCTAACAAATAATCAAGATACTCTTCACTTCTTCAGATGAATCTGAAAAAGTGGGCTATAGTCCATGAAAGTTACATTACTTAATTCTCAAGGTGCCACAGGACTCTTTGTTATTTTCTGCTGCCACTGTAAGAGCTGAAAACTAAAACTTGAAGGAATTTCAGGAAATACTTCTAAGGATATTATTTTCCCAATTCACAAACTCCTAGTTCACCTTTGCAAGTTGCAAGGAATCCTTGTGACTTCCCCTTGTACAGTGGGACACTTTTTTTTAACAGTTAGAAGCAGCAGCATGGGAAAGGCTCCCAGTCCCATAAATCGGCTTGATGGTCCCCACTGAATTATGGGACTAGGACTGCTTGAATTCCAAAAATCCCATCCCTGAATATTTCACCCTTTTTCCTAAAACTGCATCTACTAAGAGATCACCAATGGGCCTTAGAATCCCTGTATGATGTCCGTCTGAACTGGGAGATTCTGTCTTCAGTCAAACACAGATCATTTGGCCAGTTTCACACTCTTTTAGGTTACTTTATCAGAGCACATTTAGTTACCTTATACCCAGTTCTGTAAGACTTCTAAAGAACTTTTTTATTACTTCAGCATGTACTGAGCAACAAACACATCAGTGTCTTGAGAAACACATTTTCTCAACACATGGAAAAACTTGTTTTCAAAGCATAATCTGATATGAGTAAGAAGCAACGACGTTTGCCTTTAATATTAATTATAACTGTAGAAAACCAATCTCCACCTTACCTCTGTACTTTTTTAGTATACAGTTTTTCAACACCTATTTATGTTAATAACAATGACAAAACTGACACTGAAGATACTACTTTGCAAATGAGCTATGTGTGAGGAAATGTACTAGCCTTCTAAACCCATCTGAAACTTCCAGTACATGCAGTTTACTAATCCAGTCAATGAATGGTACAATTTTGCATTTTTTTCCACAAAAAAGTAAACTGACTCACCTTTATGGTCATTATTATTTATACAACACACAAAGTGAACAATAAGGACAAACAGATTCTCACTTGTATGTTAAAGACTAAAAATTTGTAGTGTAATTTTTAGCACACTCACAGGAAAGTAAACTCCACAAACCTCAAGTGAACTTACCAAGTGAACCAATCAAGATTACACTGATTATGGTATATATATTTATGCCACAGAACATTTGGTGGTGGGATAGCATAAGAATGGCCCTAGTAGTGGAAGTGACCAAACTAAACACAGGAAGTCATGATGTGCAAAGTTATAACTGGATGAGCAAAATACTTCCAAGGTGGAGGCAGATTCTTGAAGTTTCATATAATTATATTGCTCAGGTATGACAGTGTGTATCTGTTTACTTGTTTTTTTAAAATATCTACACATGAGAAAAGGGAAGAAACTGATGGGAATGAAAGAAAAATGTTCCTCAGTTTTAATAAATCTTCTCGTCTCATTCTTTATATACCTGAACAATGTATACAATGTCAGAAGTTCATAAAGCCTTGCAGATACCCACTTGTCTCAAAGTGTACACTACAAGTCATTTTTGGCAACCAAGTATGACAATCTGATTGTAACTGTACATACATACACAGTCTGGACTTAATTTGGAAGAGCTTAATGCTATCCATGCTATGAAGCTGGCTTTTTCTTTAGACTACAAATCAGTGACTTAAGAACTTGTGAGCAGTCAGGGATGGTTCAGGCAACAACAATGATGCAATAGGAAGGTCACTGCAGTCAGTAAACTGGACTAAGCATATGGAGGAATGTGACAGCTAAACAGCTGACAACTAGCAAACAGATGTCACCAGCTTGCACAAAATAACTGGTTTCTTAGATCAACAATTTAATTAGTGGAAATAAGGGAGTTTCATGGCATATAAAAGAATAAATATGCTACTCAGAATCCTGTTAGTTATGCCTGTCTGCTTAACTCCATCAATACAACTTTCAGCAACAAGTTTTCACAAGAAGTCAATATCTTTATTCCCTATTGAAAACCAGTATTTCCTATTGAAGTGCCCACACTGACTTCTTAACTTGTTCGAATTCACCTCTGAAAGTTGCACCAACATAAATATGAAATTGGATTCTGAATATTATCTACTTATTTAGCTATTAATTTATTTAAAACACTTTAAATAAATAGGAATTTTTTTTACTAATACCTTTCTTACAAAACATGTTTTCATTTATCAGACACCAAGTAGTAACGGATATATCTTTTTATTCCATTACTGTACTGATATTTTAAATTGTGTCTAAACTATTGTTCATACAGAAGCCACACAATGCAATGAGAAGGATACATGGACAAAATTAACTATCAATTCCAAAGAAACATGAGGCATTATCTAATGGGTACAAATCCAAAACATTTGCATTAATTAACATTAGGCAGCAACGTTCCAATCCTTTCTGAAGCTGAAACACATCATTATCTCCTGAGCAAGATCTGAAAAGTACATTATAAAGAAGCTTTGCCAAAGCTAAGCAGGCCTAAGTCTGATCAAAACCTGTTGGTGGAACTGTCTCAGAACCCCATACAATTATTTTGAAATCGGCTGAAGAAATATACAGGGTGAAAAAAATAAAGCAATCAAGGAAACTCCTTTTACAAACTCATCAAAATCTGATTTAAAATTGGTAGGTTAGTGAACAATCTTAGGTCAAAAGCTGTCCTGACAATAAGCAAAACAGCAGGATAAAGGATAAAAGCAAGTTATAAGGGTACATAAAAATATAGCAGTTCACATAATTAAGTTATCTGTTCTTCTGCATCCAAACAGTCAAAGCAAGCAGAAAGTCTTTCAATAAGCCAAACTTCCTTTCATGGTAAGGAGAAAACTGGCTTAAAGTTTCCCATAGCTTTGACTTCCAGATATCTGTTATCCTGAGAATGCTACAGTACCAAGGGTGCACAGCACAATTACAGAATATAAAGAAATAAAAACCTTTTAACATTACCCACCTGATACATATTCTGACTCAAAACGTCGTCTGGTTTCACTTATTAATGCAGCCCTGTTGCCCTGCTGAAAGAACAGTATGACATGACAAACATCAAAAGTTGCCACTTCCAGCACTTTTCCTATTCTCAAGTGGGGAACTTCAGATTTAGCAGATCTATTTCACTTTCATTAGAACACCAACTCAGAGCAGAAAAACAAGAGGGTCACTTTGAAAACATTCTGAGCCCAGCAACTTATTTTCAGATCAGTATGAGAACTAATCTGAACTTGAAGTATTTTCATATATTTTGCTATACTACTGTTAGATGACACTTGCTGGGATTAGCCAAATTTTCCAAAACGTTCACAAAAGGGCTCCTTGGCCTATTTAGTAGACAGAGTGGGCTCTCTAAAACATACAGTTTCAAGGGAAAATTTGCTACCATCAAAGACAAGAACCCAGATCATTCATTAATTACCAGGCCAAGTCATCTCTCCTGCTCTTTGTGGCAACTTCATTTTCGGTCTTAGAGAAGTAACAAAGACATGATGAATATCATAAATCAGTACTATTATCATTATCAGATGTTACCATTACAATCATCCTGAACATTGTGGAATGACTTCAGTTTTTCTGTAATGCAAAAGCAATGTTCACTTACATCTGAAACACACCCACTTCTGAAACAATACAAGTCTTTTAACTGTGGAGAATTTGAAAATCCCCTTTCCTAAATGGTGGTTTAGACAAGAGGTTTTGTAGTTTATACCAAAAGCAGGGGCAGGGTGGGAAGCAGAAATGCATTTTATTTTATTTTTAATTTTTACTCTTAAGAAAGGTCCTAGCCTAGATGTTGAAATTCGGTTCTCTCCGCCTCACGGAAAATGCTGAACAGCTGCTTGAAAACCATGGGCCTTGGACTCCCAAGAATATCGACTGCCTTCCAAGCGGGGACACCTGTGGCCTAACACGCTTCACAAAATGGGCAACAGGGCGTAACTTTTCAAACACCGACGGGGAGATCCTGACTCAGGTCAATGAATTGGCCTATAAACCAGACGCTCCATGGCGACTATCCCCCATTTCTCTCCCACCAACCCACAGTAAGAGACGTGTTTTTGTCAACCTCTCTCCAGTAATTATCCCTGGGCCGTCTGCCCACCCCATACAATGTCCCTCGCCGGCACCTCACGTTCTCTTCCCAAACCTAAGGAAGCCCGTGGGGGTGGGGGGTGGGGGGAGAATTACCATGGAGACAAAAAAACACCCTGAGGAGGGGAGGTTTCCCCCTCCCCTTGGTGCTTCCCCCCCCCCCCCCCCCCTGTTTTAACGGCCCAGACTGGCGCGCGGCTACTCACATCCGCCATGGTCCTGCCGGCCGCACTAACACACTTGAGGCAGCCAACAGCGCGAGCGAGCGACAACGAATGAGAAGAAGAGGGCGAAAGAGGAAGAAGGGAAGGAGCGCGTGACGCTCGCTGAGGTAAGCCCTGACAGGCACCAGTGGGTGCCGCGCGCGCGCAGGGAGGGAGGAGGGAGTAGCCCTCCTAACAACAATTGCCGCCGCGAACCAATCCTCTTCTTTCCCCTTCACGAACAGTCTTGCCCGTCCCTTATCTCAGTTTCATTCTCTCTCAAGCGCATGCGCGCGCCTCAAATCACAACCTTCCACTTCCTTGCCTCTCGAAGCCACGCCCACTTGTTTCCCGACGGACCTCTGCCCTCTCCTCTTCAGTTAGTCCCGCCCTATTGCTCTTGCCATCACCCAATGATGTTCGGCTCGCTACATAACGCAGCCGAACCGCCCCCATTTGCCGTCGGCCTTGGGTTCCCACAAGTCCTTGCGTGGCGGGAGGTTTTGAGGCAGGAAATGCTGCCTCTGTGGATTCCTCTTAATGGAGTTTTCGGGGATAAGGAAAAGTCCTGTTGTTAGGCTAACGTGGTGATTTCTATATTTATTGACAAATAGGAGGTCACGGAGTTAATGAGACTTGCTTCCAAGTAAGTACACTTCAAATGATGCCCTGGCAGCTATCACGGTTCTTGAGGAATTTGGGAATCGGAGGCGGAAAGTGAGGTATAGTCTAGAGGAGGTGGGATTTTTTGGGGCGGGGGTTGAGTTGTTTGATGAGGTTGGGACGTAGTGGCTTGCCAAGAATGGACTCAAGGAAATCGGGCTTTCACACCAACGCAGCCCTTCAGGAAGTGAAGAAGAGCAGGCAGCCTCGCACCTATGCCTGTGTAGTCTGTGCCCCTCAAGACATGCCCTGGAAGATGTTACCTGCCAGAAAATCTCAGTGTTGCCCATCGTTGGGCAAAAATTGCCTGCTATATTTATTAATTGTATTATGGTGATTCTGGCATGAACGAAGGAAGTCAAAAGCCACACCGGCTGGCTCAGGTTTGACTGTGGTACTGTTGCCTGTGGCTTATCTAGTTTTCTCAAACTTGGAATTTAGACAGAACTCACCATTTGTTTTATGGAACTGTAAGCTATAAGAGCTTGTAGTTGGCAATCCTGGTGCTGTAAAGAGGAGTTTAAATTAGATTGCGAGTCTAAACTAGGGCTTGGATCAAAGTGATGTAATAAAATTCCTTTTCTTTAACGGTGAATAAATATGATCATATATGTGATCAAATCAGTAATCAAAGACTACATCATTTAAACATCTGCTTATCCTTGAAAACATGTACACAGAACACAAACAGCTAAAATGCTGGTTCAGACATGGTAGCACTGTCAGACTGATACAAATACCAAGGATGAGAGGAATTTTTTTGTTTGATACACTTAAAAGGAGTTTTGACTGATGAACCTTTTTATGCAACTTGGCAAACCATTGTCAAAGTATTTTCTTCTCACTAGCTAGAGTTAAAGCTACCTCAGGAAGTATAGTACGTAGCCTACTGCTAGACCCTTTGGCGTGCTGTTTCTTCAATTATCACAACCATCATTTGCCACTAGTAAGATTGGTGATGCTGCTGAAATTGAGTGGTGATGGCACCACAAAGAAGCCCAGCATCTTTTACTGTTCCCTCCTGCTTCACTTCTTTTCATTTGATGATTTGTCCTAGGGACTGTGATACTTTAAAATTAGATGTTTTTCCCTACATATTGGCCAAGTTCTCATAGGAGAGAATAACTTACAACACATTCTCACTCAGTAATTAATGATATGCTGCTTTAGTTGTTCCATTTATCTGACTAAACTATGATGGTTAATATCAACCAAAGTAAATGAATGAGCAAGACTTGTTAAGTCAACTGTTACATAAGCCCCATGGAGTAATTGAGTTTGTTCAAGCTGGGACTAACAGTTGGATTTAGCCCTAAGCTATTTATTAGCAGAATAATGAAGAGGGATGAGTGCTCCACCTCTTTACTCTGTTCGTAAATCTGTGCATGTGTGATTCTGCTGATATTTAGTCAGTGAAACAGATTTTATTACTGTGGCTCCTTGCTGCCACTCTGCTTCCAAATAATTTCTTTATACTACTGTGCATTAATCCGTACTGGACTTAGTAGAGCAGCGTAGAATTTGCCTATGAAATACAATGCATTTTGCTCTTAAATCCTCTTTTCATTTGAGCAGAACATGGGTGGGGAACTGTACTGGAGGGCTGGATTCTGCCACTCCAAGCCCTTCACTGGTGGAATACATCAGAGGGCTGGGCCATACCTGAGGCTTCTTGACATCATAAAGTTCCAAGCCTGAAGCACCAGCTGGACCTTTTTCACCCAGCACTTCTGCTGGCAAGCAAGTTCCATCTTTCTCTCTCATGGGGAGGGGAGTCAAAGAGCAAAATAGTCTTAGCTGGCACTCTAGGGAGCAGCTGAGCACTTCATTTCACCCTATCCTGTCTCCCTTCCTGACCATACAAGTAAAGAGAGGGAAGGCTGTGTAATATTTGCCAGTTCAAACAAGCTAGCTGAGCCCAGAATTGGCCAACTCTTGGAAGCATTGACTAATGATGGGTCAAGGAACCTCTTTTATCTCTCATCAATGGCTGGACATAGCTGTGGCTCCTCTTTGTCTTCAAGGTAAGCCAAGATTTTGAAAATGCCCTTGACAGGTTAGGTTCTGATCCCTTGTTGGTGAAATTAGGTTTCATTCCCTGGCTAAAAGATTGCAGTCTTTAGCAGATTTATAGAAGTGTGCTATTTACTTTTGGACAAACCTGTTTAGGATTATGCTGAAAGAGGCTTCAGGATTTAAAATGTACTTATTAAACTGAATTATTAGTTTGACTCAATATGCCTCTGATCTTTTTTATGGAATTATTTAATCGCCATCATTATCATTATGAACTTGAGAGCTGGAAGGAAGATGATTAGTAATATATTGTAATATTACCATTTTGTTTTTAGATTGAGAAAATACTTTTCGATTCAAGTGCTAAATTGAACAGAAGAATCTTCTGAATGGAAAAAAAGGTCAAGTCTTCGTGTGATGGAAATGTTTTGAGGAAAAACATGTTAAGCGATAAACAAGAGAGATTTTTATCTTATAATGGGGAACTCCTCATTTTCTGGATGTCAAAAGGAAAATCCTCACAGGGCGGTGATACTGAAATGAACAAATTACACGTCAGACGAATGAATTTTAACAGTGATAGAAACTTGTTTGTTGAAATATCCACTGGGTCATTTAGTATGTCTGGGGAAGGTATTGAAATTATTCATTGCAGCTGTGCATCTTGCTTCAGGACTGGAATTCTTCATCCCGCTATTCTATTGAAAAAGAAAAAAAGAAAGAGCATTAAATATATTTTACTCTTCCTTTACAACTTTAACCAATTTGAGGTGGTTCTTCACTTTAAACTGGATTATGAACTCAGAGAACCAATAAAAATACTTGCCGGTCCAACAGTTTTATGGAGTTGTGAAAAGAACATTTTTTATATTTCTCCCCGAACTGGTACTATTTTATGTGCCCCCGTTAAATTTTCTTCCATCAAATGGGCAGGTGAGATTGAAGGTGAAGGTATTGTAGTTTTTGGAACAAGAGCTGTTGTTTTGCCAGAGCAAAGCAGTGGACAAAGTGTTCTCCAATCAGATGCACTTGTCTGGAGTAGTGAGTTTATTTCCTATGCAGTAGAGAAAGAGAAAATGCTGACTAGTGCCAGTTTTCTGCCTCATGCTTATAGCAGTGTGATCTCTTGTATGCATGTTTTCAAAGCTGAGGCCACAAGGAGTAAGTTTAGGACATCAGTTATTGCAGTCACGTGCAAAAGCCAGCTTGTCATCTTCCAAGACGGTCTACCTAAAGATGTTCACCAGCTTCAATATGAGCAGCCTTGTTCGCTACAAATAGTTGTGGTGGAAGGAAGCAGCCAGTTGGTGGTTGTGGCCTTTGCTTCAGGAGATGTCTGTGCTCTATGGAAACATAATCTTCAGGTACTGATGTTCTGCTGTTTTTCTGCTTTGAATTGGGCTGATTCTGATCGCTTACTGTTCTTTCCATAATGTATTAAGTAGCATTGTCGTCCAAAGCATGAGAATTCTGATGCACCCATGATTTTCCTGCTTCAGTGTTGGAGCAATTCCAAGCACATAACATTTGCAGAAGTTGGAAAACTTCACATGCTAGTTTTTGTTTGGATGAGAGCAGTGTTGGTTATTCATACTAGGAACAGTGCTGCACATGTTAAATAAATGATGCTGGGGTGCAAATGAGTCTAGGCATTATTCTGTTTGACCTGATTAAAAGTGTTCCTTTTAATCCCATTTCTGTCAAAGCTGATGTGAGTTACTCAGTGGGGGAAGCTTTCTGATCAAGGTCAGAAGCACTTTTGAAATAATTCCTTCTTTGACAATTGAATGTTGCCACTGAAAAAAGATGTTGGGCCTACGTTCTGCTTATTCTCGGCACAAATGAAATCCTGACCAAAAATGCAAAATGAGATACTTGAGTATTTGTTGCATCAAAGTAAGTCTGTCATGTTAACCATTTTGGAAAAGCATCAAGCAATTTTTAAAGCCATACTTAGAGAAGTAAATCTTCTATTTTTTTAAATTATTTAAGTCAGTGCATAGTTCATAAAATGCCTATACTCCATCTCCGAAGAGTGGATTTACACAACTTTTTTCACTTTGATTGCTTCAACTTTTCATTGTCATCTCTATTCCAGGTAAACATGATAAGTATTGTTCCGAGATAAAATGGCAGCTGCTTTACCCTAATATCTTAAGCACCTAACACACTATTTGTTAATGAAGTATTTTTATTCATTGCAAACAATGCCAACCATTCCATAATGGTGCATTGCATAGATTTAACCATGAAAACTAGTTTAACACTTGATTCTTTTCCTCTTTAGTTTTCCTTTTTCTCCATCTTGAATTTCCAAATTTGTTGCTTCAATCATGTAATTGTTTTTATGATATATTTTGATAAGTAATAACGATGCTTTTATATGATTGTATTTTATGATGTTTTATTACTGTTTGTAAGCCGCCCCGAGTAGACTTCGTCTAGAGGGGCGGGGTAGAAATCAAATAATAAATAAATAAATAAATAAATAAAATGAATGCATGAAAACATGTTTCATGCTGGTGTTATGTTACAGGTGGCTTCTTGCTGGACAAATGTGAGATCTGTTCTGGTAGATGATTTTGCTGGCATTGGAACTGAACAAATCTTGATCCTTCCAGAAAGTGATACTATTTCAGAAAGTTTGAATGACTTCCAAATAACAGATTTGGGAAAGGTTAACTATGTGGTAAGGTTTTTAAATGTATTACAGAAATTTTGGGGAAATACGTCATTAGAAAGAAAGATACTTGGCAAATAATGCATTTTATACTTAACTCTGCTTTTTCTGCTAATAGTTCATGTATTAGCTAGGTCCTTTGATGAATACGTAGATCAAATCATCAGACACTGGGCAGGTATAGC
Source organism: Intellagama lesueurii (assembly GCA_037013535.1). Classification (NCBI taxonomy): domain Eukaryota; kingdom Metazoa; phylum Chordata; class Lepidosauria; order Squamata; family Agamidae; genus Intellagama; species Intellagama lesueurii. The sequence continues at coordinate 83,402,506 of JBAJHW010000003.1, forward strand.
AAGCCCTTGCAAAATCAAGTGCCCTTAATATTGCTATGGTAATGTCATTTCTTCAGGAGGCATTAGTAACCTTGTTTAGTCAGAATATTAAAGCTTTTCAATTTATATGCAAAACATAAACAGAAAGCTAGATTAAATTCATATAAAGGTGGAATGAAAACTGGTGGAAGAAACATTAGAAATTTAAGATGTGCAGATGACATATTACTGGCAGAAGAGAACAGTGACATGAAACAACTGCTGAAGGTGGAAGAAGAGAGCACAAAAGTAGGATTATGAAAATTAAGGAGGGAGAGGTAATGCATTCAGAAGAACTATATAATTTTAAACTTGACAAAGAAGAAATCAAAATTGTTGAAGTTTATCTATACCATGGTTCAATCATCAATTCAAATAGAAATGGTAGCCAAAATCAGAAGAATTCTGAGACTTGAAAGGAACACTATGAAACAACTATGGAAATCCTTAAATGTACTGTAAAAATATCTGTCATTGAAGACCACATCCAAGATCATATGTGTTATATCCAATTGTGCATGGATGTAAAACCTGGACAATAATGAAAGCTGGAAGGGAAGAAAGAGATGCATTCAAGATGCAGTGTTAAAGGAGAATTTTACAGATGCCATAGAAATTCTTTATTTATTTATTCAAAGTATTTATATGCTGCCTTTCTCCCAATAGGGGACCCAGAGAATGCCAGTAAATATAACTGAGCTGTAGATCAAATCAAGCCTGAATTCTTAATAGACACTAAAATAATTATACTGAGGAGATTTTACTTTGGTCTTATCAGGAGAAAACAGGACATGCTGTAGAAGACAATAATGCTAGGAACAGATGAAGGAATAGGAAAAGAGGAAAAATTATCATTAGATGATTGACTCAGTAAAGGAAGCCATAGGCATCAGTTTGCAAAACTTTCTCATAGAAAGTTTATAATTATATATTTAGGTCCCTGTGACTTTCTGTCTTAGAGTTCTCTGTAACTGTACATCATTTACTTTTAGGTATTGAATTAATGTGTGTTGCCTTTCTTTAGACTAAAATGCATTCTGAAGATGACTCATCTTTTGCAGAAGAGCTACAAGAGAATCGCTACCTTACTATCAAAGCACTTGAAGCAAGATTACAGGTTTATGTCCAGTATCTGTATCTTCACATGTGTAGGCAGCAAAGGATGTATTCTGCATTTAATGAACATTCAAGTATTATGAATTCTGTGCTTTTTTCATGCAATAGATGTTTTAAGCAGAACAAGATATTATTGACTATTCACTGTTATAACCAAGACAGAATGTAATTGCCTGCTATCAAGTTAAAGGAATCTGAATGTTGTTTGGAATTAATAGTGTCTGTTCTCATTTCTTTTCATGGCATGTTTTAACACTCAAAGCTTGAAAATAATGCATTACAAATGGTGGTCCTGGGGAGTTTGGGGCCATCTGTATTTACTTAAAAAAATTAAAGTAATGCATTACTCTTTACATAAAAAGAAACAGCAGTATAGTACTGTAAGACAATGTCAGCAGTTTGGTTTTTTTAAATAAGGTTTCACCCTCTGTTAAAGCTATTAAGCACAGAGAAAACAAAAACAATTTTTTTGCCATCCATTTATTATTTTTCTTGTGATTGTTGCTTGAGGATTTGCAGTGGATATACATGCATATTTACTTGGAAAGAAGCCTCATCATGCTCATTACAGTTTATTTCCAAGTGTACATGCAAAAGGTTGCACTGCAGCCTTGCAAAACAATCTTACTGGTAGATGGGGAGATGCACAGTAGTTTGAAAGCCTTCATAGTCTGCTGTAAACTAATTGTGATTTTTCTCTGTGTACTATCAATTTGATCAAGTCAATTTCACGGCAACCAGAGAACTCCCAGTTTCTACAGTAAAGAAGCATCAATTTTCTAACAGAATAAGATCTGCAAGAATTACATATTGGGCCTTTAGCACCTTTCATAAGGGATGAATCTCCTATAACCCTTACATTATTGTTGTCATGGACTCCCTATTCTCTTTTATACTGCACAGGCTGGCTTTGCTTCTCTTCGAGAATTACAGCAGCATTTAAAACTCAAAGAAAAGGTCCTGATGGAAAGTTGTAGTGCATTAATAGACATGGCTCAAGGTCGGACGCATAGACTTCCAAGTGCAATGAAGGTAACATTCATTAAGGTATTTGGTTAAAAGATTATATCAAGCATTCTAGAAGTTTGTTCACATTGTTTTATAGCAGGTAGCACCACAGTTCCTCAATGCTGTACACAAGAGGCCTTTAGTGGTAATCAGTGGTAGTCATTGTAAGAAATTATTTCCACTATAGTTTTAACTGCTTTTAAAAACAAGGCTAGTCTAATCAATAAGAATGATTTGATGTGTTTCTCTTTCTCTGTTAAAATAAAGGTCCAATAGATATGGCTTTGGCCTCTGCTTGTCCAGGAAATAGGGGAGGATGAGGTGGTTTTTCTCTTGAATATCCATTTGTAGTTTGGGAGTACTCATAGGTTAAATTCTAAAACTTGTCCAGGATTTCAACAGAAGCGTGTGCTGACATCTTAGTCTTGTGTACCAACTGCACCTATTCCTGAAGTTGTTGAATCTGGCTGTGGGGTGTCACATACCTCTGGGCTACTGTAACATGCTCTGCCCAGGGTTGCCTTTGCATTTAAAAAACTTAAAAGGAGGCAATTTCCCCCCCAGTCCTGTTATAATGAGAGTCGTATTTGGTGGGGATATGAAAGACATCCTTCTTGCTGGCTGCTTTTAGTTTATGGAACTCCTTTCTAAGGGAAACAAAACTAGGCTAGCCATGCCTCTACTGTACTTTTGTCATAATGTAGTAAGTATAAACCATCTTTTAGCCAAACAGTGTTTTTCCCAGTCTTAGGATTCTTCTTCTGCAAAAAAACAAAAACAAAACCCTCTTCAGCTGTATTTGTACGTATATTTTTATCTAAGGAAGGCCTTGTTTCTCTCTGGGATGAAACAGAGACAATGTTTGGTAATGACATATCAACCCCATGTGCCAACCAAGAGCAACTGGTAGAAAAGCTGTGGTACCATGTAGTGGAGGACAACTTAGTCGTTGGAGTACAGCTAAAGGAAGCGCTTGACTTGTAAGTAGTTTGAATTAAGTATAGTTGTATAAGGTTAAGTAATATCACTGGTAGCGATAATGGTAATGAAGCCTATGATTGTAATTTTTTTTAGAAGGAAGAATAGAATTTAAAAATTATTCTAAAAATAAACAAGACCATAGGTTTCTTACTGATATATGATAAAAATGTGAAGTACATAATATATTTTGTGCATTTGGTATAAAGTTAATTTGAAGAGGTGATAAATTATAGGTATATTAAATACAAAGTCATATTGCAGTGCCAAAAATGTTGTTTCGGTGTGTGCATTGTGCTTTTTATTTTTTAAACAGGCTACTCAGTGATGTCACTTTATCGCTGATAATGCATCAGAAATGCCCTTCATTTTCTCCAACTAAGTGCAAATGTAATGCTGTTACTTTGAAGAAAGCTGTACTGGTAGAGTGTACATCACATTGGCAAGTGGAACCGCTGCCTAAAAGGGTCAAGTTAGATTGCCATAATGGAAAAGAACACGATGGAGGACCTTCTCAAGTGAATGCAGAGAGAATAAAAACCTTCACTGCAGTCACCCACCTCTCCCCTTTCTTAGCATTGCACCGAGTACACTGTACAGTATTGCTGCATGCAAAAAAGAAAAGTTGCAAAGAGGAAAATCTGCAGAAAAGCAAAAAACTGACTTTATTATGTGGTAATATTTTCTTAAGTTTGGCAGAGATTTCCAGAGGAAAATACTCAATAAATCTGAAAGATTTTAAATATACAGGTAATTTGAAACGTGATGCAAGAAGTACTGTGTTAATCTACCTTTTACTTTACTATTGCTGTTATCAGGAACTAATAGTTGTAGTGCTCCTTGCTATATTGTTCAAAGTATTCATTACAAGCAGAAATTGTTACTTTAAATTACTGAGTGTAGTTTGTAAAACGGAATTCTTGAAGTCTGTCTCTAGATTTTTGTCCTGCTACATAGAGACTGGATAGCTGTTATTTGTATTAGAACAAAGCCAAAGTAAGTTGAAGTAAAACAATGTTCTCACCTGCTCCTTGACCTCCAATGTGCATTTTTGGAAGGAGGTCTAGGGTTTGTGGAAGAATGTTCTGACTTTGATAAGGGAAAATGACGTCAGAATTCTGGAGCAGCCTTTAGAACACCAAGTGTTTTTTCTTTGCTGACGCTCAGGATGGTATATAGCATGTGGAAAGGGATCTTATCTCTGGACAAGCAATGCTCTGTAATGAATAATTTTACAAAGTAGTTTGTTGGATTTAAAATATTTTTTCAGTGCACAGAAAAATCTAGGGGGAAAAAGACCAGCAAAAAAAACTCCAGTGTCCTCTTATCAGAAAACAGAGAAGCTCAGGGAAGTACAGTGTCTAATTATGGGCTTCCTTAGTTGACGAAAGAGAGGTGTGAATGCTTTAAATAGTTTGCACAATACTTTTACACCTAATGATTTTCTATTCTTCCTTCAGGCTCAATGACGGATATTGTTTCACTTTGTGCAGTGTCACATAAGCTGTCACTGCAAATAACTTCCCCCAACTGCACTCTGAATCCCATAAGCACATGGTTACAGGATCAAATGGAGTGTGCACCAATCAAGGAATTTCCTGACCATGTGATATGTTGTAGGTCTGGAGATCTGAATGGTACTCTTTTCAAGTGGAATCTAAATACCCCTTTTGAAGCAATTTTAACAGTATTTTGCAGGTAATAGCCGTTGAAAGACTGGGAATTCTCTGTTTCCTGCTTATAAAATAGTATGAGTCTTGTGGGCATAGTACTCTCAAATACCTTGCTAGTAGAGCAGTGTAAGATGAATAGGCAGTTGTCTTCTCTCTTGTAGGCATTTCACCGATCTTCATCCATGAATAGAGAAAAGGCTTGCAGCTATGTTTAAAGCAAACTTTTGGAAATGGAGTTAATATAAACTTGAAATAAAAGACATTAAGGAATTTTCAGAACTGACATTGCGGTCTACCTTTTAAAGCAGACTATGCTCCACTTTGAGTGGGGCAGTGTCCAGTTGTGTAATCCCATACTCTCAAGAAACTGGGAGGGAAGAGCTGGTTTATGTGTCCAGCAAACCAGGTGAAAAGCACAACCAAACCAGTGGGCACAACCAAAGAAAATTGGGGGACATAATAAACCTGACTTCCTCTAAAATTTTGTCCAGTTTTCTTCCAGAAGATTTTGCACCAGTCTGTTGTTCAGTTCAGATTTTCACGGTCAATGTAACTAGCTTTTAAAAGCAAGAAAATGTCAAGTTATGAAACATACTTTTGTTATATCCTGATCCACCAGTGCTGTTCTGCTCAGTGGATTCAGTTAACTGAATATTCACATACCCTCCTTTTCATACCTCTATTACTACAGAATGTATTAGGCTTCTTATTGTGTATTCATTTTGATTTTGAGTACAGTATTTAGATATAGAGGTCAAAGAATCATGTTATTTAAGCAATCAGTGCAGACATTGTTGCCTTCAGAGTTGCGCACCTTTGGCACATTATAGATAATACAGTCAACCCTCGACTTACGAACTTAATCCGTTCCAGAAGGACGTTCGTACATCGAAAAGTTCGTAAGTCAAAGTACCATTTCCCATTGAAATGCATGGGAACGGAATTAATCCGTTCCAGCATTTCAAAAAAATACCAAAATAAAAATAAAAAGAGCAAGTCCCACGCTGGGACTGCAAAAAAAAAAAAAAAAACAACAACCAAAAAAACCCCCACAAAAAACCCACAGAAACATAACCCCCCAGTCCAAACCCACCCTCCAAAACCCACACAGAAAAGTTTTTTAAAAAGGACTTACCAGTCCGAAGCCTGCCGGTGCTCCACTGCCTCCGTGCGGCCGGGGGCGAGCGGCCAAGCGCCCGGCCAGCTCTAGCCTCCCGGCGCTGGGTGAGCGCTGCCTCCAATCGCGGCGGCGGGGGACCCCAGGGAGGTCTCAGATGGCGGCAGGGAATTTCCCGCCCTTTCTCCCTGCCTTTTTGCCTTTGGAGCTCTCAAAGGGCTTTCCGCCCGACATCGGAGGAAGCCGTTTGAGAGCTCCGAAGGCAAAAAGGCAGGGAGAAAGGGCGGGAAATTCGAATTCCCAGCCCATTCGCCCTGCCTTTTTGCCTTCGGAGCTCTCAAACGGCTTCCTCCGATGTCGGGCGGAAAGCCCTTTGAGAGCTCCGAAGGTGCCGATCGCGGCGGCGGGGACCCCCAGGGAGGTCTCCCAGGGCTTCTCTGCCACCATGGGAGACCCCCCTGGGGGTCCCTGCCGCCGCGATCGGCGCCTTTGGAGCTCTCAAAGGGCTTCCTCCGATGTCGGGGGAAAGCCCTTTGAGAGCTCCGAAGCCAAAAAGGCAGGGAGAAAGGGCGGGAAATTCGAATTTCCCGCCCTTTCTCCCTGCCTTTTTGCCTTCGGAGCTCTCAAAGGGCTTCCTCCGATGTCGGGGGGAAAGCCCTTTGAGACCTCCAAAGGCACCGATCGCTCCGTTGGCATTGACTTGCGAACGGAGCCTCGTTCGTAGGTCGAGGCTCCGTTCGCAAGTCGATGCCAATTTTTTCCAACGGAGCCGTTTGTAAGTCGAAATGTTCGTAACTAGGGCCGTTTGTAAGTTGAGGGTTGACTGTAGCTAAAATCCTGTTACATAGTTACGCCTGTATAAGGCAAATGGCATAACTTGCAGCGGCTTCTTTTGATAATCAGTGAGACTCCAGTAAGATTTTTAAGCTTGAGCATTAATCTCTGAAGTTAGGCCATTTGTGTTACACAAGCATAAAATGCCAATAAGAATTTGGCTAGTAATTTTAAATTTTAATTGCAGCTTAATATAGTCTTCCTAGGCAAGACTGTTGACAGCGCAACGTACTACTGAAGTCTGAAGCAGTACTGATGCCTTTTTAGCATTATTTTCTTTTTTGCATTTCTTCTCCTTAATTTTTTTTTCAGAGAGAAACTGTTATTTCTTTTCTGCCTCAGTTTAAAACTTAAAATACCTTTCCCTTGTCATGAGCAGCGTTTTCTTCGGCATTTAAATCTGTCTGCTAATGAATGTTAAGACACAATTTTTACCAATCCTATCATAAATCTGCTTCACAGACATCAGACTATCTTGCTCCAGTTTCTACACAACCTCATTGGATTGTTGCCACCCACTTGCAAAATAAAACTCCTAAGGTGGGGCAGCAAGAAAGAATTTGCTGAACAGCTTGCACAAGCTTTGGTCAAGGAAATGGCCACTCTTCAAAATCCCTTCTCTTCAGGTCTTCAGACTGAAAACATGTCTCTGGATTATGGTGAGAACAAAGAAACAGACAGTATCACAGCAGTTCAGCGCTTCAGAGAAACTTTTGAAGAGGAACAAAAGCAAAGTAAGCTCTGTATAAATCAAACAATGAGTGTTGCCTTATACAGAGGACTTGTTTTAAATGTACTTGAATTACAGCTGAGGTCTGACATGATTTCAGGGCAGTGCTGCTCACTCTTCTAATGTCATTGTGAATTATTTTTTTCATCAGAGGCTGTCATATGATAGTTGCAATTAATTCCTCTTTAGGATGAAGGAAGCTTCTGTTTGGTCATTGTGATTTTGCAAGTAATTGAAAATTATGTTGCAGTTTTTCAAATAGCTGTGGAGGAATAACGGCTTTGCCTGTGCAGAAGTATACTCATCAGTATCTCTGCCATCTGTCATAACCCTATATTCATGCCCATGCTAGTAAATCTCCACCTAAAACAGCATAAAAGACAACCCCTGTAAAGGAAAAGAGTTTTCCTGGCAGCACATTGGATTACACTCTGAACTCTGATTCTGTGCCATTTTCAAGAATCAGACAGTATTGTATTTGAAGTATTGCAGGCTGCTGTTTCTTCTACCCAAGACAGATTTTTCTAAGGCTGCCTTGCCTCTAGAATCTTTGTAGCAGGTGCCGTGTTAGAGTCACTACTATGTATCATAGTACAAGATGATCTCTAAAGGGTTGTTGGTATACACAGGTTAAAATCTAGTAGAGTAGACCCATTGAATCAGTGGTGATTTGCTGAGTCAACACCCATGTAAGTTCCATTGATTCAATGGCCGTATTCATCCCAAATCTGATTATTTCAGTGTCTCTGTTCTGTTTAGGGATGAAAAGGTAAGGGAGGCTTCTATTGTCATGAATGGAGGTGTGTGGGCTTTTTAACCCATGTCTCCCCACACCCCAGTTGTAAGATGAAACCCCCCAGGAATGGGGGGGAAATGTCTCCCACCTGTGTGTGCTAGTTCGAGTCCAGATTGGAGGTATATGGACTTACTAGAGTAGAAAATAAAATAAAAGGATCATAAACAATACATGTTCCAGGGCCAAAATCCTGCTGTGTAACTGTGCATGTCCAAGTCAGTAGTTGTAATAATGCAGAGACAGAAGTGCTATCCATGAGGCGCTTCTGCCAGCACATGGTACAAATGGTAATGCCAGGGATGTGCGACTGATTGTGCAATTGAATAGTGCAGTTCCTTCTTCTTGGGCGCAACAGCTGGCACATTTATGTAGGAGTAATAAGATTTTGCCCAATGTGTTATGTAGTTGAACTTGAAGGACAACCACTCTTCGTGTGTTTAATTTTTTGCTTGATGAGATTGGCTGCCTATTATAAGCCATTCTTCCAATTTGTTAACACAGGCTTAATTGCCTTAAGCAATGGAGACACCATGTCCTGGTGCAACTTTTCTGCAAAGATTCACTGTGAAGGTGGTACTGAATATTTGATGCTAAACGGGGTTGCTGGGATTATGCAAGAATTATGTGAGTGGGGTTGACCATAGTTTTAAACTGCTGAATGGTTGAATGACACCTTTTTATTATCATGTGACATGTAGGTGTTTTTTTTTATTTATTGTAAGAACTGTAAATGACTGGCTTTCATGCTTTTTGTTTTCTATTTTAAAAATATTTATTAAAACTTAACATTTGTTAATTAACATTAACAGTTGTGTTTTCACATCTGCTCATGTGTTGCTTAAAAACTATAATAAATATGTCCCTTATCAATATGATCTATGTAAATTTAATCCTTGTTTTTACCTAAAATTAGTTTGTGTGAATTTTATTTTTCCCCTCTATTATATGTCTCAAAAAATTGCCTAGAAATTGTGCCGTGTCCATTTAATCATGACCCAGAAGTGGCATTACCCAGCAACCACAAAGCGAGGGTAGAGTTAGACAAGTCCATGTCCTTTAGCTACACTTAGCTCATAATGATGTTCTGTGGATAAATGCACTCTGTAAAGCACCATGCTTGTTGAAATGCTACAAATACAAAGAAAGTGCTTGTGTAGATTGGCCTGTAGATTGAAATAGGTTTCTTACGTTCTTAAAAGCTTAACAAAAACTCCAAAGTGGATCAAAGCCAAGGATGATCATTGTGAAGAGGTCAGCATGGTGAAAATGGAGAGGGGTTTAAGTGCTCTTAGCTGTAGCGCTGAACCAGAGTAGTTAACTGAAACTGAATTAGCCAGAAGTATTTCTGTTCTTTCAAAACTGCCTCAACAGGTTCATCATCTTTCTGTTAATTTGTTTTAATACTTTTGTGCCATGGCCAAAAATTCCTAGCAGATCCTTTGATTAGTTATTTCTACTATACATGTTAAACCTTCCTTCATATTTTCTCTGTAAAGAAGGCCACGGGATCCTAAATGAATCTGTTAGTTAATCCTTTGGCAAACGATCATCTCACATTTCAAATATGCAAACCCAGCATTTGCTCTTTGATGTTTTTTTCCCTGTGTTGACTCTTTGCAACAACTTCATTCAGCACTTTTCCATTATGTAACTTTTATCTCGATGCTGTGGGTTGAAAAGAGTTTGCTGTTCCTAACCCATTATTCCTGTGATGTTGCTGGTTTTATTTGGGAAACATATAATATACATTTATATGTACAGTATATCACAGAAGTGAGTACACCCCCTCACATTTCATAAATATTTTAGTATATCTTTTGTTGCCAGCGGTTTAGACATTAATGGCTGTGTGTTGCGTTATTTTGAGGGGACAGCACATTTACACTGTTATACAAGATGTATACTCACTGCTTTACATTGTAGCCAAGTGTCATTTCTTCAGTGTTGTCACATGAAAAGATATACTAAAATATTTATGAAATGTGAGGGGGTGTACTCACTTCTGTGATATACTGTATTTCTGAGACTTGACCACTGGAGTCCCTTGGCAGCTGTCAGCTATAAGTGTTCAGACTATGTTGTTCCTTATTCCATGTATTTGCATAAAATTTAAACCAATTCCACACAGTTATTAAGAGAGTTGTCATCTCATCAATTATTGCTATTTATTCAATTATTGAATATCAATTATTTTTATTATGTATTTAAAATATTTTTATCTTGCCTTTCTCCTTAAAAAGGACCCAAGGCAGCTTACATCATTATTGCTAAAAAAACTAAGCATGTGTGTAAAGTATTTCCAGGTTACATCTGGAACGAATACCTTTAACCATTTGGTGACATGTTTATTAAAAACTACAGGTAGGATCTGCCAGAAAACCTTGCAGTGTGGAGTGCTTCTTTTTAGGGTTCCCACTACCCGGCCATTCCCACTTCCAAAATGCTTCACTCCTCCTACCTCAGGGCTTCCTTTCCCCCCCTGCCAACTTTCAAAACAAGTCAGCCAGTGGTCTTTGGCCACGTAAGATGCTTAATTCTCATGCATTGGAGTTATTTTCCCCTTAAGATTGCATATGGACCCGTAGAGAGAAAATAATAAAGCTGTTGTTATTTTGTGCTGTCAAGTTGGAATTTACTTATAGCGACCATAATAGGGCTTACAAGGTAAGTGAGATATTTATGGAGTGGTTTTGCCAGTTCCACACCCACATGTGAGCTTCCACGGCTGAGCAGAGATTTGAACCCAGGCCTCCCAAGTCCTAGTCCATCACTCTGTCCACTACCACATTAGGCATACCAAGAAAGCTATTAGTACATGTAATATAAGTTGGTGCTAAATGAATAGAGACGAAAATTGTAATAATTATGTGCTGTCAAGTCAATTCCGATTTATGACCACCCTTTCCAGAGTTTCTTGGGAATAGAATATTTAGAAGTGGTTTACCCTTCCCTTCTTCTGGGGGTGACCTGTGAATGTGCAGCTTGCCCAAGGCCACACAGCCTGGCTCTTTTCTCAGGAGACACAGTGGGGTGATCGAACTCTCAAACTCTGGTTCTACAGCGACAAGCCTAACCCATATGTTAGTATTTATTTTAAAGTAGTTTTCTGTGAACAAAAAACCAGAAAAGGGAAAAAGTGCTAGTTTGTGAAGTTTGCTGCCACTTAATCTTGTTCTGGAAGCATAGCAAGGATTTTAATTTCCTCTTGGGTAGGCAGAAATGATAAAATGGATTGTACCAATTTGTGCTGAAGGCAGGCAACACTGAATATAGAAAGAAATCACGAGTAGATTCTGGTCTGTAATGTGTTGGGGGGTTGGTTGGTTAAAGTATTGTTTTTTATGTTTAACCCCCCCCCCAATGCAGGAGTATTAAAAATGTAGTTCCCCCACCCACCCACAGTGAAATGGTACAATCTGTTTTACCATCTCATTTCACTGCTTGTATAAAACAGTTTTTAGTTTCTAGCATTCAGATCACTAGGGACTAACTGATCTCCATCAGGCGGTGCCTTGGAACAGAATGGTTTTTGTTTGTTTGTTTTTCATAAAACAAATTGGTTCTTATTCCGAGCATGGTTGTGGTGTTTACTTTGTAAAGCAGGCAGACTCAAGCTGTTTAGGATATAGGTTTGATTAATGTGAAGAAATCTAGCCAAAAAGTTAGTGGTCTGTAAAGAGAGTGGTAGTCTTCTGAAAGCATCATTGTTCACTTGTGTGAGTTGTAGCATGCCATCAAGTTGATTCCAGTTATGGTGATCCTACATATCCTACAGATATGTAGGATATCTGAGATATGTGAGGTGTTTAAGGTGTGACTTTACCAGTGCTGGCACCACCCCCACCCTGTGCATTTTCATGGCCACATGGATATTTATTTGAAACCAGATCTTCTAAGCCCTGATCTAACACTCATTCACTTGCAGGGAGTTTTCTACAAGGTATTTTTAAAATAATCATTTCAATCATTAGTTTAGATCTATGGACCAAAGCTAAGATAGTGAATGAGGTAGGAAGACATATCAACATATTTCAAGATTATCATAGTCTCATGGAATAAAGGGTAAGACCTCTGTGTTCAATAAGCAAATACTGTTTTCAACACTTTATATTTGCTTAGGTTACTGATACTCAGTCTGTAATGCTGAAAATAATATTCCTCAAGAACTTGAAATCATAATTGTTTTTTGAGGTTCTTAGCGCTCATTTACCTGGGGAAACTCCATCTAAATAAAGACATCTTGATAAGGCCAGTAATTTCAAAATTAAATATTGCTTCTCATGGGCTGCAGAATATGTTATGTTGCATATATTATATTACACATAAATGCCTCCATGGACTTCTGCTTCTGTATGTGGTGGATGCAGCTTACTGCATTTATTTAGAAGTGTTTATCCTGTCTTTCTAGGACTTTTATGTTGTTCAGAGCAGTTTACAATGATTCTAATACAGCACTGCTACAATAATCTCTTATCCAAGTTAATGGTATACAGAGGAGGAGTTCTCTTGTCTAGCCGATCTTAGGGGAGCACATCTGTCTGTCTGAGATGGGGCTTGGAGGCATGTGCTGCAGTGGCTCCAGTCCTTCCTGCAGGAGACAAAGTCGGAAGGTGATGCTGGGGTCACCTATTTATATACTTGGCCATTGGACTGTGGGGTGCCTCAGCGTTCAATGTTATCTCCTATGCGCGAGCTCCCAACCTTGGGTAACCTGGGTGTTTTTGGATTGCAACTCCCAGAAACTGGCCTGCACAGCTAGTGGTGAAAGCTTTGGAGGCTGCAGTCCAAAAACACCAGGGTTACCCAAGGGTGGGAAGCACTGTCCTGTGCTATTTAACGGCTATTTGAAATTGCTGTGAGAGGTCAGGGTTCTAGGCTTCAGTGTCAGAGTATGCTGATGATGCTCAACTCGATCTCATCTTTTAATCTAAATCTAAGGAAGCTGCCCTAAACCAGTGTCTGGAGGAGGAAATGAACTGGATTAACAAACTGAATCTTAATCAAGGATTAATCACTAAACATGAAAGTGGTAGGACAAAGAAAAGTCACTTCCCTAGTATGGAATAAATAGATGCTGGCTGGATAACTCAGTGACTTAGGATCTGACTGGAGCCAGAGGTTGGGAATTCAGTTCCCCACTGTGCCTTATGAGAGAAGGGCCAGCCTATGTAGCCATGGACAAGCTGCACGGTCCCAGGATGCCCTAGAACAGTGGTTCTTAACCTTTGTTACTCAGGTGTTTTTGGACTGCAACTCCCAGAAGCCTTCACCACCAGCTGTGCTGGCTGGGGTTTCTGGGAGTTGCAGTTCAAAAACACCTGAGTAACAAAGGTTAAGAACGACTGCCCTAGAAGAAGGGAATGGTAAACCACTTCTGAGGAGAGATGGGCATAAACCTGAAAAATGGTTTTTTGTGGTGGTTTGTGATGGTTCATGGTTGGCCACGAACCAACCAGAAAACCAAATGGTGAACCAGTTCAGTTTTGGGTTTATCTTGGGGGGGGGGGGGGGCTTAACTTCTCCGGTTGTACTACCGCTGCACTGCCACAGCCACTGTGCTGATTGATAAGCTGGTGCATGTGCAGGGATGGCAGATCCAACAGGCAAGCCAGGCCACTGTCTGAAGAAGGCGGTGGAAGAGGAGGCACCAGCAGGATCAGGTAGAGAGGTGACGGGGCAGTGGGAAGGGGGCCGGGTCATCTGTTTTGCCAAAACAAAGTGCCAGATGGGAAAAAAAGTTTTGTGCTTCTTTTCGTTTCAGCAAAACAGAATGCATGAACGGAATAAACCAGCCCAGTTCGTAGTTTGGTTTATGCCCATCTCTACTTCTGAGTATTCACTACCTAAAAAACTCTGGAAAGGGTTGTCATAAGTTGGAATTGATTTAATGAAACACAATTATTATTAATGTATCCTGGACTCAAGCCGTTTAGGCCTTTGAAGATAATCAGCACCAATTTGAACTGTGCCTGGAACAAACTGGAAACGAGTTTGGTTGTTGCTAAATGGCTGTAATATAATCCAATGGGCATTTAGCCAGTAACATGCTTGAAGCTGCAGGCTGGATTATCTAAACCCTCTAAACACTCTTCAATGATGGCCCCAATGCAAAAATAATAATAATAAATGAACTGAATACAAGCAGTATGTGTTGCTGGGACCAAGTCTGACTAGGCATAGGACATTCATATTTCTTTGACTTCAGCCCCCAGAATTCACCAGGAACTCCCTCAGCCAGAATTCTAGGGGTTTTAGCCAAGAAATCAAGGCTCTCACAGGAGTTTTCAATTATACACAGGTGGGGAAGGAAGGCTTCTTTAGCCATTTTGTTCCTGTGAAGAAAACACATAAAATGGGTGGGAATGGCTAAATTCCATGGGAGCTGTAAGAGATTAGAGGATTGATAGTCTCTCTGCACATTAGCCGCTGTACAACCTCAAAAAACTACCAGAATTCTGGCTGGGAGAATTTCTAGTGAATTCTGAGGTGATGTCCAAGATACAAGGAAGTCCCATGCCCAGGTCTGATGTCATAAATGGGCACCTCTAGCATATCACCTTTAGCTGAGCAAAGGCATTCTTGGCCACAACTGTCACATAACCATGCAAATGCAAAAACCAACCAACCAACCAGGGGAATCCCTTAACCATGAACCAGGCTTTGGGGTGAGGCATACTGCGCTATCCAACTAAGTTTCAATGCTTTCTCAGAGACTCTGTCTCTCCTGATGTGAATTCCTTCCATCTTTAAGTTTCAGTTCTTTTCCTGCTCATCCAGCCCTTTACTGCCTCTAGGTCTCACTTAAATACAGTACCTCAACAATTACTACTGGATAAAAAGGAGAAATAGAGCTATGTGTGGTGTACATACTGGTGTCAGCACATTCCAAAATCCTCAGTCAGCTGCTGCTTGCTCTGCTATCATTTTTGGAAGTAACCAGTTGCTGAATTTACCATTCCCTGGATTAGGGCTCATTAGGTATTACATATGTATGTATTCTCATTCAGTAACAGAATGAAGAATTTACCAGAAGCATCAAAATGCAAAACAAGGGGGACTGCATGATTTAGACTAAACTTTGACAGTAATGAGAGATGAGTGACGTCTGCTCTAAATAAGGACTTCTGTTTCCTAAAGCACTGGAAGAACAGCAGCTGAGAACTGTGTGTTCCAATTTTTTTGAGGTGGGGGCGAGGATGGGAAGAGAGGAAAGCACTCATATCCTTGATATTTCTGAAAGCAAAACATGCCATCAAGCCACAAAATTACACATGCATTATTGTGACGAAAGAGGAAATGATGGAGAAAAGCTACATAGGGAGAATAAAATGCAGCATTTTAGACCATTTTTGCCCCTATTACACAGAGTCTGGCGTACATACTGTTGTCATTTGTGTGACCCACCTTTTTTAAAAAGTTCGAGAATACTATACTCAGGTCCATTCACTCAGAAATATTCAGCCTGTTGACCTTGTACAACACTTGAGACTATGCTCTATGCAACCAGACAAAGTCTTGCTAGGCATTATACATTGCTGTGCAATTCAAATTTGACTATATGCAGAACTGAAGGAGAGAGACAAATCAGAGTGGAATGCTTTTGTTTTCATGGAGATCAGATCTTACTAACTTCACTCAATCCAGACTCTAGAGCTGGAAAAGACATTGCTATGTGTCAGATATTCGTCTGATCTCCATTGGGGTCTTGGTTCTAACTTTAGACAACCTCCTATTTGTTTGTTTTTAGAAAATCAGCAAGAAAACTTAACCATATCAGCCATATACTCATTGACTTTGAAAAGAATTTTACTCTTTTTCAGTTGATCAATGGTGAGCAATTGCTGTCCTGACTAAAATTTTCATATACAATATAGATTCTAAATACAATGTTTATATGTATGATCTGTTTTTAATTGTATTTTATGTAGCTTCTGTTGTTACAATTGCCTTGTAATGTAAATATATATTTAAATATTCGTGCCCGCTCGTAAAAACAGAGTCATGAAGACAGCAGATATCTTACAGATGCGGTACTATGAGTACTCAAATAGCCTACCTTTTATTATGCGTTGTTTTGAAAAACAGTGTGTAATTACAGTAAATCAATCATATTTTTAAGATGCAAAAATACAACCTAGAGTTCCTGCTGTCACCACAGACTTTGCCTGGTGAGCACACGACAGAGGTCTTTTCAGTGACTGATCTCAGGCAGTAGACCTTCCGCCAGCAGACAAAGACCTTTCCAATATTTTGCCAACTGAACAGGTTACAGAGAAAGGAGCTTTCAACAGAGGATGCCACCCTTTAAAAAAAAAATTTCTAATTTGTGCTTAAAATGTTTTAAATTGTTTCAAACCTAGCAGTCTCTTAACCTTATTATGTATATGATTGCATTTTAATATTATAACTTATTCTATTTTTAATTCTATTTGTTTTTCAGTCATTTTAAAGCTGCAGGGTCCTCTTTTGGGAGAAAGGCAGGATATAAATGAATAAATTGAGAAATCATGTAATTCAGTTAGCCACTCACCCACCCAAAAAATTAACAGTAAAGGAGAGCCAGAACAGTTTGAGAAGGTAATCAAATAGGAATATTGAAATGGTTTCATTTCCCAAACTGGCTAAAAACACAGATGCAAATGAATCTAAAAATCCACAACATTAAGGAAAAATGTTCAGTACAGAGATACCACTGTTTTGAATAGATTGCAGTCCCATGGATACACCGAGGAGTAAGGCCTACTAAACACAGTGGGACTTTCATCTGAGTAAACATAATTTATGATGAATTGTTACATATATATCCCACTTTTCCTCCAACGAAGTCAAGGAGGTATACATGGCTTTTCTCCTTTGTCCTCACAACAAACCTGTGGCATAGATCACACTGATAGTGTGAGTGGCTGAAGGTCATCTCATGAGCTTCGTGACCAGGTATGAATTTGTACATAGGGTATGTTTTAGTGACCAAACCAGTAAACAAAAATCTGCAAGGTGCAATGAAGGCTTCTTCAAATGAGGCCTTCAGAGTGGCTTGGATCATCCTGTCTCTTGCAAGGACACAGTAACTTGTATCCTAGACTTAGCTAGCTGACCACTTCCCTCCAGCTTGAATTTAAAGGCCAAAATAGGCAAAGGCCAAGTGCGCAGACAATAGACTCAACTTCCGAAGCACATATCAGCATTCTCAGGAAGCGATAATTGACATTGGCACAAGCAATGGTGAGACGATGATAAGCAAACAAGCATTCTGCATTTGCATTGTATCTAACTGGGAATCCAAAATGAAAAGGGATGTGCCTGAATTTAGTGAAGATCTGCTCCTCTGTAGTTCTCCATTTAACTACTGAGCAGAGAGAATTGCTAGGAACAGATTGCCATGGCTTCAGGTCACTTCATTCTCACTAAGACACATTTATATCTGACTTCTTCCCAAGCAATTGACATTTAAACGGCTTCTTCTATACTACAGAAATCCATCCTCATCCTTGTTTGTCTGTCATGATATTATTGATGCATTTGAACAGACACCCCCATTTTTCTGACACTAAGATGTTATGACACACACACAATTCCTTAGACAGCATAAAAGAAATAATTTGCTAAGATTTTGTTTGTTATGTTCTGTCAAGTCACATCTAATTTATGGTGAGCTTAATAGGGTTTTCAAGGTAGATGAGATATCTAAGGAGTGCATTTTTACCATTACCACCAACCCCTACCCATGAGTGGGGATTTGAACCCAGGTCTCCTGAGTCCTTGTTGCACCATCCACTACACCATGCTGGCTCTGATTTTCAGGGAGCTGGAACTGAATTATTTTTTATTGGTTTATAATACTGTTATGGATTTCCTGCCAGGTTTCTGTGAGTTGAGTGATCACTGTAACTTGCCCTGAAGCAACAGCTGACCAAAGTATTCACCGTCTGAATTTTTGTTATTTTGTGTTTTCTTCCATCTTGGATCATTGTTTATTTATTAATATATTGTTATGATTTTAAATTGTTAAATTGTTAGATTATATGTTGTTACCCGCCCAGAGTAGTCTATATGACTAGATGGGCGGGCTATAAATGTAATAAATAAATAAATAAATAAAGTATGTGAATGTGTTTCCATGGGGACTAATTGTTAGACAGTTTTCCTTAAGTGTGTTTGGATGGTTTGCATTCCTCCTCCTTTCCTCCTTGTCTTGCTAGGAATATGGAAATCTAGATGCTTCTGTGTGAAAAGAGATACAATGACTGCAGATTAAGTAATCCGTCCCCCCAAAAAAGGAATAGAGAGACTAACAACTGAATTTGAAATTTTTTAAAGCTGACAGCCCCCACCACATATACAACTTGTTGATGGACCTTGCCTGTGTCAGGCAAGCTGAAAGCAGTCACTTTGGGAGGCTAGGCACTATTGCAAGTTTAGATTTCTAGCAGGGTCTCTCGATGGAATAATTGAGACTAGAGATGAGGGTATTCATATTCGTATACAAATACAAATATCCCACCGCATCTGGACCTGACGAGGGTCTGGTCCCAGGGGGATATATGAATATCCCCTGTGCAGCTGGACTTAACAAGGGCCGGAATACCCCCATCTCTAGTTGAGAGACAAAATTAAGAAGCATCCACCCTGTTCAGGAATTAACAACTGCATCAGCAGAAGAGGACTGATAGCTCTAAAGGGGTGATGGAGAAATTATAGGTCACCTACTGAGCGGCAGTAGCAGTAGTGGAAAATGACACTGGCAAAGGATCTTTCATAGACAACAGCAGTGGCACTGTAACTAACTCTTCATGGTACTGCATGGAAGAAGGCAATAGTAAACTGCTTCTGAACATTAGATCTTGAACACTCTGGAGTGATGAAATAATCCAAAATGAAGCAAGAGGTAGTATTTCCCAGGTAAGAAGGAACTCAGTCAGCTGCAGGGGAAGAGCCTGCATAACAAAGTGGTGATGAGTAAATCTGGAGTAAAGACCATTCTGAGCATACCTTTCCCCTGGTAATGATCAGAATGGTCCCTTCTAAATTAACATACATTTTAAGAATGGTGCTTCCTCTACAGGAAGTAGAGGAAGCAGCACAGTAGCTAGTAGAGAGAGCTGCCCAGAGATAAATAGTGTGGTACTACCTTCGATCGCCTGCCATCCAGCTGCCTGTGCCATGGTGAGCTCAGAGCAGCACATTGCCCTCTTTCTAAGCAATCCTGTGAAATGGTTGAACTAGATGTTGACTTACCCAAGGCCCTCAGTGACCTTCACAGTTGAGCATGTAGTCCTAAAATAGTACTTTCCCCAGCAATCGTCTATTGCCATTCCAAGTAAAGATGCTCAGGGCAGCATCATTAAAACTAACAATGAAAATTAAATGTTACAATGGCAAAACACAAGGGAATAATAACTGTTATGATTTTTTAAAAGACAAAATAACATTTGTAAGCAGAAAACATTTTCATTAGCAGGCATAAAAACACATAAGATAGCAGAGCAATGTGCCTCTCTGGCACAGTTTGTATATGGATTTTTCACATCCATGCCAAACACATCCAAGCTCTCATAAATGAAATGCTATGACCCACTAACTAAGTCTCTGTTGCGCTCTTTACCATAAACAGCAAAGTTTCTTGACCGACTGTTCCAGTTGAAAGAGACCCAAATTGCACAACTAAGTCATTAAAACCAGTGGTGTCTAGGCAATAGTGACGCAATTCAATAGCCTGGCAGTTGCTCGCAAATTTGGAAATTCAAATGCTCTAGTTTCCAAAGTCCCTTGTAGCACTTAAGTGCCATGTGAAGAGATTTTCATAGGGATACAAAGGGAAAATTGGAGCATTACAAATGCGCAATAACTTCACAGTCTCAAGCCAAAGATTGGTGCTTGCAGCTTTCATATAACCTCACTACAAAGAAGCTTTGGATTTTGTTAGTGAAAAAAAATCTGCCAGGTTCAAGGTTCTGGTTCTAAAATATAAAGCCCTAAATAGTTTTAAGACCTCATTATTTGTCTGAACGTCTTCTGCCTAGTTCTGCTGCCCGTCTGACTCAGGCCTCACAGACCTTATGTCTGCAGTTACTGACACCTCAAGAAGCCTGGAAAACGTCAACTAGGAACTGGGCTTTCTCTGCAGTGGTGCCCCACTGGTGGAATGCTCTCCTGCAGGAGTTACAGCAAGCACCCTCCTTTCCTGTCCTGAAAAAGCTTCTAAAAACAGAGCTGTTTAGGAAAGCTTTGGGGGAGGTTCTCCCCAATTAATTGGGACAGTGGAGGGAGGAGGAGAGAAATACTGCATTGTATGCCCTGGAATTTTTATTTTGCCACCATCTTGGTTTGTGTGTTTCTTGGATAGTCTAGTGTTTTAGAATAATTTCCTAATTTATGTTTCTTTTCTCTGTTGTACATTGCCCAAAGTACAACAGGGAGGGAGAGAGAGAGGGATGAGGTTTTTGAGGGCTGAATAACAAAGCAGCATCCCCCAAGTAGAAGCACTATGAGGAAAGATGTGGAAAAAAAGCCCATGCAACAGACACATCAATTCCAAGAATATTGCATAATTGCTGTATAAGTATAAATGTTTGTAGCAGAGAAAACCCCAGAAGAGTACTTGCAAAAGAAGAAATCTATTTCATCAGAACATACAGTTAAGAATTATCTCTAGTGGTCTACTGTTGTGACAGTACTACCATAGACGGGTGGAAGAAAAGAGAGGGGAAGAGTATATTAAAAAGGATACAACCTGGCAACAGTTAGGTGTGGCCAATTCTGTAGTTCTATGGGTGCTGGCTTGGAAATAAATTATTTGAACTTGGTGGGTTTATTTGTGAGTAGATACGCAGATGATGAGGCTTCCTGGTTGTAACTCTAGACAAACATTCTTATAATTTCTTCTTGCATCCCAAGACCATGGAAGGACTCAAGCATCCATCCGATTTGTGTGTAATAGAAATGTTACAGCATGGCAGAGGAAAATCTGTAATATACCAAGGGACTGCGTGATTCCCCAAGCAGCTTGGTTTAACATCCCTGAAGAGCTTGCCGTCATCATGAAACAGCTTGCAGGCCATGTGGCACTGAAGTCTTAGCCATAAACATTGCATTAACATTTATGAGGATCTAGTGACCCATCATTGTAAGGGTTGGCAGCAGCATCCAAACTGCCTCTGCTTTTGTAATCCATGCTCATGATGGACCCAGGAGCACTTTGGAACTGACTGAGCATAAGGACATGTAGAGTTGACATTTCCTAAGATGTTCATGCCATTCTGGGCTGTCTCTACATATGATGAATTTACACCCATTGTTCCTATAAGCAGAAATGAATTCATTACTTCAGCTAATGAGCACGATCACATAGGAAAAGACAAGGCCAGAGAGAAACACGAGGGATTAAGAACATTGTGTAACAGAACAGTGTATATTGTCTTTAGGGATGGGACTGCAGTTCTGTGCTTCTGTAGTCTCTGGGAATTAGTTGGCTGCTGAGTCACAGTTTTTGGACCTGTTTTCATGCTGCAATAGAGTGTATAACAATCTAGACCTAGAATATCCCTTAGAGGTATCATTTGCTCTAGCCTCATACTCTGATCCAAGATTTTGTTTGCCAGAATTGTCTCATTGACTTAAATCTGCCAAATCCTTAATATACCAAAAACAGAGAGTAGTGGGGGGCTAAGGTATGCTGCTGGTACTTCTCCTAGTTACTCATTCCCACCTGAGTAACTCCCCTTATTCTGAGGTCTACTTTGCTGGAAGACTTGGGGTCACATTATGACTGAATGAAGGATGACTAATATGGTCTGTTCCAATCACGAATATTTCTGGAGAAAATGGTGAAAATATGTATGGATGATCTCAGTCTCAGTGGCGTATCGTGGAGAGGGCCCGGGGCAGTTGCCCTGGGCACAAAATTCTTAGAGGTGCAAAATTTCAAAGGAAAAAACAAAACAAAAACAAAGTTGTGATAATAAATTAAAAATAGCACAACCTCTCTCACACAGAGAAAATCTCCCAGTGTTTGAACATTCTACACAGTTTTGTTAGGATAATTGTGTTTGACTTATTCAGAGAGAAAAGAACTGGCCCCGTAAAAGCGGGCCCGACCCCTCCCTTCCTTTTTGCTTTTCTTCTTGACTCAAGGACTAATGTTTCTTGAAAAACAAAAGATCCGTTTACTGAGAAACAACGCTGGTAGTAGATAGAAACAACAGTAGATAAGAATGGAATGGAGGGGCCCAGGGAGAGAAGAAGATCCGTTTACCTGTTCTGCGCATGTTTAAAAGGTGTTTTTACTAATCCAATGAATTTTCGCCAGCTAACTTTCTGACCTTTTTAGGAGATTGTGCGCCCACCCCAAATCGCCCGGAAGGGACAGGCTATAAGAGATTGTACCATTCCCTTTGTTCTTTGGAGAAAAGCCTTTGCCCCGCGTGGTAAATTGTTTTTCTCCCCGCTTTCTGCAGCAGGCGTTTTTCTTTGCAATAAACTAACCTCACAAGAAGCCTTTGTGTCTCAGTCTCTCATTTTGGGAGCTTCCTACCTGGGGAAACCGGATAACAGTTTTGGGGGCTCGTCCGGGATTTCCTAACAGCCCCGGTTGGGGCCGGGCAGCAGCCCAGTTGAGGTCAGGCAGAACGAGGGCGGCGGTGAAGTGAACCGGAGGGTACCCCTGTCTCCTTTTGGCAGCCGCTTCCTTCCCGACGCTTCGGCTGCTCGGCATCAAGAACTCGGAAAGAGGCACGAACGCAAGAGGTCCTCCAAGCCGGCCGGCCAACGGACATTGGTAAGTTAAGGTGGGGAAACTCCGAATGGGTTGGTTGTTGTTGGATGAGTGAAGGATTGAGTGGGCCTGCAGTTCCCTACGGTAGCCGTTGTGTGATCCGGTACCCTGGGTCAGGTCGAGAGAGTGGTTGTTGCAATCCTATTGTGTCTGCGTTCAAGAGACCCCTTACTCTTGTCGCAAAACCCCTTTCCCTTTTGTATTTGTCTCCCGCGGGATGGGAAACCAGGTGTCTAGGAAGGAAAAGAGGTCCAGCGGGGACCAAAAGAAAAGGAGGAATTTCGAGGGGGACGCCCCGGCACCAACTCCGAGAGGCGGAGAGGAGCTAGGAATTCCTAGCAATAGCCCGTTGGGGAAGCTGTTGCTACATTGGGAATCAGTGAAAGTACAGGAGTTTCAGTCAGAGCAGGAAATGGTCCGTATGTGCACAGAGGTCTGGACCAATTTTGAAATCAGTCCAAGATGGCCAAAACTCGGATCCGATAATTTCGATGATATTAAAAGGGTGGACAACTTCTATGTTGCTCATCCGCCCCGTACTGCCTATGTCGATTCCTGGATGTGGTACATTATAAAATTTGGACCAGGAGTTAAATTGGCAGTAAGCAGAACCCTATTAGATACCAAGCTGAAGGGTGAGGAAATGTCTAAATTTGACCCCTTAGAGTTTGTTAACTATCAGCAGCCCATAGCACCGCCAACAGCACCACCAGAGGCTGCTGAGCAGTTAGCAGTGCCTCCTTCTTACGAAGAGGCAGGGCGGGAGGATAGGAATTTGGGCCCAACCCAGGCCAGTCCCTTAAGCGCTGCCTCCACCATAGAGTATTCCCCTTCTGTAGACCCAATCAGAAAACAAGTTAATTTACTGAAGAAGGTCATAGAACAGATGGAGCAGACCCCATCTCGACCAAACACCAGGTCCAGGACACGGGCAACAGAGACAGCTGAAGTAGCAGATGAATGCCCCGGCGCATCAGCCCAGTACCCATTAAGGGAAGTCCCAATGGGAACCAGGGTTGGATATGTAGAAGTCCCTCTAACTAATTCCGATATTCGGGTAATAAAACAACAACTGCCTAATCTTCCAGAAGACCCCATTGGGTTCGTGACAGGACTCAGGGACGCTCTAGGGACTATGGTTTATAAGCCCACTGAATTGTTACATATTTGCAAACAATTAGCAGGAGTAACGTATACCAACCAAGCGTTGGGTCATGCTAGAAGGCTTTGGCAGGCGCAGGATGGCGCCCGAACAGAACAGATGGCTAGGGAGAGATTCCCTGAGATAACCCCGGGGAACTGGGACTTTCAGGTTGATAATATTAGGGAGCAGTGTGGGGAAATGAAAGATTTCTTATTAAAGGGACTAGAAGCAACAGTCCCTAAAACCGTTAGCATGAAATTAGCCTTTGGACAGCCCCAAGGAAAAGATGAGAGTCCAGTCGAGTATTTAGAAAGGCTAAAACGAAATATGCGACGGTATACCGGACTAGACCCAGAGGATCAAGCAAATGCAAATATTCTGAGGTTGGAGTTTGTGTCGGGGTGTTACCCGGACATAAAGTTCAAACTACAGAAGATTGATGACTTGACAACTAAACCTATAGGAGATTTGTTGACGGAAGCCCAGAAGGTAGTGGCAAGGAGGGAAGAGGAAAAGGAGAAGAGACAGTTGAAACTGATGGCACAGATGGTGGAAAAAGTTGTAGATAAGAAGATCCCCGGAAGTAACCCTCCATGGGTCGGGACTCGTGGACGGGGCCGAGGGAGAGGAGTGTACAGCAACCAGGCAGGTAGAGGAAAGTTTGTGGAAGGTAGAAAGGATGAAGGGGGACAAGGGCAGGTGAAGGAGGCACGACGGCCCCCGTTGCCCCGTGACGTGTGCGCGAAATGTGGTCGAAATGGGCATTGGAAAAGAGAATGTTCTTTAAACAGAACAGAGGCAGAGGAGTTGACAAGGCTGGCAGCCTGTTATGAGGACTGCGAATAGGGGTGTCAGGGCTGCCTGGTAAAAAGTCCTGCCTGCGCAGAGCCCTTGTTAACTTTGCAGGTGGGCAAAGAGGGAACAGAAATCGAATTTTTGGTAGACTCAGGAGCCACAAGATCTAGCCTGAGCCAACCTACCTGGGAAGGACGACTTCCTCTTTCTGGGGGACATTGTAACATAGTAGGTATAGAAAACCTAACGCAACGGGTTCCTGTTCTAAAACCCCTAGAGGTGCTAAAACCTGGGTCACATGAAAAGCTGTGGCATGATTTCGTGTGGACCCCAAATTCAGGAGTGAACCTACTAGGTCGAGATTTAATGGCCAAATTAGGAATACAGATATTGTTTAAAAACCAGGTGTGTGAGGTCAGGATGGCCGCCCTCAGGACTGAGGATGAAACCGAAATTGACCCAATAGTATGGGCGAAGCCAGGAAACCCCGGCCTTATGAAAGTTACTCCAGTGAAAATGCATTTAAAAACAGAGGTACCAGTGTATAGACCCCAATATCCCATTAGACCAGAAGCTGAAGAGGGCCTTAAGCCCGTAGTAAAGGAATTGCTGGATGATGGCCTTATTGAACCCAGCGATTCGCCTTACTGTACTCCTATACTACCTGTAAAGAAATCTAATGGGACATGGCGAATGGTTCAAGATTTGAGAGAAGTAAACAAGGTAGTGATCCCTAGGGCGCCCATAGTACCAGATCCCCATACGATCATGCGAAAGATCCCCGACACTCACGTTTGGTACACAGTTATAGATTTAAAGTCAGCTTTCTTCTGTGTGCCCGTGGACTCAGTGTCGCGCCCAATATTTGCCTTTCAGTGGCCTCACCCAGAAACAGGTAAACTAACCAGATGGCAGTGGCGCGTATTGGCTCAAGGCTACACAGAAAGTCCAACTATTTTTGGGGAAATTCTAGAAGAATTGCTTCAAAAATGGACCCCTCCTCCGGGAGTACTTTTAACGCAATATGTGGATGATTTGCTTTTGAGTGGAGCGGAAGGGAAAACGGTCAGAAAGGCCAGTATTAGCCTTCTTAACTTCTTAGGCGAACAGGGACTCAGAGTATCCCAAGAGAAATTGCAGTTTTGTGAGCCAGAAGTAAAATACCTGGGATTAATACTAAAGCAAGGAACTAAGTGCATCAACCCCGAGAGGTTGAAGGGAATCCGTAGTTTGGAAATGCCAAAGACTAAGCGACAGCTCAGGAGCTTTATCGGAACAATTAATTTTTGTAGACAGTGGATTGAAGGGTTTTCAGAAATAGTCCAACCCTTTTTGAAGAAATTATTAAAGGATGAGCCCGAAGTATTGGTGCTAGAAAGGTCAGACTATAAGCTGTTTGAAAGAATCAAGGAGATTTTGTCATCGGCCCCCGCTTTGGGGCTGGCAGACCCAAAGAAACCTAGCCACTTATTTGTAACCGTGGGTAATGGAGTTGCCAAGGGAGTGCTAGCTCAGAAGAAGGCAGGACGATACCAACCGATTGGATATCTATCTAAACATTTGGACGTTGTAGTACTAGGGTGGCCTACTTGTCTACAGGCCTGCGCGGCAGCGGCAGAATTGGTTAAATTAACTCGAAAACTATATCCTTTCGAGGCAATTGTCCTGCATTCTTCCCACCAACTTAGAACTATCCTCACCCATACGGCTAGGCGATGGATGACGGATAGTAGGTTGTTACAAATTGAGGCTATTCTCCTTGAAAAACCCGATCTGGTGCTAACCACCACTGAGCACTGTAGTCCAGCTGAAGGGTTATCAGAGACTGTCAGGAAAGAAATATGTAATGAGCATGATTGCATTGCCCTAACTGATCTGCAGACCAAATTTAGAGAAGACCTCCAGGAAGAAGCGATAAAGGAGGCATGGAACTTATACACGGACGGGTCTTCCAGAGTAGTGAACGGGAAAAGAATGACAGGATATTCAGTGGTAGAGGACGGAGGACTCGAGGTTGAATCTGGACCCCTTCCCCCATCCATGTCTGCTCAGACTGCAGAGTTGTACGCCCTCAAGAGAGCTTTAGAAATTGGGAAAGGAAAATCCGTAAATATCTGGACGGACTCTAAATATGCTTGTGGAGTAGTGCATGTTTTCGGAAAAATTTGGAGTGAAAGGGGGCTACTAACATCCCAGGGAAAGAATTTAGCCCATCATCAGTTAGTACTAGAAACTTTGGAGGCGTTGAGCCTCCCATCCAAGGTGGCTATCATTCACATACCAGGCCACCAAAAAGGAAACGCCCCAGAAATAGTTGGAAATCGATTGGCTGATGAGTTGGCAAGAAAAGCAGCAGAAAAAGAGTTAAACCCTGCTCTCTTGGCAGCTCTCCTACCTACCAGTAAAGAAATATCCACCCCTTTGGTATATTCACAAAGAGAGTTGGAGTTGGCGGAAGCTCAAGGAGCTACAATGGTAAACGGCATACTGGAATTAAAAGATGGAAGACAATGGCTACCAGAGGGGGTGATCAGAGAAGTCCTCAAGGCACTGCATGAGGGAGGACATTGGGGAGTTAAGGCTTTGATCTCAGCCTTTCTGCAACGATATGTGGGGAAGAAAGTGTGGTCACACACCAACACCATTTTGGCTCACTGCATTCCTTGCCAAAGAGTAAATAAGAACAACCCGAGAAAGGCAGAAATGGGAGGAAGACCTTTGGCCGTCCACCCTTTCGAACATTTACAGTGTGATTTCATTGATATGCCCAAGTCTGGAGCGTGGAATCATTGTCTGGTAGTAACTGATCAACTTACTGGTTGGGTGGAGGCTTATCCTACGACCAGGGCAACGGCAGGGACTGTTTGCAAAATCTTATTAGAACAAATTATTTGTAGATATGGATTGATCCAATCAATAGATAGCGATCGCGGGACACACTTCACTCAGAGGGTGCTACAGCGAGTAGCTGATACTTTGGGTATAACTTGGAAACTACATGCCCCGTGGCACCCTCAGAGTTCAGGAAAAACTGAGAGGATGAATCAGACCTTAAAGAGACAAATCATCAAATTGATGCAACAGGCGCAATTGCCCTGGCCAAAGGTTTTGCCCCTAGCCTTATATGCTATAAGGACCAAGCCGCATAGCACTACAGGACTCTCGCCCTTTGAGAGTCTGTATGGAATGGGAATTTGGGATGTTAGCACACAGAGAATTAGCCCCAACCTAGAACTTTTCAAAGATGCCTTTATAAGAAAATACCTGCTGGCTCTGTTCTCTATTCTCTCCGATAATAGGGAACGAGGCATCGCGGTGCAGCGAACGCCATTGGAGGTAGCAGTGCATTCCTTCCACCCCGGGGATTGGGCTTACATCAAGGCATGGAAGAGTGAACCGCTTGCCCCAAGGTGGCTTGGCCCGTTCCAGATCTTGTTGACAACAGAAACTGCCATCAGGACCAAAGAACTAGGCTGGACTCACCACACTCGCGCCAAACACTCAACTAATCCTGAAGGACGGTGGGAAGCTGTGCATGTGTCTGAGGACGGACTAAAGACTATTTTTAGGCGACAAAAGTAATGTCCAGCAGGCAATTGGCGCATAAGTATTGCCCCTTCTTTAGTGTGTTCCTGGAAGCAAGGAAGGTCAATAATCTGGTTCAAACTTGGAAGGTATCCTTAAAAATTAGCAGGAGTCGGTGGGGGTTCTATTTCTTTAAAGGGTATTCAATTGGAGACCAAGTGGTATTGGAAGACGAGGAGACAATCGATAGGGAGGAGGAAAGAAGAATTTTTAACGGGGTTTTTACAGAATTGTGGGATTCTCAGTGGTGGCACAATCAGTACTGTAAGGTCTGCCCTATTACGAAGAATCAAGAACTGTGCGAAATTACCGATACTGAGAGTAGTTCTGAAGAAGAATCAGAGGAGGAGTGTGTGATTTCATTATCTGATGACGAGGAGTTAGATGAGGATTGTCGAATTACATTATTTGGACGAATATTGTAGAGTAATGTCCATAGTTCCCTATATAACAGGTAGTGTTTGCCCCTGGTTTTCCTGTTCAATCAGTCGAACACCAAAGGGAGAGGTAGAGGCGTGGATAGTGCGAATACAAACTACTTCCTATTGGGACACTGAATACGAGGGGTTGGCCTGGGGCAACCAGTTGATGGTATACAAAAGAGTTAAAGGCAAGGGCCGTGGGACCTTGTATACTAGTACTAAGCTGGCCTCAAGCTTAGAGTTTTGGCATAATCGAGACTGTAAGAGGTGCCCCCTTATCAAAATTAGGGATAGCAACATCGACTCTGGATCAGAGTCAGACTCCGATTAGGTCGTTCCCCGAAGGGAGTGACCTTTCCGCTCTCACACTTTCACCTCCCGGCAGCTTGTTCGGAACTCCAGGCGATATCCGGAACTTTAAAGATCCCTTGCTAGGGATAGATCCCTTTGAGCCCTATTGTCTACTATATTGCCACTTTTGCCCTCACCATTGGTGTGCCAGAATAACCAAATTTGACGAAAGCCCGACATTGAGGTGGTATGTGCTGAAGGTGGGATATTCCGAGAGGTTGTGGGCCGAAAGTCTGTGGGCTGTGGAAACACCAGTTGCAAGCTATCAGTGGAGGGTTCGACCCGATAGCTCGACGCAGGCAAAAGCCATTCCTAAGGGATGGCTCCGCTACGCATCTTCGGTACACCACGAGACGTGTTGGAAGTGCAGGAGCGAAAGCCCTTGGTCCGTGCCCAGCCCAGACTCAGAGGACGAGGAATGGAACTCCCACTACCAGTGGCGGTAAAGCCTACCCCTCTGATGTCTTGGAAGAACATCAGGCAGATGCTTATTGGTAGACCAAGGGTAGACGGCAAAGTGATTACAGTATTAGGGATCTTTCTGAGCCTTATTCTGCAAGCGACAGGGTCTACTTGTCCTTGTGTGATAACTACCAGGAAAGGGAATCAGGAACATCAAACATTGCTCTACAAGTCCGTCTATAAATGCATGGGCAATACCTCTGTATGTCGATTCAATAATGTAGAATATACTGTCTGCAGTAAAGGGAGTCAGGAGCCAGTTTGTTTTGATCCTAAGGAAGATCCTGAAAGGATCTGGGTGGAGGTCTACGCCTTGGCAACCCTTCAACGAACGTTGGTAGCTAGAGCTGAACGAAGAGAAAACCACCCTATATCTCTCATCTTTGATGCATGCGTTGCAATTAGTCATGGAGCCTTTCAGTTCACTAAGTGTGGGGGAATGGAATGGGTAAAATACTATAAGGCACAGCACAAATATATGGGATCCACTAGAAAATGCGGCCCCATGGGGGACCATGGATTCGGATTCTACACCAGTCCGACTTGTACAGTATGGGCTACCTGGTCCACTGCAGATAAAACTGCAACTTTGGAATCAATACCTGCAAAACCCGGCTGCACTTGGGGTACCTGTAACTTTGTTAACTTTACCATATTACAACCAAAGATGTGGGATGAGAAGAACAAATGGGGAACTTCCATGTGGGATCAGACGTTCAGTATACTCATAGAGGGAAAAGGAAGCAAACCTAAAGCGTTCCTTAAAATTGTCCAGACTAAGGAATATAAAATAGGGGAAGATTTGAGGAGATACCAGACCTTCTGGAGAGAGATGGAAACGGATCCTTGGGAACAATCTTTGACTCCCAGGACAACTAATCTGTTTGTTGAACTGGCACAAACAATAGCTACCACTATGAATGTTTCAAATTGCTACATTTGTGGCGGTACTCTTAAGGGAGATCAGTGGCCTTGGGAGGTACTTGAGTGGAGTCATACTGTACCATACAATCTCTCAGGGATACCCGAACACACTATCAAAACCAGGTGGGAATTGTCTAATAATCTTTTAGGAATGTTTTGTATCCAGCGTACTCCCGACATAATAAAGCGCCCTGTTAAGTTGGGAGATTCCAATTGTCGAAACATTCGCATCATCAATGGTACACAACTACTTACTTGGGGAAACGTATCTATTAACCCTTGGATCAATTTAACAAATGAGGCTGCAACCCTCTGGCATAATGGTAGCTTAATGGGAGATGGGCACGCTCCTGCGGGGTTGTATTGGATATGCGGGAAGATAGCATATTCTCATCTAGTGCCTAATTGGATCGGGACATGTTTCTTAGGACACTTAAAACCATATTTCTTCATGATTCCACTGGAAAGGGGAGTAGACTTGGGATATGTTGAGCAGTCCCTGGCTAGAAAGAAACGAGAGCTACAGATAGGACAGTGGAAAGATGACGAATGGCCCCCTGAACGGATAATTGCTTACTACGATCCTGCAAGTTGGGCCCAAGATGGTTCATATGGATACAGGACCCCAATCTATATGCTCAATAGAATTATAAGACTCCAAGCTGTAGTAGAGTTGCTCACTAGGGAAAATGAACAAGCTTTATTATTGCTAGCTAAACAGAACACGCAAATTAGGAATGCTATATATCAGAATAGATTAGCTCTAGATTACTTATTAGCTTCGGAAGGGGGTGTGTGTGGAAAGTTTAATTTGACAAATTGTTGCCTTGAAATTGGAGATACACAGGACGCAATTGCAGAAATTACCGGTCAAATGCGGAAATTGGCTCATGTCCCTATTCAAAAATGGGCTGGAATTATGGATGACACTGGGTGGTTAGGAGGGATCTTCAACAACTGGAAACAAGCACTATTCTTCCTAGGTATGATCATGTTTGGACTAATGCTGTTACCCTGTATTATACCTCTTCTTAGAAGCATGATTAATTCAGCAGTTCAGGCGACAATGCCAAAAACGCAGATGACTGTAAGAGAATCTGAAATAAGCTACAAAATCATCCCAGCCCAGGACGAAATTTATAATTGTGAATAAGTCAAAGTGTGTAGAAAAAGAAAAGGAGGGATTTGTTAGGATAATTGTGTTTGACTTATTCAGAGAGAAAAGAACTGGCCCCGTAAAAGCGGGCCCGACCCCTCCCTTCCTTTTTGCTTTTCTTCTTGACTCAAGGACTAATGTTTCTTGAAAAACAAAAGATCCGTTTACTGAGAAACAACGCTGGTAGTAGATAGAAACAACAGTAGATAAGAATGGAATGCAGGGGCCCAGGGAGAGAAGAAGATCCGTTTACCTGTTCTGCGCATGTTTAAAAGGTGTTTTTACTAATCCAATGAATTTTCGCCAGCTAACTTTCTGACCTTTTTAGGAGATTGTGCGCCCACCCCAAATCGCCCGGAAGGGACAGGCTATAAGAGATTGTACCATTCCCTTTGTTCTTTGGAGAAAAGCCTTTGCCCCGCGTGGTAAATTGTTTTTCTCCCCGCTTTCTGCAGCAGGCGTTTTTCTTTGCAATAAACTAACCTCACAAGAAGCCTTCGTGTCTCAGTCTCTCATTTTGGGAGCTTCCTACCTGGGGAAACCGGATAACAGTTTTTCAACATGATGGAGCAAATAAACATTGCCAAGTAACATTTTAGGATATTTGTCTCACTAATTACAGCCATACACAATCCTTTATGGGTGAACCTGGAGCTCCAAAGATGCTGGAGCACTTGCCCAACGGGGAAGAGAGTGAGCGAGTGGGGCAGGCACCAGCCTGAATCTCCAATTATGCATTTACTCTGTGAAAAAGGAGCTTCCCGCCATCCTCCTGGATTTACTAGGAGACAGATGAAGGTTCCTTTTACACAAAAGAACTGCGGCAATTGAGCAGCACCTCTAAGAAAGGAGGAGATCCGCAGTGGCGCGGCACATTTTCCTTGCCCTCCTGCTGAAGGTCTTTGCCCAGGGTGTCGGCATGGTGTCTGCAAAAGGCCTGCACAGGCCACCTCTCTGCTTGTGGTCCGTTTTGCCCACTTTAGGAAGGTTGTGCTTTGGAAAGGCAGGACGGTCCAGGAGGGTGTTTTTCTCACTAGGGTCTGGGAAGGGAGAGCTCCGGGGCCCTTTCCCGGAAGTTGCCACTTTCCCCTTTTGGGAAAGGGAAGCCATGAGTGCACCTCCTCTGGGGTGAAACATGAGCCATTCCAGATCAGACATGGTACTTCCGACATCCTGGCCACAAGGCGGGGTTTGCTTTTTAAACTCGAGCCCCCAAGGTTGTCTCCCTGTTAAAATTCTAGGTTCCTCTAAAGCTGGCCCTTCTCCTTGTGGCCCCAAGTATTTTCACTCTTGGTTCTGCTTTGCACTCCCTTGGATCCCTCCAGTTAGGGGATACAGGCTGGAGAACAGCAAGGAACCAAGATGGAGGAGGAAGCCCACTTTTGGAGGCCCACATTGCCTGGCAGGCCACTCTGGCGCATTTTGACCTTTCTCCCATAAACACTTTGAAGGCAATCCGGCAGAAGTTCTGTGAAAGAGTTGGGAAAGCCTATACTTTCTAATTGGGTTTTGCCCTGCAAAATTTCCTCTGGATTGCACCCTTTCGCAGGAACAAAACAAAACTCCAGCCCCTTTGTATGCTTTTATCAAGCTATAGGGGGTGAAACACTTGCCTTGTCCCAGGTGCTGGCAACCCACACTATGCCACGGCTCAGTCTGGTAAAAATTGCTGTGTTTTTTCTTTATGGAAACATGCCTTGACAAGATTTAATCACAGATTGGCAAATTTTACTTTAAAGCCAACCAGAGTTTAGCTTGGCTTTTGAGCTTTAGGCACTATGGTTTATTATAACTGTGGTCAGAGAACAAACCAGGATGCTAAACCATCGTTTAAACATGGTTTGTTTTAACAAATGATATTTGGAACAGACTACCATTTATCAAGCTTGGGTATAAGAGGGCAGGTACAATGATTTCTAAAGCACTTCTTTTCAATCTCTTCTTCACATGCAAGAAGGGAGGTGATGAGGCAAGAAGAAACCATGGTTTAACAAAACATCTGAAGTGAGCCATAGAGAGATCCGATATAGAGGTCATTTGCTATGCTTACTGTGAAGATGGTTTTATTTATTAAGTACTGATTTAATAAGATAATTAGTTCACTAATATTTTGACTTGTTGCTGAAACCTCTAGATTAGATTACAACTCCCAGAATGCCTCAGCCTGCATGGCTAGTGCTCAAACTGAGGGAAATGAAGTGCAAAAAAGGACACCAATCCCCATCTCTGGCTCCCCTGCCCCCACTAATTGTTGACAGATAATTTTTATCAAGGAATTTGACTTGCATGCCTCACTGGGCATTTAGTTTGTTGTGGGGTGTGACCTTTTTTTTTTTTGGCTAGTTTACAGGAAGTGTTTTTGTTACCACTTCTCTTTGCTTTTCACATTCTTATTATCTTACTATTCTTACTATCTCAGCCACAGCAACAAACTTGCCTGAAAATGGAGTATCAGACAAGGACACACCCAGATCTTGGGGGAAGTGCCTCACTCCTGAAGTCTTGGGGAAGACTTGTGGTCACCTTCTGGTTTTTAAGGTATCCCACATGAGCCACTCTTCCAAGTTGAGCTTCCAGCTATGGAACCAGGAGATACCCCTGGCAGCATCTAAATCTAAACAAATAAAGTAAGTAAAATAACACTCACAGCTTTGAGATTGCTCATGGCAGCAGTGTTGCCCTTGCAGTATTATAAGGCCAGTTGATGACCAGTGACAAGAGCTATGCAGAACCGCCCCCCCAAAAAACAATCAACCCCCCACCGAAAAAAAACAGAAGAAGAAGAAGAAGAAGAAGAAGAGATTACACTGGGGCGGGCAACCCCCAGAAATGTAGGGGTTGCACCCATTCATCCCTGCACCTTGGAGGGCTGAACCCTCTTCCAGTCTTTTTTCCTTACAAAAATGTTTCTCTTTTTAAAAGAATGCCCCCTAGTGCCCTCTATTAAAATAAAATAAATTTAAAAAATTGGGGTGAGGTATCAGCCTCAAGATATGGGAAAAGTGCCTCCCCACACTTTCCAGAGGCCAAAATAAGATGGTTTCTTTGCAACAATATTCTTCTTCACAATTTTGTCTTAATTGGGAGGGATTGCTGAGGGGGACCAGGATTGCTTTGCACCTCTGAGGGCTGCATGTGGCCCACAGGATGCCAGCTGCCCATCACTGCATCATAGAAATACACCCTGGGACCTTTAAAAAAAAAAGTCTTCAGTGCTAGACTAAAAGCAACCCTGACAAAACTCAAGACTGAGATCAATTCATTTTAGTACAGCATTATTATAACTGCATGTCTACTTTGCCCTTGAGAATGCTGCTTCCCATGTCTGTTTGCTTTCTTGTACATTTTCTTCTTTTACCCTTGAGCATTGTTTGCTTTCCAAGCCTTGTTTACTCTGGCCAGTGCCTCTTTCTCTGGCCCAGCCAAGTCCGGCACAAATAATCTCGGTGTCTGTTTCTTTATATTCAAAGAGCCTATTATGTTCTGGAATGACTATTCAGTGACTGCTTTTATTTTCTGAACTATTGCGACATGACATTTGCTTTGAATGCTGATAAATATTGCACTGTTGGTAAAGGCTGGTACCTGATGAGCATCAAATTGATTCTCATCACACACACACATATGCAGAGAGAGGGGGGGGGAGAGGGTTTGTTACTGGCAGTGGTGGGGTTGCAGCCACCCCATTGCTGCTCCAGTGCCAATTGTAGGATTGCATATCTTCTATCAGCATGTGTGGATCATATAGGTATGTACCGAAATAGTAACAATATTCTCTATGGCATAAGTACCATTAGTGTGTTGTATAATTATTATAATTTGCTCTACGTATGCAGACAAAATTGTGAGCATTACTGGAATTGGAATGGGAGCATGCACTGATGCTAACAACGGTCCTGCAATGCGGATCTTATGAAGTGAATCTCATTCCACGACCCTATGAATGTAATTACTTTTATTCCTAGTTTGCCACTTGAATACAGTGTGAACTAGTCTGAGGCACTGGCACTGCATTGGCACTGATATGACTGCATCCATGTCTCCAGTTATAGCACTGCTTTCCTTTGTTGTGATAGCAGAAGCAATAGCTCTAGATTTCCTGGGGGTCTCAAATGGGGGACATGGAGGAGCACTTGCAGAATCCTACATTTATTGTTTGTTTTAATGTACATGGACAGATGCATTGCGATGCAGTAGTGTGCACTATGTGTACAAATTATGGTAACAGAGTATTACACAGCTTTGCACACCCCTAGAAAAATTCTCATGGATGCTTTTTAAGTGGTTTATTAGGGAAAATTCAGCCATAGGCCATAGTGTTCATTAGACACAATTGAATGTGAAGAAGAACAACAGGGTAAAGAAAAAAAATACATATCCACACATTTTTATGAGATAAAACCATGCCAGTTTCTAAGAACATCATTTTAGGGCTGCAGCCCAATTAAAGCAATTTAAATGCTTAATTGTATGGTTTTTAAAAGATTAA
Organism: Intellagama lesueurii; assembly: GCA_037013535.1. NCBI lineage: Eukaryota > Metazoa > Chordata > Lepidosauria > Squamata > Agamidae > Intellagama > Intellagama lesueurii. Next base: position 83,438,874 of record JBAJHW010000003.1, read on the forward strand.
TTGGCCTATGAAATCAGTAAACCTTTGGGTACAAAGGGAAACAATAGCACTAAATCAGAACACACACTTTTGTTTTATGCGCTAAAGGCAGCAGACTTTGTCCTGACAGTCATTGCTTATTTGAAACACAGGAAGGAATTTCTTTTTTAAGGATGGCACTAGATGTGCAGTTTTAATTACACACTGACAAACTGTACCTCCTGAGACAAGAGCCAGCCTATATGGTCCTCAGTAAGCTGCACAGTTCCAGGATACCCACAGAAGAAGGGAATGGTAAACCACTTCTGAGTGCTCTCTGCCTAGAAAACCCTGAAAAGGGTCACCATTACTCAGAACTGACTTGATGGCACACAGTCATATTATTCTTACTTTTGAGCTACACCGTGTGATCTGTTAAAAATAAATCAGCATATTTTGAATTTTAGCTGTTTCTTAAACTGTTAGGTAAAATTTCTTTCTAGAGCATCTGTCCTTCTTAAATGGGCCTCCTGTTTGTTATTCTTTATTACAGTTACCCTCTATGTGGAACATCCTTGCCTGCTTCCAGGAGTTATACGAGTACCTAAGATGCTTAGTGAGCCAGTTCATAGTCCTAATCTGACAAACTGAGAGGCTGCTTTGAGACCATGAAGTGATTCTCCGGAGGTAAGTGGTGTCTCTCTTGCCAGACCAGCAGTTTCCCGTTGTTTTAGCATCACATCCCTTTTTGATTTTTGAGAAACTCTTGCGTTCCCCCCCCTTCTTTTCCTTCATCCAACTGGCTTTTAAGAAAAGATTCCGTAAAGATAAACAAAGCTTAATTTTTAAAAATCACTTTAAATTAAACTTACTAACAAGGTGAAATAAATTCTATATTCTAGTGATTATCTCTATCCTAGAAATTTGTTTAAGTAGGTAAAGAATATTATACAATCTTATGCCCTCCTGGGAATGTCTTCACACACCTGTAGTCATGCCTGCTTCCCCATCTGAAAAACAATAGGGGAGATTTAAAGGCAAGGGAGGGGTATCTTCCATAGTCCAAGAAAAGGAGAAAGAGTAATACAGTCTTTGTACACAATTCAAAGGCAGCGGGTAAGTGACCATACATGCACAAAAACCAGAAGGCTTTCTCTCCTTTTCTTGGAATGTGCTAGATGGTGATGTTTCTGAAGTTAGCAATAGGATTATCAGGTCATAGACCTCTGGATTAAGTCCAACCATCTCGTCCTCTGTCGCCCCCTTCTCCTCTTGCAATTTGCTACCTGCACCCAAGTAGCCCCAGGACACATTGGCTCAGCACAAAGGTATGTTGTACATACAGAATATCTGTTTATGAGGTAATGCAGGAAATCCACATTGCCTGTACACATGCTTGTATGTCCACACAAACTATTTAGCCTTAATATGCAAGCTACTACCATCATCCACAAGTTCACAAGGGCTTGCCTCAGGTTATGGCCCTAACAACTCAGGGAATGGGGAGCTGCTGTTTGGCAAGCATGATTAGCTAGGAATGAGGGGCAAACGAGAAAGCCTATGGATGGATTCTGGAAAGGAGCTGTCCGGGAAGGATGAGGAATTGGTCACTCCCAGGTCACTGACAGATATTAGAGACAACTCATCATTCCAGGTGGAAATGTTAGTGTTGCAGAGATACAATTTAGGCAGCCTTTGTGTTTGAGAATCAGATGTCAAAGGATTCCAGTGCTTAAGTCCTTAAGATCACACATCCTTTCTTATGCCTTCTCATTAGAAACGTCTTCATATCTTTGGCCAATGTAAAGGCTCTCTTTTCACTAAATCTGTGCTCTTTAGAGTTTTCCTGATCATTTAAGCATACAGTTGAATCACCTCAAGGTTCCCTTGCCAGGAACTTTGCTGTTAATTGTAATCCCTCACAGATGATGGAAGCCTGGCAACAGGTGTGAGGTCACTCAGTCAGAAGCGTGCCCCTCCTTGCCAAGCAGGGCTCAGTCATCTGTGCCAGTGTGATGGAGATCCTGGAGGACGTTTTATTTTCAACCAGACCTTCTATGCCCCGTCTGCCCTGATACTTCTTAAACTAATCCCATACGGTCTGCATCTCATCCCACATTTTCAATGGATTTAATTGTACTTTGACTCAATCCAAGTCCTTTCTATGCCACTCATTTGAGAAGGTGTCTGCAATTAATGCTTGGAAGTCCTAAAGTCCAGGCTTGCCAGTTTATACTGCTCTTCCAAATACAATCAGTCAGTAAATAAATAAATAAATAAATACATGCAGTCAAAAACAAAGCATTGGAAAAGAAATGCTATATTGGAACTGTTATCGTGCATTGTTAGTATGTCAACACAAATAGCATTTTAATCTGATATTGTAACCAGAAGTGAAATGCATGTAATGCAACAACATTTCCTGCGGGCATCATTTTGTGTGAATGCCTTTTACTGTTCCTGCTGAAGCCCCATTCCCCTAGGTTTGCGCACAGAAGAAGGAAGAATCGGTGCACATTGTGCGCTTAATCTGCAGTGACATTCTGGTGTTTTGCATTTCTCTCATCTGGTCGGAATCAGGGACGAGCTAACAACAGCGTTGCTGTTTTCGCAAGGAGTTTACACGCTGGTGGGCTGACAGATTTGTCAATTTGGTAAGTAATTCTGTTTTCGCAAACTCTTCAAGGAGGCCTGGAAAAGGAGGCCTGTATCTTTGAAGTGCAGCAGCTGAGAGTGAATAATCAAGCTTAAAACATCATGTTCTGATTATTATCTAGGCAACAACTCCCAAATAATGAAGCAGCAATTTCATTTTGATTACAATTGCTTTGAGGAGATTCAGGAACTGGTGATGATAATTAATTTTCAGCTGCTCACTGAAGCTGTCAGGGTTTTGAGGAACCAGGCTGTTCCAGCTGTTTAGTTGCTCTGTTATGTAGGTGACCTGACCAGAGGTCTTTTCTTCATTCAAAAAGTAATTTTTTAAAATTAAATATTTGACACATCAGAAGCAACACAGTACAATAAATGCAAACCAACTCATGGCTTAAATTCACCTTCTCCATCCAAAAGTCCCGCAGACGGCTTGAACAAGAAACCCTGTCCTCCCCAGCTAGCATGACCATATTGAAAGCTGTGCTCGAAAACGTCCAAAAGGATGCCGGGTTGGGAAAGGCCACTTTAAGGACTTCCTTTTGAGGAAACAGCAGTCACTTGTGAAGATAACAGGGAACTGTTGAACTCCAGAGATGCTGTGATGCCTGCTGGTATGCTGGCGTGCTTTTGGGATCCACGAGAGAGGATCCAGGCCACGTCACTCACTGCCCTCCAACAAAACACACCACATTATCTTTTTATAGCTTTATTGAACAACCTTGTGGAGAAAAGACAGGCCACAGCTTTGATTCGTTGCAGCGGAATAGTCTTGCCACAGCGCGAAGGACTGGCTGATCTTTCTGCCACCCGATGCATGCCTTGCAACCCTTGTGGAGTAACCAAGGATTACCAAGCTGAGTTGGGTATGGCTCTGGGTAAAAGAGCACTAGGGGAACCCTTCAGCATTCCTGGGGTGGGAGCTGTGCCAACCCTCCTGAGCAGGACAAATGCCCTTTGCAGGATCCCCCTCAACTCCACGATTCCATCCAGGAACCTCCAACCTCCACGGCCCATCTCACCTGGTATCTGCTTCTATGCGCAACAGACGCCTCCTTTCTCTGCAACCAACAACACCTCTGACAGATATACACAATAAATTGCACTGAAACCATAGATTGTTATCATACACATCTCTTGACATCCCTGTACAACCTTACCACAAAGAAGGGGAGGGTGAAAATCAATAAAGATTGCCTGGTGAGAGGCTCCTGCGTCTCTTTTAAACCTACCAAGTGGATTATGTGCCGTTGCCCCTGACTGGCTGTAGTCTTCTGCTAAGCAACATCCCATGATTTGCTAGTTCAAATTCCAGGCCATCTCCCATTCAACTGTCCAGGATCCTCTTATTCCTTCAGGCTCCTGTCAGGTCCAATACTATTATCACCAAGGCTGTTGGAGTGTGCCTGGCTTCATCAAACAACAAACTCCAGCCCCAGGTAAGTTAGAACTGCGGACCTGGCTTCCTATGATCTCAACCATGTGAATAAGGAGCCCTGTGTTGTTGAAGTGAAGCCAGAGTGATTGAGCAGGTATACATAAGCCCACATTATGCTAAAAAGGAGGATAATCGGAGCACCCATGAGTTAACTTCTTAGGCTATAACTGTTGCCATGGAGGTTCCGGTACAGGCAGTCATGTCTGTATATTGAAAGAATGCAAAAATCTTTTAGGAATGGAAGTTCAGTATTAATAAGCAGTTTCTTCTCCACCCTGCTTAAAAGGAAGACTGGAAAATCTATGGAAAGGCCATAGCAGTAGGTAAAATATGAGTTGCAGGGGCTATCAGCAGCTATCTCTCCCCCTATTTCACTAGGACCTTTGGCCTGGATATATGGAAACATAATTAAATACTCGCCCTGTAATAGTTCTAAGACAAAAATGATCCAGTGTGTGTCACAGATTTGAGAAAGAAACAGGGAAAAATCAGATTTAAATCCAACTTACTCTTTTTTAGCCCAGCTTACTTCACAGGGTTGCAATTAGGATAAAAAGGAAGGAACAGGAATGCAGCCTTAAGTTCCTCAAAACAGGTGTGAGCAGCCAGAGTCCCTCCAGATATTGTTGAGGCTTTTTTCCCCCAGCAGCCTTGGCTGCCACAGCCAACAGCAACGGATGACAGGAGCTGAACACCCGCAGTGTCTCGAGGATCACAAGTTGCCCAACCTTGCTTTAGAAGAAGAATAGAATAAAGCAATCAACAGGAACAGTATCCTGAATGCTAAAAGCATTTTTGGGGTTTTGCAGCTCTATGCAAGGGAAAGAATGGAAGCAACTATGTAAGAGGCATGGACAATGGTGGCAACTATGCATAATTCAGGAAGGTAAGCAAAGGAAGGTTACTGCCTGCTTAGCAAAACACATCAGAATTTGGGAGAACAGTATTTAGTAAATTGCATTACATTTCAGCTTCTTGCTTGTTTTTCTAATCCATTACAGTATATTAGCTGATGTGATTTAGTGGAATCATTCCCAAGAGAACACTTGGGCCTTTTCCATAAGCAGGCCAGAAACCAATAAAGGGGATTGTTTTATGGCAGACAACATCAACACCCAGGAGAAGAGGTGAAATTTCCAGAGGCAATAGCCAGACATCAAGGAAGATGACTTCCCGAGTTTAATAAACTCAGAACAACAATAAGCAAGGTTCCGTGTCAGGAGATCTTCACAGGAAAAGGAGTCCAAGATGGATGGCAGTTTGTTAAAAAGGAACTTCTAAAGGCACAATTACAAACAATTCCAACAAGGAAAAAAGATGTATTTCCTGATCAATTAGTGTTCCAAAAGAACTTAAAGCAATGGCCTTCCAAATGTTGGACCCAAATTTGTGCTCGGACTAAAATTTCCAGAAACTCTAAGCGCTGACCATTAGCTGTGCCAAGGTCACCTGGGGCACAACGTTTGGGGAACATTGATTTAGAGTCTTTAAAAGCATTTCCATAAAACTAGAAGCAAACATCTGGCCACTGAGATTTTTGTTTTGTCCATTTTCTCCACCATGGGGTTTCAATGGGAAACTGGCCCCCCAGATCACAACACTAGCTCACTCCTTAATTAGACAACCTGAGCTAAATGTCCCACCATCCAGAGGCAAAGCCAAACTGCATTTCCAACTAAGTAGTACAATATTATGGACTAGTCACAGGACACAACTGAGCAATTGACAGAATATAATGGAGAGTGGCAAAACTGGATATGTCAGTGGTTACATGGGCAGACTATAAATCTGTTTGGCAAAGGATTTGAAAATGTCAGGGCTGAAGCTGGTACTAGGACTAGTCCTTTCAACACAAAAATGGCACAAAATGTGTTATTTAAATATGTGTGTACCTTCCTTCCTTCTATGAACAGGAACATGGCACAAAATATTTTGGAATTTCTTGATCAATATACGAAGAAGTGGTATGCTTCTTCCTACTAACTGAAAGTAAATCTTTTTGCAGAAGTGTTATGCTGTGTCCCATTGATGTAAGCCCCATTAGTTTCAAGACACATTGTATGCACTTAACTGAGCATGGGATCACAACCTCTGCTCTTTATTATTCTGGAAGGAAATTCATTCCACTGTTTATAGCAGCCTTGAACGACTAAGTGGGTTTGTCTAATCCTCATGGGAATGATCTATTAAATTGTGCTTACCTAGGGATTAATTTGATTAGCTGGGGAAGATGGTGATGCCAGAACCATCTTTTCTGATTTCCCTCCCATGGGAAAGATATGTGCAATTCCTCTTTGTGAAGTGAGTGATTCTGTTTCACTGTCTGCATTTTTAACCACACAGTGGCAGACTTCTCCAAGAAGGATTCGGGTGGTTGATGTAACATTTCTGTTAAAGAAGTCTTCCATTTGTAGCCATTTGATCATCATTCATAGTAGCCAAGAGTTTGGTCAAAGAGTAGGAAATCCTAGTGAAGGTCATTTTGAGAGCATTGATTAATGGATTCTTTTTTTCCTGGAAAAAAATCTTTTGGAATATACCCTTGACAACTCTGAGACATCAAATTTTTCAGTTCCCTGTCCCCACCATGACTAAGGCTACATTCTTATACTCACTTGTCTGGGCCTAAGTTCCAATGAAGTCAATAGGGTCAACTTGATGAAAGTAACAAAAAGTTACAGTTACACCACAAAAAGTGTAATTATCCCTTGTTATGTTACAATTGTAATTTGATTGCACCTTAATTATAAGAAAAAAGGCATTAATTACAGATAACTCATTTAAAGCAACAAGATGAAAAAGATGTGGTTGTTGTACCTATAATAATTGCTTAGAAGGAGAAATTTCAGCAGGTCTGGCTTTTAATGCAATGTACACCTGTTGAAATTTCCACTTCAATACAACTATTAAAGGAATCCAAACTTTATCTTCTTTTTCATTATGCTCATTAAAATATCCAGTGTGGTATATTGAACAGAGTGACAGACTGGGACTCATGGGATCTGGGTTTGAATCTCTGCTTAGCTATGGAAATTCACAGGGCTGAAACTGGTAAAACCATTCTTTAAATATCTCACTTATCTTGAAAGCCCTGTTAGGGTCACTATACGTCATTCAGACTTGATGGCACGTAACACAAGCCACTCATTATTTGCAATCAAGGTTCTTGCTAAGCTGGGTGCGCCTGCATGTGCACATGACTCCGTTTCCCTCTGCACAGCTCTCTTTCTTCTCCGCGCAGCGATTGTGTTAGGTTCTGATCACAATGGAACCCAGTGCACGGGGGGGGGGGGGGCAGAGTTGTGCACGCACGCAGGGGTGAAGCTGCGCAAGAGAGAGGCGGAGCTCCACTCAGTAGGGCTGAAAATTAGAGGGTACATTGTTTGCAATGAATTGCTTCCACACTCTGATCCATCACTACTACTGAGCAGAAACTTGTACACAGTCTCTGCCTGCTTTTACAAGTGACAGCAAGAAATCCAGATTAGCCATTGTTAATCTGCTGTCATTAAATGCAGCCAACCAGCCCTGTCAAAAGCATTGTCAGCATACAGGAACAAGGCTACAGATGGATTGTTTGACAGCCATGCCTGATGCTGTAAGTAAAATGTGTTGTGAGTGTGATCTGCCTCAAGGCATGTTTTCACAAACTTGACTGGTTTTTTTGATTAGCAACAATCTAATTGAAACCAGAAAGGGCGCTGTGGGTTAAATCGCAGAAGCCTCTGTGCTGCAAGGTTGGAAGACTAGCAGTCGTAAGATCGAATCCACGCGACGGAGTGAGCTCCCGTCGCTTGTCCCAGCTCCTGCCAACCTAGCAGTTCGAAAGCATGCAAATGCGAGTAGATAAATAGGTACCACCTTGGTGGGAAGGTAACGGCGTTCCGTGTCTAGTCGCACTGGCCACGTGACCACGGAAACTGTCTTCGGACAAACGCTGGCTCTACGGCTTGGAAATGGGGATGAGCACCGCCCCCTAGAGTCGGACACGACTGGACTAAATGTCAAGGGGAACCTTTACCTTTACCTAATTGAAACCAAGTCAATGGTTTCTAAATGCAAAAGCTAACAGCTCTGGCTAATACTGCATGCCTCCTTATGTGTGGGAAGAAAAATGTTAAACAACTCAACAACCCCTCTCTTTCCAGGCTACTTTGACCTAAGTAATCACGTAAGGAATGATTCGTGACAATGCCTATGAATACAATTTGCAAGAGTAGAACTAACTCAGACCAAATTTCAATTTTACATTCACTTAGAAGCCCCAAACTCACATTCTTCTGTGTTTCAGTTTAACACAACAGGTATCAAAGGTATGCATGCAGTGTGGGCTGGGTCCTCACATTGGAACTGGTGAGCAATTTTCAGCAATCACCAAATCATCAAAAATAACTCAAGAAAAAAAGAATAGCTGGTTTATCTGTGCCACACTGCCCTTTCTAATAAAGGTGGTTGGATGCAAAAGAGGAGAGGGTTCCTATCCAACCCTAGAGGTAGCTAGTTACAAATAATTAACTCTTTTTGCATTAGTAAAACTTTAGCTAAAGTACATTACTCCAGAGTGGTCCCAGAAGGGTCCAGTCAACTGCCATGCCTTCTGTATCAGTCCCAGGCCCTGGTCCCAGGGCCACCTTATCCTTGACATCAGGTGACATGACAAGCAGCATCAAACCACCACCTCCAAGTCACCAGTAGAATGCTCACTCTTGTGTGCTTTGTGCTGCACTGAGGTTGAAGTGATATTGATGGGGATGAGAGGAGGGGACATCTTTTTTTTACCACAGGCGAGCAGCTTGCATCATTCAGACTTTTTTTTAAAGGATAAGGAAAAGTAACTTGTTTGGTTACTTTTGGGAAATGGGGAAGCAAACAATTACTTTCAGAAATTGTAACTGTAGCAGTAGCTAAATATTGGGGGGGGGCTTTGAACTGTAGCTGTAACTAATTACTATTTAAAAGTATTCTTTCCCCACCATATCATACTTAGAGGAATTATACCTTTTTCTCAGATATACTTCTTTTCGCACCATATTGCCTTTCTCTAGTTAGTCAACTAGAATTTAACAATAGCAGGATTCAGGTTTTAGGAGTCCTAGAAGATAAAGTCCTCAGTATGGCTTTCCCATCCCAATGCACTTAGCTCCTTTACCACAATTAGTTCGTGGTGATGGCTGTTAGAGAGAAGAGCTGGTGAGTATACGAGTGGCACTCCTTATACTCAAAGCCATTGTCCAATCCCTCTGGACTAGAGGGTGGGTGAATAAGCAGGCAGTAAAAATGAGGTAAAGAAACAACAGAACAAGTTGGATCAAAATGGTGGCTCCCCACCTGGGTGTGAAACATGATAGGTGCCTGACCGTATCAGTCCTAACACCAGCCCTGGTCTTTCTTCCTGATGTTTAGATAAAAACTTGAAACTACAGATTCCTTTCATGTAAATCATTGCCATGTTATCTATCACAAAGATTTTGCTCCATGCACATATCTTTACAAGCAAGCTCTCAGTGCAGACACAATTCTGCTTAAACGGTGAAATAGACAGATAATTAATTCTCATTTAATGATTAGTCAATGCAACATGGGAAAAGCCAGTTTTTAAGATGAATGAATGCATTTAATTTGAAAATGAATACATTGTTATTCGGCTGAACATGAATCGTATTTGTTGAAACAGATGGCAGTGGCAGCTTTGATAAGACAGAAGGAGCTGAATAAGATATTAAGAAATATTTTAGACAAATAAGGAGCACAAGGAAAAAAACAAAATCTGTTTTATGTAGTAGCAGAGAATCTTGAGGAAGTTCACTTGGGAAATAAAATTTTGAACTATATTTGCCAGTATGAATCTTCTCTTTCCATGTTCTATGTCAATTCAAATAGCTTATTGGAACTATTTGAATTTGTAATATAAATCTTATGGGTGAGTGTATGCTGATTCCAGCATGTATTTAAATATTGGTATGGGGAGTATTTATTATTTTTCTTACTCATATTCCTTAATATTCTTATGGTACTTCATTTTGTATTCTCCTGAAGCAGTGAGAAACAGGAGCAATGAAACAAAAAAGTGCAAAAATCAACCATACATTTAGCTTTATTGAAATGGAACAATTATCCCCTTTTTTGGTAATAAACTTTTTTTTACAGCAACTGTAAAATTGTAAGGTTCATTTCTTTTTAACATTATAGGTTATCTTCCCACCCACCCCACCTTGGTTAAGCAAAAATACCTCCTTTTTGGGTTTTGTTTTATTATTATTATTCTTTTATTTCTACTTTAAAACACATAGCAAGGATTTGGACCACATCGCTCCGGCACTGAAAGGTTAACAGGTTATGAAAATCACAGTACAGTTTTAAAACTTTTCAGTTAGTTAACGATATTTAAAATGATAGCCACTTTTTAAAAAGTAAAGATATAAATCAGAGGTTTGTAAATAGGTCATGTTTACCTACAGAGCTATCAACTTGCAGCTACAATGAGAGCAGTAATAGAAAGTCGATGCTAAAATGAGATATGCCAGGAAACAAGTTCTTTGTCAATAGTGCATTACAGGGTAATACAGTAGGTAAATTACAGTTTGGCACTTTATGCTGCATGGAATTAATTAAAAAGAAGAAATAAGTAGGCAAAAATGAAAGTAAGTGCACTGTCTTAGAACTAGGGTGGCCAGACAGCAAAGAGGATTAAGCTCTTAGACTTTAATCAGGGCTGGCCCACCGTTGGGTTGATGCCTCACCTGGCCTGGGAGACATTGAGAGATGACAGCAAGATGCTAGAAGAGAGAGCTATGTGTCATCTAGTCTGCCTTGCACCTCCATGCTAGCCTGCAGCCTTCAGCTTACAAGGGAAGATACTCTCCCATTAGCAGCACTGACAAAAAATTCAGCTGCCCATCTAGCCGGCTTTTATATACACACCAGAGATTAGGGAAGTAACTTTTCCAAGCAGTACTCATCTTGTTCTTTGCCTCAAGCAGCAAAATATCCTGGGCTAGCTCTGCACTGAACAGCTGAGTAGGAGAAGTGGGTTTCCCTCCCCCCTCCCATTTTCTACATAACTATTAAAAGGACAGGCGTCTTCTTTCTCTTATATGTACTCTTTTATGTCTGGCAGTTTTACTTAGAACCAAGATAAACCAAGCCATCTCACAGGTCATTTCTGCAAGTGGAAGCATTCAAATTAACCACAACTTACACAAGTTGGACTTCAAAAGCAATGGCTCTATGAACGCAAGGATATTAAAACGCACATTTACAAGGATAGTAAAGTAGAAATCTCCCCCCCCCCCCCCATGCCCTATTAGTAGAAATAATTTCCAATCCACAAAAGGACTTCTGGGCAAGCCTCTAACTGCAGACGTTGATGGAATGTAGCTTAGCAGACTTGTTTCATATACAAAGGCAGCATTACCCTGAAAAAAGTTTGGTCCTCTTAAAACTCATTGCAATGCAGCCGTTACAGACAGTCCCATGGTAGATGCTGTTAGGAATTTCTTAAATACAGCAGAGAGAGAGAAAGAGAGAGAGAGAGAGAGAGAGAGAGAGAGAGAGAGAGAGAGAGAGAGAGAGAGAGACTTTTAGGGAAACTTCTCTTTTTCTTTTGGCCCTGTTTAGGTTTGTTTTGATCCTCACAAGAGTCTGGAAGAACCATGTTGAGAGTACCTCAGGAAGTCCTTATTGTGTGACCTCACCACCTCTTGTTTTGTGCAACAGTTACTGAAACTTTTCTTTTCTTTTTTTCCTACCCCCTCCCTGCCCTCTTTAGTATCACAAGACAACAACCCCTCAGCTCCCACGACAGAGAAGACATGTCACTCTTTTATTTACAAGTGAGTCACTTTGGCTAGAAGGTCCCAGCTAATAGCACATGGTTTATTTTTTGTGAACATCCTCATGACGTATAATTTTGTATGTAATCCAGTAAAATATGTTGAAGATGAGAAAGGCAAGTGGGAACGCAGCTCGGGATATCGTATCAATCCTTTTGGCACGGTCAACAAACTTCTTTTTGATGTAATCCGAATCCTTTGGTGGGGGAGGTGGAGGAAGATTGGGAGGCGTGGCTTTGACTGTGGCACCATCTTTCACCTGTAGACAGTGACCCATCCCATAGCCAAAATTAAACCGACTATCACGAGCAGGATCTTCCTCCTAAAGGATGAGAAACAGAAGTAAGAAACAATCTGTTATCTCCTTCAGCTTGGGGTCCCTTCCACTTCTATCAGTCTATGACCTGTGCAAATTCCTGTTATGCAGCTGTCCTTTAGAAGTACTGCAAGCTGTTGCATGTATGAGTTGTGTCATAATGCAGCTTCACAAAACGTCATTGGGTGCTACAGCCACTAACATTTCTGGCAAAGGAGTGTCCAAGTTATCATCTGATAGTACCTTTTTCATACTGACAGGTAGTGTGTTACAAGGGAAAGGATGCTGGTTGTTGGTCCAAATCCTCTCTCAGCTAGTAGTGACTTTGTACCAGTCGCTAACCCTCCGTCTAACCTTCCAGACAGAGATTTAGTGAAATGAAAATGCAACAGTTCCATAAATATGATCCCAAGCTCCTTGAGGAATGACTTTCTGTTGTTGTTACAAACAAAAATGACAACAGCTCCCACAAAAGAATCCTAGGAATTACAACTCTGTAATTCTGGGGAACTTATATTGGAGATTCCAAGCCCATTCCCCCATGACATCTCCCTGGGGACAGAATATTAAACCAGCTTAAATTTGTGGCATAGGCCTTATTTAATACTCTCCTAAAATAATCCCTTTCATGCAAATAATTTGACTCCTATAGACCTTGACCTGCTATTGCAATTCCACCTAAGCTTTTGGCATTCCAGCATTTTAACAAGACTATTGGGGGAGTGTTTTTTCCTTCCAAAAAGTGAGCTGTGTGGGTTATGAATAAATAAAAAGTACCCTGGAACAAATAGTTTATTTTTAAACCCTTAATGCCACTTTCGTTAGAGCCCCGTGAAGCCATGTTCCCAGGATATGTTCTCTTTTACTTAACACTGTATGCAGAAGGAATGCAAATCCAGGTCAGAAGGTTAATTAAAGAAGAACAGATTCTCAGCAGTCCTTGTTTTATGTTTTGAATTTATTTGGAATTTTAAAATATGCTAATAGCTTATTATACAAGGTGCTCATCTGCCTTGTCTAGCTCTTTCCAAACATAATGAGCTTCTGCTTTCCATATACTCATCTGAAATTTCCTGATAAAGCACCCTGACTATGGATGGATCGCTTCTAGCCGTACCAATGCAACAATCTCTTCTTCTGCTCCTTAATGGATTTTATGTGGTTAAAAAAAAAAGATGGAAGAAGCAGTGGGAAATTCCAAACAAATCAACAAACTCATCTAGATTCCATGTGAAATTCCATTAGGATTACTGAACAAAAGACTTATCTAGCAATCCAGAAACAATATGTATGTGTTTCTTTTACAGCAGCATCTCACACTGCACTGGAAATTGCTCGTGATCTTTGAAATGTATTCAAGGGCATATGCAAACATGCCAGTTTTATACCAGGTTTTATTACTCCCCCTCCCCGCAAATTCTATGAATTGTAGTATGGTCAGGAGGTTGAGAGATTTCTGGTATGGATCTCTACCTCCCCTCCTAGAAATGCAGTTCCCAGAGTTCCTTGTGCAAGAGAAATCTAGGATAAGTTTATTGGCTGCTCTACCCATTTTGCAGAATGAAAGGTAGACTCAGGGTATGATCTGATGGGGATCTGTTCTTCAGTTTGGTCCAGGTTGGGGATGGGCTGGTTCACTTCTTTTTCCAATGACCACACAATGCACACATGAACCAGCCCACCTTGGATCAATGCATACCTGCACTTTTTTGGGTCCCTGTTGGGGCTACAGGTTTTTTTTGGGGGAGGGCACAGGTAGGATTGCTCCATTTTGACTTGGTTTCAGCATGAGTGATCACTAAGATTGAACCAAAGCAATTGTCTGTCTTTTTGCTGAAGGCTCTTAACAATCTTGAGAAATGGAAAGCTTCCTTTCTGCTCACTTGTGGAGGGGCAGGGGGAGGAAGCTTTCCATTTCCTTTTTAACAGTTTCATTTTGTGCAAATTTTTGTCATTTACACAAAAGGTAACTTTTTTGGGGGACACAAGAGCCTCCCCCTTCCCCCCCCCACTTGCAATGCTGATGATGACGACAAAGAACAGTGCAGATTTTTTTCACTCTTACATAGGAGTAAAAAGTCTCATAGTGATGGCCTTTCTTTTTCTCTTTTATTGGATATCTCAGTGTGCCAAGACACTCTATTTCACTGAGGATGAGAAAATTTCTTAGCATTAAGTACACACTTATACTAAAGTCCACTAACTCAGTACAGATCATCTGTTTTAATGGATGTAGCATTTATTTAAAAATCAGGGACACTCTGTGCTGAATCATTTTCACTGATGTGACTAGCCCACAACATGCAGGCAGTATTTTTATGTGGGGAAATATCCAGAAACATAACACATAACACTTTAGTACTTTAGCAATCTGCAAGCTGGTCACAAGTGACAATTTAGCTGTCTTCTATCTGTAATGCTTGCAGGGGCAATTGTGCCTGTATAAAGATTGCTAGACTATGCACATTCAAAGACAAGGAGGTGTGTGAGTCTGTTGGATGCTAAAATAGCTTGAAAATAGGTTTGTTTTGGTGTTTTGCAAAATTGTCTACTGCAAGTTTATGCAATTTATGCACTTATGAACTGAGTAAATGGGTAGATAGTAGACATGCGCACAATCAGTTTAAAAATGTGAAAGAGGCAAAGAACGTGAGGAAGGTTGGAAAGAGGTGTTGGAAAAAGGTCAAGGGAAGGAGCACTGTGAAATGTTTCTGAAACCAATCATTTGTGGCACCAAGCCCAGTCTTACTACTTCTGTCATTACATTGCTCCTGATTCCCAACACAGTGATGCACATCCTCAGGAAAACCACTCAGAACATTTAGAGTGCTCCTGTTGTCTGTATAAGAAGAACATTTCTCATATGTAGTTCCTAAAGCTGTGGATGCTACATGGGCAGTGTCTGGGATAGTCTGCTCCATCCTAATGTCCTCCAAAGGCTTTAAAACTACAACTTCTGCTAGGGTGATGGAAGTTGACGTCAAAAACTGCTGGAGGACATTAGTTAGAAAGAGGATGCTCTAGGACAGCAATTCTCTGTCTTTCATATCTTAGATTCACTGCTCGTTTTGTCAAAGAAACCAAGTCCAGCCATGATACAACAAAAATAAATGCTCTGAGAAAATAATCTGGATTGAGTTGGTAGGAGACTGTACACCACACTTTTAGGACAAAATGAAGATGGAGGATGTTCTTGATAGCTGTTATGAAAACCCTACATCCCACCTAGATTTATACCACTGGTTGACGAACTACTGCTTTAGAAAATAATGGGATTCCTGCCACTAGAACCCTGAGTCACCAGCACAGTTGCTGTCTAGAGTACTTCAGGGCAGGAAGGGTGGTAGGAAACATACAGTGGTGACAGTGATGTGACTTAAAATGTGTGAGCCCCTTGCAACTAGGTCCACTCCTGTAAAAGATCTGGGATCAAGGGGAATCCTGGGATGCATCTCTCTGACCCATGTCAACTTCAAGGCTTGGTGCCATCAAATAGTCAAATAGGATGCCAGTATCCAACTCAAAGCCCTATTGAGAGGACCAGAATGTACCCCCCACCAGCCTCAGTGTTGAACTTTGTGCCAAATGACTTCATTGCCTGAGCCTGAGAAGTTTTTGTTTTTGGAACACTGCTGAAATGTTGGTTCATGCATCCTTCGGACAAAACAATTTCATATTTCAGTATGGAAAAGGTGAATTAATAGCCCACACATTATGTTTCTTTGCCTTCCCTTTGACATTATGCAAAAGGATGAGCTTCAGACAGTAAATCATAGCTATGTAGCCCATGGCATTAGCAACCAGCATTTCTCAATCTGTCCAGATGTTGTTAGACAGCAACCTTCACCATTCCTGACCACTAGTCATGCTGGCTGAGGATGATGGAACTTCAGATGATCAAGCTAATTCTATGGAACACCCCTCACAAACAGTTATAGCCCTGTCCTGAATTAAGTGTCAAGGACAAAAAAGAAAACAAAGAATCCTAATTTTGATAAAGGTCTTTCAAGAGATTTTCTTCTTAGGTTTGAAAATATATATATATTTTAGTTGTATAAATGCAGGAATAGGTGATACCTTTATAGAAGCATTAAGAAAATAAAACACTTATATGAGTAGAAAATACAAAACTGATCAAATGCTTTGTTTTACAATGAATTAAGGGAACAATTCCTTAGAAGCTCTCATCTGACTGAAAGGAATGAAATTCTGCTTGTGTCCTATGCAGTTCTTGTTGATTAAATGAGGACAACTTTAAGAGAATTGCAATGTCAGGTCATAATACTGATGTCAGTAATGGACTAGATAAGGCTGAATAAATTGAAATTTAATCCCGACAAGACAGAGGTGCTCCTGGTCAGTCAAAAGGCAGAACAAGGATGCAGCCTGTGCTGGATGGGGTTGCACTTCTTCTGAAAACACAGCTTGGGGGGTACTCCTGGATTTGTCTCTGAGCCTGGATGCTCAGGTTTCAGCAGTGGCCAGGAGTGCCTTTGCACAGTTGAAACTCGTGTGCCAGCTCTACCTGCTCCTGGAGAGGTCTGATCTGGCCACAGTGACATGTGCTTTAGTTACATCCTAGCTGGATGACTGTAATGTTCTCTATCTGGGATTGCCTATGGAAAGTGTCCCAAAACACAGCAGCCATATTGCTGACTGGGACTGGTTACAGGGATCATGCAACCTGCCTGTTACAGCAGCTTCACTGGCTGCCAATCTGTTTCCAGGCTGAGTTCAAGGTGTTGGTTCTAACCTATAAAGTCCTAAAGTCCTGGTCTAATAGGTATCCAATACTTTATAGAGGTACCTATTAATTCACTTCCTTCAAAATGTCATAACGCCATATTGTGTTTGGTAGCTCTCCTGCTCACTCTGAATGAAGCACTATGTTTACTGATGAATACCACCATTTACTAAGGAACCTTAGAGACATCAGACATATGATTATGCTACAGACTGTCAACATGAATGATGTATAAATTGCCATACAAATACTTGTTTTAGCCTTAGAGTTCTGACGAAAAAAGTCTTTTAAAGTTGTGGGCAGCTTCTTGTATTGAGGACATACATTTCAACAATAGCCTGTGGGCAAACATGAGATAACTGGCAATCCCTACTGAGCTGATGTTAATAAGCATAGATGCATTTCAGCATTTTCTTTATATTTTTCCTGTTCAGTGAGCCTTCGCTGATAAGAGTAATGACTGAGCCGATATGACTGACAAAGTCTCACTTAACTGTCTGTATATTATAGATGTGACACCTAGTTGTGTAACAGATAGTGACAGACTTGATTCAGGAGACTTGGGTTCAAATTCCCCCTCAGCCATGGAAACTCACTGGGGTTGTGGAACATGTAAGATCACTTCTCAAACATCTAATTTACCTTAAAAGCCTTATCAGGGTTGCTATAAGTCACTTCTGACTTGACATCACATAAATATGTTTTGTTATAGATGAACCATGGGTTATTTTTTTCATAATCACAATAGGCAAATTAGATACATTTTCCCTGTAGACTGCATCTTAGTTCCTTTAAACTAGCGGTGCTGGACTACAGTTCACATGCTGGATGGGGATTACTGGAATTGTAGCTTAACACATCTGGGAGGTACCCCAGTTGTGGAAGGCTGCAAATCATGAAAATATGAGAGCATTTGCAGTAGCTCAGGTGATATGGCAAAAGAAGAAAACCTAAAAATTCATAAGAATAGCCTTCCTTCTCACTAACAATACACACAGAAAAGAACAATTTCCACATTACCAAATCCTAAGAGAACAGCAAGTGGTTTGTTAAAATTCACAGCACTGTGTTCTTCCTCTGCATATTTTCTGGGATGAAGAAATGCTACTTTTTAAGTATACTACTTCCTGGATCTCCCAAGCGGCCTGACTACTTTTCCAAGTTTTGATTGTTTCTAACCCAAGACAATTAAATATTCTATGGGACAAGACGAGGGATTTATGAAAATAATTGATAAGAAAACCAAAAGACCATGGCCTTAACCATCTAGGGTGCTTGGAGGAAAGGGCTGAGTCTGCGCCTTCTTGCTCAGCTCTCACAACGAGCATTTCACGGGGGAATGCCTCCTCTTGCTTCCAGCTCCTCATTCCACAGGAAAGGCCAAAAGAGAAGCAGTTCCCCAGTGCTGTCAAAACTACCGTATTTTTCCGTGTATAAGACACCCCCATGTATAAGACGCCCCTCACTTTTCTAATCCAAAATTAAGAAATCTAAGTGGGGCTTAGCAAGGGTGGGGGGAAAGGTATCAAAGCGCTGCAGGATAGCTTTGATCCCTGTTTTCCCCTCCACTTGTTTTTGTTCTCTCCTCAGCTTACCTCCGTGTAAAAGACGACCCTCAATTTTTAGTCTAAAGATTTTAGACAAAAGTATAGTCTTATACACGAAAAAATACGGTACTCAGTTCCTTACACACTTGAGCAGACGAGCCGGTGACTGGCAATACTCAGAACTTGGAAGTAACTAGTAACAAGTATTCTATGTACATGTTGGTACTTGTAATTAATTATGTTTTAGGCAATGAGAATGCTAGCTAAATTACATTTCAAAAGGAAAGTAACAAGTAGGCCCAAAGTTATTTTTTTCGGTGTAACAATATTTTCTAAAGCTTTGTTAGCTATTGAAATTACTTTGAGAATTTTCAAGTTTTATCCTGTTCACTTATCATTCCTAAGTGCCAAGGGAAACACAGTTTTATTTTTACCTTTTATAAATATTTTCAAAGTGGAATATCAGAATTGTACTGGAGATCTGGACATATTTCCATGCACATTTTTCCAATTGTATGCATTTTGCTGAAATGTTT
The DNA here is from genome assembly GCA_037013535.1 of Intellagama lesueurii. Classification (NCBI taxonomy): domain Eukaryota; kingdom Metazoa; phylum Chordata; class Lepidosauria; order Squamata; family Agamidae; genus Intellagama; species Intellagama lesueurii. The sequence continues at coordinate 83,457,897 of JBAJHW010000003.1, forward strand.
TCTTTTCCATTGTGAGTTTTATCTTAGTTTTATCTTCAGCTTTGTGAATATTACTGTTGTTCTTTAAAGTATCATATGGACGTGTGTGTGTGTGTGTGTGTGTGTGTGTGTGTACTTGTTGTATGTGTAACATTGATGAGAATCCTCTGATGTAGCTTCCGAGTTTAGCAGGAGTGGTGACTCTGGAAGTGACAGATTGCTGCTAGTTAAAGAGTTCCTACTTCAATATTAAGTTGCATGTGGCTCTTGTGCAATGAGATGAAAGTTACTTGTGACCTGAAATTGAAGCAGGAACTCTTTAATTAGTGGTTGCTGCTGGTGGTGATGTTATTTCCGCTCTGCTAGCAAAGATATTCAATGGAGTTTCAGTCATTGTACAAGTTCAAGTGTACACCTATTGGTCAACTTTGAAATGTATCAAATACATGCATACGTACATACATCTGTGTGTGAATTTTTGAAATGTTTGCATTTCCCCCCAAGATCTAAAGGACATTTATCGTATGCTTTCAATGTACCCAGATTTTACATGCATTTTCCAGACATGCCCATTTCCAGAATAATTTTTTGTCACACAAATTGTATCACAAGCCCATTAATGTATGGATCTCCAATTGCATCTTACACTCAAGTCTGCTCTTGGGCTCAGCAGTTCCAAATTGGGTACACTCATATAAATCTGAGAACAGAATGCATTTCTCATCCCCACCCCCACCCCATTTAGCCAGGAAATCCCTGCAGATCTTACATTTAGCTTGTTCTGATTATGTAAATCCTGGAGGAATTAATGGGTGATTCTATAGGCAGAATTGTGCAGACTGATTCAGAACTAACAGAAACTGCAGTTCCATCTACCCTTTGGTTACTTGTACTAATTTTAAAGTGGTATGTGAGTTTTAAGTAAGCATACAAATTTGTGGGTAACACATGTTCAACACACATGGAAAAGTTTTAGCTTTGAGACGTATCTTCAGCAATTCTCAAAAAATTTTTTTTCCTGACTACTGACATATTTGGCAGAAAAATATTCATCAATACAATTGACTGCTGCAGCTCCAATCTTCAGCTCATCTCACTAATTCAAATGAGTGCGTTTGAAGCCATCTGGAAGATAGGGCTAAATGGGTGTTCCTTCTGGTACTAAATTAATATCTCTGTGTGACCAGTAAAGCATCTTTTTGCTTTACGTGGGCCAAAGTCTATTGAAATTCAAGTGGAAGAAGAGTATTTAGCAGGCAACAACACTCCTGTGTGAAGTATATCAATTTAATTTATTTCACAAGTTCCAGCTTTTCCAGTTTTAATACATTCTCTGCCATCGGCCTTTTATATAGCTGGAAAGCATTCAACTCTTGGCCTCATGACAAATGCAAGCAGTGCACATTCTCTCCCTAGTTCCTTGTTAAGATTTTGAAAATATTTCAAAAATTGTGAACTAACCTCAAATGATGCATGGTCCATGATGAAGTAGATTAATTTAATATCAATTTAAATTAGACAATACTTGGAGCTGATCCATTAGGTTTCTTCATATGGTCTTATATTCTTAATTGCCTATTCATCTATGCAAAAATCTGGGAAATTCCTCTTAGCTCTGAGATGGTCAGTTTTGGACTGCCCATTCTTGCTGTGAGCAATGAATTTATTTATTTATTTAACTTGTTTATTTGATTTATATACCACCCCATTAGTGCATGTGTACTATTCTGGGCGGGTTTACACAGAATAACAAAATAACATAAACAAAATATAAGTAAAACGATAACAGATTAAAAGCTATTTAAACTATAAGCAGCATAAAACAAAATGGCACCAGAGGTGATTTTCCCCATCATGGCAGGACCAGAGGTGTACAGACAACATGCCCAACATATCAAAGACCTTCACACTTCTAATTGCAAAGGTGTTACACTGCTGTATTAGAGCAGATTGGAAGAAGGACAATGTGTAGAGAAGGAAAAATGATTTGTGCGTTTGCCCCAATATAATAGTTTATGTTCAATTGCCTTGGTGCCAAGTAAGTAATCAACTTAAATTGGTGACTACCAGAGAGATTCATTTTTGACATCTATTTGTCATACAATAATTGTTGGATTAACACTTGTTCATCATCAGAGTACTTCAAATTGATTTCCACTAAAAATAATTCCTAAATAATCATAAAAGTGATAATAGTAACAACAGCAACATGATTTTGCAAACATGTCATCTCATGCACACTTTAATTTTTTTCTTAAACTAATAATACAAAATAAAATAAGACACAATGAATTAAAAAAAACCCTTTAATACAAAAATAGCAACTACTCCCTCAATAATACAAAACATCCACCAGGACCATCTGGAGATATAAACAGTTTTCCTTCTTTATGGAGTCCCATTTCCCTTCCAAAATTGCAGTGATTCTTGTGAAGGTATACATTCCTAACTTTTTAAAACACAAAATAAAATATTCCCATATATCAATAAAAATATCCTTATGTAACAATCCCTTCTTAATGTTCACATTACACATACATAAATTTATCATTAATACTATATACTAAACTTCTTTATACCATTCATCCAAATGAAAATCATGCTTAACTTTCCACTTCTTTACTATCCTTCATCTTGCTGCTGTTAATAAATTAGAAATTAGCTATTTCTTTGTCCAACTCCCTTGATCATTAGAAAGTATTGATAAAAGTACTATCTTAGAGCAAGCCTCTATATTTAACTTTAATATTTCATTTATTTCCTTGAAGATCAACCTCCAAAATCTCACAGTCCCACCACATATGGAAATAAGTACCTAATTCCTGGCATTTTTTCCAAAATAAATTAGATCATTTAGTATCTATATAATTTAATTTCATTGGATTTAAATGACGTCTCCAAACTAATTTATGATCTTTTCCTTTATCCTTACAGATATACACTTTAATATTATTTTATTCCATATATTCTTCCACACCTCAGTAATTATTTCTCCCAAATCAAATTCCCATAATGATTTAAGAACATCTTGTTGATCTTCTGCTTCTATTAATACCTTATACATTCTACTTGTTCTCCCTCATATTATCTTATTTTATCTATCTTCTACTTCTGTACTACAATTTCTTCATATCCTGTAAGATCCCTACATTTAGCATTTCTTTTTACCCATTCTTTAGTTCATTATTCTAATCGGATAAGGTTATGCCAAGATATTCTTTCCGATCCTAATACTGCTATTACTTAGTCTTTATTTCTCATCTTTTTCAACCAATCTTTTAAGTTAATAACTTGCTTTTTCCTTAATAAATTTTCCAAATTCCCTTTCTATTTTTGTGGAAATTTCTGTAACTGTATTACTGGATGCAATGGAGAATTTAATGGAATATTTTTTTCTACATTTATTCCAAATTTGTAATGTATTTTTAAGAAAGAAGTTTTAATTTTTTAAAAACAATACTCTTATAATTTTGTTTAAAAATATTTGCAAGATACCCACCAATGTCCTGTGATTCCAACATCACCCATATTAAGTTATTAGGCTAAGATATAATACCTGGAATATGACACATTAGATTAGTTATATAATATAATCTTGAACTAGAAAGACCTAACTTTTGAGATTTATACCATCTACTTTTATTAATCCTTGGTTTTTTTAATCTCCATTACAAAATTTATTAAGCATATTTTGCCAGTCTTTAAACTCTTCTGTTATCTTTATTGGTAACACCATGAACAAAACATTAATCTTAGACTAAATCTTCATTTTACACACTGCTATCCTACCAAATCATTATATTCCAAACCTTCTGAATTCATCTAACTTATTTTTAATTTCTTGCTCTAATTTATCAAAAATGTTCTTTTTTCAAATATTGTAAATTCTTTGGGATATTTATGCCCAAATACTTAATAGACTTTTGTATAGTAACATCAAACATTTTTCCTAATCACTCTAGAAACCAAATCTTAAAATACAAAAATATAATCTATCATAGAATAGCTTTTATGCACTGAAGACTAAAAAGTAAACTTTGTATCATCTCATATCAACTCTCTCCAAACATCTTACCATCTTTACTATATTAAAATCTCCTGCTATTATTACAAACCCCTTCCATATTTCTTCTAAGTCATTAAACACATATTTTAAAAAAGATCATGTGGTTATCATTTGGGGGAATAAGCATTGATCAAAGCTTATTCTTCTCCTCTCATCATACCTTATAACATTATGTATCTACTTCTATAATCTTTCTTCAATTTATTCAATTAAAATTCACATTTCTTAGAGATAATATTTGCAACCCCTCTTGACGTAGAATTCCCATAAGCCTTCTCATAAATATCTGACCAAGTTAATTTAAGTTCATTGACACCTTCTTAATCTGATGAGTTTCCTGTAAAACACAATATCTGCTTTGTCTTTACTTATCATTGCCTCTATTCTTCTCCTTTTTATTACACTCCCTAGACCTTTTACATGCATAGTTAAATTTCTTGATGTTTTAACCATGTTTGTCCAACACTGTTATCTCCATTCTGGTCTCATACTGTAATAACTCCGCCCCCCCATATACCCATAGAGAAAAAGACCAAACACCCAAACTTTACCTAATTTAACCCACTTCCCCCCCTCACAAACCTCCATCCCCACACATAAATATATCTTCCCTTTTCTTTCAATGCAGTTCTGATACCTTGACCTCAGCTTGTTGCCAAACCCTCACCCGGGGGAAGGGAAGGGACCACCTGCAATCCTAAACAGCAGTCACCCAAAGCTCTTTCATACCCCTATTTCAAATATATTCAAATAATATTCATATAGTAAATCCATTTTATATAAACCTCCTCTCTATCCCCATCTACCCTAATTTCTATAGGTGAAATGCTATGCTTTATTCTAATCTATTAATCACCCTTCCTCTCTCCATAAATTCTAATAATTTACAACAAATTTCAATATATTCAACTGATGAAATACAATATTACTCATTTATACATAAATGCTCCTTGGATAATCTACTACTAAACTCAGAATACATTCTAACCCCTCCTTATTTTTTATCCTCTAAATTTGTTTAGAGAAAATAACAAAAAAACATTTTATTTTATTTTATTGCACTTATATGCTACCCATCTAGTTGCAAGCCTGGGAAGTTTACAACAATTAAAACCCATCCATCCACCATGCAAATGAACAAATGAAGTAACAATCCCCACCCCTGAGGTGAGAGCAACAAGATATAATTCTAATGTAATGAGTCTGTCATAGGAAGAGGAGCTGCTTAAAGGCCTCCTTAAACAGCACAGTTTTAACTTGTTTCCTGAAGGGCAGGAGGGGAGGGTACTTGGTGTACATCCACAGGCAGTGCATTCCACAGTGTAGCAGCCACCACCAAAAAGGCCCAGTGGACATTTTCCAGACCATTTTAGGGTGGCCACCCACAACAGCCATGCCTGGGAAGACTGGTTGGTCCAGGTAGATGATCTTAAGGAGAGACACTCTGCCAGATAATGAGGTCCCAAACTGTTAAGTGCCTTATATGTTAATATTGATATTTTGAATTTTGAAAGGAAGCAGATGGGAAGCCAATGCAGGGGCACCACGTTTGGTGAGACATGATCATATTTCAGGGTTCCTGAAACCAGCCCGGCCACTGCATTTTGCACCTGCTGTACTTTCCATATCACCTTCAAAGGCAGCCCCACATGGAAAGCATTGCAGTAGTCAATCTTTGAGATTACCAACATGTGAACCAATGTCCTCAGGAATTTCCTGTCCACATGTTGCTGCAATTTTATAATCTGCTGAAGATGAAAAAAAGCAGACTTCACCATGGCAGAAATGTCCTTCTCATAGAGAGAGCTGGGTCTAGAAACACACCCAAGTTGCAGACCTGGTCCTTTAGGGGGAGTGTAATCCCATACAGACCAAGCAGGATACCCCCTAACTGGTCAGGTTCCCTTCTCAACAGCAGGGTCTCCATCTTGTCAGGATTCAATTTCAGTCTGTAAGCCCTCATCCAGTCCATTATTAAGGTCAGGCATCACTCCACAATCTGAACAGCTTTGAGTACTGAAGATGTAAAGGAGAGGCAGAGTTGCGTATCATCAGTATATTGATGATAGTGGGCTCCAAAGCTTCAGATGTCTTCCCAAAGCAGCCTCATATAGATGTTAAAGAGCACTGGGGAGATGATCAACCACTGTGGGATGACACAACATAGAACCCACAGACTCAATACAGACTCCCCAAGCTGCGCCATCTGGATACAGCCATTGAGGAAGGACCAGAGCCAGTGTAACACTGAACCTCTAATCCCTAAGCTCCATAGTTTATCCAAGACGATACCATGGATGACTGTATTAAAGGCCACTGAAAGATCTAGGAGAATCAGCAAGGTTACACTTGATTGGTCAGCCTTCCTTAGTAGGTCATCAAGCAGATTTCCCCCCTCCTTTTAAATTTTCCCTTTTATTTTCCCTTTAAAGGGTAGATACAGTACGACCCTCTTATCTGTGGGATAACTATTCAGTGTTCCACTTATCCACAGTCTGAAAATATAAACATTAGTTCACTTTTCTGCCTATCTATATACTCTAATAGCTGAATAAGGGGAGGGTCCTTATTTATATTCAGCACCACTTTTCAAACTAAAGAAACTACATTTTGGAAGAGTCTTAGAAGACAAGCTATCAAGTCTAGCACAGATCCAACATTTGCAGCCTCCCACAGGGTTCAACATAAAATGAGTGTCAAACGCCATATGGGAATAACAGATTCAAAAACCCAATGTTGCAAAAGAGCCAACAACTATGAAAAGAATAAAGGGATTTTATTTTGGCCAGGTCTATACAACAAGATACACAAGAGAAAGTGGGGAACAAAGGACAAGCAACAGAGACAAGTTACACAGAGATGAATTATCTGTGACTAGCAACAAAACAAACAAAAAGAAACCCTCAGTCAATCTTTCTGTATACAATAAATACATTCACACTTCATCCCGGTACACTTGCACTCCTTTTATTTGCAGCAAGTTACATGTATGTCATTTTCCAAGTTAGTAATGGCTATCTGTCTCAAACATTAAAAAGCAGTCTGCCTCCACCTGCTGTTCATAGAACTACATTATTGATTTTCAACACATAATATAATAAAAGATACAGCACAATGAACACAATATGGTGGTGGTGGAGAGGAGCTGAGAAATATCTGAATAGCCTTTAGAGAGATGTTACCTCAAAACTAAAGGGATAACCATTACGCTTAGTTACAATTGCCATGGTGAAAGGCACACGAAAATAGGCATTTTTAATGGGTCTAAAGCACTGGTTCTTAACCTTGGGTTACTCAGGTGTTTTTGGACTGCAACTCCCAGAAGCCTTCACCACCAGCTCTGCTGGCTGGGGTTTCTGGGAGTTGCAGTTCAAAAACACCTGAGTAACAAAGGTTAAGAACCACTGGAAAGCACCGAGATGTGTCAGGAACTAGAAGCCACCCACCATACAGCCCAGGAATGGCCCAAAGCTGGAGCTTTCCTGAAGCTAAACAGAACAGAGCCAGTCAGGTGAGTTGTGACACACCAAAAGACACAGGTAACTGCTGCACGATAATCAGACAGAGGGGAGAAAAAATTTCTGGCCCTTACCTTTAAGCACCTGGAAGCAGCTGTGGAGGTTGAGCACACCTGAGTCAGCAAGATAATGAGCACGGTTTTTCACCTAGTATTGTTTCCTAGAAGGAATATGAGTTTCTGACCTCAGCAGGGCCAGCGATCCAGTAAGCCATGGGTTACATTCATAATGAACAGACGTGCCCTCTGCCTCTACTGCTAGGAGCCTTAGATAAATGTGTGGTCCTTTGGAAGACTGCCTTGCAAATTACAATGCACACATCATGGAGGCAAATCTTTGCTTATCTCATCACCACAAAGCACAATGAACTGCTATTCTTTTCTCCTCACCCAAAAGAAGTTGTACACGGAAAGGAAAAAGAATAACAGTTTTTGGCTAGACTAATTTTGTGCAAATTGTGGAGAAATTAATGGGAGAAAACTTTTTTGTCTCATGTTCAGCTACAGGCCAAGTGTCTTCAGGCTGAAATGCAGTAATTAAGTCACAACTAGAGTGGGTTTATTGAATCAGTGGAGCTTGCAAAAGTGTTGACTCACTAAATCTTTGTTGATTCAATGGGCCTACTTTAGTTGCAACTTACTACTGGATTTCAGACACTGAATTCTCAAAATAAAAAACATTTAAATTTAAAAAGAATTTTTTAAAATTTTAAAAATCAAACCCTATTTTCTCCTTACAGCAAAATTTCACTGTGCAAATCATCCCTCCTGGGAAATCTTGCGGAGATGCTCAGATGTGTTGTTGACAGTTCCCCTTGAAGAAACATCAATTTGTTGCAGAGTCATTAAAATTTCTGTACAAAACAGCATCTTTCCTGAACAAGGTTCCCTGGAAAGGATGTTGAGCTCTGTAGAACATGGAAGTTTCCTGCACAATAGAACAGGTGAAAAATAAAAGCCAAAGGCTGGGAAAGACACAGTTGGAGGTCTATTTTTTGTGTGGGAAGCTGGAAATCTCTGGTGTGGGGGCAAGTCCTGTCAAGGAATCTTGGTGTGGCAAAACTTGGAAAATTGCTAATGAGAATTTTTTTTTAGTACTGCTCCCATCCCTTAATGACTGCCATACAAAGAAACCAGCCACACTCTTAGACCTATTTCCCTTCTTGGCTTAGTGCTGACAAGGTTTCATTACCTAATATGCTACCTGTCTGTCATCCACTGGTGAAGATCCCATGCCAACATGAATAATCTGGGTGGGAACAGTCTTGGCCATCCTGGAACTGCCTCATATCTAAACTGGTAGATAACTTGCCACTTGAAACACTTGGGGTAGCAGTTCAGTCTAGAGGTAGTGGTATGAAATGCCCAATATAGTAGCTACAGGCTTGGCCTTAAGGATGGGGAAACTTGCCAGATTTCTTTGTTTCATGTCAGGATGTTAATGCTACAATTGTCATCTAGTAAAAATAGTTTATGTGTACAGTCTCTTTTAAAACAGTATCCAGTAAGCAGTAACTGGCATGCTGATTTTATGTTCCTTTATGTCAATCCATTCTTATCCTTGAATTGATAAAATGAGAATTAAGAGATAGGCATAATATTCCAAAGAGTGCAGTGGGGTGGAATCTATAATTCATTGCCACTCTTTGATACTTACAGAAACCCAAAGTTTCTGTAAGGTTAGGCTGAGAGGTTAGGCTGAGAGACAGTTACTTTCTTAAGAATATACAGTTACCTTCATGGCTAAATGGGGATTTGAACTCATGTCTTTCCAGTCGTTATGCTAAATGTTTATTAAACAGTTCACTTCCTTCCAAAAGGTGGGTTCCAAACTTTCATGACAGTGTAGTGTGACCTAGAATGGAACCTTGCAGATGAATGTGATGGGACTTCATCAATTAGATCAAAGATATTTATATCCACTGACCTCCATGGGACAGAATTAAACAGACTATACTATAGCACCCTGCCGGGTTGTATGTAGGGAGTTGAAATAGTGTTGCAAATAAATATTTGCATTTCTAGTTCTCATTAAGCCAGCCTGGGACAGCCTATCCAGAATCTAATAGTCTTCCATGAGATTGCTCACCTCTGCAGTGGATTTCTCCTCCTCAGCAACAGTGAGAAAAGGAGCACATTTTTAAAGTTGGCATTTCTGCAATTTGCACAATGTGTGCCTGTATAAAACTGGTGCTTTCTCTTTGTGAAGAAGGACTGGCTGAGTAATAAAAAAGAAGCATACAACCCATCCGATGTTCCAATGTTTAAGAGTTCATGCAACAAGCAAGCAGCTATTGTAGTTTTGCATGATTTGCACAGAGATCATTCTTGCAGATGCAAGAACTCTCATCAATATTAACAGAACTCATGTTGCATTTGAGGAGGGAAAAAATAACAGTTTCTCATTCTGACATAAAAGAATAAAAATAATATAGATTGAATGCCCTTGTTATATACTGTATGTATGCTCAACAAATTAGCTGGGAAATATGGTAGGTGACGGCTTTAGTTTTAATCTTTTCAGTCTTTCCTACCAGCGCTTAGTCTTAGAGTATGCTTAGAGTGAAGTGGGCTCACTCCGTTTATCTTTGTTTCTTCACCATTCCCCTGCTTCTCAATCTGCCACACAACGTTGTGAAAAATAGCTCTCTTTCCTGCCCACTTTTTCTGCACATCACAAGTTCCCCTTCTGGATATAGCCTTTTAAATAAAAAAATATTAATTATGCCCCCAGCCAATTTTCAGAAAGGTGCTCTAAGTAATTCATTAACGTATGTGTTGAATTGACTTGGCTGCATGTAAGCAGCCCTAACCTGGATCAGTTTTGCCACTTATTGTGGAGACACAGCAGCTGCTGCGTAACCGCACTAGCAGTTTTAAGGCCGCAGTGTCTAACTCATTTGTAAAAGCAGAACATAGCGAAAAAGTGACATCTCTACCAAATGCTTTGAAAGGAGAAACCCACTCCCAGTCTAGCAATGAATAATAACATGGGGCTACGGTCTGTTTCACTTGAGCAGATATGTAGGTTCATTTTCACCTTGGTGAGAACAAAGCCCTATTTTAATACTACAACTTTTCTACTTTTAGGGCAGATATAGTTTATCAGCCATTGTTAAGACTAATGGCAATAATGAATAAGCAAGAATTTCATTTACGTTTCATTTGTGCTCTCCTTGACCTATAAGGTTTGCATTAGTGTAATTAAAATCCACTCACACTATGTAGGAAAGTTAGTTCGTGATGCAAATGGCTCCATTCACCAAGGTGAAGCCCGATTCACACGTCTGTCTTGAACAGATAACCATGTGGGTTCCTCCACACATAAATTGTGCCATGGCGCTCTATTGTAAGATAACAGTGTCATATGGTAACAATGTATGGAACTCAATTTTGTAAATGGGTTTCATTTGTAGTCAGTTCTCTCTATCCTCATGTATTACGAGATGGGTACAGAAATACAAATATGGAGACAACATTGTGTAGGTAAGTACAGAGAAGAAGGAAAAAAATCAGACAGCAGAATCCATAACCTAGCACTACAACAATATAAACAGCCATAGATGGACTTTTGAAAAGTTCTTTTTCTGGAATACAGTTCTCAAAATGCCCTAGCCAAAATTTCTTATAGATATGGAAGTCTGTTTTTTAATATATTTTATCTATATATATTATAAAATATATTCTGTTTTATAGAGAAATATAAAATAGCTACAACACACTTCGCTTTTTTCTTTGCTTTGCTTTTTTGCCGGATGCAAAAGTACAGATGGTGGCTTGCTTCTTTTCCTGACCATGTCCATGCAATATATATATTAAAATGGTGCCCTTCCATGTTAACTATAATCCATGCTCTGAGACATTGCCCTATTCTGGTATGGCATCGTAGATTCTGTGGTGGATGCTCCTTCCAGCTGTAGGTTAATCACAGGGAAATCATATTTCCTACTTGTTTTCAGCAAGGAGACAGACTATATAATTTTCCTTACTGCACGGATATGGTGATGAAATGAAAGCAGCCACCACCTGTACTTTTGCATCTGGCAAAAAAAAGAGAATGAAACGAAGCATGGTGTGGCTACTTTATATGCTCCCTGCAATATGGAAACTCTAGCCTATTGGGAATTGCTTGTGTTTCTAATTTCTCCTTGTCAGTACACCTCTCTTGCCACTCTACCATATACAGGGAAGAGGAGCTTTTCCTGTTGCCCAGCATCTGATCATCGAATGAGCCATGTGAATAACCTGCTTCAGTTCAGGTGCTGTCAATCCTATTAAATGCTATATATCTTTGCTAAAAAGAATGAGTTGCATAATTTTGTCCACTATAAAACTACACGAGAAAGCACCTCTTAACATTTACCCAGGAATATGTAGGCCAAATTTTGGGAAGGTTTACACCAGAGGCCATAACTGCAAGCATCTGCCATACTAGATAAAAGAACTCTTTGCCTGGAGAAAGCAAAACAGAAACCCAAAATAGCACAATCAAACTAGCAAACCAAAGTGTCTATTCCTTTCATTTTTTAAAAAAGGCTAGACTTTGGATCTGCAAGATACTTGCATATCTCTACTAAAGCATAGACTGTGTTTTCCATGTGTAATTAGCTGTTCTTCTGTCAGCTGAAGATTACAGAGCAGAGGGAAGCAAAGTGTGTTGCTACGCAGGGAGGCAGAGCATTAAAAATGAATGAGCGACTCATTCTAATAAACAGGCCTGTTCTATAAAGAAAGCTGAATAAGAATACAGTGGTGCCTTGACTTACGAACGTCCCGACATACAACCATTTCGAGTTACAACCAGCTCCGGCTGCAAAATTTTGCTTCGACTTGCGGCCGGAGCTTCCAGTTACGAACAGAAAAAGGCAGGGGGGAAAAGCGGGGAATTCAAATTGCTAACCGTTGGTAGGCGAAGAGGCTGCTTCTTTGTAGCTCTTTCGCCCCAACGGTTAGAGTGAGTGCGATCAGAGGAGGCTTCGGACTGCCTGGTAAGGTAAGGTGCTGCTTTCTGCTTTTTAAAAACTGTTCTGGGTGGGTTTTGCAGCGTGGTTTTGGGCTGGGTGGTGGGATTATGTTTCTATGCTGTGATGGGTCTTGCAGGGTTTGTTTGTTTTTTGGGTTTTTTTTCCCCCATTTCCGATGGGTCTTGCGGGGTTTGTTTGCTTTTGGGGGTTTTTCCCCCATTTCCGATGGGTCTTGCGGGGTTTGTTTGCTTTTTGGGGGTTTTCCCCCCATTTCCAAAGGGTCTTGCACGGTTTGTTTGCTTTCTGCTTTGCTTTTTTTGCATTTCCGATGGGTCTTGCATGGTTTGTTTGCTTTCTGCTTTGCTTTTTTTGCATTTCCGATGGGTCTTGCACGCTTCGCTTGCTTTCTGCTTTGCTTTTTTTGCATTTCCGAAGGGTCTTGCACGGTTTATTTGCTTCCCCCCCACCCCCTTTGGCCGGAACAGATTAATCGCATTTCTGATGGGTCTTGCAGTGTTGTGGGTTTTTTGGTGATTTTTTTTTCCTTCGGCCGGAACAGATTAATTGCATTTCAATGCATTCCTATGGGAAATGGTGCTTCAACTTACGACCATTTGGAGTTACGACCGGAGTTCCGGAACCAATTAAGTTCGTAAGTCGAGGCACCACTGTAGTTCAGAAAACTGCACTGAGAGCCAACCAAAGGATTGTGAATATTCCAAGGCTTTCACACAGTTTGACAACCATGCATTAGAAGCAATGAGTTACTTGTTGAGAATTCCTTTTTTGCTGCAACTAAGACATCATAGTTATATGAAGATTGCAACAATAAGAGATAGCTTCATTCTTTTTGCACAGTACCCAGAGTGTTTTACTTATTTTCACCACTGGCTGAGAAAGACTTATTACATGGTTCAATTGTTGCCCTGTGGAGTAACTTGTCTGGAGATCCTGTGCTCCATTTTGGGTAGGAGATGATGAGGTAGATGGGAAGAGAGTGCATTACAGAATACATAGATTTTTTAAAAAAAAACTAACTCAGAGTAATTTAGTTTTTTTCAAGTACAGTGGTGCCTCGACTTACGAACTTAATTGGTTCAGGAAGATGGGCGTAAGTCGAAATGGTCGTCAGTTGAAGCACCATTTCCCATTGGAATGCATTGAAATGCAATTAATCCATTCCGGCCGAAGAAAAAAATCACAAAAAAAAAAAATCACTGCAAGACTCATTGGAAACGCGATTAATCCCTTCCGGCCGAAGGGGGGGGGAAGAAAAGCAATCAACCGTGCAAGACCCATTGCAAATGCAAACAAGAGAAGGCAAAAAGCAATCAAGCGTGGAAGACCTAATGCAAAGAAAACAAACGAAAAACCAATCAACCGTGCAAGACCCATTGCAAATGCAAACAAGAGAAAGCAAAAAGCAATCAAGCGTGGAAGACCTAATGCAAAGAAAACAAACCAAAAACCAATCAACCGTGCAAGACCCATTGCAAATGCAAACAAGAGAAAGCAAAAAGCAATCAAGCGTGGAAGACCTAATGCAAAGAAAACAAACCAAAAACCAATCAACTGTGCAAGACCCATTGCAAATGCAAACAAGAGAAAGCAAAAAGCAATCAAGCAGATCGTGCAAGATCGGAAACGGGGGAAAAAAACTAAAAAGCAAACAAACCCCCCAAGACCCATCGGAAATGGGGGGAAAAATCCAAAAAGCAAGGAAACCCCCCCAAGACCCATCGGAAATGGGGGGGGAATCAAAAAAGCAACCAAACCCCCCAAGACCCATCGGAAATGGGGGAGAACCAACAAACAAACAAACCCCCCAAGACCCATCACAGCACAGAAACATAACCCCCCCAGCTCAAAACCAAGCTGCAAAAACACCCAGAACAGTTTTTAAAAAGCAGAAAACAGCACCTTACCTTACAAGGCAGCCCGAAGCCTCCCTGCAAACACACACACACGCTCTCAGAAGCAGAAGGAGGCAGTCCCAAGCCTCTGAAGCCTCCGACGATCTCTAACTGCTGGGGCGAAAGAGCTACAAAGAAGCAGCCTCGTCGCCACCTGCAGTTAGAAATTTGAATTTCCTGCCTTTTCCCCCTGCCTTTTTCTGTTCGTAAGTGGAAGCTCCGGTCGCAAGTAGAAGCAAAATTTTGCGGCCGGAGCTGGTCGTAACTCGAAATGGTCATAAGTAGGGGCATTCGTAAGTCGAGGCACCACTGTAATGTGAAAATGAAAAGTTACTCTAAAAAATTAGAGCTATTCAATCTGAATGGTAGGACAGGCTGTGAAAACTAGCTCTAACTAAATACTTTGTAGAAATTATTTTCCAAGGTCCTAATTTGTGAGGTAAGCTGAACCTTGGAACTGTACTAATTTGTTCTTGAAAGTAATTTCCAAGCTCTCTGCTTCCAACCCCTTTGGTGGGAAATATTAGACAGTCCTCCCAAATATCTGGAAGTTGAGTCATGGCAACTGGACTTGTTTCTTGTTAGGTTGAAACTAGAGATGGGGACGAATATTAAAACGGATCAGTTTTTCTGCCGAATATAGCCAATTCATCATATATTCGTCGATCCGTATTTGTAAAATTTTAAATCAGGATGAATATGGCATGATTAATATTTCCTTGGTTTTATTCGTCAATCCATTCATATTTGTTTATATTCGTTACCCCTTTTGGGGGCCTCTCTGAGCTTGCTGGCGCCAATTTGAAGCTCTGGCGAATCAGGACAGAGATCATGGATTGGCATGTCCGGCAGCCAATAGCGCTGCTGAAAGGTGTATCTACTTTTACAGATGCTTCATATAAGCTTTTCCCGTCCGGCTGTTCCCCACTTCTGTTCTTGCTCCCCGGAGTGAGAACAGTTGCTGCTTGTTGGCTTGCTGGTGCTCTTGCGGTTTCGCTTTTGCGGCAGCAAAGCAAAGACTTATATTTTTCTTTTTCATCATCATTCATCATTCATCATCAACTTTACTGGGAATTTGGGGAGGGATTTCAGGTACCTTAGGCTACTTCTTTGGAAGGACTTAATTTTATTTCAAATTCAAATCAATCAAACCTTTTTTTTTCCTGGAGGCTTTGTGTGTGTGTGTGTGTGTGTGTGTGTGTGTGTGTGTGTGTGTGTGTGTGTGTGTGTGTGTGTGTGTGTGTGTGTGTGTGTGTGTCGTCCGGTGGGGGGGGGAACTGTCGTTGTGTGACTGTGGAATCTCTTTTCCTTTATATTCAGTTTTCAAAAGTTCATTTTAGAGAGGCTTGTGTGTCTCAGGGAATTTGGTGGGTGGCTGGATCCATCATTCCTTTTTCTTCCAAAACTTATTTGGGTGTGGGTGTGGGTGTGTCTAGGTGGGAGGATTATTCAGTTTTCAAAAGTTCATTTTAGGGAGGCTTGTGTCTCTCAGGGAATTTGGTGGGTGGCTGGATCCATCATTCCTTTTTCTTCCAAAACTTATTTGGGTGTGGGTGTGTCTAGGTGGGAGGATTATTCAGTTTTCAAAAGTTCATTTTAGGGAGGCTTGTGTCTCTCAGGGAATTTGGTGGGTGGCTGGATCCATCATTCCTTTTTCTTCTAAAACTTATTTGATGTGTGTGTGTGTGTGTGTGTGTCTGACTGAGACTTCGCTGTCAGGGCTTTTCTTTTTGGACTTTTTTGGCTTCTTTGCCACAGTGGGTCGGGGAAATTTTTTTCCTAATTACATTATACTGAGGGGGGGCTTTGTTTAGGCAGGCAGGTCACATTTTAGTAAAAGAATTACACCACCATCATTCTAAAAATAAAATTTACACACACTCTCTGACCCTCTATTAGTTTCCTTCCTCAATCTCCATTGCTTTATTTGTTTAGTTGGTTTGTTAGGCAGGCAGTAGAAAATGAAGGGATTTCTTCAGGGGCAATCCAAGAGGAAGAAGGCTGTGAAGCTACGCAGGCTAGGTAGCAGCACCGTCATCACGACCACCACGTGCACAACCACGTCTACGATAACCAGTGTCACTGTCCCTCCTCCGGTGGCCTTGCAGGCAGGCATGGAATCAAAGCTTCCAGAGGTGCCAAAAGAACTGCCGCTCCTCTTCCTACAGGAATCTGAGGAGTTACTGGTTTCCGAAGATCCCCAGTCCGATTTGGAACCAGTAACGGCAGGACAGGCTTCATGCCCCCCCCCACCCCTGTCCCCAGAGTCATCTGTTCCCTCCTCCCAGACCAGCAGCAACCCTAGGACACAGAGTTCTTCCCAGGCCAGCAGTCAGGGGCAGGCAGTGGGTCCTTGTTTGGGCAAACACGGCAGAGGGGCCATGTGGGATCATTTCACGGCACTCAGTGATGACCCACAGCTGGCACGCTGCAATACCTGCCTTGAGGTGGTCCGGAGGGGGTCAGATCCCAGGCATCTGTCCTCCACCGCCCTCCACCAACATCTGGAGAGGCACCACACAAGGCTCCTGTCCAGGGAAGGCACTTCGTCCGCGCCGTCTGGGAGAGGGAAAAGAGCAGCTCCAGGGGAGGCAGAAGGGAGCAGGAGGAGGTGCCTCCTTTCAAAAGGGCAGCCACAGGGGTTTCTGGGGCCGGGAGCATGAGGCAGGCCACGCTCCACAAAGTGGCACCCGTTGGGTCCGCCATGACCCTCAGCCGGCGGTTGAAGTGCAAGGCCCAGCAGGTGGCCACTTGTCTTGTCGCCGAGACAATCGCCCTGCTCAGACTTCCACTCTCCATCATGGAATCCCAAGCCTTCCGCCGGTTGCTGCATTTTTTTGCCCCCTGGTACGACCTCCCCTTACGGAGAACTCTCAGTTCTAGAGTGCTGCCCTCGCTCTATGACTCTGTGAGGGAGGTGGTCCGTGACCATTTTTCACGGCTACAGGGGCGCAAGGTGCACTTCACAGCGGACCTGTGGAGCGGAGGTCAGCACGGCTACCTCTCGCTCACAGCCCACTGGTGGCAGCCAGAGGACTTGAGTAGTGGGAGGGCATCGGCGACAGGGCTGCAGGGGGAGGTCCTTGCCCTGCCCCCAGGCTACAGGTCCGTTCTGCTGCAGGCACGGCACATGGAAGCTCAGGCGACGGGGAGAAGGCTGGCAGAAGCTGGGTGAAAAGCAACGGGACATAGCTCACCCCGTCGCACGGATTCAAACTGCAGTGTTGATCTTCTGATTGACAAGCCCAGTGGCTCAGCAGTTTAACCCGCAGTGCCATAGTTTATGTTGCTGCTATGTGCAACCTGTGTGGGCGTCCCCCCCCACCTCACCGGGCATCAATTCCAGCCTCCTTGGGCCATGTTGGCCCCAAAACCTGCATCCCTCTCCAGCTGCCTTGGGCTTGCCTGCTGCTGATTCTGTGCCAAGAATCAGGCCAAGGGCCTTCCAAATCTTGACTGCTGGGTGAAGTTGGCTCATCGGGCCAAGTTCTTTCCGGCCTGCCTGCCTGCTTATTCAAAGGGCTACATTAGTGCTCCAAAGTCCACTCGGGCTTCATTCCTAATTCCTGGCTATTTATTCCAGCTTCCTACTGCCTCAGGTAGGCAGAACCTGGAACAAACTACAGGAGCTCAGCTCACCCCATTGCATGGATTTGATCTTCCGCTCGAGAAGTCCAGCGGCCCCGTGGATTAACCATCATTACGTTAGTAGCACCTTGGACCCTATTCATCTGCTGTTGTTGCTGCAGTTGTGCAACCTCAGTTGCCTCCTGGGGGCAAACTGAACTACCTTTGCGCTGAAGAAGGCAAGAGTCTTCTTTCCTTTTGCTTCCTTCCTTTTGCCTCTGCGTCTTCCTTTTCCTCTGCCCCCCCCAAGCCTGTCCAGGCATCCCCGTGCCAAGAGGGCCGGGCTCTGCCCCACCCAATGCCTGTCTGGTCATCCCATGCCAACATGGTGCTCCAAAGTCCACTCGGGCTACTGCCTTGAATAGGTTGGCAGAATCTGGGACAAGCCACGGGAGCTCACAGATTCAAATTGCTGACCTTCCGATCAACAAGCCTAGTGGCTCAGCAGCAGCAGTTTAACTCAGTAGGTAGGCAGAAGCAGGAACAAGGGACAAGAGCTCAGGTCACCCCATTGCATGGATTCGAACTGCTGATCTTCCACTCGAGAAGCCCAGCGGCCACCCTGATTAACTGCACCTTGCAGTCGGACCCTATTCTCCTGCTGTTGCTGCTGCTTTGACAACCTCAGTTGCCTCCTGGGGACAAACTTAAGTAACTTTGCAGGCAAATGTGATGTTGCAGAAGAAGAAGAAGACCAGAGTCTCCTGCAGCTGCCTTTTGCCTCAGTGCCCCGATGGGGCCAAAAAGCCTGCTTTCCGGCTGCAAACTTCCTCAGTGCCTGATATGGCAAAAAGTCAATGACGTTGCTGGCTATTTGAACAATTTCCTAATCCTGCAACTCCTTCCACTTGGGCTACATTCCAAAAGGTCTTTCTCCTCTGCCCCACCCAAAGCCTGTCCGGGCGTGGCCCCATTGCCCAGCTTCAGACTGCAGAGCTCGTCTGGTTTTCAACCCGTGCCAAGGGGGCCGGCCTGTCTAAGCCCCCCAAACCTCCGAGGGCTATCTTTATCATATCCGGGCGGCCTCAGCAGCCAAGTTGCAAACAATCCCCAGCTTTCTAGTTCTAAACGAGCATCTTTGTCACCCCATCACCCGGCTTCAGATTGCAGAGCTGATCTGTTTCTGACAGCCCCGCAGCCCCGTAGGTTAACCGCTGTTAGTAGCATGGACACTGTTCATCTGATGGTGCTGCTGGTGCTGTTGGAAGTTGCAAGCAACCTCAGTTGCCTCCTGGGGGCAAAAACCTTTCCTTTGTAGGCAAATCTGATGTTGCTGAAGAAGACCAGAGTCTGTTCTGCTGCCTTTTTCCTCAGTGCCCCAATGGAGCCCAAAAGCCTGCTTTCTGGCTGCCAACTACCTCAGTGCCTGATGTGGCCAAACAAGCCTGCTTTCCTGCTGCCTTTTCCCTCAGTGCCCAATGGGGCCCAAAAGCCTGCTTTCCGGCTGCCATGTGCCTGAGTGCCCGATGGGGCAACACACTCTACTTTGCTGCTGCCAACTTACCTCAGTGCCCCGATGGGGCCCAAAAGCCTGCTTTCCGGCTGCCATGTGCCTGAGTGCCCGATGGGGCAGCACACACCACTTTGCTGCTGCCATGTGCCTGAGTGCCCGATGGGGCAACACACTCTACTTTGCTGCTGCCAACTTACCTCAGTGCCTCAATGGGGCCCAAAAGCCTGCTTTCCGGTTGCCGTGTGCCTGAGTGCCCGATGGGGCAGCACACGCCACTTTGCTGCTGCCAACTTACCTCAGTGCCCCAATGGGGCCCAAAAGCCTGCTTTCTGGCTGCTGTGTGCCTGAGTGCCCGATGGGGCAGCACACGCCACTTTGCTGCTCCCGTGTGCCTGAGTGCCTGATGGAGCAACACACTCTACTTTGCTGCTGCCAACTTACCTCAGTGCCCCGATGGGGCCCAAAAGCCTGCTTTCTGGCTGCCAACTACCTCAGTGCCCGACGGACTGCCGTTACTAGTACCTTACCACCGAGGTGGTGCCTATTTATCCACTTGCAGTTACATGCTTTCAAACGGGTTCCGGCTCAGCATCCCAACCCGACCTGACCCGACCTGTCTGGGCATGGAAGGTCAACCAGGCCGGTCCCAGCCCCACCCAAAGCCTGTCCAGGCGTCGCCCCATCGCACAGCTTGAGACTGCAGAGTTTATCTTGTGCCAACAACAACCACCATCCCTTTTCTTCATCAATAACAAAACAAACAACACCATCGCACGGCTTCAGACTGCAGAGTTGATCATCTGGTTTTCCAGAGCTGTCCTCCTGGCTTTCCCGTGCCAAGAGGGCTGGGCCGACCCAAGCCCTTCCTGGTAGTCAAAAACAGTATACTTGACTAAATAATTAATTCTTTCTGGAGGCTTGTTTTTCATATGCCACCTCGATGGCAAACGCCACCCTCTTGCTCATCGATATTGAAGATTTCTGCTACTACACACCCAATGGGCAAAGCCTACTTTGCTGCCAATTGCCTCAGTGCCCGATGCCTATTAAGACATGCTTTCCCGCCTACTTTGGAGCCAACTTCCTCAGTGCCCGATGGGGCAACACACTCTGCTTTCAGTCCCATGCCAACTCAGTAGGTAGGCAGAAGTTGGAACAAACTACCCAAACGAATTAGCTCAGCTCACCAGCAGCCCCACGGATTAACTGCTGTAGTAGCAGTGCAGCCGGGCTCTGCCCCACCCAAAGCCTGTCTGCACGTCACCCGAACATGCCAAGAGGACCATCTAACCCTCTTGGCTGGCACACCCAGAGCCGGTCCCGGCACCCCCAAACAAGTGAAGAGGGCCATCCAGCTCTCTTGGCAGACCCAGACTAAGCAGTAAGAAAAATGAATAAATAGTTGCTTTTGTACAACTAAAGTGCACAAGAGCAAAGTGTTGGGTGACGCCCATAATGTGCCAAGACAGAGGGCTGTCCGGCCATGTTGGCACACCCAAAGTCGGGCTCTGCCCCATCCAAGCCTGTCCAGGTGTCACCCCATTGCCCCATCGCAAGGCTTCAGATTGCAGACCTGATCTGGTTTTTCAATCCGTGCCAAGAGAGCCGGCCAGTCCAAGCCCCCCAAAACCTCTGAGGGCTATCTTTGTTGTCAACACACAGTTGGCAACATTTTGCCAACACTTTGTTAGCAACACAGTCTATGTTGCTGCTGCCAACTTCCTCATGTGGCGAGCATGACTAGACACGGAACGCCGACGCCGTTAGTAGTACCTTCCCAATGAGGTGGAGCAATTCATCTGATGGTGTTATTGTTGCTGCTAATAAGTGTTGCTTGCCGCCTTTTGTTTTCAAAAACAAACAACACACCTCCACGGCCACCTTTTGCTAATCCCCAACCAGGCCTGTCCCTGCCCCACCCAAAGCCTGTCCAGGCGTCCCCGTGCCAAGAGGGCCGGCCTGTCTAAGCCCCCCAAACCTCCGAGGGCTATGTTTATCATATCCGGGTGGTCTCAGCAGCCAATTTGCAAGCAATCCCCAGCTTTCTAGTTCTAAATGAGCATCTTTGTCGCCCCATCGCCCGGCTTCAGATTGCAGAGCTGATCTGTTTCCGACAGCCCCGCGGCCCCGTGGATTAACTGCTGTTAGTAGCACCGACCCTGTTCATCTGATGGTGCTTGCTGGTGCTGTTGGAAGTTGCAAGCAACCTCAGTTGCCTCCTGTGGGCAACCTTTCCTTTGCAGGCAAATCTGATGTTGCTGAAGAAGACCAGAGTCTGCTCTGCTGCCTTTTGCCTCAGTGCCCCAATGGAGCCCAAAAGCCTGCTTTCCGGCTGCCATGTGCCTGAGTGCCCGATGGGGCAACACACTCTACTTTGCTGCTGCCAACTACCTCAGTGCCTGATGTGGCCAAAAAAGCCTGCTTTCCTACTGCCTTTTCCCTCAGTGCCCGACGGAGCCAAAAAGCCTGCTGTGCTGCCAAATACCTCCTTGCCTCCAGTCCTCCTCAGGGCAAACTCTACTTCACTGGCAAATGTAATGTTGTGCTGAGCTGAAGACAAACTCAATGCCTCATGCATGCCTCTGCCAAAGGGACCTCTCATTCTGCTGGGACTAAATATAACTCCCTCAATGCCATGGGCTTCTGTGCTGTCTGGTAAACTCTCCTGGGGGGACCCAATTTGTGGGTGAATAACTTGGAGTTCCGATATCCAATCTTCACCAAAGTTGGCAGGCGTGTTGGGAAAAGACATAGGAAGCTCCTTTGTGATTCTGGATTCTCTAAGTACCTGGGGGGAGGTTTCCTGGGCGGGTCCTCTTTGTGACTATATAACTCAGGGGTCCGTGATCCAATGTTCACCAAACTTTCAGGAGTTGTCTGAGGGAGCATCCCTGCAAATTTGGTGTCTCTTGGTCATTGGGGGCCAGTGTTATAGCCGTTTAAAGTGCAGACAAATCAACAGATCAATTTGTCGAAGAATATTCGTATATTCGTATTCGTTGATCCATTAACCTTGACGAATAAGGGATCGAAATGAATTGCCATTTTTTTTTATTCATCCCCATCTCTAGTTGAAACATTTTGCTACTCATCCAAGTAGCTTCTTCAGTCTTGGATGAGTAGTGAAATGTTTCAACCTAACAAGAAAGAAATTCAGTTGCCATGACTCAACTTCCAGATAGCCACATCTGGATGACTGAGAATCTTCACAGATGTCCTCCCAAATACATTTTTTACAGATCTGAATGAAAACTGTGGAACTCCTACCACTAATTTTGTTCCAAGGTAGTTATCATCCCCCTGCTCCTAATTCAGCTGGTTGTCTTGAAGTAGGGAGTTACCTCTTGAAAGCTTTTCATTCAAAGCATTGACAGCTGGCTTGTAGTCTAAGGAATATGTGGAAGATACAGATGTCAGAGCTTATAAGGTTGGTTCCTCATCTGAAGTTACTGTGAATGTAAATTTCATTATCAACAGCACTGTTATTTCTAGAGGACTGGTTGCTTCTATGACTTATGAAGTGTACAAAGTGTTTTACTATGTATAACATTCTCCTAGTCATAACAGGTATTTCTTACAATAAAGAGTTGGTTTCAACAGTACCATCCTGTTTGATGAAGTTTTCTGAAAAACCCCAAAGCTTGTGCCTCCTTTGTGCCAGTTTGGTAACTTTTTAGTTGACCTAAAGAAATATATTACTCAAGTCTATATTTTGTTTTTACTTATGGAACACTTGTTTTTAATTAGAAGGAGGAGAGATTCTTGGACAAATGGAGAAAGAACGAATATGAGCAAGAATAGGTCCAATAAAGAGGTGGTTTCAACAGGTGGTTAACATGAGTAATAGGAAAGTCAGGAAGAACTTCCTAAATGTTAGAGCAATATGGCAATGGAGCCAATGACCTTGAGAGGTGGTGAGTGCTCCACACTGGAGGCATTCAAGAGAAACTTAGACAACCACCTGACAGATATCCTTAGATTTGTATTCCTGCATTGAGCAGGGGGTTGGCCTTATAGGCCCCTTCCAACTTCATTATTCTATGATTTTATGAAAGTTATCTCCTGCCTGGCCTCCACCCATCCTGTCCTGCCTCGCTTTTTAATGAATAACATTTTTCCATGCTTTCTCTCAAGGCACTCTGGAGAATAAAAAGTTTGGTATCTTTTAGAGTTTTTCCATAAAACAAGTAAAGCCAAGCCTGGGGAAAGTTAGGTTCCGACTACACAACAAGGGAAATGTGAATTCACTGGCATTCACTCTCTGTGAAGTTGCAGCAGGGTATTTGGGTCTGTTCGATTTAAGTTGCCATACAGGGAGACAAGAGAAAAGCCTTGTTTGCTGCTTGCTTGCAGTTCTATTTATAGCCCTGAAGGTGGGTGTCACTTCAAAGAACTGCCTTAAAAAGATGCAACAATGCTTTGCTTCCTTAATTTCCTCATCTTGCTAACTTTTTTAAAAAAATGTTGCCAATGGAGAGAAGCTCCATTCATAACCTTTAAAAGGAGGAAGAGAAGGAGGAGGAGGAAGAAAGACCTCTAGAGAGAGGCTTTGCCGGAGAGCGTGTGTTCTGGTACTGCTTTGTGTGTCTGTGTGCATGACTTAATAGTCCCTCATAAGGTAAGAGAGAGAAGGTGCTTCAGCAAAGCATTGTTTTGTGAGTACGCATGTGTGCAGCTCATCCTTCCACTGGTTCAAGCCATCACATATCTGTACCCATAAAAATGGGTTTTTTAAAAAGTAGAAACTCCAGTGACAAAAGGGAAAAAATATGGAGGGGTGGGGGATTCCAAGCTAATTCACATTTCCATTTGCATTGTGTGATCAACAGAAAAAAAAAATGCAAATCGGCGCATCTCAAACCTGTAGTATTTCCAATATTTTTAATCAACGTGGTTACCTTCTTACTTCAGCCTTCCTCCTTAGTTTCTCCTGTACTTTGGCAAAGATACCTCTTCCCATTCCCATTAGTAAAATACAATAATAAATTGAATAACCATTTCCTGCAATTTCACAGCACCCAAAACTGCCTCTCTCCCCTGACTAATAGTGGGGCTTAGCCAGGCAATCCAGAAAAACTAAAACCTAGCATTAAGATGGTGTACGATGCTGTGATACATAAGGGGAGAAAAATCATACCCAACATTTATACGATCAAGATTGTAATGGAAGCTGAAGAGGAGAATTTTAAAGTTAGTTGATGTGGTAAGTATTGGAAAGAGTTAAAAATATGATTTTTCTTGCCAAACATTTCTGCTTTAAAGCAAACGAAACAAGATGGAGCAAAAACCTCCATGTGCACGCAATTTCGGAAGGTGCTTTTCAAATGTGTTGTTCTTGGCCTTTATAATAAATGTGTGGTTTATTTTTTGGTTCTTTCCCAGCTGTTCATGCCCTATTTTCAATGTCTACTGTTTTTCTATGAACAGAAAAGAATGAGAGTATTTGGACCCAGCAGGTGGGTTCTTTTCATCATTTGGAAAATGGCAAAGTACAGTCGCAATGAGGTCCCTGCTGTTTATGAGCAAATTGTACGTCAAATCCGGTGAATTGAAGTACAACCTCTTCCCTAACTGACGAGTATCATTTGGGCTCTCATCAAAGTTCTAAGTTTAAAAATAAGAGACTCTTCCAGTATCGCATAGCAGCATAGTGTTGAGTAAGCAGTATGAATCTGATCCAAAATGGATACATGAGATCCAACTGTAAATAAACCACAAAGCTTTGCATTTGACATTTTTATAGCCGCCTTTTGTGGATATCCAAGCACCCTGTCCTCATGTTTATTTGCCTAATGGTCTTGAAAAGACCTCATTTCTAAAACACTACTGATTGGTGGCTGCTTTTTTTCAAAATATGTCTGGGTTTGATCACACAACAGAGAAATCTCTGGATTTCTAGAACCATAGAGTGGATCATTTTTAAAAGCCCGAGTTCTCAATGCGATGGTAAACTTGTACATGGGGGTTATCCCATCTGACCACAGATTTTAGTTTATGTGAGTGAGTAACCATGGAGAAACAATACATGGAGCATGTGCCCCCTAGACAGTTGTCTGCCTCTCCTACAAGATTTTTGCCCAAATTATACTCATCAGATTTTTGTCACCAGATAAACCTGAGAAATTTTCCTGGGGCTTCTTTTTTAATGTATTATTCTTTTTCTGGAACTTTGTTTTGGTAATGTGATGGCACCTCTTACACTTAACATAGTCTACAACCCCCGGATGTCCTAATCCAGCTCTGAGATTAGTTGCTCTGTGGTAGGGGATGAATTTTGCTGATCAGTTGGGACCCCTTTACCTCCCTTTTCCTTCAGTCTAACATATGAGCCAAATGTCTTCACTGTAAACCATTTGACTCAGCTCTACAAATTATAACAATAATGCACACACGGTTTCAGTCACTCTAATGGCAGCATTACTCTCTAAACACCTGCTTCCCAAGACAGGCTCTAAGGTACAAGACAGAAATTCTGGCATCCTCTTGTACCACAGAGAGCTCAGGAACTGCAATTGTACTTTAATGGCAATTATGGCTACAGAAAATGCAGCAACAGTGTCTGAGTTCTGGTAGCAACTGTGGTGGTCAGGGGTGATGTGCCTCCTAGTGGGTTTTGGGATGGGACTCAGTGTGGTCATCTTCAACCTGTTCAAATCTGTTGCAGAAATATGTGTGTAGTTCCTCTCTACTTAAAATACATATCTGGATTGGTACAGAAGCAATCTCTGGATTACACTGAGTATATTGTGGTTATGGGAGTAAGGCATAATGGTTGAGAACCTGTTGTATAACTTATGCCTGTGACATCACAAGCAGGGGTGATTTTCTGTGATTAAAAACTTGCTACTTTTGTCTTGTGGCTTTCCCATGTAATCTCTTTCATTGTACGACAGCTGCATGAGCTGTGGGATGGAAGGAGGAAGTCCTCAATTACTAAAATTTGCCCTTGCCAGTAACATCATCTAGCAGTAGTGATTTTCTTCTTCCTTCTGTCCTATGGCTCCCATTACTTCCATGTGATAAAAGAGAATACACAGGAGTTGAAAAAGCCACAGCAGAGGAGAAAGTTTTAAATTAACGAAAATTGTCCCTTGCTGATAATATAATCACCCAATGCCAATAAGATTTCAGCCAATATATTTATATCTGATTGACTTTGCTGTTCAGTCTGTTCTGGAGAAGAAGCACAATTATGGGCCAATTTGATTTGTTCCATTAAGAAAAAATGGAAGAGAAGAGGACATCATGAAGCCATTCACAATGAAACACATGGGGTTGAGCTTGCACTGTGCATGCTAAAAATAGTCCAGCCAAAAAGGGTTTTCCTCAAGCACTTCCATTATTCACATGATGCGGCACATTACATAAAACAAGCAGTGCACGTTTTTAACACAAAGTGCTATATGCAAGAAATCAAAGAGTATAAATAAAAACATTTCCACTGGGGACAGAATTGTGGAATGTTTTCAAAGCAAATCCAAGCGTAGGAAATGAGTATTTTTTACAGATACAATGTAGGAAATGAGTGTTATGTTTCAGTCAAAACATAGTAATAAATTTATTCCTTCACTGATAGATTCAGCCTTTTGTTATCTCCTTTCCACGCACAGGAAGTGGTGACATTACAGCATGTTCTGAGATTGGGTTTAGGAGGCTATGAGGAAGAGGAAGAAATCAATATGGTAATAACACCATGAAATCTCAGTACTCGTGGATGGTGCACCAGCAAGTCATTAATTTTCAAGCAGCAAACAAGGACAGAGCACCCGAAGAAGCAATCAGTTGGTCAATAGAATTGGTGCTTTGCTGGCTAGCATTCAGCTCAGCTCAGCTTAACTGCAGCAACATTCACAGTAGGGTTGGACTGCGTTGTTTGGAGGATTTGTTCCACTCATGACTGGATTCCTAAACTCTTAACATAAGGCCGGAGAACTCGTTTGCCCTCGTTTAGATGTTGGAAAGCTGCACACCACTTTCTGATACTCCCACACCCTGAAGTGGTTTAGGTATCCGGCTGCACAGCCAAAAGTTGGGAGTTCAATTTCCCATTGTGCCTCTTTGATAGGCGCAGGACTTGATGACCCATAGGGTCCCTTCCAGATCTGCAATTCTAACATGATGATTATGAAAATATCCTTTAAAAATGAAAGGAATACAAATCACACACCCTTTCAAGCTACCTGCACCTCCTGACTTGCCATATAAAACCAATTTAAGGCCTGCCATGCTCCTTAAAATGCCTTTTTCAGAAACAGGGAATGTGTGGTTGATTCCTTCTAGGTTGTGTGTGTATGTCATAGTTCTTTGGGAGATGCCCTCTATAGAGCCTAATGGGTAGCAAAACTACAAATCCCAGCATCCTCCACATTTAGGAAGACCTGACCCCCAATGTTCAGTCATGTGACAGTGGGGGTGGTTGTCTGACCAGTGGGGTTCAGACTGTCCTGAGCATGGAGGACGGTGGAAGTTGTAATCTTGCTGCCATTAGATGGAGACTCCTGAAGAACTATGACTCCCAGGAAGCACTATGTCAGCATCAGAGATAAACAACCCTAGGGGGAGCAAAACCTAGAGGTCTGCAGATTTCTGTTTGTGGGCTGCACCTCCCAGCATTATGCATGGGGAATTCTTGAAGATTTCTGGGGTTTGCAGTCCAAAAAAAAAAAAAAAAGAGCAAACCCTATTAAAATCCTGCAGTGAATGTTTTGGTGGTTGTTGACTTTTTAAATTAGTCTGTGTCTTTGTCTCTTTACTTCCAGACATTTTTCTTCTTAATTTCTCTATCTGAGTAATAACCTATTAAATGTATGTGTATCTGAATGTGCCATGTAGGAAAATTTACTCTTTACCCCTTCTCCTTTGCTCTTTGCATCAGTATCCAACCTCCATCCTATTTTCCCCAATCCGCCTTATCCTTCCTCACTCTTTGTATGTCTTGCTTTTTAAAAATGAGTCTCTGGGTGCAATCAGATGTCTGTAAAGATGTGTGCCTGACCGCACCAAAAAGGGCCACTTGAATGAGAATGATCTCCCTGAAAGTCACGTGTCCATTGGCTGGGGAATCACTCCAGCACAGCCTCAAAAAGTTGTAGCCCTACAGCTGAACCAAAAAGGTTCAGCTTTGACACAGACTGGGATCAGCACATTTCCCTGTACGTTTTGTGACTGCTGAGAAATAGATTCCACTGGACCACTCCACAGGTGGTTCAAGTTGCCATTTATTTCCACATGTGGTCACACCTTCAGTGTTGGTCTCAGCATTATTTTAGTATCACTTTCCATAAGCCTGGCACTTCTCTTATCTCCTTACCCCATCCCACCCTGTTATTTTGGCCCTAGTTTTTAAAGTTACGTTTCATTTTGATTTTAACCTCTGTTGCTTAGTATGTTTATATTATTTTTCCAGAGCAATAGTTTCCATACCTATCTGTATGAAAATAGTCATACTCTGAATGGGCTACAAGGTCCAATTTGTTTGTTTTATGTGAAAAACAAGCAAATTAAGCTCAGCTTTAAGGGTAAATGTGAAAGAGGCTAGCATGAAACTCCCGAGACCTATTTGTCTAGAGTTCATCAGGAGTAATTGTCACCTCTCCGAATTCAGTGCATATCCATGACAAAAGGAAAAAGTTATATCTATTTAATTTCCCAATACAAATCAATGGGAGATGCCAAAACATGGATTTCTGGGTGTTGGTTCATCTTCAGATCCACATTTGATTAGATCAAAGCCAAACTAGGCTGAATAGAATCAGACCAGAATCTGAATCACTGAACTGGGTACCAAACTGACCCTTGTACAGACTTTAAAAAAAAAAAACACAAAACAGGTAATCTGTCATCAGAAGAGGCAGTTCCTTAACTGCAGAAAGCATCTGATTTTCACAACAGGAGCTTTTCGCACCTTCTCTTGTTTGCAAATTCGTTTCCTTTGTTTGAAAACTAAAGACAGGCATTGTTTTGGAAGTCTGAAACAAAGGTCAGCCTAAATCACATAGTTGGAATGTGATCCCAGTTCCCAGTGATGGGTGTATTACCTGTAACACATCCAACACATACTTTCGTTGATAAAGAAACAAACTAGATTTCTGGAGTATGATGTGTGTTGTCTGAAGCACTCGTTCTGTGTATAGTTTGACTATGGATAGGCTTTTTGTCCATATGGGATCTTTGTGCCCCAAACACAGAAATCATTTAATTCTATCTTCCCAGGATGCTCTTGTTTTCTTACTTAGTTTTCAGAATTGGATTAGCTTAATTCTGTAGCCCAGGATTTTGTGAGTCTCCTGCCAGTAGAGTTTTAAAGGATGCATTTGGCACCACCGTTCTTTTATTCAGCAAAGGGTTACTCATGCTTCCTACCTATGATCAGTGTGTGTTGCCTAGCCAGAAGCTGAGCCTGAAGCGGGTTCCTGGCAGCCTAGACAGGTTCATACTTATTTTTCTTTTACAGTTTTTGCAAAGTTTGTACAGAGCCAACCAAGATTTAGCTGTAGAATTTTTGTTTAAATCATAGGACTCTCTCCTTAAAGTCCACTTAAACCCAGAACTTGGAAAAAATTCTCTCTCTGAATACAGCTCCAAAAATCCCACAGCCAGCATGGCTATGGACTATGTTGGGTAGGGGATTCATAGAGCTGAAGTCCAGAAGAGTAACTTTTCCAAGCTACATTGCTGGCTATCTTCCAAGCCAAGCTAAGCTCACCAAATGCACAGTATAGCCTTCCACCATTTTCTCAGCCCATGGCAGTCAACAAAAACAGATGGTTTACCTATGGCTGGGGACCTTACTACAGTTTCATAAATCTTGTATTTCAGTAATAACAAAGAACATGCCTAAGAATATTCTGATTATGCTTTCCTGTCACCAGCAAGAAGGAACACAAAGCAGTAGATGTCAGAGATGAGTGACCTGAACAGTCAGATTAGATCTTATGTTAAAAGGTTTGGGGTGTGTGGCCATACTGGAGAGTTCTAGGACTGCTGAGGCTGTGCATGCAGCACACATGCTGTATGTCTCTCGCTCTCCCCACTGGCCCAATTTTAAACAATAAGAACAAGCCCTAAACCAGCGGTTCTCAACCTTAGGTAACTCAGATGTTCTCAAACTGCAACTCCCAGAAACTCTGGCCAGTGCAGCTGGTGGTGAAGGCTTCCAAGAATTGCAGTGCAAGAACACCTGAGGTTGGCAACCACTGCCCTAAACTCTTAAACCCTTTTCTGGAATCTTTGCTACTTCTGAACCTGTTGGTTGCTCTTTTCTGCACCTTTTCCAGCTGAACAATATCTCCTATGATAGCCTTCTCTAATGGGCACCTTTCTCATGTGTCACACTACAGTTTCCAGGCTAGCATCCCAAGTAGTCATGCTGGCTAAGAGTGATGGGGATTGTAGTACATCTGAAGGGCACCAGATTGGGGAAGACTGGTTTGTAAGTAATCGGACACATACATGATGTGCCTGAGCATACATGAAGCATCCAGAGTATTGTTGATATTCAGTGGCATATATGGAAAAAAATATCTTTGTAACAACACTTTGATCATTTTTAAGCAAACATACCTTTCATTCTAAGAATATATCAGGCGCGCACAACCCATAGGCCACATGTTGTCTTCTTTCTTGCCTGTATTTGACTGCACCCCCTCCACAGGTGCCCCTCCCTTATCCACCAATCCCATCATCATGCCTGCCAAATTCCATCATCACCCAATTCACTCTTTCCTTTTTGCTGTTCTTGCTAGTGGTGCAGAAAGGTTCTCTGGTGCTTCTTCTAGAGATCTTAAAACAGACGGCATTTTCCATGCTGGACAGAGTGATCTGTATCAGGACCATTGAGACAGGAAGTGTAGAGATGTTTCTCCACTCTTACTCTCATGAAGAAAGAAGATTGATTGCACACGTGTTTGTGAGTGAACATGTGTGTAACCATGTGTGCATGTATTTGCACCTGTAGCACCCAACAGTCTGCATGGAGCAGATTGCATTTTTTTACGGGGGGGGGGAGTTTGGCTGAAAAACATGTGTGCCCTCTAGGTGCTGGAGGGGGGAAAGGTTTGCCATGTTTTGAGGAGGGGGCAACATTCTGCCCCTATGTTCCTCAAATAGCCCTCCAAACGCCTGAGACAGAGGTGTGTGACGCTCACATTGCTGAAAATCATCCACCCTTGGTTCAAAAGAAAAATAATTGCAAGGGGCCATAAAAAGCTGGTTATATGAAATTTTGCATGGTATAGAAAACTACAGGAGGAAACGTTTTTCCCTCTCTCTTGCAAAATACTAAAATCTGGAGTCGTTTCCTGGAAATTGATTGGCAGTACATTGAGGACAAGCAAAAGAAATGACTTCCTTATGTGATGCATAATTAACTTACGGAATTCTGTTTACATTATTAAAATAACAGAAATACACGAGTCCATTGGTGAAAGAAACAGAGGCAGTGTCATGAAAATGGCAACAAGAAAGTAGTACAAACACAAGCCTTAATCAGCAGAAACATATGCAAAGATATTCATGTGCATAGGACTGATAAGTGTTCAACAGGATGTGATGCCATGAACATTGGTCTCTGCCAATTTATGGCATCATTTGCATACAACCTTCTCTCTCTCTCTCTCTCTCTCTCTCTCTCTCTCTCTCTCATTTTACCCTCAAACTTGGATTGCAGATCTGATTCACTGGCCCGTATGCCGATGACTCTTTTATCCGCAAGCCATTTGCGCGCCGTACTGACTCGACACTTTCATTCCCAACAGTTACAGTCTGTGCCTGTTCCCAGATTTGTCAGAAAGGATAGCAGCAGCGAGAATGGTAATGGTGCAATGGATATATGAAACAAAAGAAAGGAAAACAAAACAAAACAAAAGAATGGCACTGTTAGAGAAGAATATCAGGATGAACTGTGGAAAGCACTTCAGAAAGAAACCAATTAGAATTGACTATGAGAATCAAACTCAGGCAAAGAATAACCGGAAGAATATGGTTAGGATGGTTTTCTATGTGTTTTTGTGTGTGTGTGTATTGTTCCTTTCAAAAACAGACAGGAAAGCCAAGGCAAAAACAATGCATAATGAGTAATATTTTATCTGCAGAACGTCAAGCAAGAAATGAGTTTCAGATTTCCAGATCAACACACATATTGAAAAATAGTAACTAAAAAAAAAGAGACAAAAAACACACCACTGTAGGTGTTGCACCACAAACAGTGGTGGACACCTTATTAGCGAAAGCAGAGCCTAAGGCTATCCATCACCTCAAAATGATAATAAAGCTAATAAAAAAAAAATTGGACAAGGAAATAAGAAAGACTGGTGCTTATAATACATTTAAATTAAAGATGAAATGAATATTCATTGCAAGCCTAAAATGCAATGTAATTGACTGGAAAGACCCTTCTTAATATTCTATCTATCTATCTATCTATCTATCTATCTATCTATCTATCTATCTATCTATCTATCTATCTATCTATCTATCTATCTATCTATCTATCTATCTATCTATCTATCTATCTATCTATCTATCTATCTATCTATCTGTCTGTCTGTCTGTCTGTCTGTCTGTCTGTCTGTCTGTCATATTTTTTGCCCCATCTTTCTCCTTAAAAGAACCCAAGGCTGCTTATATAATTAAAAGACAATATTTAAAGCTAAAAACAGTGAGTGTACAACAGCGAGTGTTTTGCAAATGTGAAAAGTCTCTTGATTTTGCATGGTTAATTATCAATTCCTTTCATTAAGTCAAAATGTGAGGAAAGAAAGACATGGCAATCACATGGTATGTGTACTGAATGGAAGAAATAAATACTGTAGTGGACTCGCTGAAACTAGAGTACTGTACCTTGTTCTGCCTCCTCTGCCTTCTCCGGAGCCTCAGAAATTCCTTGTGTTGCCTTGACACAAAATTCACTGCTGCATATTCAAGCAAAGCAGCAAACACAAAAAGAAGACATACAGCCATCCAGATGTCAATAGCTTTTACATAAGAGACCTGCAAGACAGAGGAAGAAGGAAATAAAAATCATGTCATCTTGTAGTGAGCAGTGACAGATCTGTGTGAGGTGAAGGCAGGAAACATCTACAGAAATGTGGTTCTCTCCGTATCAGCAAGAACCCAGGAACCCTAACCTTTACAGGGCTAAAAAGATCAGGGTCTTTTTAAGACACTGGGAGGCCTGGGGCAGAGAAAATTGATTTGCACAATAACAAAGCACATTCAGAATATGTTAAAAGTTATCTTTTCCCCCACTGCTTTTCTTGTTGTGTTGTTTATTTGCAGATGAGATTATTGAAAGACCGTTCTTTCAGAGAACCCATACTACAGGTAGAAGAGATACTGGAAACAGTCTGGAATGTACCTTTGTGGCACAGAACTTATTTTTAAGATGGGCTGATTTGAAGAGTGTTCTTTCTTCTTCACAATTAGAAATTGTGAAGGAGACATGGTGACATTTGGAAAAGCTTCAGCCAAGTCCTTACTATAAGTTATCTTCAAACTAGTATCAAGGTTTGATAGTTTATATAAATAAATAGTTGAAATAATTAAGTGGAGCATATAAATGTATGCAAACAAATACAATATAGTTTTTAATTATTGTTTCACTATTTCTGTACAATGTTTATTATTATATGCCTTGTGTACAGTAGGACTCCTGTATCTGCGGTTTTACTTACCTGCAGTTTGCTGCAGCCTTATCTACAACATACATGGGTGCCTCCTTGAAACCTTTGTCCCACACCTTTTATGTTATATATAGGATTCTCTCATATCCCTGGTTTCAAGCATCCACGGTAGATAGTGGAAACAATCCCCCACTGATATGGGGATCCTACTGCATATGTGTACATACACTATATATAGAAAAATTTAAAAGCCTGACAGTGGCTGGGCTGAGAATAGGTTGCTATTAGAGATGGGCACGAATCAGAAAAATGGCGATTTGATTTGATTAGTGATTCATCAAGGTCGATGAATCCTGAATTACGAATTTGTGAATTTGATTTGATTATGAATTCATTTTTTATTTCAAAACCCTATAAAATGCCCCCCCAGCACCTAGAGACACCAAGTTCACAGAGAAGCTTCTCCTGACTCTCCTCTATAAGCTCTGCACATTTGGTGAAGTTTGGGTTTCAGATGCCTGAGTTATACACCCACAAGGAGCCCCCCCCCAGGAACTTTCCCCCCAGGCACCCAGAGACACCCAAATCACAGAGAAGCTTCTACTGATTCTACTCTACAACCCTCCACATTTGGTGAAGATTGGGTTTCAGACATCCAAGTTATACACCTACAAAGTGGGTCCTCCCAGGAAAGTGTTCTTCAGCAGCTGGCTTGGGGAAACTCAATCTTCAGGAAACTTGGAGAGATTGTAGAGGAGAGTCAAGGAAAGCTTCTCTTCAATTTTGGTGTCTCTAAGTGCCAGAGGGAGTGCTCTTTTGTAGGTGTATAATTCAGATATCTGAAACCCAGTCTTGGAGGGATTGTAGAGGAGAGTCATAGGAAGCTTCCCTGCAATTTTGGTGTCTTTAGGTGCTTGGGGGGATATTTTATAGCCAAACAAATCGATGAATCAAAAATTGCTAAAAAATCTTTGATTTGTATTAATATGAATACAAATCAATGAATTAGTGATTTTTTTTAACACATTTGGTGATTCATTTTTTCAATTCGTGCCCATCTCTAGTTGCTACTATTAGCATTGCTTCTGGCAGCCACCATTTTGCTAATGCTGACATAATGAAAGGATGCTGCAACCATCAGTTTGTTTGTACTTTTTCCATTAGTTTTATGGAGCTGAAAGAAAAGAATAGGCAACAAAACAGCAACACCAGTGTTGATGTATTCCCCTCCATATGTGGAGACCTCCCTCCTACATGAAGTTTTGGGAAATTGCTTCCTACATCCCCAGGTAAATAGAAGCCTGACGGATTTAGAGGGCATTAGGCTGACAAAACTGGCTTAGTCCAACATAAATATCATTTGGTGTTACCTAAAAGCGACTGGGGTTTTTTTGTGTGTGTGTGAAGGAGGCAATTTCTGTCCTCTCCCCTCAGAAGTGAACAAAATATTACAGAGCACTTCCAGCTGTAAATACAAGAGTTTTGGTGGCATCTCTAATACAGCTATATTTGGCATTCTTTGTGAGTCATAAATATATTTTATAATTCCTTCATAGAATTTACAGGGTTTCCCCCCCCCCCTTCGAACTGACATACCCATCCACTTTATTAGGAGCTCATGAAACACCTTCCTGTCGGAAGAGAAGTCAGAAGGAGCAGCATTTTTGACAGAGTAAATCCTCTCCCGATGTAAAAAAAGGTGCCGAGGGCAAAATAATAAAGGAAGCCCTGACTTAGCCTTCCTGCCACTTACAGTTTCAGTTCCTGTGCCAGTTGGATGATTCTAAGTTGATTGCCTTGCCTCAAAGAATGGTGAAACCAAATCATAACAATTGGCTGTGGAAATAGATATCCCTGTTTTGCAGTGGTTTATTGCCTTAAAGCTGTTTCAGATGAAGTTTTTATCTCACGATTGCCCTGCTTCCTTCATTGAATCCTACAAGGGCTTTACACAAAATCCTCCTCCACTTGTAATCCTCCCTTGTTTTTCCACCACCTTCCTGAGTGGGGGAAATCAGTCAAGGAGAAAAAGATGGAAGAGCTGCACACGAGCTTCTTATTTCTAGTATGAGGAAGGCTTCTATCTAGAAGTGCCTTAAGGCTGCAATCCTGTACCCATTCATCTTTGTTTAAGGCTCAATGAACTCAGCAAAGCTTACTTCTGAATAGGCATGCACAGCATTGATGGTAAGTGTGTCATTGGACATAGGTGCTTCATATATCTCGTTGTGTGACAAAGAAGAAGCACTGTTATTGTGTCATGTGCCATCAAGTCACATTTGACTTACAGCAACCCTAACTGGGTTTTCAGAGTAAGTGAGGTATTTATAAGGAATGGTTTTACCACTGCCCTCTCCTCCCCAATGAGTTTCCATGGCCCAGGTCTCCTGAGTCCTATCCCATCACTCTAGTCACTACTCCACACTGGGTACCTCAAGGGACATCAACAGATAGAGAGCAGTACTTGCCCAAAACATAAGAGTTTCAGAATTGTGGATGCATGTGCAAACATATCCTATTTGTTTTAACCAGGCTGTCAGTCCTGCAACCTTCAGTGCTGGTGGGAGAAGATTAACTGTGGATACTATGTGCCATGCAGATAATCTGTTCTAGAAAACAGACACTCCCCCCTCACAATTGCCTTCCCAGAGCTGTACAAACATTCTTCACAAAAAGCATAGCTGCCACATACAGGTTTATGTGGAAAGAAAATAAAGCATTATTCCCTGTGCCACATAATAAATAAAACATTTTATCCTGGGTATAAAATCCTGCATCCATAGCAACCACAAGCAAAACTCCCACGGCTGTCAACAAGATACATATTATGTATTTCATCTCTTAGAGAAGGCAATTCTCCTATTGACCTTTAGCTTCTTAGGGAGCAAAAGGAGATCTCTAAGCCAGTGTTTGTAGCTAGCTCACCACTCTGCTCCACAATGCACTGGAGACCAAAGTAGATAAGACATATTCTAGCAGCAGCAGTTAGTGACTGCACGGTGTTTTTAAAAAGTAAATAACAGCCATAGGGGGCCCAATCCAGAGAGGGAGCCAGGGTGGAGGGGTGCCGTGACTCTAACATTTAGGTCCTGCTGGATGCTGACCAGGATTGGATTGCTTCTGTCAGCCCTGCTATTTGCTTGGAAAGGAAATAATAGGACTGACAGAGACAATCCAGTCTATGATGTCCAAAGTTAATGGATCCCTGAAGAATCATAGAACTGTAAAGGTGGAAACGACCCCATGGGCCATGAGTCTAATCCCCTGCCAAGGCAGGAAATCTACAGCTAAAGCACCTCTGGGGAAGCAATTGAGCCTGGATAAAAAAGCAGGATGTCATTAGTTTCTAGATGGCAACATGATATCCAGGACAGAAACCAGCATTGGCTTCTTCTGTTTTTACTTCCTGTTGCTAATTTGTGAAAAAGAAAAACAGAAAGCTGTTGTGGCGCTTCCTAGGAATCATAGTTCTTTGGGAGGAGCCCTCCACAGAGACAAACAGGCAGAGAGAATATGACTCCCAGTGTCCTCTGAGGTCATGAAGTTATCCACCCCATGGTCACACTGCTGACCAGCAGGGCTCTGGCCCTCCTCACCATGGAGGATGTTGGAGTTGTAGTCTTGCTGCGCTTTAGGCTCTGTAGAGGGCTCCTCCCAAAGACCCACGACACCCAGGAAGAACGGTGACGTCAACATATTTCCACTCCTTGTGGGTTTAACTTGAATGCCTGAAGAGGCTGGTCATCCTAGAGATCTTGTCAAAAATATCTGGGATAATAAGTCTCTTGTAGCTTCTAAGCTACGACTTCTGAAGGTTGAATTTGTATCCAAGGCCAGTGCCACCATTGGGCAGAGTGAAGTGGCTACCTTTTGGGTGCCATGACAAGACAAGAAATGGTTATTTAATTTCTTGCTATTGCATTTGCATTGTCAGGGCAAGGCATCCTCCTCAAATTTAGACGAGTGCCCCTGCTCCACGCAAATGCCACCTATGCATGCTTGTCACAAGCTGCTCCTGGTGATACAGCAAAATATCTTGTGTGGGCTTTACTTGCACTGGTTTCTGCCAATGAGTTTGCCCTACTTTGCGGAACTTTTCTGGGATAAAAGGGAATAATCCCTAAGGTTCCCCCATGAGCTCTTTAGAAAAGGGATGAAACAGAGTATGTGTGTGACAATCTTTCCCTCTTTCTCCCTCTATATACTGTATGTACAGGTATATCTACACGCTATATCTAAATCTAAATCTGTATTTAAATCAATCTACACCCTTATCTGTCATTTGGTCAAAACATGCTGAATATATTCAGGGCTTTTTTCCTACGCCTTCGCTTCTATAGCCTGTTACATTGTCTACGGCCAATAAATCTGTGCCCTTCTAATACCACAAAAATGTTTGTGGGTGCTGAAACTTCTTCCTTTGTATTTAATTATTTTAATTTATACCCCCAATTTTCTGCCAAGGGGGTGGGGAAATCAAGTCACAGTGAGGATGTCTGCAGAGACATTTGCTGAAGCGTTTGCACCAAATTATGTAGTGTATCTGTGCCTGGGCTGTCATCTGCAAAACATTAAATCAGCCCAAACTATCAAGCACACTGATAATAAATTACCCTTTCTCACCCCCTCTATGCACCTGGGTAGGTGCGGCTCATTAGCCTTGGAAGGCAGCCCATCTAGGAGAAGGAAAACTCCGATTTCAAGCCTCCACTGCCTTGTGGCTATATCCACTGATGGAAAAGACTTCAGGAGTCAACCTCGAGGCAAAATTCGGAGCTGGAGTTCCGGAGGCAGTTCGTGACTGTGTACAGTCACTCTCTGGCAACTCCTGCGATGTCGCTGGAATCAGTTGTATTGGCTCTTGCCTTTCCATTGGACTACTCCAGTGACGTGGAGAGGGGGGATTTTCTGCTTGGGTAACAGTCTATCCTCCATATTATTTTACCCAGGCTTTGTGCTCTGGAGAGGACACTCCAGCTTCGCATACAACGTCGAAATAACACGGGAAGTAGCAGTTACTGGTTATAAGTCTTTGCTCAATTGGCATAGAGCATGACGCCAGGGGCTACTTCTGACGGTGGGAGAGGTCATTGCGCCTCACTAGGTAGCTACCACCCACCTTCTTCAGTGTGGAAGGGATTGTCACTCTCGAATTGGCCTTCTCAGCCACGCTAGACGCTGTTCAAAGACCTCTATTCAGAGCACGTTACCATAGTCTCTTGAGACTGAAGGATGCCTACACACCTCACCCCCTCTGGCTTTTTTCTTTGAAACATTTTTTGTCTCAAACATTTCCTTAGGTAACTCTACATTGCACCCACCATCTCCAAGGTTATCAAGGTAGGTCTGAATTTGGAAAGATTTGTCACCTTGAATCTGCTACCGGTGAAGGACTGGAACATACCCTTTTTGGTCACATATAATCTGCAAACAAAATTGCAATCTGAGCTGAAGCAAATCTCTCTCTCCCTCTCTTAAATTGCACCCATCTGTTCGAAACGGTTCATGAAGATAGTCTTCAGATGTAGACATATTGCCTGTTGGTCCGTTAATACAAATACTGGTATGGACACGAACAAAGATCAAGTTGGAATCTCTCCAAAAGGACATAAGGGGGAGAGGGTCTCTTGCTGATCAGTGTGCCCTTATTCAGACACAGACTGGCCTGGAAGGGGCAGGGCACAACTCTGATCATCCTTCTCAGATGTACAGTTTGAATTCTTTGGAACAAAAATCTTTCTTTCTGTGTACACCATACTTTATATGGTTGGAAAGAGAAAGTGCTAAAATCCAGAACTTATGACCTAACCACTCAAATCACAAAGAAATATGAATGCATTCATCCACAAATACATGGATGTTTAGTCCTAGAAATGTAAGTAATAACTAAAAGAAAAGGAAAAAGAAATTGGAGAACACGAGGCTGTTATGCTGTACCAACACTTGACACTACAGCTAAGCAAAACGTTACTGAGAATGGCCTGGTGACCTCCTCAAACACCCTCTCCAGTGCCACAGTGGTTGGAGAATGCATGAGAGGTCTTGGGCTTTATTGGTAGGAGAAACCATCAGTCTTATTCTTTGATGCCAGTTTAACATCTTCCTGATAAAGTATCAATTGTGTTTACAGTCCCACTTTTAACTGCATCACATTTTTATTTTGGCATTTTTAGCCCCATGAATGCTGGATTTAACACGAATGATTTGAGGCAGGTCCTGCTCTGTCCCATGAAATCTGTAGGCTCTTTACTTCCCCCTGTGGTTACCCCCCTGTGGTTACCACAAGGCAGTTTGCATGAAAACTATGCTTGTTTCAGCATGGGTCTTGTTTTTATTACGTTATTTTGAATAGCTAAAAATAGAATTAAAAAGTACTTTATTATATTTCATGCTTATTTTATATCTTTTCCTTACTCTTACTGCTTTCCCTTTCCTAAAGGGAAAGAGAGATCCCCAGGAAAAGCAAAGCAAAGCAAAGCAACTCACTAGGTGCCCTTGTGCTAATTCCATTTTCTAAGCCTAAGCTGCTTCATAAGGTTCTGCTGCAGATAAAGGGGGAGGAGAAGAGCCATACATGCAGCCTCTGGAGGGAAAAGGTAGCACAGAAACATAACCCAACCAACCAACAAATAAATAAATAAATAAGAATAATCATAACATTTTTAAAAAAATTAAGTTTGAGGGCATCATGTGAGTTCTACCAAGGTCATGTTGGAAATTTTGGGGGAAAGAATATAAATGAAGTAAATAAAATAAAACAAATTGAATAAAATGTGTCCTAACGGATGCACTTTGGACTCACATATTGAAGAAATTTCTCATTCACATTAAAAGAAGAAGCAGTGTTTGGGATGGGGTTTCCACAGACTATTTTCACCCTTAGTTGCAGCTCTCTCTCCCTTTTGTAATGAAGATACTATAACTATTCAAACCTAAAGATGGGGACTTTTTCAAGATTCTGGAAAGATGTTTGGTCTTTAGTGAGTGTAACATAATGAGATCGTTCATTTGGTCTTCCTCCATCATTTAATATGATGCTGTTTTTAGCATCGTCAAGGCAATTGTCACTAACCTATGGACTTAATTTATTCACTGCTAATATGGAGAGACTATCAGTCATAAGAAATAAACAAATCCTTGTATCTTCATAATTATGCCTTAGAGGAAGTCATAAAATGTGTATGTTTGGGTAAAGTCTTCAAACAATAAGAAAAAAAAATACATTAGGAACAGTTTTGTTGGATGTTTTTGCTTAATCACAAAGATGGTTGTGTATGTGTATTTGTGTGCATCTCTATCTCTATCTTTCCCTCTCCAGTATCTTCTGGTGTACATTTTCAAATTTTAGGTACCTTTATTTGGCTCACTGAACTGGATCATTTTTAATGGTTCAGATAGTAGTGACTACTATAAAAGCTACAGTGTGGAAAAGACGCATTCTTAATGAAGTGTGGTCACCTGCATACCAACAGTAATTCTGTACTTTATTAGAGTTCTCAGTGGCAAAAACAATACAACATCTGGATGTACATGCAAACATGTGCCCACGCAGAGAATGGGACTGTTCAAAACAGTTACATTCCAAGTTCTAATAAAATGTACCATCCAAATGTCTTGTACTGAGGGGATGGGAATCTCACAACGAGCACTCCTGTTCTGTGAATGTTGAGAAGTTCCCACAACAGCCTACGGGACTTGCAGGGAGATAATAGGTCAATTTTATGAAACTAGGTTTTTTTGATAGTTCGGATGATTCTGATCAGGGTTGGGATGATGAGGACCAGGGTTCCCCACCTCCCAATATCTTGTTGCCTAAGCCACAGTATCCAGTGCGGTGTAGTAGACAAAATAATGATGTGGTGCAGTTAAAATGCAGTGCCACCAATGAATATTAATTCAGTCTCCTGAATTAACCTTCAGGAGACTGAGGTTCACTTCCCTGGCTCTTCCATGGAAACTCACTGGGGGTATGTGGAA
The DNA here is from genome assembly GCA_037013535.1 of Intellagama lesueurii. Taxonomy (NCBI): domain Eukaryota; kingdom Metazoa; phylum Chordata; class Lepidosauria; order Squamata; family Agamidae; genus Intellagama; species Intellagama lesueurii. The sequence continues at coordinate 83,500,014 of JBAJHW010000003.1, forward strand.
CTGGTAAAAACACTCCACAAATGCTTCACTTACCTTGAAAGCCCTATTAATCATAGAATCATAGAAAAGTGAAGTTGGAAGGGGCCTACAAGGCCATCAAGTCCAACCCCCTGCTTAATGCAGGAATACAATCAAAGCATATCTGCCAGGTGATTATCTAAGTTTTTCTTGAATGCCTGCAGTATTGGAGTACTCACCAACTTCCAAGGTAACTAGTTCCACTTTCGTACTGCTCCAACAGTTAGGAAGTTTTTCCTGATATTCAGCCGAAATCTGGCTTCCTTTAACTTGAGACCATTGTTCTGTGTCCTGCACTCTGGGATGACTGAGAACAGATCTTGTGCCTCCTCTGTGTGACAGCCTTTCAAATCTTTGAAAAGTGCTATCATATCACCCCTCAGCCTTCTTTTCTCAAGGCTAAACATGCCCAATTCTTTCAGCCTTTCCTCATAAGGCTTGGTTTCCAGCCCCCTGATCATCCTTGTCGCCCTCCTCTGAACTTGTTAGTATCCTTCTTGAAGTGTGGTGTCCAGAACTGGACACAATACTCAAGGTGAGGCCTAACCAGTGCTGAATAGAGAGGGACTAGCACCTCGTGGGACTTGGAAACTATACTTCTATTAATGCAGCCTAAAATAGCATTTGCCTTTTTTGTAGCCACATCAAACTGTTGGCTCATATTTAGCTTGTGATCTATGACAATTCCAAGATCCTTCTCGCTCGTAGTTTTGCTGAGTCAGGTATTAAGGTTACTATAAGCCAGTTCTGACTTGATGGCACATAAAAACAACAAAAACAACAAGCCACAGTACTTGATAATGTCGCCTCCCTCTATCAAGTTATGAATGATGACCAAACAAGCAGTTGAATCTTACGTCAGCACACTGGCAATGGGACACTGATCTCTACTGTACCAGCAGCCTAGCTGGGGGTGGGGCATGGGGCAAAGAGTAGTTCATTTAGCATACATAGCTTAGTCTACTCTTCACCCCTCAGGACCTGCCACCTGAGGCAGTTGGCTCCCTTTGCCTAATGATAGAGCTGCCACCAATGAATATTAATTCAGAGTTTGGAAAGACCTATTCTTTGAATTTAGATGCTGGACATGATTGGGGCTTCTTTGCTTTGCTGCTAGCAAAGCTTCCCTACTAGCCTCCCATCTCTCTCCAAGCCCCATTCCCCAGAGGGGAGGAGACCTTAGCACCTTCGACAACAAGGAAAGGTAGCTGGTACCAAAAAGGCCTTCCTACTAAAAATGATATCTCAGAGCACAAGAGCATCCGTTCTGCCACAGGGATCTCTAGACTCATGACTTTGTCTTCCTCTAAACTGAATGGGGAGCCAGAGAACACAGCATGCTCAAGAAGGTCATTGGCAATTAGGAAGAAGTTAGAAAGGCCACTCTTGTCTCTATGAGCCCAATCCTTCAATTCTTCTTTCAAATTGACAAGATGGTGGCAATGTTAAGAGAGGTGGGGAGAATTATTATAAAACCAGGGAGAGGAACACAAGGTTTTATTTAACATTTTCTGTGAAAGCCAAAAAAAAGAATGAACCACAATTTTAGAGGTGAACCAAGGGAAGTTTACCTATCAATGTTCCATTCTTCAAGAAACATGCATGTGTCAAAGAATAAAAATCCTTCATTGTTCTCCTCACATAAGTGAAAAGGCTAGATCACAAACATAAACATAGACATTTCAGATATCTGCTGGAATTCTTTGGGGAATGCAGACCCAGTGGTTGGAGGAACTGTGATTCGTCTTCATCATGAATCACAGAAGTGTTACATTCAGAGGTGATGGAATTATGTAGGAAAATAGAAATTGCACTAAGATAGATAAGAAATACCCTGCTTCCCCGAAAATAAGACCTAACCTGAAAATAAGCCCTAGTATGATTTTTCAGGATGCTCGTAATATAAGCCCTACCCAAAAAATAAGCCCTAGTTAAGTGAAATCCCGCCCTCCACCGTCGTGCAGCAACCAGAAGATGACATGACTGTATTTGAATAAATTTAGATTGTTGTGCATGAAAAAAATAAAACATCCCCTGCAAATAAGCCCTGCTGCGTTTTTTGGAGCAAAAATTAATATAAGACCCTGTCTTATTTTCAGGGAAACACGGTACCATTTCCACTAGTTGAAGAAATCTAAAAGTAGTGTAGCAAAGTTGATGTGGTTCCTGCATGCAAAATAATGGTAACAACTGAACCACATAATTAATTTGAAATAACGCAGTTGGCACTTTTTACTTTAATATTTTCCCAATGGAAGGCTCCTTTGATTAAACTGGGTTAAATATATGCTGTGAAAAATGATGTTTGGGCTGATTTTGCTTTAAGATAGAAATAGATTATCTTTCCCTTGTATTCAGTAGGGCCAAGGGAGAGAGCCAGGGAATGAGAGCATTCAGTACCCACAGGTGCTAAGGCACTACAAAGACTGATGTTCCCTTTATCTCCTGAACCATCCCTTTATGGGAAGCATAAAAGAGATGCTGCAAAAATGAGCGTTTCTTGCTCCAGCAATTCTTCTATAGCTTATTGCTATTTGGCTTTTTAGGTCTGGGCTTGTAAACAGAGATATATAGGGACTTGTCCTTAAGCCAGCCCAGCAATATTCAGTTCCCTTTTGCACTGTAAATGGAGTACATGCATGCTATCTCACAGTGGTTGATGTCTCCCCATTGCCTGCTGTCAAGAAAACATGTTACTTAACAGTGCATGCACCAAATCTTATTTATTGTTTGGCTTTGAAAGATGACCATCCCAGATTCCCAGCTCCTTTATAAAACATGAAGACCAATAAAGTAGGCTCCAACATGGCCTTTTCTTGCATTCCTGCACTCACACAGAAAAGCTTGGCCCACAGCCTGAATGTTGCAACCAGCACTGTGCTCGGCTTATGGAGGGGAAGGGATGACAAAACTCTCTAAGTCTACCACTGTGCCTTACAGCTCTGTGAAATTGCTAATGAAGTGGCTTCAAGACAATAGTGATACTTCAATAAACTTTAGTAAGCCTAGCTGAATGAGAGAAAAGAAAAAGAAAAAGAAGACTTCCAGAATTCAGAAAGGCTACCCAGACAATGGCACAAGTTTTTCACTTTGCCCTAAGTTTTGTGAAGTGGTTGGCACAGCAGCTGGAAAAGAATGATATTTCAGTAAGCTGAGTGAGAGGAGAAAGAAAAAGAAAACTGTTCCAGAATGCAGAAAGGCTATCTAAGCAACCATGCAAATCTTTTGCTTTGCCATATACAACATTGCTGGTTTAGTCACTGCAAGAAAATACACAGTGCATGGGGACCATATTGGAGTCCTCCCTGTCACCTTTGTGGTCGGACCGTTCAGAAGCTCACTCACCTTCTCCTTTGGCACCAGGACCTCACTGTACCAAGAGAGATCTCTCCTTTCCTCAATTATCTTTTTAACCCCACAAATGCCAAAATCTAGATGTGAACCTCATGATGAGTGTCGGAAAACCCTATTTCCCAGCCCTATTTATTTTTACTTTTATTTTTGGAATGCATCAACTTTTTTCTTTCTTTTTGGAGGGTACCATAATTTTCCTTCTCCTCTGTCAGGATTTGTTCCTTTAAGTGAACAAGGGGTTAAATTTAATATTGTAGTGAGAATGCAAAGTCATGCCTATAACGTCAAGTCAATGGATGACTGATAGCATACAGATGGGACAAGCTTAGGTAATGCTTGTTAAACATGTTCAGCTGCCATGTCTGCAGTGATAGGCTGCTCTCGCTATTTAAGCAAGTGTGTGAGAACAGCACTTCGCCACTCAGTTGTGAGTCTGGTGGTCATTACTTTACTTGAATGTGAATGTTATGTTGCTCTGAGATATCTATGCCAATGTATATATTGCCATGTATATATATCTGACCAAGTCTAATATATAATGCTATAAGTCTTATTAGAAATCTCTCCGTGTATTTTCTCATACGTCCGCGTCTTTACTCTGCTTATTAAGGGGAGGATTTGAAGCTACCAGATAAGAGACTCTGTGTAACTTGTTATCTTGGGCTCCAAGGTTTGTTTTCCCTAACAGAGGGCTCTTGGAAGTTTCATTATCCAAATCTGACTCCAAGCTTCTGGAGAGGCAATACGCCATATCAAGCCTTTGGAGTTGGCCCCATGCCAACATCCTCCTGAGGAGGAGAGGTGTCCTGAACGTACGGCTCAATGTGAAGTGGGTGAGGCAAGGTGCTGCTTGCCTCAGGTGCCAAAATAGCCAGCTACGTACAGCTCTGAAAAAGCCACTTGCCCCTGCTCCTCAGTGTACCACACCAACATTCCCTGTCTTGCTACACTGAAGCAGCTCCATCCCCACTTTGAAATCATGTATATAACAAATTATAAAAATAGAGATTTTTGTTTTGTTGCTGCAAAACTGAACTTTCTGCTGAGCCTGAACTATGAAAAACCTACAGACAAACTCTACTGAGAAATGGAATATAGGACAATGGACCTCTGGACCTAACAGAGATTGCTTGTGGTGAGGGCACTACTAACTTGGTGCAACTGTTCACAGTAGCAGGGAGGGAAGCTTACTCTGCCACTGTGGGAGGGGACCCACTTGGACCAAAGCCTGTTGGTAGCACTGCTTGGGATCATGGGATGATGGGGAGAGAAGTAGGAAAAGGAGGGGAGGAAGAGCACACTCTTCACTTGCCTGAAATCTTTTATGCTATATAGTACTAAAGGGTTCAGATCTGGAGCTGGCTAATTGCTCTATGGCTATATTATGGAAAGGGAGAAAGCAGTATATACCTCATAGTGCAAGGAACTCTTTTGCAAATTGTATTGCAAGCATTCCCCACCACCTAAAGAATGCCTCAAGGCTATTGAGATATATAAGGGCAGGCCGATTTGTTTTCTGAACATTTTCCCATTTGTTTTAAGTAGCATACAATCCATTTAGGGGAGAAGGGAAAACTCATCCCTGAGCCTCCCTCCCCCCAAAACACAAGCTGCCAGTGCTAACTGTTAGTTAAGCCCTTAAAACAATCATTCTCCAAGCTGTGTCATTCCTTTTTCTTTTTGGCTTGTAACCAAAACAAATTCCAACCAGTGTGACTCAAGGCCAAGGAGGATGGCAGTTGCCATCCAAACATGTTGGGGAAGGCTGTTTTATAGGTTGGTTTTTGTTGCTTGCCTGCCTGGCTGGCAAAATTTGTTTGCCATAATTTTATTTGACCCTCCTGGGTTCTTTGTTTCTGTTTACGTTTTGGCTTTTTATGATTTTCTAATGCCTTTTACTGTTGGTAGTCCAAATGGTTTTGTTGCTTCTTTATTTTACTTTTCATTGTTTTATATTGCCGTTTTTATTCTTCTTCTTAGTTTCCTTGAATTGCATGAGCGAGGTGGGAAGGCCTAAAAACACAATAGCTATACATATGAGTAAGGATCAAAATTACCCAGAAAAGGAAGACACAGATGCTAGAAACAATGTAATAAGGTCATCTGGTATTACTAGTAAGACATACAGTCAGGGGTAACCGAAATACTCCTGTTGCCTAAGGCAGGAAGTGAAGCACCACCCCTGACATTGCCTAAGGATATGAAGGCAAGAGGAGAAGGGGACGACAGAGGATGGGATGGATGGACAGTGTCATCGAAGCTACCAAGATGAATTTGACCAAACTCTGGGAGGCAGTGGAAGATAGGAGGGACTGGCGTGCTCTGGTCCATGGGGTCACGAAGAGTCAGACACGACTTAACGACTAAAGAACAACAATGGGCTAAAACCACCACTATCCTTCCCTTCATCCCCCATCATGCTAGGACACATTTCCAGACATTGCTGGCATAGACCACCATGTCACCAGCTGACTTCTCTGCCCAGCCATGCCAGAAGGGGAGCACCTGCCCCCTGGGCACAGGAAGAAATGGCCATGGCTGCAGTACTTTTGCCCCTTCCCTCACCATAGGGTAAATGGGGGAGGAAGTAGAGAAGGCGGTGAGGCTGATGACAGAGGTGGGAACAGTGATGGAGCAGTTGAAGGAGGTGGCACCAGCACTACTTCGGCTCTATTTCTTAAACATCTAGCTCCAAGAGGTCCTCAGGGCAAAGGTAGAATTGGAGGGTTGATATGAGAAATTGCCTTGGCTCTCAGAGCCGGATATGCAAGACCTGTTTGGCTCTGATGAGTTGCTCATAGCTGCAGCTCCCCCAAAGCATTATGGGTCCTTCTGGGGCAGGGGCACCATCAGGGGAATGGCACCTTTCCCACCCCCGGAGCTCCAACCTCTGAGGCATCTGCCTTGCCCAAACTAGGGTGAGCCCTGGCTGTAACGAAGTGTTTGTCTCACTACATAATATGTCACAGCCTTGTCTCCTCAGTGAATGCCGACCACAGTTGCATTTGAGTGTGAACATGGGCTCTGCAACGGAATTAGGATTGTGCTGGATCGTGCTGAATTGTACCAAAAAGAATACATGCCCTACTGCTGTGCCAGAAAGGTGCAGACAGCTCTTAAAGGGGCAGGATGGATCAATCTAAGTGGGAACATGTGTGGATGCCATCATTTGGTTCAAACCAACCTGCACAAACAGTGATATATATAGATCTATCTGTCAGAGTGGACAGCCTCTGTGTCTATGAAGAGGCAGACTGCAAAGCACAAATTAGATTCTAATGTGCCATAAACAGGAACAATCTGTTACCCTTTCAAGTTCTTTTGCAGTTCTGAAAGAATTCTCAGAGCGACTTGTGCCTTTTCAAATTATTTCAAACAATGTTCTGAGGAGCTGTCTAAGGTCACCTAGTGTTTTTTTTTTTACTACAGTAAGATAATTTTTTTCAGAATGAGGTACAGGTTCTAATCAGTGATTTGGCCTATTAATGAAGTGAAAACTGATGTGCAGTTGTCCTGCACTACTTAACTAGAAACTTGTTTGTCAGTGCTTAGCCTAATTATTTATGATTATTTATGAGCAGATTAAGCTGTAAAACAATTAATTCATCCACAGCTCTGTTTTTTCTCCAGCTGTTCTTCTTCCTTTCAATTCGTAAAAAATGAAGACAACTTTTGTCCCTTTTCATAGTATCATCCATCTTCATGCTTTTTTCTCCCAGGAAGCGACACTTTATCCTTCTTTGCTCTTTTAATGATTAAATAGTGTAATAACAATATGGCAATTCATTATAGATTATCAAATGTAAATTCCAGACTGGCTAAAGTTCAAGGAAGAATGGGAAACTGGGATACATCCATCAATTTAACTGGAATACTACCAGTCTTTGGCTTCTCCTTTCTCTGAACAATTTCCATTCACATTGGCCATATGAAGGACATTGTGATTTTAAGAACTAGTATCTGAAGATCAAACTGGATGGTATGCTTAGGATGCATTTAGAAGAATTGTGTCCTGGAGTAGTGAAAATATCACTGTGTGAAAGCATGTGATTGCTTTCACCTACTTATCTTGCATTTAGTTGCTTTATTTTATTATTGGTTAGTGGAAGGTAAATAAAGGCTCAATTTACAAGCCATTGCTGAGTCACCTATCTCTGAGAACATGCCACTGTAAAAGGGAAACAGGTTAATCGTAGGGATCTCTCTTAATGTCTAGTTTGACCTTGATTTTGCTTGCTGGGTTGCTGAAAAATCTCTATGGGAGACTGTGAATTATTACCATATCCTACCGATCAGTGCTTCAGAGCCTGGATAATTTGATTAAAATATTGTTTTCGTCATTTTTCTCTCTATTCAGATAGAAATGTCTTCTCCATCCAGTGATGCAATTGTTGTGCTTTCTCTATATTTTCAGCATCTTTTGTGCACTTTTGTGCACAGCAAATGTATTGCTATACTGGGATGTAGTAAAGGGCTGGGTGTGGGAGATGTACTGTAAGTATTGCCTAAATATGCCATTCCACCTCTGATTTTTATATTATTCAGTTTGTGAAGGCTACAATTACATTATTTGCCATATGTAACCCTTCACAGTGATTTCCTAGCTTATTTTATAATATGCATGGGAGAACGGAAAATAATACAAATATGTTTTTTCTTTGATCTGAATTATACAAACAGGGCATATTTTAGCTCTGAATCACAAAATAAACTCATGTGGGTGCTGATTATTTTTGTTTTAAGCACGGATATCTATTTATAATAACTTCAGCACTTAAAGAAGATTAACAAACTTTAAGCGAGTTTTCATGGAGCTTTCAGAACTGATTTTTTAAATATAAAGAATATTATTTGATAAGTTTCACTGCAGTAATGATCACTGTAATTAATCAGCCTTTTCACGGATGGTATGTGATCAGTGAATTTGTCTAATCATAAACAAATAAGCAGTGTACTCTAATCTGACAATTTGTGTGTACATAGCATTCAGGGGAATTAGATCTTGCCAGGCTAAGGTTTTGTTTAAGCATTAAAAAAAATCGTCTCCTCATTAATGAGAAATGGGGGGGGGGAGTGTTTCTTACTTAAACAAAAGCTGAACTATGGTTACAAATATATTGCTACAGTGTAATGCAGTAAAGGAGATGTACGTCTTGCTTAAACATCTCCTGTGTTAGGTTTCTTTAGGCACATTACCAGAGCTTGGCATGGGAAATCACTTTTGTTTTACTATAACTCCCAGAATCCCCTGTCAGTATTCATGTATCTCACAACCCATATCTCTGAACGGTATGTGTCTCCGTCTGGGTGGAAACGCATGTAAGCTCCACTGGGTGTAATGGGGCTTACCCGCAGCAAGGCTTCCTCAGATCTCAATCCAAGACTGCAATCTTATAGACACTGACTTTAGAGTTATTCCTTATCAATACTTGATAAGTTCTGGTAAAGCTGTGGATCTCCACAGGGCTAGAAAAAGCACCCTGCCTAAAACTATGTAGAGCCTAGTATGAGTTGATGACTGAAGCTACAGTAAATGGATCAATGGTCTCTCTGACTCTACTACTTATTTATTTACAGTCCTTAGACCAATTGTCTCTCTGACCCAGTATAAAGCAACTTCTTATTCTATATTAATACACTAAAGTTAGTATCATCCAGCTATCAGGATAAAGCATCTCCCCATGTTTCAGTCTGTTTTTGAGTAGAGTTGTAGGATGGGTTGTTACAGAGGGTCTGGGAAATCTGTTAATTTTACTTTCTCTTGCCTTCAGATGTTTGAAACCTGAAGTTCTCATTTATTCCAAATATAAAGACATTTGCTTATTTTTGGTAAACTCTTTACCTTCTTCCCTGTCTGCATTGACCAAATTCAATCAATACAGCTTTTACCAGAATGGAGATGGCTACGTTGTACCTGCCTGCCATATGGAAATTAAAGATGATGACATTTTTGGCTGATGCACGAAAGTCAAAAGGCCTGGTCCTTTTACATCAGCAGTAGAATTAGCAAAAACAATTGGATTTTGAACAGAATACAATGATTTTCATGCAAAAAGTGAAGAATGCACACAAACGTTCCCAATGCTCTCAGCACAGACAGACTTTGAAGATTGCATTTTCACCTGCGACAACAAACTAAGAAAAGGTTAACATCCCTAGATAGTTGGCTATCCAAGTATACCATTGGATCTTGGTCACAACATGTGGAAAATTCAGGCTTAAATTCAATCCTCACCTGCCCTAGAGACATAATAATGCAAATACTAATGTATTTACACATATACCTTAAATTAAAGAATACAAGGTACAGGTCCTGGTAGGTTTTTATAATCTTGCTAAAAACTACAAGTGATCACAATTCTGTGTTGGAATATAAGGGCAGTCCCTCTCACCTTTATTTATTTCAGCTAGCATCTCAGAGAAACAATCTGGGAAAGACCTTTTTCTGCCCCAATGTTTCTTAACTACGGGTGTGTTTAACAATGGTAGTATGCATAATTCCCCATGTGGAGACACAAACTCTTCAGGCTGCTCTGCTATTCTCTTGGAAGAGGCAGGAAAGGAAGGAGCAGGGGAAATTTCATTCTGTTGTTTTCAGTCCAGTGCTCAAGCCTATCTTTTTGAATTTCGTTCCTGTCTCCCAACATATTAACTATTTCATGCAGTTTTGTGTCATCTGCACATTTTATAAGTATTCCCTGCACTCCCTTGTCCAAGTTATTAATAAAAATGTTGAAGAGCACTGGGCCCAGGACTGAGCCTTGTAGTACCCCTCTTGTTACCTCCTCCTAGTTTGAAAAAGAGCCATTGATAAGCACTCTCTGAGTACGATTCTGTAACCAACTGCATCCACCTAAGAGTTGTTCTATTCAGCCCACACCTAGTTAGCTTGCTAATCAGAATATCATGGGGCCCTCTGTCAAACGCTTTGCTGAAGTCAAGATATATTACATCTGCAGCATTCCCATTGTCTACCAGCGAGTTTTACCTGATCAAAAAAGGAGATAAGATTAGTCTGGCAGGATTTGTTCTTGACATGTTGGCTTCCAGTTATTACAGCATTGTTTTCAAGGTGCTCGCAGAGTGACTGCTTTATAATCTGTTCCAGAATTTTCCCTGGTTAGGAGGCACTGTATGTCACACTAAGAGCTTCTGTAGTTGAGATAATAAAAATCTTGCATGCTTTATAACACTGGGGATCAGTGGGAGGCAGTTTTTTAGGACCTAAAGGGATTCTCTCCTTTCAATTGATCTATTGCTAAAGTTATTTTTCATGCCTTTGGCTTGCCCCTCTCTAATTCCTGTTTGCTTTCTTCGCTTCTTTTTTATTTGTTAATCTCACTCTGCTTCTGATCTCCAACCATGCAGCTAGCATGGAGGGTCTCTTTCCCATATGGTTGATCAGATCAAAAACAAAAGAAAAACAAAATAAATAAATAAAGAAGACAAAAATGTTGTGGCACCTTAAAGACTAACTGCTATACTTTAATGTGAGCTTTCATGGACAAGTTCACTTCCTTGCCTGTTTTCTATTGTGTTGCGCTAGACCATATGGTCTCTCGTGCTTGGTGGGTGACATTGAACTCATATTGTTATTTTCCCTTTTCCCATGTACTGTTGCCTGCTTTTGGAATAGACTGAGTCGCTGTTGCCTTGCCTCTGGTTTTTGGAGTAGTTTTCAGGGGTTCTTTGAGGCTTTTGGAGTGCCAGAAAATATGAATAGAGAAGCATGAAACAAATGATGTGGAAGTGATTTTTCCTTTTCATGTATAATGAAAGGACCAGTACACAAAAAACACAGAAATGAAAGAAAATGAGTGACATCCCCTGAAAGAACCCAGAACGAAAGAAATATGAAAATTTTCACCATGCAAGTCCTTATTACTGAATACAAAACAAGTTCCACACTTGTCATCCTTCAGAAATAGTTACTTTTCTTCTGCAGAAGTTGTCTTTCTTCCCCCTTTTAAAAAGGAGACAGGGCAACATTTTATGAAGTCTCCATCTGCTCCTTCCTATGGCCTATTCTGCATGCATAGGAATTCAGTGTGTGAAATGCTGCCTTTACAACAGTTTAGAAGATCACATTTTCTTTATCTGACCTCAAATTTCCTTGTGAACAGCACCCCACAGCTCACTTTTCATCATCATCACTGTCATTAACAGTCTTGTTTTTATTCATGTGTAACAGCAAAAATCTCCCATCTCCATTTCTCCCCTTAGGTAAATGTCACCATCCCAGTGATTTGTGGTTAATGATTGCTACCTACAATATCCTATTTGCTTTAACTTAAGAGCGCAAAGCAATGAGAGCCTTTTGAGTCCCATTAGGATAAGGGATTGTGCTCCCTTGGCATCTGACATCATGTTAGTACAGTGGCAATGTGCCTTGTTTCATGGATCTCACAAGAGACTGTTTCTCTAGACCATTCACTAAGCCTTCTCTTTCAACAGAAAACCAGAGTCCTCTGATACCTTAAGATTAACCAAGATTATTGTTTGCTTATGTGGGCAACGACTCCACAGATGGGAAACTCCCACTACTCCATCAGATTCACCATTGTCCTGTCTTTGATGTCAAGGAGGCACAGGGGGGAATCATACTCCCAGCCTCTGACTCTGCAGCTTGATACCTAAACCACTGAGCTGTCCAGGAGTTCAATAATGGAGACCCTGATGAGAAAAAACACACTTCCTTTCTCACTCTTCCCTGCAAGTAAGGAATCTTACGAGACTTGGAAATTCCTCAAGCTGAGGCAGCCCCAAATCTGTATTCCTACATAGGGCCTGGCCACACTGAAATGTGGTGTGATATGGCCTGTGCTTAGAAGGACTTTATCTTCAGTGCAATCTATTTTAACTCCTGGGTATCCATCTGTGAAGACAAAACAAAGAGCTATTTTGCATCTCAATGAATCATCCCCAAAAGACTGAATGCTCTAGCCCTGTGCCAGAAAAATATGGGCCAGCTCTTAAAGGGGAAATATGGATTGTTTTCAGTAGAAACACAAGCAGATGAGGTCTTCCCCCCCCCCCCGCCATGCCAAACAGTGCTATTAGGAAACAATTTATCGTATCTATATGCCAGTGTGAAGAGGCTCATCGTTTCATGGGAAACAATGAAGAGGATGTCTAGCTCCAAAATTAGCAGCAAAATGAAATATGACAAAGAAAATGCCACTACCAATGTTAAGTACCCCTCCCATGCTCTCTTTTAGTCTCCCCAACATACCTCCCTGCACACTCTATTTTTATTATTGTAGGGTTTTTCTAAAATGTTCTTTTTAATTTGTTTCAAACTCTGTTAAGGAAAGGTGTGCAAGTGTTTTAAACAAACAAACAAGCCACCTGCAGTAAGTCATACTGGATGTTGACAGCAACAACTTCTGTGTTTGTTTCATTTTAGGTTATTTTGATGGGTAACTCTTTCATTTACGTGTCTTTTGTATACTGGTCCTTTTGTGAAACATGAAAGGAATTGGGTCTTTGGGGTTCTTCCACTTCACCTCCCTCCAATTAATTTTCTTCTGGCTATAATAAGCCCTAAAGAACCCTCAAAAACTATTTGAAAAAGAAGAAGGGTCAAGGTAACGGAGAATCAAGTTACTCTAAAAGCTGGCAACAAAAGCAGGCAATCCACTCCAAATGCAGGTAACTACCACTGCCAACAACAACAAAACCAAGATCCCCCAAACAAAAATGTTTGGCAGCGGCCCTGCTTCCTAAACTTTCTGTCCCACTTTCCCAAAAGCCAGCTGCCAGGAGCTGAGGCTGCAACCATTTCTGTTGCTGAGTACATCTAGAGAGTGAGAAGGAGAAGGTGAGGGAGGGGAAAGGGGGGAGGGAGAGCCACAAATCACACCATCAGTGCTCTCTAAGGGGAACCTTACCTGAGGGCTTGAGTGTTGGTCTTCCCTGGTGGAGTACGCACAATGAGCAAGCCTCAGAAAAAGGCATCACAGCTTTTCCTCAGATGGCTGCTGGTGCACCAGAAGGGTGGACAGAGGCCATGTAATTCTATCATTGCTTTTCTTGCTCCTCTCAGTGGGCACTTGCTTTCTGCTTAGGGTCAAGAGCTCTAAGCTGCAAGAACAGCTAGGGGTTCTCAAGGAGGAGTTAGCCAACTGTGCCTGGAATTCCAGAGTTCAGCTCAGCACTGAGCCTTTACTCACTGTGTTGCAGCTTCAGGTACATGACTTTTTGCAGGAGGTGAATGAGGACAGGGCAGGAGATAGATAGATAGGTATTAGGGGGGACTTGCTTATCCAATGCAGGCCCTTCCCCCCCTTCAAAATCCCTGCTCCCCTCCTGGATATTCTGATTGGCTCCTGATAGCAGCCCTCACAATATTACTAGCTGAAAAATTTCTTGGGCAATTTGACAGACGAATGGTGAAGGAAAATTTAATGAAAGAGAGAAATCCACAAAATGTTCTTGCACCCCTCTTTCATTTGAACTAATACTTTATGTTTAAGAAGCTCTCTCTCAGGAACCCAAAAACAAAAGTTAGAGCTTCTTTTGTGTGTGTTTCTCACTTTGGTTTTAAATGGAAGTCCCGTCGCTATTGCTACGTCAGAAAATGCTGTAGTTGGCATCTATAGTTCAGCTTGTCTTTCATGCTGCCAAGGCCATTTGGGACCTCTAGAAAAAGGTAGAGGCCACACTGGCTAGAAGTTGTAGTCCACACTCTGTAGCCCAACAAAGACTCTTGGAGGTTGCAGTGCAATGTCTTCTCCACTGGTAATCTTTCATTTTTTCCTACACATTTTGTCTTATTTCACTTCTGTTACAATCGATAGGAGTGGACAATCTGTTACACTGATTATTTTTAAAAAATCTGTCACATTTATGAAGCAATGTGAAAATGATGGTAGGTTCTTATCAAACAACAAACAGAATTAAATTCTGAAACATTTGCACCAGCAAAATAGGTACAGTTGTCCTCAGCATGGAGAAGCCTCCATGGACCTGTTAACGAAGAGGAGCTTGTTGTGCTAAAAGAAATGCCGGCCCTAATTCAACACCCAAATATGGTTTTGAATATATAGGGATTTAAACCAAGACTTTTAAGAACTAAGTACTGAAAACCTGAATAGACACATCTCGAGTCATTTTTTAAAACTCTCCTGTTTATGAAGAAATTTTGTCAATATTAATAGCAGCTACTTTAAAAACTAAATAGACTGAAGTTCCCACCCAGCCTAGTGGCTCCTTGCTTAATTTACAGGGGAATGCATTGATATGATTCTGGTTTGGTTTTGTTTTGTTTTGGACACAGACAAAAATGAGGAAAGCACCTACTGCCTGCTAGAACTGGCTCCCCACAGGCATGGTGTGATGTGACATGTTTTCAGGCATGGAAGTGCTCAGAAAGGCAATTCTAGCAAAAGTCGTTCAGTATTATTCTGACGGATCAGTGCCTCCCATTGGGACAGATGAGACTGGCCTTCCAATTTTCTGAAACTTATTGAAACTGTCTACAGCTCTTAGAGCTGCAAAGGATGTCTTTAGCATCTCTTGAGAACAGGAACTAACAAAAGGTATCTCAGACATATCCCTCTCCTCAGTCCTTTGGTCACAGCTGAAAAGCCTGAGGAAGGGAGTGCCTTTTAAAGCAACTCTAGTTTCTCAGAAAAGAAAATGTGTAAAAGAGGAGACAGAGGGAGATGGAACAAACACAGACTTTGTACATATGTGTGAAAGGGAGGCTGTTGGCCATGGAAGAGGACAACATCAATGCCTTCCATTACTCCTTCAAGTGCCGGTTTGAGACAGAGCTATGTGTGCCATCCTTCACACAAGCACTGGGCACCAAAATAAGATTGGCCCCCAGTAGGGGCCGCTTCCAAGGTTGTGCAGGACCCAAGAACTCCCAAAGGTATGAAAGTGGAAGAACATTGGGGAAGGGGCAGTATAAAAGGGAAGAGGCAACTGCTGAAGGGGAGGAGAGCAGAGAGGAAAAGAAGGGGAAGGACATTTGGGCCAAATACAGTGGAATGACAGGAGGACCCCTGGTACCTGGAGGTGCTTTCCTACTCAGGATAGATACATCAGCCTCAGCACAGATCACTTTTTCACAACTGAGGATCTGGCTGACTCACCGTGGTTGTGACAAGAGGACTATTTGACCAGCCCAACATTGAATCTACAATGGGGGGGGGTGGATTTGGCCCATTCCACCTGTGCCTGGCCCAACTCCACTTGTACCAACCCCAGCTCCAACTCAAGTAAAATGCAGGAGGAGAGGGTGCCAATTCAAGAGGCTGCAGTAATTGGGAAAATGTTTATGGGCTAAAGAGCACAAGTATGAACAAGGAAATTAGAAGACTGGGATTGAACAGAACCATCCAGAGGACTTGTACTGAACTGGTAGGGGTTGAGCCTTAACCATCTTGCCCTAAGACACTTGGACCTGGGGAAAATAAGGGTCTGGAAGGGAAAGAGACAGTGAAGTCCACTGGCCTGCTATACAGAGTTCTGGAATAAAGTTCTGAGTTTACTGCACAGATGGTTCTTCTGTGTTACCGAACTGGCCAGATCTGAAAAACAACCCTGGAATGTGCACTCCACAGAGTATTTTTAATGGGAAAACTTGTCAAGAAAGAGTAAGGTTAAAACAGTGGCAAAGAAGAAATGCTTCAAAGGTCTAAAGGTGAGCCAAGCTCCCAAGAAGAAGTAGCGGCTATATACCTCTAAAGGATCCCCAACAAAAGTACACAAGACATGAATAGCCCAGCCAAAGAGTCATCTCAAATTTAATCACCTTCTTTTGTTTCTATGCTAAAAGAATTTGTCTGGAGGTCTGGAAAAGCAAATATCCTAGAATGGTCTGCGTATTTTCTTCTTCCTGTTTAGTAAATGGCTAGGTTCATTGTCTTTGGTGAGAAGCCAGGTGAGAGGATTAAGGTCAGGGCAGAACAAGGCACAAAACACCGGCCCAATATGGCTATAAAAAGACATCCAGCAGCCATAATAGTTCTTCAGGTTCAGAGTTCAGGTTATCTGTCTCTGCCTGAACCCCCATGTTACTTCTACCAGCTGGAGTTCTAACACTCCACAGTTCCAAGAAAGTCTAAGGAGGCTAAAGAGAGATAATCTTTGTTCCTCATCTGTCTTCTGGGAGTATTTTCCTCACACATTGGTGGCTCCCCAATCTACCCCCACTTTCTTGTGTGCATGTGTTTTAGGGAAAGGTCCTTTGTACCCTCTCAGCCATGCAAGTTTCCTTCTTTTGAGCTTGCATTTCCCCATATTAGTTATAGTTCATTGTGAATCTGTGCTATATGTTAATTCTTTTGTGTTTTAAAAAAAACCCTTATGCATAGCTCTGTGTGAGTATGACAAACTCAGTCCAATCTATGTCAAGACCCACTATTGCCATAGTTCAAAGATCCCTTATGGGTGTGCCTCTGAGCATGTGTGAGTGCACATATGTGCTCTGAAGAGCATACCTGGTAACATCTGTGTGGTGAAAACTGTCATGGGCCCCTTTAACATCCCCTTCCCCATGGGGGGGGGGTTTGGGGGGACCCACAGTATGGAGACTGCATATTATTTTTAGTTCCAAGTCATATGTATTTCAAATAGGTAGATAAAAGCAGTTGGAGTGACTTTTTATATGGTTGATATAAACTGTGATCTGTTACCTTTGTCATAATCCAAGTACTAATGTGACAACTTTAGTCAGCTGCTCTTGTATTTATTGTTTATTCTGTAAAAGCTATTTATTTATTCACTCTGCCCATATTGCCTCTTGATACCAAATTCATTTTATCTGGTAAATTAAGCAGCCATTATGGACAACTTTATATGATTAGGATTTATCTTACTTTATCATGTGTTTTACATTTATTTTAATTGGTTTTAAAGTAGTGATGTTTTAACATTGTTCAGGTAAGTAAGTAAGTAATACTAGCAGAATTAAAAACAAGAGGTGGTAGTCATACTGGTGGAACCACAGACAGTGCTCTGCCTAATGAATGGTGCAACGGCTTGGATAATTGCTCGCATATTTGGAATCAATGGACTGTATTTTACATTTGCAAATAGATGAATATGAGATTTCTGCAAAGAGTAGACAGGTGGTAATACCAAATAAAACATAATAGTTGTGGTCCTTTTAACCACATTTCCCTGAGGCTGCAGTACCCTTACCTTGAAAAGAAGTCCTGCTGGGACTTCTGAGTAGACACAAACAGTGATATTTCAATACTTAAATGCAAGCTTTTGTTGGCAGGCTTCCCAGAATGGCAGACTATTGTTTGAAACAGCTCACTACATCTTTATTTGTCAAAGTTTAATATTTACTTCTGCTTTATTCCAGCTAGTGAGTTTTGAGGATCAGTGCTATATAAGGTATGTATGGCTTAATAAGAAGCTGACAGCATATACCAAGATCCAGGTCTATAGAGCCTGTGTCCTGAGCACACTCCTGCACTGCAGTGAGTCCTGGACCCTTTGTGCATGGCAGGAGAGGAAGCTGAACATGTTCCATATGCATTGTCTCCGACGCATTTTTGGTATCACCTGGCAGGACAAAGTTCCAAATAGAGTAGTCCTAGAACGAGCTGGAATTTTTAGCATGTATATATTACTGAAACAGCGACGTCTACATTGGCATGTCGTGAGAATGGCTGATGGTCGGATTCCAAAAGATCTCCTGTATGGAGAATTAGTGCAGGGAAATCGCCCCAGAGGGAGACCACAGCTGCGATACAAGGATATCTGCAAGCGGGATCTGAAGGCCTTAGGAATGGACCTCAACAGATGGGAAACCTTGACATCTGAGTGTTCAGCCTGGAGGAAGGCGGTGCATCATGGCCTCTCCCATTTTGAAGAGACACTTGTCCAGCAGGCCGAGGCAAAGAGGCAGTCCCGAAACCAGCAAAATCAGGGAGCTGGACAGGGGACAGACTGTATTTGTCTTCAGTGTGGAAGGGATTGTCACTCTCGAATTGGCCTTCTCAGCCACACTAGACGCTGTTCCAAGTCCTCCATTCAGAGCACGTTACCATAGTCTCTCGAGACCGAAGGATGCCTATGCTATATAAGGTAAGTACAGTGATTTTTCCTATGTTCTTCTAAATTGTGAGATGCATCTGAGAAATACAAACCAGCTATAGTAGCACTGAAGTTCCTGATGATTTATGGTTTTAGAACTGAAGATGGTAGAATATTGACCTGGGGGAAAAAACCCAGGCCAAAGAAAAACGAGTAACTAAGGTATACTTAACAGGATATAGTTCTTCAGAAACTAGATATTTCATTGCTTTGTTTACAGAGTAGAGAACAGTAGAATTTTTGCTTTTACTTTCGGTGGAGATTCTTCACGAGTATATAAGTTCATTTGTTTGCCTACATGGAACTATTCATCATTATACTGATGGTTGAGATTAGATTTCCAAACCAAAAGAGTTTATGTCAAAACACACTATATATTTCTTATTCATCCAGAGGTTGTTTTGAATCCATTTCATATTTAGTGGACATGTGTATGTGGAAGGCTCAAAAAGACTAATCTTGTAAACATGTTGGTATTCCTTTTTCAAGCTTCTGTTAGAGTCAATTATCCCAAATATGTTCCGTAAATATAAACTAATGCTACACTAAGATGTAGGGATGAGACTTTCAGGGTTTTTTGGATTCCAAATCCCAGAATTCACCATGAATTCCTCCAGGCAGAATTCTGTGAAATGTAGCACAAATCCTAAAGTTCACAGAGCAGCTTTCCACAACCAAAATGTGTGTCTCCGTGACTCACATCTCTGCTCCCACTTGAAAAAGAAAGAAACTGCTCTGGTGCTCCCAAGGTTTCATGGGAGTTGCAAGACCTCATGGGAGGCGTAGTCTCACTGCCTATCTCCATAGAATTGCAATAAACAGCAGAAACATAACAAAACTATCAGCTGCCATAGCCGTAAGACGTCAGAGGCAGCAATAAAAACATATCAGTACTCAATAAAAAGCTCCAAAAAATTACATGATTTTTACCTCCTTCACAAACAAGTGACATCTGTGAACATCTTTATGAAGTGTATATATACTATGCTGGAGTTTTTTCAGTCTCATATGCTGTTTTTGGTAGGTTTGGCTGGGAGCGACTTTTCTGGGCTGGGGTGACTCTCAATCAATCCAGCAGTAACTAATTGCTACTTCCCTGCCTTTGATTTTGAAGTGAGCCATGCCTCTCTGCTTACATGTCTTTTTCCCTCTCTTTTTTTCAGCCTGCTGGTGGTTAGTGGTTGTACAGTTAAGCAGTTATGCAGTGTGTGCTGTTAGAATGTAGTCTGCAGAAGTCTGCTGGAAGCAGGCTGTGAGTCTGTTGAAGCTGTTGTTGGAAGCAGTCAGTTTTGTACAGCATGCCTGTTTTTGATCTATTCAACTGTGAATAAATGCAAACTTTTATTCTTTCTCTTACCAATGTCTCAGAATGAGTTACAGTTGTAAGTGGCAGCTGATGAGAAGCAAAAGGGGTGGTCTACTTTGAGGAGACTTGCAGCTAATTCTGCTTTGCAAGTCCCTGCACTTCTGCTATGCAGTTAGAGGGTTTTTTGACAAACATTCAAAACGGCAACCTTTTATAGCCAAAGCAATTTTACAAGGAAAAGGACTCCTCTCTGGCCCCTAGCCATCTCATTTTGGAAGATGAATGCACCCAAAGAATATAGCAAATTACCTTTTGTTTAGAGAAGGATATCCTTTCGAAAGCTAGTTTCCAACCTATACAAGCCTTTGAAACGGTCAAGGCCGGACTCTGAATTCTACCTTGAAATGAACAGGAAACCAATGGAAATATTTTAATGTCAAAAAACATGTACCACAAGAAAAATTCCTATCAGTAACCTAGATGACCTGGCTTTGGAGGCCCTCTGGCCTATGGAAAGACAAAAAGGGCTCTTCAGTTTTAGCTATTGCAGCCCTTCTCTTGCAAATCGCTACAGCTAACATGCGGTTCTTAACTTCGCTGCACTGAACTTCCTTGCTTTCCCATAGCAATCTGTATTTGTAAACCGTCCCACACCAAGGTCATCACATCCATTGCATTTTTGGCACCTGACTTAAAGCCTGGAAATGTTTCATTTCTGGAGAACTCACAGAAATGTGTGTCAGTCACCATGACCACTCAATGGGAAAGGGTTCTGTAATCTGTAATACAAAAACAGTAACTTTTCTGTCTTCTGGCTCAGACCATTATGCCACAGGGAAAGTTACTAACATCCAACATGCCCTTTCAAGACTCTACATGACACTGTATTTTTCTCCTCCTTATCCTTTCTGGTGTGCTCTAACACTCCAAACTGGCCCTACAGATATGTACTGTAATACTCATTTTTTTAACCGGAATTTTTTCATGATATATGAATAGCAATTGCAACTGGACATGGCTGACATTAGCATTGCCATATCAGCAGCATCCCGTTTCCTAAGATTTCAGGGTCAAAACCAAAGTCCTAGCAGCAAGCCTGTGTGACTCCAAAGACTCCCTAAACTCTTCCTGGTCCTAGAGATGGGGATATGTGTAATCGTAAACAAATGTGAATATCCCCATCCCAGGTGCACCTAACACAGATCCAGCCCTCAGTACCAGCCTGTCCACTCATGTGCCACCACGCTGCCAGTCTCCTGCTCTTCTCACCAATCATGGAAGTAGCTCTGCTGTCTTCCTGCTCTTCTGGCCACTCAGCACCCATGTGGGGAGACTTGTCTTCCTGCCCCCTGCGCCTGGAGTGGCCAGCTGAGCCAGGAGACAGTAGAGCTACTTCTGCGATTGGCAAGAAGAGCGGGAGTCTGGTGGCACGGCAGCGCATGAGTGGACCCCCATCTCCTGTCTAAACACATGATGAAGTCCTAATGGACCGCAAAGGTCTGATCTCATTCCCAGTAACCATAAATCACTTTTTGACTCTCTCCCAGCCCTACCTATCTCATAGGGTTTGTTATGAGAGAAAGTGGAGCACCTGAGTTAAATTGCGTTAAGATACCATGGTGATTGACACTGACTAAAAAGGTGCCAGTTGCTTTACAAAGTATGTGACTGCACAAAAGGCACACGGCTAATAATGCAACTGGTAATCAACAGCAGCAATTTGCCACTATGAATTGTGCAATTTTATACACACACATACAAATCACCAACAGAATATTTTTTGACAGCTAGCTATGGGGCAGGTGGTGACGTTTTCTCAATACTGTACTGTGTTTTGCAAAATATTATAAATAAACTTGAAATAAATCCATCACACAATCCCATAAGTGAAATGTGGAATTTCTGGTGGGGCAAGGTATAGGTGAGCCATGCTGATTTCAAGGTTTAAAATGTGAGTCAGAAGTAAAACTTGATTGATATGAATAAATAAAGAAAGCTTTACATTAATACTTTAAAAGGAAAAGCAATCCACTTAAAAACATTCAACCAGAAAGTTATCCCTCCCTGCAGAATGAAGAGGGACAGTAAAAAAATGTTTCACTTTTGCCTAGATAAAGTTGGTGGTTCGCATTCAGGGGTGTGTGCGCGCGCGCATGTGTGTGTGCAGCATCCTTTGAAAGCAAAGTATGCTGCCTACCCCTTGAAACTCACTTTCTAACAGCATCTCTGTTTCAATCTGGCTGCAGAGGCTCCCTGCACCTTTGGCCAGAGGCAGAAGCACAAAGTTATAAGTAACTGCAAAGGGGATGCCAGCATCAATAAATCGAAGGGAAAGAGGAAGAGTTGATCCCAGTTTCATGCAACAATTCTCATGCAATAATAGTCTCCCCCACTATTCTTCATTTCACCTCACATCCAGTTTCTCCTTCCTTCCTTCCTTCCTTCCTTCCTTCCTTCCTTCCTTCCTTCCTTCCTTCCTTCCTTCCTTCCTTCCTTCCTTCCTTCCTTCCTTCCTTGTGAATCTTTCTCAATTTCTTCCAGCCTTTGTTTCATCTCCCTGTTCTTTTTATTTTTCCACATACTTCCTTTCCTTTTCTGGCTCTCTTTCAGGTCCTGAAGTCCCACTCCTTCCATTGGCACAGTGCTCTGCTTCCTTGGGCATCAAGTTCTGCAGGCTTTCTTCTTTCCGGATCAGCTTAGCTCTCCACCCACCCCTTAAAGGCCTGAACTGGACAGAGGCAAAAGCCATTAACCATAATGTTAGTTCTTCCAAGAGGGAAATAGAAAGCATGGGGTGATCCAGGAGAAGTGATCAGAAGGGCCTTCATGAGCCATCTCTATATTGCTTCTATATGGTTCATAACGGTACTGGTCATTCTGAAAATCCACACACCCAAGTGTTTTTATTCCACTGTCCTTGTCCATACAGAGGATAAAAACAACAACATTTTTTTCTAATAATGCCCCATCTCCTTCCCTCTCCCCCTCTTCTTCTTCCACCAATCCCTCTGCCCTATTCTCTACCCCTTTCACTCTCCCTCTCACCATGTTTGCTGTCCCTCATCACCCACCCCTTCTCAGCCCGGTTCCAAAGTCACTCCAAACTACAGTTTTCAGAACAATCAATACTTCTCATTGTACATCTCTGTGTCAAACTGTTTTTGAAAAGACTATTTTGCAATTAATCTAGCACTAGAATGATCAATTCCTTGTGGTCTACCAAGTTAGGACTAATCGTACTAGTAGAGGAGGGCATGTTGCCAGTTTGCATCCAAAAAACCAAACCTCACTGCATTTACAGTGGTGCCTCGACTTACGACCGTCCCTACTTACGACCAATTCGACTTATGAACAGCTCCGGTCGCAAAATTTTGCTTCTACTTGCGACCGGAGCTTCCACTTACAAACAGAAAAAGGCAGGGAAAAAAGGCAGGAAATTCAAATTGCTAACTGTAGGTGGCGAAAGAGGCTGCTTCTTTGTAGCTCTTTCGCCCTGACGGTTAGAGTGAGTGCGATCAAGGAGGGACTGCCTGGCTTCTGCTTCTCAGTGAGCGTGTGTGTGTTTGCAGGGAGGCTTGGGACTGCCTGTTAGGTAAGGTAAGGTGCTGTTTTCTGCTTTAAAAAAACTGTTCTGGGTGTTTTTGCAGCATGGTTTTAGGGTGTGGGGGTTATGTTTCTGTGCTGTGATGGGTCTTGGGGGTTTGTTTGTTTTTTGGGTTCCCCCCCCCAGTTCCGATGGGTCTTGGGGGGGTTGTTTGCTTTTGGGGTTTTTTCCCCCCATTTCTGATGTGTCCTGCATGCTTCCCTTGCTTTTTCCTTTGTTTTCTTTGCATTTCCGACCTTGTCCTTCTGTTCTCTGTGCATTTCCAATCTGCTCCGTTTGTTTTCTGTGCATTTGCAATGGGTCCTGCATGCTTCCCTTGCTTTTTCCTTTGTCTTCTTTGCATTTCCGACCTTGTCCCTCTGTTCTCTGTGCATTTCCAATCTGCTCCGTTTGTTTTCTGTGCATTTGCAATGGGTCCTGCATGTTCCCCTTGCTTTTTCCTTTGTTTTCTTTGCATTTCCGACCTTGTCCCTCTGTTCTCTGTGCATTTCCAATCTGCTCCGTTTGTTTTCTGTGCATTTGCAATGGGTCTTGCAAGCTTGATTGCTTCCCCCCCCCTTCGGCTGGAAGGGATTAATCGCGTTTCCAATGAGTCTTGCAGTGATTTTTTTTGTGTGATTTTTTTCTTTGGCTGGAACGGATTAATGGGGTTTCAATGCATTCCTATGGGAAATGGTGCTTTGACTTACGACCATTTCGACTTACATCCATCTTCTGGAACGGATTATGGTCGTAAGTCGAGGCACCACTGTACTCTATTTACTATGAGGCAAACCTATTTCCATACTCACAATTTCAAAATGTTAGATAGATAGTTTTGGCCTCTTTCAGGGATGAGGGAGCCAAAGCTCTATGATAACTGCAACAGAGCTAAATCAGCAAGGGTGAAACATTCAGCGCTAAGCCACTTCGTTCTCTGCAATTTAGTGCTCATCTCATTGCAAAATTAAAAAAAGTAATTGCAAATAAAAGCCGTTGGCTTTACAAAAATTGGACAAAAGAACAAAAAAGGAAAATGAAAAAAGCAAAAGCAAAAAAAGGAAAAAGTGCTTTTAAAAGATACAAATGTAACCCCCGTCTCCTACTAAAACAATTGAATATAATGAACATTACTAAGATTGTTTTTCTGTGTGAGAGTGTATGCAAGAATAAACATAAATGTGTTTAGCCACTGAGATAATTGATTTATTTTAATTATTATAATTTAATGGTTCATTATCTCTCCTTCTGTCATCCATGGCTCACTGTGACCGTCCTGCTCCTCCCACTGAATTTGCTGCCGGAAAAGTGTCTCTTCTCTGTACATGTTTAAATACAGACTTGAATTTGTTTGTTGATTTTATTTTGGCAAAATAATAATCTTAAGACTTGACTTCATTTTAATTGCATAAACATCACT
The DNA here is from genome assembly GCA_037013535.1 of Intellagama lesueurii. Lineage (NCBI taxonomy): Eukaryota > Metazoa > Chordata > Lepidosauria > Squamata > Agamidae > Intellagama > Intellagama lesueurii. The sequence continues at coordinate 83,524,755 of JBAJHW010000003.1, forward strand.
GGCTATTTATAACCACCTTTGAAGGTCTGGCTGTTATTCTTCAAAGGCTTCACTCACTCCAGTTCAGAAGTTTCCTAGCATGTGAGTTACTGTTGAGAAAGCATCTTTTACCTAAATTTCTTCAGGTCAAACTACCATTAAAGGCCAAGATAGGGCCACTGTGCATTCTAGTTCGCACCAATACCCATTACCACACCAGTTGGACACCATAGGGTTTGTGTGGGAGGTACAAACTTCATATAATCACTAGAGATGGGCACGATCAGCATTTTGGCCCAGTTTGGTGCAGCACCTCCACAGACGTTCCTGGGTGCTGTGCACTCTCCTCACTCTCCTCTGCGTGCTCGCTCATTCTCCAGCCAAAGTTCGCTTCTTTCCCCCACCTCCTCAGTACGATGGCTCACTCACCGATCACAGTGTGCGCTTCCCTACTCCACCTCCTCTGGCAGCCGCCCACTCAAAGCTCACACTGCAGGCTTCCCTGCCCCACCTCATCATCTGAGTAGGTGGTTGCAGGAGGAGGTGGAAGAGGGAAGCATGCACTGCAATTCATGAGTGGGCAATCATGCTGAGGAGGCAGGGGATGGAAGCACACTTCGGCCAGGAAATGAGCGAGCACACACAGGAGGAGGGAGATGGGAGTGCGCAGCACCCACAAAACACTTGTGTGGGTCCTATATCGAACTGGGCCGAATCACCAAGCTGAGGTTCATGCCCATCTCTAATAATAACCGAAGATGTCTGAAATCATGTTTTCTGCTTCTCAGACTCAGCAGCTTGTATCCATACTCTCCTGTGCATTAATGAAAGGGTCCCTGCCATTCATACAACTTTGCTGCAAATAGTTAGTCAGCAGGGGTGGAAATGGTGGGACATTACATCACCAGCATCGTGGATTACAGGACTAAGTGATCTTGATGAGAATGAAAGTTCTAGCATCTAAGTAGCCAGGAAGCATGGGCAAGACCCCCAAGACATGATCAAATTGAGCCAGCTCTTTTGTCAGCAGCAGCTGCTTTCAATCTTCCCCATCACCCCCTCTATCAAGAGGCTTCAGCAGTCCACTGTGCCAGGGATGGGGAAGTAGAGATGGAAGTTTCCAACATCCCCTTACCCATGCTAGTTTGGCCAGTGCACTACTCTCTCTTCTTCCTCCTCCTCTCCACATGGAGTATTTGACCCACCCCTCTTTCTGCCACTTAGTGCCAAATGAACACACCATTTACTGGATTTGTGTGCAAACCTCTACTTTAAAAACTGCTTTCTTTCCTTTGAGAAATCAGCATCTCTGTAAGAAATCTGTTTAAAAAGGAGCTTCTCTGATGGATTGTTTTTGTTGTTCTTAAGTGCTGGTGTAGTGCTAATTGAAAGCTTTCAATGGGGAACATCTTGCCACAAGCAACCACTGGAAAACCACTTATGTTCTGTTTAAGAAATCAGAACATGTTTACAACATTTTTCTTTAAAATTGTGAAGGAATCTTGCAGAAATCTTTAATAAATAGGCTTCTGTGTTGGACTTTTTGTTTTATTGTTATTGAGTGGTGGTGTAACGCTAATCTGAAAGCTTCCTGTGGGGGTGTGATCACGACAGTTTCCAACTAGGAAGCTCTTGGTGGGGTATTGGAAAGGGTCTTCTCTGTTGCTGCTCCCAGACTTTGGAACTCCCTCCCACAGGAGGCCAGGCTGGCCTCATCTTTACTACTCTTCCGCAAACAGACAAAGACCCTTCTCATCAAGCAGGCTTTCCCTTAGTGACTGTTTGTCTGAGAGAGGTTTTTTAATGGATTGTTGTGCTTTATTACTTTGAATGTGGTTTTGGTGTTGGTTTTCTTTAACATTTTAGTGTGATCATTGTTTGATTCTTTTTAAGTATTTGTATACTTACTGTTTTTAGCTTATAAATATCACCTTTTACTGATGTAAGCCACCTTGAGTCCTTTTTAAGGAGGGGTAAAATATTTCAAGTAAATAAATAAAATAAACCTATACTTCCTTCCATTTCAAAGCAGTACTAAAAATAAACCACGAAAACAAGCTCTGGGTAAACTGAGCTAAGAGGAACATTGCATGGATGGGAATAAAAATAATGATAATAACAATGCCAAACACAGTACTGAGAAGAAGATCAGTTTAAGAAGAATTCTAGCTGCCTGCAAAATAAGAAGCAGATTTTTTGCCTACCTGTCTTCCAAGTCAACTCCTCTTTGCCCGCATCAGTTTGGCCTGTGTGCAACATTATACCACTCTTGTACTTAAATTCTGAGATAGATTCCAGCTGCCTGGAGAAGCATCATCATCAAAAGAGCAATATTGCCTCTCTGCCTTCAACTCCCAGATGCCAGTACCAGTTTGGCCATTGTGATTCCTTGGCAGAGAAGCAACCATTTGCTCTCTTTCCCTGCAAACCTCCAATACAGTTCAGATATCTCCAGTACAAACATGGCAGTTCCTGAATTGGCAAGCAGCCAAACATAGCATAAACATTGTCAAGACATGAAATTTTGTGTGCATAATTAAGGGGAGGTGTAGAAAATGCAATCCTGAAAGTGTACGTACCATGTGCTTTAAAAATGAGATTTGAACAGCAGTTTATTAAAAGTCACTGTGAAATAGTCAGCCAGCTCTCCAGTCAACTCTGGAACCAAGGTCAATGCACTTGCACAAGAATCTCATGGCTGACAGTTGAATGTCTAAACACATGATGAAGGACAGAAAAACAATTGAGCAAAACACCTCATAGAATCCTAAAGTGCAGATTAGAGCAAATTGGTACCTGACTAACTTCGTCCGCCAGCACTTTACACCCATAGCATTTTGCCTACTTGGTAAAATGCTACCAAAGCAACTTACTATTCCAGGAAGTGCAGGAGCCCATTTAGTTAAAATAATAGCTGTTATCTGCTATAGGGGCAAGCTGTCAGCATCATAATTTACTAGAGTTGTATTTTGCCATCCCAGTAAAAGCAATAGAGATTTCTATTGAAAAAAATCTGACTATTATAGGGATTAGTAACTTGCTAGACCTGCACAATTCAGTTGTTGAAAGTTGCAAGGAAATATAAACAAGTGAGAGAAATATAAATACAGGGAGGTGAAGAGACACACAAAACGCCACACCGCGCATACACCAGATACCAACAACAGTGAACCTGGGCAACAGACATCAAAGAGCAAGCAACATGTAGCAGCACAGATCAGAACAGCACTTTAGAACAGACAAAAACTACATGGATTTCCCCCCCAAAGATTCAAACTAGCTTGGCTGGATAAGAACATTGTTTAATAATTTTCTCTGTGCATCTTTATAATATGCTTAAAGGCTAAAAGATGTATTTTACTGTATATATGTTTACTTTTAAGAACTCTGGTATGTGAAGAAATGTATTCTCTGCTTTTCAATGTGCATTTTTAGAATGATGCTCCTGTAATTTTGAAACATAATTTAAGTTCTGCCTACAACTTAAGTTTTGTTTTTGAATGTACATTCGTTGGCAGTTTCTCATACTTGTAAGAATTTTGGATGACAATCACACCTGCAACTTTTCACAAATTGCGAAGATGGATTTCTACCATTTGTGCCTACAGCTTGTCCATAGGTGTAAGACTTTTGGATGTTTTTAACAACTTTGAAGTATTTTTGTGCATATGGAATACAGAAGCAATGTAGATAAATAAAACTGCTAGAAATAGGCATGCTGATGTTGCCTGGAATCATTGCAACAATGAAAAACTTATATCTGAATACCTCGATGAATTTTGATGTGACTGGAAACAATTATCTGGTTTCATTCTAGAATTAACCCATTTTTCACAGATAAATGCCAGCTGTGACAAACACAGGCTTCTGATTTTTCCCTAGAGTAGTATTTCCCAACCTTCTTCCAGTTGCAACCTCCACTGCCATATTTACATAAAAAGGCATTTTAATGGAGTAAAGAAACACATTAAAATAGATTTTTCAGAATATAATTCTAACCTGACATATGAATATTAATGTAATAATGCATAATTATGGAAGGGCTATAAATCTACCAGATAAAATTTGAGAAGGAAAAAAATGTCAATACACTTTGAGTTACTTTTTGGTGTGGAAACAACCCTCCCTTCATGTCTTCTCCTCTGAAAAAGCTCCTCGGTGAACAGCCCCTCCCCCTCAAGCCTAAATGAACACCTTCCCCATGGCCCCTCTCTATGAAGTTCAGCAGGGTTCCTGGGGCTATCTGGTTCAGACACCAGATTCTCTGGCCTGGATTCAGGGTCCAGATCAGACCCACACAGCATTGGATGGCATTGGAATTCAGTTCAAAGCACCATACTGGCATCCAAAGTAAATCAGGGATCCATCCAGAATTAGATTAAAATGAGCTTTTAATCTAACTCTGTGTTAACAATTAATCTTGTTTTATATCATCTTAGAACTTCAGAGCTGGAAGGGACCCTATGGATCATCGAGTCCAACCCCTGTCAAAGAGGCAAGTGGGGAATCGAGCTCACAACCTCTGGCTCCGCACCCAGATATCTAAACCACTAAGCTATCCAGTTTTGCTGCGAGTTCCTTCTGTAGAAGAAAGGCAGAATACAGATTCAACGAATATGTAAACAAATAAATGCCGTTTCCAATATTTACAAAAATGTGCATGGACCCTTCCATATCTCTGATTCAGGGTAAGTTCTCATATAGGATAGGTCAGAATTCAGCAAGTATCACATTCCCTAGCATTGCATCTATATGGACCTTGTAGACTGGGGAGGGGGGCATCTTCCCCCAGATCTGACAGATAGTCATCTGAGTGGTGATATGATAGCCATTGTCAAGTATCCAAATGGCTGTCACATGGAAGATAGTGTGAGTTGTTTTCTGCTGCTTCAGATGACAGGGTCCAAAGCAGTGGATCCAAATTACAAGAAAGGAGGTTCTGACAACATTAGGAAGAACTGCCTGACAGTACAAGCTGTCTGATAGTGGAATGGTGCAGTGGTAGAATCACCTTTGTTGGAAGTGTTTGAACAGAGTTTGGACGGCCATCTGTCACTACCAGCTTTAGATGTGGAAATTCTGCACTTGCCAGGGTGCAGAATTAGATGGTTGTTGGGACCCTTTCCAATTCTACAATACTAAGATCAAGTTGCAGTTCTGATATCTCAATGTACAGGATGGCTCTACCACAAAACCAAGTGTTAGTTCTGCATACATTATGCAGTAGAGCACTGTCACGGCAAACAGTGCATCACCACGATCATTCTTGCATGACAGCAAGGGACAAGTATTTAAGAAGTCTACTCCACATAGCTGTCTGGAGAAGAGCATGTGTTCTGAACTTTATTAGGATCAACCAATTGTTATTAGAGCTGTCAGTCCTTAATTGAGAGGCAGGCGCATCAAGAGGAAAGGCATTCTGATCACCCAGATCTTGAACAAAACTGACCAAATGAACCGGCAGAATAGTTCATTACATGCACACCCAAGGCCTTTAAATTAGATAAGTGCCCAGAGCACTTTTGGTAAACTATGAGCAGCTTTTACAAAACCTCATTAATGTATGAAGCTGTGAAGCTGATCAAGCCTCAGAATCATGTTCATTCAGGGAATTTTATATTAACCAATTTGATCAACTGCAGCTACTGTTTGGGAAGGCTTTTCACACAGAGAGTGTATGTGGCTTTTTCCAAGGTTATAAAGCATCTCTCTTTGCCCCAGCCATCCTAGGAAAACATGCATATGTTTCTCTCCAAAGATATGTCATCCAACTAATGATGAATTGTCTACAAGGGTAATATATTGCTCTTCTCTTTCATTAGAGAGGAACAGAGGCAAAGCCAAGAGCTGATATAAAATAGGAACTAGGACTTGTTCTGAAACAATATTTCAACCATCACTGATAAGTATAAGGCAATATTTTTTATTTTCATATCTAACCATGCTACAAGATATAGATATATTTATGCATTTATTGTTCTTTTATCACACGATTTTTGTCTCTGAAAGTACGTAGTTTATGTCAATAAAGAGAGAGACAGAGAAAAAGAGGCCCTGCCATTAAGGTTATAACACAAGCAACAAGACACATAAAGGGTGGGGGGATGGAGGATAGGAAAAGAAGACTCAAATGGTGGGGTTTCAAACCAGATGCTGTGTTATAGGGAGGCATCTGAATGCAGGTTGGCCTTCCTTCGCTGGGGGCCTTTCATGAACACCACTTAGTATTTTTGGTTCCTATGACCAGTGGATAGAGCCCTTCCTCCTGCAGACCAAACTGTTATTTCTGGCAAGGAGGGGGAAGCCAAGTTTCTGACCAAATGGAAAGGCCTAGGTTGCCTCTCCCAGGCTTGATGTTATTTATTAGAGGCAAGGAGGACAGCCTCCTGATGACCCTACATCACCTGGCTCATGGTACAATTCATTCACTCATTCACTTTCTCACTCACTCCATCATTCATTCAATTTATACACCACCTATCTAGCAAATTGCTACTCTGGGTGGTGTACAACAAATTAAATTTAAATTATATAAAAATATAAAAAAGAGGTTACTTACCTGTAACTCTGGTTCTTTGAGTGGTCTTCTGTGAATTCATACTAATGGGTTAATCTACGCCTGCGCAGAGCAGCCTCGGACCTTTGTGAGCAGCCTCACCACTAGAGAGAGCATTACACTCCTTAGATGTTAAACAGGCTCTCTCTTCTTATGTTCATCGTACTGCCACCTTCCGCACTTCAAAAAAACTTTTGGTAATCTTCCATGGCCCCTCTAAGGGGGCGCCAGCCACCACTCAGACCATCTCCAGATGGATTGTGGCGACCATACTCCTTGCCTACCAGCTGGCTCAGACCCAGGCACAGTTAAGGCTCACTCAACGAGGGCTGTCGCCTCTTCAGCTGCATTTCTTCGAGGAGTGGACATCGCAGACATATGTAGGGCTGCCACGTGGGCCATGCCATCCACCTTCGCATGCCACTACCTCCTTGAAGTCCGGGCCAAGTCTGAAGCCGCAGTGGGTCAGGCTGTCCTGGCCTCTGTGCTCTCGTGACATCCCTCCTCCGGGTAAGTCAGCCTGCTAGTCACCCATTAGTATGCATTCACAGAGACCACGAAGAAGAAAAAGAGGTTACTTACCTGTAACTCTGGTTCTTCGAGTGGTCATCTGTGAATTCACATTCCCCGCCCTTCCTCCCCGCTGTCCGTCATGCGTGCTATTTGCATGTTGTGCAGCGGCAGACAGTTCTAAGGAACTGAGGCACTCGGTGCCGGGGGCGGGGTTATAGCCAACGTGTGGGAGGTCCCGGCACCATGTGCTCGAGCTCTGGAAAGTTCAGAGGCTGCTCTGTGCAGGCGCAGATTAACCCATTAGTGTGCATTCACAGAGACCACGAAAAACAATAAATTATCCTAGACATACATCGTAACACAAAACAGGCAGTGAAACAATTTCCAGAACACACTACAATACTGCACCTGAGGCAGGTGGTTGCTGTGTATATGTAAATATGTGACTTACAAAAGCTAGTGTTGTACAGTGAACAGAGTGTTGGGCTAGGATTCTAGAGACCAGGTTCAAATAGCTGCTTGGTCAAGCAGACCTACCTAAGGCATTTTGCTGCCTCAGGCAAAGGACAAGATGGTGCCTCTTTCCATTCCATGCATAAAAGCCAACCAGAAGAGCAGTGAGTCTTGCTTCAACACTGGAAAGTAGACAGCAGCCCTCATCACACTTAGGAGCAGCACACTGTTTTAAGGGGTCAGAACAGCCAGGTGTACACACAAATCTGGCCTTCAAGAAAAAGAATGAGAGGCTGAGGGATAAATGCCAGGGTGGATGGGGAATAGCTATATGGGAAGGTTTAGCTGTGTTCAGTGGTCCTGAACTGGATCTCAGGAGGTTATGGTGTGTATGCTTACTCATACACAAAAAGGAGAAGTTTGCCTGCACACAAAGGATTTAACGTAGTGGATAGTTTAGCCCTCAGTGTACCAGCTTCCACAGCTGTGCCTGTAACAGTGACTTGATGTGCAGGTAGGCATTTCTACAGCTTTTTACAGCAGCAGCATCAAGTTCTGCAGATCAAGCTGCTGTTAAAAGAGACTAATATAACAGCTGGTTTCCAAGCTGTCAATCCTGTTCAAGCTCTCTGTAAACAAAATAGTGGTTAAAGCTCATTGTGCTGTAGGTGTAACATATTGCCATATGAACTAAGGCAGTGAGCCATCTCTCCCTGCACATCTCCTCCCCCAGGAGGCCAGTGTAATGGATCTTCAATGGCCCCATGTTAGTGGCGTTTCGAAATACGCGTGTAAAAGAAAAATTGTATTTACACAGGTTGAAACCACATGGGGCAGGGTCCGATGCTGGACATCCACGGGCCGAAGAGCAGACTCTGGTGGAAGTGGGTGATCTCCCTTTCCTACTGCATGTCAAGAACCCCACAAAGCCAGGGAGGAGGGAAAGAGAAGGAAGTTCCAGTTCATTAGTGCTGTAGCCCTAGTGAGGCCATGCATTATTTTCAGATTTTCATTTACAGAATCCATAGTCTGGTTATTGTCTATATGGATGGAATCAACATGGATAGGACCACCCCTTTCATGGATGATGGACAAGGATCTAATGCACTGTACACTTCTCCTTTCAACAACACTGGAGTTAGGGATGCTGGACTCCTGTGTAGTTCAACATCCATGCATAAGTGTTACGCTCCCCAAAACATAACTACAAAGCATAAGCAGTTGATTAACACAGAGGGAGGGGGGAGAGGGAGAGAGAAAGGGAGGGAGGGAGGAAGAACAGTTATCTCTGTGGGGTTCTCTTCCACAGTGTTGACAATTCTTACTATACAGTATCGTATGTAATGAGTCTTAAAAGTCCTTATGACCTCCTAGTCTAGAGGCTAAAATGCTGTGTTTGCCAAGCAGACCATTCTGATGCCTTCAGTGTTGAACTCATGGTGTTCTGGGTAGCCAGGAGCATAGGATTTATTGAATATTTATTTATTGGAATATTTATTTATTGAAAAAACCTCTGTATAACCAAAACCATGCTGTTCAGACCTGTGCAATTTAAGGGAGAAATGTATGTTAGTAAGAACTAATCATGCATCTGAATATTTTGCAAACCAGTAGTTTGTTTTACTGCAATAATGTATCTAGAACGTGGTGAATTAATGTGACTTTCAGGTCCCAACATTAAAAAAGCTTGGAAGACCTTCCTGTGTGCTGTTGCTTAAAGATCATTTTTTTGAATAAGATGGACATTATCAAATGTTCTGTAAGTGATACTGTGATGTGGCAAAGATTGAATGGCGACGACTATTAGAAAGTAATGTTGAAGAATGACAAGTGCTATACGAAGTTGCTCTGAAAGCAGAGTTGTGCCACTTTAGGCAAAACTGTGGTGTTTCTCTTCCCCTTGAGAACTGCTAAAGCAGGGCATAGTGTCCAAATAACACTGAATATTACAAAATGAAGGAAAAAGTGAGAACTCAAGTCAACAATAGCAAACCCTCGACCTCTGGTGGGTTATTTCTTTGCTGGTAATTGCCACTGTCTGAAATGTCAGCACTAGAATACTTTAGAAACAGTTATTAAGGAGATCTTATAAGGAATCATTAAGGATGTCATCAGACATCCTAGCAGAGCTCACATTATTTCTTCCAGATTTATAGTGCTTACTCTCAGATTATACAATGCATAACTCTCTCTTTTTAGTGGCATCATAAACACTGAAGACATCAAACTGGAACCAGTATCTGCCTTCCATTGGTGGAAGGATTCCATTGAGGGAAGGTGCCTCTACCCAACTTTTCAAACCTCTCCCCTCCCCATCCATATCACAACCATCTCCAGCCAGCAGGATCCCCCAGTCCTCTATATGGAATTTTTAGGGGGCTGGAGAAGTTGCCACAGGGAGGAGGAGGAGGCAGGGAAGTTGGCTTGTAACAGCTTGGTTAAATGAGATTAAAATTAATCAAACCTATTCCCCTAAAAGATATGTGTCAGGCTGCAACCTGGAGATTCCTCCCTTGCTATTAAAACTGCTTTTCAAAAAGGTGGAGGAACAAAGAAACAGGGAAAATTAGGGTCCACAAGTCCCCTGTGTCATGTCTGATCAATAGATTTCAAGCTCAAAGAAAGAATATTTTCTTTCCCTGCCCATGTTATAAAACATATATGCATCCATCTTAATAAGAAGCCTGGTTGAGTTGTTTCTCATATGATATTCATATCAACAAACAGAATGCAGCTCTGTTGAAAACGCTTCTTTAAACTTCAGTCAAAGGCAGGGGTGGCCAAAAAGTAGTCCGAGAGCTGGATGTGGCCACAAGTTTTTGTGGTCACTGACCACCAAGACTGTCCTATCTCACCAGTAAAAAAAATCTTCCTTACCAAAAAAATCCTGCTGTTTTACTGTCCCTATAATTCTCCAGGAGGGGCAAATTATTTTTTTAAATAGGACACAGGACTCCAAAGAAAAGCAAAACAAACATAAACTCCCCACACAATTTTTTGGAACTAGATATAGACTCTTGGAGTTTTCGCAGTCTCGCATGCTGCCTTTAGTAAGTTTGGCCAGGAGAGACCTTTCTGGGCTGGGGTGACTGTCAATCTATCCAGGACTAAGCAAATGTTCCTTCCCTGCCTCTGGTTTTCAAAGAGAGCCACACCTCTCTGCTGAGAGCTTTTGCCCTCTCTAGAGTCTGTTGAGGTCTGTTGTTGAAGGCAGCATGTTTGTCAGTTTGCTAGTTGATCTGTTCAATTGTAAGTAATGAAATATTTTATTCTTTCTCCGGCAAATATATCAGAGTGAGTTATCGAGACTGTCAATTAATGGGAAAAGGGGGTGGCCTAATCTGGGGGAATTGAAGTGATTCTGCTCTGTGAATCCCTGCATTTCTGCTGTACAGCTAGAGGAATTAAGTCAAAAATACAAAACTCTACAACAGACCCCATGTCACCTCTGGTCTTTTTTTGCCTTCCTTCCTTCCTTCCTTCCTTCCTTCCTTCCTTCCTTCCTTCCTTCCTTCCTTCCTTCCTTCCTTCCTTCCTTCCTTCCTTCCTTCCTTCCTTCCTTCCTTCCTTCCTTCCTTCTTTCCTCTTTTGGCATTTTGGGAGTCTGTGTGGCCCCCAGAGGATCCAGGGAGCAGGAAATTGGCTCCTGGAACTACCAAAGTTGCCCATTCCTGGTAACGTAACGTCTTCCCAGGCTGCAACCCAACATGCATAAACAAACACACAGCTGCAACCACAAAAGAGGAAGATGATGGTCAGCTATTTACCTGAAGATGAAGATACAGAAAAGACAAAATGATAGCCCTTTGAAACAAAATAAACAAAGATTTGGAGAAAGTCTGCACCATCATCTATATTTTCTCTATTACACTAGCTTTGGTTTTAGTGTGACTGTGCTATTTTTGTACATTATGTTGTGCAGCATCACATCCAAAATACCAGTACACCTGTTTTTATTTTGAAATAGTGCTATATAATAAGGCAGTTTCATTCTGCATAGATTTCACTGTCTTATTCAAAAGTCCCCTTAATACAAAACACTTAAGGTAACAATGGTTGGCAAAGAACACTTTTCAGATCACAAGATGCAAGATTTTTCTTTCCACTGCACAGAAATAGGTGCAGTAAAATGCCCTGTTGGAGTGTTTACCCCTCAAAAGGAACAAGGCCATTGATACTACTAAACATGTTTAAATGATTCCACTCTTCAAAAGGATACAAATGGAGAAAAAAGGAATGACAACGAAAGGACACAACCGTGGTGCTAAAAAACAACACATAAAACGTGATGGCTTTGTGAATGTATGTCGTCATTGTCAGTCTGTAAGCAGCAATTCCATTAAGTGAGTGCAATTACACTACAGAGCATGAAGTTTTGAAAAATGAGACTGAAAAATCCATAAGTATTTGTAATCGTTCAATTGCTTATCTTCTTAAAAATTCAAATATTTCAGGAGTCTTAAGAGCCTCGGCGAAAAAGAACAAGAACAACATGAAGAAAAGGTTTCTTTGGAATTGTGGCATGTTGGATATTTAAGAAATAAGTTCCTATTAAATTGCTCATGCTGTGAAGGAAGAACATTTGAGGATTATCAAACAGCCGTTTAGATAGGTGCCCGACAAATCAACAGAACTGTTGGTGGTCCAAGTGCGCACCTTTCCCGTGCGCCTATCAATTTAAACTGCAAATCATTCCATCTTTTACCCTTTCGAAATGAAACAGCACTTCACAGTGGCGTCTGCTCCCTTAGGGCAAAAGGGGCCCTGCCTCATCTCGGGCTCAGGCTGTCCAAGCCAGCCTGCTCCTGCATGCCTCCTTATCCAAGGTGTAGGATCATGTCCTGACCTGTGTTCCAATCCTGCTGAACTCCCAGTCTCGTCATGCTCTGTGAGGGCTTGCAGGAGAGAGGGAGCGAAGGAGACGGAGAATGAAAGAGTAAACGTGAATGACTAAGTGAACTGCCCTCAGCTTTGAAACCAGGTACTGTATAAAGGCAAACAACAGCTGGTAGGTATATTTCCTGTTTGGAGGCTAGGTGTATTTTCTTACACTAAGCTGAGTTCCAAAGTGAATGAATACGGAGAGTGAAGCAATGTCTGAAGAATGTTTGCTTTGTGTGTGTGTGTGTTTAAGAGTGTGGCTACATTAGTGACAGAGAACGAGCTAGTGTAGGCTGTTTTGGAATGGTTAGGCTTAATCAGAGCAATCTAATCAAGCCTGACCATTCATGTTGAAAGTGCTTTTCCAGCCCATCTTTACCTTCTCTTCAAGGGTAAAGCAAAGCAAAGCGTGGTGCTTATATATCACCCCGTAGTGCTTAAAGCACTTTCTGGGTGATTTCCAAGTTAATTATCCAGGCTACACAGGAAGCTAGGTACTCATTTTACTGACCTCAGAAGGATGGAAGGCTGAGTCAATCTTGATCTAGCTAGCTCGGACTGAACCCGGGGGTCGTGAGCACAGTTTCGGCTGCATTGTTGCAGTTTAACCACTGTGCCAATGAGTCTCCTGGGCCAGTTGAGAAACCCCCTGTGGCCGAAGCTACTAGTGTGGATTCGACTGCAGGACATTTCTCAACCAGCCCTTTAAGATGAGGCAAATCTATCTATCTATCTATCTATCTATCTATCTATCTATCTATCTATCTATCTATCTATCTATCTATCTATCTATCTATCTATCTATCTATCTATCTATCTATCTATCTATCTATCTATCTATCTATCTATCTATCTATCTATCTATCTATCTATCACTGATCCAATGCACCAGCAATGGTCTATTGTACAGTCTTTTTAAAAAATCACTTCCTGTGCCCCGCTGCTGAGGAACAGAGAAAGAGATTAATTTGTCAATGTCCTTAAGTGGCTTGCTTATTACGCCACTTCATGATATTGGCACATTCAAATCAGAAGCCTTGTTTTGGGTCAGTTCCAGCAATTAGACGTGTTAGAACTGATTCAAACCAAAAAAGCAGATAGGGATTCAGAAAGGTACAGATAGGACTGCTCGGGGGGCGGGTTGATTCACTCTAACAACAACATAATCTGATTGCCATCTTTAAGCCTTAACCAGCCATTCCTCTCGTGGACAAAACAATAGGCTAAATGCCCGGGTAGTTAGCCTGTCAGTCTCTGTATTAATATCTACTTTTGCTCCTGGCTCTGTCACCCCAAAATTTCCACTCAGTATTGGCTGCTGTGCTTTCCTCCCTACTGGCCACAGTGGGCACTATCCACCACGGACTGAAGAAGTCAGTCATGGGGGCAGGAGGAATAAGCTTTACTCAGTCCACTTCACCTTGGCAATCCAAAAGGGTAAATGGGTCAACACTGCCAAAGTAAGTTCATGAAAAATCAGTGTAGGCACATGGCTGTGGAAGCAGACTAATTCATGGTTGATATTATGTCCAACAATGCTGCCTGGGAAAATCAACAGGTGTGGGTGCTAGCAGTATTTGGAGGGCTGCAGGTCTCAACCCCTATTTTAAAGGTTTTAAAATATTTTATTTTAGTGCTGGTAGATTCATTTTTTAAAATTTGTGCCTATTTTAAATGCTGTGATTCTTTTAATGCCTATTGTATTTGCAGAAATCATTTATAAGTTATCATTGACAGTTTTAATGTTGCTGTTGACTCAAAACTTCACTTTGTCACCACTGAAGAATCTCCACAAAAAGTATCCTTACATTTTTACAGGGGGGAAAAAAGGAAAAAGAAAGGAAAATCCTTTAGCCTTTAAGTTTGCCACCTGTGGTTTCATGTTTTCAAGAACACTGTTCATTATATAATTAATACAAATGTACAAAGCTATCTGTTGTTGAGAAAAGTTCGGGATAATGAATAGTACATGATTTAAACTATAATTCCGTTTCTTGATTTACATTCTTATCTTTAACAAGGAGAACAAAATTTAATATACATTGTTTCACATTATTATGTGGTGTGTGTTTTTTTCCCCCTTTGAAGCATTCTTCTGATATTTTTATTTTGGTAACCTGTAGTAGAAATGGTTTGGAAAATTAATTGGTGATAGAAAAGTAGAGAAACTGAATCAATAATTATTTAGAGAAGTCTTTCTGCTCAGCAAACTGATTTTTTTTTTAAATCAAGGATCTGAAAGCAGCCAAACAATTTGAGAAGTAAAGCAATAGTGAAAGACACTGGAACATGAGCGGAATAAGAACTTAGCACTAATATTTGTTTTTATTAAAGCCTAATCATATAGTCACTTTTAAATGTCTGACTTTCTTTAGAACTAATTATGTAATTTTTTATACCCAATACTAAATGTTTTTCGATATCCTCACAAATGAGTTAGACACAGACACAGAAATAGAGAGATAGTTACATTTGCTATAGAGAACATTTTGTGGCATTTAGTAAATTAGTATTTTCTCAGGCTAAGTAACAACCAATGACTATAATTATGCAGCACACCTGTTTCTAATACCAACTGGCATCTCTATGGAAACAAGACAAAATGTTGGCTTCTTTTATCTTATATTTTAAATATGCACATGTAGGTAGACACACACATATACATATACAAATACATATGTTGAATCTCCCCATTTATTTATATGTAACTAAAGTCTAAAACTTAAATCTATTGTTTGATAAAGCAAACTGGTTATGTGCCATACATGACAGAGAAACATGGCACTACTGAGTGCTGTCTAATCTGAGCTGAGCAATTTTGCTTGCAAATATTAAAATATTTTGAGGCATAGATACACATTAATATCAGAATCAGAGAACTGTTTTGAGCTAAAGGGTGTTAGGGAGAAATGTATGAGGGAAGCTAAGCAGAGATGGATGGGCCTCCAGAAGAAATGAGAGTGCATCAAAGCTAAGGTGAGAAAGGTCATCCTGTTGTCTGTCTCCCACACACAAATCCATTCATATACAGCTACGCATGACAGCCATATACACTTTTACATATAACATACTTAAGCCATGATCCTGTTGCAATCAAGTAGCATAAACCAGAAATTGTGTAACTGGTGAGAGCCATTATTCCAGATTTCTGTTGCATGCTTGATCACACACTCAACTGCATGTTCAGTTGTTCAGTTGCACACCCAGGCACATAATGGATGGCCAGGAAATTGTGAAAAACCACTTTTGCGGTTATTTTTACACACACAGTATTTCACAATAGGATTCTAGCCATGCTCTCCTTCACACTCAAACTCATTCTCACGCAATACACCCAATAGATTCTTTGTCTTGTTCTCTCGTGCCCTATTCAGGCATTCGAAAAAGAGTTAATTTGACACCATGAGCAGGAAGAGAGTTCTAGCCGTGTCCATGGCTGCCTCCATAGGGAGAAGGACTACAATATGTGAAGAGGAAAACTTTTATTACACAGGGATTCTCCACATGACCAAGGAGCCTTAGAGTTTCCATGCATAACAGACTGTTTCTTCTACAGACCATCCTTATTCCTGCTCCAGTTTTTAAATTAATCTTTTAAAAACACCTGAATAGGGATTCTCTCTCTGTCACTCACACATATAGCACAGAAATGTTTCACGTTCAAGTTGTGAGCAAGTTCAGCTTAGTCGCTGCCCTTCTCAATGACCCCGACTGAAACTGGGCTTGAAGAAAATGTGTTTAATGAACGCAATCAACAGTTGTTGTTCCCTCAACAAATAATTGCCATGAATGTGTCCAGTTCATCTACCAGAGGCTGCCCACTCAGGATGTATGTAATCACATACACCCTTATCCAGAATAGAAAATCTTAATTTAGATAAGCAATTCTCAAAGGAGGCCATATGGCCCCCTGGGGTGGCCCTGGCACTTTTGAAGAGGGTGACAGTCTGGAAACAATTCTTCACACAACTCCTTAAAAGATTCATTATACAACTTATATAATCCTGGTTCAACCTATATTTCTTTCATATTGTGTTTATGGTCATGGCCACACAAAAAAAGGTTGAGAATGGCTTGCTAGATGATGTCTATTCTTTGCTGGTACAAGGCAGTTTGCTAATCGCTTTCTGAAAATAAAAGGTCTCATTCATTTGTGATGAAAATATCCAGTTAGAGGCCTTTAGCTCTTAGTGAAAGATTTCCTTCTGCACAGCACAGTTTGTATGAAAAACTGTGTCTTTTGCAAAGCAAGTCAGGAAATTAAACCAAGAGTGATGAATCACCAGATTTTTCAGTGCTGTTTCATTTTTGCCACCAGAAAAGTAATATCAACAACGTCTGTGCAATTGTCAAAGTTTCACCAAAATATTCCCTTTAAACAAATATATTACGTTACAATATTATACCAGCATCGCAGATCAAAGTTTTTAAAGACAACGGTATGATGTGCATTTGTTCTATATGTATGCATGGCATACGTGGCATGTGAACATGAATTTCCCAAATGTCGAGCTGAAAATTTAAAAAGAGCCTACATACTGTATTTACAAGTCGCATGTGTATAGTCTCTCTCTGTGGAATCTGGAACTCAGTGCATGTTTAATTTCATAGTTAGGCAAATATAGAAACATCAGCACAAATTGCACAAAGGAGCCATGCACCTTGATCCTAACTCTACTCATATTAAAAGTAAGTCACACTGAGGTCAATCACACTTCTTTCCAAGTAGACATATGCAGGACTGCAGTTTAAGGATACTTTTGTATTTCTCATAAAGTATGACCAGCCCATGGTGAAGTCTCTTAAAGGAAATTTCACGAGATAAGAATCTTTCATCAGAGGTCAAGAAAGCACAGATAACTAGTGATTTGAACCCTGCCGGTCATAGCAGTTATAGATCTGTATTTTACCAAACAAGCATAAGCAGTCGTCACAGATCCCTCTCTCTACCGTTGCCTGGCCTTTGTTTCAGCATCTGCATTTATCCTTCTAGGAGACCGGTATAAGCAAGGGGTCGGGTAGTTCACTTCATTCCATCCAAGGAAGAAATTCGACCTGGTTTTCCCATTCACAGGATGGTGGGCTCATTAGCATGTTTTGATAGGCTTCTAACCCACCAGGTCTTTGCATGATGATTTTTCTGATTGAAGTTGGTGGAGAACACCAAGTCTAACGTGTGACTGCCCACGTTGGTGGGGCCGTTGACATGTTGGGACATGTCCAAGGAAGCCATGGTTTACAAGAACTCGAGAGCCAGACCAGAAACCTCCACCTCCACATGGATGTTGAAATCACCCAAGACCAGAAGCCTTGGAGATTCCAACAGTGCTGCAGAGACGAAGTCCACCAGCTCTGGTAAGGAAATGGCTGGGTCGTGGGGAGTGCGGTAACCCAGCAAGATCCCACTACCATCCCTGGCCCCAATCGACACATGGAGGGCCTCAAGACCCAGCATTGCCACTGCTGAGCGCCTTACAACCTCTAGAGTGTTTCTATAAACAATGGCTACTCCCCCCCTGACCCTCCAGTCTACCCTGGTGCTGGACTGCATAACCGGGAGGACAGGCAAGAGTCAAGGGAACACCCCCTTCCCTGCCCATCCAAGTTTTGGTTATGCAAGCCAGATCTGTGTCCTCCTCCAGAATAAGGTCTTGAATAATCTGGGACTTGTTCGATACAGATCTGGCATTCAACAACACCAGATTTAGAGTGGAGGGACGGCTGATATGGCTACCTCGAGTCTGATGGGTGGTCACAGTGCCAGAACAGTGAACAGCCTTCAAACATCTGTTCACCATTCTTCTGAACCGAGTAGGCACTGTGCCATCGCCATATCTCCCTTTACCCTTAATCACTCAGATGTTCAGAGAACCCCCACTGGGGTGGGGCACAAGCCTTCCACTCCATGTCATTTCTTTGATTTCTTCACTGACCAAACCAAGATTAGTCTATGGGGCAGAAATAACAGCTCTAGATTCTTGCCAACCTGTTGGGCACATGCAACATTAGTCATTATTCATTTCATAACCAATAGCATCACAGTGAAGATCTGACGGGCAAAATACCTCCCAGGAGTGCTGCCTACATCATTAGGATGCAGCATCACACAAATATTGCTAGTCACACACAAAATGCCAAACCAACATTTCCAACAATTCTATTATATATAAACATTGTCATTTATTAGATCTTCTCTTAGTCTGCACCTTCTAAGTGTGCCATAACTCTCACAACTCTTTTGCACACCAACAGGCATGCTTCCAGCCTAAACAGATTGAATTAGAAGACTGTATCCAACTTTGGGTGAGTGGAATGACACCATGGATAAAAGCCATAGATCTCACCACCGGGGCACTGCACATGGTGAATGAGACCAACTGGCAGTTGAAATAATGAAGCAATTATGGACTAGATTACAAACGTTCACAAGAAATTGCATTCACTGCCATTTCCATTACTGAATGATTTAAATGAGAAATTCTTACTTTTGGAAGAGATGCTCTGGAGCCTGAACTCTGAGTGGTCATTGTCAAGACTGTGGTGATGCCCAAGGCAACTCTGGCAGGAGCGGCATCCATGTTGATCCAGAAAGAAACCCAGGACAAAATGACGATCAGCAGGCTAGGAATGTACATCTGGATTAAATAATATCCCATCTGACGCTCCAAATGAAACTTTACTTCAATGCATGTAAATTTTCCTAGAACATGAAATTGCTTTTATAAATCACTTTTTGTACATTTTAATCTTGTTTTATTATGAGCATAAATGAGCTGCCTTAGACACACGGATTTTGAAATGTCTGACATTATTTATGCATTCTCGATTCATTCTTTCACATACCACATGAAAATACTGCAGAAATTCTTATTTTGGCTGACATCCTGCACTGGCAGAGCTGAGTGTCACTTGAAAATTCTATATCATTGGATACAAAATTCATTACAACATTTTCCCCCCATTTCCCCCCTTGGACAGAATTTAATATTGGAAGCAACAGTCAGGACTTAACCTGTTTGGTGGCTTCATTTATTTATTTTTAAAGTATAAACAAATCTGTACTCATGACAATTCAGACTTTAAATCCTTGAAGAGGGAGATCAGGACATTTGGGGTGACACTTTCAGTTTGATGGTTTCAGTGTCGAAGGATCTTTAAAAAAAACCTGACTGAAGACTGGTGTCCTTGGCCATGGGAGCTAATGATATTGCCAAAGTTCGTAATTCATTACCTGATTTGCAGAATGAATTCCTAATGCTTGGCTTTGTCTCAGAGGAAATGACATCCCCCCAGAAGTTATTCTCTGGCTCAGACTCTAAACCAAATGTCTCCCTTCCTCCTTGGCACCATAAGAGCTACAATGGCAGTGTCCCAGGCACCAGAGACCCTGGGTAACATTGTTTGATGCCCAACTGACTAGCAGTAACGCCAAGTGCCTTGGAAACTACCCAGAGCTCCTTGTGCTCACAAACATCCCAGGTACAAAAAGCCCTGGAACTTGTATGGTCCAGTGTCTGATATCTGTAATAGGAAATGGGTAGCCTGGGAAGCTACCTTTCCCAGTGTTCCTGATCCATAGGAAATTATTGCTGCAAAATCCAAGGTACTATGGAGAAATACAGAGAAAATAGAGGCTCAAGGAGCATTCAGTGAAACCTTCCTGTTGCCATCACTATTACCAATGCTGCTAATGAAGACATGTTTTCTTTAACTGCTGCCTGGTGGGTGGCATGAATTTTAGCAGAATGGCTGGTAGGGAAGGGGAGATAATACCTCCACTCCCTGCACCTCCTGGCCCAATCAAAAGTGTGGGAAACTTCTGCTTAAAGGTTGTAGCTGCATTCTGTTCCAGTGACGTGCATACACTCCTGGCAGGAAGCGGCAGCTGCCAGCAGGCGGGGTAACCCCTTAGTCTGCCCTTTCGCTTAGAGGTAGACCATAAGATCAAAGGGTTATTTAAGCCAATCCTGGTTACGATTAGGTAACTAGTATCCTATCTGAATTCTAACAACATACTATGTAATTATGTTAAGTAAATAAAAGAGCTCTCAGGGCGTTGCCTGTAGGCTCCGCTGGCTCGGACATCCACTGTTGACTCCTTTGTTCTCTCTCTAAGGCAATTAGCCTTCCTTTGTTCTGTGATCACCCACACAAAAGCATTCTTCTGTGCTTACTTTAGGGTGGGGGGAAGACACCACCACAAACTGATTTCCATTTAATAAAGTCTAGGTAAAGGTTCCCCTTGACATTTAGTCCAGTCGTGTCCGACTCTAGGACGTGGTGCTCATCCCCGTCTCCAAGCCGTAGAGCCAGCGTTTGTCCATAGACAGTTTCCGTGGTCACGTGGCCAGCGCGACTAGACACGGAACGCCGTTACCTTCCCACCGTGGTGGTACCTATTTATCTACTCACAAGTTTACATGCTTTCGAACTGCTAGGTTGGCAGGAGCTGGGACAAGCGACGGGAGCTCACTCCGTCACGTGGATTCGATCTTACGACTGCTGGTCTTCTGACCTTGCAGCACAGAGGCTTCAAAACCCTAAATTCACAATTGACTAGAGATTATAGGCAATTCATAATTATAAATATCCATAAACTTTTTGAGTCTTGTCAGCTGTTTCCTAGCACATTTGACCCCTAGCCTGACCTTGACTATGGCATGCCCTCAGTCTTGCATGTTGGATGTAAGATCATACCTTTATCTCACACCCAACACAATTATTGTCTTGCTAAAACCAGATGGGCACATGCATGTTCCCCCAGGGCCATTCATGTGGTCATCATTATTTGCATTTCTCCAGAATCCCTGTCTCTACCCCACATTTAATTTTTTTAGGGACAAACAATTTTTTGGCCCAAAAGTCCCCTTGTTCCCTCTAGAGGGTGTGGAGGCAATTTTGCTCTGTTCCAAAGGGCGCCTGAACCCTGGGGCATTGACCTTCCAATTTATTTAATTTTAAAAAATGTTTTTGAGCCACTAGAGGGTGAAGTTTTCTGCTGAAAACATTTTGAAATTTACACATTTTTCTCTTATTAAAAAACAACATTACAGCAAAGTTTACAGGCCCAGGGGAAATGGCAAGGAAAAAGTAGAGACAATAACAACTGCATTACCAATTGTGCCCATTTCACCTATTTCAAGGGCTTACTGGTGATCACACAGACATCCTGTTAGTAATGTTATTGTCACTGTTTGTATTTCTTTCAGACCTCACTGTTTAATCTCAACCCACCCCAACCATTCATAATATATCTATAATTCACAATAAGATTTCATCCATCTAATGGAGTTGACAAGGGATATGATGAGTATTTGAGAAATGCTCCCTCTCAGTTATTGTTCTAAGTTTCACCATGCTGAAAGTTTCCCCTGTGCTAATGAGATTTCTCCGCTTCCCATGAAAACAAGACACCAGTCTCCTCCCCAGTTTTCTTGTCTGTTCTGCACAGGAAACTGCAAAATGTGCAGAAATTAATGCCTTTTCTGGTGAATCTTGTATAGAAAGGACGCCATTTTATGCAGGAATTGTAATAATCCTACACAAATTGGCATTTCTACTGCCCTTTCCTTCTGAAATCTGTGCATGAAAAACCCAATTCTGTACAGGTATTGTAATAATCCTGCACTGTGTACTGACCACAAACCCCCCAAGAAATCATGCAATATTTCCTGCAAGATTACTTGGGGAATACAAGTTTACGCAGAAAATCTTGCTGCAGGGAGAAAGGAGCCCCTCCTCCCTCACCTGACTTTCTTTCTTGCCAGGCATGAGAGACATTGAGATTCACATCCCAGAGGCTGAAGCTGAAAGCTTCTTCCAGAACAAATGTATTGATCTTACGGAACCCCACAAAAACTGTGATTTTACTATATATATTTTTAATTGCTGCAGCTCAACACAGTATCAGACACGCTTCTCAAAGGTTTAAAGGGGTTTAAGTTTTAAACTCATCTGACTCTTTGTTAGACTAAGGACTGTGGGGAGTATGAACTGGAAAGCCTTTTTAAAAACAAATAACACCATAAGCATAATAATATTAGCGCAGCTTGTTCCCTCATGGGGACATCATGAAGACTTCAACAGCCTGAGTTGGTATCTAAGGACTGTAAAATTTATTTAGGCTAGAGCAGCTACCTCTGTTGAGCACCAAGGTTTAAAAGCATGTAATGTATCAAGAGTGGTGTTTAATCTGCATTTTGATACACAAAGAATATCACTGGCCCAGTGTAAAAGGTATTCTGCAGGTAGAAGGTCTGCCCATGAGATGAACAACATTAGAGATAAGCAACATTAGAGCTCCCACTGGAACTCTCTCTTTTTTGTGGTGGAGAGTTCTGGCTTTGAACAGCCATTTTGTGGACCTAACAGTGGACCTGGAACTAGCCTTTCAAAAATAATAGACTGACAGGAAATTATGAACCTGAAAAAAGTGTTAAAGGAAGTTTTTAATTCCTTTATTACAATCAACAGATCAGACAAATTAAGAGAAGTAAATCTTTTTCACTTTATCAGAGAAGCTGAGGTGATGGGAACTGAAGAGATTTTCATTAAAGTGAAACAGAAGGCATGCTGGAAAAGGATCTTTCTTATTGCCTTTTCAACAGAGCAAGGGGATCCATCTTGGTGAAAATTAGCTTGCCTAATATAGCTAACAGGAAAAATCAGATTGATAAGTAGTATTCTTGCCCCAGTTTCATGTGGGGATGAAGAGCAAAAATATGGAATTCATGACATTATGGAGATCCCTAGGGGTAACCCGAATAGGAACTTTGATGGAAATATGTATTGTTGCCTCTAACCCAGAAAATTAACATAAAAAGAAAGCACATGCAGATGTCAAAATGGAATTTGCTGTGTATTGGGTCAAAGAACGTTCATTGTTTAAAAAACAAATAAATAATAAGACCATGACACAGACCAAGGTGAGTTCCTGATCTGAGGAGATCATCAGCAATATTCATCTTGTGCTTCCTTTGGTATGTTGGTAAGCCACAATGGGCTTACTGGGCAATGGCTGCCAAAATACTGTATATTATTCCGCATAATGCCCTGGACAATGAGGTGGTCCAGGACATTGTAGGAAATGGTGTGGTTTCAAACTGTTTGGCATGGAATGATTAGGAAGCTAGAAGCTAAGTTTTAGACCTAGTGATGACACTAGGGTCCTGGAAGATAACCAAGTAGTCCATGTGCTGACACTAGGAGTCTGCTTTAGATTATATCACCTTAATCTGCAGTAAGATGATGATGATATTAGAGTTTCAGAGCTGGAAGGGACCCTATGGATCATTGAGTCCCCACCCCTGTCAAGGAGGCACAGTGGGGAATTGAACTCCCAACTTCTGGCTCCTGCGTAAACCACTGAACTATCCAGCAGTTCACCTGAAGAAATATTCTCTCATGGACAATATTTAAGAGAAAAGCTACTAATTCTGGCTGTTGAAAAAAAGAGGAGATGCTACCAGCAACTGAGGAACAGTGCTTGATCTTCGAGTCCTTGCCCTTCGGAGCACAGAATTGTCTACATAGGTAAAGGTTCCCCTTGACATTTAGTCCAGTTGTGTCCGACTCTAGGGCACGGTGCTCATCCCCGTTTCCAAGCCGTAGAGCCAGCGTTTGTCCGAAGACAGTTTCCGTGGTCACGTGGCCAGCGTGACTAGACACGGAACGCCGTTACCTTCCCACCGAGGCGGTACCTATTTATCTACTCGCATTTGCATGCTTTCGAACTGCTAGTTTGGCAGGAGCTGGGACAAGCGACGGGAGCTCACTCCGTCGCGTGGATTCGATCTTACGACGGCTGGTCTTCTGACCTTGCAGCACAGAGGCTTCTGCGGTTTAACCCGCAGCGCCACCACATCCCTTATGTCTACATAAGGTGATAGTAAATCATATCAGTGAAAATCTACATGTCCCTCCTCACTCAGTTTACAGTCAGAGCATGGAACATGATTAATTAGCCAATGTTAAATATTTAAAAATTGGGGCATTAACTCATAGCAGTTTAAAAATGAAATTGCTTAAATTAAATTAATATTAAAACGTGCTACTTCAAACATCAACCTGATGTACCTTCTGCAAAAACTAAATGTTGTCAACATCGTTGTCCCCAAGATGAAAACTATCTATATTCCCCTTTTAAAATGAGCTTTATACTAAGTAGTCAACTTTGACCATATTTGAAATATGACAGTCACAAGCCCCAGTTTAGAGTGTCTGAAAGCCTATGATTTTTAAGAGCTTCTGGGAGTTATAGTCCAAGATCATCAGGATCTCAAAACTTGGGAAATATTTCTTTTATAAAGAGCTAAGTATACTCTGTTAGCATAACACTGAAAGAGGCTTTGACTGAAGGAGGTGTTCTATAAATGCAGCAAAAACAATTGGATCAAAAGTGCAGGGAATCCATTCCACGATCTACCACAAGTGCCTGAAACTGTAGATAGTAGCAAACTCTATATATGACATCAAGGAGACAGGAGACAGGCCACAAGGGGGTGGGACAAAGGACAAAAGGCCCACTCCTTGTATGTGCATGGTTGCGGTAAACCGCAGATACTGATCAAGCAGATATGGGAGTCCTACTGTATTTCAAACATAGTGATTAACTGGCTCTCTGGAATAGTGGTCCTTAACTTTGTAGATCCTGGCTATCTTAGGTTATAATTTTAGAAGCTTATAAAATATCATGCATCCGTTATTAATTCTAATGAAGGTTTGAGGATATCATAATCTGCGTACATTTATATTGCATAGATTAGACTACCTAGTGGGAAAAGGAAAAAGAATGTCAATTGGCATGTCTTCTTTGAAGACGGCATGTCAAATCTAATGTTTTTAATGTGTTAAACATTTTGTCTCTAATGTTATTTTTTCAAGTAGTAAACAAATTTACCATTAACACAGTTCTAATGCATTACTTCTAAGCTTTGCTAACAATGCTCTATCACTTGTGGAAATAAGTGTTAATTTAAAGAATAAACAAATGCTTACCGGTGTTGTAATGTTTTGTGCAATAGCCAAGTTCCTTCTCTTCTTTCAGAATAAACTGTGGCAGAGTCAAACCTTCTGCTACTTGCACTGGAGCATCACTCATCCACTCAAATATCAGGTCATTCATAGTGTAGCCAACTAGAACAAACAAATCATATTTGATTAGATAATAATGCAGTGGCACACTCAGAAGCCAAGAGAGACAAATTATGACTGTAAAAGCTTTCTCAGTTTTGAGTGGGAAATTAACTCATAAACAAGGCTATAATCACTACTATTGTCACAAAGAATTACATATCAATGGATGTACAATTCTAGCGTAAATGTGGGAAACAATAATTCCACAGATACATATGAAGCCAAGGTTCAAGCTGGTACAGAAAAGTGCACAAGCACCTTTCCCCATTCTAGGCAATAAAGATACAAGATTGACAAATTAAAGCATTAACATGTTGCTGCCCTTTTATGACAGCACAGATCCGCTATCTGAGGCAGCTGCCTAGCCAAAAACCCATTTTTTCTCATAGTCCTCTATTCCTCATATTCCTGTAATGGAACACAGCCTGCCAACATTTGAGTTCAGTTCTCATTCTTACATTGTTTTTATTGATTATATGAATGGATAAATTCATATAACTACTGTATGAAACTCTAAAGTTACACTTCATGGAGACATTGGATGCACGACACAAAGGTAATAGGACTTGCTTCAGTGATGTGAGTAAAGTAATAGCAATAGCAATTTTCACATTAAAAAAGGAAGAAACACTTCCTAACCTTCATTCCCTAAAAGGAAACCATAAGTGGCTATCCAGGCACTTATTTTTTAGTTTTTTTAAAACAACAGAACCTGGTACTTGTCAGATTGAAGGCAAAGGTACACCAAAGCTGCCCAACCTTGGTCTTTAGCAGTGGTTCCCAACCTTGGGTCCCTAGGTGTTCTTGGAGTAAAACTCCTAGAAACCTTCATCACTAGCTGTGCTGGCCAGGATTTCTGGGAGTTGCTGTTCAAGAACATCTGGGGACCCAAGGTTGGGAACCACTGCTCTATACTGAATGGAAGGAGTTCTTTAATATTTCAGAGACAAATTAGATGATACATTGGCTGGAATCCCGTAAGAAGTTGCTGCCAAAGTAAGGCCATTGAATCAGTGGGATTCAGTGAATTTACACCTATGCAAGTTTCGCTGATTCAATAGGCCTATTCTAGCCCTATACAGAATTCAACTTATTGATGAATTTAAATGTCTGTTTAAACTGAATGTGCCTATTTTTCCATTTCTATTTTAACTCTTGACAATTTACCTTCTGCTTTGGACAGCAACTGAACAGTTTTTTTTATTGGAAAAATGGTGGATATTCTTGCGAGTGGTCATGCTACCTTGGGAATTCCAGCTGTCCTAGTCCAAATTACAAATCTGCACACCTCTGCTCGTAATTATTATTATGATTATGGTTGTTGATGCTGTTACTGCTACAACTATTGTATTTATTTATTTATTTATTTATTTATTTATTTATTTATTTATTTATTGCATTTTCACTGGTGTTTCTGAGAAATTTTCTCCCACCATAAACAGCCCCTAGAGGGCATGGATTTTCCTTAGGCACACAGCAAAGGAGAGAAAGATTAAATTCCTCCCATGCCAAAGAGGTGTCTAAAACAACCAACCAAGCAGAATATCTACATGCTGAGAAACAGCACAGGAGAAGTTGAAATATCCCAGGAAATATCCTTCAACATCAAGAATAAGAGCACCTATTTATTTTTATACTCGCCCCACTTAGTGGAAACCACTGCTCTGGGCAGTCATTACACTATCATGTGAACCCTACCTCCCATTCCACCCAAAACACACACAAAATAGTCCCCAATCCAATAAAACAAACAAAATAAACAAACCTCGTACTCTAGTCTGCAAACATCTCTGCTAGTGAAGCAATTCCATAGGTTCCATCAAAATGTGAGATCGGACAGTTTCAATGACAGTTAAATTAATTTTAAAGAAAGAAATAGCACCCGTTAGAGCAAACTCAATGTGTCAGCTGATAGGATATGGATTGTGCATGCCTGCAGCACACTGCTGCAAAAAATGAGGGGTACCATGGCACAAAAATGGTATTAAAAGCTGCTATGTTCAAGGCTGGTGTATTTTTTAAAAGACACAGAGAAAGAGAAAATAATACCTAATTACTTACAGCTCTCTAGTTGCATTGTACATGTTTGTACATCCATAGGAAAATTCTTCAGGTCCATGGGACAGGATAAGGTTAATGTTAGCCTAAAGGAGTGCAAAAAAGGTTTAACTATGTTTAGTAAGCATGGAATGATAAGCAAAATGATTTTTTTAAAAGCCACTATTCAATGAAAAAGATCAAAACTTGTTTCCTTCTGATAGCAAAACAAGGTCAGCATGCCAAATAGTGTTTATTTTAAGGGGTGAGCTTTTAGAAACAGTTCCAGTCTCACCAATAGGACAGGACACCCAACTGCTTCCACACTGATTTGCTTTGGAGTTTATTAAAGGTGATCTAAAGGAAAGATTGTTTAAACTTCTGCAAGTGAGAGAGGGCTTTTGGTAATGGCATGCTAGGATAGCCCTTACACAGAATTCAAGTCTAGAATGGCTTCACGGTTCCATCAGTTGTATTTTTCTTGCACAAACATTGCATTATTAATACTGATAGTGAACTTCCAAAGTGAAATTGGCATTATTAACTGAGAGAATCAAAATACGTATTAGGTAAAGATCCTGACAATATGTAGTATCATTAGGTTGTCTATCCTTGGATAAACTAAGATTTGGCTAGTGCCTGTGAAGTGCAGATATGAATGAAGTGTGAGGCTTAAAAGGGGGTTGGTTCCTTTTCTTTTCTTTTCTTTTTAGAAAGTTTGCACTGCTTTATGAATGTTTCTTCCCTAACTTGGAATCAGTCTTGCTCTCTGCAGCAAACCTATGTGCTTATTTGGGAGTAAGTAACACTGAAATCTCCATTCAGCCATGGAAACTCACAGGAGACCGGAAGAAACCACTCCTTGAACATCTCACATGAAGAGGGGGGTGGGTGGGGTGGAAACACAACATCACATACCTCAAAAATCTTACCAGGCTCCCCATAAATTAGAAGCAACTTGATGGTATGTAACAACAATCTGTTAGTCTTTTCTTCTTAAGAGCATAGTGCTTTGAGGGATGAAGATCCAATGAGGCTTTAAAGAGCCCATTTTACTAGAAGAGCTTCCTTACAACAACTATTTTAATAGTTCTACTCCAAACAAATATAGCCACAACTAGCGTAAACTCTAAGAGGATGATAAGACTGAGTTGCCCAGTAAATCTACCCACGTGGGACCTGGTGAGTCTGGACCATCAGACCACCATTGTGGAGTCTTCTTCCCAGGTGCCCTTGTACCTGGGAGGGAGGCTTCTGGAAAATATACTGCTGGCCGGCCAGTTGGAAATAGCTAACAGTTCTAGAGGGAGGAGTTCCTGGTTTGGTGAACCCGATTGTGGCAGTTTTCAATCTAGTTCCCCAGGCTGGGATAAAAAGGAAGCTCCAGGCTCCTCTCTGGCAGTCTTGAAGTGGACTTCAAGTTTAATGCATAGACTTCTTCTTTGTAAAATTGGAGGATGAGGGATTTTAAGGGTTAGTAGACCTTCTTGTACATTAGACCCTCTTGTTACTGCTTTGTTGGAGGCTGCAGAGTGGGCAATTTTTATGCAGAGGAGCAGATCTGTGGTGAGGGAGATGGGCATTCAGCCCTATCCCAGGCGAGCAATCCCCCTAGAGGAGGGGATCAGGGGATGGGGAACTGACAAGGGCATGCTCAGCTTGGGAGGGCTGCCACAGTTTCCCACAGTTGGAACCAGGAGCTTTATCTCCAACCTAGCAGATTCCGGTTGAGTACTCGTACATACCCACTTTTGGTTACCAACTCCCTTGGATACCTGACAATGGGCTGGGATGATGGGCATCGGATGGCAGGTGGGTCATCCGATGCAAAGATCTGCTCTTCATGTTGCGCCAGTACTGTTCTGCTGCAACCTATCCAAGCAGTGGTCTTTTTATATATACACTATCAACCTTTTCTAATAAAATTGTTAATGTTGAATGGCATGTGTGCTTTATTTGGGAGAGGGAAAGCGTCCAGCAGTTATCTCACTTGCGTCTCCAAAGTGAAATTGAATTTATGAGTTTGATGACTTAAACCATTGATTTTTCTAGCCACAAAATGGAATAGTTATTGCAGAACTGAGAAGCTGAGCACTTAAGAAATAGATCACACTGATTCAGACAAGCAAAGCCTCCAGTATGTGGAAAATAGAAGTACGTGATGTGTACATATATCAAAGTATAGACTGATGACAGAGAGCCAAGCTTTATGCTTAGTTTGCAGAAAGAGGTATCCACAAAGTTGAAGTATTATTAAACAAGCTAATAAATAGACTGAAAACTTATTCTGACTTAGAGGAAATGAACACATTGCCAAGCATAAAAGAGCAACTATTGCAGAATAGCCACACCTTTTCAAACCAAGTTGTTTTGGTTTTTTAAAGAAGACTACTCTCCTCCCATCCATTTAGATGCTGAGATTCTCCTTGGCTTTTGGATGCATCATGTTATGATTTTCCAATGATCAACCTCTTTTAGCTCATGCTGTTCATTTCTTCCAGGTAGTTTTACTTTATATAACCTAGGGTGTGATCACCCAGGCATTTCAGACCACATACAGGGAAGGCTGTTCTAGCCTGACCCTGATCCACGCTCAAGCTGGATCTTTCTGCTCCAGCAATAAGGCTACTAAGTTTTTTTTGGGGGGGGGGGCAGGTTGGAACGATTCTCTGAGGGGTGGAAGGGTCGCTTTAAGGGAGATCGCTCCTGGCTAAACAATCCTTTCCCATGTGACCACACATGCACCTTTCTTGCCGTCTGATCACACCCTTAGACCAACTATCTTTTATGCCCTGTACAATTGAACTGTTCTTAATATGTGGACAAATTTAACATTTGATCCCCACTATTTCACCAAAGCTGACAGAAATCATATGGTACTCAATGGCTTAGAAACAGTAAGGTTTCTCAGAACATTCCCTCACACTCGACAGCTTCCCTACAGTTTGCACGTAGAACTTGTTACTAGTTTGAACTGGAGCATGACCGCACTCTTCAACTTTTCTTACTAGCTGCTTTCCCTATTTGTTTCCCTATTCCAGCAATAAACAGCTTGCTGTGTTAGGAGAGAGAGAGAGAGAAAGTGCGTGCACACCATTCCCTTCATCCTCAGACTGTGCAGCTTTCCCAAGGCTACACAGACTGGCTCAACTCGCAGGAGGTCCAGTGCAGAATCAAACTCCCAACCTCTGGTTCCACAGCCAGATACCTAAACCACTGCCTCACCTATTTTGGAGGATTAGAGATGTTTTTCCATGATACCCATAGATGTGGTAAGAACAATCTCCAATTACCAGCCCTGAAGTAAGATTCAACTGCCAGTTTATATGGTTCTTGCCCTATCTTAATCCTTTCCTATCAGTATAAATATATCAGGTTTTTAAAATTTTAGGCCTGTTCTCAAAATAATCTACCCATAAGCAGCTATAAATTGTCCTGCTCTCCCTATAGTGTGGAATTACAAACTCAACACAGTACTCTTTAAAAAAAGAGGGGAAAGGAAATATTCCAAGTTGAGAGCAGTACAGTGTTTCTACTGTTTACCTCCACAAAATGGAAACAAGTTGTTTCTGTTTATTTAGTCTAATGACACTCATTTACAAATCAGACTCTGGGGAACGTTTGTGTCTTGCACTTTCCCACTGTGGCTGCGCTGCACTGCCAAAAGGATGTTCGCATAGTCAACGGATCACCGTAAGTCCCTACCAGTTCATGCCAACTGCAACCACTGTCTTTTAGACTCCTATGTACACAGATGTGTGGCTTGGCCTGTACCCAATAAGCACTCTCAAAAATCCTATTAGTACCGATTTCCATATGAAACTCTCTGCCAATTTTTTTTTAAAAAAACTTTCTAGCCAAGCGTTGTGCTCTCCATATACAAAATTACACAGAGGCTCTGCCAACATTTCTCCTGTTTTTAATTAAATGTGGCATGCTCGTTTTTGAGAAACGAAAGAGTGCCACACAATAGGATGGCTTTAGAGCAGAGACATTGTGAATTTAGAATGAGAAGCTAATGTTCTCAGGACCTTCAATTTTTTTTCCACAGCTATATAGCAAGAGATGTGGTTTTCAATGTTTAAAATTGTATATTTATTTAGCAAAATATATATGTTGTTTCAGAAGGAATTTACCAAAGTTATATACAATAAAAACATGAATAAAATACATGAGGGACATGCGTACGTATATGTAACAAGCAGTATACATGTTATGCACATGTAACAAGTAGTACACATGCTATAGACAAGCAGTATACATGACCAAAAACTAAACTGGAAAAACCTGGGTTGGGGAATGAAGGTGTGTGCCTCAGTTCTTGGAACAAGGTGTTCCAAGCAGTGGGTGCACCATTAAATGCCTTGTTTTGAGTGGATGTCAGACTTATCAAAGAAACCAGCATCCTACAGCCAGTGCAGAGTTTTAGTTCTAAAGGTAGCTGATCAGACTAGTAGTCTGGGCCCACAGAACAACTGCTACTACTCTGATCAAAAAGACAGTGCCCCTTGTACCTTACAGCCACACTGCACAAATGGTGGATGGGGGGGGGAATCCTGTTTCAAGTCACTAGACTTCTCCCTTCAACAATGCTGCAGTTAAGGGTGCTAGACTCCTGTGTCGTTCAAAATCTGTGCATAACTCTTATGTCCCCCCCCTGCGCGCCCAAACATAACTACAAAGCATAAGCAGTTGATTCACAGAGAGAGAGAGAGAGAGAGAGAGAGAGAGAGAGAGAGAGAGAGAGAGAGAGAGAACAGTTATCTCTATCAGGGTTCTTCCATAGCATTGACAATCCTTTCCATAGAGTACTGTAAGTATGGAGATGAGCCCTAAAGGTTCTTATGACCCCCTGATCTAGAGGCTGAATTAGGGGGCAAGTAGACCACTGTGATGCCTTCAGTGTTGAACTCAGGAGGTTCTGGCTGGCTAGGGGCACAGTATTTATTGAATATTTGTTTACTGAATATTTATTTATTGAATGTTTGCTTGTTTGTATGCTCATTTGTTCATTCATTTTTTAAAAAATCTGTGTATAACCAAAAATGTGTGTTCAAACCTGTGCAATTCAAGGGAGAAGGGTACTGACATCAGATCCGAGAGAATGGCCTCTGACTTTTACAGCAGACTGTTTCAGTAAGGG
Organism: Intellagama lesueurii; assembly: GCA_037013535.1. NCBI lineage: Eukaryota > Metazoa > Chordata > Lepidosauria > Squamata > Agamidae > Intellagama > Intellagama lesueurii. The sequence continues at coordinate 83,557,451 of JBAJHW010000003.1, forward strand.
CTGGGGACCTTTATTGTCAAATTCTGAGTAAAGCTTCAACACAGCAAACCCCCTCCCCAGTCCAAACCAGGGGTGAGACTAAGTCTCATCAAAGTACTTGTGCTCAACAAGGCAGGCTATCCCAGCATGTTCAGAATACCACTCTGAAATTCTCATCTCCAGCACAAGAATAAGAAAAAGAGCATTTTGGAGTCAAATTTTCCTGAATTTGTGCAAAATGTCCATGTGCAAAGTCAGCATCTTTCCTCTTTGTGAAGCAAAGCACACACAGAGAAGACTGATCAGAAAGACATACTTCTAATTTTTAGAAGTCCAACTGACAAGTTAACAGCTATCAAAGTTTAGCCCTACAGCTGGAACAATTTGCATAGTTTACAAAACAAATTATTTTCACAAATGCAAAAACTCTCACTAAGAGAGACAGGAAATACTTCAGTGTCTCCCCCTGCAGAAGCATATTCTAGGTTCTTTTAAATCCCTAATCAGAATGCTCTAGGAATGTTTTCATCTACATGCACATTTGTCTCTTGAGGACTGCCACTACATCACACAATAACATACATGTGTGAGCAATTTGTTGTTTTTAGTTGTTTAAGAAAGCATGTCCTGCTTTTCTTAATAAAAATAACAGAAAAGAGCTGGGAACACAAGCATTCATATAAAAACACATTAGGTGTTGTGATGGAACAACACCAAATGTAGGTATTAGAGATACAGTTTCTATTTTACCTTGTGTCACCTTGAAAGCAATACAGTGGTACCTCGACTTACGAACTTAATCCGTATTGGAACGGTGTTCGTACGTCGAAAAGTTCGTAAGTCGAGGCAAACGTTTCCATAGGAATGCATTGAAAACTATTTAATCCGTACCTGCTGTTTTTCGTTCGTATGTCGAGGCGCTGTTCGTAGGTAGAGGCGTTAGTTCCCATAGGAACTAATGCAAAGCCGGTTAATCCGTACTCTACCACTAGGGGGAGAATTTTTTTTATTTTTTCTTCTTTTGACCTAAGATGAACTTAGGTCAAAAAAAGGGCAGGAAAAGTTTTTTTTTTTCATTTTTTTTGTTCGTAAGTCAAGGCTCCGTTTGCAAGTCGAAGCAACATTTTGCGAACAGAGCCGTTCGTAACTCGAAAAGTTCGCAAGTGGAGACGTTCGTAAGTCGAGGTACCACTGTACTCCTTAATGAACTTACTTGTATATCCAACTGTCAGCGAGTTGTTTTCTTTTCCATCTACATGATTTACTTTATTTATACTTGATTACAAAACACCCTGAATAGATTCACACATGCATGTCTGTCACATGAAAATTGGTACATGGATCAAGGCTGGACAACACAGACAAACCTTCCATTATCACCACAGACACACACTACTCTTCATTAGAGTCCGTTCATACCTGCAAATTAGGCCTATGTTTACCTTCGAACGATCGAATAAAAAACAAAGCACACCACAACACAAGATGCAGAGGTGTGGAGAATCACATAGGATGACAAACCTTGTACCACTTGGGGCCTCATGTCTCCTAAAAACATGCTAAGTCCATTGTCTAGTTTGAGTCTACAAATGACTATGTCTGACCAAGGGGAAAATTGTAGCGGCAGTATTTGATCTACATAGCCTATTCACACAGGCAAATCTTCACTTGATGGTGCAGCCATTAAATAACAATTTGAAGAAATATTATGTTGCAAATCAATTAAGACATACAGTATAGTGGATATTATCACACATCCTAACAAAGTCATATGGTGCGGTTTGGAATAATTGGATCTAGATCTAAATTTTGAGAATATTATTTTGAAATCACATAATAAAAATAGAGGAAAAGAAATTGGAAACCCTTTCCTTAAAAATATGTTGACAATTTGGAGTAAACATAAGAATACACTTAGTCCAGAAGTATCACCATTATGTCCAGTGATTGAATTGGATACATTTCCAATGAATTTGCAAAATCTGGAGAGGAAAACAGGTTATTTGATTAAAGGATTGGGTAGGAAATGTGAGGAACAGAGCACAAATAAAAGATATAATAGGAAGGGAGAAAGCATCCTGGTTTAGCTTAATGCAGTTAGAGCAGTGGACAAAAGATTAGCTGAGGAAGAATGGTAAATAGGAACTGACAAAGTTTCAGGAAATGTGTAAGGAAAAAGGAAAGTGTAGAAAAAAATAAGACACTGAAAGGTATACTGTAGTAAGTGAAATTTATAAAATATTAATTGAAACAGAGGATCAACAGGACTCAGTGAAAGTTTTATGGGAATATGATATGAGGAATATAAGTACTGAGAGCTGGGAGAAAATATGGGATGTAAGAATAGTGAAATCTATGTTTGTAAGGATTAAAGATAATTTTTATAAAATTGTATGGGGATGGTATCTAACTCCAGTGAAATTAAACCAAATAAATAAGAATTATTATATGTTGTGTTGGAGAGGATGCCAGAAAACTGGTACTTATTTTCATATATGGTGGGAATGTGAGAGTGTGATGAAGTTTTGGCAAATGGTATTTAAGGAAACAAAAGAATTAACCAAGCAAAATGTAAAAGTATATCCTAAAGTAGCTCTTTATCAATATTTTATAAGGAGGAATACAATTGGGTAACTAGAGAACTAATTTGTAACTTATTAACAGCAGCCAGATTAATGATAGGTAAGTACTGGAAAATAAAACACAATTTTCAATGAAATGAATGGTATAAGTAAGAATGGAACATAGCTATTAATGACAAATTAATGTGGAATATTAATGTAAAGAAAGGATTGTTAAAGAGACATACTTTTGCAGATATTTGGGGAGCCTTTGTTGCTCGTGTATTAATAAAGGGAAAGGGAAGGGCACTGTTGCAAGAAACATTACAATTTTGGAGGGAAAATGGGAAGCCTTGAAGGAGAGAGAACTGGTTTTATCTCTAATGTTCCCAGTGGGTGGGTTTAGGACACAGTGTTATAATTTTGAAATCGTGTGTATAAAATTGTGTTTTACTTGTTTTCCCCCCACATTTTTCTGTTTTTTAATTTCTTTAAGTTTGGATTGTGTAGTGTAATGCATGTTCATTAAATTATTATTTTTTTTTTAAAAATGATAAGCATTCTGGTATGATTCAGCCCTAAGTATTACTGCCATCAGGTTTATGGAAAGGAAATTACAGGGATGCATGTGTGGACTTTTCCTGCAATGTCTCCCAAAGTGTTCGAATGCTACTGACCCTTTCTGTCTCTATCAATTAGCATTTTTTCCTTTACTTTCATACTTTCTGAGTCTGCTTCCATTATTATGGGAGGCTATTTCAAGCCTCAGTGGAAAAGCTTTACATTTTTAAAAAGTCATTCTAAAGAACAAGGAATTTCATACAATTTTGCCCAAGGATAATTGAATCATTTTTTCATGTGCTGGGTTTTTTTTTGTTTTTTGTTTAAAGAAGGAGAAGTGAGTTTCCCCTGGGAAGCAAGATCCGATGTTGACTTCTCAAAAAGCAAGTCAAATTGTCAATGTCACCATCAGGGCATAACCAATGTCATTGCATGATGGGAGGGGGAAATGCATGCAAAATACTTGGCTGTTTGTAGAGCAAAGAATGGTTTCTGCCCTCTCACTTTGCTAATCTCTCCCATGATAAGGCAAGGTTACTAGGGAAATCAAAATCCTCTTAAATCCTACCATTAGATTATAGAATAACATTAAAGTCATCAAAGAGAAACGCATGTGAACACACAGAGGAACAGACCCCCATATTGCAGCTCTGAGGAAGAGTTTTGGGAGTTCTGAACATTGCCTGTCATGTAGGCATCAAAGATTAAGTGCAAAGGGTCATGCACACTGTCTACTGTCCTAGATGAAACCAGTGATATGAAAGGGAACTGTGCAACAGTCATCATTGTAATGGGAAAGTTCCTGATTTTGCTGATTGCAATTATCTCAGGTTGTACCAGCTAAACTAGGTAGGTGAACAGCCTGCAGCTTATAAATTACATAGACTCCCCTGTCCTTTTATGAACCTCTCTCCCTGTTTCCTGCATTGCTTCTACATTTTTCACCCTGGTGCCAACTTATACCCCAAATTTTCCATTAAAGAAATGGAAATTCCATTGAAATAACCCTCCCTCTAATTTTTCATTAAAGCAAAGCATGCAGGAAAGGTATGCTTTGTTTTCAGGCTGAGTTATACTGTTCTGGAAGCTTCCCAGAAGTTCAATTTAGATTGAAAACAAAGTGCATAATCTCTGCATGCCTTGTTTCTCAAGAGAAACTTAGACAACCACCTAGCAGATATCCTTTGATTTCTATTCCTGCATCAAGCAGGGGGTTGGACTTATAGGCCTCTTCCAAGTTCACTATTCTATGAAGGTAAATAGATGCAGTTTGCAATCACACCATCCAAATTCACTGGCCTTGTGCCAATTTGGCAGGCTGAAGTTTGTGGTACATTTAGGGGGACCAATGTGAACTTGCCTACTTTCCTAAAGATAGCTCAGTGAGATGGAGCACCTGCTGCAGAGCCAGAGGTCAGGTGTGCCTTGCAGGAGAAGAGCCATCCTGTGTGGTCTTGGGCAAGCTACAAGGTTGCAAAACATTCCCAGAGGAGGGGAATGGTCAATCATCTCTGAGTGCTCTCTACCTAGAAAAACCTGGGAAGGTTCACCGTAAATTGGAATCAACTTGATGGCATGTAATTATTCATTGTTATTAAATATTTAGCATCACCACGTTTTATTGGAAATGAACTGATGCTAGCTTCATATGGAATTTCAGGGCTTAGTTTGTACCAATGGAAGAGGGTAAAAGGGAACCTGAGGTAAAAATGCAGCTAACTTCCAGGTAAACATTGTGTCTATTAGCATTACATCCAATCATATATTTGTAAAAGAATGTAAACCACAGATCAATCTATTCCAACTGCAGCATCCTGATCCCAATTGTGACCAATCAACTATTTATAAAGCACACACAAGCATTTTAGATATGATGGTGACAGTCATTGACTGAAATCCAGTATCAAGTCCCCACCAAATCAATGGAATTTATGGAAGAGCTGACTCATCAAATCCCCATTGATTTAATGGGCCTACTCTAGTTGCAATTTACTACTGGATTTCAGCCATTGATAGACATGTCCTTCATAAGACTGACTAATACAAAAACTGTAAATATACACTGATTAGCCACTGACAGGTGAAGTGAATAGCATTCATTATGTTGTTACAGTGGCACCTGTGAAGGGGCAGCAAGTGAACTGTCAGTTCTTGAATTTCATGTGTTGGAAGCAGGAAATATGGACAAGCGAAAAAATCATAGTGACTTTGAGAAGGGCCAAATACTGATGGCGACATGACTGGGTCAGAGCATCTCCAAAACAGCAAGTCTTGTGGCGTGTTCCTAGTATGCAGTAGTTACTACCCACCAAAAATGGTTCAAGGAAAGATAACTGGTGAACCAACGTCAAGGTCATGGGTACTCAAGGTTCATTGATGCATGTGGGGAGCAATCGCTAGCCTGTCTAGGTCCAATCACATAGAAGAGCTCCTGTAGCTCAAATTGCTGAAAATGTAATGCTGGCTATGATAGGAAGGTGTCAGAACACCCAGTGCATTGCAGTTTGTTGCGTATGGGGAATTGTAGCTGCAGACCAGTCAGAGTGCCCATGATAATCCCTGTCCATTCCCAGAAGCACCTACAATGGGAATGTGAGTGTCAGAACTGGACTATGGAGCAATGGAAGAAGGTTGTCTGGTCTGATGAATCACATTTTCGTTTAGATCAGGTGGCTGGCCGGGGGTGTGTGCATTGTTTACCTGGGGAAGAGATGGCAGCAGGATGCACTATGAGAAGAAGAGTGGCAGGCGGAGGCAGTGTTATGCTCTGGGCAATGTTCTGCTGGGAAACCTTGGGTCCTGGCATTCATGTGGATGTTACTTTGATACATACCACCTACCTAGAGATTGTTGCAGACTACATATACCTGTCCATGGCAATGGTGGTCTCTGATAGCAGTGGCCTCTTTTAGCAGGATAATGCACCCTGCCACACTGCAAAAATTGTTCAGGAATGGTTTGAGGAACATGACAAATAATTCAAGGTGTTGCCTTGACCTCCAGATTGATAATCTATAGGATGTGCTGGAACACCAAATGTGCTGGAACACCAAATCTGATCCATGGAGGCCCCACCTCGCAACTTGCAGGACTTAAAGGATCTACTGCTAATGTCTTGGTGCCAGATACCACAGGACACATTCACAGGTCTTGTGGACTCCATGCCTCAAGGCATCAGAGCTGTTTTGGCAGCACGGTGTATGTGGGGATTGAAGTAAGTCTGCATCTTTCCTTGCGGGTTATGGGGAAGATAAGAAGGAGACACTAGGAGCAAGGCTGCCAAAACTGAAGAACATGCTCCCAACCAATGTGTACTGTATTATGTGGCACTGTGATTTGAGGAGAAAGGCTGACTCCACCATCTTGAGATGGAATGCTGCCCTCCGTAGAAAATCCTATGTTACCTTTGACAGATGGAGATCTGATGGGACTTCTGTGTGATGTGTTTTTATTCCTGTGTTAGGTTTTATTTTATTTTCTGTTTAGCTTTAAGCAGCTTCATTAGATCAGTTTACCATAGTCTCTCGAGACTGAAGGATGCCTACTAGATCAGTTTGTTCATATGGTTGCATATAAAGCTGTATTTTTTTATTATGCATTTACTTATTAACCCTACAGTTATTTATAATTGCTCCAGCTACTGCTGCTTATCTGACACACTGTGAGTTGCTTTGGACACAATCTTTTGGATAAGCATCATATAAGGAATCAATAATGGTGATGAAATGATGATCAATTTCTCTGGTATCCTTCACAATGAATAAGTAAACCTGTCGACTATTTACTCTGAAGAAAGGTGCACATTTCGGATCTTTCCTTACTCTTCTTCTTTAGCATAGAATACAAGATACAAAAAGCTTTTGCCCCAAACTCTGTAATAAAGAGAGGAAATATTTACAGCCAGTCTACGTGGCATTCCATATTCCAGCCAAAAAAGGGTGTTTCAAGAAAGCCTATGTTTTGCCAATCTTGAATCTACTGCTGTTTGGTTTCCAAAGTCTACACCACATGTTGGCTACTTTTCCCTTGCTTTGGACTGCCATCCCCCAAAACTGCCTTTGGCAGATGACATTTTTGAGAGTTGCAGGTGCCAAGGCAAATGCAAGAGAGATGGAGAAGGAAAGAGAAACAGAGGGAGCAAAGGAGGATGACGTGGAACTATGTGTTGTAATAGGTAAAGGTTCCCCTTGACATTTAGTCCAGTCGTGTCCGACTCTAGGGCGCGGTGCTCATCCCCGTCTCCAAGCCGTAGAGCCAGCGTTTGTCCATAGACAGTTTCTGTGGTCACGTGGCCAGAGCGACTAGACACAGAACGTCGTTACCTTCCCACCGTGGTGGTACCTATTTATCTACTCGCATTTACATGCTTTCGAACTGCTAGGTTGGCAGGAGCTGGGACAAGCGACGGGAGCTCACTCCGTCACGTGGATTCGATCTTACGACTGCTGGTCTTCTGACTTTGCAGCACAGAGGCTTCTGCGGTTTAACCTGCAGTGCCACCACGTGTTGTAATACTGCTCTATGTAATGTCCAGAACTCCTTTTGCATCCATTGTAAAGACATGGGATGGTTTTTAAGACCCCTGAGAAGTGGTGCAACAACATCCAACCCTACCACCACCTTACTTCCAGCACTTGGTCAGGACAAATTGATCTTAAAATAAATATTCAATGGCCATGTCTGCTATGCTCCTGCCTCTCACTGATTATCCATGAAAGATGTATTTATGCGCAATAGATCACAACTGGGAGATGATATGCTTTTGACTGAACACAAAAATATGATTTATGCTTACTCTATTTCAGATTAACTTTCATTCAAGCTTCTGAATTTTACAAATCTGGTATGACAGCCTGAAATATTACTTTTGCAGCATGGATAAATGTCAGGAAAATTACCCATCTGTGTTCCACTCAGCTGCATTATGCCCTCCAGTAAGATGTGTCTGATGTCACTCAAGCAAACAGAAACATTCCATTTTTTTCTTGAGAATAAGGAGGTGATAAGAGTGCTTGTTAAGTAAACGCGGGTCAGAATCCTGTGGGGTTTGCACAGTCTAAACCCACCCTTGTGTAACTCGTGCGTACAAACATTCCAGTTGTCTATTGCACACTCAGACACAGTTCAACACTCATTTGGGTGCCTGACTGTGCATCAGATATACAGATAAACAGAGAATTGAAATTGCACAATATTCTTTATGAGTACGCACTTTGCAGTAAGATTCTCAAAAGTAGCACATCTATTGTGTCCAGTGGTGTTGTGATCATTCAGGTTTTATTTTTCTGCACCCTTGTTTTGTTTGTGGTATTGAAGCATATCAGTGGAAGAATATAATATCCATTAAATATGAGTATGCCACAATTCTTTGTCCATTGATAGAGTGAGACAGGGGCATTTTTATTACAAAAGTCAGACCAATTGCCCATTAAGTAAAATGGCAAATTTTAATGAAATGTCATGATTTAAAATCCTAACGACACAATATAGGAGTGAGGCCAACCAATATAAGTCAGATGTATGTTTAGGATCAGGGTGAGACAACACAATTTTTAAAAACTCAGTTCACAGGAATAATTGTTACTAATTTATGTAAGTGAGCCTACTCTAATTGCAACTTATTATGCTAAAGAGTAAAGTAAGCCCATTTGAATCAATCAAATCTGACTCACAAAATCCCCACTAATTCTGTGGGCCTACTCTAGTGTGACTTAGCAACAACTAAGCAACAGAATTTTAGCTAACAAGTGGTACAGGAATATAGCTGTATAATGCAATCCTGTGTATGTCTGACACATGACAATCCTAGAATTATGCACATTTAATAGATTGGGATATAGAGGTAATTTGCTCCTGGCTGTTGCCTCTTCTCTAAGGGATAGGAACTGTGAGAATCCTGAAAAGCAAATGTGCAACAGGCATTACATGCATTGTTTCATGTTGATGATGTAGGACCATAGCCGGAAACATTCACCAAGATGCAAGGAGGACTGTTCTGAGATAGGCATCTGAGAAAAAATAATTATATGCCAACAAGTCAATTCAGACTTATGGTGACCCCTGCCAGGGTTTCCTAGCTATAAAGTAATCAGATGTTGTTAGCCAGTACCTTCTTCTGGGACTGTGTCTACACAGGCTACACAGCCTGGCTCTTGTCCCAGCAGGCATGGTGGGGAACTGAACTCCTAACCTGTGGCTCCACAGCCATGTACTCCAACTCACTGAGCTATGAACCAGACCAGGAAGTCTATGATGCAACTGAGATACAACTGAACCTTGTATCTAATTTGTTTACATAGTAGAAGGTATGTATAAATATAGTGGATGTTTAGGATAAGGATTAGAGATGGGTCCAAACCTTGGTTTGTAGGTTTGTGCCAATTTGTACGCTCGGCACCCCAAGTGCAGCACGTTGCCTTCCCCTGACTCTCCAGCTGGCTCCCCCACTCACCAGCTGGCATACACTCCTCTCCTCCCCCTCCCTGGCTGTTTGACCAGTCTCAGGCAGGAGCACAGGATTCCCTGAACTGCCTCCTTGGCTGATCACCCACTCAGGACAGGCAAACCTGTGCTCCTGCTGGGGACTGATCAAACAACTGAAGAGGAGGAGGAGAGGAGCGCACTCTGACTGGTGAGTGAGTCATTGGCTGGGGAGGTGGGGAAAGGGAATGCATGGCGCCTGTGGTGCTGTGCATATAAACTGGCACGAACCTCTGAACCGAGATTCATGCCCATCTCTAGTAAGGATGACTCTACCATAAGGAAGGATAAGGTAGCTGCCTCAGGGAGTAGATTTAAGATATCAATTTTTTGTTGTTGCTACTGTATTTGCATTGCCAGCAATAGGAAGGGGTGCTTGTGGGATTTTCTGCCTCCTATGACAAAATAATATGGTTGGCTTTGTGTATCATACACCTTGAATTGGAGGAACACACTTAGTTGTTCGACTTCAGTCAGCAAAGTTTCTCAAATGGGGTTCAGTAGCTAAACTGATTGTTTTTAAAATACATGTTAAAATGCATGTTTTTAATTTTTATTTATTTATTTATACAAAATAACAAAATAATTTGTTATTTTTTTTATAGTTTGCTACCATATGCTTTATTTATTGTTGTAAACTGCCCAGAATAGTGCATTGTACTAACGGAGCAGTATATCAATCAATCAAACAAACAAACAAATAAACTCTTTCACCATTGGGTATATTTTCAAAGAAACAACCACAGACTGAGTATTTGGTAAGCACAACTAGATGCTTATAGGAATATACTAAAAGTCAGCTTTTAACAGGAGAAAAATCCTTGCAATAGGATGGTCACTTACACATGACCAAAACAGAGGAAATCACCCAAAAAAATATGGCAAACAATAATATAGATGTGCATAAAATGGCTCATCCTAACAGATGTGTACAGATGCAAAATCAGAAATGGTTTTCATAATGTAAACATAATTACAATACATCATGCCCAAGTGGGAAAGACTGTAACCTGGGGACCTGTGTATCCTCTCAGTCTGTAGACTAGCCTGCTGCTGGCCAGCTTTAAGGTTCACGTCCTTATGCTTCTTTACCTTTAAATTAGACTGAGACTGGACAATCCTCCAAAGGAAGGACAACTTCAACAGGATTCTGGCCTCTGGCAGACTCTCAAATAGAGGACTGCCCTGCCTAAAAGAAGAAATACAGCCACCTTGCCTAAAACTTATACTGACATTTTTTTCTCAGCCGCACATAATAATAGCAGTTAATAATTCAAGTAGCTTTTGGAAAGGGGGAAAATAATAGTGTCAAGCAAAAGTAGAATTTAGAAATGTTGATTAATTCCCTCTGCTAACAGTAAGCAGACTTTCCATCTTCAAGGCTCACTGCAAATATTAAGCTATTAATAACCCAGTGAAGCATGTTAGCTAAGTAGCCTATGAAAGGTATGCTGCAATGATCATTTATACATGCTTCTGCCTTGCTACTTTTAGGCTCTTTTAACATTCCCTTTCTCTACATGTGTCCTGCTTAATCAGATCTCATCAAAATGAGGCTGCGAACACATGACTACAACCATGTGGCACAGTGGCACATGCCATTATGCTTTGATGTTAAAATGCATGAATAAATAGGTTGTTCAGGTAAGGATGTCTGCCTCACATAAGCATTTCTGAGTTATTACTTGTGGGGATGGAGAAAATTCTACAAAGGGAGGCTTCAGTTGATGCTGCTGGAAATTACCATTGCTGATCAGTCTGGGGTTACTGGGCCCTTTTATGTTTCCATCAAGGCTACTAGTTGGTTCTGTCATACTACTTGATTTTCTAATTTGAGAAGAGTACAAACTGAGCAAGAGGAAGCAAAGAGATAGCTGCCCTCCTGCTGTGTTTAAGCCTCATTAGAGTATCAAAGAAGAAGAACAAAAATAGAAGATACAAGACAGATTATGTGATCTCAGACACACTTTTTTTTAAAAATCAAGTATATGCCCAACACACACACACACACACAGAGAGAGAGATTTACCTGATGCTATATAACACTTTCCCATTTTTGGAAATCCTCAGAAGCTTGTTGTCTGTGGTGACATCATGGAAGTTTGCACCCTTCTCATTGGCAAAGAATAAATCAGGTTTCCAAATAGAGTCCAACATTGATGGATCCAAATCCAAAGAGTCGTCAGGGTATTCGCTATAGGCAAGGCGAGAGTCATTCCACTGCTGCCTCAAAAATATGTTCACTCGGTAGTCCTACAGGAACATCAAGCACAAAGGTTGTTAAATCCCTTGCCAGGATGAGATCCCGTAACACTTTCAGACTCTTAAGACTAATGTGGATGATACAACTAGTGAATAAAGCATTATCTTTTGCTTTGACCATGGCAGCGGCAGCTGGTTGATTCAGCCATCCCCCTCCCCATTCAAGTAATAAATCTCTGATAGAGTTATTTTACTTCAATTTCTGCTGGTGGTGACAAAACAGGGGTCATGTGAAACAACAGCAACAAACCATGAAAATATCGGCACCATGTCAGCAAGAGGAGACTGGTTGTTCCTGTATAACCCATATTATGGCCCAATGGATAGAAAATGCTATACTGAGGGTTCGCACTTGAAACATTAGTTGAGAGAGAAGGGAAAGGAACAAGCCACTGTTCCATAGGATGTAGGAGTTCAGGCCCTTATCACCTTGGCCTCAGGTGTTGGATGCTGTCCCCTTTTTAAAAATTGCTTTGAATGAGAGACTTTTTGGTAAACCAGAAAGCCTTAAGGCTAATTTGTTCCTGTGGAGAGTAAATGGACTTTGGAAAGAAACAGAGGTCAGAAGAGGGAAATCCTTAAGAGCTGATTGTGTGAAGATGTTGCAACAGGATTGCCTTTGACCTCCAGATGAAGCCTGGACCATTTCACATTGTGAGCCCCCTCATTGTTTTGGAAGAAGGGTAAAAAAAAATATTAATGTAACAAATGGCATATTTTAAAATTTGTAGAATGCATAGCAGTATACTTTTTTGTATCTTTAAGCTTTAGGCTGAGGTGAAGTGAGGTTGGGCCAAATGGCCCTGCTGGCTCCTTCCTCACAGGGCCTACACACACAAACTCATTACCTTGTCATGGCTAGGCGGATGAACTGATCTTCTGTTTCATGGCCTGACTCTTCTGCTTTGCTTTGCACTCCCCTGCCTACTAGCTTTAGTTTTCATATGGAACTCAGTGGGAAAGATTTCCCTTGATTTAAATGGCAATGAGAAACACCTTACTGGATATCGGCACAAGTACGGTTCATTGTGTCATGGGGAGGGTTGCTTGAGTGTGGAAAAGGCAGCTTTATTATTGATTGTACTAAAACATATTGTGCTATGATTCCTTTTGAGACTTTTCTGTGAATGTCATCCGTATGGTACTTATTACAAATACAGTAATAATCAGAGCTTGGGAAAATTACTTTTTTGGTCTGTTGCTCCCAGAATTTCCCAGCAAACATAGCTCTCTGGGCAGGGGGATTCTGGGAGTTGTAGTCCAAGAAAGTAACATTTCCAAGTCCTGGTAATAATATGAGTGTTGCCACATATCAGTAGACTTCTAAATAAAATTGTTCCCTAGTGAGACTAGTCGGGCCCTCGCTCTCTCTCCTGTGCTCATGGAAAATGTTTTTCCTCAGACAGCTTTTGAGATCTAATTGTAACATAAATTAGAGGCTCTGTGTTTCTTATATTTTAAAATTTATTTTCAAGTGATTGCTTTAATATTACTCTGTTTAATTGCGTTGTAATGATTTAAATATTTTGTTTTAAATTTATATTTGTTTTAATTATCTGTAAGCTGCCCTGAGTCCATTCACCAAGAGATAAGTGGCATAAATAAATAAATAAATAAATAAATAAATAAATAATAGTGAATATAAAAAATTTGAATATATACTTTAGGTTAAAATCTTGTGCACATTTAGCTTGGACGAAGTCCCACTGATCTGGCTGGCACTTAGTTCTGATGGGATTGCAAAGATGATTTGTTACTTATGGAACTATATAGACATACAAAATATAGTCTTATTTACAATGTTGTAGTAAAGTTTAAAAATCCCAAGCTGCAAAACCAAATCAACCAATCAAATAAACAAAAAGCTCATCCTTAACTGTACACTGTATTCACATGAACATATGAATAGTAGAAAGAAGAAATTTGTGGAGGAACTATGTTATTACTCCAGCTTTGAGCAACCCAACTTTTCTTATCAGTTTTGCTCACAGTGGGCAGAATGTACATAAAAATCACAGTGGTAGGTCTTTGATCTGAACGAATGATGCTGGTTAGATGAACCACTGAGTTGAGTGCTTGGGAGGTATTGCTATGAAATGTTACATTAATATCCTTGCAACAAGGAGTGAGCTAGACATTAAACAAGCAATAAGTCTGTCCAAGTTTAGGAGATTCCCAGAATTCACTGTGGAGCTCAACAGGCCGACTATTTCAAACAACTCAATGACCAAGTATTTGGCCTCATTTAACCATGCTTATGGTGATCCCTGCCTGAGAACTTGGAGGCTGGCTGCCAATTACATTGGCCACTACTGATTTAAAGGACAAGGGATTAGACTCACAGACAGCTAACTTCTGTTATTCAGGCCAAATTGGAACACACTGTCTTCTAAAAAATAAAAATTAAATAAAAAACCCTGCCGGTTTGGAATCAAATTAACTTAGGGGGCAACTACACTGGTAAATAATATAGGAAAGGTTCTGGGATTGGGATCATCATGTTTTCCACTGATTACATAACATACAAGTCAGTGCAAATCAGACCAGAGTCCTCCACCCAATCTTCCACTGCTGGGGCTTCTAGTTTGTTTGCTTTAAAATTAATTGAATGCATTCACATCAGTTTAGCTGGGGTGATCGCTTGAGTTGATGCAGCATCATGGCTGAATGGGCTACTAGAAGCTGGCTGTCTCTGCTTCCTTGTTCAAGGTGGGCAGAGAGGAAGCAAAGGGGCATTCATGGGGGGTGTTGGTTCCCCTCAACTAAGGGAATTCTTTGAGGGCTGCCAGATTGTGGCCCAAATGTGGTGGGATGGGCTCATCCCACTATTTCAGTGTGAGACCCCCTCACCTACTGGCTGCCCTTACTTATAGGAAGGACCATTTTCAAATAGGCAGTGCTGCTATGACTTACACCCAAATAAGTGTAAGACACCTCTAAAACATCAGCTGTTACCCATAAAGTATATAACTCCAAGAATGTTATGCTCTATTGAACTTGAGAAAACTTTAGGTTGCAGCTAAATTGCTTTGGGCATCAACTACACATTTTGTTTTAATGCATGCCATGATGTCCCGGCAATTTTTAAAACATAAAAACCATCTTAGGAGGCTCCATTTAAAGAGCAGCCTTCTGAGGCTGCTTTTCATTAAAGAAAGAAACAACAATAGCTTCTACTACTATCAAGGGCTTCTTTACTCCTACCAAGAGCCTCATGGTGCAGTGGTTAAACTGCAGTGCTGCAGTGAAGACTCTGCTCACGACCTTAGCTCAGGTAGCCGGCTTGAGGTTGACTCAGCCTTCCATCCTCCTGAGGTCAGTAAATTGAATATCCAGCTTGCAGTGGTGGTGGGGAAATGTTTAGCCTACATAATTGAATTTTAAATCACCCAAAGAGTGTTTTAAGCACAATAGGGTGCTATATAAGCAGCACACTTTGCTTTGCTTGCTTTATATATATTTGTCTGTATCATGTAGCCTATCCATAAAGTTATGGATTGTAGCAGAACTTTCTGAGGCCAATAATTTGTCATGGGATTGCGTTTTAGATTTCCCATTGCTGTTCTCTGACCATTTCTGTTTGACAGTTGATTTGGCAACAGTTCTCAGAGAGACCGATGCCATCTTGAATTCTTAGTTACTGTTTTCTAGCCCAAATCATGGCCCCTGGACTGAGTTAGAGTCCTTAACACACACACACACACACACACACACACACACACACACACACACACACACACACACACACACACACACACACACACACACACACACCAAAATCTAAAGCAAGTGATTAAAGTAACAAACTAGGAAGCTAGGCAAAAGAAATGATTTTAAAAAACACAACAGAATAGCCCAATGCATATGTAATCAAAATGAATCCCACTGATTTGACATGGGCTTACTCCAAGTTAAGTGGCATAGGATCTCAAAGTTATATATAAAGGAATTTAAAACCATCTAAAAATAAAAAAGAACAAGGGTGCTGTTTAAGGATTAAAGTTCAGCCTACAAAGAACGCTGTGTAGAAAGAAACCCTGTAGAAGGCACTTTTATTTCCAAACTGCTTATGGAACTTGGCATAGAAAAGGGATTTTCTGCAGGTACACTTTGTCATATCATAGTGTTCCCGGTGGAAGGAAGAGTGAAGCAGCAGGATTACACCAGCCAAAAGTATCTTTTCTATACAAGTGAAATACAAGACCCATGATCTCCACTGCACCAGGTCACCCTATTCTACCAAGGTCTATTTTGGAATAAGCCCTATTCAGTCTTAAACACTGCCCACTGCATATTGAGAGAAAGCACGGAGCACATAATTGGAGATTATGGGCTGAGAGGAGACTCCTGCCTAAAATTTATGGGGAGATGCCTCCCACTCGGTCCATCATCTCCCTATGGGAGCATAGTTTACTGGCACTGCTCCTCCATCACATACTTGTCCCTTCTGATTACACCTCTCTGTCATGGGGCTGAATGTCTGCATTATGGAGCTAGTTCTGCTCATGGAAGATCTTCACATCTGTTTCTTCAGAGTGAGAAGCTTAGGAAAAGAATGAAAAGAATGACACAGTGAAGCCATCTGTAACAGCAACAGTTGTTGAGTGACACTCTGGGAGTAAGAGCATCATTCTGTCACTGCTGAGTTACAAATGGCTTCATTGCATTGTTGTGCTCAATCTTCTTTAAAGGAACTTCCCATGCTCTATTGTAACTCATGTGGGAAGTTCCCACCTCTCTAAGTAGAGCTGGTTCCTTGCTGCAGATATGAAGAGGAGTATGGCTGGCACAGGACAAAGAAGTGGGACAAAGTAAAGGGCCAGAAGCATATCCTCATTATTATTAACTAATAAGGCCTCCTCTGACGATCTTAAGCACCGAGAAGGGTCATATGGGGCAATTTGGTCCTTCAGACCCAAGGTGTATAGGGCTTTAGGAAAGGGAAACACCTGGAGAGAGCTATAATGCTCCAGAAATTTAAAGGTGAACATACTAGAAATGGCCTCTGGCCTAAATTTACTTGATGGGACAATTTTAGTTGTAAAATTAGTTACTTTCAGGTGCCACATTTTGTATATAATGGAAGAACATTCAGTGCTTCAAAAACAATACTAATATATGTCTTTGTATGACCTCTTATTAATTGATCAATAGCACTATAAATATGTGATCATATTACAAGGACATTTTAAAACACATTGCCATAGTAGTTATGTCAGGTAGCAGAATAAATTAATTTGCCTGGAACAGCTCCCTGAAAAAACTGTGACATCAGCTAAAAATGTTTTTGATTTAAAGGGGGTAAGTTGAACTAATAGTAACAAAACATATGTATTATGATATATATTATGCTTGTAATTATTTCCAATACATCTAAAATACATGGTTATCATTCTGAGATTTTTGGGAACCCTCTCTCTTGGCACTGTGTTAGGATTTAGCATCCTGTCATTGTAATAGCTGCTGATTTCATGTGTTTTGGCTTCCTGGCTTAATTTAAAAGAAACAAGCGAACCTTAAAATTAAAAAAGACACAAACTTCTAAGAGCACGTTGGCCTCTTGCCTTGCTGTTAGAATGGTGAGAAATAAGGCAAGGGTGAATTAAAAACAAAACAAAACTGTGTTTTAAAAAAATTACTTAGAAATATACTGAAGTGTAATTCAGATTTCTGAAAGCTTGTTGCAGTGGCTTTCATGATAGGAATGTCTGTCTTTCTTTCTTGATTCATCACAAGTGTTTAATGCACTGGAAACAGATAAGTTACTAATGCATTAAATATTTGCAAAACTGATTTCAGCTTGACTGTTGAAGTGACAACAGAAAAGGGACACTCAAGGGGCCAGGGGTACCACATTGTCTTTTTGGCCAGAAAGAAAGTTTTGTACTAAGGGATGGAAATTCTACCTCCAGATAAAGTGAAACAAAATAAAGTAGGCACATAAATGAAGAATCATTCATTTCCCCCAGATTTTCCATTGTTAGCACGTTATCACAAACATTCAGACTTTTTTTTTCAAATTGTTGGAAAACATTGCTGTGAATTCACAATCTTTTCCTGTGAAACTCAGAACTGGAAATATCAAATCTGGGTTGGAGACTTTTTATCTGCCTAAAGTCTCCCAGCCTTTTGCAGCCATCCATCTTGAAGGTGGCTGAAAAGCCATTTCAATCCACAGTGATGCCCAGTATATTTTTCATGGCTGTGAGCATTCGTCCTCTATCAAATCAAGATAGATAACACCCAAAACTTACATTTAAAATTTTGTGTAAGTATCGCAGGCTGGATTCGCAGCACTATCTGGACAATGTGTGGCTCCTCAGTTTTATTGAACTACAACTCCCATCAGTCTTAATTGACACATGATAGGAGTTACAAACCTTGCAATCCAGTGTCTGTGTATTATTCCTAGATTATTCCAAAACTTAAATGTTCACATTTTTTGTTCAGCCTGTAAACCAGCCTTCTGTAAGGATAAAATAACTTCTTAAAGCCTCAAGAAACCCAGGATTTTATGGGATCACAAGAATGCAATACTGTTCATCACATCACTAAATTGAGTTTGGGAAGCAAAGCAGATGAGCGGTAGTCTTTCGTAAACACATTTCAAAGCTATTCTTTAAAGAGGTGAAGTGACAGCTTTAAGGAAGTCCGTATCGGATATCAGAACAGTGCTGAATCCCGTAGACCTCCTTCAATGCTGTCCACAGATATTATGATTAAAGCAAACAAGGCAGCCAACAGTCTTTGTTTGAATCTGCTTCAATATTTAGCCTTGCTATTAGCAGAAAAGCGGTAATGAACATTGAAAAGACAGACAACCACATATCTTATAGACAGTCAATGCAATGAGGGGATTTAATCAAAGCAATGGAGGAGTCTGATTAATGCAATCAGCACTAGGTCGTGCAAATATTGTCATTGAATGCCATCTTGTAAAGTCAGTGACATGCGGGATTTCTACTACTTAATATCTTGTCATCTCTCTTTGCATTAAAGTCGTCTGAAAGTGAACATAGCCACCCCATGGCTGTCCAGGTACAAACTTCCCAAGCATTTCTATGAAGAGAGAGGTAAGTCACTGAACTTTGAAGCCTGAAGGGGACTTCATACCTGTCTTCTGTCCAATAATGCAGTCCCAGAAGAGGCCCAAGCAGAAAAGGGAGAAGGCACAATTTAAGGTCAAACAATATTGTCAGTTTGTAGCTTCGAGCCAAAGGGTGTCCTTTTAATATCCTGCTATTCTGCTTGAGTCAGAAGGTCCTTCTGGCAAATCCCCTTATTCCTGGGGAAAGGGTGAATGAGATTAGGCCTCTCTGGATATTGTCAGCTCAGCACCTATATTTCCTGAGACCTGGCCATGTGACAACTCTCCATGTTCTGCAGAACCCAAGACTCAAGTTGCTCCTTTGGATCCTGGCCTTTGGTCCTGTCCTGTATTCTAGAAAGCATTATCTGCTGTATGCCATTAAGAGACTCCAGCTGCAGTTTTGTACACATTTGCTATGTGCCCCACATTCCAGCTGAAATATAGGTCACTGTTGTTCAACGTAGAGTCTCGACTGGTGCCCGCATGTCCAATTCACAAGACCACAACTTGCTAAATAGCTGCCACCTCATCAAGTGCATCAGGTACCAGGGATGGGGACTTGTAAGTCACTGTTGAGTCCGACTTAAGTCACACCAGCAACTTGACTCAGACTCAACTCAGTTTTTTTTAAAAGACTTAGACTTGACTCACAGCCCAGACCCATTTTTCTGAGTCGCATTGTCAAGTCCCTATTAGGGATGGGCCTCCATACTTTCTCCTCCTCCTGCTGCCACCACTGCCACTGCCATCCTCAGATGCAGCAGGCCTGGCTTCAGTTCCAGGAGCCAGCTGCTACCTTTGCCCATGCACCCACCAGCCAGCTGATAGGCTTGAACATGTGCAGAGGCAGGGGCCAACTCTGGGAAGGGCACATGTCCCACTGTCTCTGCACATGCACCACCTGGCTTTCCTTCCAGGCCCACTGTCTGTGCATGTGCTCCCCGGGGGGGGGGGTGGAGGGTGAGCCAACAACTTGAGACTCAGACTCAAGGCTTTGGACTTGGGACTCCAGCCCAAAGACTTGGACTCAGCACTCTGACCCAAAGACTCAGACTGGGAGACTTGCCAACATTCCTATCAGGGACAGTTCACTGATGTCAACAGGAGTAGCCATCAATTCATCAAATCCAGACTTTACCACTTGAGGACTATGACTCCCAGAATCCCTGGGCAAGCATAGCCAGTGGCCATATTAGCTAAGGAATTATGGGAGTGGCCATATTAGCAAAGAGACTATGGCTCCCAAGTCACTTTTCGAAGCTCTAATTCAAAAGTGAACTTGTCTCAGTCACCTCAACCCCAGCCTTCCATCACTGAGGCGTAAGAATAGGAAAAACCTCATTCCACCTCTTGGTTGCCCCATCCATCTCATTGGCCACTACAAGAACCCCTCATTAGCAACAGCTAGTTATAGGGTTTGAAATGCACACCGGTGCCCTGAGAGGAATATGCAGACAATCAATGCTAACTCTGTGGTGTCAGACTGCAGTAACAGCAAAAATACAAAAGAACCTTTGATCTATGCTTCCTTGACACTGCTCTATTTCTTTACCTTTTCCACCTGGGATGTCTGTATTTTAATACTTATGTAAGAACGAAACCTGCCCTATTAACAGTTTTATTGATCTTATATAAAAGCTGACAACTAAGCATAATTTGAACTGACACTGCAGTTGGACCATCCACACATCTGTCTCCCTGCCTTTCTCCCCTCCCCCATGGCAATACACAAGACCCACCTTCTTTTTCAGTCTGCAATCCAATTTCAGGTAATCAACATTTAAATAGCTTTAGTCCAATTTATTCTAAGAGAATACATTTCAGCTTATTTGGTTGGGAAAGGAAGAAATTAGATTTTGAAATGACATTGTGGCATTTCTTTCTCAAAGAAATTCACTTGATTTCCATTAAAAATACATTCAAGGAGAGCCTGAAAAAGTCACTCCTTTAGACTACAACCCCAAGAATCTCCAGACAGGAATTGCCATTGAAAAGTAACTTTTTAAAGTTCTGCATTCAGGTCATATAAGTGGCATACCTGAAGAATGGGTACAATTTGTACCAGCAATAAAACAATTTGTACCAGTAATAGGTGGTGGCGGCAAAACTGGCAAGAAGCAGGGAGGTCCATGTACCTTATTCAGATGTGTACATCAACTGCTTGTCCCATGATGCACTTCTGCTTATTCTCCACCTTATTATATTAAAGGTATTAAGGAGTGTAGGTGTGATTATCAGCACTAGTGGTCTTTCATGCTTTGTATTTCATGTGTGCCATTTTTGCCCAAAGGCTGGCCACTCCTGATTTAAGTAATAGCAATGCTTATACCACTCTTCATACAGAATTAAGATCATACAGAGGTGGTCTTAGCACTGGGCAGAGTGAGGCAGCTACACCAGGCAGCTGATTTTGGGCATCCTGGAACTATAGCAAAAGTTTAGTTATTTAATTTACCACTGTTCTTCAGAATCTTGTTAAGAAAATCCAAATGCATAAAGGCAGTTGTGCAACAATTTCTTCCCTCTTGCAGCTCATTCTTCATGTGATGATCATGCCACTGGTTGTACATCCAGCTTTGCAATCAATAAGCAAGTGATTATGTGAAGAATAATCAGAGTAGGGAGAAAATGTGTGCATGTCTGCCCTTCCATTATGGACTAAGCTGGTAGGATTTTGGCCACTGTGTTTTTAATATCAGGGAGAGGTGCTTGTGGATTTTCTACTTCTGCGGTCAAAATTACTTGACTCTCTTTGGGTATGATATTCTTTGATTTTGGGGGTGGACACATTTGCTGCTCTACTTCAGATAGCAAAATATCTTGGGCTGTACTGTTGAAATAAATAACTTGGACTGCACTACCCTAAAATTACACTTGTCAGGTGGTACATTTCAACTGTTTCTCACATCTAGACAAACTCAGATCCATAGCACGTCACCTTCCTTTACAAGATGGCTTCAATGGTCAGTCCCACTCACCATTGTAGTTTCTGCAATTGAACCAAAGCTGTTGATAAATATGTTGCAGGTAACATTTACAGGAGGACCTGCAAGTTGAACAATAAATAGAAAAAAATTGACAGGTTGTGTTTATGACATGTTTTAAGGGTTGTTGTTTCTGTGCCAGTGGCATCACCACACTTACCATTGTGGTTTCTGTGACCGATCCAAAACTGTTGATAAAAATATTGCAAGTAACGTTTACTGGAGGACCTGTGGAATGCAATAAAAATGTTGCAATATATATAGATAGATAGATAGATAGATAGATAGATATAGATCTCATAGCCAAGTTCTTCCGCACCATCATCTTTTTTTTTAACGTCCAGGAACAGTTGGTGCTGCAACTAAGCAAAAGGTGAGACTCAACAACAAACAATATTCACATCAATCAAATGACATCTGCAGCATCTAGATTTAAATTATCTATAATATTCCACTTCATGAGGTTATGACAAGGCTAAAACTTGATCGAACTGAGCTCCTGTAGCACAAGTTGTTTCTAAGGGATGACTATGCTCAGCAGGACCTTCTGCCAAGGAAAACATGCTTAGAAGACTTGCAGTCTAACTTTCTCCTTGTGACTCATACCTCTTCTGCTAATTGGTACCAAAAGCACCTCTACAATAGATCTTTCCAATGCTTTTCTCACATGCACCTCAGTGTCTGCCCTAGATAAGGGGGGAAAGGAAAAGAGTGAGTGGGCTAAGCTGGCTTCCAATTTTACTTGTCGGAGCTTTTAGTTGTGTAATCATACCACTGCTCACTAGTTTGTCTTTGATTCATGACATTTATAAATGGCAGAATAGGTTCGGGCAATATCCTGTGCAACCCTGGCATCATACTTTACAACGAAGAGAATAAGGCACAGTATTGGGGAAAGAGCATCCTACTGTTCAGACAATTTTAATTTTATTTATTTAAATAATTGATATGCCACCTTTCTCCCAAAAGGGCTCATAACAGGTAAAATAAGAAATTTTGAAACACGATATAAATATCACATTTTAAAAACAATTAAATATACATTAAGATCTAAACAATCAAGTATAAAAAAATTGTAAAAAACATTTAAAACCTGTAAGTTAAAAAATCAAATCAAAAACCTTGATTTGAAAGCATCCTTTACTGAAGATTGAAGTCTGATTTAAAGCTAAAGAACCCCAGGAAGGAAAAGCAGTGGCCTATCAACAGTTTGTACCTGGACAGCCATTATGGTATCTGCCATCAATTCACTTCTGATTCATGGCAATCCTCATAAGGGTTTTCAAGATATGTGAGATGTTCAAGGAGAGGGTTACCACCTGACAGTGAGTTTCCACGGTGAACCAGCGATTTAAACTTAGATGTCCTGAGTCATAGTCCATTCCTTTGGTCACTACACCACACTGGCTCTCAGCTGAACAGCAGATTGAAATAAATGAAACAAGTGTCTCTAGAACAGATCCAGGGCACTTGGTCACAGCAATTCACACTATATTGAGATGCACTGAAATTCCATCTGAATTTATGGTTGCTGTTTCAAAGTTTGCATCTGAATACACAAATGGGAACCCTCTTTTATCTGCTATTTTTTTAAAAATACATGCTCGCTCTCTCTCTTTTTTTTATTACAGGTAGTAAGTTGTCATCCTCCACAGTTCAAATTGCATGATATCCTGATTAGTGCTGGACCTGGGAGCAGCCACAAAAATCTTTATACATAAGCAGACTAACTGTTATAACTGTTGGCTAGTTAGCAATCTTGATGTAAATTTCAAGATATGGGAGGAAGGGCCTCCATCACAGACTAACTTGTTTGCTTGTTTGTTTGCATGCTAACTAATCAGAGGGGTTTGTTTTTGCCGGGCTAGATAAACTCTGCCCTTGTTTCTTCCCTTCTCCTCCTCACGCATTTTGAGAGACTCCATTTTGTCTCAGACCCTTTTTTCACCTTGGAAGATGCTAGATCTCCAGGCTGGATCTCTGAACCCTAGAGATCCTCCCAGCCACATGGGCTGAGGAAACAAACCTTATTTTTACTATTTTCCTTTCTATCAACTTTAAGCCTAATGAGTGCCTGTTTTAGAAATGGACTTTTAAGTGAGTAAAATACACAAAACCTTTTATACTTAAAGATCGCCTCCTGAGTCTTATTTTCTAAAGTGCTAGGCTTTGGTGAGGGTGGATACCAAGAACAATTGGGTAAAGAAGGGGACTTCTACAGCTAAGTCTAATCTTAAAGAGCTGGCCTTCCGCTGTGCATTTTACTGGAACTTAAGCAATTTCCCAGAACTCTCAACAATAACACTGTTCCAAATTCAGATGTGATGGGACTGTGGCCTTTGCACACAAAATTAGATGCTATTAAGCAAGGTGTTTTAATTTGCTAGTTCATGAACACTTTGGCAGTAAGGTTTTGCAAGGTACTATCCATAATTAATATTTATACCATGCTATAGTGTGCACAAAACGTATATAATTGTGACAGACAATACGTCTGTCGACAGAGCCTCATTTTAAAATACGTGTTTTGTGAATTAAATCTGCTGCATTAAATCTAGGTACAAAATTATAGTTCCCAAAGTTCATGGCAAAGGAAGTGTCATGGTGCCAAAAAATAAATAAATCTTTTTAGTGTTTGCCATTCTCTGGAGTTAGTTTTCTCATCCATTGGTCCTATATAGCCTCAGGATCAATCTAGTCTGGGCTAGGCAAGCTGGATTGTGGTCAGTTTTCCACTGCTGGAAACCACTGGTGGCCACACTGAGCCCCCCCCCCCCAACTTTGAAATAGAATGGAAAAAGCAAAAGTGCCTTTGAAGCCACTTCTAGTCCAGCCTCTTCCAGATTTGTAAAAAGAAATGTGTCCCACCGTCAACTTTTGAAACATGGAGGAAGGTTGCTTCTTGTTTAAAAGGAGGGTTGCTTTTCTTGAAGACTTCCTAGAGTGGTGATTCTCCTTTTTGCACCAGATTTGTACATGCCAGTACATATGCCTGGGCCCAGCTTGCTAGAAAGAGAACTAAAGACATTACAGAGATTGTGAATATCACTTATTCCAACTCTTCACATGGTTGCCAAATCATATGGTGGCCAAGGCATTAATATGTGCCCAGAAGCCACAGTGGTTGCTTCCATTCCCACCTCGGCTTTAATCCCACCTCATAAACAGAAAATCAAACTCCTCTTCCTCTAGCTCTGAGATTTGTCTCCCCGCATGGGGACACAGGAAAATATAGCAAATCCAGTGGTGGGATTCAGCCGGTTCGCACCGGTTCTACAGAACCGATACCTAATGTACTATCGGTTCTGCAGAACCGTTTGCTGGCCTGCTGAATTCCACCACTGGCAGGGTCCCCTTCCTCCCACCCCACCCCACCCCTTAGGACCCTGGGGAAGCGGGCTCCGGGCTCTGCGTGGGAAAGGGGGTGCTGGAGGGGGATGGCCCGGGCGCCCGGCTCTCTCAGACCGAGGGGCGCAGGCACTGGGCGGGCATCCCTGGGCCGAGGCAGCCTCTGGCGCGCACGCGCTCCTGCCCTCCCTTGCTCGCTTGCTCGCCCCACGCCCGCCCGCGCGCTCACACACACACACACTTCTTTCCCTCCCTCCCCCCAGCCCTTTCTGGAGGGAAGGGGCGGCGCACGCGCACGTCTGCCTGCCATCCGTGCACGCCCCCTGGAGGAGGCCGAGGTGGCTGTACCTCCCTCGCGCGCCCCGCCGCCGCCACCCCCCCACCCCACCCCCATGCGCGGAAAACGCGCCGAGAGGCTCTCCTTTTGGGCTGGGCTGGGGGAGATCCTGGGAGTGAGTCCCCCGCCCCACGTGTTCCTTGGACTACCAAGCCCTGAAATCCTGGTCGGCACAGCGGGTGGGGGAAGGCTTCTGGGCGTTGTAGTCCAAGAACCTCTGGGGGCCCAGGATGGAGAACCCGTGGGCTGCAGGAAGGTTTCCGGGCCCACCACCCTCCTTCACCTGAAATTGGAGGGCAGAAAGTTCTGCCCAGGCTGGCAGCAATGCTGCCCCCCCCCGCCCCATCTCCTCTGGCAACACCCTGCAGGGCTGAAGCGGGGGTGGGTGTGGGGTGTGGGGTGGGGAGATACAAGTCCTTTAAGAGGAGGAGACCCTTCTCAGACCATCTTGCCTCTCTTCCCCTTTGCCCCATCGGCCTGCTCTCCGATCAGGGTCAGTTCGTAGAAGACAAGCATAGCTTTGTGGGGTGGGAAAGGTTTGGGTGCCTAGAGGGATAAAGACCTGAGAGGAAGAAATGCCCATTGGCCTGAAGGTGCCCTCAGACCTGTTTTCCATGACAGGAAATAAAGCAAGTAAATCATTTCAAAATATTCATTGATACGATATATACTATTTTTCATCAATCCAATAAGAACCAGATTGAATTTACCAAAATATCCGAACAACTTGGAATTGAAATTATAAAGATTGGTAGAGTTTTGGGACCAAGATGGGCTGCCTGTAGTTTAAGGTCAACCCTAGCTGTGTGGTGCGCTTATCCTGCGCTACATCACTATTTTTCTTCAAATGCAAAGTACTTGGGTATGGCTACCCGTCTTAAAAATATTTTTTTTTCACTGATTTGGCATTGATGATTGATATTTTAAACGAAATTTCTCTGCTTTCCAATGCATTGCAAGCAAGAAATACAGACATAATAAAGGCTGAAAAACTTGTGATACGATCTATTAAAGCATTTGAAATGCTTGAAAAAGAAAAGGGTCCATACGAAAAAAAGTTAATGAATTAATTACTTCAGAAAGCTACAAAAATATAGATTTTGTAGAAAATCATCGATTTGTTGGC
Organism: Intellagama lesueurii; assembly: GCA_037013535.1. Taxonomy (NCBI): domain Eukaryota; kingdom Metazoa; phylum Chordata; class Lepidosauria; order Squamata; family Agamidae; genus Intellagama; species Intellagama lesueurii. Next base: position 83,584,179 of record JBAJHW010000003.1, read on the forward strand.
CTTCCTCAGGAAACACTTTTAGAAGGCATTGTAACGAATTTGAAAAAAAGATTAATGGATTGTGGACATTTAAAAGCAAGTTGTAGCCAATTTGATGATAGTAATACATTACAATTTCTCACTTTTTTGGAGCCAGATTACTGGAATATTGAAGAAGTAATAGTTCCATGGAAAGCAGCTGAAGAGCAATTGCATGTATTTAATACATTTTTCAATTACCAAATTGATATTAATGAGTATCGAGATTTTGTGGAAAATGTTTTTAAAAACTACCAGAACTATTCAATTCCTGAAAGTGTTCAAAGAGCTAAAAATATTGTCAGAACAATTGCTGTAAGTTCAGCAGAAGCAGAAAGGGGTTTTTCAAAGATGAACATTATATGTTCTGAGAAGAGAAGTCGCCTAACTGTTTCTAATATATCAAACATACTGATTATCAGTCTAATCGGCCTACCGCTAAAGGAATGGAATCCTACTCCTACAGTGCAAAGATAGTTAAGGGTAAATCACACAGCTGATGATGCTCAGATAAAAGCAAAGAAAATTGCAAGTGAGGACGCCAATCAAACAGCAATATGGAAATATCTTCAATAACTGTTTGTCAGGTATTTAATATTAAAAATCTTCCTTTAAACATAATCTAGTTGTCTGTACCTCTTTTACTGTTCTTATTGCAGTATTTAATGCGTGAATTATTAAACTACCTTTCGGTATATCTTTTGGTATAGTTAAAATGGTCATTAGGACATAGAACCTGTTGTTAATTTATTTGAATCCCACCACTGAGCAAATCCCTCAGACTTCCAACATGCCCTGAGACTCAGCAACCCTAAATCCATGCCCAGATTGAGAAATTTTGCTGACTGAGGCAAAGGATGTAATCCTCCCCTCCAGCTTCTGATATGCATTCCACATTAAATGAACATAAGGAATAGTTAAATTTTATTTCAAGGGGTGAGGACTGTACCCGAAAGCAGGGAGCTAGTTTAGATAATGCAGGATGTTTGCCCACTGTTCCAGATTTGTTAACCAACAAAGGGCCAGAGAACTCAGTAGGAATGGCTGGGGAAAGGTTTGCCATTTCTGCCCCACTCCCCAGCATCTGCTGCCTGAGATAGTGGCTCCACTCTGACTAGTACCAGGAATGGCCCTGCTCTAAGTCCAGAACCTTCAATTCCAAATGTTCATTTAAGAAAGGCAATTATCATACACATTAACATTTGCCCTGAAAAGGTTAGTATTGGTCAAAGGAAACAGCATGCAAGGCAGGCATCTGAAGAAGGCTTCCAGATGTAATCACTTCTAGGCACGCTTCAGACTCATGAAATGTTACTAACTGTGCAGATCACACAGGGACTGGTGATCCTGCACATAAACCACTCAAAAACTTTTCATAAATTTTGAACCACAATTTAACTTTCTTTCTTTCTTTCTTTCTTTCTTTCTTTCTTTCTTTCTTTCTTTCTTTCTTTCTTTCTTTCTTTCTTTCTTTCTTTCTTTCTTTCTTTCTTTCTTTCTTTCTTTCTTTCTTTCTTTCTTTCCTCTCACCTTAGTTTTGCATTACCAGACAAGAAAAAGACCACATTATAACCAGTGTCTACCTTTACTACTATCTTTTCCAGAGGACTGGATTGATAGTCAATACTTCTAGACACGCAATGTGATCATATTTAATGCTGCACTATGAGTGCATTTAGAAATCTAAAATGGTTTTTACATTTTGTTGGCTCAAATCCACTGTATGATTTTTACTCCTGTCAATTTTTTTTCTTATGTTCATTATCTTTTGTTACAAGAATGCAAACAATGACAAGTGAATGAAACACAAACAGTGCAATAATGGTTTCAGAACTCACCCAGTACAAAATCCACTGGAAAACTCCTTGCGTACGTCCCATTAAAAGAAATAGGAGAAGAATATTCCCCACCCCACCTCCAGAAAATGTTCTCAGCTATTAATACGAGTAGAGTTCAAAATTGTTATCACATTTTGTGGAACTATGCATGTTTTCTTTCTTAAATTCTTAGGGCATATTGACTAATGTACATTCAGTTTGAGTACACTGTGTACACTTAACAAAACGTACATTTAACAATGAAGCCTTCTCTGAAGGATCTCCACATGATCTATAATAAATAGGAAGGCTCAAGATGAAAAATTAGGGGGGGCACATTGGATTGAGAGAGAGAGAGAGATTGAGAGAGAGAGAGAGATTGAGAGAGAGAGAGGTGGGTTTTTTGTGTTTGTTTGTTTTTTTAAAAAAAATCTTTTCCTTCTGGTTTTCCCCTCAGTTCTAGGAATTTAATATGTCAGGAATTGCAGTTCGCTGAGGGTGTTGAGAATTCTCTGTGACACTAAAATCTTGCAGCTGTAGCTTTAGAATGGCCTAATGCCACAATATCTTTAGCACCACCAACTTACATATAATCCTGCTGAAGCATGGCTTGGAGTTTTATTTCTTTTAAAGATAACAGTGGGTAAGGTGAGTGACCTTTCTTTGATTGTGCCTAAATGCCTACTCAAGAGAAACCCCCCAGGCACCATCTTTCTTTGCAATTAACACCAGCCTAACTCAGCAAACCTTGCACCTCCTGAACTTTGCCTCATTTTATGACGCATGGAATCAGTCATTAAGTTTCATATTGCTGTTTTAAAATATTCATTTTAATGGGTTACTTTGCTGTAGTGGAAATCTCTTCTCCCTGTCCATGTCACCTGATTTTCCCCAGTCTCCCCAGCCATTTGAGCCATTCTCTTCTCCTCTACTACTCTTGAGGATGGGGAGTGGGGAGACCTGCCAGAACAGAATGAGATATGGCATGGAATGCTGAAGCAGGTAAGTGTGAAAATGGGATGCCCCCAGGCCCGGATTAACCATTATGCAAAATAAGCATGTGCTTAGGACATAAACAAGGGGGGACCACAGAGGGTTTTTTTTCAGTGCTGGATTTTCCATGGACCATGGTGCACATGGTGTACCCTCCCTAACAAGCCACATCCAGTCATCCCTCACCCTCAGCTCACTCTCTCTTTCCCTCAAGAGCACCAAGAAAACCACCTCCCTACTTAAAGTAATTGAGTATATACTAGGTAAAGGTTTCCCTTGACATTTAGTCCAGTCGTGTCCGACTCATCCCCGTTTCCAAGCCATAGAGCCAGTGTTTTGTCCGAAGACAGTTTCCGTGGTCACGTGGCCAGCGCGACTAGACACGGAACGCCGTTACCTTCCCACCGAGGTGGTACCTATTTATCTACTTGCATTTGCATGCTTTCGAACTGCTAGGTTGGCAGGAGCTGGGACAAGCGACAGGAGCTCACTATGTCACGTGGATTCGATCTTACAACTGCTGGTCTTCTGACCCTGCAGCACAGAGGCTTCTGTGGTTTAACCCACAGCGCCACCACGTCCCTCCATACTAGTAAAAACGATACTAGTAAAAACTAAAAAGTATAAAGACTTGCCTAGTGAGAAAACTCATGTTTTGTGTGAAATTATTATCATTATCATCGCTTGGTGGTTTTTGTTTATTTTATTTTTTTACTTCTGTATTTTGGAAGGTTGGGTGGGGATAAAGATAAAAAGAGCCACTAGTCTTTTAGGACTCTACACTAAATGTGCAAACCAAGGAAATAACAGCCACTGTTGAAAACACTCCAAAAGGGGTTTAAACTCTTGTTTGAGCTTTTCAGTTTACAGATTCTGACAAAATCTCTCTATCTTAAAGCGTGAAAGCACAAGATTTGACTGGAAGCCAATAATTTAATTGTATGTATGATTTTGTATAAGATATGTGGTCCTTTTTTGCCACATTCTATACAATTAAATTACTGTATCTTCATGCATACAATGTGTGTGTTATACGTGTTTTTTGAAGCCATGGGACCCGCAGCACATTATATTCGTAGGGGGGAACCATAATCTTTTCAGTGCTTAGGACCTCTAAAGGTCTTAATCTGGCCCTAGATGCCCCAACATGTTAATGAAGAAGTGATAATCTGCTACAGCCACCTCTTAGTAGCCTTACAGCAGAAATAAAGCATAAAGTTGCTTTTAGAGCATCAACACCGATTATGAAGTGTTAAATGTGAAAGATAGGATAAGATGTAACAAGAAGTAGTTAATACAAGAAATCATGAGTATGAGAAAACCAACTATCTGTTACCGATGTCCTTTTGAAAAAGTTAGCTTTTTTGTTTTTTCATGGTATACTTTATGGTACTTTGAAGATGTTATTCTGCTTCTTAGGTACCATTGCATACAATCCTCTTTCTAAGATATCTTTTTTGAATCCTCTTTCATGTTGCAGTAGGTCAAAATGATTGTCCTAAAATGCTTAAAAGATGGACTTTCCCCCAAATCCTGTACTTCTCATTGACAGCAATTTTGATCACCCATTAAATAAATAAATAAAAATATCCTGGACTTTTAAAATGTGGCAATTGTATGGTATTATGTTGTGATTGCCCAATTTGCTGGAAAAATCAAATAAGTCTCAGAATTATTATTCTGCTTTATCAAGCTGAAACCACTATCTTCATATATTCTATTATCTGGAATGTATAAATAGCACAATGTATGCCCAGTGGGGCATGGCAATGACATTAAATGATGATTTTGCTTCTTGCTGTGGACACAATTCATGAAGACTGGCTCTTATACCTTCCTTGTTGAAGTTAATGAGAGATGTAAAAAAAAGCATGGTATCGTTCATACATCTTGCATTTTCTTAAAATGCAGCTGGTCTTTGCAGAGCTTGTGAAGCTACTTTTGAGAAGAGTGAATATAAAGACATTTTGAGACTATCCCATAACTAAACAGTGGCTGGTAGATACTCTGGGACTCCAAGCAACATTGTTACCATGGCTCAGTTATGAATGGTTTCAGCATGTCATTCTAGCAATTCTTCTTAAAAGTAGCATTCTAAGTTCTGATGCTCCCTGTGAATTAAACTTTATATAAGCAATTCAAATTGAGTGAGGCTTTGGGTGTCTGATACAGTAGAATAACACAGTGTCTGGTTACTGCAGAAGAATCAACTAGCATCTAGTGTTCTATTCATATTCAGTACGTGCCAGACTGGGAGTTTGGAGTGTATTTTCATTGAGATCATAGGATTCAGACGGTGAAGGTTAAACTATTCTTTTCCAACCACATGATGAGAATTGCACCACACTCCCAGCAACAAAGCGTAGTGGGAAAAGCTCCTGTTTGTCCAAAGAGAGCTTTCTTTTTAAGGTGTATAGCAGCAACACCAGCACAGCATCTCTCTCTCTCTCTCTCTCTCTCTCTCTCTCTGTGTATGCATGCACATATGTGCTCATGCGCACATCCACACACAAGTTTGCATTTTTCAACAAGACTGAGCTAGGGGTGAGAAGGATTAAATCTGCCCTCCCAAGTCATCATGGTAACTATCAAAACAATAGAGTGAAGGAAGAGCCCCTGTGATTAATTTTTTTAAAAAAAAAATGCACCAGCTATGCTTGTTATTAAGGATGTATGCTGTCTTTGGGGGAAAGTTGCAAATTGAACTGAATCAGGCATGTTTGTACCTTTTTTGGCCAATAACAAGGCATAACAAAACACCTCTAAATGCTCCCTAAGTGACAGGCCATCTTAACAGATCACAATAGTGTTACACCTATCTTCTCTGTGCCTCTCGCTCTCTTTTTTTTTTTTTACCTTTTCCCTGCTTCTTTTACCCCATTGATGATCCACAAAGAAATGCCTGCTGCTCCTGTAGTCTGTTGCTAGAAAAAAGATGAACCAAAGAGTTCTTCATTCAAGCCAGCCTTTGCTATTCATGATCAATTTTTAGGACTTTTTGTCGCTACTGAGAGCAAAATCCTTTTGGTTCTCGCCTGAGCATATTTCTGGAAGCTAGATTACCTATTAGGCATGGATTTTCAGATCTCTTCAGAACCCAGAATTCCCCAGGTGAGTATTCTGGGGACTTTAACCAAGAAATCAAATCCTCAGAGGTGTTTTGAAATTCTTACAGGTGGTAAATAAAGACTCTGCCAGCCCTTTTCATTATGCAGGAAAACAGAGGAAACAGGTGGGCAGGGCTAAATTCCATGGAAACTCCAAGGAAGTAGGAACACACCCTGTGCAGAGCCTAATGGGCAGAGACTATCTCCTATAGGAGGATGCCCATAGATAGTGGAGCTCTTCCTCTTACGACTTGTCACCCACCCCTACCCCCATTTGTTGTTGTTGTTGTTTAGTCGTTAACTCGTGTCCAACTCTTTGTGACCCCATGGACCAGAGCACGCCAGGCCCTCCTGTCTTCCACTGCCTCCCGGAGTTGGGTCAAATTCATGTTGGTCACTTCGATGACACTGTCCAACCATCTCGTCCTCTGTCGTCCCCTTCTCCTCTTGCCTTCACACTTTCCCAACATCAGGGTCTTTTCCAGGGAGTCTTCTCTTCTCATGAGATGACCAGAGTATTGGAGCCTCAGCTTCAGGATCTGTCCTTCCAGTGAGCACTCAGGGTTGATTTCCTTCAAAATGGATAGGTTTGTTCTCTTTGCAGTCCAGGGGACTCTCAAGAGTCTCCTCCAGCACCACAATTCAAAAGCATCAATTCTTCGGCGGTCAGCCTTCTTTATGGTCCAGCTCTCACTTCCATACATCACTACTGGAAAAACGATAGCTTTGACTATGCGGACCTTTGTCGGCAAGGTGATGTCTGCTTTTTAAGATGCTGTTTAGGTTTGTCATCGCTTTCCTCCCAAGAAGCAGGCGTCTTTTAATTTCATGGCTGCTGTCACCATCTGCAGTGATCATGGAGCCCAAGAAAGTAACATCTGTCACTGCCTCCATATCTTCCCCTTGTATTTGCCAGGAGGTGATGGGGCCCGTGGCCATGATCTTAGTTTTTTTTTGATGTTAAGCTTCAGACCGTTTTTTGCGCTCTCCTCTTTCACCCTCATTAAGAGGTTCTTTAATTCCTCCTCACTTTCTGTCATCAGAGTGGTATCATCTGCATATCTGAGGTTGTTGATATTTCTTCCTGCAATCTTAATTCCGGTTTGGGATTCCTCCAGTCCAGCCTTTTGCATGATGTATTCTGCATATAAGTTAAATAAGCAGGGAGACAATATACAGCCTTGTCGTACTCCTTTCCCAATTTTGAACCAATCAGTTGTTCCATATCCAGTTCTAACTGTTGCTTCCTGTCCCACATATAGATTTCGCAGGAGATAGATAAGGTGGTCAGGCACTCCCATTTCTTTAAGGGCTTTCCATAGTTTGCTGTGGTCCACACAGTCAAAGGCTTTTGCGTAGTCAATGATGCAGAAGTAGATGTTTTTCTGGAACTCTCTGGCTTTCTCCATAATCCATAACCAGCATTTGTAGGTGAGTAAATAAAATGTCAACAGAGGGGTCATCCTCATGACTAGAGCACTCCCCTCTATGTATAGTGAGTTTACCCAAATTATAAGACCTGAATTGGGCTCTGGTGAAATTCTCTGCAATGATTACAAAAATACACCCCCTACTACCTTTCCTTTCTTCCTACCCTGGTGCTTTCCTTATATGGAGAGTGTAGAGAGAAATGTATCCATTTCTGCAGGCATGCCATCTGAGTCACTGAGTCCCTCCAAATCAGAAATGCACAGCAACGCTAAGAAGTGGTTCACATTTGAACTCAGTCTGTTTCAGAGGAGCCCAGCTTTAACTTGGACATCTGAATCTGTCAACACCAGGCTATATTGGCTTTGGTTTTGTCTGAATCCAAGGACTGGTCTCTTAGGTCAAGGAACAGTTCCTCTGTTTACTCATTTTATTTTCTAGAACTACAAGACTGTTCACTATATAGCCTATCCCATGTACACATGAGGAACTAGTCAGAAGTTCTCAGGGCAACTTCCCATTTAGACGAAAAAGTATCATAACATGAAGGAAAAGCAACTGTTGCACCTCAGATGTCTGCTATTAGCAGACATTTTGAGGTGGGCACATGTTAAAGTAAAAAAAAAGGCACATATTTCTGCAGTATAGAGTTAACACCTGGAAAGTGCTTTATTAGTTTGGCTCCTTACTAAACTTAAAGGTGGTCAGGGTCAGAATGGCACGGAAGCTCTAATCAAAGAAAATTTTGAAGTGAAACGGAAATGAAATCCTCTGAAGAATGGCTGACATTTTTGCTGCTTGCTCTTCAGCAGCTGCATGAGGGAATATGAGGGGATTCTAACCTTTAGAACTTCAGAACTGTAGTCTCCCCTGGTCTTTGTAGGATCCCATTAGTGAATAAGGGAATGAAACCCTTTCTTGTTTCTGGATCCACTAACAACAATAATACAACTTCCAGAGGGGCAACCATGTTAGTTCACACTCAAGTCATGTTGGACCTGAATGACACATTTTTGTGAACTGCAACACACTTTCTCCACATGGACACTTGGAAATAATTTGTTGATTCTAATTAGTTAAATTTTAATTTGTTAATTTTTTGCTTGAAATGAACTTAAAGGCCGTAATTTAATTACCTTACCTAATGTAACTTTCTCAATGTAACATTAACAAGTTTTTTTTTTCTGACTAATCGTTATTGTCACTACACCCTCTGCCTGAGAAGCCACAAGCTGGGCAATTTCCCCTTATTTGTTAAAGATTATCTAACATGTTACTTGCTATAGTATCTGAAAGGGCGCTGAAGATGGAGGAGTGGTTGTTGATTCATCCAGTAGAGGATTGAAAAAATGTCAGTCAGCAGTTGGCACTGAAAAACTAATGTGGTGAATAAAGGATAAAATCAAGAAGATCAGTAGCTGGCCTTGGGTAGTCTAATATCAACAACCAGATAATTATTAATTATGGAAAATCCAAAGTGTTTTTTCTCTCTCTCTAAAAAAAACTAACTAACTAACTAAATGTAGTTAGCTGGCTTCCCAGGTGAACTGGCTGACTCTTCTGTGTACCAGGGTATTAATGTTAATAAGTGTTCCATATGGGTGGTGTACAAGAAGTTTGTAACAACCAAAGCTGAACCAGAGCATTATACTTCTTTCTGGCTAAAAGGGAGAGGGCTGCTCCTGCTACAGTTAAGGTGTTTAAGCCCAAATTAATCTCATAGCACTTACACAGAAAAACAGTTTGCATTACAGAACTACACCCACTCCATTCAAGAGGCTCTGAGGGACTTGCTGCAGCAGTGGAGTCTAGCCACAGAAAGGCAAGGCCTGCTTGTCACAGACAATGGAGCAAACATGATACCAGCACTGCAAGCTTGGAAGATGAAAAGAGTGAAGTATGAGGCCCACACTCTCGAACTAGCAGTTCGGGTGCTTTGCAGGGAGACACATGCATACCTAATATAACTGAGTGGGCCAGAAATGTTTCAAAGCGTTTTCACCACAGTGTCCAGGGCAGTGAGCTATTGCAGTAGAGGCAAAAAAAAAAAAAAAAAAAGATGGGATTGCCACTGCACCACCAAATCCAGGATGTGGCAACTTGATGGAACTCCATTTTCTATCTGCTTGAAAGAGTGCTGGAGCAACAAAGGGTACTCCATGATTTGGCACTGGAGCCTTCCTTTGGTGTGGCTACTCCTCTGGGCAGAGAAGAGTGGAACGTTATGGGTCCAGTGGTCTATACTCTCCAAAGATTTGAGAGGGAAACGTGTACTTAGTGAGGAGAAAGCCATCCTTAGCCTAGTGACCCCAATGTTCCAGGGCTTGATTGGCATGATGGAGAACATAATGAGGGGGCCATCTAGGTGGATGAGAGATTCTGTAGAGGGAGAACAACAGCAAGCTAAAGAACCTGCTCCACTACAGGTTTGCCTCCTTGTGGAAGGAGAAGGACTACATTCAAAGGTCCTCTTGGACCTTTGAATTAAACAGGGGTCAATAGATATTAAGCAGCAGCAGGTGGGGGCTATGCCAGCCACCTTTCCATTACATGCAGAGTGTTCTTTTGGACAAGGGACATACTCAGTCCATACTGCTCCTGCCTGGAACCTGGATCTGGGGGAAAAAATGTTTTTCATAAGGTAAACCTACAATTGTTGAGCTTTTCTCCTTCATGTAAGACAGAATGGCACACTTACAGTCCTAAGAATGCCATGCTTCAGTCTGCTGCCCCTTCCTTTCATTCTTCCAACTGCTACTCCAAGAATGTGCTCACTCACTCAACTGGCACAGTTCTTACCCACCACAGGCTATCTACTGTTCCAATCTGCCTGCTAGTTCTGCCCAGGGTGTTTGCCCGCTCCCCAGTAGAACCTCTCCTCTGCTTCCTCAATGCTGCTGGCATTTCCTGCCAGCATTCCCACTGTTCAGGGTTTAATCAATATGCCCACAACAGTCATTTGCTAATACCTAGGAACTTCTGGCTGTTGGTGTACATTCTCTTTGTTTGACACCATCACTGGGAAGGTATCATAGGACACATGGAAATCCTTTTTGAATGTTTTGCCTGTTGTTGTTTTTAAAGAGGAAAATAATGACTATATAATATTCATATTAACTATAACAGAGGTCTGGATATCTGGAAATTCCAAATGTTAAAAATTCTGAATTCTGAATCCCAAGGGCAATAATTCTGAATCTGAATCTGAATCTGAATCTGAATATTGGTGTTATTGCACATCCCTACTTATCAGTACAGAATAAAATGCTACCACTTCTTTCTTTTTAAGAATACAGTTCCCTCTGAGTTCTCAAACCAGTGCAAGTGGTGTTCTGTGTGTGTGTGTGTTCTGAATTTATTACAGAGCAAAAAGATACAGTTAATTGTGGGTCCCTTGCTTTGGGGCACAATGACATTGGCCCCATCTTGTTACTTGGCAAAGCACCAGTGTCATGACTCATGAGCCTTCTTATTGTCCAGCTCCTGGCAATGGCTTTGCAGGGCCTGGGCAAAACCCTTTCCTCCTCCCAACCTCTGCCTTCCCCAACTTTGTGAGATTACAAGGGCCTACTATTGTTACTTCACAAGAATCCATGTTTTGGGACATGAAATTGCGAGAAATGGGATATTCCTTATCTACCAGCACTCGTCAACAGCACTTTGCTACTGTTCTTCCCTCTTCCTCCAGCCCCAATCATACTGTGAATATGATATCCTTCAGTGATTGCTTATCAGTCTTAGACATCATGTTTTGATTCAAGAACTAGGGTGACTAGTTGAATACATGTTTCAAGTCTAACAGGACAAGCTCCGTTATGGTCAAATCACACATTATGGGAAATGCAGATTGCCTGTGATTACATTTTCCCTTGAGACACCCAGTTGCTTCAAAACACCATGCATGAGCAATGAGACTTGCAGGTGAAGCCATGTTTACCTCCTAAAAACCAGTCAGAAAACAAAAGCAAGTTAATATGCAACAGAGGGTGTGAGGCAATCTCACGATACAATAAGCATACTTCCTCCCCCTTCTTCTGTACTGCTTCTAATAATGTGCTAACTGTGTTGTCTAGTTATGTCCCTAGATTTTCTTTCCTGCTCTGTCCTTCCTTTCCAGGCTAACATTATCACACTCTTGACAGTGATTTAAGTCATGAAACTATCTGTCTTACATCATTCCAGCCCAGCAGTTTGGAACCATTTGCACCTTCTTCTTTGGGAGAATCGAAGGAATTGGCAACATGAACACCCTGAAATATGTACTTCTTTCTCTTCTCCATGGGGAGTGTTCCTTGGAATGGGAAGCTATCTGCTTATTGATGCTGAAAGCTGGCAGCCATCACACAACGGATGGGAGCAAGTTTGCAGAGACAAATGTTTCATGCTCTTCTATGAACTCATCCACTTGGTTTGTATTAATGTGGAAAGGTTTCTTTGCTGCTCATGGAGTGTGTAATCAGTGCTCAGGCACAGGAGAATCCTTAATATACCCAAATAAAAGAAGGAATTGCCTGTCAGCTAGGAATCCTGTTCCCCATTACCAGATATAACAAAATCTTTCCAGGCAGTCTTATCTTCCATATTCATGCAGACAAAACTGCTCTACCTGCTGCAGAGTGGAAAAGCAGTCTTACAGATGGATAAACAGAATGCGGGATCCGGCCAGTGTTAATTCCTCTCAATATATAGAAGATCTCCAATACATTTGAAAATCTAATGTCATTTCCTAATATGTCTACAGTATTGTTATTGTTTCTTAATGCCTTTTTGCATTATGCTACCACCTCTGAAATATAATAGTTAGATATGCATAACATTTAAAGAGAGATACAGGGTAGCTTAGAAGATGCCACCTGTAAGAGTCCATCTTTCACATACATGCCAGTAGGCACCATAGAACATATACGGACAATCTTGACCTCTCTGTGTGTAGCCCAATGATTCTAAGTGCTCTTCTCTCCTTTCTTCACTGCCTATACAGTATGATCAATCATCATCTGGGTGGCAGGGAACCATTTTCCATTTCTGAGCAGTGAGACAACACCACTGTGTACTAGAGCTGGGAAATATTAACATTGATGCCAATGTATGTTGTTGTTATGTGCCATCAAGTCGCCTCTGACTTATGGCGACCCTATGAATGAGTGATCTCCAAAACGTCATGTACCCACCTGCCCTGCTCAGCTCTTGTAAACCCAAGCCTGTAAAAACCCTAATTCATTAATGCCCACATGTGAAGAGAAAAATAAATAAAACCAGATTCTTATAACAAGCATTAAATTGTGAGATTTTTTAAAAAAAATCAATTAAAATTACCAGAACAAATGTGCCAAAATGGCTACCAAATTACTCTAAAAACTCCGGAATGAAATAATGTAAAATGTTGATTATTGCTTTTTTTTTTCCCACGAGGTGATTGGTGTTTAACTGTTCCAGGGGAAAATTTTGAGTCCACTGAGCTCCAGTTAACACCTACATTAGAAAATCTTTCTTTATGTTATGAAAACAACCAACTAAAACCAAACCCTTTAAAAACACAGATCTGTGCCTTCCATTTAAAGAATGGAGAAATAGAGAGAAAGCTCCAAGTTAGCTGAGCGGACAAGGGATGAATTGGAGAGGAGGCTGCTGCAGTTAAAAGAAGAGGTGACAATGGCCAACGAAGCCTTGATGCGGTCTGAAGAAACAGCAGACTTGCTGGATGAGAAAGCTCAGATCACTGAAGAAGAAGTGAAGCTCTTGACTCAGAAAGCAGCCAAAGCAGAGCAGGAGATGCAAAGCAGCTACCATGTTCTCTAGACTCACAAAGAGAGTATGGCTTAATAAGAAGCTGACGGCATATACCAAGATCCAGGTCTATAGAGCCTGTGTCCTGAGTACACTCCTGTACTGACGTGAGTCCTGGACCCTTTGTGCACAGCAGGAGAGGAAGCTGAACACATTCCATATGTGTTGTCTCTGACGCATTTTTGGTATCACCTGGCAGGACAAAGTTCCAAATAGAGTAGTCCTAGAACGAGTTGGAATTTTTAGCATGTATACATTACTGAAACAGCAATGTCTACATTGGCTTGGGCCTGTCGTGAGAATGGCTGACGGTCGGATTCCAAAAGATCTCCTGTATGGACAATTAGTGCAGGGAAATCGCCCCAGAGGGAGACCACAGCTGTGATACAAGGATATCTGCAAGTGAGAGCGGAAGGCCTTAGGAATGGACCTCAACAGATGGGAAACCTTGACATCTGAGCATTCAGCCTGGAGGCAGGCGGTGCAGCATGGCCTCTCCCAATTTGAAGAGACCCTTGTCCAGCAGGCCGAGGCAAAGAGACAGGCCTGAAACCAGCAAAATCAGGGAGCTGGACAGGGGACAGATTGTATTTGTCTTCAGTGTGGAAGGGATTGTCACTCTCGAATTGGGCTTCTCAGCCACACTAGACGTTGTTCCAATACCTCTATTCAGAGCATTCTACCATAATCTCTCGATACTGAAGGATGCCTACACAGCTGAGCAGCCAAGATTTTGGAACATTGCCTTACTCCAAAGTATTTGTGGAACAGTCTACATCAAACCCTGATTTACCAAAAAAAAAAAAAAAAAAAAAAAAAAAAAAAAAAAAGTTTAAGCAGCAAACAGAAAGTTGCAACCAGAAATAACATACTTAGGAAACTGGCTGGGTCAGACACCCACAAACAATAAGAACAACAGTTTTGTCTCTGTGCTTCTCCACAGCAGAATATATTAGCATTGCATACCAGAAATCAGCACATGCCAAACAAATAGATGTAGCTCTTAATGAATCATGCAGGATTATTACTGGCTGCCTCAACCTATTCTCATTGAAAAAATATCTATTATTTGGTAGGCATTGCTCCTCCGGAAATATATCGAGAGGTGCTAGCAAATAATGAGCAAAATAAAGTAATACAGCACCAAACCCGTCCACTTCATGGATAGCAACCTCCTAGACAATGGCCAAAATTGAGAAGTTTTCTGCACACATCTCAAGCTCTAAATATTGAAACAGAAGAGGCTACACTAAATCTATGGAGAACAAAAACAACACACTTGTCAAATGGATAAATGCTGAAGAGTGTCTCCCACCAGGACAAGACTCTAGCTGGACCACTTGGAAGACACCTAATTGACTTTGAAGTGAAGTAGGAAGGTCAAAGAATAATCAAGTAAAATGGGGCTACTTGGATACAGGACAAATTTTCTGTGAGTGTGGAGAAATTCAATCAATGTGGCAAAAAGAGAGCAAAGTAGGCTGCTTATGTACTACCCCATAGTGCTTAAAGCATTCTCTGGACGGTTTACAAATTTTTTTTAGTATACAGGCTACACATTTATGTGTATAAATGCATACATTTATGTGTACACAATTTATGCCCCACTATATGTACTAAAGAAGATCTAGTATATGGCTGTGTTAACACTATTGAAGTAGCCTGCTTTTGATCAAAAATAGTCTAATCATTTTAATATTAGACTTTTTGTTTGAATTTTATTTATATTTTTCATATGCCCATACTTTTAACTGTGCAACACTTTGACAACAAATAAAGATTGGTGTTTAATAATTAAAACAACAAACTCTAAATCAATTGTTGAACATTTTACCAAATCTGGGATTAAACATAGATTTTAACAAATTATTTCCAAGCTTTGGTCTGAATCAAGATTGTTTAGAAGGGCAGAGTTTAAGACTTTCCATCTAAACAATACCTAGGTGTAGCTGTCTGGGCAATCACTAGCTGTTAATTTCACCAGCCAAACCATGGGGTGTTAGTGAATACCCCCTTGCAAAACCATGTGCGTAGCAATCTTATATGGGCACAACTCTGCACATAATATGTAGACTATTACACATATGGTAGAAACCAAGAGAATTCTGCTCTCTCATTTTATTTTATTTTTTTACTAGCAGCTTTTACCCTGTTTTCCGTGAGTACTTATTTTTATTGCACCCCTGCCTCTTCGGTCCTCTGGCTTCATCACTATCTATAAATTGCTTGCAGAAATATCTTCAAAACAGATTTCAGCTGACTGCGATCAGCAGACTAGACTTTCCCAGAATGGCAATATTCAGCCATCAACTGGGAGATGAGTCTTTATTTATATACCTTGTCATTTTGCTGGTGGCTTGTTTTGTTGGTTAATCACACAGGGTGCAATCAGATGGTGATTCACATTTTGGGCTGCTTTTGGAGTGGTCAGGAGTGATCTATTTTCTGGTGACAACATGACATACAGGCAATGATGAAGCAGCCCAACACTTATCTTTGGCTGTCTACACCTATTTGGACCACTGGCGGGGGCTACTTTGAGAGGGGGCAAGTAGGATCCCTCCACTCAAGGTCAATTTCCAGCAACTGTGATTGCTGGTGTCAAAACAAAGTGGGACCTCTGGGTGTTTCGTGTCACTTCCCAAGACATTTTTTTGTAGTATGCCACTTCCCAAGACATTTTTTTAAAATCCATCTTGCCCTCCCCCACCCCAACTCTCAGGCTCAGGTTGAGACAGGAGAGGATGCAGAAGGAGATTCCCTCCCACTTTAAAATCCAGCACAATGTTATTTGGGTGGCAAGCCAATGCAGTGCTATGCCACTTCCCAATAATTTTTTTTAATTCCCCCACTCTCCCTCAAAGTAACAGACAATAGAGTATGCAGCAGCATGGGGAATGAGAGGGAGGAATGGGCTAAATAAGGTCACTTTGAGGTGTGGTGTGGTTACTTGTCCCAAAATCAATGCTTGTGGGTGAATAAGGATCACTGTAAATGGCATACTGCAGCTTCAAGCGACCCTGTGTGGCCCAATGAAGCCTGGAATAACTTGACTGTCAAGTCATGCCCTGAGAAGCTTATTTTTCACAAAGAGAATTTGCCAAAACAATGTCTGTGTGTTTTATCTTATCACTCAGCTTCAGTAAGGGCTAGAGACTTACTCGGAATGGAAAGGAATCTTGGAATCTAGGGCAGCTAATGATCTAAACAGGCACTAGGTGGCATGGCTAAAATCTAGCTAAAATCCTACCAAGCAGGTCATATGAACCTACCTGCAGCTGCAAAGACCATGCTTCCTAGTCCCCTCTTATGGTAGCCACACAGTTCCATAATTTCCTCCTCCTGAATTTAATTTGGTCCTCTCTTTGGTGCTTTTTAAATGGATTCTTAAAAGCTTTGTATTCAATCAAAGTGTAATCTGATGTTCTTCAGTGGATTGTATTCAATGGCATCCAAGAAAAGGAAGTGGCCCCATTGATCCATAAGAATAAAACAAAATCCAAAATCAATAGATGAGCAGGGCCTGTGTTAGGGTAAATTATAAATCCACTAAATATGCAAGCATTTAAATTCTCCATAACTTTTAGTTAAGCTGCTGTTGTTACTTGCTTTCAAGTCGGAACTGACTTATAGCCGCCTTAACAGGGCTTTCAAGGTAAGAGAGATATTTAAGGAGTGGTTTTATTAGTTCTCCCCCAGTGAGTTAGTATGGCTGAGCAGGGATTCAAACCCTTGTCTTCAGAGTCTTAATCTGTCATTCTATCCACTATACCACATAGGTAGTGCCCTTCCCAAAAAAGGAAGGGCATGGAAATTGAAAAAAAAATGGATAGATGTTTTAACCCAAAATGGAGAGTGGGGCTTTTTAAATCTAACTGCAAATTGCCATGGTTTAATGTAACTGAATGCAGTTTAAGACTTCAATGCTTTTCTCTTTCCCCATTTTAAAAAACTGTCTTGCCCAATGAAGAATTCTGGAGAATTTGAAAGCTTCACCATTTTGTGAATGTATAGTACATCCTATAGACATATGGTCCACCTGTGGAATTGGGATTTTGTTTTTAAAGCATTATTTTTATTGCAATACTCTTTACCCTAATTCATATTTTGTAACAGTCTTGCAAGATTTGGCCCTGAATACGCAAAATAAATGGTCCTTCATGCACAATATAAATAAATAAAATAGGTGGATTGGTCTAATATGTACATTTGGATCATGAAAGGATCATCAGAACATAAGAAGAACCTTCCTAGATCTGACAAGAAGTCCATCTGCTCACAGTTAGGTTTCCTAAAACAGCCGGCCAGGTGTCTCTGGAAGGGTTACGAGCAAGTGACAAAGACAACAGCTTTCACTGAGAAGAGATTGAAAAGAATTCACCTTGGGACTCTTTAAATGCAAAGCATGTGTTCTCACAGTATGTCATGGCCCCTATGGCAGTGATGGTGAACCTTTTTGAGCCCAAGTGCCCAAACGGCAACAAAAAACCAACTTCTTTATTTCAAAGTGCCAACACTGCAATTAAACCTGAATACTGAGGTTTTAGTTTAAAAAAAACAACTGTCCCTGCACTGCAAGGGTTAAATGCTTGTGTGCCCCCCCCCCCCCGGGATGGTATTAACAGAGAAATACGTACCAGTCCTCCAATACCCCATCAGGCTAGACCGGTAATGGCCACCATTGCATCCTTCGACTGGACCACTGCACCAGCATAGGTGCATGCCGAAATCCAGGATCGGAGGACTGGTAAGTATTTCTCAATGGCAACTTACGGCTCGTGTGCCCACAGAGAGGGCTCTGCATGCCAGCTATGGCACGTGTGCCATAGGTTCGCCATCGCTGCCCTATGGGAATGCAGTGTTGGCTATCAACTTTTTGCTGAGGGAAAGACAATAAAGCAGTTCATACATGTTGAGATTTAATCTGCTGAAAGATGCTGTATCCCTGCACAGAATCTCAGACTTTACACAATTTGATATCACTGGTGTTCAGGCAAAGGGGTTGTAGTCTCCATATACCCACCTTTTTGATTAAGGGGGATTTTTATTAACCATGGGTTGTTGTGGCGGTTAAGTGGGCTCTGATGTTTAAATGATCTGCCATGCTGGGTTGGTTTTGTATGCATGTGTTTGTATTTAATTGTTTTAAACACTTAATTATTGATGGTTGCTTTACTCGTCTCAGAAAACTGTCAACTGCCTTACAAGTGGAAAAGATGGACATATTTTTTTTAAAAAATTAAAAAGACATTTTTATGTGCTATTTGAAATTGGGCCTTAAGCAGCTGGATACATGCAGACAGCCTAAGCCTCTGTGTGTCCAAATGTACCTCCAGTAATACTGACCAACACAATCAATGTTCAAACGGCTGGATAACTCAGTGCTTTAGGTATCTGGCTGTGGAGCCAGAGGCTGGAAGTTTGATTTCCCACTGTGCCTCCTTGACAAAGGGATGGACTCAATGGTCTATCGGGTCTCTCCCAACTCTGCAGTTCTCAGATGATAATGATGATGATGCAACAACTAACTATCTCTGAGGAAGTATTCTGGATAAATGCATGTGTAAAGCAAAACATAGTTTAGGCACAGTGCCCTTCAAATTCCATCAATTTGAAAGGAGGATTATGCATAGGCTTCTAGATCTCTCATTGAAAGAAATAGGTCTTCAGCTTAGGATGGGCCATGCAACAAATTTCAAATTGCATGTGTATGTGATGCCTGAAGGAGAAGAATGTTTCAAGCTATGTATTGTTCAAGCATTTATCCTTCTTTTATTGAGCTAGTTTTGTTGCTTGTTTGTCTCCAGGGAACAAAAACTTCAAAATGGATGTGGCTGTACATATTACTGGATCACATTTTCCTTTCAAGTGTATTGTATGCAAGATTTATGACACTCAATGGTTTTGACACACTCAAAACAAGATAGATTCCTTCACCATCTTTTTGTCTTGTACTGCTTTGCTATTCGTCCTGCTTTCATATTGACAGTCTCTTCCTGCTGTGCCTGTTTGTCATTCTCTCTAGACATACAGATATCACTGCATGATACTGGGATACACATATTTGAGCCCCACCAGTGTTGAGCCCTCCTGCCATTTGTTCAAGCAACAACAAGCAAATCTGAATTCTAATTTCAAGAGCTGAACACATAACCCTTGGAGAACTTCTCGTAGCTTTTTGGACTACAACGCCACTGTCTGTGCTGGCTCAAGAGTCTAAGAACTATAATCCAGAAAAATCACCCCTCCAAGTTCTACATGCAGTCAAAGCAGGGTCCAGTCCAACGTGCTGTCCATCACTGTCACTAAGGCATCTCTTGGGAAACCAAAAAGCAGAACATAAAGGGAATAGCTGTTTGTTGTTGCTGCTGCTGTTTTCCTGCACTTGGTGTTTAGAGGCATGCTTCCTTTGCATCTATGGGTATTTTGTGGCCATTATGATACAGGGCCATTAAAATGCACTGTTGACTGTGGAGATACTTGTTAGTTGGAATCCATTCTATTTTAACTAAATGGCGATGTTTTTTCCTACTGAAACAAATCAACCAAAACAACACATTTTCAGAATGAGTTTTATTTTCTGAGCTACACCAGTGCTGATCTTAATAGCGCATGATTATGTCCCATGCAACTAGATGCAGAGCTTGGGAAACTTCATTTTTTTGAACAATACCTCCCAGAAATGATCAGGTAGCACAGTGATTGCCCGTGCTGGCTGAGGTTCCTAGGAACTATCATCCCAAAATTAACTTCACCAAGCTCTAAATGGCAGAGAGGCATCTTATTGTTGGGAGATAGCCTTGCAACAGGGTCAGTCTGTTTGGCACAATTAGAAAGGCAAATTAAATGTGATGCTCCAGAACTGGAGCAGAAGAGCTGAGCTACTCCAAAATATTTTGGTGCTAGAGATCAGAGTACAAGATGATGTCCCTCTCACATTCTACATACATGGACTCCAGCAGGTGACAGTGATGGTCTCTCCTTAATGTTCTAGCTGCTGCTGCTGCTGCTGTTGTTGTGCTGAAAACCCGCTTGCTCTCCTCAGCTCTCTGCTTACACTTCTGCATGGGTATCAGTGCACCCTCAGGCACAGAACATGTGGAGGGCTGTGCAGGTGATGATCTACCAAGTGTTTTTCTTTCCCTGCCTTTGCTGTAAAGAACAGGTGAAGGATGGCTCAGATCCACCCATGCCTTACTCCACACACAGAAGACAATGAGACAAGTGACACCTACACCATTCAAATTGGTTTGCCAGCCCAGATGGAATGTTTTAATCAGACCTTCAATGATCACATTCCACACTGCCTGCTCTGTGGCCCATTTTAATACAAACAGCAGTATTTATAGAAATTGAGATATGTATTTTGATTTTCCACTAAACACTTTACACATCACACACACACACACACACACATTAAGATGCTGTTTCCATGCAACAACTGTTTTTCCTTTCACTCTTTTGTTTTCTTGTTATTTAATGCTTTCCTTTCTCTTCCTCACTACTGGTGTATTTTATGTAACCAATTCTTTCTCTGGCAAATTCTGGAGCAATAGGCTTGAACGCAGCACAGAAAAATCTGATGCCCGATGCCCAGAAGATAAAGTACAAAGCCGTTATCAGTTAGCTACTGTCAGGCTAAATTATAAATAAATGACTTAGTCCAGAGTGTTTATTAT
This sequence comes from Intellagama lesueurii, assembly GCA_037013535.1. Taxonomy (NCBI): domain Eukaryota; kingdom Metazoa; phylum Chordata; class Lepidosauria; order Squamata; family Agamidae; genus Intellagama; species Intellagama lesueurii. Next base: position 83,605,008 of record JBAJHW010000003.1, read on the forward strand.
CCAGCTTTAAAGCCATCAACTCAGCATGAAAATAATATTATATGGAGACAACTTCATAATCAGAAATGACCCCCCTCCCAATAACTGCAGATGGCCCTTGGGTGGGCAAATCCCATTTCCCTAACACCAAGATAGCAGGAATATATGCACATCTGTCTGCAACAGAAGAAGTGACGTGAGGCACATCGTCATATCAGATTGTGAAATGATAGCTCTGCCACACCACTGTCTAGCAGTGAAGACACTATATATAGTAGAGGCTCATTTATCCAAAAGGCCTGGGGGTGCTTCAGTGGCTGAAGACAGAAAAGAGAGTGAGTGATGCCATTTATGCAGAAATATATTCTGCATAATTGCAACACCGAGACTGAGGCATGCATTTGGATAGCATAGATATGTGGGGCAAGTGCAATAAGAATGATGGGCCCAAGACAGAACTGCTCGATAGCTCAGTGGTTTAGGTATCTGACTGCAGAGCCAGAGGCTGAGAGTTCAATCCCCCACTGTGTCTCCTTCTCAGAGGCTGGACTAGATGATCTCTAGAGTCCGTTCTAGCTCTACAGTCTGATCACCGGCTGGGATATAGTAACAATTTTATTCACATGATACATTTCATCTGCAGTATATGTGCCATGACCTGTCTTACTTGGGGACATGTGCCAGTTTTGTCCAACACCATTTTAGATTTCACTGGACCAAACCCTGGTCAAATCTTATGCATCCTATAGGCTCTGCAGGATTGGTCACGAGATAAAATTGTGGAATTTTGCAAATCTTCCAGGAAGCTTGGCCATCATGAGACTTTTTCCACAGGAGTTGTACTAAGCCTCTAGCTTGTCTGAAATTGGGGAGAGTTAAGGCAGAGCAGTTCCCCAAGATCTGAATAACTCGAGCCTGCAAGTGTTGGACTGCACATCTGAATGCAGATCCACACCTCAACCCTCACACTTGCAGGGAGCCAGTATGTCAAAGGAAACTGGTTTACTCTAATTTTATCTTTGGTGTTCTCAATATCTGATCATTGTTGTTATTGCTATGTGGGAGAGTATTCGAATATGCCATCATCTGCATTTTAACATAGTGTAAACCAAGTAAAAGCTGGCTGGTTAGCTCAGTGGTTTAGGTACCTAGCTGCAGAGCCAGAGGTTGCAAGTTTGATTCCCCACTGTGTCTCCTGTGAGTAGAGCTAGCCTGGGTGGCCTGGGCAAGCTGCGCAGTCCTAGGATGCCCTAGGATGCCCCAAGAAGGGAATGGTAAACCACTTTTCTGCGTTCTATACCTAGAAAACCCTGGAAAGGATTGCCATAAGTCATTAATAATTGCATTAATAGAATGCAATTATTATTATTATTATTATTAATCCCAGGAGAGCTACACCATATCCTTTTCCACAATGGGTTATCTACTTCACTTTCCTGATGGTGACTAGAATCTTAATGGGTTTTTTTTTCTGGAGTAAATACAATTACATAAACTGCTGTGGCAAATTATTACCCATCATCAAGTTGCTTCTTGTACTCTTCATGCATGCAAAGTCATGTGACTGTCATGTGATTAGGAATATAAGGAACTACTTGTTAACTAAGTCACCACTGCCGTTGCACTTACATAAGCATGAATAACCAACAGAATTCTGGCCACTTAGGAATTCTGTCCAGTGAGAATGCACATAAGGGTTTAGCAATGGTAGAACAAGGATGTGAATCTTTGCTTATTTCATACTGACTGGTGAGAATGAAAAATTCCAAAACCTTCCTTCCTTCTGGTTAAGACATTTGTGTAATGCATTTTTTTTTTCAGACTTGGAGACTTTGTGAAAAATTTGCAGAAGATTTTTTTTTTTAAACACAAACTCTTGCATTCTGACTAAAATAAAGTACAGCAGTTCACCATTTTTCAACAGGGTGTCTCGGTGTATCAGGACACCCTTTCCAGGTTGAGGACAACAACATTTGAGAGCGTCTGTTACGTCCTTATGACAGACCCAGATCCTTTCCTAGCTATTGAACAGACATGTCCGTCAGTGATACTTCTTCACTCACATGGTCACTAAAGGAATAAAACAGAGAGGAATGTATAATTCTATCCTGGGCCCTTGGCTGAGGAGGTTAGATATTTTTGAAGAATGAGGGGTTTTCCAGTTTGCAGATAAGCATCAGGCATCTGCAATGGACTTGCAAGCATCAGTGGAGATGAAAAGATCTCCATGCAAATAATGTAGTGTCTGTCACTATCATCAACATCATTATCAAACTGTTTAATCTAGTATCTGCCAAGTAAAGCTGATGCTGAAAAACCTTGGGGCTGAATTCAAAATAGAACTCGAAATGCAGCCTGTTCGTCTATAGAGAGGAAATGGGTAAGAAAACGGCTTTCCCAAAGGAAGGGCACTCCCTTCTAATCCTCCTGCACAGTCCATGAGTGATATGAAAGGAAGTTAGAAAAGTGTGCCCAGGATCCCTGCTACTAACACAGAGGGTAAGAGTGTAGGTGGGTGTGGTGTAGGAACATATATCCTTGCTTACCTTACCCTCAAGGGCATGAATGAGGAACCACCCCCTCCTCCTTGCTTGCGAATATGATGAGTTTTTGGATAAATAAAGCAATAAAACAATAAAGCAACAGAACAATAAAGCAAACCAGATGGGGTGACAGCTGCTTTATTTGATGGAGATTCACCTGTGTATAAGCCTTGGATGGTCTGTACGTGTCTTCCTTAACAATCAGTCAGCTATTCTGTGTTTGCCGTGTGCTTATGGAGACATTAGAAGAGCTTTTTCTCTTGCTCTGTGCAGGTCATGAGGAATCTCACAAGACTGCCAAATTCCTTGTTGACATGGTATGTGATGTCAAGACACCCCAAACCAATGAATACTGAACATGCAAGCAAGCAAGTTGGGGACACCACATTTCCAAAGCTGAGGATGCTGCACAGCACCTCACACCCCAAGTCATAGCCTTTCATTTCCCATATTTTCAGTTTTCTTTTTTCTCCCATTCTGGAAATGTACAAATTCATTCAAATATCTGAAGAAACCAGACAATAAGTTGGTTTAGGTCACCTCCAAATCAGCTTGGGGTGGGGCAGTTCTGATTTGTACAGCAAATCATTGAATACAAATTGGATCATGTGGTATCTACACACCCTTGTCGCTGGTAATAGGGAGAATGGCACAAAATCTTTGTAGTCAAGCTGGGCACTCCCATGGGTTGGGAAAGGCTACTAGAGGTGTGGAGAACTGTTGGGCTTATATCCCCATGGCTTCTCATTCTGCCAGCATTCAACTGGATCTTGGCCATCGTGTCTTCTGTAATTGGGATTAAAATTGGATTTAGCCCATAAAACAACAGCTCTAGCCTCTTCTATTTCCTGTGAAAGAATTTCAGGTGCTGCGGGAGCGGGAGGAGTAGAATTTGAAATGTCTGGAAGTAGAGTTTGGAAAAATTGCATTTTTGGATGACAATACAATTTCCAGGACACCTCCTCCCCCTCCCCCCCCCTCAGCCACTAGGATTCTGGGCACTGTAGTCTGAAAAATAATGTCTTCCAGCTCAGCCTAGAAGTGGGAAAGCTGCCACAAGCTGCAGCAGTAGACTATGTCAAGCTCTACAAATCAGTGGTCCAACACAGTATATGGCAACCATTAGCATGCATAAGTAGATAGGATGTGGTGTAAGATCATGGTGACCCAGTTCTATCCCCCTCCTTTCTAAGAGTGAAGTCAGACAATAAGTACAAACAACATTGTGGATGTGGGTATGAAAGGAAGGCTGAGGAAACAAGAGGGAGGCATGCTTAGGAGTACTTCATTTTTTACCATCCTATAAAAATGTATATTTGTAAATTAAAAACCAAAGAGGGTCAAAATAGTCCCCCAAGCCTGCCAAAGACTAAGTGTGCTCAGTGTGCTCAGGAATGTTGACTGTAAATGGGAGGGGAAAAGTGGAATTCTGTACAGAACACCCTAGTTGAGCCTGCTGCCTTGTATAACATCTGGAAGGAAGACAAGACTCGCCATCAGAATGCCTGAATAGGAACTCAGAGTTGCACTGGAGCTGCAAAGAGATGGGAGGACACAGAGATTTCAACCTTTCCTTGCAGGTCCAATTTGTTACCTTTTCATTTAAAATGCATCTCTGTCTGTCTTGAGTCAAGCTTTGCAAAACAGGCCTGTTATTAGGATATTTCTGCCAAGAAGAATGTGGCAAAAAAGGTAAATGTGACAATCTGTGTTCAGAAATTTCTGTTTCTGTAGTTTGAGCAGCACGATTGTCTTTATATAGCTGCATTTATTACGCACCCCTGGTGAGCTATATGAAGTAAAAACCTGGAATATTCACCCTAAAGCAGTTGCAAAAGAGATGTCCTCATTATATTTAAAACAGAATGGAAAAGCTTTATAGGAGGATTTTCTAATTTTAATCTGATGCCTCATTATAGAAGTCAGGAAAGCATTTGTTGTGGTTTAACCCCCTAGGACTTTGTGGCAATATTATTTTCTGTGCCTTCTCCTAAAGTCCACCAATGAAAATGAGGTACCTAGTACATTTGTAGATTGTGAGTCTTCCTAAACAAATGTTGTTGAATTCAGTAAACAGTGCATTTGCATTAAGAAATGGACTTGATGATTCATAGCTTTGCAGTTCTAAGATGATGATGATGATGATCAGCAGTGGTAATATTACTAATGTTGCCAAAATTAATGAAGTTCAAGTTGGTGTCATGCTAGAATTAAAAAGATACTTAGAGATGTCCTTTACACATTTTAACAAACCTTCTTTATTGGAAGTGAGAAAGAAGACTTCCAAAAAACCAACAACTTTACAAATCTTGCCCTTAAATGTTATGGTGGGGAATCTGCTGCTTTCTAGATGTTGTTCAACCACATCTCCTATTGTCTTTTTTCATTGGCCAAGCTAGCTGGTGCTAACTTATTTATCTAGAGTATTATGTCCAGTACTGAACACCACATTTTAAGAAGCATGCCAACAAACTGGAGCACATTCAGAGGAGGGCAACAACAATGATCAGGGGGCTGTAAATCAAACCCTATGAGGAAAGAATAAAAGAACTGGGCATGTGAAAAGGAGACTGAGGGGAGATTTTATAGCACTCTTTCAATACTTGAAAGGCAATCATTCAGAGGAGGGGCAGGATGATGTTCTCAATCATCCCAGGCTGTAATCCCATCCCCGTAATAATGGGCTCAAGCTACAGGAAGCCAACTTTAGGCTGAATATCTGGAAAAATTTCTTAACTATTAGAGCATTATGATAATGGAACCAATTACCTCAGGAGGTGGTGAACACTAGAGGCCTTAAAGAAAAAAGTGGACAACCATCTGTCATATTTGCTTTGATTTGGATTCCTGAATTGAGCAGGAGGTTGGACTTGATGGCCTTATAGGCCCCTTCCAACTCAATTATTCAATGATTCTATTTATTTTAATTTTTAATATTATTTCAATTTTTATTTCCATGTTGCCTTGCTCTGATTTGAGGGAGCCATGGCAGCTCACAAGTTGCAAAAAACAAACCAACAAACAAAAACCACAGAACAAACTAAAACTACAATATGGTAAGAGTTGGAGTCCAACAACATCTGAAGGACCACGGGTTTCCCACCCCTGCTCTATATATGTCTTTAATGTAACCTTTCCCATTGGCTGTGCTGGCTGGGCATGATGGGAGATGTAATGCAACAGATTTAGATGGCATCAGGTTGGGGGAGACTGCTTTTGTTCTTACCAGGGATGTGATGAGTACTTGAAAAATTTATAATTCTCACCAGTTTTCCAAGTCTTGTCATGTTGAGATGTCCTGCCAAGTCTTCCCCTTACACTATTGAGATTTCTCCACTTCCCATGGCAACAAGATCACTGCCTCCTTTCCCTCTTCCCTCCTTCAATTTGTCACTTGTTCTATGCTGAAAACGGCCAAATTCCACACAGTGTAATACCCTTTCCAGTGAGTCCTGCACCAAAACCTTTCCGTTTTGCACAGGGACTCTAAGAATCCTGAACAGCTTGGCATTTCTTCTGCCCTTTACAGGTAAATCTTGTGCAGGAGTGATTTCCATTCTGTGCAGAAATTGTTATAATCCTGTGCAGCTTTGCTTTCCCCCCCAGAAGAAGTGGCCGCAAAACTGCCAAGAAATCCCACAAGATTTCTTGCAAGACTTCTTGGTGGTGATGGGATCTCACCTACAGAAATCTTGCTGCAGCTAGAAAAGAGGGTCCCCCCTTAGTTTCCTACTAACAGTGATAGACTGCAAGATTTGCCTCCCTAGTACGGGCTAAATATTAAAAAAAAGTTAAATGTCTCCATTTATTACATGATATTTAATAATTATAGTAGCAGACATGGTGCAATCCTGAAAGCATTGACAGTATTGATACTGTCATTAGGTATATGCCCTGTCTTCAGACAAATATCCAAAAGGTGACTAAATCAGGGTATTTGTGGGATTCAGTGGTAACTGAAAAGATCCTTCATATCGCATCCAGCATTCATGGGGTTAAAAAGATAGTCAGTGGTTAGACTTGAGGAAAAGGGGAATTGAAAGTAACACAACAAACTGAGTTGATGGTACCAGTGGAGAAAGTGACAGCTGAGCTACCCCAATGAAGCCCAGCATGCCCCCTGGACTCTCCAAACACTGAGGCACTAGGGAGGGCTCGGTCTGAGGTCCCCTTGCAGCCACTTTGCCAAACATTTTGTAGAGTTGTAGGGCAAAAAGAAAGACTTGCACCACTGTTTAGAGAGCCTTTCTACATTCTGGAATATTCCTCTTGTATTTTGTTCTCTCACTCAGTTTAGTTTACAGAACTCTGATAACTGTGTGCCATCAAGACAATTCTGACTTATGGGGATCCATTCCAAGGTTTTCTAGGTAGAGAGTACTCAGAAGTAGATTACCATTCTCTTCTTCTTCTGGGGGAATCCTGAGACTATGCAGCTTGCCCAGGGCCACACAGGCTGGCTCTTCTGGGATGAACAGTGGGGAATGGAACTTCTACCTTCTGACTCCACAGACAGAAACATAACTGCTATGCAGCCAGCTCTTACTGTAATAGCATTACACTATTAGGATTGAGTGCTTGTGTGTGATTGTAGAAAGATGGTCGTAATATGGTCTGGGAGAATTGGGCTTGGATCCCTGTTTGACCATGGAAACTCACTGGTGCTGATAAAACCAACTCCTTAAATGTCTCACATCCCTTGAAAACCCTACTAAGGATGTGAGACATTTAAGGAGTGGTTTTAACAGCACTAGTGAGTTTCCATGGTCAAACAGGGATTCAAGCCCACGTCTCCCAGTCTTCCACTCTATCTATTACACCATGCTGGATCTCCATAGTGAATAGGTACATACGTACATACTAGGGTGATGCATTGCTCCTCCCAGGTCATAGATGTCTGCATCATTCCTCCCACACCTCAAATTATGATGTATATGTATATTCCAACAGATATCCAGAAATGCACAGATAATATCGGTCATCAGGACCCACTAAATTTCAGTGTCCCCTAACTGGTACAGGATGGGTCTGTTCAGCATTTAATGCCCTTTATACATGCACAGTTATTATGCGGTGGTATATGAGAGTAGTTTTAAAGCTATTGCCAGTTAGACTTGTCTGCCAAGGAACTTCATTGTGACTGGCATGGAATCTGTGTGCATTGCAAAGAATTCTGGGATATATTCCGGATATCCTCTCAGTTCAGAGTGCAGCACTATTGAGCCTGACCAAATCATCATTGATCTAGAACTATGGTTTTAAACTTTTAGTCCACCAAGTGTTTTGGAATTCGACTCCCAGAATCCCTTACCATTGACCACACAGTCTAAGGCAGTGGTTCCCAACCTTGAGTCCTCAAATGTTCTTGGACTTAAACTCCCAGAAGCCTTCACCACTAGCTGTGCTGGCCAGGATTTATGGGAGTTGTAGTCCAAGAACATCTGGGGACCCAAGGTTGGGAACCACTGGCCTAAAGCTTCTGGGAGATGAGGCCCAAAACATCTGGAATACCTTGTTGAGAACCATTGAACTCAACAGTCCCCTTTAGCATTATTTTGCAGAGATTTTGGGGTGGTTTTTTTCAATCAGTATTTGGTTGATGACATACAATAATTTGATAGATGACCATCCATGAGATTTTGTATCTGAAGATTGGCAAATAATAAAGAAAAGCCAATGAATGAACCGCATTTCAACTTGAATGTTGAGATCAAAACTACACATTAAAAAAAATTAATTTAAAATATCCTGACTCAAAATGTGAAATGCTAGGGGATGAAATATTTGGTAATATTACTTCACCTTTAAGATATCATTTAGCTCTTTGAAGGCAAAAAGATAGACATTGTTTGCATGCTATTTAACTCTTAGGGGTGCAAAATTGATTTTGGGAGAATTTATTATGAATATTAGTCAAAGTTATTCTTTTTTTCCCATGGTTATTAATCTGTCTGCATCCAAATACTAAACACATTTGAATTTTTTTTAATGCTGCCTTTCCCATTTAAAATGCTTTGGAATATTCTTCATTCAGATATGCAGTTTTTACTGTAACATAATGTTCTCCCATTAAGTAGTAATTTAATATTTTAAATGCTAATGTACACCTGATAGTCAGTGCAGATTGAGCTGAAAGTTCTTGGCATGTGCATGTTTTAAAAAGTATCATGAGGTGGAAAGGTTCAGATATATAGCGATGATGTGATATTCAGATCACACCCATGACCAGACCTTCTAAATTACGCTTTTACAATTACTGGCCTTCCAAGCATTAAGTGTGGGCAGCTGCTGCCAACATATTGGTTTCAGAAGGCAGAAAATGGAAATGAAACAGATCTTGTTATCTTATCAAGTTCCATTGATGTCCAAGCATGCAAGCTTCGGACTTACAAAGAACTACGCTTGGTTCTGCAAACATGAACATGTAACTTAAGAGCCTGATTACTTTTCTACCAACAGAACTCAGCACCACTGAAAGTACTGTCTCTAAGATATCTATTTTGATCTTCAAATTAGGTCAGTACTACACAAACCAAGGAATCCTTTCCTTTCATTCCACTCTGTGAAAGCCTGGAGTGAAAAATCTCTGAAGCCTAAAAGATTAGTTACATTTAGCAGAATTTAACAGCTTGCACTTAACACATGCAGACCCCCCCCCTCCCTGATCCAGAACAAAAGTCTATTCAAAAATCCACATTTTACATGCCCCTGTCTTTATCAGCACTTAGTAAATTCACTCAGTCCAATTAAAATTAATGGGATCCAAGCACAAAACATAAACTCTAGGATATACCCCCCTGCAGGGATGGGAAACATTACCTTTTGGACTACGTCTCCCAGAATCCCATGGTAGATATGGGATTCTGGGACTTGTCATAGTAATTATTTGAAGGAAAATATGGCACAGGAATGGGCAAAAGGCAGCCCTGCAGATGTTCTTGCATCTCCCAGCATCTCTTGCCATTGGCTTTGTTGACTAGGATGATGAGATCTGTAGCCTAACAATAATGGGGGAGTAGCACTGCTCTCCACCCTGATATACACATTTAGGCTTCAACTTGCATATTCTGAAGACCAAGAATTCTAGGTTTCTCAAATCCTTCTAAACCTGGGATGATGTTTTACAATCAGTACAAGGATTCTGTTTTATAACTGCTATGGAGAATCATCTCTGATTCCCAAAGAGCAGTGCGAAGCTCTTCTATTATTCAATTTTCCATAGACATTTTTATTTTACTGATGGAAATAAAGATAGATATATTCATATACCAAGAGGGCAACTCTGTGGTCTCTGGGGTGATATTCTGGGGCCATGGAATATCCTGGACTTCCCTGTCTATCGTAGGAAAAGTCTATGTTGCTGCTCCACCATGTTACTATTTTGAACTTTGGCTGGAGTGGTCTGAGATTGCATGAGAAAGGGAGATTGCGTGAGAAACAGAGAGATATGAAATCACCTTAAACATCAGTAGCACCAGCTCAAGATATCCCTTTTCTAGCACAAGAAAGAAAACCTTTATTGCCAAATCAACAGAACAGACCATAGTTTTATTCTTCGCTAGGAACAACATTTGCTTGTTTACTTGATTTTGGTAACCCTAGTGGAACTAAGCACCCATGAAACAACAAACCACCTCAAAGTTCTTGGTATTATATAGGAAAACCTCACAACATTATATTTTTGCTGGGGAAAATGCCTTTTACTGTAATAATTGCAGTCACAGATGGCTTGTGATCAGACTCCATCTCTGAGATTTGTGGGTGAAGTCCCCCTTCTCCACTAAAACCACAACTGCAGAAGGAATGAGAAAATCTGCAAGGAGCGGCAGATGACATCATCATTCCTGCCAATCCAAAAACTAAAATAATAAAAATTAAAGAATTGAGTGGGCTCCAAGCCTGCAAGTGTGACTCCACTACACCAGTGTCTTTATATCTTCCGGCCTGAAGAAAGTGAGCCAGCAGGGCATGCCACATATTCTCTCCTCAGCCTACCATAGGATTGATCTGTAGATTATATATGTGGAGTGCCACACAGGGCACAATCATTCTCCATAGGCAGTGTACAAAAATAGATAAAACATAACAGTGTACAAAATCATTGATGCAAATCACTATGTTTTCCCTTAAAACTTAGCAGGAGCAAGTAATTCACCACAAATGTTAATTCAAAAAAAGAATGAAATTTAAATAATAAGATTTGTTTTCTTTTAAAAATGACAAAGAGAAGGCCACACTTAATCCCTGAAGTCTATATCCTAGAAGGATGGAGCCGCCGCCACCACGTCACTGTTTTACCTACCACCTGTTGTTAACCTTGGAATCAGCATTTCCTCAACTATGTCTGCCAACTGTCTCACAGAGACCAGACCTATTCAGGCATTCTCCTCTATTGAAGTGCTACTTATAATAAAAGAAACAGAGGCAAGCACACTTACATTCCCTTTTCTCTTGTTATTATTGTCACCCTCTGTGTGAGGAGAATCCTCTGCAAAGGATCTCAGCATCACCTGTGGAGGCTCTCCTAAGACCCTAGAAGTACTACTCTGCACACATTTGCCTTCCTTGTGCACAGAAAATGACAAGAGCATCAAGGCACAAATGTGGTGCTCTTGACTTCCCTCTTTAGAGGTGCAGTTTACAGGACAGGAGGGATTTGGCCAGCACTAGTGTTGACCAACAAGATGGTTACACACAAGTAGCAGATGAATGGCTTATGCCCAGATTGTGTAACTTTCACTTTACTACCTGAACAGATGCCTGCAAATGATGGACAGGGAGTGACCAGAAGACAAAGGAAACATAAACCACTGAACACCACAGATAGTATTCAGGTATACCTAGGGAGCAAACTTGAGAAGCAAAACAATATACTTTATAGCCACTTTTCAAATGAAATAACAGGGGTGTAAAACAACACTCTAAAGAAGAAACCCTTTTGTTGTTCCCTGCCCTAAAAATCTCATGTGTTCAATTCTCCACTACATAACAAATAGTGAAATGGATTAATATTCAGCACATCATGCCTAGCATGGCCAAGCATAGCAAAGATCTTATTTGGGACAGGACAAGAAAACACTCCAAGTACCTGCGTGGGAGATACTGCACCCTCCATCCCTTCATAGACATATCATAGGCAGGGATTTACTGCTCAGTAAATCTGTACATCTCATCACCAGATCATTTACTCAGGAGTGGACTAATTAAAACCCAAAAGATATCCACTGACATATCTGATGTAAGCAATTAAAATGTACTAACTTTTAGCTGGATTCCAACAACCAATATATCCACGTGTTTCATTTGGATCTACTGCTATTTAGAAATGATTGGCTAATGATCTATAGTAATAGGTAAACACCACTTCAGTTCACAAAAACTTCCTTTAGCACAGAGCTTGGGAACATTAATTTGGGGGGCTGCGTCTGGAGTTCTAGGCCACACAAGTAACCTTTTTCAAGCTCTGCTTTAGCATACAATATTATTGATCTATCTCAACATTTTTGAGTCATCCTTACCAGTACCAAGGTAGGCTACAACTATAATACTGTAATAATGAAAAAAAGAAAACACAGAAATGCATAATGTTCAGGAAAACAAAGAAAAGAGCCAGATAGAATTTAAAAGAGACAAAATCAGCCAATTAGAATGCCTTTGCAAATAAAAGGAGTTTAAACTGGCACTGAACCAATAGCAGTATCAGTACCATTTGCACCTCGGCAGGGAAGGTATTTCACAGCCAGAGATCCAGAACCAAGAAGGCTGTCTCTCTGATTCAGAGGCAAGACTCTCCTGAAATTCTTTAGTTACAGGCAAACTAGTAGAGGGATTATACATAAACTAAATATAATCAAAGCACTATTCTTGACCATTGTTCTGTGTACATATGGGTCACTCTACTGCACTCCTTTAGATTTATGCAGTTAGCCACCTGTTGAAATTAACAAAGCTCCACAGAGTTAAGATAAGAGTCATCAGCAGCAGTGTAGCTAAGGGCCAGTTTACAGCTGCTCGTGCATAGTTTGATTACTGAACAGCTGGCACTGATTCACACATGTGTGATTATCACTTGAGAACTGCAGCATCCAGGGGCGCATGGGGCATCACATATCTAACATCACAGACAATACCTTCACATCAAGACAATTATTTTTGGCTAAGTATCACTTACACAGCATTTGGCAACTGTGCAGGGATCAGCTGTGTGTAATCAAACATAGCTATGGAACAGGTCTTGATGACTCACAACAGTATGTGTGAATTATTTCAGCTTTTATAAAGTATTTTATCTGAGGAACGATAAAGTCATATGACACCTACATGCGTCTGTGATGTTTGATCCGTGATAGACCCTTCACACATGCAGAATTCCTGTTTAATTGCTGAGAGGTGTGCATGTTTTTGACAGCATGGCCACCTAAGGGTCTAAACCTAGAGCACACTTTACCAACCTAGCACCTTCCAGATTTTTGGATTAGAACTCCCATTATCCCTATGTGGTTAGTGGTAAGGATGATGGAACTTGTAGTCTGGAATATCTGGAGGCCACAAGACTGAGGAATATTGATTGAGTGCAATTCACCTGATAATGTTCATGTACATTTATCTCACTTCTACTCCAAATCAAATTTCAGTGGATTCAGAAAGGCCTTACCTTTGAAATTCGGCCTTATTCTTGCATCATAACCTGATGTCCGTCCCATCAGTTTATCTAAGAAGTCTGAAGGAGACAGTGTCAGTGCAGGGGATTTTCCAGACCTCGAATCATGTTCTTTACAGAAAGTCATCCTGCAAAAATTATTAGCAACAATTAGCAATTATTTTTTCATTGTTCACATATCATTCCCACAGGTGAGATCTAATACAACATGTTGATCATAGGAGGAATACATTCTAGTTATATCAGTGCACTTTTCAAGTGTAGAAAAATCGGAACATCACAATTTCCATGAAGCAGGTAAAAATGTCAAAGGGTTTTAGTTCAATTTCAGCTTCTACTACATTATTTTCAAAGAATGTTTATCACTGCAGCTCATGATTTATGTCCAGCATAGTCCACCAGACCTATCTCTGCCTTACCTGTTACGCTGACAGAAGCTTTGAAAAACTGAATGGCAAAATTTATCATGCAGCATTTAAGAACCTTAGCTTTGTTAGTGGCCAGAACAATATAAAAACACTGAAACATTACAATTCTCATTATGCCTTAATTAAATGACTTGATTCTCCACCAATTCTGCCTACTTCCTCTGGAAAACAGAGATGTGAGGATTTTAATTTTGTATCAGCCCAGATGAAGCATGGATAATGGCCCTTTCCTGCAACATCCATATCAATTTTTATCCTATTAAGTGTTAATTGTGCTCTCATGCTTCCAGAGCTTTCTGCTTATAAAATCTTAGGCAACCCTCTACAAAACAAGTAAGAAGGCACACATGAAATGAAAAAATCTAAACCAGAAGGAAATTAATTCTATCATAAAGAACACTGTTTAACAGAGTTTGATATATTCCATCTTGCCAAAACTATATACCTTTAATCGACACCTTCTTAAATAAACCATCTAATACAGATTAGAAATAATATTCTGAAATAATCATAAAACAACTTTTTGCAATTTTCTTCTGCTATTTTAAAATGAGCGATAAAACCAATTAAATATGACAAGAGATCCCCAAAAGAAAAACAAATGGAAATGTATTTATTGTGAATCTATAACACATCAAGCTATACACGCATGCTTTATATGTTGCATGAAACTGAAAGTCTACAAATATTCCTGATTTCTTCACATTGAAGGAGCAACATGTTATAACTTCATCAACTTTTCTAATGTGTCACATCTGATTTTCATGTTAAATATTGCTACACAGGGCAACTCTTTAAAAAAATGACAAGGGGGAGGGGCTAGTGCTGCCTGATGAATAGATAGACTAAGCAGCAGTGGTTGAACAGTTATTATAGGCAGTAATAAACAGTTTACACTTGCTTAAAAACAAATTCAATAGCAACTTATTTCATATTTTGAGTTTCTTCTATACATTCTGTTTCCCATACATATACTATGTATCTTTCTCATCATATATTAAACAATTATATACCTAAAACTAAGCTACAGCACTGATTTTTCAATTTGACTCTCACCCACCCACTGTTCATGCAAAGTGTGCAATAATATGGCCTATGCATGTTGAGCACACCTAGAGATTTCCCATCAAGTAATTAGAATTTGCGGAACCAATGGTTTCTTTTTAGATTTTTTCCCACAAGCAAAGATCTGTCTCACTTGTGCAACATACATGAAATCATATCATTACCCATGTTAATCCAAAACAGTTGCCAACATCCATTCCCTTATTCATAGTCACTAACATGAAACACTATTGCTACATCATATATGAGTGGGTACTTAAATGGCATGGAAATTCCCTCCCTTTACCATCGTTTAACTACCTTTATTATGCATAGTGCAAGAAGATGGTTAACATGTTTTAAAGGAAAACTAATGCATTTTAAATGATCTTGAGTATTCTGTCTTCAGACACAAGCTGATTCCACTCCTACACAGCAAGGTGAGGGGATGCTTTAATGGATTTCAAAGGTACAGGGCAGGGATAATTCCACCAATGTGGACAAATATTTTCAATTTCATAATCTGCAAGCAATGGAATCTAAAGGAAACAATGTATATGAAACTTCAATATTACCTTATTTGCATATATATATATTTTTAAAAAAATTAATTCCTGGACAACAACTCTTTTCAAATGGAAAATCCCCTTGCTTTATACAAATTTTGGATGAAATATTTACAGAGTCAGCAAAACAAGTCAGGTTTATGGTGCGCTGTCCCTGTATAGTTTTAAATCCTTGCCCCTTGAAGGGAAGCTTACAGATCATTAATGATTTCACCTACCTGAAGTGGTGAGTTTCTAAGAAAAAGGCAAACAAGGCAGTCAAAATGTTCACCAGCTGTCGGTTCATTCCTTCTGTTTTCTCCGCTGAATGTGGAAAAAATATTCCAGAAACGATTCCAGTGGCAGTCAAAGGGGAGGGGTGATGAGTGTCAGAAAGTACTATATCTTGCCTAAATTCCCAGATCCAACAATAATTTATATTTCTTTAAAATCAGAAAGAAAAGACCTGCATTGGTATATACCAGTGATGGCAAAAAATCAAAAGTACCAGTTCTTGGAATCATGGTCAGGTTAAATCCAAGCTCATCCCAAGCAGCAAACAGAAAAGGCACAAAGCATCTGTGCTTCTTACCCAAGAACTGAATTCTCCCTCGAACCCCAATCCTTCTCTACCTTAACATCATGCAAATAGGTATAAGGCTGCCACGTTGGTCTGTCTTCAGGAGCGGGCTTTATTTCCCTGAAGGCTACAAATCGGTATTTGTAGCGAGCCTCGTGAAAACAGGGGGAGAGGCTGTTTGCCTTCCACCCTTTCCCTTATCAGCCACTTGTTAAATATAGGAAACGTACGATTGGTGATGGGCTACAAAAAAAAAAAAAAAAGCTACGCTCCCTGTGCCGGAATGAGAGAGCGAGCGAGCGAGCGAGAGAGAAAAGCGCGGCGGGGTGGGGTGGGGTGGGGGGACCGTGATCTTACACACTGACTATAAATTTCAGCACTTGGACAGCTCCGTGCTCAGCTTGTGCGCATGCTTCTGGCTCCATCAAACGTGACTGGAGTTCAGAGACGTTTGTTTCCTCCTCCAGAAACGGGGGCTGAACTCGTCCGTCAAAGTCTCTCCGTTGTGGCGGGGAGGGAGGTGGGGGTTTTTGAACTCCTTGTTCGCTCTAGAGCAGCGGCCGTGCGCTCCCGAGTGCGGCGGGGCTGAGGGAGATTCACGGTCATCCTGCAGCCGGGGGGGGGGGGGGCGAGGGGGTGGGCGGGATGCAAAGGGAGAAACAGTGATGGCGCGGAGGAGAGGAGGGGGCCAAGAGGAAGGGGGAAGGGGCAAAAAGCAATCGGGGTGGCAGTGGCGAAGCAAGAAAAGGAAATTAAAAAGAAGTCTGGAATTGTGATTCTGAAGGATCAATTATTCACATGCCTGCCTCTGCCACGACCGCTTCCAAAAGGGTTAAAGCTGGGAAGAGAGTAGGGAGCACCAGAGGGCTCTGGCTTCCCCGCGTGAGGAGAGCTACAGGAACTGCTTGCTTGCTTGCTGGCGCGGGACCCTGGGCTGCAGGGAAGACCAAAGGGCTGCCCAAGAGCGTCAGCTTGAGGACAGAGCAGCCTCGTTCATCAAGGGGAGGAGGTCTTTTCACGTCCCCTTCTCCTCTGTGGAACTTAAGCGTCTCTATCTTGCAGCTTGTTTACTTGAGTGAGGAGTAGAAAGCAAAGGGGAAGTAGACGGAGATCCTGGCTGGATACTAAGAGAGAAAATAAGTCTTTCCACCTCCTACAGCGGTTGAAGAGCACCCTATCTCTTCCTCCTCCTCCCCCTCTTCTTCTTCTTCATCAAATGCTAATCTGGTGAAAGGCCAAGGAAAGCAGGTCCTTCAAGGATGGAGTCACAGAGTGGAAGCAAAGGACACCCCCCCCCTTGTTCACACTGGTACCTTTTTGAAACCTGGAAATTTGCACACCCATGCTCATACTACATAACTTCCTTAGAACAGCTGAACTAGCTAACATGTTAGTGCAGTTAGACACATAGGGATATTGTAATTGGACATAGGGATCCAATAGAGGGCATCAACTATATCAATTCTAACTTAAGACCTCTATTAACCAAAAAGCCACAGGAGCCTTCCTCGGCCCCTCATAGAGGGGGATGGTATGACCAAGAATGTAGATTAGCCAAAAGGCATCTAGCTCATTTAACAAGGAAGACGAGGAAGATGCATTCAAATTCGAATCTGGAGGCGCTGGTTCGCTACTGCTCACTGTTGGTTGAAAGGCTTATTTATTTGGATCGCTTACTAAATCAGAACCCTAGATTTCCTGATATATTTGAAAACGGGCAGCATCTCTGTACTCAAGAGAGGGACAATTAGATTTTTGGCGCTCATATAGAGGTGGGAAGTTAATTTCATCTTTAACCAGCAAGTCAGTCTCTCCCGTTACTGATAACAAATGTCAGCCACATTTTAAAGTATTGCTTTATAGGGAGGGAATGACATTCCATAAACAAATGAAGAGCTCTTGCTTTATTGTGACTTTTCGCACTTGAAGATTCATTCAGGTGGGGGGGACATACAAGACTTTAGTAAATGGTATTTTCTAGCATAGTAAGGAATGCATCTTTACTGCCCAATCCAATTGATCCACACTGGGGAAGGAAGTCTTGTTTTTTTAAATGGACTCAGCTCTAGATAAGCTGAGCTTTTTCATCTCTGAGGAGTCAAGAATGGATCTCACTTGTGTATATTCGGGGTGGAGGTTTAGGTGCAAGAAAGGTGCCTAGATGTGACCATGTGTTGTGTGAAGATGGCAGGCCTTAATCTGTGGTCTGAATTTCCTTCCTTTGAGGGACCATGGTGCCAGCTTTTTTCCCCCTTTCCTTTTTTGGCTTTAAATAGAAGGGTGTTTATTTGCCTTTTGGGACCAATCAAATATTCATGTGGGTGTCTGAAGGTTTTTGAATTCCAGATACCTATTAAGAGTTACAGCTAATAATTCAGCTACAGATATTATAGAGTTTCCTATTACTTAATATTTCCTACAGTTGAATATACAGTATATTGGCACTTTACATGCTTTTCAGTGGAAAATCATCACACATGGTCCTAGCCTGCAGTTGCCCATGGAAGGCCGTCGTATCCATCAAATATGGGATGGTGTCTGGATAGCTCAAGATTAGGGGGAAATGAAGGAGCCGTTGACTCCTTGGCATAAGAACACTGTTGATCTGAGCTGTAACTAGCCATTTGGTTACACAGGGCAAATGGCACCATCTCTCTTCCACTTTGCCCTGAGGCATGAGCATGAGCCCCCATTTGAAAAAGCAGGAGGAGAATTTAGTATATTCTCAAAACAAAGAGAAAGTATATGCTTGAGAGAGACACACACACAGAGAGAGAGAGAGAGAGAGAGAGAGAGAATGAATGAATAGGGCCAGGAAGTGTTTCCCCCTGCCCCCCAACATTCCCTAGTCAATTCAGCTCTAGAATTCAATGCTTTCTAAATTTTGGTGACCCAAGGCAAAACCCTACTTACAGCATTGCTGATGATCCCCCATCAGACAGATTATACCCACCTTCCCTAACCTAGTGCTTTCTAGGTGTGTTGAGCTACCAGTATCATCATCATCATAAGTCAGAATGTAATCCAAAACATCTGGAGGACTCCAGATAGGGAGGAAGCTACTCTGTACTGTGAAAAGTTTTATTATAGAAAGTCTTGATCACTGGTGTAACGTGACATCATTTTAACTATAGAAACATATGTATGTCTATGCAGAAGAAAGATATATAGTGGTCAGTGAAGCTTGCCCCCAGGTAAGTGTGGGATTGGCTATCTAGTTCCAATTTTAATGTGTCTTTTTCCAATATAAACTCAGCACACATAATAGAATAAAGCATTTGTGTTCAGACCATGATATTCTGCTAGATTTGCATCTGATAAGTACCTTTTTTTCACTTAAGGATTTTGTAAGCCATTTTTAATAACATTTACCCTTTTAGCTGGCCAATCTTGCAACTACCCAACACAGGAGATTCTTCTTCCAGGAAAGACCAGAACTACAGATGCATCCCAGATGCAACTAACATAAATGATCCAGAAAGCTACCATGGTTGGTGGTACCGAGGGGACAAAGAGAATCAGCAGGGCTACACTCTGCCTGTTCATTTCCTGGCACAAGTCACCCAGCAGCTGGAATACCAGAGCTGTTTCTTGGATAAAAGCATGCCTGAAGGTGGGTTGGAAGACACCTAATATATTTTGATTGTTTTGTTTGCATTGGGTGAAACATAACCATTCCCCATAGGTCTGAACAATGTCAGTGATAGTTTAAATAATCCAAAAATTATACAAAATTTTGATATACAATGCACAGATGTCATGGCTTCAGACTAGAACACTGCATACACATAAGGGTTAGTGTTGTGACAAACAAACCTCCCTCAGTTTTGTTAGTGTTCCAGCTGTTCCCTGCCAGCTGTGTGATAAGCATAAGCAGATATATTGGAATGGTCACTTTGGGCAAAGAAATAGCTTGTTCTATGCTAGTGCAAGGGCACATGAGCCCTTCTGTCCTACACATCTGGTCTTAAAGGGTAGGGGTGGGGAATAGCCCGGACATTTTTTCTTTTACCATACTATCCTAAATTAGCATGATTTCATTTGGACACACACACACTGAGGGGAATATGAAAAGTTCAATTGAAAATCTTGGGATGCTGTCATGCTCTTCGTCACAGACAAGTAGCACCTCATACAAATAGTAGCCCAAGATGCAGAAGTGCACGCCTGTTTGCATAAACAGAGATTATCCAGTCAGCACAATGAGGCAAGCATAAGCATTGCTATGCCTATCCAGATGGCCCATCTTCTTTGTTGATTATGCTGTGTTTGTAGAATGCTGCTTCCATGTGCAAATCTTATTTGGACTAGGGCAATAGATGGCGTCCTGAATTAAAATATTCATTCAGAATATACGTAAGCCATGTATGCTCAAACATTACATCATCTTCCTCAATGATTATATGTTTTATTGCAGGACTGCAAGAGAATTACATGGTCATATATATTTGAGAAGAAGATCTATAATCAAAGGTATCTTTATCTGAGAAATATGTTACCAGTCTGAGAAACTGCTGGTACTCAGGAAATTAACAGGATGCCTGTCATATGAACAGCACAATCTTATGCATGTATAATTGGAACAACCAGTATGTTCAGTGGGACTTCTTGTTAGATGTGGTTTTATAGGATTCCAACCTATGGTTTGGGTCACTTACCTTTATCTACATGAATTTTAAGTTGTGACATTTCCAGGCAATTTATTCCTAGAAGTCTATAGACCAGTGATGGTGAACTTTTTTGCGCCCAAGTGCCCAAACTGCAACACAAAACCAACTTCTTTATTTCAAAGTGCCAACACTGCAATTAAACCTGAATACTGAGGTTTTAGTTTAGAAAAAACAACTGCCCCTGCACTGCAAGGGTTAAATGCTTGTGCCCCCCCCCCCCCGGGATGGTATTAACAGAGAAATACGTACCAGTCCTCCAATCCCCCATCAGGCTAGACCGGTAATGGCCACCATTGCATCCTTCCGCTGGACCACTGCACCAGTATAGGTGCATGCTGAAGTCCAGGATCGGAGGACTGGTAAGTATTTCCCGATGGCAACTTACGGCTCATGTGCCCACAGAGAGGGCTCTGCATGCCAGCTATGGCATGTGTGCCATAGGTTCGCCATCGCTGTTATAGACTGTAAGTAGAAGCATCTTGCTACCAAGAGTAGGGGACATGCTACCTACAGACAATTTTGCACTGCAACTCCTGGCACCCCTTATCAGTGTAACCAGTGACAAAGGAAAATGGGAGTTACAGTCCAGCAACACCTGGAGGATCATGGGTTCTCCACCCCATCCTAGACCATACCTTTAAACCTTCAAACTCAGAACAATATCAGGAAATTTAAAAAATACAAGTCTGGGAAGTAAACTCCTATTGAACTTGATGATACATATGTTACAGTATACCTATATAGGATTGTACACTTGTTGCTCTTACAATTGGAATAACTTGTGTTTTTTAACAAAACACACACACACATGTATATACAGTATATATTTAACAAATGCAATCTAGTCCAATTTTAAGAGCAACAGGTATACCATCCTATATAGGTTTACTGTAGCATGATATCTAGTACTCTCTTAAAGTAATTTGTTTGTTTGTTTATATCCTGTTTTTCTCCTTGAAAAGAACCCAAAGCGGTTTACATAATTAAAAAGACAATATTTAAAAGCTAAAAACAGTAGGTATACAAATATTTTAAAAATAATTTAACAAGTATTATATTAAAAGTGGTAATAAAATCAATATTAAAACACATTTAAAACAACAGAGCACAACAATCCATTTTAAAACCCCTCTCAAACCACCAATTATTAAGGGAAAGCCTGCCTGAAGAGAAAGATCTTTGCCTGCTTGCAGAAGGACAGCAAAGATGAGACTAGACTAGCTTCCTGTGGGGGGCAGTTCCAGAGCCTCGGAACAGCAACAGAGAAGGCCCCCCTCCCATGTCCCCACCAAGTGCATCTATCTATCTATCTATCTATCTATCTATCTATCTATCTATCTATCTATCTATCTATCTATCTATCTATCTATCTATCTATCTATCTATCTATCATCTATCTGTTGGCTTGTCAAAAATATTAAAGTAACAGGAACCTTTCTGAAAAAGTCTGAAAATTACACATTCTGTACATATGGTACAAATGGTATCACGATAATCCTCTGCATATTTATTAAGGTGGCTTGAGGGATGAAAGCTCTGTGAATTCCCATTTGACAGGACCTGAGCGTGAATCAAATAGTAGGCCCAAATGGAGTTGACCCTCTGCAGCACTGGGATTTACATAAGTGTTAATGCACTCAGCAATTGATTCAGTGGGTCTACTCTAGTTGGAACTAGCCACTGGATCTAGGCCTTGATCCACAGCTCCCACATTAATCTGTGGAGAGACAAACTATCTACGAGATTTCTGTCATCTCAGATTTTCTCAGATAGTTCCTGGCTCACCAATATACATATTTAAAATGCATATTTTGAAGGATAAGCAATTTACATTTTCATATGGATATTTTAAAAAAACCCTCAGATTAATATGGAAATGAGTTCAGCCAGACTTAGAAGGAATGCATGTAAAAATGGCATGAACCAAAAATAGATTGATTTATCTGTTGCTTGTGGGTAGCTCTTCTTTTTTTGTCTTGTTTGGCTTCCATCTATGGAGTGGAGAAGTGCCAGCTCATCCTTTAGCTCAGGCAGCAAACCATACACCTTGGTATGGTCCTGCTTCCATACTAACACTTACAGTGGAGCAAATTATAAGCTTGGCTGCTACCAATGGTAGTGGGAGCAATGAGGGTGAATAAATATCCGCTTTTAAATTATATATATTCTAAGTAATGTAACATCCCAGATCTGGCAGAACTTTCAATGGGATACAGTACGCAAGATGATAAAGCAATCTGTTGCTTATTTTAAGGAATGTTTTGATATACCTATAGTTGCCTATCTAGAATTAATTGGATTGGACCAAAATGGAGCCACCTGTCTTCCAAAACTCCTTTTGGAATAGCTTTTCCAAGTTTCAGAAAGGCTGCATGGCTATGTTAACCTGTATAAAGTTCTGGTTTATGCAAAATGCCATATGTTCAAACAACTAAGTCATCATAACTTTAGAAATCCCTGCAAGAGAATTACATTGGATCAAGTGATGAATGATACACAGCTACCATATGTACATGGCAGACTCTTGCACTTATGACCTAATGGATTCCCAACTGATTATTGCAAAGTGAGCAATTTACAATCAACCCTATTTTCCCGCTAGGGTCAATATGAACAAGGAGACCTGGTTACGATAAAGAGATGCAGGAGGAAGACTTACTGAGTGTGGTTCAAATGAGGAAAACAGCAAAATAACAAAATAGGAAAATGTAGCACATGGAGGTAATGGTATGATGAATGGAATTATGACAGTGCAGAGTCTGTGAAAGAACAGAGGAGAAATGAGGAAGGAGGTGAAGGAAAGGAAAACTGAGACTAGGATTTTTTATTTTATTTTATTTATTATTTTATTTTGACAAAGCTATGGGAGTTCTCTGGTGAAGGGAGACCACTCTTGGCATGGTAAAACTTGGAAAATTACCAAGAAAATGAATGTTTTAACATATTTCTTTACATCTTCATTGTGGCATACAGGGCACCTGTATTTTCAGTATATTGAAGTTTGACATATTCAAGCTAGGTATATTTTTGTTAAGTAAATATGGATGATGAGGAAACTTATAGAACCAACAAGAGCAGACTTATATCCACCAATATTTTTGCACAACAAAAGCTCCGATGTACTCCTAGCCACACATTTTTAGAGACAGCACAAGGATACCACTTTTCTTGCACAAACAGTTGTGCAAGAGGTTGTCTTCTTGTGCAACAGTGTCATCCAGTAACAACTGCGTTCGTGAAGATTTTCAGTTTGCTTTTGTTACACTGAATGTAAGTGTTGATCTCTGTCAAAAGTACTTTAGGGAAAAATCTACGCCGTGCTCACTGCCCAAGATCTAATACTAAATTTGTGGCAAGTAATGTGGGAAAGACATTTTAGATACAGCATCTTGAACATCTTTTGGAGATGGATTTGGAGAAAAGTTCCTTCCAAGATATTGTGTTTACATCTAAAAGAGATCCTATACACACATCCCTCAGTGATATAGTTTAAGCACCATAGTATGAAACTCAAACATAAACATTCAAATCAAAGTTTGTATATTAACTGCCCAATAAATGCTTAATTGCAAGCCACAAGAGCACTCGGATAATTTAAATTAACAAACAGCAAATAGCAAGTATAGTAAAACATGTGGCAGAACTGAAGGTAATTCGACATGACAGTTAGGGATAAAAAGCATTCAAAGTTGCTTGCTTCCTGAACTGTATGTTAAAACATGTAATTGAGCACAATGATCTAGAATTACTATCAGTTCATCCACCCAGCACTGGGAAGGAAAAAACAAAACAGCGCAAAAGCATTAAGTTCAATTCAGTTTGCAAGGACATTGAAGTCACACTGTGTAATAAATCCCAGAGAAACTCTGCACTAGCATGTTGGTACTGTTGGGCAGATGCCAGAACTGCTGTCATTGGAGCTAGACTATGGAAGACAGGTCCACCTTCAAAACTGCAAGTCAAGTAACAATCATGCTCCACAGGTGAACTCACCTGTCTCTGCTGTCTGCAGAACTCATACCATTTGGTTCGCTTGCCTCCAGCCTTTGTCTCTGACACCTTCCATTTGCTACCACACATTCTTACTCAGTGACAAGTCTATGCAAGAGCACTAGTTCCAGGTGCTCTTGTAGAGGCTGTATTTGGAAAGTGAGAAGGAGCTAGGAATAGGGGGCCAGAGAGGGAGTGGGTGGCAGAAGAAAGCACCTGTCCAGAAGGTTCCAGGTGCATTTGGCACTGGGTGGTGTAGGGGTTGTTGTTGTTTAGTCGTGTCCGACTCTTCGTGACCCCATGGACCAGAGCACGCCAGGCCCTCCTGTCTTCCACTGCCTCCCGGAGTTGGGTCAGATTCATGTTGGTAGCTTCGATGACACTGTCCAACCATCTTGTCCTCTGTCGTCCCCTTCTCCTCTTGCCTTCACACTTTCCCAACATCAGGGTCTTTTCCAGGGAGTCTTCTCTTCTCATGAGATGGCCAAAGTATTGGTGCCTCAGCTTCAGGATCTGTCCTTCCAGGGAGCACTCAGGGTTGATTTCCTTCAGAATGGATAGGTTTGTTCTCCTTGCAGTCCAGGGGACTCTCAAGAGTCTCCTCCAGCACCACAATTCAAAAGCATCAATTCTTTGACGGTCAGCCTTCTTTATGGTCCAGCTCTCACTTCCATACATCGCTACTGGAAAAACCATAGCTTTGACTATGCGGACCTTTGTCGGCAAGGTGATGTCTCTGCTTTTTAAGTTGCCGTCCAGGTTTGTCATCGCTTTCCTCCCAAGAAGCAGGCGTCTTTTAATTTCGTGGCTGCTGTCATCATCTGCAGTGATCATGGAGCCCAAGAAAGTAAAATCTGTCACTGCCTCCATATCTTCCCCTTCTATTTGTCAGGAGGTGATGGGACCAGTGGCCATGATCTTGGTTTTTTTGATGTTGAGCTTCAGACCATTTTTTGCGCTCTCCTCTTTCACCCTCACTAAGAGGTTCTTTAATTCCTCCTCACTTTCTGCCATCAGAGTGGTATTATCTGCATATCTGAGGTTGTTGATATTTCTTCCGGCAATCTTAATTCCGGTTTGGGATTCATCCAGTCCAGCCTTCCGCATGATGTATTCTGCATAGAAGTTAAATAAGCAGGGGGACAATATACAGCCTTGTCGTACTCCTTTCCCAATTCTGAACCAATCAGTTGTTCCATATCCAGTTCTAATTGTTGCTTCCTGTCCCACATATAGATTTCTCAGGAGATAGATAAGGTGGTCAGGCACTCCCATTTCTTTAAGGGCTTTCCATAATTTGCTGTGGTCCACACAGTCAAAGGTTTTTGCGTAGTCAATGAAGCAGAAGTAGATGTTTTTCTGGAACTCTCTGGCTTTCTCCATAATCCAGCGCATGTTAGCAATTTGGTCTCTGGTTCCTCTGCCCCTTCGAAATCCAGCTTGTACTTCTGGGAGTTCTCGGTCCACATACTGCTGAAGCCTACCTTGTAGGATTTTGAGCATAACCTTGCTAGCGTGTGAAATGAGTGCAATTGTACGGTAGTTGGAGCATTCTTTGGCACTGCCCTTCTTTGGGATTGGGATGTAGACTGATCTTTTCCAATCCTCTGGCCACTGCTGAGTTTTCCAAACTTGCTGGCATATTGAGTGTAGCACCTTAACAGCGTCATCTTTTAAGATTTTAAATAGTTCCACTGGAATGCCATCACCTCCACTGGCCTTGTTGTTAGCCGTGCTTTCTAAGGCCCATTTGACTTCACTCTCCAAGATGTCTGGCTCAAGGTCAGCAACCACACTATCTGGGTTGTCCGGGACATCCAGATCTTTCTGGTATAATTCCTCTGTGTATTCTTGCCACCTCTTCTTGATGTCTTCTGCTTCTGTGAGGTCCCTACCATTTTTGTCCTTTATCATGTCCATCTTTGCACAAAATGTTCCTTTAATATCTCCAATTTTCTTGAACAGATCTCTGGTTTTACCCTTTCTTTTATTTTCCTCTATTTCTTTGCACCGTTCATTTAAGAAGGCCCTCTTGTCTCTCCTTGCTATACTTTGGAAGTCTGCATTCAGTTTTCTGTAACTTTCCCTATCTCCCTTGCATTTTATTTCCCTTCTCTTCTCTGCTATTTGTAAGGCCTCATTGGACAGCCACTTTGCTTTCTTGCATTTCCTTTTCTTTGGGATGGTTTTTGTTGCTGCCTCCTGTACAATGTTACGAGCCTCCATCCATAGTGGATGGGAGAGGGAGTGGGTGGCAGAAGAAAGCACCTGTCCAGAAGGTTCCAGGTGCATTTGGCACTGGGTGGTGTAGGGGTAGCTTTCCACAAAATTGTGGGGTGAGGGGGCAATCTCCTATTCTGTTCACAAGTCAGCCATGAATTTGCATATGACAGACTGAATGAGCACACTTATTAGAGGAACAGAGAAGCTATGTAAAGACCAAGCTGCTGGTAAGGAGGAGGTGTTCAACTTAGTTCACAGGACTTCTGCATTCACCATTAACTATAGAAAAATGAGGCAGGGCTGAGAAATGAGAGCAGCTGTTATTTCAACCTTCTGCCTCTTACTGTGACCCCACTCCAGTTTGCATCCTACATGTCTGCAATTGTTACTGCCCAAAAAATGATCCAATCTGTTTTCAGAAATCACTTTTTAGCAATAAAAATTGCAGGCACAAGACACTCAATCTGGATGAGGACCACAGCAGCAAACAAGGGGTTTGTGCTACCTTATCCTCATAGAGTCTCAATCTAGATTGGTCAACTGTGTTTATTCTAGAGAGCAGTGGTTCCCAACCTTGGGTCTGCAGATATTCTTGGACTAGCTTTGCTCGCCATGATTTCTGGGAGATGTAGTCCAAGAACTTCTGGGGACTCAAGGTTGGGAACCACTGTTCTAGAGGAAGAGGAAGAGAAAAAGATGTCTAGCTAAGTCTTTAAAGCATTGTCTTTAAAGCATTCTGTGTATGCTCTTGAAGTACGGTATTTTTCCATTTATAACATGTCCCCGTTTATAAGACGCCCCCCCCCCCACTTTTCTAACCCAAAAATTAAGAAAACATAGCTTTGAGTATTCAGCCTCTGGGCTCAGAACGCTCAGACATTAGGAGTCCCTGTTGAACCTGAGCACTGCCTACAGGCTCCACCTCCAAGGAGGTGTGTTCCAATTGGTTTGTTCAGCATCAGCTGACATCAGTTCCATAAGGCTCGTGACTGGAGGAAGCTAAGTCTCCTGACTCAAGGAAGCCTGTTTACAGAGGCAAGGTACAGGCTGTTTTGTTTTCTCCTCAGCTACCTCAGCTTACTTCTGTGTAAAAGACGCCCCTCAATTTTTACTGTAATGATTTTAGGAAAAAGTAGCGTCTTATACACGGAAATTTTTTCCAAGTTTTCTTCACAGATTCCCATTCTTGGCAATGTTATTACAAATAAACATGTTCCACTGAGTTGCATTTACTGTATTTATTAGGAGAGACCCTAGTCCTGTCTTTGCAGAAACTGCATAGCTTTGATACCTAAATTGGTATTCTAATAGCTAAGCATTTGGTTTTAATATTTCTCATTCAAGATTAGAAGGGCTAAATGATGGAAATCCTAGCAGAAAGGAACTGCACAAGAGAGCTGTCTAATGTATGACTGATTATGTAGCTAACAAAGAGTACTTTTGTTATCATGCCATTAAGATAATTTACCAAGTGAATATTGGACTCCAAAACGTACAGTATCTACAGAAAAACTCTGTCACAGCTCTCGATTTCATTTTCACTGATAACTTTGATTCAGATGGCTTGCATTCATTGCTTGATGGCTTGCATAGAATCATATAATTGCCAAACTGAAGGGACGGAAATAGTGACTGAAAGTCATCTGGTCCAATTGATCAAGACTCTAGTAGATCCATCCAGCATGCTTGGCTACTGGGATATGATCTGGGGCAGTGGTTCTCAACCTTGGGTCCCAAGATATGCTTCAACTAAAACTCCCAGAAACCTTCATGACATCTGCAAATTTGGGGAAATTGTTTATTATTGTTGTTAATTAAGGCTTTTTTTAAAAAAAAAAAACAATAACAACAATAATAAACAATTTCCCCAAATTTGCAGATTTCATGATTTAAGGAAAGAACTTGAATGTACAAGGTAATGAAACTGTCAGTTTCGCCCATCCAGATAGAGAGCTTTATGCCTCTGTTTCTTTGAAACCTGTGTTTGAATCCTGGGTATCCTGCATTAGGGTTATAACCCCCCTTTTTTTCTTCACAGGCTCCTCATCTTTAACAAGTATCGAGTAGGTAGGTACATCATGCTCTTCCGCATTACTGAAAAAAATAGCTGCACCTCTTGAATTTGGCCCTTGCCAAATTGTGGCGAACTTTGATTGTTTTGTTTGGATAAGAACTTGCCAGCATTCACAGTTTCTCCCAATAAATTCAATGGAAGAAAGTTGAGTGTTAATTACTGACATATGAAAGAAAGCATAGCTGACTGACCTGTGCCCCCTTAGTTTAATGTAATCAGTTTATACAATTGTACAGTAGAACCACAAAATAGGTGCAATGAAGGAAGTAGGAAAACTATCAAAATGGATCATACGTAAAGTTAGCCCAGCACTGAAAGCAGCAAAGCTCCTTAAAGTTTGACTCCAACATTCAACTGTTGTCCTTCCTGGCTGCCTTCACAAGACAAATTCCTGCTATAGCCATCATCGAAATTCCTAGCATAATAATATGGGGTTGCAGCTCCAGCAGGATCTAGCTGATTACCAAAGTAAACTATACTGGCAAGATGTCACGGCAGGGAGCTGCTCTCTACTATCAATAGAAGAAACTATTGATAGTAGAGAGCAGCTCCCTGGAAACTTCTCACTGGGAACTTCTCACTGATCACCCACAAAATGGAGGAAGGAGGTGGGAATTGCAGGCATTATGGCTTAAAGCAACTGTCTTTTTTCTGCCCACTGAAAACATGTCACTGTTGAATAAATAACTACCACAACATTATAGACATCTTTTCCTGGACCCTGAGGCTTGTTTTAAATATTACTGTTATTTGCTTAGGCCTCTGCTCAGGCCCTAAGGTATGATGTGATTTATGTACTGTCTTTCTCCCAACAAAGGAACCCAAGACTGCTTACAAATTACTAAGAAATATATGCAAATAAAATAATAATAAATTACTATAGTAAAATATTATTACATATGTGCCAATATTTTTTAAAAAATCATTTATTTGGAAATAATTTATAACCAGTTAAAATGTATCACAGAAGAAAGATATACTGCACCCCCCACACACACAAAAACCCCCTTTCTGACCTGACCATTCAGTTATCAAAAACTTGCTTGAAGAGAGATTTGCCTGTCAGTGGAAGGATAATACGGAAGGAACTACCTCACAAGCCAGGGATTTCTATAGCCTAGGAGAAAGAGTTCACTCACATGTATGACAGTGCCTCCAAGTCTCATCCCACAGAGGTGATCCAGAATGATCCAGTCCAGCAGAACCAACAGGGATAACACATTCTGCCTAGTTTCTAGTGCACATCATCCCTCAAGGTGATGAAAGCTATCTCAGTCTCATAACCAGGTCTGAAGTCAGACTAAAATGGGTCTAGATAATCTATACCAGTGGTCCCCAACCTTGGGCCTCCAGATATTCTTGGACTACAACTCCCAGAAGCCTTCACCACCACCTCTGCTGACCAGGATTTCTGGGAGTTGAAGTCCAAGAACATCTGGAGGCCCAAGGTTGGGGACCACTGATCTATACCATCCAGAAACCCCAGGAGCTGAGACACTACCACACATTCTAGTACCTTGCCTTAAAAAAAGTATTGGAGACTGGACACTAAATATCTAGTATACTGAAACTCAAAGAGGGCTTTTTCAATAAAGGCCTTACAACTTCCTCTTTTAAGCTGGGAGGCATCCTTACCCATCCAGCTATGCATGAAAAAGAAGAAAACATGGCACCTCACCAACTGATCCAAGTCAAAGAGCAGAAGGACTTAAAGCAGCCAAATTATTTTGGCAGATGAAGTAGAATATCTCACATGGATCTCTCTCAATTTCTGTGGCAGTAAAATTGCAACAGTTTAAAAAAATCTAATTGTGTTAACAATTTGTTAGCTTTCGTGAAATTAAAAAGCTTCCATCTGAGGTGACTG
This sequence comes from Intellagama lesueurii, assembly GCA_037013535.1. Lineage (NCBI taxonomy): Eukaryota > Metazoa > Chordata > Lepidosauria > Squamata > Agamidae > Intellagama > Intellagama lesueurii. The sequence goes on from JBAJHW010000003.1 coordinate 83,635,611, forward strand.
CCTCAGTTTTTCTATCATGACTTATCATGAAGGGAATCTCTAGTTTTTTGGGACCCTTCTATCTATCTATCTATCTATCTATCTATCTATCTATCTATCTATCTATCTATCTATCTATCTATCTATCTATCTATCTATCTATCTATCTATCTATCTATCTATCTGTCTGTCTGTCTGTCTGTCTGTCTCTCTCTCTCTCTCTCTCTCTCTCTCTCTCTCTCTCTCTCAAATATTGTTACCCTGCTGTTCTCTTAGAAAAGACCCAAGGCAGCTTACATTGTTAAAACAGAATATTAAAACAGTGAATTATTCAAATATTAATCAAATTAATAACACATTAAGAGTGTTCAGTAAAGCATTACTAAAACAGATTTAAAAGCAACACACTGCAAACTATCTTCTTTTTGCATCACAGAAACTGGTACTGTGTGGTCCCTTCTGGGGCCACAACTAGAATATCAGAAAAAGCCCAGGGTATGTGGGACATATCCCAGGCACACTGTGGACTGAGAAGGGGTGGATGACCCTCAAATGGTGAGGGGAGGCGGCCCATAAAGAAAACGACGCTGTGGCTTGCTTCCATGTCAACATAAGCCTTCCCAGGAAATGCGTAAATGTGGCATGGAGAGAAATGACACCATGTCTTTGGAGAGGACGTTGTTTGCTTTTTAGGTTTCTACTGTCCAGAAGTTCTTTTTTAAAAAAACACCTGATTCCCACAGATGATTGAATATCACCTACAAGTGTGATGTGCAATGGATGTTTCACATAATCACTGACATCTTTACCTCTTTGCATGCCATATCATTGGAGATATGCTCCAGCTACAGTAAGACGGAGGCCTCCGGTGAAGTGCCCTCTAAGGAGGTGTGTGTGGTACATTTGAAACAGTGGGAAGCCCAAATACGGGAAGCATTAGCAGGAGGGGGAGAAACCGTATGCTGTAACAGAACCACACTGCATTTTCAGTGCTGGTTTCCCAGCCACCTCTCACTGTCACTAAGTAGGCCAGAGCCTGGAAGAAAAGAGAGAAGAGGTGGCCTGAAGCTGGTGCTCTAAATTGTGGGCTCTGCTGGGTCCTGGAGGCCTCTTGAGCATTCCAGATTATGATGCTCAACCTGCCTTTCACTGCTGCCTTGAGTGATCTGACAAATCCTGTTAATTTCCCTTCTGTTTTCTACACACCTCACCAGGCAATTGGTTGACTGAGGAAGGACAGCTATCACCAGACATTGCAACCAAATGTGAGATCTGTGCATTTCCCCAAGAAACATTTGCATTGGTTAATATGTTTATTGACAGCCTGCTGTTCCCCCAGATAACAAATTACCAAACAGCCAGCATTTGCATCAATTAGTCGCCAGCCAATGCCCCCCTCCAACTCCTGTAAGTCATTGCTTTGCTGTTAAGTGTCATTTATTCCTTTTCTTTTTTTTCCCCCCCTTCTCCCCCGCCCCTTCCCTCTGCTAGACAAGGTCACATATTTCATGAGGATGTGCACATATGCAATTAGGAGAATATAAATTATTTATCACTACCAAGGCTAAGGAGGTGAAGATTTGCTGAGCATTTCCAATCCATTGTGTTCGTGTCAGTTTTTCCTTATTTGGACACCTTTGTCTCTTGGAAAGTTCCCAAGTCTAATTTGGCATTACTTCCTGTCACTCCAGTTTACAAGACAATCAAAGCTCAGTATAAGCAGATAGATCTTTCAAATCCTACTGGCTCCAAGGCATTCACAGACAGTGTCCAAAACCTTGTTGCTTAGCACAGTAAATCACAGTTGAGTAGGCCCATTGATCAATGGAGATTTGATGAGTCATCTCTTCTGTGAGCCCCATTGATTCAAATGGGCCTACTCTGACTGTCACTTACTTTTTATAGCACATTTCAGTGCAATTTACTATGCTAAGCTGCAGGATTTTGGAAGGTGAGTTTCAGCATTGGTCCAGATACTGTAATTTTTCCACTCCACTTCAGGCCCTGTTAAGGTTGACCAAAACCACACCATGGGCAGGATATGTAGCAAGTCCAAAGGGCAGGATCAAGGATTGGCATCGGGAGGCACCATCCAAGATTGACATCCCTGCAGGGGTCTACTGCCAGGTCCTGGAGCCTTCTGGCCTTGCTGATCCTCCTCCACAACATTACTGCCTGGTCCCCTACCCTCTCCAGGCATGCAGTTGTAACCAAAGAATGAGGAGATGCATCAGCATTGTCTCAACTTGCTTTGTGTTATTCCTCTCTTGCTTTCTCCTTATCAGACACTTCCAGTGAAAGAGAGAAATACTTCCAAGAGGAGGAAGTATTTGAGATGTTACTAGTGGCTCCAAAATCAGCAGTCCTTTGAGGTTCCACTGATGAAAAAGAACATAACCATTAAAATCATTGGCTGCAGTTCATTAATACATGGAATTTCACCGACCTTCCCATTCCCATGAACAGCCTTAGAAAATCCACAGTTAGTCACATGGCTTCATGCTGCTCAATCACATCCTTCTGATCTACTAAAAAATATGTCAGATTTATTTAAATGTTTCTAATACTGGTCATTGACTTTCTCCTGACATATCTGTTAGCAAGTAGATACAGTTGAATTAATATTATTAAGAGAGTCAACAGTGTATGAATAGTACTCCTTGATAATAGTTTAAACATATTTGGAGAATATATCATAAGGAATTCAGTAGTAAAGAATGCATAGAGAAGGTTCCTGGTGCAGTCCCTTCGTAAGGAGGAAGAGGCACTGGTATCTCACCATAGATGGTGGGAGCAATTCCCAGCCACTGAACAGAATACTGAACTGAGCTAATCATCTGACTCAATATAAAGTAGATTCATAAGTAGTGTATTTTACAAAAGAGCATGGAATGTATAAATCTCTATATATGATGATGAACATCACAGAATGGTGTGATGTACATTGCTCTCCCTGTGGCAGATTAAGATTCAAATTACTGTATATGGTGTAGATGAATTATCTGGGTGAAAAAGTAGATTTTAGAGAAGTGTTTGTGTGCTTTGATGCAGAGCTTGAGCAGTGTCTTTTTGACCAACATCTTCCAAAATCCCCCAACCAGGCTGGCTGGGGATTCTAGAAACTGTATTAGGAAAAAAAGTGGCATTTCCAAGTTCAGGTTTGATGGAATTTTGTGTTCGTGATTGGGTACAGTATATGGAGCATTAAAACGTGGAATATAACTGCACGTTTCTGAAAAAATAAAATAAATAGTTCAGGACACTTGAGTATTAATGACAAAATTTAAAGTATTCTCACAATTTTTCCAAGGTTTGCTGGCATGAGGTGGGGCAGTAGAACACTACTTTCAGACCTGGGGTACTCTGTTGTCTTTTAAGTGACAATCTGCTGAGATTCACTGATGTAAATTCCCCTGTCATGGCTCCATCAATGGTACTATAGTCTGGTCAGTGCCCAGATCTGTGCTGGACCTGACTGACAACAGATACAAAAGTAAACATAGAAAGCTTTACACACCAATATCACTGAATGGAGGTCTGAAAATATGAGATGGATTGACTTCATTAAGGAAGTTGCAAGCAATCTAAAATCTAAAATAAACTGCTGTAGTGCAGACAAAACTGAGCTCACGACCCGGGGTTCAATCCCAGGTAGGCGGCTCAAGGTTGACTCAGGTTTCTATCCTTCTGAGGTTGGTAAAATAAGTACCCAGCTCACTGGGGGGAGGGGGGCAATGTGTAGGCTGCATAATTAATTTGTAAACCGCCCAGAGAGTGCTTTAAGTGCTATGGGGCGGTGTATAAGCAGCACGCTTTGCTTTTGCTTTTTTTCCCCTCTTGTATTTACAAAAGCTGAGCAGGGCTATTGAGGACAGGCCATTATGAGGATCACACATTAATAGGGCCACCATAAGTTGGAGGCAACATGACAGCAGGTAACAACAAAAACAACTGAAAACACACCTGCCAGGGTGTCACTTTTTAGAGAGGCATGTTTATTATTATATTTAGGTGCAGGTCTTCATTCACTAATGTAAATTTTCTGGACTTTCAGAACATTTGTTTGGTATGGACAGTGTATGCATATATGGCAGCAGACATACCAGCCAATGGATCTGTTTTATCTGGATGTGGTATTTACAGAGCTGCCCTTTTCAGGTAAGTGAGCACAGGACTGTGGTCTTGATTATTTCGTATTGTTTTAAATCTTGTGTTGGAAGTCAACCTGGTAATGTATTTGAATGGTAGGGTAAAACTCTAAACAAACCAGCAAATAAACAAAAAGGGGATAATATTCAGAAGTGTCTCCCCTCAGTACTCTCTCATATTTCAAAAGGTGGATCAATAATCAAATAACTGGTTTCAATTTAAAAAATCTGAAATAAAATAAAATAAAATCAGTTTCAGAACAAGACTCACTGCTTATACTTTGTCAAAAAGCAGAATGGGTTATTGTGGCTGAGAGCTGCATCAGGCTTGTTTGCAGTAATATTATTTATTGTACCCATAGGTAGAACAAGAGAAGAAGAATCAACTGAGATTGGAAATGGGGGTGGACGTGACGAGGGTCCGACCCCCTGGGGCCAGACCGTCCACTCACCCGTCTGCCGCCAGCACCGGCTCCACACTTCCTTCCAGTCGCTCCGGAGCTTGCGGTCGGCTATCCACTCGTCAGCCTGGCAGGGTGACTCGTCTTCCCTCCTCCTGCCAGGAGTGGATAGTCGATCAGGAGCTCCGGAGCGATTGGAAGGGAGAGCGGAGCCGGTGCCAGCAGTGGACGGGTGAGTGGGACGGTCTGGCCCCAGGTGGCCGGACCCTCGTCATGTCCACCTGTGCAGGGTTATTCGTATTTGTAATTATTATTAATTAAGTAATTAAATAGTTATATAATTAAATAATTAAGTTTATTATTATTATTATTATTATTATTATTATTATTATTATTATTATTATTATTATTATTATTATTATTGATGCCAATTTAACTACTAACTGCCACACCCCACAAAATAAACAGACTGCTTGAAAATAAATGTACTGAACAATAAATTAGATGAAGCTTTGTGGAGATGAGAAAATAGTAAACAGCAAACTTTATACCACTGGAAGAAACTATCATTGGCTGATGAGTGTTTGGAGGTGCAAGTCTCCACTATGCTTTGTGGCAAGCTTTGAAAGCAAATAAACACTTTGTGGTTGATTGAACATAACACATTCCTTGCTGATTCTCCAAAACTAAAAAGTGCACCGCAAAAGGTGAGCTAAAAATAATATTTGCAGAAAATTGCATACTGTCAAACCCTGGGCTTAATGAACTCAACAAGGACATTCTCTCAGACTGCATTCATGTCCTTAGGAGAACTTAATCCACAACTGATATGACTGAATTGGAGAACCTGAATAGTCCTCCAGATGGTTTTGGAGCCCAGCTCCCATTCACTCCATCCAGGCTTACGCCACTGGCGAAGAATAATGAAACTGGTAACTAATTAAAACTTAGAGGACCACAAGTTCCTGTAATATGGAAAGATGATGGGGACTGGGAGAGAAATGCTTTGCTTTCTCTATACAGGCCACAGCTGAGCATGAAAAGCAACTATCAATGGAACCATAATCCATTCTTCTCTGCATGTATGGCTAACTCTTAGGTCAAAACTAAGGAATGCACTTAGCACAGTTTTAGAAGAGTGGTAAAAAATGTTTGTGAAAGCATATGATTGTTCTTATCTATGTCTCTTACATTTAGTATCCTTTGTTTTAGCCATATGATCTGATTTGTCCCCAGAAGGTAAACATGGACTGAATTTTAAAGTCCGATCGCTCTGATATTGTATCTTTGAGGAAATACCATTGTGAGAAGCAAAACAGATTAATCAGAGGGAATATGAATTCCCCTTAACATCATGGTCTGACCTTTACTTCAGTGGAACTGAGGTTACCACAAAAGATGATAAACATTTTTGTATGATAGTACCTGTATTGGGCAATCCAATGACTATGATCTTCCAGCAGCTGCTAATACTGAAATAATGTTGCTGTGATGTAATCAGGATTAGAGATGTGCCATGTTTGGTTTTGCTGTTGTTGTTTGGATTCCAAATCCCAGAATTCTTTATTCTTGGACTTCCACCTGCCAGACTCAAACCTAAATTGTTCTCACCTAGAGAAAAGCTGGGCTGGAGGGAGACATGGCTTAGAATGGGCCAAGCTCCAGCCTACGTAACCGCCTGGTAGAAAAGGATGCTGATATGGTGCTTGCTGGGATTTAGAATAAAACCAAACATGCCTAGTTAGGAGTACTTTAAACAAGAGAGATTGCCTCAGTGCTGAGAGACAGTTCCACAATGCCCATGACTACTCTAACACCACTCAGCATTCATGGCACTGCATATTGGTAACACCCATGTAACAGCCTGGCATTGAAGGAACCAATGAAGGCATGGGGACATTGGAACAACTGCATAATATTACCCTTCCCTACTGCACAGATATGTTTCTGGGCCCCATCACAGTGCTTTTTAAAGGAACTATCATGTGTGCATGTTATAGTTCAGCTCGGGCTCTTACAAGATGGTGGTATGCACACACAAATCACAAGCATACTGCAGTGTAGTACTGTATCTATTTCTTGACATTTGTGGCTTGGTTAAATGGGAAAAGAGGCTGGCTTTAATAATAATTGCACAACGCCAAGTCAATTGTGACTTATGGTGGCCCTTTCCAGGGTTTTCAAGGTAGAGAATACACAGAAGTGGTTTACCATTCCCTTCTTCTGGGGGCACCCTGGGACTGTGCACTTTGCCTGTGACTACACAAGCTGGTTTTCTCCCAGGAGGCTAAGTGGGGAACCAAACTTGCAACCTCTTGCTCCACAGCCAAATGCCTAAACCTCTGAGCTATCCAGCCAGCTGAGGGTGGCTTTAAATGATTATTTTTTTATTATGGCAACGAGTAATTATAATATACCTGTAATTATAATATATCTGTCCATTCATTTCCCACCAATCCTTTCTTCATTAACAGAAATCCATGGTAAGTATTGCATATGGAGCATTGCAGATCATTACAGGATGTCCTAAAGTTTTCATGCAGTGGAAGTAAGCATACTTCTAAGGCTGGTCATGATCCTCCAATTTGGTTCTGAGACCATTTTGTCAATTCAAACTGTCCCAATTAGGTCTGGATAGATCTGACCCTGGGATGTTCGAATTTGGACCCGCAATGCCAAACTGTGGTGTGGATTTGTGAATCTGAAACTCGGATAGTGATGACTTTGGGGGATTCTTTACAAATCTGCATGGAATAATCTTGTTCACTCTGGGAAGAATTTGGCATATCAAATGGCAGAAAAGGTACCCTTAGTGGGTTTTGTGCTACAGTATATCACAGAAGTGAGTACACCCCCTCACATTTCATAAATATTTTAGTATATCTTTTCATATGACAACACTGAAAAAATGACACTTGGCTACAATGTAAAGCAGTGAGTATACAGCTTGTATAACAGTGTAAATGTGCTGTCCCCTCAAAATAACGCAGCACACAGCCATTAATGTCTAAACCGCTGGCAACAAAAGTGAGTACACCCCTAAGTGACAATGTCCAAATTGGGCCCAAGTAGCCGTTTCCCCTCCCTGGTATCATGAGACCTGTTAGTGTCACAAGTCTCAGGTGTGAAGGGGGAGCAGGTGTTATCGCTCTCTCTCTCTCAGACTGGTCACTGGAAGTTCCACATGGCACCTCATGGTAATGAACTATCTGAGGATCTGAAAAAACCAATTGTTGCTCTACATAAAGATGGCTATAAGAAGATTGCCAAAACCCTGAAACTGAGCTGCAGCACAGTGGCCAAGACTATACAGCAGTTTAACAGGACAGGTTCCACTCAGAACAGGCCTCACCATGGTCAACCAAAGAAGTTGAGTGCCCGTGCTCAGCGTCATATCCAGAGGTTGGCTTTGGGAAATAGACGTATGAGTGCTGCCAGCATTGCTGCAGAGGTTGAAGGGGTGGGGGGTCAGCCTGTCAGTGCTCAGACCATACGCTGCACACTGCATCAAATTGGTCTCCAGGGCTGTCATCCCAGAAGGAAGCCTCTTCTAAAGATGATGCACAAGAAAGCCCGCATACGGTTTGCTGCAGACAAGCAGACTAAGGGCATGGATTTCTGGAACCATGTCCTGTGGTCCGGTGAGACCAAGATAAACCTATTTGGTTCAGATGGTGTCAAGCGTGTGTGGCGGCAACCAGGTGAGGAGTACAAAGACAAGTGTGTTGTGCCTACAGTCAAGCATGGTGGTGGGAGTGTCATTGTCTGGGGCTGGATGAGTGCTGCCAGCATTGGGGAGCTACGGTTCATTGAGGGAACCATGAATGCCAACATGTACTGTGACATACTGAAGCAGAGCATGATCCCCTCCCTTTGGAGACTGGGCCGCAGGGCAGTATTCCAACATGATAACGACCCCAAACACACCTCCAAAACGACCACTGCCTTGCTAAAGAAGCTGAGGGTAAAGGTGATGGACTGGCCAAGCATGTCTCCAGACCTAAACCCTATTGAGCATCTGTGGGGCATCCTGAAATGGAAGGTGGAGGTGCGCAAGGTCTCTAACATCCACCAGTTCCGTGATGTCATCATGGAGGAGTGGAAGAGGACTCCAGTGGCAACCTGTGAAGCTCTGGTGAACTCTATGCCCAAGAGGGTTAAGGCAGTGCTGGAAAATAATGGTGGCCACACAAAATATTGACACTTTGTGCCCAATTTGGACATTGTCACTTAGGGGTGTACTCACTTTTGTTGCCTGCGGTTTAGACATTAATGGCTGTGTGTTGCGTTATTTTGAGGGGACAGCACATTTACACTGTTATACAAGCTGTATACTCACTGCTTTACATTGTAGCCAAGTGTCATTTCTTCAGTGTTGTCACATGAAAATATATACTAAAATATTTATGAAATGTGAGGGGGTGTACTCACTTCTGTGATATACTGTATATAATTTGCAGTTCTCCAAAGGTTGTATTTTTTTTTTCACTGTCAGTTTAGGAAGTTGCATTCTTTACACTAGAGATTTGGAAAGAAGGAACATATTGATGCTTCTCCAACTTACTTAGGATTCTTGGTATTCTAAAATGAGTGTAATTACCCACCTCCACCTGCTGGCACTGCCAAGGGGGTTAGGAAGTGGGAATCCTTGTATTCCAAGAAGAATATAATATCCTACCTTTGCAGGGTAGCAGTGAGGAAGGGGAGGCATTAATTCCTCCACCACCATCTCATGGAGTCATTAGTAAATATGGGCTGATTCTGGAAAACTGTATCTTCTAAACCCCCCCCCCCACTCTTGTCCCACTTCATATTTTGCATAACTGTCCACCTAAGCCTTATGACAATGGCAGAGGGTGGTTGAGGAGATGGAGAGCTGCTGCTGCCAGAAGAGACTATGCTGCTTAATCATGCCTTTGGGGTCTTGCCCTTATTCCCTGGCTGCTGAGATGCTTCTGCCTCATTCCTCACCAAGAAGGTTTGGAGCTGCCTCCTAAAATGTGGAAGCCAGATATCAAGGGCGTGACACCATGCTTGCAGATAGTGATGTTGGGATCTGTACCCAGCTCAAAGTGCTTCCAGACAATGCTAGGTCTTTTCTAAGGAGAATCAGCCAGCTGGTCATCCCTCTTGGAAATCTCTAGTGTCATAGCTAGAAATGTGTCAGAAATGTGGTGTCTGATACCAGCCAAGGGGATGAACATGCCACCTTATCCTGCTGTCCAAATCCCAGTGGGTCCTCCTCTCCACCTGAAGAACAGATAAGATTCTCCAGATCAATATGATCTCTCATACCCTCTACCAGTGGGATCTGGTCCCTCTCCTTGACCTCTTCCACTATATTTTCCTCTATTGCACTACTACCAGTGGCTCCAATCAATCTCCTATTGCTGCTTCCTATCAGTCTGGGTTCATCACAGGGATCTCATTTATTGGGGCAACTTTGTCAGGTTTCTTCTAAGCATTACACTCCTGCAGCTACTGGGCACAGAGCATGTAGTGGAAGTAACAGCAGTCACATGTCCCTGAAGCTGTTGCTTTTCAGACCTTACCATTTTGACCAGTTGAGAACAACTGTTCCGCCTCTCTCCACCCTCACACAGTGCCCTGAAAGCCAACACACGAGACACCGTGCCACTTTGTGCTTGCTAGTGAACAATGCTGGCTGCTTAGAACAAGCCAGACACAATTGTACTGGCAACAAACATAATGTGCTCACATGGTAAATGGTACCACTGTGTGCTCAGTGCCCAACAGTGCTTAAAATAAATGATCGTCCCACCAAGCTTCATTCAGCAACAAACCCACAACCCAGGAGGGAAAAATTAAGACCAGAGAACTAAGGAAACAAGTGCCAGGAGATTGGGGTTAGATAGCTAGGAAATAAAAACAGAGGTTCAAGTTCAAGGTGAGAAGAGTCCTTTTAAAAGTAACACAAAGCTTCTACACTAAAATCATCACACAGAACGAACTGAATAAGTAGTCTCTCTCTCTCTCTCTCTCTCTCTCTCTCACACACACACACACACACACAGAGAGAGAGAGAGAGAGAGAGAGAGAGAGAGAGAGAGAGAGAGAGAGTCTCTAGTCTGAAATCAGTGACTATTGAAACCAGTCACACCTAACCCACTAACCATTTAACCAAAACAACAGACAATGATGACATTCATTCCCCCAGCACACTGGAATTGGAGAGTGTTAGTGAGATTCTTGTATCAGAGTGCATGTTAGAATTATCATCCAGGAAGAAGCTGAGCTCCCCTCCTTCCCTAGCTCATCACCCCACCTTGGAGTTTTTCTTGTATGTTCATGTTGGAGACACATTTCTAGTTTCTTTTTCACCATTTTCCCTGCTTGTTTTGATGTCTGATTCTCCGCAGTGGTCCAGAACACTTTTGGATGTGCTAATCGCCTCCACAACCAAACTGGCCCAATCAGCTTAGATCCTGCCCCACAGCAACCTGATTTGGACTAGAATTCAGATTGAAGGTTGTACAGTCCTAGTGCACACGATGTCACTGGATCACTGAGCCCACTGGTTCAGGCAGAGAGCCCTCTTACTTGCATTGTGCAAACCAGATTTCTTCTATACCTCAGTTGCCTTTGAGCAGAGAATTCCTTCCCTACTTACCATAGCTCAGAGGAAGAGAATCTTGTTGGAGAAATTAACAATCTTGTATGCTTTGCAACACTACGTATCAGTGGGAGGGAGGCTTTCAGGACCTAAAGAGATTCTCTCCTTTCCCTCTAACCAATTAGCAAAGTCATTTTTTCACATCTCTGGCTTGCTGCTCGCCTCTTTCTGTTTGTCCTGCTTGCTTTGCCCACTTTTCCTCTCTGACCATTGATCACAGCAAACATTTTCTGCTCCTGACCTTTGGCATGTGACTGCAATGGCGGACTGAATCTCCCACATGATTGAGGCTGCAATTTCTTTCTTTTATCCTTTTTACTCTTCTGACTGTAACTGAAGGTCAACTGTGAGTAAAGTTTGTTTCTTTTCTACTTAAGTTACTTTGTAGAATGATTTCCCCCATCTTATATACAAAGAGTTAGTGAAAACAAAGAGGACAAATGGACTTTTTAGCTATTCTCCTCCATATTTCCCCTGTGCTGCAGATGTTTGTGTTTTTGTACTTTTTTTTTCTTTGTTAATTAAAGGGAATTAGCCAAAAGAAGAAAAAACTCTTCCAAGAAACCTCAGAGCACCCCAAGCATAATCCAACTATGGAAATTCTCCATTCAGCCCTTGGTAACAAAAATATCCATAGGTAAAGAGTACTTAAATGTATGATTCAAATGTCTCAGTTTCAAACTGTAAACTGTAAAGCCCTCATAATTTTGAAAACTATATGCTTTCCCCCCTATACCCCACCATGTTCACCCTTCACTTCACCCCATTTCTTCTATTATACCTAATTTCTAATATCAACTCTTGAGTCTACCATCACAAGCTAACTTTAAGCACCATGGATATGCAAAGAGATATTCTGGGTACCTGGCTTCCCCCAAGGCAAGAAACCACGAGGAAGTTCTCCTTCATAACTATCACTCGAACGCCTCACAGTTCCACAACAACATTGCTCTCATCTTACAGTCCTGAATTTATCTACCAGGGATAATGTAAAACCTTTTCTATCCAGGTAAGTCTTCTGTAGCTTGGGATGTGCAAGCATTTTATTTTTTAAAAAACACAGTATTTTAATATTTATATACCTGTTTAGCTTATTGGTCTTTGAAGAATCTGTTTTCTCATGGCTGTTGGCTAAGCGGAGCTCTTGAGGATTGCTCAGGATATAAATTCCAGTACTAGAGAAATGGTATTTTTCTGTTGCCTAATAAGATCTGAACTATGGATTTGTATTTAAGCTTGAAAAGCAATTATTCTCACTGTGGATTAATCCCATCAAATTTGTTTTGGCCTCAATATCTTAGCTTTCAGTAACAATTGGCTCTTGCATTCTGATCTGGAACAACAGCATGAAATACACTTTGGATCCCTTGCCTACTGGTAGCATTTATAACTTTGTTTTAAATGCATATCCCACCTTTTGACCAATTGCACTGCCTCCAGGCCAATGATATAATGGCAGATATGTGGAAGGATTCAAGTTAAAAACTTTTGTCCTGTGCACTTCTTCTTTTTTGTTGTTTAGTCGTTAAGTCATGTCCGACTCTTCGTGACCCCATGGACCAGAGCACGCCAGGCCCTCCTGTCTTCCACTGCCTCCCAGAGTTTGGTCAAATTCATGTTGGTAGCTTCAATGACACTGTCCAGCCATCTCATCCTCTGTCGTCCCCTTCTCCTCTTGCCTTCCCACTTTCCCAGCATCAGGGTCTTTTCCAGGGAGTCTTCTCTTCTCATGAGATGGCCAAAGTATTGGAGCCTCAGCTTCAGGATCTGTCCTTCCAGTGAGCACTCAGGGTTGATTTCCTTTAGAATGGATAGGTTTGTTCTCCTTGCAGTCCAGGGGACTCTCAAGAGTCTCCTCCAGCACCACAATTCAAAAGCATCAATTCTTCAGCGGTCAGCCTTCTTTATGGTCCAGCTCTCACTTCCATACATCGCTACTAAAAAAACCCATAGCTTTGACTATGCGGACTTTTGTCGGCAAGGTGATGTCTCTGCTTTTTAAGATGCCATCTAGGTTTGTCATCACTTTCCTCCCAAGAAGCAGGCGTCTTTTAATTTCATGACTGCTGTCATCATCTGCAGTGATCATGGAGCCCAAGAAAGTAAAATCTGTCACTGCCTCCATATCTTCCCCTTCTACTTTCCAGGAGGTGATGGGACCAGTGGCCATGATCTTAGTTTTTTTGATGTTGAGCTTCAGACCATTTTTTGCGCTCTCTTCTTTCACCCTCATTAATTCCTCCTCACTTTCTGCCATCAGAGTGGTATCATCTGCATATCTGAGGTTGTTGATATTTCTTCCGGCAATCTTAATTCCGGCTTGGGATTCATCCAGTCCAGTCTTTCGCATGATGTATTCTGCATATAAGTTAAATAAGCAGGGAGACAATATACAGCCTTGTCGTACTCCTTTCCCAATTTTGAACCAATCAGTTGTTCCATATCCAGTTCTAACTGTTGCTTCCTGTCCCACATATAGATTTCTCAGGAGGTAGATAAGGTGGTCAGGCACTCCCATTTCTTTAAGAACTTGCCATAGTTTGCTGTGGTGCACACAGTCAAAGGCTTTTGCATAGTCAATGAAGGAGAAGTAGATGTTTTTCTGGAACTCTCTGGCTTTCTCCATAATCCAGCACATGTTAGCAATTTGGTCTCTAGTTCCTCTGCCCCTTCGAAATCCAGCTTGTACTTCTGGGAGTTCTCCGTCCACATACTGCTGAAGCCTACCTTGTAGGATTTTGAGCATAACCTTGCTAGCATGTGAAATGAGTGCCATTGTACAGTAGTTGGAGCATTCTTTGGCACTGCGCTTCTTTGAGATTGGATGTAGACTGATCTTTTCCAATCCTCTGGCCACTGCTGAGTTTTCCAAACTTCCTGGCATATTGACGCACCTTAACAGCGTCATCTTTTAAGATTTTAAATAGTTCAACTGGAATGCCTTCACCTCCACTGGCCTTGTTGTTAGCCATGCTTTCTAAGGCCCACTTGACTTCACTCTCCAGGATGTCTGGCTCAAGGTCAGCCAGCACACGATCTAGGTTGTCCGGGACATCCAGATCTTTCTGGTATAATTCCTCTGTGTATTCTTGCCACCTCTTCTTGATGTCTTCTGCTTCTGTGAGGTCCCTCCCATTTTTGTCCTTTATCATGTCCATCTTTCCACAAAATGTTCCTTTAATATCTCTAATTTTTGTTGAACAGATCTCTGGTTTTTCCCTTTCTATTATTTTCCTCTATTTCTTTGCACTGTTCATTTAAGAAGGCCCTCTTGTCTCTCCTTGCTATTCTTTGGAAGTCTGCATTCAATTTTCTGTAACTTTCCCTATCTCCCTTGCATTTTGTTTCCCTTCTCTTCTCTGCTATTTGTAAGGCCTCGTTGGACAGCCACTTTGCTTTCTTGCATTTCCTTTTCTTTGGGATGGTTTTTGTTGCTGCCTCCTGTACAATGTTACCAGCCTCCATCCATAGTTCTTCAGGCACTCTGTCCACCAAATCTACTTCCTTAAATCTGTTCTTCACCTCCACTGTGTATTCATAAGGGATTTGGTTTACATTATACCTGAATAGCCCAGTGGTTTTTCCTACTTTCTTCAGTTTAAGCTTGAGTTTTGCTATAAGAAGCTGATGATCAGAGCCACAATCAGCTCCAGGTCTTGTTTTTGCTGACTGTATAGAGCTTCTCCATCTTTGGCTGCAGAGAATATAATCAATCTGATTTCGGTATTGCCCATCTGGTGATGTCTATGTGTAGAGTCGCCTCTTGTGTTGTTGGAAAAGAGTGTTTGTGATGACCAGCTTGTTCTCTTGACAAAACTCTATTAGCCTTTGCCCTGCTTCGTTTTGAACTCCAAGGCCAAACTTACCTGTTGTCCCTTTTATCTCTTGACTCCCTACTTTAGCATTCCAGTCCCCTATAATGACAAGAACATCTTTCTTTGGTGTCAGTTCTAGAAGGTATTGTAAGTCTTCATAGAATTGGTCAATTTCAGCCTCTTCAGCATCGGTGGTTGGTGCATAAACTTGGATGACTGTGATGTTGAAAAGTCTGACTTGGATTCGTATTGAAATCATTCTATCATTTTTGAGATTGTATCCCAGTACAGCTTTTCCCACTCTTTTGTTGACTATGAGGGCTACTCCATTTCTTCTACGGGATTCTTGCCCACAATTGTAGATATGATAATCATCTGAATTGAATTCGCCCATTCCCGTCCATTTTAGTTCATTGACGCCCAGGATGTCAATGTTTATTCTTGCCATCTCCTGCTTGACTACATCCAGCTTACCAAGGTTAATAGATCTTACATTCCAGGTTCCTATGCAGTATTTTTCTTTGCAGCGTCGGACTTTCCTTTCACTTCTACGCGCGTCCGCAGCTGAGCGTCCTTTCGGCTTTGGCCCAACCACTTCATTAGCTCTGGAGCTACTTGTACTTGTCCTCCGCTCTTCCTCAGTAGCATGTTGGACGCCTTCCGACCTGAGGGGCTCATCTTCCAGCGTCATATCTTTTAGCCTTTTTTTTCTGTTCATGGAGTTTTCTTGACAAAGATACTGGAGTGGCTTGCCAGTTCCTGCTCCAGGTGGATCGCGTTTAGTCAGAACTCTCCACTATGACCTGTCCGTCTTGGGTGTCCCTGCACGGCATAGCCCATAGCTTCTCTGAATTACTCAAGCCCCTTTGCCACGACAAGGCAGCAATCTGTGAAGGGGCTTCTTCTTTACTTGTGTCCTTTTCGTGCACCTTTGGTACAATACATTACAGTTCCTCAGATAGAGGGGAATAAATATTTTATGTCTTTAAACTTCAGTTTATGGCTTCTGGCTTAGTCTGTGCTGCTTTCAAGAATTTACCATCGATCCATTGACTGGTCTCTATCATAGCGATAACACTCTGTCTTAACACTGGCTTCCTAATCAGCTGAACGAGGTGCTTTGTCCTGGCTGAGACAGAGGATAACTAGGTAGGTGGAAGAACCCTGTAAAACTAAACACATTCGGTCATAATTCCATGGGAAAGCGTATTTGCAGTATAGCACCACCTGCTGGTATGTCTGTTTCAGATCTAACTAGGTACACCTTTTTTTTCTTTGCCAACAAAATCTGTTGCTTCAGGAAAGGCGGTATTGATCCAGTGCCTAAGAAAGGATTAGTTGCTGCTTTATAATCCTTATAACTTGGTACATCACCATCTGTTCTACCTACACTTCAAATGGCAACGGGGGTGAGGTGGGGTCAATATTTCTTCAGTTCTCACCTACTCCAGCTGCTGGTTTGCAGTCTTTAATTCAAATGGAACAGCTTGCCATATAAAACTTAGAAATCAATGCATTAGATTTTCTGCTGCATTGCTATTAGCAAAATCTGTTCCTGAAGTGAGAACAATTAAATACACCTCTCTCACGTTCTCTCTCTCCCTGTGCTAGGTCATAGACCTGGTTTAGTCTTATTATGCTGGTTTAGGTTAACTAATTCCAATTTAGGCTTAGAATTTCAAGCAGATGGCTTCACTCAAGGAACATTAGTTGAAAGGGTCGTAGCTTGAAGATTAAAAAAAAAAATCTTCTTGGGCACCCGCGGGTGCATTCTAGATTCTGATTCCCCTCTAGCTAAAACCATCTGAGCATGTTTTATATCTTGTCTTGGCAGATCAGGGAGTCTTCCTTCCTTAGAAACAGGCCATACATAGTTGCCTCAGGCAGCAGACTTTGAGGGTCATGAAAGGGCCATGAATGATTACTTGCTGACTCTCAGTGCAACCCTAACTCAAAGATGCACCAGCTGTATGGGCTTTAGGCAGCGGCAGCCATCTCTTCTGCTGACAGAAATCCCCACATGCCAACAGAAGTGCCCTTCAGTTGGCTGATCTCAGAGATCTGTTGACAGAGATAGCTGCCACAGAACTGCTCTGCTGGCTCTGGGCTGCCAGCAGAAGAGCCAAAAACAGAAGTGCTGGAGAAAGGACAGAGCCAAGTTGCGTCAGATCCAATTTTTCCCCAGTCCAAGGACATAGCCTGCACAATATTAGGACAAGCTGAGGATAGTCCTAAGTAATTTCCAGCATTCTCAGGGTGACACAGATTTAGATTCAGTACAGCTTCAGCTGGCCCGGTGTCAGCTCACCTGGCTCACAGCCATCTTGGCTACTAAGGATTTTACTCTTTGTTATCACTGCATTTTAGCAGCCAGTTATAGAGAGAGTTCCTTACGGGAATTTCTGCCTCATGTTCCACAGTAACTTGCTTGACTTTAGAGGTACTATGCAGGTTGACTTGACAAGAGCCGGACACAGTTTGTGATTCCGCCTCAGGTAACAAAACATCTTTGGAGGCCTCGCTGGAGAACACCTTTTGTCCATGCCACCAACACAACAACAGTCATGTACAAGAACAAGTCCCAGCAGAGAATCCTGAGGTCTATAGAAGTAAAAACATGTGTTCAGTGGGGAACTCATTAGAAGGAGCACCAAATGAAGCCTGAGGATACTCAGTGGCCATAAAGTGCTTACAGACTGTTTAGAAAGAAAAGCCAGGGTCACCTTCTGAGGCCAGTTTACAGTCTGGGAAGGAGAGCCATCCCTGGCTGCCACCATGCAAGTCATCTTCATCCCAGGCAACCTTGTGGGGTTCCAGGGGAAGCACTGCCAGCTATCCAATCAAGGGGCAGCCAGCAGTTCTTGGGGGAGGGTCCGACCTCTGGGACCGGACTGTCCACTCATGTGTCCGGTGGCAGCCTCGCTCATCCTTCCAATCACTCCCAGAGTGCAGCTCTCTTCCAGCTCGTCTAGTGACTCGGCAGCCGTGCAGGGAGACTCATCCTCCCTCCCCTTGCCTGGAGTGGCTAGCCAAGCAGGAAGAAAGTAGGGCTCCGGCAGTGATTGGAAGGCTGAGTGAGGCCGCTGGCACGGCCGGACGTGTGATTACCTCATTAAGTCCAGCTGTGCGGGGATATTCGTATACGAATATGAATACCCCCATCTCTAGTCCTGGGTCAATGACGGTTGGCTCTATACAAGGGGTATGTTAGGCCACAGCTAGTTCCATTTCATTAATAACACCCCCATCTCCCATCCCTGTTTTGTCTTCTTTGTCTTCCTAACTATATCGCTGTTCGGTCACAGCATTGTCTATTGGGCCAAGCAGTACATATGTGGAGCTACCTGGGGTCGCAACCTTGGACTGGGAGATTGGGTGTAAATTAGTTGGTTAGAGGGAACATGCTGGGAGTTCCTGATGCCCACTATGAAGGTGTACTTGAAGTATTACCCACACCTAAGTGCACTGCTCAGCTAGGCAAAAGAACCTCCCAGAGCGCAAAAACTTGGACCTAATGCTACCAATTAGCAGGTCCTGGCTCTGCTGTGGCTGTGGTTGCAACAAACCACATTTATGGGTCAAACCTCCTGGAGAGGCATGTGTGGTGGGGGCAGAAAACCCCAGGAGAGTTGATTTGGCTTGACAGAATTATGAAGTATGATGGCTTGTGGCTACACCATTGGAGCATTGTTTGCTCAAACCCAAGGCTCTACCTGGAAGATGACATGCGTCTTCCATACAGGAGGCTGGATATACGGTTGTGGGATGTTAAGGCAGGCTTATGGGAGTGGCTGCAGTTACAGTAGACTGGCAGAAGGCAGCATGGGCCCAGCCACCTTTAGTGGTGATTTCACGCATACAAGTGGACCTGCAGAAAGGGAGATGGGCATTTGGCTCTATCCCAGGCAAGTGATTGCCCCCATCTTGGTTATAATAGGGGAGAGTGGTGTGTGGAGAACTGATAGGCCCAACTTGAGTGGGTGGCCAGCGTTCCCCACAGTTAAAAACGAAGGGGTTTTCCCCACCCTAGTGAATTCACACCTAAGGGGGAACATATTGTTGGTCGGTACCTCCATGGTTATCCAATTGTGTGCTGGGATGGGAGGAGATTGGATGAGAGGTGGGTTGTACCATCTGGGGATCAGCTCTATATGCTGCATCAATACTGTGCTACTACAGCCGCTCCAAGCGGTGGCCTTTTATTACCCTTTATTTAATACTTACCTTTATCCCATTCACTACTTATTTGTAGCAATAAATTGTTAGTTGGTATCAAAGTGTGGAAAGGGACGTGGTGGCGCTGCGGGTTAAACCGCAGAAGCCTCTGTGCTGCAGGGTCAGAAGACCAGCAGTCGTAAGATCAAATCCACGCGACGGAGTGAGCTCCCGTTGCTTTGTCCCAGATCCTCGCCAACCTAGCAGTTCGAAAGCATGCAAATGCGAGTAATAGGTACCACCTCGGTGGGAAGGTAAACGGCGTTCCGTGTCTAGTCGCGCTGGCCACGTGACAACGGAAACTGTCTACAGACAAACGCTGGCTCTACGGCTTGGAAACGAGGATGAGCACCACCCCCTAGAGTCGGACACGACTGGACTAAATGTCAAGGGGAACCTTTACCTTTACCTATCAAAGTGTGTGTGTCTATTTGTGGGAGGGGGGCGGGAGATGTCCCAGTTATTTCGCCTGGGACCACAAACTCAGAAAACCATATGGGAATGGAGTGCCTGGAATATAGAGGGAGAGAGACAGAGACATTAAGAGAATAAAACGAACCGTATTGTTTTCATAAGGCAGTTCCTGCCTTGGACCAAAATGTTATTTTTAATTTAATTGAGAAAACAGACTCCGAATCAATTGCTGTTTGGCAATCATACTGGCCTGGAAGTGTTGAGAGTTGTAGCCCCAAATATCACTTGTCCCACCTGTGAGGGGGAGGAAATGGGAGAGCGAAGGAAGAGGCAACAGAATGGAGTATGCTTATGCTTTAAACCCACTCCTTCAGGTTTTCAAAGACACCCATAGTCATAATAGTTGTTCTTCTCCCTCCTGCACTAGTTCAAAGAGCAATTTCACCACAACCCACTGACCCTCTGCAGATCTCTTAAGAAGGCCGGCTTGCAGAAGCTACTAACCGTGAATCCACACTGTGTATGCAAACATCCATAGCGCATTATCATACCAAAGTGCTTTACTGTTGCTTGCAAATTAAGTAATTCTACCCTGTGGAGGTACCAATTAGTCACAGTCCGTTAAAAGCTTGTAAAATCCAGCCATGTTAGTTTATGTTATGAGCTCAGCTGATCCAGCCCTTTCCCCCCCCTTCCCTCTACAAGTCCTTCGAAATGAGACATGCTTCTGCAACTCGTGTGTGCTATTTTCTAATGAGGCAGAAAGGTAACTTGGCTAATTATCCCAATGTAGAGGCGGCTATAAGCTGGCAAATGTTGTAATGTGTCTGGCCAAGCATGTTGTTTAATACTAATGATAGGCTAGGATAGGAAACCTCTAAGAAGAAAAGCCAAGATGAGAGGGAGAGTCCTTCCCATAAACACTTTTGGCAGCATCAGGGAAGCACCTCTTTTCCACTGTTTTGTTTTTGCAAATATGGAGAGAAGGGTGATATGTAAAGCTGTATGTTTGGTTTGTGTATGGTTGTTACATTGCTAATCTCTGTGAGAATAGTTGCTTAATGATAGATACTGAAGGGAGGGGGGAAGGGGAGATAATTTTATATTTTCCTAATGCAGTCAGCCCCTTCACGGGGCTTCTGTAATTCAGAGAAGCTATGGGCTATGCCATGTAGGGACACCCAAGACGGACAGGTCATAGTGGAGAGTTCTGACTAAACGCGATCCACCTGGAGCAGGAACTGGCAAGCCACTCCAGTATCTTTGCCAAGAAAACTCTATGGACAGAAACAAAAGACTAAAAGATATGACGCTGGAAGATGAGCCCCTCAGGTGGGAAGGCGTCCAACATGCTACTGAGGAAGAGCGGAGGACAAGTACAAGTAGCTCCAGAGCTAATGAAGTGGTTGGGCCAAAGCCGAAAGGACACTCAGCTGCGGACGGGCCTGGAAGTGAAAGGAAAGTCCGATGCTGCAAAGAAAAATACTGCATAGGAACCTGGAATGTAAGATCTATGAACCTTGGTAAGCTGGATGTGGTCAAACAGGAGATGGCAAGAATAAACATTGACATCCTGGGCGTCAGTGAACTAAAATGGACGGGAATGGGTGAATTCAGTTCAGACGATTATCATATCTACTACTGTGGGCAAGAATCCCATAGAAGAAATGGAGTAGCCCTCATAGTCAACAAAAGAGTGGGAAAAGCTGTACTGGGATACAATCTCAAAAATGATAGAATGATTTCAATACAAATCCAAGGCAGACCTTTCAACATCACAGTAATCCAAGTTTATGCACCAACCACCGATGCTGAAGAGGCTGAAATTGACCAATTCTATGAAGACTTACAACACCTTCTAGAACTGACACCAAAGAAAGATGTTCTTGTCATTATAGGGGACTGGAATGCTAAAGTAGGGAGTCAAGAGATAAAAGGAACAACAGGTAAGTTTGGCCTTGGAGTTCAAAATGAGGCAGGGCAAAGGCTAATAGAGTTTTGTCAAGAGAACAAGCTGGTCATCACAAACACTCTTTTCCAACAACACAAGAGGCGACTCTACACATGGACATCACCAGATGGGCAATACCGAAATCAGATTGATTGTATTCTCTGCAGCCAAAGATGGAAAAGCTCTATACAGTCAGCAAAAACAAGACCTGGAGCTGATTGTGGCTCTGATCATCAGCTTCTTATAGCAAAACTCAAGCTTAAACTGAAGAAAGTAGGAAAAACCACTGGGCTAGTCAGGTATAATGTAAACCAAATCCCTTATGAATACACAGTGGAGGTGAAGAACAGATTTAAGGAAGTAGATTTGGTGGACAGAGTGCCTGAAGAACTATGGATGGAGGCTGGTAACATTGTACAGGAGGCAGCAACAAAAACCATCCCAAAGAAAAGGAAATGCAAGAAAGCAAAGTGGCTGTCCAACAAGGCCTTACAAATAGCAGAGAAGAGAAGGGAAACAAAATGCAAGGGAGATAGGGAAAGTTACAGAAAATTGAATGCAGACTTCCAAAGAAGAGCAAGGAGAGACAAGAGGGCCTTCTTAAATGAACAGTGCAAAGAAATAGAGGAAAATAATAGAAAGGGAAAAACCAGAGATCTGTTCAAGAAAATTAGAGATATTAAAGGAACATTTTGTGGAAAGATGGACATGATAAAGGACAAAAATGGGAGGGACCTAACAGAAGCAGAAGACATCAAGAAGAGGTGGCAAGAATACACTGAGGAATTATAAGAGAAAGATCTAGATGTTCCAGTCAACCCAGATAGTGTGGTTGCTGACCTTGAGCCAGACATCCTGGAGAGTGAAGTCAAGTGGGCCTTAGAAAGCATGGCTAGCAACAAGGCCAGTGGAGGTGATGGCATTCCAGTTGAACTATTTAAAATCTTAAAAGATGACGCTGTTAAGGTGCTACACTCAATATGCCAGCAAGTTTGGAAAACTCAGCAGTGGCCAGAAGATTGGAAAAGATCAGTCTACATCCCAATCCCAAAGAAGGGCAGTGCCAAAGAATGCTCCAACTACCGTACAATAGCACTCATTTCACACGCTAGCAAGGTTATGCTCAAAATCCTACAAGATAGGCTTCAGCAGTATGTGGACCGAGAACTCCCAGAAGTACAAGCTGGATTTCGAAGGGGCAGAGGAACTAGAGACCAAATTGCCAACATGCGCTGGATTATGGAGAAAGCCAGAGAGTTACAGAAAAACATCTACTTCTGCTTCATTGACTACGCAAAAGCCTTTGACTGTGTGGACCACAGCAAACTATGGCAAGTTCTTAAAGAAATGGGAGTGCTTGACCACCTTATCTATCTCCTGAGAAATCTATATGTGGGACAGGAAGCAACAGTTAGAACTGGATATGGAACAACTGATTGGTTCAAAATTGGGAAAGGAGTACGACAAGACTGTATATTGACTCCCTGCTTATTTAACTTCTATGCAGAATACATCATGCGAAAGGCAGGACTGGATGAATCCCAAACCGGAATTAAGATTGCCGGAAGAAATATCAACAACCTCCGATATGCAGATGATACCACTCTGATGACAGAAAGTGGGGAGGAATTAAAGAACCTCTTAATGAGGGTGAAAGAGGAGAGCACCAATAATGGTTTGAAGCTCAACATCAAAAAAACTAAGATCATGGCCACTGGTCCCATCACCTCCTGGCAAATAGAAGGGGAAGATATGGAGGCAGTGACAGATTTTACTTTCTTGGGCTCCATGATCACTGCAGACGGTGACAGCAGTCATGAAATTAAAAGACGCCTGCTTCTTGGGAGGAAAGCGGTGACAAACCTAGACGGCATCTTAAAAAGCAGAGACATCACCTTGCCGACAAAGGTCCAAATAGTGAAAGCTATGGTTTTTCCAGTAGCGATGTATGGAAGTGAGAGCTGGACCATAAAGAAGGCTGACCACCAAAGAATTGATGCTTTTGAATTGTGGTGCTGGAGGAGACTCTTGAGAGTCCCCTGGACTGCAAGGAGATCAAACCTATCCATTCTGAAGGAAATCAACCCTGAGTGCTCACTGGAAGGACAGATCCTGAAGCTGAGGCTCCAATACTTTGGCCATCTCATGAGAAGAGAAGACTCCCTGGAAAAGACCCTGATGTTGGGAAAGTGGGAAGGCAAGAGGAGAAGGGGACGACAGAGGACGCGATGGTTGGACAGTGTCATCAAAGCTACCAACATGAATTTGACCCAACTCCGGGAGGCAGTGGAAGACAGGAGGGCCTGGAGTGGTCTGGTCCATGGGGTCACGAAGAGTCGGACACGACTGAACAACTAAACAACAAAATGCAGTTGGGCAAGGCAATTTTGTTTTTATCGGGAGGAGAGGCTCAAACTCTGGCTGAGGGTGCAGTTATAGTATTGAAATAAATCAGGTGATGGATTGGGCTTTTTAAAGTCCGTTTAAAGTCCCATGATAGTCATGTGGTTTTTGGGTCAGTAAGTGTGTCTTCTTGGGACAGTTTTAATCTGTTATTAAGCTGTCTTGTATATCAGTTGAGGGGCCTACATGGGCCTTTAAAATCGTTGTATTTGAGGCTTTGTTCACATCCACCTGCCCTTGCACTGACTGGCATGTGTGCTTGACTGTGTGTAGCTTGTCAAGTAATGGAATCATGGGCTTCCGGATGCAAGAAAACCTTGCCATCTGATCTGTTATTATTTTTCTATCTATAATACTGAACTAGCAATATCCCAGTTTGAATGAAATATAAAAATTTAATAGAAATATTAAAATTATCACCACCACCAGCTACAAGTGGCTGTGAGATGCAGCCAGTCTGAGGGTGGGCAGGCACCACAAACTTGCTGCTTTCAGGGCTTTGTTTTGCACCCTCCTGCCCTTGCAATACCATATGGACTTGACTGTGTAGGGTTTGTCAAGTAACAGATGCCAGGATCACAAGGTTTGGGCTGCAGGGAAACCTTGCTGTCTATTTTTTTTCTATCTATAATATTGAAATAGCACTATCCCAGTTTGAAAGAAATAAAAAACCAAATATTAAAAACAACATCTTCTGCGGTGGCGGCAAGTGGCTGTGAGAGGCAGTCAGTGTGAGGGAGGGCAGGTGCCTCAAACTCATTACATTTGAGGCTTCGGACTGCACTTGCCTGAATAAGTGAGGTCCATGAAAACTCACATTAAATTATAGCAGTTAGATTTTAAGGTGTCATAATGTTATTGTCTTCTTCGTTTTTTATTTTTCTTCTGTTTTTCCCTGATATGGTAGCACAGACTAGCATGTGTACCTTTCCTAAAACTGCAACTACTGAATGTATCTGTCACATTGAGACTCGCTATAGGGCTTGAAAGAGTACCAGTTTCTCTCACAAAGTCTGATTGACTATCACCAAGAAAATAACACCTACATATTTTAGGAATCATATTCCCTTTTGAAACAGAATACCCCTCTAATAAATTCCTCTTAACAGTTTGGACTGTCTCAGATGGTGATGTCTCAACCCATGCATAAACCTTGAAGCTAAAGGCTACCAGAAGGTTTCTAAGTGTTTATGTAAATTGGATTGGATTAACAAAAGTTGAGATATAGTGGCATGGAGTTCTGTAGACTCAGGGAGAAAAAACTTCCTTCATTTTAAGGGGAAAGTGTTTTCAGGAGTGGAACGAAGTGAAGTGATAATCCCTGTAGGGAACAAAGAGCTTTTGAATGAAGGTAACATTTCAAGAAGGCTGCATTCCATTTATCTTCATGGATGTCATCCCATTGCCCATGTGTGACTGGTTCCATTTTACAATCACATCATTATTTTAATGCCATGCAACAATTGTATGGGGTCAGTCACATGACTATTTCCAGAAGGAAAAGGACCATACTGGAAAGATAGTATCAAAGCAGTAACAGATCAGCATAGCAAGCATAGCAGTGAATCAGCTAGTTGCCAAGGTGAATGTTCTCAGCATTAATGCATTTGGAAAGAAATATTTCAGCTTCCTTGAAAGCACTACATTCACAATGAAAACCAAAATGGGCAAAAACGGGGCACAATCTTAATGAAAAGTGCCTTTTATAGAACATTGCTGTTGCTGGTATATGAAAGAGTGATTATGCCCTTCCTGTTCCTTTCAGCAGGAGACACTCCCAATGGATTATGTGAACTATCACTAATAGAAGCCATAAACTGTGAGTCATGAACATACTGAAATGAATACAGAGGTCTGCTGCAAGGGGATAGCTGACCTGCTTAGAAAGGTAAAGAGGGCTGCAGGTTTGCCAAGCTTTATCATTTGAGCCCATCCTACATGAAGTGTACATGAAGGGAGTTATACCATCAGTATCCTTGAACAGTGGTCTTCACACAATTCAGCCACAGCTGGGTAGCAGACCCCACTGGACAGCGATAACCCATATGAGACCATCCTTGCTCTTGGTGCAAAATCTCTGCTTTTGTGCCCCACTAGTCACATAGGTCTATGTTTTTAAGGTTTAACTTTGAATTACAGATTCCACCTGCATCTGCAAGTGGCTCCTTTTAAAAAAGGAATTATGACTCATCCACCCATGTGATTCTAGTTTCTCCAAATATATATATATATTCTCCATATATTCTGAGTGTGATCTCTCCTGGAAGGAAAGCAAACGGTTAACGAGTTGTTTTGACTTGGTGTGTGTGTGAATTAAAGGCCTTTGCAAACATGCTTATTTACCACTTGAGATCCAAAACGTGGTCCAGCTACCCTAAATCAGCCAAACGCACAAGCAGAGCATAAATCAAAGCAGTAACTGTAACAGGTTGTTCTCTACATGCACATGTGAGAAAGCATATAAAGAACCATCATGCAATGCTGTGCTTTGGTTTTGACTTGGTTCCTGAAAAACTGGAGGTTGTTAGTACAAGAGCCAGGCATTTACTTAGGAACTAGAGTGGTGCAGATTTGTGTATTGGGACTACATCTCCCAGAATTCAGTTTTGGGAGTTGTAGTCCAAAATGAGAAATCTGCATGCCTCTTTCAGGAACGCAGATGGTCTCCGGGTTAGGGCACCCTGTTTTGTTCACAGCACAAGTAACAGACTGGGCTCAAATTATGTATTATTCCTTTCACTCACAGCTCATAGACTGTGTTTAAATTATTTGTTTTAAGTCAACATTTAAATTTCACTAACAACCTAGTAAGGCAAGTGTGAAGAGGAACCAATTAAAGTGGTCATACCTGGAAGTGAGCTGTCCTCTCAATCATCTTGGGTGGAAGGAAGCAACACTGTGTTACGTAACTTACCCGCAATGGTGCAGGAATTGTCTATAGAGGGAGGTCAGACTGGCAAGAGGGAGAAGGAGAAAAAGGCAGGAGGAGAACAGTCGGTAGTGGAAGGTTTCTTGATGACAACGGAGTGGGAGGAAAAGGTGGGAAAGAAGAGGAGCTGGGGTTCGGAAGAGTGGATAGACACGGGAGAGGGAGAGAGAGAGAGAGAAGGAGAGTAAGCGACAAGACAAAGAAGGGCCATATGTGTTTTCATTCCCAAAGAAGGAAGAAAGGGATAGTGATAGAGGGAGCAGACCCTCATGCGGACACGGAGCGACAAGTATAGAAGTCCGGTTAGGGGAATTAGACCCACTAGAATGGACGGTCTACTGTATGTCTATCTGAGAGGGAAGGGTCCTTGGAGGAAGGTGGTGCATCCGGAACCCATCCCCACTGGAGAGACACCCCGCGAAGGCAAGTGGGCACGTCACCCATGCTGTGGGACCCTATGCACGGTAAGGAGCACCCCAATGAGGAAGCCGAACGATCAGGAGAGATTTGGGATGTTGCCGTGTTGAAGGAGAGAACTATACAGATGGGACTGCCTATGATGTGGGCTGGTTCGCCTATGTTTAACGGTCCTGTTGGACCTACAGAAGTTATTGTACACCCTTTCCCTCCTGAAGATAGTGAACATTCTGTTAAAGATATCTCGTCTTCTGTGGTTAATAGTGTTAAAGAGGAACTGCTTAAATTAGAACAAGAACCCAATCACAGCAGGTCAGGCAGAGGTGGAGTATCTGGCCCAGGATCACCAAGTGTCTTTTGTGTCTCAGTGGGGACTAGAATCTGGATATCTATAATCTACCGGCCATCTTTCTGAGATTCCGTGCCATGTGTAGGAACTGCTCTTGAGGGCTGTTTCAGCCTCTCCATGTTTCCGAAAGCCTTGATAGAAGAAACGATGAACAAAGTACATTCACAGTTTCCCCCCCCCCAAAAAAAAGGTTTGCAACTCCTTGTATATGACAGCTTTGCTACAGCTAGTGTAACAGATGACAAGAGTAAAAGTAGTATTGTATAAATGTAAATGTGCCATATGTGTGCAATATTTCGATTCTCTGCTTAGCAGCACAATTCAAAACACTGTTCAGGAGGCTCTGGAGCATGATACTGCTAATGAAAAAAAATGCCAGTTTTCAGTGAAACACTTGGACGAACTTGAAGACTAATGTGCTTCTTCAGCAACTGGAATCCAAATGCATTTTCGATTTTTTAAAAATAAACAAATCAGGCCTGAGTTGTAAAATACAGGTGATGGCAGTTGAGACTTACATGTTTGTCAATAGTCGAATTATATTTTTAAGAGCCTGATATGCTATGATGTTAGAGGTTTACTTTGAATTGAAGATTTCAGTTTACTTTGGATCATAAGCAGTCAGCTCCTTCAAGGAGGACAACTGGAGCAAATTGCCACTGGTCTCCTTGTTGCAAGGTGGCCGCATCAGACAGTACATTCTGAGAAGAAAAGAGACACTTTACATGAATGCTCATCCCCTGGGAGTCTAAGACCGCAGTCCTGCATCCACTATACCTCGGCATATGATCCATACTGGATTCAATGGGACTTAACTAAAGAACACAACAATGAAAGAAGACCCAAGCTGGATCAGACCAAAGGCCGATCTGGTATCGCATTCTATTCCCCCAGTGGCCTACCAGTTTCCTATGGGCAGTCCATCAGCAGCACCCACGCAAGATGCACCATCCATTTCACATCCTCTGCCACTTGTTATTAAAAAGCATATTGAAACAGGAGCTGATTTCATACCCTTTACAGATGTATATCGAAACTATTAACATAGCAGGTAATTCTCAACTAGGGATGAGATTTTTGGACTACAAATCATAATTTCCCATTCTGGGAATTCTCCATCACTTACACACATCTTGCAGATGTCAAAATGTGGCTCACCTGGGAGAACAGGCTTAAACTGGAATGCTTTGTGGCTTGGCTAGGCCTAGATGTGCCTAGCTTTCTGTTCAGAAAGAAAACTCCTAGCTAGCACCAGAGCAGGAAAAAGGAAACTTGGACAGATCTAAGCCTAGCTAAACCTCAAAGCCTTCTACATGGGGGCCTTCCTCCTAGGCGAGCCACATTTAGGTGTTTGTAAGATGTATGTAAATCAGGTAGCACTCCCAGAATGGGGAATTATGGGATCTGTAGTGCAAGAAATAAAAAAATCCCATCCCTATTCTCAACTGACATCATCCACATTCTACAATGGCATCCTGATGAAAGGCAATTCTAGCCATTAATGGCTCCAACTTCCATGGATAGCTACCCAAAGATTTAACCTCCATGAATTTATCTAATCCCCTTCTAAAGCCAACTACATTGACAGCCATTATTTTGTGGCAATTAACTCCACAGTTTAACTATGTGTTATATTAAGAGGAACTTCCTTTTATCAGATCTGAATCTCCCACCATTCAGCTTCAGTGTATACTAGATCCTGGTTTCTAGTATTATGAGGGAGAGAAATGTTTCCATATCGGCTCTCTCCACGTCATGTGTAATTTTATGTACTCCTACAGTGCCTCTCTGTTTTTCAAACAGCCCCAGACCTTGCCAGCTTTCCTCTTAAAGACGTTGTTGCAGTCCCTTGTTCTTGTACATTGCCCTTTTCTGCATCTCTTCTAGCTCAGAGGAAGCATGCAAGGGACCGTGCTGCCAGAGTCCTTAAAAGATTCTGCAACTAATTCTTAGTGGACGGCAGTCCCTGGGAACCTGGGAATGGTAAACTGGGGATGCTATTTATCCAAGCTCTGTTTAGTGCCCACTGGTCTTGTCCCTCCCCTTCCACTTAGCTGTCATAAATGTAATGAGAATATCATTCCTTTACTGAGTACAGACCTGGATACAACTGTTCTTCCCAACCAGAGCCAATGTGTGGAATCAGTGGGATTTACTGTATCTAAGAGGCTGACTACACTGGCTGTTTAGTCTGCTGTTTGGAGTGCTGCAGGGAAAGGCTGGGGCACTCTTAAAGAAGGTGATCAGATGACATCTTTGCTAGAGCACACTAGCTTGCCCCCAAATCATTCATCCTTGCACCTTTCTGAGCCCCTGTTCCAGGGGACTTCCACTTTTCTGGTGTAGGAAGGATCACTCTGGTCTGGATCGGCTCCTGCACGTTTGATTGCTGGAACTGATCCAAAGCAAGCCTTCCTCCTTCAATTTTTCAATTATTATAGTAATGAAAGAGGATATTGTTTATGGAGCAAAGTGAAGCGAGATGCAAAACTAAAGTAAATCCTGCTGGTGCCTACAGAGAACAGCTGTCTTTAATACTATGCATAGTCATGCTTAGCTCCACCAGAGGAAATAAGACTGTTCCACGACAAAGATGCTGTTGATTGCATTTTAAAGTAATTTGGTTTATGCTTCATGTAGTGTTTTCATGGAGCACAAAATGCCAATCCAGTCCTTTCTACACTGCTCTATTGGTTTCCCAAAGACGATTCAAAATGTGTTCTGTGCCATGAGGTCAATAAATATTCCTCTCAGCTTCTTGGCTCATGTTTATTTATAACTGACTCTGCCGGTTATATGAATGCTTGGTTATGCGTCTGCAAATTAATCAATGAGAAGGCAATCAAAATTAGTCTTCAAAATTCTGGCAGCTTTTATACTGTTTATTAGACAGCTTTTATTCCTACTACTATAGAATGCTAATTACATTTCAATATGTTTCCAGTAAGCTGAATGGTTTTATTAAATTTTATCAATACCGAACTGTGGTAAATGCTCTTGCAACAGATGGTCATAATAAGAAACATAATATTTTGACAGAGATAAATGAATTTCCTTTATCCTCATATTGTATAGATACTGGGCATCAACATCCCCATCAGCAAGGCCATATCATTTAGACCCAAAGAGTGTTAGATATTGTATGATCTTCTCTCTCCTAGCAAGTAGTAGCTGTCTGGGGGATAGGAGTCTGGTGGAATACATATTAGAAGGAAACCACAGATAGTGCTTCAGCTAGAAACTGGGAGGATAGCTCAGTGAGTTAGGCATCTGGTTTCAGAGCCAGAAATTGGGAGTTCAGTTTCTCACTGTGGTTCCCAGAAGAGCCGGCTTGTGTGGCCTTCAGCAAGCTGCACAGTCCCAAGGTGTCCCCAGAAGAAGGGAATGGTAATCACTTCTGAGTACTCTCTATCTAAAAAACCCTGGAAAGGATTGCCATAAGTCAGAATTGATTTGATGACACACTATCAATTAATTAAGCTCCTGTGTTGGGGAAAAGAACAATAATATTAAGGATGGTCAAAAATTTCACAATGGCCTACAAAAGTGATTTTATTACATTTCCAAGAGAAGTCCCACTGTGACTGTGGGTAACTACACAATCCTTTAAGGCTGCTGTGTCTGCCTAGTGAATATGCAAATTAAGCCCATGCTTATCTCTGAATAACCAACCACTAAACAAAATCAATTAATGTGTAACCTTGCACTAGGATAAAGAAATGATTATAACCTCTTAGAGGAATGGCACTGTTAATGATATGCTCACTCTAACATCTGTTTTCGCCCTCAGAAGTAACTCTAATCCAGAGAATGAGAGGAGAGGGAATCCAGGAAATTAGAGGCTGATTAACTTCATGTCCGTTCTATATAAAATATTCTTGCATAAAAAAATCTATCAAACATATAGAAGGATAGGTCTTGCTGAAGAAGATTCTGCATGGTTTCAGGGGGTGGGGGCGGGGGCAAAGTATGTCCTAGCTACGTGTCTTAGAGTACTTTGATCATGTCAACAAGTATGTGGATAAGTATAACTGTTACTTAAAAATACAGGAAGTAGCCTTATACTGGGCAAGACTATGGTTCTTCTAACCCTATGCAGTTGATCGTGACTGACAGCAGCTCTCCAAGAGCTTCCAGCAGGATTATTTCCTAGCCCAGCCTGGAGATGCCACAGCTTGAACCTGTGGCCTGCTCTGTGCAAAACAGATGCTTTGCCAGTGAGCTTTGGCCTTTGCCAGGTGTAAATTTGTTGTTGTTTAGTCGTTAAGTCATGTCCGACTCTTCGTGACCCCATGGACCAGAGCACGCCAGGCCCTCCTGTCTTCCACGGCCTCCCGGAGTTGGGTCATATTCATGTTGGTAGCTTTGATGACACTGTCCATCCATCTCGTCTTCTGTCATCCACTTCTCCTCTTGCCCTCACACTTTCCCAACATCAGGGTCTTTTCCAGGGAGTCTTCTCAGGTGTAAATAGTGATATATATATATATATATTGTTTATTTGAACATTCAAAAGGCTTTTGACAAAATCCCTTACCAAAGAGCCCTGAAAAAGGATTAGCAGTCGTGGCATAAGAAGGAAGAGCCTCTCGTGGATTGGTAAGTGGTTAAAAAAAATTCAAACCAGAAAGCAGTGAGTCGGAATAAAGAGACAGTTTGCACTAACCAGTGATATAAACAGTTAGACTCCAGAAAGATTTGCACTAAGAATAGTTTTGTTTTTAAAAATCTTCTTAAGAAGTGCTCTTCAGTTGAGAGTAATTAGCAAGCCAAATTTGCTAATAACACCAAATTACTTAATTATGTAGGAGATTTTCAACCAAAAAAATTGAGAGGAAAGCACTTCAAAAGGATCTCTTCAAATGGAAAATGGATTAAAAGGGCAAAGGTGGTTCAATGTAAGCAAGTTTAAAGGGATGCATACTGGGGTAAAACCTGCCTTCATAGATGTGCTTATGACATCTGTAGTTGTGGTGACTGACTGCAAAAGGTTCTTAGGGAGTAGTGTTAGATAGATCAATGAAAGTATTGACCTTGTGTGTGGCTAATGTTGAAAAAAAGGAGCAGATTCCATATTGGAGTTTGTTGAGAAACCAATCAGGGTTAAAATTCCTACTAAAGCAATTCCTTCATGCAAATCTGCGGCACAACCACACTGGGAAGTCTGTGTAGCATTCCTGTCATTAAACCTGAAAAAGGATATTGTAGAGGTGGAGAAGGTGCGGGGAAAAAGCAACCAGAATGTTCAAGAGACTGGAGCAATTGATGTCTGAGGAAAGGTTGTAGTGCTGGGGGCTTTCTAGCTTAGAAGAAAAGATATGTATGAGGAGAGGTGATATTGATATTTAAAATTAGGCATGGTATTTCTCTTTTGTAATACTGAAACCCAGGGTTATTTAATGAAGCTCAAAGGCAGAGCATTCAGAAGAGATAAAAGGAAATGCTTCTTCATATCCTGTATACTCAACTGTGGAATTCATTACCAGAGCCTGCACTTGCACTGGTGACCATTGACGTGATAGCTGTAAAATAAGATTAGACCAATCATTTTCTTTTCGTTTTATTTCTACCTTGCTTTTCTCCCAGTAAAGGGACCTGAGGCACCTTTGAAAAACTGTCAAAGACAAATTTTAGGACAGTTAAAAACTCAATAAATCACAATATTTAAAAATGATTAAGCATGTTAATATTAAAGCTGTCGTAAAACATTTTAAAAGAATTTAGATGAGCATTTTTAAATAAATTAAAAGGCATAGTGCCCCCACTTAAAACACACACACACACACAAAAACCCTTTCCTTGGCAGCCAGTTAATTACTAAAAGCCTGCCTGAAGAGAAAGGCCTTTGCCCGCTGCAAGAAGGAGAGCAAAGAGGGGACCAGCCAGGCCTCTCACAGAAGGGTCTTCCATAACCTGGAAGCAACTGAGAGGGCCCTCTCTTTTGTCCTCAACACACATTGCCTGCAAAGATGGTGAGAATGAGGTAAGGTAAGGTAAAGGTTCCCCTTGACATTTAGTCCAGTCGTGTCGGACTCTAGGGGGCAGTGCTCATCCCCCGTCTCCAAGCCGTAGAGCCAGTGTTTGTCCCTAGACAGTTTTTCCGTGGTCACGTGGCCAGCGTGAGTAGACACGGAACGCCGTTCCCTTCCCACCGTGGTGGTCCCTATTTATCTACTCGCATTTTTACATGCTTTCAAACGGCTAGGTTGGCAGTTGCTGGGACAAGCGACGGGAGCTCACTCCGTTTCATGGATTCGATCTTATGACGGCTGGTCTTCCGACCTTGCAGCACAGAGGCTTCTGCGGTTTTGAAGCTTATCTCTGAACAAATATATAGGGATACATTTGATACAGGGGATCTACAAAACATTGTTGAAATCATAAAAACCAACCAACCAAACAGATGATGTTCATAGGAGAGAAAAGCTGTCAGGGTAGTCTTAGATGCTCTAGCTGCCTGATGAAAACTTTGAGCACATTGTACCTCCTTCTTCAGCTTCATTTGGGTGTTCAAAAGTCAAGTAGATACGTGGAGAGTAAATACACACTAACTCTGCCATCTCCTTGCACAGTTCTTCTGACCTTGCAGCAGAGAGTCTTCTGCGGTTTAACCCGCAGCGCCACCACGCCCCACAAATAAGAGAAGCATCTCCCCCAAAGATCCTAAAACCCGGGCTGGTTCATGTGGGGAGAGGCAGTCCTTCAGACGGTCTGGACCCAGGTTCACAGAAGGGAAGGCTATCAATGGCCACTACTAGTCAACTATGGCGAAGCGGCATTTTCTGTACAGCAGTCGTTCCCAACCTTGGGCAACACAGTGTTCTTGGACTGCAACTCCCATAAACCTTGGCCAGCATAGCTGGTGGTGAGGACTTCCGGGAACTGCAGTTCAAGAACACCTGGGTGTCCAAGGTTGGGAACGACTGCTGGACAATATCAGAGCAGTAATAACAGATGAAAAGGAGCCCCAGTCAGATGCATACTTCACCCACAGACATATTTAGTCCAAGTCCAGATAACATTGCACATTTACCTCAATGTAACTTGTGCATGTGAAAAATGTCACTTGGGCAATTATTTACAATTCTGAGCTCTGTGGACAGAGGTTTTTGAAAAGTTTGTATCTGCATTGCTTCTGCTGCTCCCACTTGCTTCCATTGCCTAGTTGTAAAAGATGCTACATGTGAGCCTCCATAGAATAGTTCTTTCTGCATGTATGTGTAAAACTATTGATGGAAAGCATCTTTTCCAACAGCTCTTGCAAACAAAATTATCCTTTCAGGAGTTTGCATTTTAAAAAAAACAGGACAACAAAACAGGGTTTTTAAAAACCCAGCAAAACCAATACAAATATAGTCTAAACTGGATTCTTCACATGTATGTGTACACATGTACACATACACCTGTCTGAATTGCACACATCAACTATACACCATCAGTGTAGGAGCTGCTTGCACAGTCAGGGTATCTGTCTCAGAACATTGTTGTCTGCATCTTTTTCCATGTATGTACATATGTACTGTATG
Organism: Intellagama lesueurii; assembly: GCA_037013535.1. Taxonomy (NCBI): domain Eukaryota; kingdom Metazoa; phylum Chordata; class Lepidosauria; order Squamata; family Agamidae; genus Intellagama; species Intellagama lesueurii. The sequence continues at coordinate 83,670,792 of JBAJHW010000003.1, forward strand.
TACTCAGCTTGTATGCTGCCCTATAGTGCAAATACTCTCTGAGCAGTTCACAACATGACAAATCATTAAAATTAAAAGTACAAAATACTGGGAGAGATTTCCCAACAAATATCAAGGTCCTAAAAAGGATTTTATAAGTGATGACCAGCACCTTGAATTGGAGACTGAAACTAACAGGAAGACATGCCGAGACTGGAGACATGAGTTCATGTCTGCTGGTATCTATGATCAGTCTGGCAGCCACATTTTGGACCTGCTGCACTTTTCACACTGACTTCAAGGGCAGCCCTACATAGAAAGCATTACAGTAGTCTATTTTAGAGATTGCCAACACATGGGCCACTGATGTTAGTTATTTCTTTTCCAGGTAGGGGCGCAGTACCATCCAAGTCATAAATACCAATGTTTCAGTAGGTAAAATCTTTACAACGCTGAAATAAAATGCAAGGACAGTTACAAATCCATGACACTGTTGCAGAAAATTTGCTCTGCCATCCCCCACTGCACACTTAAGTTATATCCCGTTACCTAAATCAAAATGATTAAAGCCTAAATTCCTGCTCCCTCGATAGTAGAAGCTCTATTTCATTCCATCCCTCTCTGTCACTCTCTCTAATCTTTCTCTCTTAACGAAAACAAACGAGCACAGGCACTCCCCCTCTAGGACCCCCCCCCCAGTGGACTAAACAAATGCACTCATAGGGGTTACGCATGTATCTTCCCTGTGTTTCAAATACCAATGTTCAAGTGAAAATGATGGCAGTAGCAACCTGATGCATCATGCCAAGAGGTGAAGAAAGCACATCCTCTTCGTAGCTCCAGCTCCATTATTGAAATTTCAGTCAGATCACAGGTGCTGGCTTCCCTTTTAAGGCAGCTCATCCATTTCCCTGATCTACTTGTTACTCTTTATCTTTATCATGTGCACCAAACTTTCTTGCTTGTTCAAGCTAAATTGTCTCCTCTATTATAATTAAAATGTGCATGAGAGAAATAAATAGAAGTAAATTCTGAAGGATCAGACTGGGAATTCAACGAATGCACTGAAGACAACAGGAGATAAAGGAGCTGAATTACCCAGAGGAAATCTGCAACTGGAAGATTAAAAAGAAAGCAAGATTGTTGCATCTGAAAGGCACTCAAGTATGGTTATCTGTCCAATTTTATATTATCAAATCATGTAACCTGGGGGAAGGGTTCTGAGTTAAGGTGAAAGAATTCTCATTATCCTTTTATTGTGTAAACTGTTCTGCAAACAACAATTTTGGTGTAACTTTTTTTAAAAAATAAGGAAATACTTTTTAAAAAACGAAATGAACAGCAACTTTGCATAACATTTGTCATGTTATTGCATCTAAATAATTTGTCCTGGCCTAACATGCCTTTTACACCATAATATGCTGCTTTATTTTTATTAGCTGGATGGATAGCTCAGTAGTTTAGGCATTTGGCTTTGTAGCCAAAGGTTGGAAGTTCGATTCCCCACTGTGCGTTCTGTGAATAGACTGAGCCAGCCTCTGTGGCCTTGGGCAAGCTGCACAGTCCCAAGGCACCCCCAGAAGAAGAACTGTAAACCACTTCTAAGTATTCTTTATCTGGGAAACCTTGAAAATCACCATAAGTCAGAATTGACTTGATGGCACCTGATGATAATTATTATGATAATCATTTTATTAAAAATCCACATATTTTGCCAGACTTATTTTTTTACTAGGAAGGAACAATCAGTGATATATGGCACTGTTGAGTTCCTTCGTTTTCCATTCTAAAATGCAGAACAGTTTTGTAAAGTTCTGTGCCAAATAGTTTGTTATCTTCCTTGCAGGCTAGTAGACACTGATGGCAACCCACATTTGGTTTGGATTATTGTTAGGTTCTCCAGATTCCAAATATATCGCTCTATCAGATCACTAAAGCTCCATTCTTGTGACCCATGGGGAGCACTCTATTCCTGGTCTGCATTCACACAAACCCCCAATCACAGGCATCATCTTGTTTTGTTTTGATCCTTTAAGGAAGCTAATTATTGTGATAAAAAAATGTCCTTGTTGGTCCTTATGCTAGACAACTTATCGTCTTCCTTCCACTCCCCCAGTTTGACCATGGAGAAATGTGTGTAACTGAGCCTTCTCAATATGAGACAAGTAAATTGAAAGAACAACAAATCTAACTTCTCGCTCAACATTACTGGCTAACCATAATGGAGAATCTGCTCATTATTTCTAAAGCCTATGATTATGCTAATTTTTTACACAAAATCTGCCATGTTTCTTCATTTTACTCTTTTTATTATTTTCAAATATATCTTGATGAATTTATAAATAAATTCAAATATCTAAAACCTTCTAGAGTGCCTTCTAGCATAGACCTATTTCATCAGTGTGGCTTATAGTTATAGCTTATCTCCAAAATCCTGTTGGGCACAGTCCACTTGTGCAATAGGAATGACATCATCCTCATCCTCATACTTCTGTTCTTATTTCAGGGTGTATGCAAATGTACCTCTTTGCATATGAATGTGTGTACCCCAAAACTTAAAAAAGAAAAGTATTGAATCAGTAAGAAACTGCTACCGTGTTTCCCCGAAAATAAGACAGGGTCTTATATTAATTTTTGCTCCAAAAAACGCATTAGGGCTTATTTTCAGGGGATGTTTTATTTTTTTTCATGTACAACAATCTACATTTATTCAAATACAGTCATGTCATCTTCTCCTGGCTGCTGCACAATGGTGGAGGGTGGGGTTTCACTGAACTGTGGCTTATTTTTGGGATAGGGCTTATATTACGAGCATCCTGAAAAATCATACTAGGGCTTATTTTCAGGTTAGGTTTTATTTTCGGGGAAACAGGGTACTAATTATGACATCATTCAGACTGCACAGGCAGAGTTGCCCAACAGGATTAGGCCCATTGATTTAACAAGTCCCAGTTGTTTAATGGGTCTACTTGGGCTGGGTTTAACAATTGGATTTAGTCAATGTAGCTAACATTAAAATGAAACACAAGGAACCAGCAAGTATATTTAAAGAAACAGGAAAACAAGTGGTTTTTTTTTTAAAAAAACATAACAGCAAGACAAAGTAGAACTATTATGCAATTCAGCAACAAGAAGCAACATGAAAAATTAAAAGCAAAGCAAAAAATAGCAAAGCAGAAAAATAACTGCAGTTTTTAATATCCCCCTACTGATTTCTTCACACCTAATGTCATTTAAAAAGATAGAATACATTCTTCCTTTTTAAAAATTTCAGATAATTTTATTTGTCATACTGTCCTGCTGGTACTAACTCCCTATCTCAATATTCTAATAGTCTCCTTACTTCAGCCTATAAACAGAGATGTACTTAAGACCCACCTGCTTTGTCCTTCCTAGTCCAACACAACTGTCCCTTGTTCTTGTTTCTATATAACATCCTCCCCAAACATAATTGTGTTCAAGAAAAGCAAAAACTCTTCCCTTCTTGCACTGCACTCTGTTGGCACTCTGCCCACGTATGCATTAAGTTTAAAATCTGAGTAATTCAACAGTCTGGTTGATATGCAGTCTGATTGCATGACATCTTTGTACATATTGTTTGTTACATGCCTTGCAAACAGTACTCTTTGATGGCATAATTTGCACTTTAAAAATAATATAGAGAACTCCTATGTCATAACTCTTCATTGTTCCAATTTAGCATTTCCCAGGCACTGAATAAATGATGAAACATTGCTGAGCACTCGATCAGGTTGGGCTTCCATAATGGAAAGATGAGGTTTACGTTCATTTATGTCTTCAGACAAATAAAAAGGCACAGGGCCTCAAAATATCCTTCCTGTCTGCATCTTATAAAATCATGATAGATATAGACAATTAGCCAACTTAAGGCTTTGATCCTGAAAGTAAAGCCTCAGCTTTTCATCTGTTTCTTTAGAGCAGCATGTGAATCAAGCAGTTTCCTGCTTCATTATTCCCAAAATACAGTGTAAGTTAGTCAAACATTCAAACTGTTGTGCTCTTCCTTATGTATTCTTAGTCACCATACCCTGAGAAGCTCTCCAACACAAGCAGGATGGGAATAAATGGGAGCTGGAATACACAATTTAATTGTTGACTCATATTTAGTTTGGCGTTCACTGTAAAAAAAAATCTACTTTTTATATCATCTTTCCTTATTAAATGCATTTTTCCTTATTATATGTTTTTGTCACTATAATCTAGTATTTCTTAAAATCAGACTATTGTCTGATACTTGTACTTATCACCTGAAACAATTAATATCCCTTCCATAATTTTGGTTTTTTTAACAAACTTGAATACAGACCTCTCCTTTATCCAAAGAAAATTGTCCTGTTAGGGTGTTCAGCCTGAAAGTGTGTAGGACTCAAAGAGTCATGGGAACGGAGACAAACATGTAAGCCATGGCCCTGATATCTCACCACCCTGTAGACCTTTGTGGGTTCAACATGAAGGTCTGCATAAGTGCTGAAACCTTTGTAATGTTTCTGTTTGGAAGCTCTTCCTGCTCAGCTGCTCATTGTGGAAATGTTATAAATACATTCACTTGAATGCATTTATAGTGCCAATGCAGACCTTCATGCTGAACGTGATAAGATCTGCTGGGCTTCTGGGTGGGGTGGGGAATATGGGATAGCAGGGCTTGCCTGTATCTCAACATCATCACAACCCTTTCAGCCCTACATGCTTTCAGGCTGAATGCCCAAATAGGGCTTTTAGTAAAATTATTGGAGTTACTGGAATTGCGCTAAATCTATTAAAATTTATGGATCCTCAATACATTAATCAAAGTGCTATACACCATGTATATAAGCCGGGAAATATTCCAGAAGATAAATTTATCTTACCATTGAAAAGCAGTTGATACTATCTATAGAATGTGTCTAGAAGTGTCTTGAAAGAAACATACGCTTTGTATATTTGCATGCATGCATGTGTAGTGTGGAATACCAGGAGTAGAAACAAGACATAGAACATATACTTTTGTTTGTATGTTCAAATATAAAAGAGAAGAAGTGCACACTGTTTAAAAAGGGTTTTTTAAAGAAAAGATTGATCTTTTATGTACACCGAGACCTAGTTTGCAAATTCTGATTTCTGTGCCACAGTTGATATGGTCTAAAAATGGGTACAGAATTTCATCCTAAAACTGGTGTTTGTTGCTGATATCTCGACTGGCAAATGAGCATGAAGTAGTATTATTAGGCAACTTCCAATTTAAACCCCTACCTTTTCTTTATCACTAGCATGCAGGTTTCCACAAGAAGTTGTTGTTCCTCCAACACTAATTAAATCAGTGTGAGGAAAGAGATCAAAGCTTGGGTGAGACACATCGTTGGTTTTTAGTCAGCAAAGAGTTCTTGGAACAGAATGTAATTCTTTCTCTCATACAAGCATTTGCCTATGGCTAGAAATGCCACAGCAGACTAGAATTTTTAAAAACACAGGCACTATGTATTATAAAGATACAGCTTCTTGAGTGGGGTTGCTGTAAACTCACTCGGCATGCAGAGGGAACTCAGGCTGGCTCTTTGCTCAACAGTCTTGGTGCCAGCAAAGGAGAACAAGAATCCTAACACCTTCATTGTATGCTGCCTCCTGCTACAACCCATAAAGCAGAATTCTGTCCGTGACTAGAAATATGCCCCACTGAGTTCAGTGAGGATCACTCCCACCTACGTGGGTTTAGGTTGTTGCCATGATCACCCAACAGCTATAGCTGGGCTCAGCTGCTATGAAACAATTATTCACTTAAGTTTGAATAAATTTGCAAGTTAGAGGCATGTAGATCACTTGATTTCTCATTGCATGAATGGAGTGAAGGTGAACAAGCTGACTGCACCCGGCGTCCCTTAGTTTCCATGTTCAAGACCTGCTATGGGCTTCAACCTTAGTAAATTACCTAATTTACTAAGGTCAGGTCCATCATTAGATGCAACCTCTACTTCTCTTTCAAAACATGTTCCCCATCCCATCCTGTTTATTCAACTTCACCATATTCCCTTTTTCTAACTATTATGTCTATGCATAACATTTGGACATTTCCTACTGCCATTGTTCAGATTAGGTCCCTCCTTAGGTAGAATTCAGAATGATCAGAGATGGTGAAAGTTACTTTTTCAGACTACATTACCCAGACTGCATGAACAGTAGTGGCATTCGGGAGCCATGCTTTGAAAAAAGTAACTTTCCCCATTTCTAAGAATTCTGTCCAATGACAAAGAATTAATCTAATACTACATTTTAAAGAATTCTTGTCTCTCATTTCATTTAAAAGCACCTAACAAGGTTGAAGGTGTCCTTGTAGGACAGGGTGGTCAAATTTAAGTACCTTTGCAAGATTGCTGTGGTTTTCTATTACCGTTAATCAATGCAGCACATACTAATTAAGTGCTTTGCTATGCTTCTGCATGATTTATTAGCTCTTCCTTTATTAATGTGTTTGATCAGAAAAGTAATTAAACAATGAACAGTGGCAGCAACACATACTTTACATCAATTATTAAAGCAAGGTTTCCTAGAATAAAAATGCGATAATTAATATTTACGCTGTCATGAGTTTCACTTGACGTCAAATTATTTGAACCTCTAGTAATGCTAATCCTCAGATTTACCATAAATAAACTGAGACAGCATTAAAATGAACTTGGCTATGTTTGTTCTTGACATTGACACCTGAAATAATTTAATAGACAGCTGAAAGGGGAATTTCTTGAAACAAAAATGCAAGATTTTCAGTTTCAAAAGGTATGTCTATTCCCTCTTTTAGTGATCTAAACCTAAATTTCTATAGGAATATCTGTGGTAGTTATATATATGTATGTATGTTGTTGTTGTTTAGTCGTTTAGTCGTGTCCGACTCTTCGTGACCCCATGGACCAGAGCACGCCAGGCCCTCCTGTCTTCCACTGCCTCCCGGAGTTTGGTCAAATTCATCTTGGTAGCTTCGATGACACTGTCCAACCATCTCGTCCTCTGTCGTCCCCTTCTCCGCTTGCCTTCACACTTTCCCAACATCAGGGGCTTTTCCAGGGAGTCTTCTCTTCTCATGAGACGGCCAAAGTATTAGAGCCTCAGCTTCAGGATCTGTCCTTCCAGTGAGCATTCAGGGTTGATTTCCTTTAGAATGGATAGGTTTGTTCTCCTTGCAGTCCAGGGGACTCTCAAGAGTCTCCTCCAGCACCACAATTCAAAAGCATCAATTCTTTGGCGGTCAGCTTTCTTTATGGTCCAGCTCTCGCTTCCATACATCGCTACTGGAAAAACCATAGCTTTGACTATGCGGACCTTTGTCGGGAAGGTGATGTCTCTGCTTTTTAAGATGCTGTCTAGGTTTGTCATCGCTTTCCTCCCAAGAAGCAGGTGTCTTTTAATTTCGTGGCTGCTGTCACCATCTGCAGTGATCATGGAGCCCAGGAAAGTAAAATCTGTCACTGCCTCCATATCTTCCCCTTCTATTTGCCAGGAGGTGATGGGGCCAGTGGCCATGATCTTAGTTTTTTTGATGTTGAGCTTCAAACCATTTTTTGCGCTCTCCTCTTTCACTCTCATTAAGAGGTTCTTTAATTCCTTCTCACTTTCTGTCATCAGAGTGGTATCATCTGCATATCTGAGGTTGTTGATATTTCTTCCGGCAATCTTAATTCTGGCTTGGGATTCATCCAGTCCTGCCTTTCGCATGATGTATTCTGCATATAAGTTAAATAAGCTGGGAGACAATATACAGCCTTGTCGTACTCCTTTGCCAATTTTGAACCAATCAGTGTTTCCATATCCAGTTCTAACTGTTGCTTCCTGTCCCAAGTATAGGTTTCTCAGGAGATATATAAGGTGGTCAGGTACTCCCATTTCTTTAAGGACTTGCCATAGTTTGCTGTGGTCCACACAGTCAAAGGCTTTTGCGTAGTCAATGAAGCAGAAGTAGATGTTTTTCTGGAATTCTCTGGCTTTCTCCATAATCCATGCGCATGTTAGCAATTTGGTCTCTAGTTCCTCTGCCCCTTCGAAATCCAGCTTGTACTTCTGGGAGTTCTCCGTCCACATACTGCTGAAGCCTACCTTGTAGGATTTGGAGCATAACCTTGCTAGCGTGTGAAATGAGTGCTATTGTACGGTAGTTGGAGCATTCTTTGGCACTGCCCTTCTTTGGGATTGGGATGTAGACTGATCTTTTCCAATCCTCTGGCCACTGCTGAGTTTTCCAAACTTGCTGGCATATTGAGTGTAGCACCTTAACTGCGTCATCTTTTAAGATTTTAAATAGTTTGACTGGAATGCCATCACCTTCACTGGCCTTGTTGTTAGCCATGCTTTCTAAGGCCCACTTGACTTCACTCTCCAAGATGTCTGGCTCAAGGTCAGCAATCACACTATCTGGGTTGTCTGGGACATCCAGATCTTTCTGGTATAATTCCTCTGTGTATTCTTGCCACCTCTTCTTGATGTCTTCTGCTTCTGTTAGGTCCCTACCATTTTTGTCCTTTATCATGTCCATCTTTGCACAAAATGTTCCTTTAATATCTCCAATTTTCTTGAACAGATCTCTGGTTTTTCCCTTTCTATTATTTTCCTCTATTTCTTTGCACGGTTCGTTTAAGAAGGCCCTCTTGTCTCTCCTTGCTCTTCTTTGGAAGTCTGCATTCAGTTTTCTGTAACTTTCCCTATCTCCCTTGCATTTTGTTTCCCTTCTCTTCTCTGCTATTTGTAAGGCCTTGTTGGACAGCCACTTTGCTTTCTTGCATTTCCTTTTCTTTGGGATGGTTTTTGTTGCTGCCTCCTGTACAATGTTACGAGCCTCCATCCATAGTTCTTCAGGTACTCTGTCCACCAAATCTAGTTCCTTAAATCTGTTCTTTACTTCCACTGTGTATTCATAAGATATTTGGTTTAGATTATACCTGACTAGCCCAGTGGTTTTGCCTACTTTCTTCAGTTTAAGCTTGAATTTTGCTATAAGAAGCTGATGATCAGAGCCACAATCAGCTCCAGGTCTTGTTTTTGCTGACTGTATAGAGCTTCTCCATCTTTGGCTGCAGAGAATATAATCAATTTGATTTCGGTATTGCCCATCTGGTGATGTCCATGTGTAGAGTCGCCTCTTGTGTTGTTGGAAAAGAGTGTTTGTGATGACCAGCTTGTTCTCTTGACAAAACTCTATTAGCCTTTGCACTGCTTCGTTTTGAACTCCAAGGCCAAACTTACCTGTTGTTCCTTTTATCTCTTGACTCCCTACTTTAGCATTCCAGTCCCCTAGAATGAGAAGAACATCTTTCTTTGGTGTCATGTATGTATACCAGCCTGAAATTCCCAGGATTCTTTGTTGGGAACCAAGTCACTTAAAACAGTCTAGGACAAATTTGTTTGTAGTTTATCTAGCATCTAACACTTTCTACCTGTTAATCCATGAACTTCAAACCTTGTGAGAAACTGTACAAAGATAATATTGCCCCTGCAGTGTCAATCTGTAACTGCACACTTCAGCTGAGCTTTATTGGAGCCAGTACAGAGGGCTGAATCAAGCTCTGTATCAGAGAACTGCAGTTCCACGGTTATATAGCTACATAACAAACCGAGTAGTTCAATAGATTGGAGTTTGAATCTTCACTGTGCCTCCCAATGGATGGGCCAGCCAGAATCACCCAGAGCATACACAGTTGATGGTTTTAAGTGCCCTGCTATCTGTATGCCCTTAGGCAAAATGCACAGTCCTACATTACTGCAAAGGGAGAGATTACTAAACCACTTTTGGATTCTTTATACCCAGAAAACTCGAGATGGTCACCATAAATTGGAATTGACTTGATGGCACGTAGTTTTTAATGTGGTGTGTAGCTCTCCCTGGATTTAACCACAAAGATTTCTATCAACTTAAAAACTAACATGTTTTATTTGCAAAAGCTTTCATGAACTACATTTCACATCATCAGATGCAAGTGGCATCCAATCAATGGAAGTTTAAGCCAAATAAATTTGTTAGTTTTTACGGTGACATAAGACTCTTGCTACAGAAGACTAAGACAGCTCGTCCCCGTCAAAAATTGCATGGGGCAAGATCTCTCTTCAGTCAAATCACTAGCAAAATGAACTGCAGTGTGAGCAGTTTTTCATTTTTCCTGCTCATCCAGGGAGGTATCCTCCATATTCAACTAGAATCTCTACTTATGCAACAGGGAAACTTTCCATATTAACTAAAGTCACCACTTATGCAACAGCACATAGGGACATTATGTTACCACGCTGGCTGAGATTTCCACTCCACTAATGCAGAACACGATCCTAGTGACTGTATTTAATACTCAAATGGCTCCAGAGAACAGATGGTGATGTCAGAATACTTCTCCATATTAACAATACTTCTGTAAACACAGAAAACAAGTAAGCTAAACAGGAGGTAAAATTCAAACATTGAAGAAATCAGTGGTCATGTTGCATTTTGGGAAATGGGTTCTCTTTTTAATCTATCAAATTATATCGTCGAAGCAGGTAAGGTGGTAAAGAGTTAATTCTGAGGACCACCAAATGTCTGGGCTCATAATACTTCTGATCATAATGTCTCTTTTCAAATACAACTTTACCTTCATTTCAGTTTTTAAATGTCTTTGGAAAATAATCTGCCAGTATTTATTGTCATTAGACATGGGGACGAATATAAAAACGAATCGGGATATTCAACGAATTTCCCTGATTCGTCAGATATTCATTGCTTTGTATTCTTGGGGTCCAGAGACCCCAACGAGTATGAAGCAATGAATATAACCCATTATATTCGTCCCTTTGTCTATCCCTATCTGCTTATGCCTCCGCAGATCAGCTGTTCCTCGGGGGGCATAAGCAGAGAGGGATTTTCCCTTCGGGTGGCTTGCTTAAGTCTGCCCTATGGGAATCCCACCCACCCCACCCCGTTACAAAGACAGGGAGGATTGCTTTGCTCAGGCGTCCCCTGTCTTTCTATGCCCCTGTGGCATAGACAGGGGAAGCCTGACCAAAGGAATTCTCCCCGCTGTCTTTGCAAAGACAGCAGGGATGGGGGATCACTTTGATCCCACTTTGGTCCTGCTTTCCCTGTCTTTCTATGCCCGCGGGGCTTAGGAAGAGGCGTGAAGGGGGACCCAAGCGATCCCCTACCCCTGCTGTCAGCCTGCTCTAAGCGATCCCCCATCTCGCTGTCTTTGCAAAGACAGCAGGGGTAGGGGATCGCTTGGGTCCCCCTTTGCTCCTCTTCCTAAACCCCAGCGGGGATAGGAAGAGAAGCAAAGGAGGACCCAAGCAATCCCCCACCCCCTGTCTTTGGGAAGACTGCAGGGGTGGGGGATCGCTTGGGTCCCCCTTTGTTCCTCTTCCTTTGCCCCGGCAGGGATAGGAAGAGGAGCATAGCCTGATCTAAGCCATCCCCCACCCCTGCTGCCTTAAAGGCAGTAGTCTCTAATTGTCATCACTGCATAATTTGAAAACAGATTGTAAAGGAAGACCTCAATGCCATATATAAATGTCCTATAATTCATTAAGAATAAAAACATGTAAAAGGAATCAGGAAATAAAACTGGAGTCATAATCATAAAATCAGAAAGCAGCATAAAACACAGAATGCCGATTATAAAAAGCATTTCTTCCTTCTTTGTTTTGGTTACTTCATAACATGGCAACTCTACCATTACTTGACTCAAATCTTTTCAGCTTTGCTTCTTTACTTATTTCAAACATTTTAGTGTTGTGTTTCCATGCATAAATATATATACACACAAGCACAGACATCAAAGTATCTTCAAAGTTCAAAACAGGCAGGGAAATATAACATGAATAAATCAAAGTTTAAACAGCAATTATAAGGCAGTATAACCACAGATAAAACATACTAATGCATGTAATTTTAATGTAGAATTATATGTGGTGCTCATTTTTAATAATGTGACTATCATCACTCATGGCTGGGAAACATATGCAACTATAGGGGAACATTTTAATTCAGGAGCATGCTACCAGATAAAGGATTAAACCTTCACCCGCAGTATAACAGACCTTGAAAATTATGATCTGCCACTTGAGAAGAATCATGGGACTTGTCCTGAGTCACAAATTAATCCTTACATTTTCTAATCACAAAGAATGAAAAATTGAGGTGCTGTGACCTGTTGGTAAACAAATCCATTTCTTTTAGTTTTATTTCAGAATACTTGCATGCTAGCTTTTTCTTTGAAATAAATATCAGAAGTGGCTAGAAGGGAAAGGGCAAATACACATAAGAAAAATAGGTGTATTTGTGGGAAAATCTACAGTCTTTCATAAAAGCAGTGGTTGGAATTTATTTGCTGAAGAGTATTCATTCTCACCTGGATGCCTCACTAAATTATCAGTCTGTATCCATCCTTCCCTTTCAATTGACAATATATGGTGTGCATTTCTCTGTAAAATGAATGGCGAAAAGCTATCATTTGGTAATCAAAGCATAGGAACCCATGAAATCATTGTTGACTCCTATACATAATTCTGAAATAGATGTCCACATGGTGGGAACTGGTCTCCTTCAATGGGAGTCAGAAGGTTTGCTGTTTTAAAGTAGGAGAGATTAAATTAGCGTAGACATGGGTTGACTCCGGTAAAAAGTCGATTTAAGGCACATTCTGTTATAGGATATTTTCAACACACTGTAGCATAGCTGGTAGTCATCTGGTACTAAAACAAACAAGGCCTTCAGCATAGAACCACTCCTGCCCTTCTCTAATAGCTATCAGGGATTGAAGTATGAACTACATTTTGGGGTAAGTGGGTTGTGATTGTCCTTGGATCCATTCTCTTCAATCAGGTGCTATCAGGAACTGGATCCAGAAACCATAATCGATTATATGATTCTCCAGTATTACCAGGATATGACCAAGCCTTTGCTGCTGTTAGGAAGCATATAGAAGTATGGATGAGTGTGAGAAAGTGGTTTATCATATGAAAGTACTTGTGTACCCTAGTGTCGAGTTCTCCCACTGCAAATGTTGCAGAGCAGACACTAGAAGATTTTCCAAGTAGAGCAGCGATGGTGGCTGTTTAGTTTATACATGGAGTGTGGAAGAATAAGCTGTTGTAAGCTCAACAAGAAATAGTACCAGGTGTATTAATTTTTACAAAAGCCATCTGCTTTTGTCAAGTCACTATGTCACATTTTGTTCTTTTTTTTAAAAAGCATCATTATTTCCTTTAAGTGCAATGAGTGGTTTTGGTCCGTTACTGCTGAAAGGTTGAGCCACAATCTTATGGAGAAAATCCACACAGAGAGAAAGAACCTTTGTGCAAGCAGGTGTGCTGTTTGCAGAGATTTCAAAGGCCCGATCCAGGAAAAGGTTGTGCAAGTGGTACTCTGCATGTGACCCCCATTGCTCTTGTTGCTGTTACATGCTGTCAAGTCATCTCTGACTTACAGAGACCCAACGAATGAGTGATCTCCAAAATGTCCCATCCTCAACAGCCCTGTTCAACTCTCGTAAACGCAAGCCTGTGGCTTCCTTTAGGGAGTGAATCCATCTTGTATTTGGTCTACCTCTTTTCCTGCTGCCTTCAACTTTTCCCAGTATTATTGTGTTTTCCAAATAATCCTGCCTTCTCATGATGCGCCCAAAGTAAGAGAGCCTCAGTTACAACATTTCTGTTTCCAGAGATACTTCAAGTTTGATTTGACCTAGGACCCACTTGTTTATCTTTCTGGAAGTCCAGGGTATTCACAAAGCTCTTCTCCAGCACCACATTCCAAATGAATCAATTTTTCTTCCTGCCAGCGTTCTTTACCGTCCACCTTTCACACCTGTAAGTGGTGATCAAAAATACATGAGTGTGGGTGATCTCGATCTCCAGTGATGCATCCTTTTCTAGGTCTTTTATTGCTGCTCTTCCAAGTCAGTATTCTTCTGGTTTCTTAGCTCTGATTTCCCATTGCTCTAGCAGTTGGAAGAATACAGAAATGTCCTCTTGTTGGCTTTACACTACTTTTCTGGTCCTCTGGACCAGCCACAAGACACAGGGTGTGTGGTGCATAGATGAATAAGGAAGCCCTAGTGTAACATGGGGAAAACAAGGGCACACAGACACATAAAGCAGTAATCCAAGAATGCATCATCAGTGTCCCAGAAAATCAGTCCTGTGCACCCTGGCCCAAGTACCTCTCAGTTACACTGGCACACTGTTCACATCCCATGGGGTCCAGTCCTGTGTAGCCCCTCTGATGACAGACATCCCACGAAAGAGCCTCCGTTTCTGATGAGTCATCATACTGCCATATAAATTCAGCACCATAACCATGTTCTAGACCCTGGCACAGGCAATTGCTACAGATCATCATTGTCCCCAGACAAAGACAAGGCCTGCAACTTGCACATGTAACATCTAGAAATGGAACTCCATTTGATAAAAGACATGTACAGTCAGACCATGTGTATTGTGGTGCACTTCACTAAATGTTGCCTGTGTCAGCATCTGCAGCTGCCTTCTCATTGTGATAAGTTATGGAAGGAATCAATATTTTCATCACCTAAAAATCAGAAAGGGCACGTGGTTGGTACAAAGAGTGCAGACAGGAAGACATACGGGGGCAATATGAATAAAACTATCTTTCTTCTGTGGGCCATCTGCTAAGATTGGTTCCATCCCTCAACACCTTGAACATTATGCGCATTGTGAATGCCACCAGGGAACATTGCTCAAACATCTGTAAACAGCTTCCTCCCATTGTATGTATCTGAACATTCAGGTTTGAAATTTCTTGTGGCTATGAAAAACAGCTTTGAAATGCTCTGTGGGAAGAAACGGGATGTGATTAAAGTCCACCAACCCAATCAGGTTTGGCATGTCCACCACAGAGAAGTGTGCTGCCTTCACAACTAGAAGCTCAGCCATTCAGTGCAAGCTGATGAGGACCCACACAAATGGCAGAGCAAGGTGTCCAGGAACAGCTGCACATACTTGCTAACAGATGACTGGGACACAGGTATAATCCCAGCAACAAATGCCTGGAAGGACTCTCAGGGTCCAGCGTACCCTATATTTGTGGAAAGTGCATCTCATTCTCCCATTGAGGTTCCAGCTGTGGCTGCAAGTGGATCAAGAGATTGGTCGAGCTCTGCATGCCAAGCCTATACAACTATATGCACTTCCTCGCCATGTCTGGCAGATATCTTATGTGCTCATGCCACCCGTGTGTCCCCCTCCCCCTGCATCGGCTGCATCAGACAGAAACATCCCAACTGCCAGCATTCCTGGAGCACTGGAATGCACAGTTCCTTGGAGTGGTCCCAGAACTATAGCACTCCGTTTTCTACCCACTTCCCATGACATCATTGATGTCTCCCAACTCCACATTTTCTCCTGACTTCTGTAATTGTAATGGCTGCTCAATCATCATTTCTCCCAGATGAATATTATTTTGTCCCGTCCTCTTTCCTTTGGTAGGACCCAAATCAGTTCCAGTTGGATGTTCACTTCACAAAAAGGCTATAAAGGCTGAGAGGAGTCCTAGCTTTGGTTGAGAGTCCAGGTAATGGAAGGGAAGGTATGCACCTCCATCATGCCTGGAAGGGCATTCATGATCATGAATTAAAACTAGCAGCTGTTTCAATTCCTTTCAAGGTGTCCTCTGAATCTAAAAATATATCCAAGTTCAATTTATACTATCCTTTTCTGAAGTTGTCCTTTTATCTCTTTTCTGTCTGTGGTTGTTAGCGATGTTTTCCCTCTAATCAGTGTTCTAAAGGCACTTCCCTTTGTCTGTCCCATAATCCTCTTGGTGCGGTAATAGCCTGACTGGTCTACTGAAGCCACAGAATGAGCATTAAAAAGGACAATTTAAAGGAAAAGGCAGCACGGGGACATTCTTCAGCAGCATCACATCTTTAAAGATATTTTTACTTCCACTTTCATGCATGGGAAACCTTTTGCTATATTGCTTGTGTGACTGCAATACATTTCTGAAAGTGCTTCTAAGTGTTTCTAAATGAAGGGGCTTTTTCCCTCTCCTGCATAGGAGAAATCAAAATTTGTTCAGAACATATTGGCTTAGGAATGAAAAATATTATTTATCCCCATCCCCAGAATGCAGAAACTTGCAGAGTTAGAATATTTTATTATAACATTGTGTTAATATCTATGCCCATATTTTTTGAAAACTTATGGCAGCTTAGTGTGTGCATTAAAGGACTTCTGATTTCAAAACGATTTCATAAATGGAATATTCTGTATCTTTATAACAATATTTTTACACTGTAAAATGTATCCTAGTGTGGTATATATTTGGCTCCGCCATCTCCCAAATCAAATAGCCTGGATATCTTTGAAGGCAAACTCCCTTGAAGGTGCTGTTGCTAACTGCTGGGTTAGTGGAATATAAGGCAGCTAACATCCAGTATTTGATCCTAGATGAACATGTTGACCTGGCTTGCATTACAGAGACCTGGTTGGATGAAGCTGGAGGAGCTAGCCTTTTTCAGCTCTGTCTTCCTGAGATCTGTGTAGCAGCTGGCCAAACCAGAGGAGCAGGAAGGATGAGTTGCCAAGAGTCTACCAAGATTCAATCTCCCTTGCAGGTACCCTGTCCCATAGACTGCTGGGTGTGAGTGCATGTATCTGAGAGTGGGTGCCCAGGACAGAACAAGGATTCTGTTGGTGTACTGCCCACCTCACTGCACAACGGTGCTTGGATCCACTGAGATGCTGTAGTTGATGCAGATCCTGTTGATGTAACTTTGGCCTCTGCTTTTCCTGTTACAATAGATACATTTCAGTTGGTGCAGCTGGAGGATGTATACAGGATCTTTGGAGAGCTGAAAGCCACCACATGTGTGCAGGACATTTGAGGTTCAGCTAGGCCTATCTCTGCACAAGCTTTCCGTTCTTCCTCCAGTGATAGCTGGGAGCTTTCTTTTTGAACAGGAAGTTTGGGTGGAACTAGGCCTAGCTAAGACTTCAGCCATTCCAGCTGAGGCCTTTCTCCCAGGTGGCCCCCTTTTGGTATCTGTTTTTGAGGCAGAACTCCCAGAATGGAGAATTAATGCAATTTGTAATCCAAGAAATCAAAACATCCCATCCCTATTGGTTATGCTATTGGATATTTAGCAGAATTCCAAGTTACTGATGTTTGCCATCATGCACCACACTTTTTGATCTTCAATTGCATACCTTGGGCTATTCATTTCTTCCTGATGAGTATGAATTTGGTTTTCTTAACATTTATTTTTTGACCATTTCCATTACTTCATTAACTGACTTTACGATGTAACCAGTACAGACTATCTACTTCGTCAGCTGCAAATAGTGTATTGTCTGAGTATTGGGTGTTGTTGATAACCTCTTCAAAGACAATGATACTGTCCTTTGAATTTGCAAGTCTTTTTGTTTTGTTTTGTTTGCTAGTATCAGATTGTCTTCAAGTGTATGTATGCAGAGTAGTGCTTCCCTGGCTCCCAAATCTTCTTTGAATCAAAATTCCTTATCTTCTGTTCCTTCTTCACATTTCTTATAAATTCTGCCACATACTGTCTTTAATAAAACCTAATTTTCTATTTAAGTATATTCTGTAGTTGCTGTAGTTTCTTTTTTAGTTAATGTAATAAAAGTCAATGTAAACCAAATAGCAGGAACAATTCCTGTTCTGAAGATTTGCCATCTGTCATCTTCTATTAGCCTTAATACTTCTGTGAATATATCATTGAGTCAAGCAGCTTGACTGGTTTTTATTAGTTGTACTGATATCCAGCTTTTCTACTTCTGGCATAATATTGACACCTGGTAGGTACAATAAATTCTGTTTATTTACTACCTTCAAACAGCTGTTATTGGACTGAGTGTTATTAGTCACCCCTGCACTCGGCATTACTGTTTGCAGGGCATCAAAACCTGTACTTACTACTCATTCAAATCCTAAATATAAAAGAAAATATGAAACCAAATACTGAGAGATACATCAAGTGCCTAAGAAGTTGTTCTTATATTATTTTGTCAGGTCCCCTGGAAGTTAAGTATTTTTCTTAGCAATGAAGACACTAAGCTTGAAACCTAGGTTCCCTGGAACGTTCGCAATCTGCAGGTTAATAAAGCAGCCAATATATGGCTTGCTTCACTAAATTCAGATTGAAATTGTCCTTGTGAAATCACAGTTTTGAGCCTAGAAAGCAGAAGCACCTCCATATTGTAGTAGACATAAGCTAGAATCCTTTATCCACTTATGTTTCAAGAACTAAAAATGGAAACAGTTTGAACAGCAGACTTAATTTCTGATTTCCTGATGGAACAGCATCTCGCACCACATCAAACACATCACCAGGATGTCAGCACAGGAAATGCCCCCACACTGCTTACAAACCAAAAATGGGCCAAAAAAGCACAATGTAGAGTGATTTCAAATAAACAGCCTCCCAAAGCGTGTTTCAAAAGGAACGAATCCTCAGAGAAAGTCTGAATTTTTAGGAGAGGAAAGGGAAGAAAGAAACAGATACGTTCTTCTCCTTCTCCTCCTTCTTTGCCTTCTCCTTCTCCTTCTTTGCTGGCTCCTCAGAGTTCACTGTAAGAAGAAGATCCAAGCAGTTGGGGTGTTTACAAATAGTTATAACATCAGAGGAACAAATGCTTAATAAAGGCATGGAAAAGATGAGCATTCAGTGATAGGGCTTTCTGTGTATGGAAGTACTACTTTTGCCCTTAAGACAAGGACATACATTTATTTACTTGTAATCTCTTCCATTTATGTATGTAAAGACAATTTATTATTTCAAAGCAAGATAATAGTGTTTACACACACATTTCAAAATGTAGCAAATATAAGAAGCAGTCTTATTCCATATTAGATGCTCGTCTATCTAATTCAGTATTGGTTGGTAATACTGAATTCAGTCTATATTGGCTGGCAGTTGCTGCCAGGATTTAGACAGACATAGTTGCCAGCTGTACACAGAGACAGCAGGAACAGAACTTGTGCCTTTCTTCCTGCAAACATGTGTTCTTCCACTAAGTCGAATCATCTTCCACATTAAGACACATCATGGATGGGGTAGTTCAAGATGAGGCCTTGGTTGTGCCCTACTTTGCTCATGAAATGTTACAGGGATCCAGGCATTGCAGTTTTCAACTTGTAACCCTCCTGTGTTCTCCCACCATTTTTCCATCTTTTCTCAGATTAGGGAGGAAGAGAGAGAGAGAGAGAGAGAGAGAGAGAGAGAGAGAGAGAGAGAGAACATCTGCATTCTGCATCTTGACTGGTATCAGTAACAACCTTCTGTTTGGAAGTATCCAAAGTATTCACTTCAGCTGGGATTTGGGTATGTTTAGGGGAGCTGAATATGGAAGGGCATTGTTTCTTGTGTTGTTGCTGTCATAGAACGTATAGGTAAGCTTATGCAACACAATGAACTGAGACAGATGTGGCTGCCTAGCATAGAAAAGATTTAATGATTATCAGGGTAGATGAGCTAGATTTTTTTTTCAAGTGACCTTTGAGTCTGTGGGCAAATGATGGCAATAATTTAATTTTACAAGATGTTCTACCTTGGGCCAAGATGCAAAAAAAAAAACCAAAAACCTCATTTAGAAACGTGATTGCCTCTGTGCCACATTAAGATGGATGAGGAGTGGCCAGACTTAGCAAATAATTCTGTTCCTTTGTTCTTAAGCAATGTCTGTTACGTTTTGCAAACAGCACCTAAGATCAACATTGGTGCCCAAATGCAATGCAAGATCCTAGAATCTTAGAACTGCAGAGCTGGAAGGGATCGTATGGATCATCAAATCCAGCTCCTGCCAAGGAGGCACAGTGGGGAACTGAACTCCCAAACTCAGTGGATACCTGCCAAGGAGGCACAGTGGGGAATTGAACTCCCAAACTCAGTGGATACCTAAACCACTAAGCTGTCCCTGTGAATGCCTAGTCAATTAAAGGAACAATTGTTTTAGACTGATTAGCAACCAAGAGTCCCAAGCCAAAGGCTGATTTCTTTGAATATGGACCAGTGATGTTTTTGACTACTGATTCCAGGAGCCTGGCTTGTGAGAGAGATAAAGTTGAACATAAGCCTCCAAATAGTAAACAACGACACAGCATATTTTAACTGCAAATATGCATGACTATTACACCTTCTAGTTTATTTGAAGAGTTTTGACATTTACGTAAGTGATTACTGTCTCTTTAAAATGGCTCTTTCACATTTTTGTCCACTGCAGACTTTACTGATGTCTTTCATTCACTCTAATGCTTTGAACTCACATTATCAAGCCTGCCAGGTGTGTGGTGAGAACATACATAGTCCGAATGTACCCTTTCCAGCCTATCAGAATGGCAGAAAGTTTGCTGGCTAAGCGTGACTCTTTAGGTTTGGTATGGGTTGCTCACTAACAACAGATGCCAAGCCATGCAAAATTAGTGTCAGGTGGTCAACTCACAGCTATCTGTTTGTTGAGAGAAGGCTTTAGAAACGTGCCCATGGTGATTAGCCAATGTTGGAATGGCAAGAACAATTTCAGTTTAATCTCTGCTGGCAGAACACTGGAGCAGTTGCTTAGAGAGAAGCACCTTGGCTTCTTTGAGTTGTTGCTTATGCCTAGAGGCAACATTGCTATGAAGCTAGCTCCCTTTGGATGCAGTCCCATACATACATTCCCCATAACACAGTACTGTAATACCTGCTGTACCTGGCCTCCATATCTCCAAGGTCTTCTCACCTAGAAGGAAATGGGTTCTAATGCTATCTAGAACTTTCTACTGTTTGGAAAAAGAGAACTGTAGGAGGATGTGCATCAACAGATTTGACACACTGGGCACAGAACACATAAGAAAATATTCCCCTTGATTAGTATGCTGCCACTGTCTGATAAACATAACAGTTTCACATTAGGAAATGTGCATATTCTTTCGCATCTGACTTTCTGTCATAAACTAGTAGTCTCAAAAGAAATGTCAGAGGCTCTCAAAAGGACTGTTACGGAAAGTGTTACATAGAAATGGCCCAATCTGGCACCCATGTGATGCACTATACCAGCTGCATCACTACGCTACCGTGAAAGTTTATGAAGGTTGAATTATTCATCATTTATCTAGCACTTCTGAGCATAGAAATCATAAGCGCATTCAGCCTTGCAATAATGTTGTCAAGTACGCTATCAATAGTTCTGTCTTACAACATGGAGAATGTAGCTTGAAGACCGCCATCACGGTCATTCTTTATGTGGTCCCAACTCCCTCACTAGTTCACAGTCTAGCTATGTGGACAGTTCTGCTTAGAATTCACTGTGCCTTAGTTCTGTAGCTTAGTTCTGTTATTTTCTAGTGTGTTCTCTTAATTGCATCAGCTTTTGTCTCAAATGCTTTCTTGCTCCAAGTGCTTTTTGAAACAATTTTTGAAATCTTTTGGAACTTTTGCCTTTTTGCTTTTCAGTAATAAGACATTTTTAAAAAACTCTCCAACCAAATGTCTGTATTTTTGACTCAGAGGAACTCTGGAACTAAAACCAGGTCTTGCCTTGACCAGCTATTGGGAGTTTTGGTATATTTGTGGGTCTGGCTGCAGTTCTACCTTGCAAGGTGGGTGTAGTGGTTCTGAATGACTAATTTTGGGGGGGTTTTGAACTCCCTGGAAGCACTGCCCAGTCGAAGTAGTCTGTATGGTCGGGGAGCACCGGGGCCAGGCAGGTTCCCTAGTCATCAACACATTTGATTCTTCCGGGCTCACCCCTCTAGAATAAACAGGTTGGTGTGGCTGACTGGCTAGAGTGGAAGTCCCTGAACCCAATATTCCATTACAATCCGGCACTGGAAATGATCACTTTCCTGGGAGTGATCACTCTTAAAACAACCCTTCCATTCATGTGGGAATCACTCCCACTAAGCCCCCCCAAAAGAGTTCCCCTGCTGCTGGACCAAAAAGGTCCAGCATGGGTATGGATCAGGTTTGGGCTGGTTTGAAATCTCCCATATGCCATGGGGTTGCCAGGAAATAGTTCGCACCAGACCATGCCCCAAGCTGTCCAAAATGTGAGCCATTTCCCCCTCTGACTGTACCCTTTGTCATGTGTAGAACACTTTTACTAATATCACAGGGCCATAGGTTGAGCCCAGTTTATGTCAGTGGGTCTGTTCTAAGTCTGACCATGCCTGGCTTCAGCCTATTGAGTTTAGTGCAGTGATGGGCAGAGTGTGGCTCTTCAGATGTTGCTGGAGGGGGCAGAACAACATTACAACTCACAGCATTATTCACCATTGACTAGATCTCCTCTGTGCTGGCTAGAACTGATGGGATTTGTCACTCAGCAACATCTGGAGGACTCCTCTTTACTAATCCCTACTTTAGCAAAATTTAGTTGAAACCATTTTCCAACACCACTTGCACATACTAACAAATGATTATCTCTTGAACAACTTGATGCTTTAGCATTTGGATCATATGAGGGCCATTATTAGTTATTATTATTCTTTTTTTAAAAAATTCTCCAAGTACTAGAATATATTATTTGTCTTAAATGTGACTCACCTCAGAGTTTCTCAGAACAGTTTTCTTCCTCATATAGCTATCTGGATAAAAAGAAAAGAAAAGAAAAGAAATGTACCAGAAACTGAAGGTGATCCATCTTAAATGCAGATGAGCTCTTCATTTTTGTTATAATTAGCCATGCCTTCAGTCAACAGATTGTATAACAAAAGCACAATGAATGCAAGAAGGCAAACTTAACCTTTCCTGGCTGCTACTACATTAATGATCAGAAAACATTCATATAAGGGAGTGATAATCAGCTCAATCCATAGAACTTTAAGGAAAGGCTATACCTGAGTGAAAAGAGCTCATGTCTTTTCTGCATAAAGTTCTTGCTGCATCCCCTAGCATCTTTAATTACAGAGCTTGGGCAGTAGAACAGAGAAATATTCTGTCTGACACCCCAGTAAGCTGCGCCTGCTAGTCAGCTGCAACCTAGCTAGATCATTAATATGACTCACTCTTAAGGTAGCTTTTTATAGATTTTATAACCTCTGGAAAAAAAATCAAAGATTGAAAAGCAAACATTCTACTATAATTATTCATGGTGGGCACAAATGATGTTTATTTCACAGAGGTCAATTTGCACACCTGCCCTTCAAAACATAGGCTGCATCTATATGCTCTTATGTTCTTTGGTCTGAATGCATTTATATACCATTACTAAAGAGGGTTTTAAATTTACAGAAGATGTCCAGGGAAAAGTTCCTTTGTCTATCACTCATTGACACATGATGTCTTTCTATATGTTTAATCTCTGCAAAAGAACAGGTAATCTCCCTGGTAGATTGTGGGAATACTGTAGATGTAATATATCAAGACTCCATCAAAGATTTGACAAATTGCCCCATGATCTTCATCAAGCTAACTAGGTGTGGGCTGGAGAGAACAAATCTCAGGTAGATACATAGTTGGTTACAGAATCATACTCAGAGAATGCTTATCAATGGCTCCTTCTCAAAGTGGAAGGAGGTAACAGGAGGGGTACCACAAGGCGTGGCCCTAGGCCCAGTGCTCTTCAACATTTTTATTAATTACTTGGATGAGGGGAGGCAGGAAATGCTTATCAAATTTGTGGATGACACAAAATTGGGTGGAATAGCTAAGACCCAGGAAGCGGGGGGGGGGTGGGATTCAAAAAGATCCTGATACATTCAAGCACTGGGCTAAAAACAACAGAATGAAAGTGCGAAGTTCCACACCTAGAGTAAAAAAAACCAAGCACACAGTTACAAGATGGAGGACACCTGGTTCAGTAATACTACAAGCAGGAAGGATCTTCGAATGGCTGTAGATCACAAGCTGAATACGAGCCAACAGTGCAATGTGGCTGCAAGAAAATGCAAGCGCTATTTTAGCCTGCATTCACAGAAGTATAGTCTCCAGATCTTATGAATTACTAGTTCCTCTCTATTCATCATTGGTTAGGCTTCACCTTAAGCACTGTGTCCAGTTCTGGACACTGCACTTTAAGAAGGTGCCAACAAACTGGAACAAGCTCAACGGAGGCCAACAAGAATGATCAGAGGACTCAAAACCAAGCCCTATGAGGAAAGACTGAAGGAACTGGGCATGTTTAGCCTTGAGAAAATAAGACTGAGGGGAGATATGATAGCACTCTTTGAATACTTGAAAGACTGTCATACAAAGGGGGGGCTGGATCTGTTCTCAGTCGTCCCAGAGTGCAGGACATGTAATCATGGGACCAAGTTACAGGAAGCCAGATTTCAGCTGAATATCCCCAAACTATTAGAGCAGCATGACAATGAAACCAATGACCTCAGGAGGTGGTGAGTGCTCTAACACTGAAGGAATTTAAGAGAAAAGTAAGACAACCATGTGTCAGATATCCTTTGATTTGGATTCCTTCATTGAGCAGGGGGTTGGTCTCGATGGCCTCATAGGCCCCTTCCAACTCAATTATTCTAGGATTCTAACAGATGTTCAGCTGTGACTGGAAGATATAATTGTTTAATACATTTGAGTATCATAACACAAACTATTCTTATCACAGGATTGAGCAGATGTTTTGTTTGGCAACTGGTTTTCAGGATTTAAGCATGGAATCCCTTTAGAATTTGATGGCACAAACATGGAAAAACTACCTCAATCAACTCTCTGCAACATTAATGCGCTTTCAGCTCTAACTACAGGCTGTCTGTAATTTCTGTTCCTGGACTGAGAAATCTTCATGGAGAAATTATTCTGAGAAATATACAGACTGGAGACCAGGGAACTGACATGTCTGAGACAGAGTCAATGATGTGAGTTCTGCTCCTGAGTGTTATGTATTCTCTTCCTGAGTGTTACAATGGAGAAGACACAATGTATAAAGTCTGAATGAAAGTATCCTGCAGACGCATGGTTTTTATGCTCTGTACTATTGTTGCAATGTGCTGTCAAGTCGGAACCAACTTATAGCAACTTAATAAGGCTTTCGAGGTAAATGATTGGCTTTACCAGTTCCACTGCCCCAATGAGTTTCCGTGACTGAGCAGGGATCCAAACCCAGGCCTGAAGGGAAAACCAATGGAATGTTATATTTATCTACAGTATTCGCACACACCTCACCATAGACTCCTCTCCTACATCTAAACTCAAGTTCATACAGACTCCACAGACCAGGCTCCTTAAAATGACTCCTCATCCTGGCCTACCCCAAACAGACTAACGACCAATCCAACATGACATTTTTCAAACACACCAATCAATCAGCATTCAGTTGTGCACCCATCCATCAATCATTCTAGCACCTAAGGTATGCCTGCATACCAATCATGCATCCACAAATCTTTGCCACGAAAATCAGATAAATTATTCAGACAAATGGAGAGAAACATCATTAAGAGCAACAGAGATAAATGCAATCTGAAACCTGTGATTCTTGGAGACTACAGTTGAGAAGGCAATCTGGTCAAGACTTTGTGGCTTCTAGGATGGGGTTGGAAAACTTCAGGGGTCCAGTAGCTGGAAGTCTTTCAGGACCAGTGATAGCAATGGGGAGCAAGGGAAACCCTACAGGAGTCTGTGAAGACCCTTGACAACTATCATGTGTTCTTTCAAATGGCTTAAAACAGCTGGCAGGGCCCAACAGTGGGCTGAAGAGCAACTGCCAAAATATGCCACCTTTTATTACATGTTGATGCTTTCAAAAGCCCTTCTTCTATGGATCTTTATATTTTTCACCTTCCCAGTCTGAGGGGCACAGGTTTGTGTGATCCCTGTTTGCTGACTGTGTGTCCTGCTCAGTTCTCAGTTCTTCCTGTTTCAGGTTCTTGAAATAGGTGGTGCTTCTGAAAACGGGCAGGGAAGAGTTATACCTCCCCTCTGATTTCCTTTCCCTGGCTGAGAAACAACTGGCACTCTCTGTCATTGTTGTTTTAGGAGAATTTCATAATATATATTTGTATCCTTGAATGGAATTCCATTCAAATCCAACAAATGTGAGTTCAGTTATAATAGAAACCCAAGCAGATACACTGTGGCTTTTCATGAGCTAGAACAGGGAAAGGATTAGGCCTCCACTTGCTGGTGTTCTAGAGGGCAAAAGTAATGGGTCTTATATACATGTATGCCACCCTTCTTAAATGACCTACATGTCCATTTTGTAATTGGGATCTTATTTCCAAGTGGAAAATGCGTTGTATTCAGAAATCATGTCTCCCTCACTGAGAAACCTTCCTGTTTACATCAAGCAGACGTGTTCACTTTCCAGATTTTCCTTCCAAATGAAATAAATATAGTACGTATAGATAGAAATATAGGACATAGTCATAGGCAACTTTGAGGTAGAAGCACACATGCAGCGGAGGTGTCTGGGAAGATTTTACCAAACAAAAAGGCAAGCTAATTTCGAATATAACAGTAGCTTCCTCATTTGGCAGAGTAACTGGCAGCAATAATGTTTGCAATTCCTCCAGTTGCACATGCTTGTTATGGCTGTCTTCGATTGTGGTGCTTTGGTACAAAAAGCAAAAAGCAAGTACTGTAGTTGGTACACATCTCAAGTGGACACCCAGTATGATTTAGTAGATAGAATGATTGACTAGATCTCAGGAGGTCAGCCATGGAGACTCACAAGGTGTGTGTGTCTGGAACTGGTAAAGCCACTCCTTAAATATCTCACTTACTTTGAAAACAACGCATTTCAAAACTACTGGAGTACACATACTACTAGAATGTAAAAGCTGCACATGGTCCACTAATAATTAACTGATCCAGCACATATTTTTTTAAAAAAAATAAGTTTGCACATTATATTTCTTTGCACCTTAGCAGAGTGTGGGGTTTCCAGGGTTGTTTTTTTGTTGTTTTGTTTTGTTTTGTTTTTTTGCCTTGGAGGTAGAGTGTTTTCTCACAGCATTTTGCTCCTCACTATCTTTTACCCTGGGGAAGAAGAAACACTGATTCTCTGCAGGCTGCTTCCTCAAGTCGGATTCTGCATTCATTTGATTCTTTTTCCTCATCTGAGCATCTGCTGCCCCATTGATTGGTTCTAATTAATATGCCTGTGCTCAGACTCTATAAACCAGCACTTGTCAATTGCTTGTCAATTTGGAGTACAACCTCCTTCTTGCTGAGCTGCTGCTCCCAAAAGCAGATCCGTGGCTTAGATTGCAAGGCAAGGTGTTTATCCTCAGCTTGACTTCGTTCTCTCCCTGCTGCCCCCCCCCCCCCGATCATAGCTCTGATTTTCTTCCCGCTGGGCCTGAAAGGCTGAAAATGTAATTGAGGACATGGAAGTTAACCAAACAAATGTAAATCTCAAGGAACAAAGATTCTGTTTGATTATAGAAATAACAAGTATACCATTTACGGGGAGTTACATGGAAGAGTCAGGAAAGGTAGGCAACTTTAAGGCACATAATGATAAATCTAACATGAAGAATTCCATATGTTTTAAGTTTTGCCTAAGGCTCTAAAAGGAGCTTATTGGCTTCTGAGTGCAAATAGATAGTGTCCTCTTTAATATATGTATATGTATATGTATGATTTTTAAAATTAGGAATACTAAATTGCTATCCTTAGTTCCACTTCTTCCTGACTGATAAGGAACATTTCCTTGATCCATGATGGATGGTGGAGAGGACTCTGCATTTTGGGTAACTAACAAGCTGGGTCGTTGCCAGAGAGAGGATCTAAGAGCTGTCTCAGCTCCCATTAAGAAGCACCTCATGGGAAACACGTCTGCAGACAGTGTGAGGTGATTGCCTTGAGTGTCAGCAAGTGGCAGTGCTATGCCTTGGCTGTGATGATAACAAGGCTGGCTATGGATCTTTAGAATCTTGGGGACCTGAGCAGATATCTGTTTGCCCTGACCCTGATGGCATTGCCTGAACCAAGGCCAATAAACAGAAAATGCTTCTGGGATCTCTTCACCTTAGGCCATGGTCACACAAGAGAAATGCCTCCCTTCTTTCTTGCATCTTCTGCTTCCTGCATAGTGGCACGTTGTAGCCACGTGGCATACATTCTATGATAGTGGTTCATACTTTTTTTAACCATTCCACT
The DNA here is from genome assembly GCA_037013535.1 of Intellagama lesueurii. Classification (NCBI taxonomy): domain Eukaryota; kingdom Metazoa; phylum Chordata; class Lepidosauria; order Squamata; family Agamidae; genus Intellagama; species Intellagama lesueurii. The sequence continues at coordinate 83,698,784 of JBAJHW010000003.1, forward strand.
TTTTTGGGTGAATTAGATGTAGTACATTCGTCTACACCCCTTAAGTGGGACATATCCCCTTCCTTTTCTTGTGCCTTTCTCTGCCCCCTTCCCTTTAAAAAAAATTGTGTGGGTACATTGCTGTGTTGGCAAAACACCATTGCTGGCCACATACAGATATAGGCCATTTCTTCCTATTTCTGTGCTTCATTACCCTCTATCGAGGAGAACCCACAGCACACTACAGTGGCGGTCAAAGCAGCAGGGGGACTGATGCTCCATATTTGACAGAAATATGCCAACACGGCAGCATTCCCATTTGAAAATTAATTGTAAAAATTAAGGGAGTCAAATGACAGCAGATGAGGGAGGTGGGACCGCACGATAGATGCATAGGAAATGAATCAGGTTTGGAGTACACACTCAATGGGATGTCGGCTGTACTGAGCGATGAAACACAGAACAAATTTAGTAGTAGTCTCTCAGTGGGCTGGATTTGATGCAGAGATAGCATGGAGGAGGAACAAAAGAATTTATAATGGCCTTGAGTTATCTGAACCCAAAAAAAGGGGTCGAAATTCACAAGGAATAACTCCGAAACATTTTGATGGTGTGACCGCAGCCTGAGTATCTGGACAGGCTGCAGCTCTAGCTGTTTCTTACAGCAGAGTGCAAGCTAACAAACTCTCTGTAGAATGATGAAGGAGTGCCAGTGGTGGGAGCAGGGAACCATTAAAGAAATACGGGGACTGTGGCAGTGCCACAGCAGGTGGTTCCTTCCAACACTATTCAGAAGTATATCCAGACATGTCAATGCTATTGGGGCCATTTGCAAAGCCCTTTTGCAACAGTAAAGAGGTCAGCTGCTCTGTCTTCTGCTTGATCATTCCCCTCACAAAAAGCTTCTGAAGGTTGGAGGAAGGATGCAAAAAGTGGATTAATAAATTCAGCTCTCTGCTCTTTTCCCAAGCACTAACTGTTGGGCAGTGAGGAGAGAATGACCTTTCCAAATGTATTCTGGTGCTTTATATCTTCTTATATGCTCAAAAACAACCTCTCTGCTTGAAAGCCATAGATAAGTACATAGATGTATGTTTTACAGATGTGGTCTTCTGCAAGACATCTCCCTTTGAGAGAAAAACCCAGCTGATGGCTATTAATAAACACAAGGCATGCGCCAACTCCATTGTAATTTGCTCCACTTGCCAAAGGCTAAATCAGTTAAAAAGAAGCCCTGTAGGCACAGCGAGATCAGGGAAACACGTACTCACAGCTCCATTTGGAAAAAGGCCTGCCAGCCTAGAAAGTGATATGGAGTCTCATTATGCTCAAAGATGGATTAATGTAATATCTTCTGCCCTCTAAACGTTCCTATCAAGTATGTTCTCCAGCTCTGTCAACGGATTCAGTCATTCAACCCGAGATAGCCCTTTTCAGCACACTGCAAAGGAAGGGCACCTTGAACATTATAGCCATCCTAGTCATTTAGCATGTTTATAAGCAATGGCCGGCTTAAACGACAGATTAACCCACATCTGGAAAGATAAATCTTTCAGCACGACTTAGCAGCAGCATGTTAGTTACACGACCAATATTTTTCTTTCTATGATGGAGTCAACTCAAACAGCCCATCAGAGGCAACTGAGACATCATTTCGTACATGCCATTGTTGAGACTTATTATTTCAATGTAGAAACGTAACCCCAGTGGCAATGCAAGTTTTCATTCCAGTTAGCTGTATGGATCATTTCTTTTTTAAAAATCTACTGATAAATGGAACAGATTTACCAAACTTTTACGTCTGCTGTATCCCACTGTTTTTGTCAGTCAGCATGCTGGATATATTTGAAAGGTAACCTTCAAAGGAGAAAATGCGCTGCTGTCATTTCTCCCTATTTTCCTCTGTATCATGGAAATACCTGCTTGGCAGACATTGCGCTAGATAGGTACACCCGCTGAGTTGTGCAGCTTTAGGAACCTGAATGTCACCTTCCCCCCCCCCCCCCCCACTAGGCTCACTGCACTCAGGTTGGTAGCCAGCCATCATAGTCAAGTCATCCACTGTCATCAGCTGTCATCTACAATCTAAAGTAAAACAATAACTGCATTATGTGATTCTGGTGATCATTTATTTTAGCTTCAACTCCTCAGCTATTTTTAAAAGGAACTATTTTACACACATACAAATGCACACACTTCTGCTGGCTTCAGAAGTTGCCTGAACACGCAGAGGCCTCCACCTGGCTTTTTTGGCTACATAAAATTCAGAAAGCGCCCCTGAACGTGGGAAACAGAGCAATGCAGGAAAGTGAGACTTTGGAAGGACCATAAAAGGTAGAGAATAATCTTCAAAAATTGAAACTAAAAGTGGGCTGTTTCACAAAATGTTTGTCAGATTTTTATGTGTGCTGACAAACTTCTCCAAGTTTTGTTTTCTGTAGCAGTTCTACTTTGGTAGTATAATTTTGTAGCAATGTGCTGAACTGAATAGAACCTAATTGCTTTCTACATGCCTTAATGGGCCTTCTCCATAGGTAATCTAGTTAATTGCACACATACTCATTGCTGTTTAAATGTGCCTGGGGTATTCCTCTGTAAAAGAAGTAGACAACACATAGTGTACACCTTAGAGCTGGCATTTTATTTCTTCGGAGGGAGCTGCTAAGCCAATGTTCTCTTTTCACCACATAAAACTGAAGGGCTTTATTTACGCAGTGAGGGAACTTTTTTATAATAATTTCCACAAATCCACTTTTTAATGGTGTTTTATTATAAAAAAAGATAAAAGAGTGAGAGAAATACAGTGGCCACAATCCAACATATTAGATACCTCTCATAAGCTCATATATTACAATGGGTTTACATGTATAAAACCATCAAAACAATCCATAACTGCCATATAGGATTAAAAATCAGAAGAATAATCCAAGAGAACAGTATTTTACCCAAGCCTTGTGGTCAGAGGAACCAACAGTGCTGTATTGATGGGATTCTGTTTGGTCCACTCTATTCTGTATGAGTCAAGTCACACCTGGAGTATTGTGTCTAGTTGTGGGGAGCCCTGTTTTCCATCTGATTTTGTCCCTTTTCAGGCATTAAGCCTGAGAGCATGTAGAGTTGTAATCACATGAGGACCAGACCTTTGTGTGATCAGCAAAACTGAAAAACTGAAATATTACTACAGATAACTGTCTCTCTCACACACTCTTTCTCTCTGATAATGCTGAAGGGTATGGAAACCACGTCCTCTAAGGAGTGGTTGAAAATGCTAGATACATTTAGCCTAGAGAAAAGAAGATTATGAAGGAATTTAACATTATTATGGGAGCTTAAAAAAAAAATCCGTGACCAGAAGGCTGTGCTAGTCTGGTGATTCTGATAGTTACTGGTTAAAAAACAACAACCCTATCTTCTCCAAATTTTTGGTTATCTGGTGTGAAATTTCATGTATAAATAGCATGCCCTTCCTTGTTCAAGTAAAATATAGTAATTGCTATGTGAGAGGAATAACCCCAGCCATGAAAGGTAAGATGAAGAGATTGTGAGCACAGCTCAACTGAAGGGAAGGGTTCAGGATTTGGAATTACATACCATTACACTTAGAGTTTTAGTGTTCCATATGAAACATGGTTAGTTTCCAGGCCTTACAAGCAAACAGCAAACTAACCAGTAAAATATTTTATTTAGGAGAAGGAAATGAGAGGTTAGAATTTTTATACAGGACTGGCAGTCAGTTGTACCCTTGAATTCATTAACCTGCCCTGCAATGTTCCAAAGAAGACCTAGAGAAGGGAGAAAAAGAAGCTGTCCCATTCAAGAGGAAATACTGCCTGAGTATCTGGCTCTTCTGCCTTTTCCAACACTGAGAGCTAGGCCTCAGTAGTCTTTCTTCCTCTTCCACTGGAGTTACAAAACTAGGCAAGAGTCTGTTACCACAGAGAGAGAGAGAGCAGTTAGCACCAGCTGCAGAAAACAGTTTACTTGTTCTCTCTCTTGGTAGACCCTTGAGAAACATCCCTCCCACCCACCTTTACACCAGCAGAGAAGCTATAGTTAGCAGAGCTCTATAGCTTGTAAACCTGCTAGGCATATATGACGCACTAATAAGATAGGGTTTTAAAAAAATAAAAAGCACAACTAAAAGCAAAAGCATGACACCTTTAAGACTAACACATTTACTACAATGTCATCGTATGTGGATTACAATCCACTTCTTTGGACATAGAGTTTTATTAGAAATTTTATGATAGTAGCTGTATGATAAGAGATAAAGAAATAAGGTGCATTTGTCAAATAACTCATGAGATAGGTTGGGCGAGCCAGATCGTCTGTATTTGATGACTCTGGTAAGATTTAATTCCCTGTTCCTCCACAGTTTGATATCACAGCCATGGGATTAAGTCACAATCCACCACAATCTCTACAGAGAGTTTGTTGTCAGATGTGGCAGTTCCTTAAGTGTTAAAAGGCATCTGATTGTCGTCACACGGGGTTTTCTGATCTTCTGTAAAACCTGCAGATTAGCTTCCTTTGTGATGCGTCATCAGAAGTTGAACGTGGGCTTCAGTTACATTCTGACTGGCAGACACAAAACTCAGAGCAGATTGTGTCTATGAAACAGCAATATGCTTTCTTTTTCTAATGCCACGCTAGTGCTCAGTATAGTATGTGGTTGGACTGTTTGTTTCTCTCAGGCCATTTGAGCTGTCTTCAGGAGCTGGGGGTTTGAGTTTACTTGCCTAGGCTTATCCGTTTCTCTGTTCCTCTAGGGGAACAGATGTCTTCAAATGGATCAACTTTACTCTCATGAAGGAAGCCATGGGTCATATGAAATGAGCTGTGTTGCTTTACATGCCCATGGCCATCATTTGAGAGATAGGGAAGCTAATCCATTGTAAAAGCTTCCTCACTTTCCAAAAGGAATCATGGACTTCTGAGTTAATTTTAACTCCAAATTCTCTCTAGAATAGATTTCCACATTCTCTCTAGTTAAGGCAGTCACAATTTGTCTATTCATTCACAAAATAAATCTTGAATATTTCAAATAAATGGAGCTAGCATATCACCACAAGCTGTTATTTTAGTAAAAAAAACTGTATCCAGTATTCTCATCCTCAACATAACACCCTTGTGTTAGCTTCAAACTCCCTGTTACTCATCTCAGTCTTTGGTCTCCTCTTTCCCAAGGGAGTTAGTTGCTCAGTAATTCAAGGAACTGTCTGCCCTTCTCTTCCTCTCTTGAGCTACTGTGCTGTTTTGTATGTGATATGGTTCACTAGTTGGAAAAGAAGCTGTGTGAGCCAGGTGGGTTCCTTGCTCTTTGAGGTAAATGCAGGAGCTGTCAGCTACATCCATCTGTTTTGCAGCTGTGACTGAGACCTTTGGCTGATGCTACACAGTGTTCTTGGTTCCAGCTAGATACCCCCCTTGAGTTTGCATACTGTTTGCAAGTCTGTTATGGACTTAAAAAAACAGTGAGGTGAATTGTTTGCTTGCTGCTAACCTCTCTCCTCTATTGATTCATGGATAATGTGTTAAAGCAGCTTTCAGAAAGGGAACTGAGAGCTCGAAACCAGGAGATGAAGGATAAAAACAAGAGTGGAAACAAAGGCAAGAGTCAAAGCAACAGGAAACAAAATGTGCATACTAGCTAGTAATGTCCCATATAGGGATGCTGACATTGTGGTACACAGTGCTAAGCTGACACCTCCATGCCTGCACCACGCTTCATTGGTTTCATTTACTAAGTCTCTGAATGTTCATTCTTCACTGTTAGGAATTCCTTTGTGATTACCATATTGTCTTATCTCCATCAGCAAGTGTATTAGCATGATGAAGAGTGGCATCTTATGATCCAATTAATTTGTATTTTAATTTTTGCAAGCTATACAGAGACCTTTGGTTAAATACAAGCTATAAATGTTAAAATAAACAAATTTTATATAGCTGGTAGGGTTGTTCTATTTAGGTATTTAATTTAGCTATTTTGTTTGAGGGCTGATGGAATCCGCAAAACAAGAATGCTATGAAATGTGTGATGAATATTCCTAGACTTCACAGTGATATCAACTGAGTCACACAAGGCATACACAATTTTGAACTGAGTCATGCAAAAGGTACCATATACAGCGACTAATAACAATCTGTGCAGATAATCACTGCTGGGCTTTTATTTCATATTTTTTAAAAAAAATAACTTGAAAAGCCATAGACTCTAGGCTGTTTTTGTTTAGGGGCGATTGATTGATTGTGCAGGCGGCTATAAATGAGTAGCTGAAAATCCTGCCGTGTTGTGATATTAAATTAGAAGCCATCAAACCTAAACTCTGCAATTCCTCTGTTGCAATTACTCATTCAGCATTTCCTGGCACTATTGTTTAAGAGACAAAGGCAGTGTTGAAAAAAGAAAAAAAGCTTAATAGAATGTTAAATCATGAATTATGGAGACCAAAATTTGCTTTTGTGAAGAACTGAAGTTTGATTTTTAAAATAAAACTGTCTTCCATCATTTTTATAAAGAAATCTGAGAAAATAGCAAAGCATCCCTGCTGTGCAACACTGGAAACTTACAGAGAAGAACTGCTCCCTCTCTCTCCACATGCCACACACACAGAGAGCCACCTTTCTGGTTGATCTCTGAAGTTTCTGGCCCCACAGTGAGTTTCTTTATATTTCTTTTGTGGTGCCCAAGCCTCCTTAAGGAGCGCTTAGCACTTGGTCAAAGAGTTCGACAGGCCACTTACCTACCACCTTTGTGCTGAGGCAAGTCCCAAGACCTCAGCAGTGCGTAGCGTAAGCCCCTTGAACAAGTCTGACCTTAAAAGAACACTTTCCTTTTACCCAGTACTTTGCAAGTACAGACACATGGGCTTTGTGATTCCTTAGAACTCACAACAGCTCAGTTAGGTAGGACTCTTAAAGATAGCTAGTTTGTGGCTCTCTCCACTCCCTGGATTTAGCCAGACCCTGCTGTTCAAGAGACCAGTCCTTTTGTAAGAATTTTTATAATTATTTTTTATTAGAAAAATAGAGTTTCATAGAATCAGTTTGTATTGCTCAAGCTTTAGCATAAACAACATATTCAAAGATTGTTACAGTTAAATAAAATAACTAATCCCCATTAAAATAAAAAAACACTACTAAGCTGGGCTGAGGTGGGCTAGCCCCACCTCCTTCTTTCTCTTTACTTACATTCTCTCTCCTTCAAGCCACATGCTCAAACCATCAAGTTCTTTTTCTCTCCCATCATCATGGAATCGAACTTCTCCCACATAACCCATCGTCCATTTTCTACATTCTCTAACTCATCCCTTCTTCTCCACACTTCATGGCTGTTAACCAATTAGCCTCAAGGGGCTGTAACACCTTCCTCCGCCCTCAATTCCCATGAAGATCCAGGTGTTTTATCTCTTCTCCAATTAGCTCAGAATGTTGAGTCTTTCACGGGCCTCTTTGTCCGACCTTCAGCTTTATCTCGAACCACACTGTACCGGCCTTCAGAAAAACACTCTCATAGCACTTAGAAAAACACATTCCAATGTCTCTCAAATCATCTCCACACAGAACCTGTCTGACTCCATCTTACATTTCTCTGACTACATATCCCACACTGCTTCAACTCCATCACATCTTTAATTTTCAAATTCTTCCTGTATAGAACAGCACAGATTCTATGCAGGAATTTATGCCAGAAGAACAGGGGGTGCTGGGGAAAATGCTTGACAAATTGACTCTCACAAAGTACTGACAGAGGGGCAGGGAAAGTGAAATTATTATTTTTGCCTGTGCTAGATCATTACTGATCCATTGAATCACTTAGATTAAGTTTTGTTAAAATTGTTTCTCTTTGCCTTATGTGTAGTGCTGATCGAGAAACTGCCCACGGCTGTAGTTTCAGTTGGCACTCCACAGAAAGGTAATTTTAAATTTTTGCTTAAAATTTAAGCTAAGTGGTTCAGCATAACAGCAATAATCTAGAATCTTCTTCTTCTTCTTCTTAGTTGTTGTTGTAGTAGTAGCAGTAGTAGCAGCAGCAGCAGCAGTAGTAGTAGTAGTAGTATTAACAATAAAAATCTAGTAGAATCATATAATTATTATTTTATTATTATTATTCAAAAACAATAGGCACAGTCAATCAAAATTATAAAAATATTGACTGGTATTATATGACAGATATAAGTTTTAACCAAAAACCTAAGTATCTGTTAAATATTGATGCAGTATGTATGCTGTTCCTAATATTGCTGTTTTTTTGTAGCTCTGATGATGTGATTTCTGAGATCTGCAACTGCTTATAGTACTGTGTGAAATTTCTTGATATTGTTCCCAAAGCCCCGAAGACTACGGAGACCACTGAAGTGTGTTTCATCCCCAAGCGAGATGTTTTGATTGCCAGGTCTCTGTATTTTGTTAGTTTTTTCCAATTCTTTATTTTCAACTCTGGCATCTCCTGGAATTGCAATGTCAATGATCCAGACATTTCTTCATTCTATTACTACTATGTCTGGTGTGTTATGTTGAAGGTGTCTGCCAGTCTGGATCCGGAAATCCCACAAGATCTTGACTTCTTCATTTTCTGACACCTTCTCTACCTGATGTTCCCATGGGATTTTGGAGGCTGGCAAGTTTTATTTTTTGCATAATGGCCAGTGCACTAATGTTGCCACTCTATCATGTCTAATGTTGTAATCTATTTGTGCAATCTTTGGACATTTGCAGATGAGCTGTGACACCATTTCATCTTTCTCTTGGCAGAGTCAACATTTGCTGTTAGCACTAATTCCTTGGATCTTACCTTTCATCACATTGGTTTGGAGTGCTTGTTCTTGTGCAGCAAAAATTAAGCTTTCGGTTTCTTTCTTAAGGGTCCCCAGTTTTAGCCATGCCCATGTTGAATTATTATCATGCTTTCCATCAATATTTCTCAGGTGTTGTCCATGTAGTGGTTTATTTTTCCAGCTGTTTAATTTCTTTTCAAATTGTTGTTTCTTGTATTGAGCCTTTGTTTCTGTTGTTTTCAAAATATTCTCCATTTTCACTGCTTAAATAATTTTTCTGTTTGAACTGAAATAATCATTTATGATTCCTTTTTTCCTCCTTGACTACCTGCTGTATTATTATTATTATTATTATTATTATTATTATTATTATTATTATTATTATTATTATTATTATTATTATTATTATTATTATTATTATTATTATTATTATTATTATTATTTCACTTCCCCTGCCCCTCCACAGAGGAGCAGGGGAAGTGCTCAATTTGCTGATGTCCTGAAGTGGCTTATAAAGCCCCTTCATGATGCTGGAAATTGAGATTGGAAGGAGCCTTGGCAACTTTGACAATTTTAGTCTCTTTCCAGTGATTGCACACACTGGCAATGGACTAAACTAGAATGTTTAAAATACAATTCCTTCTTTCTTTCAGTTCATTCTATTTTCTAGATAAACTGCTATTTTTGTTGCATTTGTTCTCTCATTTATATCATTCATTTCTCCTGAGAAAAAGTTATACCATTTCCCCCTGACTCTGAACTATTTTTGCTCACTGAACTTAAACATTTTGTCCATGATTTCCTATGTGCTGTTGCTTTCTTTCATTTCCTTCCTTCCTTAGACGTACAATGCTTTCCCCTTTATTTCAATTCTGCTTTATTTTTTTGTCCCTTCAGCCTTAGAAATCGATCTGTTTTTCAGTCTGTAAACCTCCATTGCTGTTGAAAGAAATAAAGAGGCAGTCAGCAATAAATGGGATTAAATAGGCCCCAACTTTATTGAAAGAACATGGCAAACAAGGATCAGCTAAGACCAGTTTGAGGGAAGTTGTTCTTCTGAACCAGCCTTTTTCATCCCCGCTACTCTTCAGGAGTGCTGGATTACAACCATATCTGAGCTTCCTGATAAACTTCTCAGCTTGGTTAGCATAGCTATCCAGGCACAGTGCAAGCCTGGCACCTCTGAAATCAAGTTGAGCTATATGTGGAGTTGCCTACCCCCTTGTCTTTGCAGGAAAAGGGAAGAACTGTGCATATGTGTCATTTTCAGCTCTGTTGGCTAGCTCAGCAGTTTAGGTACCTGGCCGTGGAGGTTGGGAGTTCAATTCCCCACTGTGCCTCCTGTGAGTAGAGCCAGCCTAAGCTGCACAATCTCAGGACATTTCCAAAAGAAGGGAATGGTAAACTACTGCTGAATATTCTATTCCTGTGAAACCCTGGAAGGGATCACCTCAAATCGGAATTGACTTGACAGTAAATGATTATTACTATTAAGTACTGTATCTAGATTAAGGATGTTGAGTCTTTGGCTCCTAAAGAGCCTGGCATTGAAATCCTCTGTATACAGCTCTGTTTCTAGCACTGAATTTGTGTTGCCTCTCTTTTTGTACGAAGGCTTCTCGTCCTTCACAGCTACACGGCCAGCAGGTACAATATTTGTCTCGGAACAGCTTTACCTCTCAAGTTTGCTCAGTGGACTCCCAGGTACCATTTTAATTTTTGCTCTGCTGCTGTTATTTTCCACATCCAGGCTGGTCTTTTGGCTAAAGTTATGGCAAAAGCTAAACACATTGGACACAGCCAAATTGAATCGATGCACACAGTCTCATCAACTACAATGGCATAATTTTTCTTTTTTTCTCCTCTGTGGACTCTTGCCTGTCTCATATAACTCTGCTATTATTTTACTCTTAGCTTCAGATATAAGTCTGTGTATCAGCCTGTAGCTTTCCTTTCTCTCACAGAATCTGTCTCTGTGAATAGTTCACTACAGTTTTTCAGAACAATTGACATTTTCAACTGTCACAAAGAGTTTCCTGCATAGCTTCAAAATTCTCCTTGGCATCAAGTACTTCTATATCTTAGCCTCTTCTGGAACTCAGCTAGCCCACATCCAATTTACTATTAAATCAGAATGGTAGCTAATCATTTGAATTCATGTTTAGAATTGCAAGGTTTTTTAAAAAAATAATAATAACTGGAACATTTACTAAATGTTTTCTTTTTAATCTAAAGATCTAGATTGAAACACAACCCATTGATTCAAGATGAGTCTCTGTAAGAACTACCAGAGCCTTTAAACACTTCTGAGATCATACCTACAAGTAATCCATTCTGCATTATAGGAAAGGGTCTGATGGATTTTTGCTACTCTGTGTGCCAAATTGTCAGAGACCAACAATCTAGACAAACACCTCTGGATTCCTCACAGGACAAGAGTTTACACCTTCCTGGAGTACAGTATAAAGAGTGGATCTAAAATGAGCTATATGTGGCTGTGAATCATTCCTGCAATGACCACATTTGAAATATCAGAAGACGATAACCCCCAACTGCTTCCTGGTGAAAGGTGGATGTAACGATAGAGTGCTATACCTTGCATGGGATAGGAATGCAAAAAGAAAAAAAGAAAACGTAAACACCTTCTTTGCTCAAGCTTGATGTAATTCAGCAACAGTTGGGCACCCAGTTAGCAAAATCCCTATATGCACTGACCTTGAAATTAGTCGCATTAGGTTGAATTTGCTAGGACTTTCTTCTGGGTAAGCATACACACATTAATGAGTTAATCGTGAATTTCTTTTAAGAACATGGGCTTCCTGATTCTCAGCATGTGTATTCAGAAATGGTAATTGTAATAGGTTTCCCAACTCTCGTCTTACTTCCAATGTACTTGGAAGTAGGATGCCCTCATCATATGCGTCATAAAATAAGGTCTGCATAGTATGCTATTTTTAAAATGCTATAATTTGTTTGTTTTGGTTTTTTTATTGTATTTTTATAGCACCCCATCTTGAATGAGCACTCTCTTGGCAGTGTACAAACAGCCAGGATATCATATGACAAATAACAACAGACAAAACATAAGATAGAACAAATGTCTGTAATATAGAAGTGCTGTTACTAGTGATGCCACACTTATCTCATATCGTTTCTGATAGCAACTATATTAGTGAGGCAAGGAAGGCCTCAACTTGAACACAGTCCTTCTTGGTAATGGCCCCTGCACTGCCACTAGCGATCCAGCAGGCCTCCTCCCTCCAGAATCTTAAAAGACAGCTGAAAACCACACTTTTTAAATGAAGTCTTTCAGGATACCCTCCCCCTCAGTTAGTGTACCATTTGACCGTGTGCCACTGGAGGGTTGTTGCCATCATTCTGTCTTATTCGGTTTGTTTATTTGGTTTATTAGTTTGAGGATTATTTTTATTTATTATGTTTGTAAAATGGGGGGGGGGGTCGTTAGCATCTATATCATATCAACCACTCAGAATAGTTGCCCCACTAATTCAGGTGGGATACGAATGTTAGAAATAAATAAGAAATAAGTAAACTCCTCATAAACTCCTATTCAGCAGTTCACTCCATGTGTTTCTCTGGGATGTGAACAATAGCTCAGTGAACTGGGTACCTGGCTGTTGGGCCAGAGGTTACTAGTTCAATTCTACATTTGCTTCCCAGGAGGACAGCCAGTGTGTGTAGCCTTGGGAAAAATGCACAGTCCCCAGAAGAAGGGAATGGAAAACCACTGCTGAGTATTCTGTACTTTAAAAAACCTGGAAAGGGTCACCATAAATCAGAGCTAATTTAACAGATGATGATGATCAGACATGTATCAGTTTTGGTAACACTGTTTTAGTGCAGCTGTTCAAATATTCCAGTAAACACATACTCTTGTATCCAAAGATGTGTGAGTGAAATATTATCGACAAAATGGAACATTTCTGGCCCACATCTGAGGGAGAGGATAAGGCACCTGTATAATGATGAGGGTGAAAGAGGAGAGCGCAAAAAATGGTCTGAAGCTCAACATCAAAAAAACTAAGATCATGGCCACCGGACCCATCACCTCCTGGCAAATAGAGGGGGAAGATATGGAGGCAGTGACAGATTTTACTTTCTTGGGCTCCATGATCACTGCAGATGGTGACAGCAGCCACGAAATTAAAAGACGCCTGCTTCTTGGGAGGAAAGCGATGACAAACCTAGACAGCATCTTAAAAAGCAGAGACATCACCTTGCCGACAAAGGTCCGCATAGTCAAAGCTATGGTTTTTCCAGTAGCGATGTATGGAAGTGAGAGCTGGACCATAAAGGCTGACCGGCGAAGAATTGATGCTTTTGAATTGTGGTGCTGGAGGAGACTCTTGAGAGTCCCCTGGACTGCAAAGAGATCAAACCTATCCATTCTGAAGGAAATCAACCCTGAGTGCTCACTAGAAGGACAGATCCTGAAGCTGAGGCTCCAATACTTTGGCCATCTCATGAGAAGAGAAGACTCCCTGGAAAAGACCCTGATGTTGGGAAAGTGTGAAGGCAAGAGGAGAAGGGGACGACAGAGGACGAGATGATTGGACAGTGTCATCGAAGCTACCAACATGAATTTGACCCAACTCTGGGAGGCAGTGGAAGACAGGAGGGCCTGGCGTGCTGTGGTTCATGGGGTCACGAAGAGTCGGAAACGACTTAACGACTAAACAACAACAACAAATAATGATGTCTGATACTGCATGAGAGGACCTTGGAAAAGTTATTCTTCTGGACTGCAATTCGCAAAGTTCTCTAGTTTCCATGGCCAGTGGCCATGCTGGCTGGAGGATTATGGGTAATGTAGTCAAAACTGTAACATTTCCACTTCTGGTATTTTGAAGGAAGGTGGATTGAATCACAGCAATCAAAGCTATTAGGTGTGTGATGTATCTGCCATAACAGCATCTGATGGATGTGTGCTATTGCTATTAACTAATTGTAAGTCATTGTATTAAAACTAGAGATGGGGGTATTCGTATACGAATATCCCCCCACAGGTGGAGAGAACAAGGGTCTGGCCCCATGGGACCGGACTGTCCACTCACGATTACGCCACTGCTGCGAGCTGCACAGAGCCTTCCTATTGCTCCTTTGCTCGCAATAGATTAGCCAGTCCTGGCAGAAGGCGGGATGACGAGCCTCTTTGCCAGGTTGCAGAGTGGCTAATCCATCACGTATTGTGTCGAATATGAATACCCCCATCTCTAATTAAAACCTCAGTTTGGAAAGAATCTTATATTTTGCAAAATTAAACATTCCAAAGCTGTTTTCCAAAGCCTCAAACATGCACATTCATTAACCTTTAGTGTCCACCTTTATACCTGTTCACTAGATAAGTAGACATTATACATGATGCGGAAGACCATGAGGGTATTTAATGATAAATGATCATTCTGGCTGAACCATGTCATTCTCAACAGCATTTGCAATTCCAGGTGTTCCCACAGGGTGGTGAACCATCACAGCTATTGATGATCCACAGCAGCCATGAGCCTAAATAATGGCTATAAGGAACAGATGGTGGGCTATTAAACATATACTGTGTCCCCTTATTTGCTTACCTTAAGCAAGCAATTTCCCCCCCTATCCAATATTTTATTAATTGCACCATGAAACTGATAAGGTACCTGAGCATGATAAAGAATTACTGGGTTACTGAAATCTGGAGTGTCAAGTTGTGATCCCTCGTCAAGTCACTATTAGAGATGGGCACAAACCGCTGGTTCGGCAGTTCATGTCAGTTCATTTTTCGACTGAATAGGTGTTTGGTGGTTCCAAGCCCTGCTTCCTCCGGTGGGCATCCACTCAGAGGCAGCACCTGGAGGAGGTGGGGCAGGGAAACCAGGGCGCTGCCTCTGAGTGGACGCCTGCCAGAGGAGGCAGGGCTGGGAACTAACCATTGCTTGTTATGTATAATCGGAAACTGTCAGTCTGGGGGAACAAGCCAAGTCCTTTAGCCAAGATTTGAAGTCAGTTTGTTTTACAGAAACAACAGTTAACACTCACCACAGCTGCTGCTGCTTCTATTCAGAGTAAATATAGTTCAGTGGCAGACAGCCCTTGGACTGCCACAGATATTGCTGGGCTGTGCTCTAGTCAATGGTGAAGGATGCTGCAGTTGCTGTCCAGCAGTACCTGGAGGACCACTCTTGCTAGAGTTCATTAAAAACAGGACACAAAAGTTTCCACTTCTCTCTGCAGCTGTGCAAGCGGGGACACTATGTTTGTCGTTACGTGCTGTTAAGTCCCCTCCAACTTATGAATGAGAGATCTCCAAAATGTCCTGTCCTCAACAGCCCTGATCAGTTCTTGCAAACTCAAGTCTGTGGGAATCAATCCATCTCATATTTGGTCTTCCTCTTTCCACCTTTCCCAGCATTATTGTCTTTTCCAGAGAATCTCGCCTTCTCATGATGTGTCCAAATTATGATAGTCTCAGTTTCAACATTTTTGCCTGCAGAGACAGTTCAGGCTTGATTTGATCTAGGACCCACTTGTTTCTCTTTCTGACAGTCCAGGGTATTCACAAAGCTCTCTCCTCTGACACCACATTTCAAAAAAAAAAAATCATTCCGGTCAGGCTACTTTACTGTCCAGCTTTCACACTTATACATGGTAATTGGGAACAAAAGAGTGTGTATGGTCTTGGTCTCCAGTGACACATCCTTACTCTTCTAATTCCTTCATTGCTGCCCTTCTGAATCTATCTTCTTGGCTGCAGTTTCCATTTAGATTGATGAATAAACCAAAGTACAGTAGGACCCCTGTACTTACTGGGGATCTGTTCCATGATGTACCAAGAATGCCTGAAATCACAGACAGTAGTGAACCCTATATACAACATACAAGGAGGTGGGACAAAGGCTACAAGGCCTGCCACCTTATACGTTGTATATAGGGCTGCAGTAAACCATGGATAACTGAAGCAACAGATACCAGTCTGGTGGACATGCAGTTATACTGTATACAAAATCTTTTCCTATTTTGATTTCTTCATTTTTGATATTAAAGTTGTGTAGTTCTTCTGTATTCATGTTTTTTGTCTTCTTACTGTTCAACCATAGTCCTCCTTTGACACTTTCTTCTTTTGCTTTCATTGAAAGTTATTTCATGAACTGCTGATAGCTCAGTGGCTTAGACATCTGACTAAGAAGCCAGAGGTTGGGAGTTCAATTCCCCACTGTTACTCCTTGACAGGGGCTGGATTCAATGATCCATAAGGTCCCTTCCAGTTCTGCAGTTCCAAGATTATTATTACTATATTATAAGTCATTGCTGCTTTCTGCCAGTAAGATGGTATCATCTGCATATCTTAAATTATTGATGTTTTTCCCACCATTTTTCACTCCTCCTGTATCTGAGTCTAGTCTAGAAAGCCATATGATACATTCTGCATAGAGATTAAACAGGTAAGGGGATAAAATGCACCTTTGTCTGATACCTTTACCTACAGAAAACCATTCTGTCACTTCATATTTTGTCCTAATGGTCATTTTTTCCCCTACAATACAGGTTATGCATCAGAACACTATGTACATACTGTATTGTTAAACTGTGCTCAGTGTGAAGCTAGCTACTAATGCTAAACTATGTTTGTTCACTGCCACAATCCTTGGAGGGAGTCTGATGCTCTACTAAAATAGGTTTCAAACTCACTCCAGATGTCTTGGATTCAACTCCCATAAACCCTAACTATACGCATGCTGACCAGAACTTCTGGGAGTTGGGAGACTGCAAGATTGAGAAGCCCCGCTCATGAGGAGGAGGAGACAGAGCAATCACTGAGACATTGTTGAGGCCAGGGGAGCATTTTTGTGCACTGACCTGAGCATATGACATGTGTGTGAAAGTTTGCTTTGTGTAATTTTGAAGGGTAACTGACAGAAGTGGTAGACTTTTTCCAGTTGGTGTAATTTTAGTTCCAGCTAGACAAGACACACTGAGGTCAGTGAGATTTACATTAGCACTGACTAAAAAGTCCCACTCATTTCTATGAGTAAAATGCGCTAACACTAAAATCAGACTTAACCCCAGGAATCTCTATCATATGGTAGATTTATTTAGCACAACACTTTCTGCACTGACTGACAACACCTCTTAAAGATTCCCAAACTTACCTGGAAGTATTGGGGAGTTGAACCTGGACCCTACCGCATGCAAAGTGATGGCCTTTCCCTTGAAAGAGCACGTCCTATGATAAGAATTCACTGGTAATGAAATCTTGTTTCCCCACACAGGACCTAGCCTTGAATGTAGAAAAAATATATATACTGTAGTTTGTCTCAGGAAGTTCCACTCTGTATACGGTATGTCCTAGCACCTTTGCAATTCTCTAAATAAGCTGTAACTGAGGCCAGAAATCAATGTTAGAGGTAGCCCATAATTAGAGCTGAAATCAAAACCTCAAAGGAATGTCCTGTTTAAGTCCTGAGGATCAATCATCAAAGCAAGCAAACTAATTAACACACTCATGGAGGTAAGAGAAGCTCTTGCTATGGCACTCAAACCTTTTCATTAGTTAAGGATTTTCTTCTACTAGTCATGGGCTATCTCTAACATATGTCTCTGGTTGGAGACATCGGCTTTCAGAATCAGGCCTATTTCTGCCCATGAGAGGAAACGTTCACATAAATTATGTGTATTCTAGCCCAGTAATGTCTCTAAGGCTTCATTATTTAAATATGCATATTCTTCCATTGATTTCTTGAGAATCACTTGCCTTTAAATTATCAGAAGCAGACAAAATGGATGATCCCTGTTGACTCAGGGTAGTAAATCACATGATGGAAAGGCCCTTTGAAATGCACATATTTGTTCTTTTCATGCCTCCTCGTTGTTACTCCATATACATCTAATTTATTCATTGTCAGGAAGATATTTATAGCTGATATACGGCAAGGGCATTTGTATGGAAACAAGCTATCTGTGACTCCTTTGCCCTCTTTTTTCATTAATGTTAGTAAAGGAATGAGAGCAATTTTGTACAGACACTTCCTCTACACCTAAATAATTTTAACTGCATAATCACCAGAATGCTGCATTATCCATTTCCCCTCTTATATTAATTATATTTGTATTTGCAGTCACAAAGCAACCTTATCTGAATTCAGTTCAAATTACTACTGTTGAATAGGAAAGAGGCTGTCCCCTATTTATTCTCAAAGCAGTTTCTGAAAAAGAGAATATGTTCCTTTTATTCAAAGGGCACAATCCACCAAGATGTTATTTTTGCACAAATCCCAAAGGAATAAATGGGACTTATACAAGGTCAGTTCATTCTGGTGGGAATTATATATAGCACACCTTCGCAGTGGCTTTTACCTAAGATGCCTTAACAAAACACTTTGTGAGCTTCATAAATTAAGAGTAACTTTCTTTGGCCATGGAAGGTGTACTTTAGAGATGGGCACGAACTGAAAATGAATCTGGAAGTTCCTGGGAAATTGCTGGTTCCTTGGTTCGGGTCAGTTTGGATTCGTCAAAACCAATTTCACCAACCTTCTGGTTCGTTTCCCCCTTGCCCCCACAACCTGCCCCCTGCCTCCTTCTCACTGCCTTTATCGGCTCCCTACCTGGTCGTGCTGCCCCCTTCTCTTCCTCCTTCTCCTCCTCCTCCTCCACTGCCACTATCTTGAGAGGCAGCAAGCCCGGCTCTCAGAAGGGAAGCTGGGCTGCTGTCACTCAAGATGGCCGTGGTGGTGGAGGAGGAAGAGGAGGCAGTGGCAGCAGGACCAGGTAGGGAGGCAACAGATGAAGTGGGAAGGGGCAGGGGGCAGGCTGTGGAGATGGGGGTGTTCATTTCTCCTCCTCCCAGGCACAACCTTTTTTTAAAAAATGAACCAGTTTGTGGTTCTTTTTTAAAAGAAGTCCAGATGGTTCATGGTTCGTGAATAGCCACGAACCATGAACCACCATTTTTGTGGTTCATGCCCATCTCTAGTGCACTTCTTTGTTACAGAATTTTGTGTGTCTAATTAGGCTGGATAGCTCAGTGAGATGGGTATATCTGGCTGTGGAGCCAGCAGGCTGGAGTTCAATTCCCCACTGAGCCTCCTGGGAGAAGAGTCAACCTATATAACCTTGGGCAAGCTGCACAGTCCAAGGGCACCCACAGAAGAAAGGAAGGTTTCTGAGTACTCTAAACCTAGGAAACCCTGGAAAGGCTCACCATAAGTCGGAATCAACTTGACAGCACGATTATAATTATAATAAATAATTATAATTATTCATTCACATGACATATATTAGGCTTCAATCCCATTCACACTTACCTGTGACTCAGCCCCACAGAACTCAGAGGAGTTACTTCTTGAAAGATTTGCAAAGGATTGAAGTGCTGAATGCATTAATCAATATTCTAAGAAT
Organism: Intellagama lesueurii; assembly: GCA_037013535.1. Lineage (NCBI taxonomy): Eukaryota > Metazoa > Chordata > Lepidosauria > Squamata > Agamidae > Intellagama > Intellagama lesueurii. The sequence continues at coordinate 83,717,935 of JBAJHW010000003.1, forward strand.
TTCTTATCTTGAAGTACATTTTTCCCTGTACTTAAACCATTCATGTGCTGGCCAGAATCTTACGGTTAGCTATGCCAGAGTAAGTGCAATGGCCCGAATTCCAAGAGCACTTTGCTGCTAGTTAATGAGCTCCCACTTGTATCTTTCATTGTGTACCAACTCACACAATTGAGGGATGCAAGTGCTGACTAATTAATTGCTCAACAATTCATGACTAGAGTGTGAATTGAGAAGTCCTACATTTGGTTTTAAAACAAAGCCATGGGAGAAAAACCCTTGGACTAAAATGGCACAGTTCCAGTGCTGATTTGGGGGTTATAAAAGTTTAATCTAACACTTCTGGAGAGCAGCAGATTAGAAAACATTGTCCTAAAGCATGGGGGTAACAACCTGTTTAATTAAGCTTTCTCGTTGGTCAATATAAGGAAGTATTGAAACATTTCCCTCAGTGCACTGCTAATGCCTGAGTCTCATGACTGGTGACTGAATCCCAGTCTTCTAGTCATTCATTCAACAGCTATTACCTCGAGAAGTATCCAGCACAGGGCCTTTTCTGTGTCTTCCCCATGATTTTATAACTTTTGTCCTAGGGAGATAATGGCTAGGCCTCTCTCTAATATTAGAACCTAATTTTGTTAGGTGAAACCTCAATAGATCATTCAGCATTTATATGGATTTAAGGCTGATTGTATAGTTCTTCTGCCTGCTAATATTAACTTCACATTCAAAATGGTTATCTGTCTTGGTGTCATAAATGGATATGGTAAGCTTCCTTGTGAGACCAGATACTCCAAAAAGCAATATATTACATCAGTCAATTAAGCAGCTAAACAAATAAAATGCACCAGAGTGTTGTCCAATGCTCACAACGTTGGAGTGGGATTTGGAAGATTCAGATCATAGTCCTCACTGAGTCATGAACAGAGATAGGAACGAACCGGAAAAACAATGTATCGAGATGGTACGTGGTTCATGGCTACTCACAAGCCAGAAGCCATCACCCCGAACCCCAGAAAAACAAATAAGTTCACAGTTCGTTTTTCCAGTTCATGCCTGGGGAGAGGGGACCCTAATGCCTCCCCCCTCCTGCTCGTCCGCCCCCTTCCTACTGCTCCTGTCATCTCCCTACCTGGTCATGCCTCCTCCTCCTCTTCCTCCTTCCCCCCACCGCCATCTTCAGAAACAGCAGCCTGGCTTCCCTTCTGGGAGTTGGGCCTGCTGTCTCTGCGCATGCACAGTCCTCTCAGCTGCTAGGCCAGTGCATGGGCAGAGATAGCCAGCCCAGCTTCCCTTCCAGGAGCACTGTTTTTTTACTTGGCCAGGATCATGAGCAATCAGAAGCTGAGTGGTATGTTGTTGTTGTTTAGTCATTAAGTTGTGTCCGACTCTTCGTGACCCCATGGACCAGAGCACGCCAGGCCCTCCTGTCTTCCACTGCCTCCCAGAGTTTGGTCAAATTCATGTTTTTAGCTTCGACACTGTCCAACCATCTCATCCTCTGTCATCCCCTTCTCCTCTTGCCTTCACACTTTCCCAACATCAGGGTCTTTTCCAGGGAGTCTTCTCTTCTCATGAGATGGCCAAAGTATTGGAGCCTCAGCTTCAGGATCTGTCCTTCCAGTGAGCACTCAGGGTTGATTTCCTTTAGAATGGATAGGTTTGTTCTCCTTGCAGTCCAGGGGACTCTCAAGAGCCTCCTCCAGCACCACAATTCAAAAGCATCAATTCTTTGGCGGTCAGCCTTCTTTATGGTCCAGCTCTCACTTCCATACATCGCTACTGGAAAAACCATAGCTTTGACTATGCGGACTTTTGTCGGCAAGGTGATGTCTCTGCTTTTTAAGATGCTGTCTAGGTTTGTCATCGCTTTCCTCCCAAGAAGCAGGCGTCTTTTAATTTCGTGGCTGCTGTCACCATCTGCAGTGATCATGGAGCCCAAGAAGGTAAAATCTGTCACTGCCTCCATATCTTCCCCTTCTATTTGCCAGGAGGTGATGGGACCAGTGGTCATGATCTTAGTTTTTTTGATGTTGAGCTTCAGACCATTTTTGGCGCTCTCCTCTTTCACCCTCATTAAGAGGTTCTTTAATTCCTCCTACTCACTTTCTGCCATCAGAGTGGTATCATCTGCATATCTGAGGTTGTTGATATTTCTTAATTGGGATTCCTCCAGTCCAGCCTTTCGCATGATGTATTCTGCATATAAGTTAAATAAACAGGGGGACAATGTACAGCCTGGTCGTACTCCCTTCTCAATTTTGAACCAATCAGTTGTTCCATATCCAGTTCTAACTGTTGCTTCCTGTCCCACATATAGATTTCTCAGGAGATAGATAAGGTGGTCAGGCACTCCCATTTCTTTAAAGACTTGCCATAGTTTGCTGTGGTCCACACAGTCAAAGGCTTTTGCATAGTCAATGAAGGAGAAGTAGATGTTTTTCTGGAACTCTCTGGCTTTCTCCATAATCCAGCGCATGTTAGCAATTTGGTCTCTGGTTCCTCTGCCCCTTCGAAATCCAGCTTGTACTTCTGGACGTTCTCGGTCCACATACTGCTGAAGCCTACCTTGTAGGATTTGGAGCATAACCTTGCTAGCGTGTGAAATGAGTGCAATTGTATGGTAGTTGGAGCATTCTTTGGCACTGCCCTTCTTTGGGATTGGGATGTAGACTGATCTTTTCCAATCCTCTGGCCACTGCTGAGTTTTCCAAACTTCCTGGCATATTGAATGTAGCACCTTAACAGTGTCATCTTTTAAGATTTTAAATAGTTCAACTGGAATGCCTTCACCTTCACTGGCCTTGTTGTTAGCCATGCTTTCTAAGGCCCACTTGACTACACTCTCCAGGATGTCTGGCTCAAGGTCAGCAACCACACTATCTGGGTTGTCCGGGATATCCAAATCTTTCTGGTATAATTCCTCAGTGTATTCTTGCCACCTCTTCTTGATGTTTTCTGCTTCTGTTAGGTCCCTACCATTTTTGTCCTTTATCATGTCCATCTTTCCACAAAATGTTCCTTTAATATCTCTAATTTTCTTGAACAGATCTCTGGTTTTTCCCTTTCTATTATTTTCCTCTATTTCTTTGCACTGTTCATTTAAGAAGGCCCTCTTGTCTCTCCTTGCTATTCTTTGGAAGTCTGCATTCAATTTTCTGTAACTTTCCCTATCTCCCTTGCATTTTGTTTCCCTTCTCTTCTCTGCTATTTGTAAGGCCTCGTTGGACAGCCACTTTGCTTTCTTGCATTTCCTTTTCTTTGGGATGGTTTTTGTTGCTGCCTCCTGTACAATGTTACGAGCCTCCATCCATAGTTCTTCAGGCACTCTGTCCACCAAATCTAGTTCCTTAAATCTGTTCTTCACCTCCACTGTGTATTCATAAGGGATTTGGTTTACATTATACCTGACCAGCCCAGTGGTTTTTCCTACTTTCGTCAGTTTAAGCTTGAGTTTTGCTATAAGAAGCTGATGATCAGAGCCACAATCAGCTCCAGATCTTGTTTTTGCTGACTGTATAGAGCTTCTCCATCTTTGGCTGCAGAGAACATAATCAATCTGATTTCGGTATTGCCCATCTGGTGATGTCCATGTGTAGAGTCGCCTCTTGTGTTGTTGGAAAAAAGTGTTTGTGATGACCAGCTTGTTCTCTTGACAAAACTCTATTAGCCTTTGCCCTGCTTCATTTTGAACTCCAAGGCCAAACTTACCTGTTGTTCCTTTTATCTCTTGACTCCCTACTTTAGCATTCCAGTCCGCTATAATGAGAACAACATCTTTCTTTGGTGTCAGTTCTAGAAGGTGTTGTGAGTCTTCATAGAATTGGTCAATTTCAGCCTCTTCAGCATTGGTGGTTGGTGCATAAACTTGGATGACTGTGATGTTGAAAGGTCTGCCTTGGATTCGTATTGAAATCATTCTATCATTTTTGAGATTGTATCCCAGTACAGCTTTTCCCACTCTTTTGTTGACTATGAGGGCTACTCCATTTCTTCTACGGGATTCTTGCCCACAATATGATAATTGTCTGAATTGAATTCGCCCATTCCCGTCCATTTTAGTTCACTGACGCCCAGGATGTCAATGTTTATTCTTGCCATCTCCTGTTTGACCACATACAGTGGTGCCTCGACTTACGACTGTCCCAACTTACGACCATTTTGAGTTACGACCAGCTCCGGCCGCAAAATTTTGCTTCTACTTGCGGTCGGAGCTTCCAGTTACGAACACAAAAAGGCAGGGGAAAAAGGCGGGAAATTCAAATTGCTAACTGTAAGTGGCGAAGAGGCTGCTTCTTTGTAGCTCTTTCGCCCGAGCAGTTAGAGAGTGTGCGATTGGAGGAGGCTGCCTGGTAAGGTAAGGTGCTGTTTTCTGCTTTTTAAAAACTGTTCTGGGTGGGTTTTGCAGCGTGGTTTTGGGCCGGGGGGTATATTTCTGTGCTGTGGTTGTTGTTTTTTTGTTTTTTGGTAAAAAAAATTTTTTTGCAGCCCCAGCGCCTTGTGACGGGGCTTGCTCCTTTGTTTATTTTTGGTTTGGATTTTTTTTTTAAAGCCCCAGCAACAGAGCTTGCTGTGTGCTTTATTTTTGGTTTGTTTTTTTTTTTAAAGCCCCAGCGACGGAACTTGCTTTGCTGTTTATTTTTGTTTTTGTTTTTTTTTTAAGCCCCAGCGATGGAGCTTGCTGTGTACTTTATTTTTGGTTGTTGTTGTTTTTTTTTAAGCCCCAGCGACGGAGCTTGCTTTGCTGTTTATTTTTGGTTGTGTTTTTTTTTTTAAGCCCCAACGACGGAGCTTGCTTTGCTGTTTATTTTTGGTTGTTTTTTTAAAGCCCCAGAGCCTTTTGACCGGGCTTGCTGTGTGCTATATTTATTTATTTTTATTATTATTATTATTATTATTATTATTGCCGGAATGGATTAATCGCGTTCCAATCCATTTCAATGGGAAATGGTGCTTCGACTTACGACCATTCCGAGTTACATCCATCTTCTGGAATGGATTATGGTCGTAAGTCGAGGCACCACTGTACAGCTTACCAAGGTTCATAGATCTTACATTCCAGGTTCCTATGCAGTATTTTTCTTTGCAGCATCGGACTTTCCTTTCACTTTCTGGCGCGTCCGCAGCTGAGCGTCCTTTCAGCTTTGGCCCAACCACTTCATTAGCTCTGGAGCTACTTGTATTTGTCCTCCGCTCTTCCTCAGTAGCATGTTGGACGCCTTCCGACCTGAGGGGCTCATCTTTTAGCATCATATCTTTTAGCCTTTTGTTTCTGTCCATGGAGTTTTCTTGGCAAAGATACTGGAGTGGCTTGCCAGTTCCTGCTCCAGGTGGATCGCGTTTAGTCAGAACTCTCCACTATGACCTGTCCGTCTTGGGTGTCCCTGCACGGCATAGCCCATAGCTTCTCTGAATTACTCAAGCCCCTTCGCCATGACAAGGCAGCAATCCGTGAAGGGGGCTGAGTGGTTACAGAACCTGATTTATGCCTGTATATTTGCAGTCTGGTTATCCAGCTTTTATTCCTCTGACAGGGTAGCATATTCTGCATGACTCAGAAGAATCCCAATCTTTATTCCAGCTTCTGAGTTTTTCTCTTCACCCCTAAAGTACTGTCTTATACTCACAGGTCAGTATCCTATTGATTATTTACTCTGGTGTAAGTGTTGTGGCCTAAATCACTGTAAAGGGTGTTGAATGATGTGATTTCTTGGTCAGTTTTAAAGTATAGGTAAACTTTAAGATGAAAGAATAAAGGATTTTTACAGCATGAAATATTTAATCACTTCTGGAAAACATTTTAAAAATGCAGCTTTGCCTGTCAAGATATATTCTGCACTAAATGGAACTGATCAATAGGACAATTAATTTGCCACAGGAGTAAATTGACATGTGGATTTATGACTGACAGACTGTGCCAATGTGATAATGTATGATCATTTAAGGAGTTGGGCTATAAACTTGGCTTTCCTTTTTTCCTGTTTAAGCCACAAACACATTGTGGAAAACATGCTATCTTCTCATCTACCTCACCTTCACACCATCCAGAGGACACAAGCCCACAACACATGTCAGCACTTGAACCAGGTAAATATCTTTCCTCTGCTATTTAATGATACTGCACCCCTGGAACTACAAAACTAACTAAAACTAGAGTTACATCACAAAAGCAATGCTATTATACCAAGTTAAGTCGCTACAGTAATACAATTTAGTTGTACCTTGGTTATTGGGGAAAGGAATTGTTTAGTTTAGTTTAGTTGTATATTGCCCCATTAGTGCAGGAGCACCATTCTGGGCAGTTTAACAACAAATTAAAACATATATTGAACAAACAATAAGCAATAAAATTAAAACACATAACAACATCCTGTTAATACAAGAACAGGTTGTAACTAGTAACTTCCACATGCTGGGCAGAGCTTTAGGTTAGGGATGTTGTGTTCCCCTTTGAAACTTGTAGGTAAAGAGAAGCCACCTACACTTTCAAGGTAGGTATATTCATGCTTGCAGCGTGCTGGTTTCATATACTGGTGCACCTAGATGGGTTTAGCAACGTTTTCACGTGTTTGAGTATAACAGATTCTCACCAATGGATAATTTTTCTTCCATGAATTTGGTAGGCTTTGTGGTGCCACATTTCTCTTAGCTGCAAAGTAATTCCCGTTAATAAGTCTGGAAAAGTACTGTCTGGATTACAACTCCCAGAATCACCTTGCCCGCAAAAGTACCTAGCACAGATTCCCTCATTCTCTAGAATCCCTGAACTGGCTCAGACAAACATCTGGAGCTGTTCTTGATGGCCCAGTGTGCACACATGAGCGTTTGCATCTTCCAAGCGCTTGTAGATCATAGGTCTATCCTGTCTAACCTGCCAACCCTTTTGTGAACAATTCTTCTAGAGATGAGATGTAAATGACAAGTTCTGGCAGCAGAATGCTGTGGACAGTTTTCAGCTTTGGTGTATGTGGTTAGAGATCATTAAATGGATGACTTGAAGTACCTGTGAAGCGCTTTCCTGCACTAGAGTCCATTGTGTTTGCTTAAGCCTCTCTCTCCTCACACAACCTGTCCCACTTCTGCTCCTGTTTTCACTGTGTCTTTGGTGCACGTTGCAAAGAGCTAATAAGCTGCAAGGATGAAATGACAAATAAATATTGTGGTTATTATTCTGAGCAATTAAATAAGATTCCCCAAGATGAGCCATGGTAATTATCTCTTCAATGTTCTTTACTTGGTAATTAAGGGCCTGGTAATAAGCCTGTAGAAGTCAATGTCAAAACTCCCACAACCCATGAGAGAAACTTCAGGCATGTTGATCCTGTTTATTTACTAGTGACTTTGAAATACAGCCATTGAAGGTTTGTTTGCCACCGATAGATGCTTTTTCATTGCTCAGTCACTATACCACTATACCATAGCTTACCATTACCCTATAAAAGACTTTCGGTCCCACATGAAAAGATTGTATCAACTCCCTGGGATGACGTCTTCATTCCCCCAAATGCTGGGAGAAAGGCCAGGTTAAAGCTTGAAGAAAAAAGTAGTTGCAAAGCCTCCAGAATGCAACCCTGACCTGGATCAGGATCTGATCTAGTTTCCTGCCAGGAATCCTTTGCCCTCAATCTGCTTCTCGATCATTTTGTTTGCAGTAAACAGTTATGTTTACAGTCAGGACTGATGGTAGCCAGCATAAGTGAAGTCCTAGTGTCCTCATCTAACCTGCTCGAAAACGGGGCACCGCAGCCAAAGCGGTGAGCAGCTCAGCCATTCTCCCTGCAACTCTTTGGATGCCAAAAGAAGAAAGAAAAAAACAATCCTCGGGATGAAAAAGAAAAAGCAGCCACTGCACTTCCTGGCCTTCTCAGACTGCTGGTTTCATGGGGAGGTCCTAAGAAGCATGGCGTGATGGGAAGGGTCCTTTTAGAGCTTTTCTGTTTCAGAACACAGGTGATCTCACAAACCACCTTGCCCATCTTTCCTTGCTTCTCAAGACTTCCCTTTGAAACTACCTGTCGAAGGAAAATGAACTACTCAAGAAGTGGAGCAGCTGCCTTTTCTCCCACCCCCCACCCCGTAGAATGAACTGCAGGAGGCTTCTTTCCTTCTTTCTTACTCTAGCATCCAGGAGTTACAACACGGATGGCTCAGTGGAAGGAATGCCATATGGTGCTTTGATTCCTGCTGCATACAGGCAACCTTGGGCTGCGCAGCTGCCTGCTTTTAGTTACTTGCTTCTGAGGAAGATTAGCGGGGACAGGACCTTCACCATGGTTGTGCCGTCCAAATTGGGGACCGTTGGGCTTAACCCAGGTTGCCTCACCCTGCTTATGGTCCTGGCCACAGCCACTTTTGATTCAGACTGAATGTAACCATGTTAAGCATGTTTTGGGGAAAATATGAAATGCAAGAAACAAAATTTGTAGTATAACCCTCTGAATATTATTGGTCACTGGCCATGCTACCTGGAGGATTCTGGGGGTTGTGGTCTACGAATGGACATTTTCCAAGCAGCAAGATTAGTGCCTTCTATTTCATGGGGTAACAGTGAATGCATCGTCTTTAAGTGTAGGTTCTTTTGTAAGCAAAAGGGAACCACCAGCAAACAAAACAGAGATTCTAGGTGGTTCAGATCTACCAAGATGTGAAATATCTTTAAGGGAGGTCAGAATCCCAAACCACTCAATGGGGACTTGAGTGTGTTGATTGATTTCAAAAGTGTCCAGAACACTGGAGATGGAGGGGTAATGGAATGGAAACTTCTTGGATGAGAACATGCCTGGATGGTTAGAGCCCTGAGCAGAAGCATTCCACATTGCAATATTTAAAAAAAGTTTCTGCTGGTGTATCATCCTTTCAGCTCATAAGTCTGGTCGTATGCCCAGCCTCTCTGCCATAAATTCTTAATAAGGTTTGATTTAGAATAAACACAGACAATTATTTTATTGTACTCTAATTGTTTCCACCTAGAAAATTAGAGCCATTCAAGATAAGAACCAAGCTCTCAGCAGGACTGAACTTCCCTTTGCTCTCATGTTTTGTCCCTTGCAGTTTCTCCTTTCCAGTACTGCTCTACACGAAGTGACTTGCAGATTACTGCTTTAATGTTATCCATAAAGGAAAGGGTTGTCTGACCCGATAATCTTGCTCTCTTGAACCCAACTTGCTGCTAATTAAAATAACTGGGTGCACTCCATCATCCAAATGAAATCAGTAGTGAAGTAGCAACGAGAAGCTGATACAAGATCTTCCAGCATCAAGTGCTTCAAGTGGCAACCTTTCAGTCACTTCCCACAAATTCCAAGAGACTATAGAAAGTTCAAAGCACTTAAATATGACCTTTAAGATGAAGGATGAGAACAGTGCTGAGATAAAGCATTGAGTTTATAGATTGCCAAAGAGCACTGAAGGAGATGAGTTTGTGGAAACACTGCTACCTACATTTCTGCATTTACATCTGGATACAGTGGATATTTTCAGAAAAACAAAGACCCCCCCAAATATACAAGAGAAAACAATCTTTCCCCAGCCAACTCGTGGCCTTTTCCTTTCAGAGATTAAACCTCTTGACTCTGAGAGCATTAAAAGCCCTTTGTCCTGTACAGCTGTCAATAAATACATTGTCCTACACAGCCTTGCTTTGTAAGCCTTTCATACAATAATACTTTCAGGCAATAAGAACAATCATCATCATTGTTTCATATTTTCTAACCCTCTGTCACTTTATTTACAATCATTATTTATTATTTGTTTCTTTCCAATATTTAGATACCAGCCAAAATGGGCTGCATAAGCTGCATGTAGGGACATGTGATGATATCACTGGCAGGCAGAGATTTTTTTGGTTATCAAAGATTTCCTCCTTCTGCCCCAGGGCTCGTATGCAGTGAAGGTGATTATATGGAGTCAAACAAGTTCCAGCACAAAATTACTGAACTACTGAAAATCTCCCTTTGCCTTTCTTTGCCTTTTTTCAAGTATAATTGACACAGCAGAATTTTGGCCACTGCTTTTCTACAAAACATTGTCATAGTCTATTATGAACATGTTTACTGTAGTTTCAGTAAACCTCTTTGCTTAAGATTGCAGTAGAAAACAATGCAATGAGGAGGCCAGATCCTAAACTCTTTCCCTTGGCATTCAATTGGCCAGATGACATCAGGAAGTAGGATGACAGCACACACTTGCCATTCCAATTGAGGATCTGGAGGGGGATATGTTTACTCCAGGAGTTGGCGAAGGAACATACTCCCTCTTGGCCACCCACATGCCATATGGCACCCAGGTTTCTCTTCTCCTTCTGTTTTCACAAACAGGAGGCATGGTGATAGATTTGCAAAGCCCAGCTCACTGCAGACTCCAGATGAGTTTTCTGAACGTATAGATGCAAACATATACGCTTCTCCCTTGAATTACAGTGGTCTGAGAAGCACAGATTTTTTTCAATAAATAAATATTTCAATACACAAACAAATATTCAGTACATAAATAGCCAATAAATATTGTGTTGCTATTTGTCTCCAGGAAGTGGCTTGAGGAAGGGGTGGTGGTCTTGGACTTATCAAGGCCCTTTTTGTTGGTGGTGCGGCAGCCCCGGGTCTGATGGGAGCTTCCCGGCCAACCCCTTCTCTTGGCATAGTGGCTCCACATGGCAACCAGAGAGGGTGCTGAGGTATGCCAGGGGCTTAATCAACTGTTTATGCTTTGTAGTTATATTTTTGGGGGTGGATTACAAGAGTTGTATACAAATTTTGAATTACATGGAGGTCCAGCAACCCTAACCCCAGCATTGTTGAAGTAAGAAGTGTATACATTCTCTGCTGAAGCTTAGAAATGTGGGGCTACATTTTTGCTTCCTGCGTCTGCTTCACCCACTGTCGCTCTATGGTGGATTATTATTTTTTAAATGATCAATTATGTGAGCTGCAGCATTCCAGTTCTATTTGTCCTTGGTGGAACAACTGTTTGCAAGAATGCCTTTGGCAGTTGAAATCATTTTCCTAAGCTCTGTTGAGCATAAGCTTTATTACCATCTCTAATAAATAAGTAATGCAATAAAACAGGCCAAAGCATATCCATGCAATATGCTATCTGTATCCTCAAAGGCTGGGAACAGCCACCCCTGCTTCAGCCTGAGGTAAGCTCTGAGTGGAAACTGTTGATTCAAATCTAGAAGACACACATTTCTACCATTCTCCTAAGTTATATTTTCAAGGAATATAATTGCTTTCATAATTATTACCATTAGTCTTTTAAAAAGCAGGAGTCAGAATTAGTATATTGCATAATATACATTTAGTTTCTTCTGTGGACCAAGAGAAACTTAAGAAAGTTTTTCCTTCCTTCCTTCCTTCCTTTTACTACAGTGGCATTCAAATAAAAAGTGTGGAAGTCTGATAAAACACACTAACACACCCAAGACCAGTGGTTCTGTGAGAACCTGATTAGGATAACCAACTCCTCCAGGAGTCCCACAAAAGTTTATAGACCTCCCAGGTAAAGAGAACAGATTCTATGATTCATCATAGCTGACAATATCACAGTAAAGGGTTAATCCCAAAATGAAATCAGACAACCAGTAATAAGCTGTAGCAACTCATTTGGGCATCCTATTATAAGTGTTTTAATTGCTGCAATAATTCTAGGCCATTTCAAAACTTGTTAATTATGTACAAGTTCTATTTATGAAAAACATACAATCCAGAACTCTTACAAACATGTAAGTTTTGAGAAGTCACAGGCATGCTGCTTTATCTTGCCAAAAAAATAAATTAATTTTTTTTAAAAAAAATCATCCTTACAGGTACAAACAAACAAAAATGTACTTAAGTTGTACTTGAATACAAGGCACAGGAATGTTGAAATACAAGAGCATCTTCATCAAGAATACAGATTTTTTCAAGAATAAAATTGAACAATAAGGGCTTATAGCCTAATAAAGCAAAAAATACATCTTTAGATCATTTCTAAGTTTTTAAGAATAAAATTGTAAAAGCAAAAGCCTTAGGACACTCAGTGAAAGGCATGAGAAAATGTTTAAACTTTAAAAGTAAGCTGCATATTTTTGTACGGGTTCTAACCCCTTGTTCATTAACCTCTGGAAAGTGGCTGCTCCATGTAACCCAAACGGCATACGGGTGAAGTGGTATAAACCCTTAAGGGTGACAAATATGATCTTCTCCTTATAGGCAGCCCGTAACAGAATTTGCCAATATCCTTTAGTCAAATCTAAAGTTGATAGGAACTTAGCCTGGCCTAGCCGTTCGAGTAAGTCTTCTACTTTAGGCATGGGATAGGCGTCAAACTTTGATACCTTGTTAAAATGCCTGAAATCTATGCACAACCATACACTCCCATCAGGTTTGGGAAGTACCACTGGATAACTTCTCCATGGGCTGTGCGAAAGTTCTATCACCCCTAACTCTAACATCTCTTTAACTTCTTGCTCTATTGTATCTTTAAGGTAATGAGGCCAATTTCACCCCCCTGTCCTCGTCACTACTTGAGGGGGGGTATTGATGTGGTGTTCCACTAGAGCAGTGATGGCGAACCTATGGCACGTGTGCCCCAGGTGGCACGCGAAGCCCTTTCTTATGGCACGCGAGGTATTGGCCCACCCTCCATCCCTTGTGGAGGCAAACCTTATGAGCCAGCTGCAGCCGGGATTCCCCCTTCCGCTGCCACTTCCTGGTCCTCTGGGTCCATCGCTATGATTCCCCCTTAAACTTCCTGTTCCTGGTCCTCTGGGTCCGTCCCTATGATTCCCCATGAAACCGCCACTTCCAGTTCCGGACTTCTGGGCGGCATGACAGCCACTGGTTTCTCTCCCCCCCCCCCCCCGTCATTTTGGGCACACGAGCCCAAAAAGGTTTGCCTCCACTGCACTAGAGAGATAGAACCTGGTTTGTTGGAGAAGACATCTGAAAATTCCTTTTCTAGGGCTCTTATCTGCAACACCCACTCATCTTCTAATCCCTCATCCAGGCATAATTCTGTAGATGATTGGTTCCATGTCTTTGCCTCGGGCCCTAAATCCTCTTCTTCTACCTCACCCCAAAAAGCTTCTTTCCTGCCACTCCTTTAGTAGATTTACATGAAATCTCTCCTTTTTCTTCTTTTTCTCATGCAAAGCTATTTCGTAATCTACAGGCCCTAGTTGTCTTACCATTTCGTATGCCCCTTGCCATTTTGCAAAGAGCTTAGCTCCTTCTGCTGGTAATAGTAGCAATACCTTCTGCCCAGGCTCGAACTGTCAAGGTTTCACCTTGTGGTCATATCTCCTTTTTTGCCCTTGTTGCATGCACTTCAAATTGTCTTGGCCATTTCAGCTACGCTTGCTAAATGTTCCCTCATCTCTATAACTTGTTTGACTATTATCTGAGACTCATCTTTACCGCACTCCCACTTCTCTTTCACTAGGTCTAGGATACCTCTAGGATTCCATCCATACATCATCTCAAATGGGGAGAATCCTGTCGACGCTTGAGGTACCTCCCTTATGGCGAACATCAAGGGCACTACCAACAGATTCTATATCTCCCAGGCCTTTCCAACACCAATTTTCTCAACATTCCCTTCAAAGTTTTGTTAAACCTCTGTACTAAGCCATTTGTTTGAGGATGATATACAGTAGTGTGTACGGGTTTGACCTCTAATAACCACCACAAGAATACACAGAGGAATAAGAATACACAGAGGAATTATACCAGAAAGATCTGGATGTCCCGGACAACCCAGATAGTGTGGCTGCTGACCTTGAACCAGACATCCTGGAGGGTGAAGTCAAGTGGGCCTTAGAAAGCATGGCTAACAACAAGGCCAGTGGAGGTGATGGCATTCCAGTTGAACTATTTAAAATCTTAAAAGATGACGCTGTTAAGGTGCTATACTCAAAATGCCAGGAAGTTTGGAAAACTCAGCAGTGGCCAAAGGATTGGAAAAGATCAGTCTACATCCCAATCCCAAAGAAGGGCAGTGCCAAAGAATGCTCCAACTACCGTACAATTGCAATCATTTCACGTTAGCAAGGTTATGCTCAAAATCCTACAAGGTAGGCTTCAGCAGTATATGGACCGAGAACTCCCAGAAGTACAAGCTGGATTTCAAAGGGGCAGAGGAACTAGAGACCAAATTGCTAACATGCGCTGGATTATGGAGAAAGCCAGAGAGTTCCAGAAAAACATCTACTTCTGCTTCATTGACTACGCAAAAGCCTTTGACTGTGTGGACCACAGCAAACTATGGCAAGTCCTTAAAGAAATGGGAGTGCCTGACCACCTCATCTATCTCCTGAGAAATCTATATGTGGGACAGGAAGCAACAGTTAGAACTGGGTATGGAACAACTGATTGGTTCAAAATTGGGAAAGGAGTACGACAAGGCTGTGTATTGTCTCCCTGCTTATTTAACTTATATGCAGAATACATCATGTGAAAGGCTGGACTGGATTAATCCCAAACAGGAATTAAGATTGCCGGAAGAAATATCAACAACCTCCGATATGCAGATGATACCACTCTGATGGCAGAAAGTGAGGAGGAATTAAAGAACCTCTTAATGAGGGTGAAAGAGGAGAACGCCAAAAATGGTCTGAAGCTCAACATCAAAAAAACTAAGATCATGGCCACTGGTCCCATCACCTCCTGGCAAATAGAAGGGGAAGATATGGAGGCAGTGACAGATTTTACTTTCTTGGGCTCCATGATCACTGCAGATGGGGACAGCAGCCACGAAATTAAAAGACGCCTGCTTCTTGGGAGGAAAACGATGACAAACCTAGACAGCATCTTAAAAAGCAGAGACATCACCTTGCTGACAAAGGTCCGCATAGTCAAAGCTATGGTTTTTCCAGTAGCGATGTATGGAAGTGAGAGCTGGACCATAAAGAAGGCTGACCGGCGAAGAATGGATGCTTTTGAATTGTGGTGCTGGAGGGGACTCTTGAGAGTCCCCTGGACTGCAAGGAGAACAAACCTATCCATTCTGAAGGAAATCAACCCAGAGTGCTCACTGGAAGGACAGATCCTGAAGCTGAGACTCCAATTCTTTGGCCATCTCATGAGAAGAGAAGACTCCCTGGAAAAGACCCTGATGTTGGGAAAGTGTGAAGGCAAGAGGAGAAGGGGACGACAGAGGACGAGATGGTTGGACAGTGGCATCGAAGCTACCAACATGAATTTGACCAAACTCCGGGAGGCAGTGGAAGACAGGAGGGCCTGGCGTGCCGTGGTCCATGGGGTCATGAAGAGTCAGACACGACTTAACGACTAAACAACAACAACCACATCTCTTTAAATGTTTGACTCATGAAATTAGTCCCTTGGTCAGTCAGTACTTCTTTAGGTAGACCCAGCCGAGAAAATACTTGCATTAACTCTCGAGCCAATACCTTTGCAGTTGTGGACCTTAAAGGGATAGCTTCTGGGTATCGGGTGGCGTAGTCTACTAAGACTAAAATGTGTGTGTGACCTCCTGCAGACTTGGGTAGGGGGCCTACAATATCTAACCCTATTCTATCAAAGGGACAATCTACTAAGTGCATCGGAATTAATGGGGCTCCTGGTCGCAGTTTGGCCTGAGTCATTTGGCATTCCTTACAGGTCTTACAATATTCTTCTACCTCCCTTCCAATACCTGGCCACCAAAATCGCTGTAGCATTCACAGTGTCATTTTGTGAGAGGCCAAATGTCCTGCTAAGGGTATATCATGGGCTAGCTTCATCAACCCTTGTCTCCATTTTTGCAGAACTGCTAGCTGCTGCACACCCTTCTTGTCTACTCTATATAGTAGTCCTTCCCTCACCTTGAACCCAGTGTTCCCTTGTTCTATCGACCCTGCTGGTTGCGCTTTGCCGAAGGCCTCCTGCAGCGAAGGGTTATCTTGCTGCCATAACCACATCTGCTCTCGAGAGGTTTCTTCCCCCCAAGTCTGCTTCTTGTGAGTCTCCTTCGCATCCCCCTTGCAACCCTTCATTCAATTATACCAACTTGTGGGCCCCTACCCAGTCTCTACCTAATAACATTTATTTGGCCAAACCAGGGATTATTCCCACTTTTAACCTTCTCCGTTCTCCTAAGATCTCTATCTCTGCCCACATCGTCTTATAAGGTTTCAAGTCTCCATGAATGCATTTGACCAGTAAATTTTCTCCCAGCTGCACCCCCTTTAAGTCTCGTATCAGAGTCTTCCCGCAACCAGTGTCTATCAGGGCCCTTTTTACTTCTGCATTAACGAGAGCTTCTACCTCCCATCCTCCTTGTCCCAACCCTAGGACCTGCATGGTTCCTCCTCATTGTTCCACCCAAGAGCAATCGAGATGTCTGGACACTCATCGGTGATGTCCTTCTAGGCCACACCCGAAACATATGTCCTTTTTGTCTCTTCTTCCTCGCCATCCTGCAGGGGGTTCGAGGATCCTCGCGTCTACTGTCACCGGGGGTCTGATCGGCCTCATTCCTCCAGGGTAGAATCCACCTCCTCGGCCTCCTCTCTGGGTATTTGCATTAAGCACTCCGCGTGGAGCCGCACCCTGTGGAGCTCCCGTCGCCATCTTGTCTTTCCCTTTTGTCTTCTCCCACAGGGAGGTGTGGTTTTCTCTCCCGTAAGCTTCGGCATTACCGAAATCTTCCACTAGGCGGACTGCCTCTTCCAACATCTTCGGGGGTTTTTGTACCCAGGTCTTGGTGTTAACGTTTAGAGTCGTTATCAACTGTTCCATCACGAGCGTATCCAACAACTGTTCCTTGCTTTTGTCTTCAGGCTTCAAACATCGCATTAAATTAGCTCGCATTCTCTGTGCCATCGGTCGGGGATGCATCCCTGGTTTCATTCTTAATTCTCTAAATTGTTTGTGATAAGCTTCTTCTGTGAGGTTCAATGTATGTAAGATGGCTGACTTCACGGTTTCGTGTTGAGCCACTTCTTCTGGCATCAAGGTATCTATCACTTCTTGTAAAATTCCAGTCAGACAAAGTGCGAGTATGAGGGTCTAATGTTCTTTTGGCCATCCCACCTCCGTGGCCACTCTCTCAAAGGTATGCAAGTACGCTTCAGGATCGTCTTCTGGTCCCATTTTTTCTATGCAAATAGGCGCCGGTCCTGCTACCCACGAATTTCTAATGTTTCCACCCAGTTCCATTATCTTTCCATTTCCGTTCCCCTCCTCTTTCTTTAGTACTTGTCCCATCAGCACTTTATGTTGTTTGGTTAACATCTCCATCAACTTCTCTTGTCTCTCTATTGTGTTTTGTAGCCATATTTTTTCCGCGTCTCTGTCGATAGGAACTGCGCCACGTTGGGCACCATTGTGATTGGGTTCGTGTTCTAAAGTAAGCAGTTCCCCCTTTTCTATGCAATTAACGACAGGAGATGGAATTTATTTAACCAAACGTTTAGTATCTTCAGGAGGGGAGGGGTGTATTACAACTTCGGTAGGTCAACAGGACTATTAAACATAGGTAAACCATTCCACGTCATGTTCGATCCGATCTGTGCAGTCATTTCCTTTAACGTGGCAACATCCCAAATCTCTCTTGATCAGTTGGCTTCCTCAAAGGGTTGCTCCGCACCACACAAATGGTCCCACAGCATGGGTGACGTGCCCAGTCTCCTTCACGCAGGGTCCTGCCAGTGGGAATAGGATCTGGACGTACCACCTTTTTCCAAGGACCCTTCCCCCTTGGGTAGACATACACCGTCCATTCAAGTGGATCTAATTCTCCTAATTGAACTTCTATTCCTGTTGTTACTCGTCCTGGCATAGATCTTCCCCCTCTCTTGCTATCCTTCTCTTCTCTCTTTGGTAAAGTAAATATATATGGTCCTTCCTCTTTCTTCTGTTCCCCACTATCCCCTTTTTTCTCCTCCTCTTCTACTGCTGCCAAACTCACCAAAGATCCCCAGCTCCTTCCTTTTCCCTCCTTTTCCTCCCACTCTTCAGTTAACAGAAAACCCTCTACCATTGGTTGTTCTGCTCCCGCCTTTCTTCCTCCATCTCTTTCAGTTGTCTGAACTTCCCCCAAAGTCAGATTTTGAATCATGGCCTGTACAGTATTTGGCACTTTGTCGATTTCTTCTGCCTGAGACGGTGGAGGGGATGGCTCACTTTCAGGTATAACTGTCTTAATCGGTTCCTCTTCACATCTCCACATCTATTCTGTGGCACCTCCTTGTCAATTTACATTATATATAAAACTTAACACAGAGAGCAAAATAAAATGCACTGAATTTTTTTCTCTGTTCTTGTCTCTATTTACATAACTTAAGCATTCTATTGTTTATTTTTTTCATAATGAGAAATGGCACGAAATTGAATAAGCTACTACTGCTGTGTTATCTTATCATTTTCATGTTCTAAAACAACTGGTTGTTTTGTAAACCATTTCCCCCAGCTGTAGTTTTTCAACAATACTTTCATTTTTAATGCACCTCCCTTAGGCACGTTTTAAAAGTCAGTTTTCATTTTTAGGGCAACGCCTCTGCACCCAATAAAATCATTTTTTTGAACTCTCACAGTTCCGAACCTTTTTCAAGTTGTGATCTCCTTTTATAATAGCCAGGTAACTTGCAACCCTTTTCCTCCGTGTTTGCATAAAAAGGCATTTTTAATTGGGCAAAGTCATCACTTCTCAGAAAGTAGAGGCTTCCTTCCCTCCCCCAAAGGGTCTGTTTCTCATACATGCACATACATGCTAACTTTAGTACCCCACCTTGAAAGGTCAAGGAAAAAAATATTAAACAAGGGCTACAACACGTATAAGGTGACCCTCAATTCCCCAGAAAACTCTTCACGACCTACTTCAGGGTCATGACCCACAGGTTGGGAAACATTGCCCTAGACATTCAGAATCTGACTACCCACTTGCATGAATTTTGTATTTTTGCACATCCCTGAAGAGTGGGACTGTGTGGCCTTGGACAAGCTGCATAGTCCCAGAATGCTCCCAGAAGAAGGGAATGATAAACTTCTTCTGAATACTTGTGACCTAGAAAACCCTTAAAAGGGTTTCCATAAGTCAAAATTGACTTGATTGCACATGATATTTTACATAATATAAATTCTGTCCTTCCATGGATCAAAGCTGAGCTTTTTCGGAGTACAACTCCCAGAGTGCCCCAGTCAGCATAGGCGGTGGAAGGACAGTCATGGGGGACAGTTTTAGTGCCTAAGGATGAACAAGGTAAGGGGAGCTTCAAGTGCAACCACGGACAGAAGAACTCCAAGGAAAACATGACTGTCTTCTGGAGTGAGCTGTAAAATTTCCAACTAGGAAATTCCAGTTTCTCAGTGTAAATGCCATTTGTCTGAGATTATTGATTTTAGTCAGAACCAGACTTTCTTGGGTACCGCTCTGACAAATATACTGTATTTCAAAATCTGGTGCCTGTAGATAAAATCAATAGTTTAATCAGTATCTACACCAAAAATAATCATGTGCCATGATAAAACATATGGATAGCAATACAAAGTTTCTGGCTATGATTGATGATTGCAGGCCTAGTAATTATTTAGGTTGATATTTCCCCCTCCAAACTAGGAACTAAGGATAATTTTTTCTGAGGCACAGCTAGAATCAAAGAACTGCTGTGACCCACAGGTCAGTCTCATTTTTTTCTGCTTTAACATGCACTAATATAATGTGTTTCTTGACAAATATTTAGTTTGGGAAATCCACCCTGCTGTGATTTTGGCATTAATTACTTGTTCTATGTGCATGCTGTGAAAAGGACTCCCAAGAACTAATGAGGTGATTTGTATACCTGTCAGCATCAGGCTTCAAAATCAGTATAAACCAGAGGCTTGGGATAGTGGGAAGGGAGAGCCGCCAGGGCAATGGCCACTTCCTTTCTTCTAAAAGAGGAAGCCATCTTTCCATATGTGGTTTTATTTCAGATGTTAGGTTGATGTTTCATAAGAGAGAGAAAGAAGAGTGGCTCTGCACTCTGCAGCATAGGTAGCTGTTGGACTCAGTGACCTTAGCTCTCCTGAAGGTCCATGTCTTTGAGGAGTCCTGGAGCAATGGAACTTTGCCTAGCTTCAAAGCATATTTCCTCTGTGGATAATATAATGATATGATTTGGTCAATGGGTGGCAGTGGACTTAACTGTATCTGTTTGGAATCACGAGTTAGGTCTTGGTTAGAATTAGGGTTAGGGTTACGGCTAGTGAATTGTTTATCTTCTGAATCTACTGGGAATTCCAAAGGCTCCCCTCGAAAGGGGCCAACTTACTGAGAAACAGAATGTGGCATGTCTCAACATTGCGCCTTGCAAAACAATGACATGGGACCTTTTCGGGGGGAGGGTCAATATGTTACATTGGCTAGGGCAAAAAAAAAAAAAAATGCTCCAAGGGCATTTATTTGTTAGGATTTTTGTTTTCACCCTTGCAGGTCTACTTACATGTGAATTCTGCAACAGAACATGACCCTGAAGGTTCCCAAGTATTGCATCTGCCTGGATGAAGGTTGAAAGGCAAGGTCCTCTTTTTCTCTTATGCCTGTGATCACCATGTGTGAAACAGAGTCATCGGAGACTCTGAAACAACAGAGAAATTTGTCTAGAAAATATATTAGAGTAAGAGTGTTTTGCTGCTCTTCAGACAAGTGCGTAACATTTGCATAATATGGTGTTTTTCAAAATCACTCCCAGGAGGCAGTTTAAAACTTGTATCTTTTGCTAGATTATCCTTAGCCCCATGCTACTCTTGCATGTTACCTTTTATCACCTTGCTTCAGCTCTCTGTAAATTGGCTGAATGTCAGATGTCTTACTACACAGTTGGTTTAGCAGCTAATGATCACGTTCTCCCCTCACCATAACACCTCCTATTGAAAATTTGCCATCATAAAAAAAGATATCCCAGCACTGTTCACAAATATAAACCTGTAACCCATTAAATGCTTAAGTATTGTTTAAAATCATACTTTTATCAAATAATTGTAAAGCCATTTGCAGATTTGTATAGCACATGGACAGATAATTTTTAAAGGCATTAGGACTGTACAATTTTAAACATGTTATCCACAAAATATGCATTTTTTACACATTACGCATTTTTACTTTAAAACACACTGGGCAAAATCCCGTTACATATTTGGATTCCCAACTGGCACACAATAATCCAAGCAGGAACTCATTAATTAGTGCAATTTGCTGCTGCCAGTTATGCTATTTTCCTTTCACCAGCAGAACTGTAAAGATTTTAGTCATTTTAGACATTGGCCAGTATCCCATTCATGCTGGCATAACTTTATAATTATCTCCTTCATCACCATCAGATTCTGATGACTATTTACCGGACTTTGTATTGGTAAAGGAAGCATAATTTAAAGCATATTGCTTTTGTAAATTATGCCATCATAAATTATGCTCAGCAACAATGGGTTGTGCCATGCAATTGCACACTTGGTTGTGCATTCCCATGCATGGCATTCAATAGATGGAACAAATACAACTGTACCTAGTATGGGCATGCAGACAGAAGGAAAGCTATTAACTCTTATCCTGTTGGCTGTATGAAGTACAAGAGTTGGAAAACATATTTATATGTTTGGTGTATGGAGGCCCAATTTCTACAAAATTTTAACACTGCATGAATCCACCACAGCTGCCTGTGTGAGCTGTGTTTCTGTTCTTTAGATGACAGGCAGATGAGGAATCCCTGTCTTGTTATTTATCTATCAGCTATATTTTTAGAAGAAATTGTACTCATTAAGGAGGGATGAAGTCAGTTCTCAGGTACAATCTTCCAATACAGTTTTCTACCTGTCCTGTTCTAGAGGAGAATCTATCCATCCCAACACCTGTATGGAATGTTGGAATGCACCTGTTCTAGAGGAGAATCTATCCATTCCAACAGAAAACTCCAGGCCCAAACTAGAGAATACAGCTAGCATGTCATGAGAAACATAGTTCCTTGAAATGAGAAAAGATCTCTGATTTCTCCTAACATAACCCTGCTTCCTTTCACTTTTTGCAAATTAACTTGCTTTTATCTAGTGTCTGATCGATAAGAGGAAGTTACAGGCTTTAGTTGCAAGTCCAACTGGGCTTTAAAAGAATTGACTATTAAGAAGGAAAATATTGCAATAGCAGGAAAGACTACATTTGTTTTAAAATGGGATTTGATCCTCAGTTAGGGGCTGGGGACAGCAAGGTGAAAAAGAGAGGGGGGGAAACTGCAAGCAATTTCATGGTTTTTCAGCTGTAATTGCTCTCATAACCAGAATTCCAGAAAGATGAACACTTTTAATAGCTCTCATAACAAGAATGCCAGAAAGCTGATACTACAGTACATCTTTAATATTATCACTGACTTTTAGGGAAAGCTTTCCAAGTTTATCTTGCATGATCAGTTACTAATACATTAATATCAGGGTGTGAGGGGAGTCTATTTCAACAGCTTCATTTTTCAAGGAAGACGAAAATGACACTTCAGGGCCAAACGAGAGGACAGAGAGATTAAAGGAAGAATATAATTCTCTTGATTGATTTGCTTAATCATTTCCTATTTCTCAAGGCTACAACTTTTACATCGGTAGCGCAGCATGCAAATATTCTAGCCAGCTCCAAATTAGATATCTGCGAACGATAAGGATGAGCTAACCAATTTTAATGACACTTATTATTTGACATTTATGAACAGATCTCATCATTACGAATGCTTTCGGCACTTTAGAAAGAATTTCCATTATTTTGCACTGCTCCAGGAAATTGGCAAGATGGCTGACAACACTGCCATTTATAAATTGAGGGCACCTCCTCATTTCATATGTGCCTGCATTTCTGGAAAATAGCAGGTAGATCTTGTTATATTAATTTGGGCAGATGAATAAATGAGTAAACCTTTACTTTCAAGTATGAATTTAAGCATAATTGGAGCGCTCGCTTTGTTATCTTTATTCACTGTCGACTACCTGGTTTAAACAAGATCATGATGCATTGTCCCCTTGAATGTACTACTCTAATAGGGACTGGAGACTGAATTTAGGCCTCTGACTGAATTCTCTATATGAGGATGGTGGTTTTCAACCTGAAAAAAGTTCTCTGCCTGCTTGACGTCTCTACCTATATGCATAATTTTGCTTAAAATTTTGCTTAAATTTTGCTTGAGAACTTGGGGAAAGCTCTAATGACTAGCAGAAGAGTTAGACCCAAAAGTAACATTTCCAAGCTCTGTGGAAATCTAGAAAAGTTGGTTGTGAACTCCAGAATGACAGCCTGAGGTGCCCTGGAAAAAATTGTCACTTTATGCCAAAGGATGACAAAACAGATCATGGAGAACAGGTCAAACAATGAGAACATTATCTTTGCCCAAGCCTGACTAAAAAAGTGATGTTACCTGTCCATATTTATCTATCTGAAGCCAAACTAGGACAGTAGATAAGAAATGTGTCCTTAATTTCAGCAGACTCATGGTATCCTGCTTATAATTTTAGGATTAATGTGCTTCAGTGAATGCCTCAAAGAAAAAAGTGGGTTTTTAACAGCTTTGAAAAAAAAAGAAAGACAAGATGACCTTTCGTAAGGCATTTCACTGACGGGCAAGGTCAGACGGTTTGTTCAAATGCACGGAATTCAGGAATTAATACGGGGTGGCGAAATCACAGACTTGTTCACATTTAACATTTCATTTGCTGTTTGAGCAGTTGACAGTCACTGCACCCATCTTCCTTCCAGTATCCCAGATCAACATATTGTGTTCCTAAACAACAGCAGAGACACATTCTAATACAGATACCAATATTCACATTGATTCTAAAGGGTTGCATTAATTGATCCTTCTGTCACTCTCATAGGGATTGATTGATACTCTTTGCATTTGTGGGAACAGAAACCAGTTCACTGGATTTTATGAATTCTTTTCTCCCTAAAACGTGTACCTCTCCAAAGCAATGTAAGAGTATTTTAACAGCATTTTTAAAACTGGGTTTTAAAAGAGGAAGAGGAACCTGCCTTGTGCTGCACAGCTTTCTGATGATCGACATCAAAAACCTATCAATGGCATCTCTCTGGCAGTCTAGGAAGCCGCTCAGGATTAAAGAGCTATAGCTTGTCACTTTAATTGCCGTATCATAAAACAGTATGTAAAGAATTAAACGCAAGAGGTTTCAATCTTTTGCAGAACCTTACATGATTCTGTCCCAAGATTCATGCTGAGGGCAATACCTGAAATAAACGGAACATGAACTGAACAGCAATATGGGCAGTCAATGACCTCCATACTGGAAAAAGGGAGGAAGGGGGTTGATATATTATATTCCTTTTTGCAAACAGGAAGATTCAACTTCTGCATGGATCCAACTGTAAAAATATGGAGTCTTTCTATGTATCTGTGGCCTAAAGTATACCATTTAGAGCTAAGCCTGGAATGTTAGGCTTAAAAATTAATTATTTAAAGTTCAAAGTTAAAAATTGGAAAATTAGCTTGTCGGAAATTTATATTCCAAGGAGGGGCTCTTTTTTTTTTAACTTCAGAAGCAGTATTGTTGAACCAGCAAATGCTGTGGTCACACCAACGAAATGTCTTCCAGTTCTTCCCCTTTGATTTTGCAATTTATATTTGCAGACATATGACGCACAGCCAATTGGGACGCACTTCCTTAGTGAGAAGCAATCCTGCTGTGCCTTCATGTTGTTGTCTCTCTAGTTGTTTTATACATCTTTCTCTTGTTCCTGCTACAGCTTTTCCTAATGGTAGTCACATTGGACCATGGCCACTTCCGTTTCAGCATTTTCTCCTTGCTTTTCTTTTCTTGTGTAACAGCACTTAAACATTTCTACTGTTCTGTTTTTAAGATCCCCACATTTGTCTTCTGTTTTAAGCATTTCTTTTCTTATTCTATGCAGAGCATTCCTACCATCTTTCACTTTTTCCATCTTGATTTTCCTCTACTGGGGTTTAATTTTTGCAGCCTGGAGGGTAAAAAGAACCTCTGGTTTATGAATGTGTGATATTGCTTCTGTGTTCACAGTTCAAAACACCAGGACAATCCTTGCTGATAACTGCTTATGTGTGTGGGTTTCTTTTTAGGTCCCCTGTTTGTGCTCAGTCTGTGTCATAAACAGTTGTTCCTTACACAGATTGAGCACAGATAGGAGAGCAAAAAAACCAACCAACCAACCAACCCCACAAATCACCACACACAAGGAAGTACTGGCAGGGATGGATACTTGCAGGAGCATCAAAACCAACAAGGCCTGCAGAAGCACAAGAAGCTGAGGGACGGCGGAAGCTGAGGGATGTTCAGATCACCCCTATGAGAACTGAGCCTCTTTAATGGTGCACTGTTGGCAGGGGGATAGAAGATGGGAGGGAGGGGAAACAGAAAGGCTGGATGGCACCCGAGACAGGAATAGCCTATAATGCACCATTTTGTTTATTTATTTTTAGCCTGTCTATCCCAAAGACTAGCAAAACAGCACTTTACTGTGCAGCAATTCTTAGTGCTCTAATTGATTATAATTACATGCTGCCAAGTTTATTCCAATTTATGATTACCCTTTCTCGGGTTTCTAGATACAGGATACTCAGTGTTAAAAGGTACAAATAACAACTCAGAGCCATATAAATCTCTCTCTCTGAACTTTTGATTTTGATGGGATCTTCATTGTTCCTGTGGAATAGTAGCACAATGCTTTTAAAGTGTACTCGGGAGTGAGTGCCATTGATTTGAACTGGATTGTTCGTAAGTGAGCCTACATAGGACCACATACATTAGGATTCCGTCTAACCACCCTCACTGCTACACAGCCATTCTTAATTCCAGTGGGTCTCCCGCAAGGCTTGCATAGCAGAAATGCTTGGTGGAATTTCTCATTACAAAAAACTTTGCTATGAAACAGCTGGCAGCTATATTTGTGTATATATATGTATATTCATATATTTTCATATTCCCTTTGATATTTTATTGAGATGGTTGCTGATGTGTATACACTGATCAGCTGATAAATATGCACATATATAGCTATCAGCTGAGCAGTGTACAAATATCAGCAATTATCTCAATAAAATATCAAAGGGAATAATTTAAAAACAAAATACTAAAGCAGAAGACCAACAGCAGCAGCAATGACAAAAAAACACCCCACAGTAGCAGCATAATTATATAGCATAGTCTTATTTAACGTAAGTCCTAATTATACCCTAAAGCTCTCAAAACCTCGCAAAATGGTAATATTCAACCAGGAACTAAGAACAGCAACATTTTATGGACTTCACTCGGGGGGAGGGATGGAGAAGCTTGAACATAGGGATGTAGATCTTAATTAGATTCATCAATATGTGGTTTGCAACTTTCCCCCTCACCATAAGGGAGTGAGATCTTTATTTTCTTAGAGAAAACTTGAGAATTTCATGGTGGGGGTTTATTGCATTGCAATATTGGAAAAAGTGATAAGCTTTGCTTTGTTTCCTGCATAATGTGGATACCACTGGATGTATTTTGCATACATTGAGTCTTGAAGCCATCATATAGAAAATTCCCAGTGTGGCGCAGCCTTGTGGTGCAGTGGTTAAAATGCAGTACTGCAGTGAAGACTCTGTTCACAGCCTGAGTTCAATCCTGGGCTCAGGTAGTTGGCTTGAGGTTGACTCAACATTTCATCCTTCCAAGGTCAATAAATTGAGTAAAGTGTGTACCCAGTTTGCTGGGGTGAGCAATGTGTAGCATGCATAATTAAATTGTAATCCTCCCAGAGAGTGTTTTAAGAGCTATGGGGAGGTATATAAGTGGTACACTTTGCTTGATGTCTAAGAAGACTATTTTTATTTTGAGCATTTCAGGGATTTGCTCAAATTATGTTTCTAATTTGTGCAAACCGCATAAACTACAGCAGCAACAACAACAACACTTTGGCATTTCAGACTCTCGCTGGAGGCAAGATCTCTCATGGAGGTGGATGAATGCTCACAGTACAGTCTCACATAGTATGTCAAGAGAGTCTGATTTGCAGAAAACTCAGGAGTGGTGAGGGTTTTTTTTCCCCCCCACAACGGTAGTTCTGCTCTATTAGAGTGATAATGAGTAATTCTGGCCCCCAGGGCATGCAGCACAAAATATGCTCCCAAATCCATTTTATAATTTTCAATATGAAAAGAAGTAATTACAGCACTGAACACCTGGTCAGCATCTCCCCTCCTCCACAGACTATCAGCAACACTGTCAGAGCTTTCAAAAAAAGTTTTAGATAGATAGATAAGAACGTCCTATGAATATTAATAAGCTGACTTTTTGCATTGTCCAGCCCGGAGACCTGAACGACCCACAATCCAGTTAGACTAGCCCTCCATCTAGATGCCATGTCCCTCTTTGGAACATGAGTCATAGGCCTTGTCTACAGGTGGACCTGTCCTCAACTGTCTCAGACATTTTTCTTCTGTTCTTCTTCCTTAGCAGCCTGGTCTACTGACTGCAGGGCCTGCCAACAGCTGTTTGTCCTAGAGGCCGAGTCTGCCACCATCTCGTCTTATGGTGGTATCAGGCCAATAACTGAAATCTGGAGACGGGTCATGCCCTCTAAATTTGACACCCTGGGGTAAAGCCCCGGCTGCCGTCCCCTGTACTTCATGCCAAGAAAACTGCACAGGTAGAATGTCTTGCTAATTCAGCCGATACTTTCAAAGTTGTATATGAAAAAAAAAGGTGAGTTTTATTATTAAATCTATATATTTCAAATTAATCATTCATTGGCTTAATAAAGATATCACCACAATATAGTCTTTGAAATTTGTCTTACGGCCAACATGACTTTCCCTGCATTTTCTAGAAACTATATACCATGTTTCCCCAAAAATAAGACAGGGTCTTATATTAATTTTTGCTACAAAAAACGCATTAGGGCTTATTTTCAGGGGATGTTCTATTTTTTTCATGTACAACTATCTACATTTATTCAAATACAGTCATGTCATCTTCTGGTTGCTGCACAATGCTGCACAATGGTGGAGGGCGGGGTTTCACTTAACTGGGGCTTATTTCGGGGGTAGGGCTTATCTTACGAGCATCCTGAAAAATCATACTAGGGCTTATTTTCAGGTTAGGTCTTCTTTTCAGGGAAACAGGGTACTTAATTAAACCTTTGCGGAAATGGGAATGTAAGACCGAGGGTGAGAGCAAGATTCCTCTCACGGGAGTGCCGTCCCTCCCACCTACTGCCGAGAAAGAAAGTCAGACCCCGCCAGTTCCCCTGCCCAGAAAGACAAGACCACCTGGACCAGACCCGGGGAGGCTAGAGAAGGATTTGAATGAATTAACGGTCAAGGAGACCGGGACTGTGTTGGTGGGATGGGGAGAAAAAGAGCGGGAAGTAGTGGAGGCGGGGCTGGTGGATATAAAAGGCGGGGAAGGAGAGTTACCAGGAGGCTGGGAATGGATATGGGTAGAAGACCCCTGGACGGGAAAGGTAGAGAAACTGAGAGTCCCGAAGGAGGAGGCGGATGCCAGAAGGAGGAGAGAATTCACCCTTAAACCCTCATACTGGGGTGAGAGAGAGACCAAGGAGTGGCGGAAGAAGTTAAGAGAAGAAAAGGAAAAGGTTGAAAGAGAACGGAGGGAGAGATTGGAATGGAGGATGTGGGAGATGCAGCGGACGGGAACAACGGGGGACCCTGGCAGACGGGGGAACCCTCCCGGGAGTGTGACCGGGTGGACTTTCGAGACGAAGACACCATCCCCTTACTGGAGGGGGAGGAGGGACTATTATTAAACCCGGGTACTCCTCCCGAATGGCCGGGACCCTGGAACATTCAGAATGGAAACCCTTTTAAGTTTGACAATTGGAAACCCCCTGGAGACCTGTTGTCTGATGGGGAGAAAGGTTGGAATACGTTTGCTGACACAGGATTGCAATAAATGTTACTCCTATTTCGAAGCCGAGGAAGTCTGGTGATTTATTTGGGGTTGGCTTGGAGCCGAACATCGAACCCTCACATATTGGCGCCCAACAGAGGGGGCCTTCTACGACAGAAGGCTCGACGGATGAATGGCCCCGCAGAGTCATGGAAGGACAGGAAGCGTTGATAAGGCAGTTAGCCGATCAACAAAACCTGTTAATCACCCAACTGGCGAAATCCCAATTAAACGCCCCTCTGCCGACAGGATCACTACCACAAAAGACATTAATTGCAACCCACCCACCAATAAAAATACAAAAAATGGGACCACAAGATGACCCCGAGACATTCCTCAACACATTCGAACGTATCACCATGACAGCCCAATGGCCGGTAGAGCACTGGGCGTTGATACTTACACCATATCTGACGGGTTTGCCACAAGAAATAGTGGACACCTTAGACCCCACAGAAGCAACAGACTACGCGAAGGTGAAAACTGCGATCCTCAATACACTAAACCTCAATGAAGAGGCGTACCGGAGGAGATTCCGTGACTTGAGATTACGCCCAGGGCTACACCCACATACCCGAGCACAAAAGATGCGGGTCAACGCCACGAGATGGGTGAAACCCAAAGGAAAGATGGCAGAACAAGTGTTAGAGATTATGATAATGGAACAGTTAATATCAACCTTAGGAACAGGACCCAGGAATTGGGTGATGAAGAACAAACCCACCGAACTAGAGGGTGCTGTGACGTTGCTGGAGGACTATCTAGGAGCGGAGGAGCCTTGGACAAACAAACCAACGACGCAGGTAGAAAGATCCAGAATCAAGGAGAAGATGGCGGAGTCAACAGGAGCGAATACACGAGGTCCGACCATGATGAACAACAGGAAGCCCCGGCCCAACTGGGTAGAATTCATGAACCCGACCGGTAGTCGGGTACCTAGACCCACAATCACCATGGACCCGGGGCAGTCGAAGCAACCAGCCACGTGGAATGCTCCAAAGGAAAGAATTACGGCATGCTACGGGTGCGGCCAATACGGCCACATCAAAAAGTATTGCCCAGCAGAGGAGTGTGCCTAGATGGACGTCTACGCCTTATCGACCAAGGTGGGTGCAGAAGACCACCCGGGTTGGGTAGTCAAGGCCAAGGTCAATGGAGAGTGGAAAGAAGCACTCGTTGACACAGGTTGTGCCCGAACACTTGTTAGAGACATACGGGGGGATGAACTACCCGAACTGATGTATGTTAGGTGCGTGCATGGGGACGTTAAGCCATACGGAGTAGTAGCTGCACAGATAGAGATTGGAAACGAAAAGAAAGAGCTAGAGGTAGGCTTGGTCCCTGGGTTAAGTCGAGAAGTGTTGCTAGGTAGAGATTGGCCTGGCATAGAACAATTAACTCAATGTAGTGTCGAGGCCCACCAGGGGGAGACGGAGGACGACACCTCAGGAGAAGGCATGTTAAACGTATCCAGGGACCAGTTAAGATGTTGGCAGCAGGATGATGAGAGTCTTTGAGGAATTCGACTACAGGCGGTTCCCGAAGGAACCACCTGCGAAGGCGAGACGAAGATCGAACTAAGGGATGGCTTGTTATATCGAGTGAGACTGGCAGAAAGAGGGGAAGAAAACCAACTAGTGGCCCTGGAGAGACTCAGAGGGACGATCCTGAAGTTGGCCCACGACGTACCGGTAGCCGGGCACCTGGCGGTGCAAAAGACATTGGCACGAGTGCAGCAAAGGTTCTTCTGGCCACACATGGGCAAAGACATTGAGGACTATTGCCGCTCATGCCCTGAATGCCAAGTGACTCAGCCCAAACCCCGGCCAGGGGGAGAACTGATACCCATGCCCCTGGTCGACCGCCCTTTCAACAGGATTGCCTTGGACATTGTGGGGCCTTTAGTCAAATCCGCAGGGGGACACCTGTATGTGCTGGTGATTATCCATTATGCCACCAGGTACCCCGAGGCCATACCCTTACGAACAACCACGCTAAGGTGTTGGCCAGGGAATTGATTGGGGTGTTTTCTAGGATGGGGTTCCCCCAGGAGGTGTTAACTGACCAGGGGATGAATTTTATGAGCGCTACATTTAAACAAATGTGGGAATGGGAGGGCGGAGCAACGGGCAGCGAGAACAGGGGAATTCTCAGGGCTCTGAGAACCCCTGGGTTTTATTCTGAGTCAGCGGACCCCCCGAGAAAGGGAGGGCAAGTTTTCCACAGGAGAAGTGGGCTTGCAGCAGGGAAGCTGGAGACGCCGGAGAATTCAGACTTGCAATCTGCTTTTTTCGGGAGTTTCCTTTCCTCATTGCAACTGACTCATGAAGTCGCCATGATGAATTGGTGAGTAGCTGCCCGGAGAAGGGGGAGATATAAAGATTTATGATCCGACTACATGAACAGAAGTTGAACGGCTATTTTTTATGGCAAGTAACAGATCAGATGTTGTTTTTTTTCTTGGAAGCTAATTGTGAAGATAGATCTCTAAGCAGCAGAGAATCTTTGGCAATGTTGGAATTTTTTTTTACTGCGTCACAACTGAGAGACTTGAGAAAGTGAAACTAACTTTTCCACCTTAACCCTCCCTAAGAATTTGGCTTTTTATAAATTAGAAGCTGGAGAACCTTGAATATCTCTGAATAATTTAATCTATGGAACTTTGCTCTGAGCCATAAAGGTGGATTATAAATCAAATAGTCATTTTTATGACCAGAGTGTCCTCCGCAAGACTTTGAATTTCGGGCTGACCAAGGATCCATGAGGGGAATCTGAGCAATTAGTCTGTTTGACTTTTATGGTTACGGATGGGAGATTGAGGGTGAGACCCATTATTGGAATTTACAATGGAGGCCTGTCTTCAGGAATTTCAATCCAATCTCATCAATCATCTCAGAACTCAGATTTTAGAAATGAAAGCAGAAATTCAGACAACATTTCTTGGCTTGGATATTAAGACAGAGATAGGAGACAAACCGACCAATTTCACTGAACTTACTGAACTGCTGTCATTGGAGACAGATGGACAGACTATTGTTCTTGGGAAGCAGGAGATGGGAGACAAACCGACTGATTACATCGAATTCACTGAACGACCGCTATCGCCAGAGAGGGAGAGAAAGACTGTTTTCCTTGATGACATCTTTAAAGATGGGAAAAGGAGGGGTGGAGATAAGGGGGGAAAGCATGTTGACATTATTTCGATTGAAAATAATGTAAAAGGGAAGGCATGGGTGAATTTAGGGGCAGAAATTTATGATCAGAGATCAGATAGATCTGCGTTGCTTCAAAATCAAGACATCGATTATATTGGGAGGAAATTAGTAAATCGGATAGAAAATGCCTTAAAGAGATTTCATAGATGGCATTTTAAAACTGGCAAAAAGGGAGCAAGAGACGAATCTTGGAAATATGATACTGGAGCTGAGAAGCAAAAATAAAAAGGGAGAAAGTAACCTGCTGATTAAATGATTAAAAAAAAAAAGGGAGAAAGTAACCTGTTGATTAAATGATAAAAAATTTTGGTTTGAGAGATATATAGTCACACATAAAGCAATATGAGTAATTATATTATGAGCAATTTTGGCCAGGTGGGAATCTCAATGGTAGACAAGCATATGTAATTATGAATTTTAGAAAGGTCGATGAAGAATAATAATATTAGATGTTTTTGTGTCCATGGTACATATATAGAGATTAAATATGTGTGAATTATTATGGTGATTATATAGACAAGATTAGGTATACAATATCTTTTTATCTGCAAAAGTGGAGATCTCTGAGAAATGTTTGACCTGGCTTGGAGTTTTTTGGTGGACAAGCAATCTTTAAGATGAAATTAGGAATGCTTATGATGAGTATTGGATAGAGGGGTATGCAGGTGAAAGAATTTATAGAGATTTCATAGATGGCACTTCAAAGCTAGTAAAAAGAATGCAGGAAATGAATTCTAGATTTTCAAGGCTATAAGTAATCAGAAATCCCTGGTCTATACATGGAGCTGAGAAATATAACAAAAATTGGAAAGTTACTTGCTGAATGTCTCAAATGGTTGATAAGTACATATAACGCTTAAATTAGAATACATATTTTGATTATAATTGTTTAGAAGTTATTGATGATAAGTTAGAAACATAAAGACACCAAGTAATATATGAATCATAGTCTGTCTATGCAGTTAAGAATGGTTTGAATATAAGATCAATATAGATCTAAGTTTATATATTAGATAATGTATGTATGTTAATTATTATAAAGCTAGGAAGTCATTTTTTGATCTTAATAATGGTTTAAATATGTTTAGTAGGGTAATATGGTTTATGTAGTCAGAATTATATACCAGATGGATAAGGCCTAAATATGTTAGTAGGGTAATATGGTTTATGTAGTCAGAATTATATACCAGATGGATATATGGAAATTATCTCCCCGCGTATATGTCTGTGTTTGTTTTGTATGTCTGTTTGAGTTTTAATAATAATAATAATAATAAAAAGAAAAAGAAAAAAAAACCTGTAAAAAAAAAAACAAATGTGGGAATTATTGGGGGTGAAACCAATGAAAACGTCCATCTACCATCCCCAGGCAAACGGCCTGGTGGAAAGGTTTAACCGGACCTTGGAGGGAATGCTCAGAAAATTGATACAAGAGAAGCCAAGGCAGTGGCATACGTTCTTGGCTCCTTTAATGTTTGCAGTGAGAGAGGTTCCCCAATCATCCACTGGGTTTTCCCCATTTGAATTGCTTTATGGAAGGAACCCCCAAGGCGTTCTAGATCTTCTGAGGGAAAAATGGGAGGAGGGAGTTGATCACTCAAAGCCGGTGTTAACACAAATCATGGATTTGAGAGAGAACTTGCAAACGGCTTGGAACTTTGAAGCCTTGGGCAAATCCCAAGGGTATCAAAAGGAAAGATATGACCGAAGGGTGAGGCCCAGATAATTCCAACCAGGTCAAAAGGTGTTAGTGTTGCTTCCCACAGAGTCTTCAAAGCTCTTCGCCAAATGGCAGGGGCCATATGAAGTAACCCAAAAAATAAGTGAAGTAGACTATGAAGTGAAGATGGAGGACAAGAAAAAGAAATTACAAGTACTACATGTAAATTTGCTAAAGCTATGGGTAGACAGGGAAGCTTTGTTTGGAGACTGTGGAGACGCAGATTTAGGGCCAGAAGCCACCTTAACTGAATCTGAGCAGAACTCCCTAGTGATAGTCGACAGTAGAGTGGGACAGCAACAACTAAATCAAATAAGGATGCTAGAAAAGGAATTCCCTGATGTGTTCTCTACAAAACCAGGGTGTACCCATGGGGTGGAACACAACATTGAAACGCTTCCCAGGGTGGTAATAAGATCAACAGGCAGGACATGGCCCCGACAATTAGCGCATGTGATTGAGAAGGAGGTGAACGAGATGTTGAAGCTGGGGGTCATTGAACCATCAAAAGGGCCGTGGCACAGTTACCCCGTGGTTGTGCCCAAACCAGACGGGTCCATAAGGTTTTGTATAGATTACCGAAAGGTTAACATGGTCTCCAAATTTGATGCTTACCCGATGCCGAAGGTGGGAGACTTATTGGATAAGCTAGGGGGTGCCAGATACCTCTCGTCAATAGAACCTGATGAAAGGTTACTGGCAGATACCTTTGAGGGAACAAGATAAGGAAAAAACAGCTTTTTCCACACCTATTGGCCTTTTCCAATTCTCAAAAATGCCTTTCGGGCTGCATGGGGCGGCTGCGACGTTCCAACGTCTTATGGACAAGGTGCTGGCCCCGGTAAAGGACTGTGCTGCCGCATATATTGACGACATTATCATATATAGCTAATCTTGGGAAGAACATGTGGTGCACTTGCACAGAGTATTGACAGAATTAAGGAGAGCGGGATTGACAGCTAATCCCAAGAAGTGCAAAATTGCCCTCCCCAAAGTGGAATATCTAGGATTCAAAGTGGGTAACGGGGAGATACAACCCCAAGAAGAAAAGGTCACCAAAATAACCCAGTGGTACCATCCTCGCACCAAAAGGGAGGTACAACAGTTCCTAGGCTTGGTTGGCTACTATCATCAGTTTGTGCCCCAGTTTTCCACTCTAGCTACCCCTTTAACCGGCCTCACTAGAAAGAGGGCACCTCGATGGGTGCAATGGGGGGAATCCCAAGAAAAAGCTTTCCAAACACTCAAATCAATTCTATGTGAACTCCCTACCAGGTTCGCCCCAGATTTTGATTTGCCATTTGTCCTATTTACGGATGCTTCAGATTTTGGCCTAGGAGCTGTGCTATCGCAGTTGCGCAATGGAGTTGAGTACCCAATTCTGTACCTGAGCCGCAAATTAACACCCAGGTAGAATGTCTTGCTAATTCAGCCGATACTTTCAAAGTTGTATATGAAAAAAAAAGGTGAGTTTTATTATTAAATCTATATATTTCAAATTAATCATTCATTGGCTTAATAAAGATATCACCACAATATAGTCTTTGAAATTTGTCTTACGGCCAACATGACTTTCCCTGCATTTTCTAGAAACTATATACCATGTTTCCCCAAAAATAAGACAGGGTCTTATATTAATTTTTGCTACAAAAAACACATTAGGGGTTATTTTCAGGGGATGTTTTATTTTTTTCATGTACAACAATCTACATTTATTCAAATACAGTCATGTCATCTTCTGGTTGCTGCACAATGGTGGAGGGCGGGGTTTCACTTAACTGGGGCTTATTTCGGGGGTAGGGCTTATCTTACGAGCATCCTGAAAAATCATACTAGGGCTTATTTTCAGGTTAGGTCTTCTTTTCGGGGAAACAGGGTACTTAATTAAACCTTTGCGGAAATGGGAATGTAAGACCGAGGGTGAGAGCAAGATTCCTCTCACGGGAGTGCCGTCCCTCCCGCCTACTGCCGAGAAAGAAAGTCAGACCCCGCCAGTTCCCCCGCCCAGAAAGACAAGACCACCTGGACCAGACCCGGGGAGGCTAGAGAAGGATTTGAATGAATTAACGGTCAAGGAGACCGGGACTGTGTTGGTGGGATGGGGAGAAAAAGAGCGGGAAGTAGTGGAGGCGGGGCTGGTGGATATAAAAGGCGGGGAAGGAGAGTTACCAGGAGGCTGGGAATGGATATGGGTAGAAGACCCCTGGACGGGAAAGGTAGAGAAACTGAGAGTCCCGAAGGAGGAGGCGGATGCCAGAAGGAGGAGAGAATTCACCCTTAAACCCTCATACTGGGGTGAGAGAGAGACCAAGGAGTGGCGGAAGAAGTTAAGAGAAGAAAAGGAAAAGGTTGAAAGAGAACGGAGGGAGAGATTGGAATGGAGGATGTGGGAGATGCAGCGGACGGGAACAACGGGGGACCCTGGCAGACGGGGGAACCCTCCCGGGAGTGTGACCGGGTGGACTTTCGAGACGAAGACACCATCCCCTTACTGGAGGGGGAGGAGGGACTATTATTAAACCCGGGTACTCCTCCCGAATGGCCGGGACCCTGGAACATTCAGAATGGAAACCCTTTTAAGTTTGACGATTGGAAACCCCCTGGAGACCTGTTGTCTGATGGGGAGAAAGGTTGGAATACGTTTGCTGACACAGGATTTTTGTTGAACCATGCAATAAATGTTACACCTATTTCGAAGCCAAGGAAGTCTGGTGATTTATTTGGACCTGGCTTGGAGCCGAACATCGAACCCTCACACGGATTCTAAGCAGACTCAAGGGTCCTGTAGGCACCATGCTGTATAGCTGTTGCAGAGTTTTAAATTTTTGGTTAAATTCCTCTAGCTACATAGCAGAATTGTGGAGATTCACAGAGAAGAATAGTTTCAAGTTCCCCAGAGTTCACCCCTTTCTCATTTAAGTGGCAGTTACAGTCTCAATAATCTCTCTGAGACATTAGTTGGTTACTTGAAACAATCATGAAACAAACAGCAAAAGAATAAAAACCATGTTCTTTACTTATGGTTCTGAATAGATCAAACTGTAAACTGACAAACATGACTGCTTTCAACAACAGACCTCAACAGACTCTAGGGAGGGAAAAGCTGTATGAGAGAAACAGAACTTCTTTTAAAATCAAGGGCAGGAGGGAACTATTGGTTAGTGCTGGATAGATTGTCAGTCACCCCAGCCAAGAAAAGACTCTACCAGCAGTATGTGAGGTTGTTAAAAACTCCAACAATTAACTGAGCAATCATGCATGTGATCCTACCTTTTCAGCCATCTTTCCATTATGTTTCCCCTTATGCACTAGTCAAGGAAATAGTCACACACCCAGTCACATGCCCAGCCATGTGATGGATGACTTGAGGATGGGAGGGAACTACTTGTGTGATTGCCCTTACATGCATATTTTTCTTACATAGGATTTTGGCCAAAGGGTCCATCCCTCCAACACAAGGTAAATCCATCAAGATGGCCTTCTACTGACTTCCTTTACCAGATCAATAATCTAAAACCACTTCCAGTCTTGATATTAAAAAAAATAAAAATCCTGCATCTCTCTGATTTTTTCCTATAAAGGGGCTATGAGCCCTGCACTGGACAGAGACAGGAAGCTCTTGGTTTTTTTTTACTGAGGTAATTCAAAGTGTACAGCTTGTTATGGCCTTTCTTTCTCACAGCAAAACTAGGAACCTTTCAGGGCAAAATCTAATAGTGGTGCTGTGCAGCCAAGATTAACGGGAGTGAAGCCCTGAGATTTTCTGAGTAGCAGGAGCTATGGCATTATCTCCCCTGTCCCTGGCTCTCCTGTTCCTTCTGAGCTTAGCTGGAGCCCTCACAGTAGCTGAGAGAGAAACTGATTTCCCCAGGAACAGGATATTGCTGCAAGCTATCCCTGTTGCCATGCCCAGCATTTGAATGTGATTTAGACCTGCATGTACAATTAAGAGCCATTAACTTTAAAAAAGACCTGACCTTCATTAGTTATGGATCAATGTAGCAGCCTGCATTTTGGGAGTCTCGCAGGGCAGGGGTGGTCTGACCAATGGAGAGCAATGAGCACAAACACTTCCAGATTTAACACTGCATCGTTTGCTAACACCTGATGAACCCCTGCTGCAGTGTCTGAAAGTTCTTCCCTGTTCCATCATATGACAGCATGCAGACCACACTGCTCTGACACCGAGCCTCTGTACCTGCAGCTTTTCATAACATCATCCTGATGAAGGGATTTTATTTTTATCCTGACAGCTTGCACACATATTTCGTAAGATTTCAGTTGGTCTAACAAAGGTATCAGCACACCACAGATTTCAAAAGAAAATACTATTTGATGCTCCTTCTTTAGATGTGATAATTGAAATTGAAATTAAAGTGGTTATAAGCAGGAACTTTAGTATCCTTCTAACCAATTAGAACTGTCATTCATTTGTGACTATACTGAAAACATAATTCTATCTGTGAATCACAGCTACCAAAGAACGATCAGTTTGGGACATGGACGTGAGCATAGCACTATGGCTGGTCCAGCAATCCCATCCCACCAGAGTTTCATGAAGTCAAAGCTGAAGTTGTTTTTACCTACACTTTACTGCATCAAGTTTCCAGTCCCAGGATATGAAGTGCCATTAGCATCCTCTGCAGGAAATATCAAGAAGTATCCAAAGATAATAAAAACTACCATTTTCAGAGTCTCTTAAGGAAAACTTCTTACTTGCACCCTATTGGTTTTGCTATGAGGGCCATGCTTTTACAAGACTCTCACTTCAGCACATACTTTATTTCATGGATGCAAAATGGCCTTTGATCCAGCAAGGGATAATACCGAAATTACCTTTGCAGGTTTAGCATAAAGGTCTGAAAAGGCGCTTGGAGTTGCTTTCCCTTGAACTTGCTGATAGCGCTTGCATGATTGGGAGCCACTTATCAGGATTCACAAATGCTGGTCGCACAAATGCTGTCAGTGTATTTGAAAGAATGCTCCTTCTGGTGAACATGCTGATAGATATCTCTTCAGACCTTCACACTGGAATGTGAAACAGTCAGAATGACTTCCAGTTTTAGGACGGCATTGCAGATAGAATTAACTGGCATCCTTATGTCACCACTATGTGTTTTAGGCTATAACACCTGAGTAGGGCATGCATGAGCCTGGTGTTGCTTCCATTCTACCTATTAATGTGGCTCCTATATCTTTCCTGTACCTCTTTGTGTGAGCCCACCATGCAAAGGTAAAGGTAAAGGTTCCCCTTGACAATTTGTCCAGTCGTGTCTGACTCTAGGGGGCAGTGCTCATCCCCGTTTCCAAGCCATAGAGCCAGCGTTTTGTCCGAAGACAATCTTCCGTGGTCACGTGGCCAGCGCGACTAGACATGGAACGCTGTTACCTTCCCACTGTGGTGGTACCTATTTATCTACTTGCATTTGCATGCTTTCGAACTGCTAGGTTGGCAGGAGCTGGGACTAGCGACGGGAGCTCACTCCGTCACGTGGATTCGATCTTACGACTGCAGGTCTTCTGACCTTGCAGCACAGAGGCTTCTGCGGTTTAACCCGCAGCGCCACCACGTCCCACCATGCAAAACTGAATACAAATTGGAAGTGTGCAGTGTAATTATCATTTTCTGTGCTATTGTCTTATTCCGGGCAATATGGGGAGAATGCTGTGATGCTTCCTGTCAACAAGGTACAGTAACCAATACCATGAAGTGGCCAAGAATTGAGTGGATGGCAACCATTTTTAGGGAATCTGTAGCGTTGTCATTTTTACATTTACCATGTTTATAGCCTACCTTTTCTTTTGAAGTTCAAGGCAGAATGCATTGCTGCCCTTTCCCTGCACAGTTTTATATTCACAGCATCCCTGTGGGGTAATTAGGTGAATGCTATTGAAAGACTCAAGGCTCCCAATCATGCAAGGATTATGAGCATGTTTGGGTCCCTCAGTAAGCTTCATGTCATAGTGGAGATTTGAATACCAGCTACTAGTCCACTCTGGTGCTCTGCCTCTCAGTCATTGTTCATTCTTCTTCTGTGAATGATAGTACCATAAGTACTTCATGCTGTCTTTAGCCCTGGCATCATGATTGTTTCAAGTAATGGGACTATAGAAGTTGAGCAAGGATAAGGCCTCCCTCTACTTCTTTACCTTAAGGAGGTATAGAAATATCGTTCTTCTTGAAGTCCCCATTCCTCCATGTCTATGTCTAATTATGAATGGGTCATGGGCCAGAGATGGGCAAAGTCAAAAAAAAAAAAAAAAGCAGATGGAGGCATCCACATAGAGATGATTAGATTGGTAAAGCACTGTATTCTGCCTCTGCTGTGTCAGCCCAATCAGCTTCTAAGGCTTCTCTTTCTCTGTAGCCAGAACTGAAGCTGATCAGGCTGGCAAAAGAGGGACACAGCACTCCACTTCCACCAACCCAACCTGCAATTCTGGGGGCTAAATGTTCAATTCCTGCTTGTGATCAAGACATATGGACAGATGAAGGGGCACAGCCTGGTAGGAAGCCTTTGTCTGGTGGACAGAGATTTATAGTGAGCCAGATCTGGTCCACAGGCTCAGTGGCCAGACACCTATTAATTAGACCTGCTGGAGTAAGTCCTTTGGCATAAATCTCAGCAGCAAATGGCCAAAGGTTAGGAAGCCACCATAGGCTGTTGCATGATGATTCACGTGAATGCTGAGGTCGTCTGCAAACAGCAAATGCCTACACTGTCTGCTGAACCTGAAGCAATGTGCACCTGAAATTCAAACCAACAAAATTATGCTGGTGTTAGTTTTTGCCTCAGATTTCAGCCAATGTTTCTCACAACTCCTGTCCCTGGAAATAAGCTTCGTTTAATTAACCGGCCAAAATCATGTTGCTTAGCATATTAAGTTGCAACTATAGTAGGCCCATTGAATCAGTGGGGATTTAATGAGTCAACTCCTCAAGAAGTTCCATCGATTCAATGGGCCTACTTTAGTTGGGACGTATTATCCTAAGGAACAGGATTGCAGCCTGTGAGGCTTGACTTTTGGGTGTTCGTGGATAGTGCTTTGCTAACAGACTGCCAATATAGAAGACTAAGTGCATTAGAAAATGGAGAATGGAATCAGATAGTATGTGTAACAAACAGGATACATCAAATTGTTGAGTTATCAAGAGATACAGAACTCCCCCCCACACCCTTTTCCAGTAAGTGCTGAATAATGGCTGTAAGTCCCTGTATCTATCACAGAAAGATTTACTTAGTGCTTTTCTAGACAATTACTTCTACGTTGGAAGCAATACTCAAAAAGAGAGTTTAGCAATAAAAATAAAAAGCAGGGCATTAATTTCAAGACAGTGGGTGACATACCATTTCTCACCAAAATTGTTTAAAAAACAAGATTTTATTCATCTTAAAAGTTGCACTTAAGAAGAAATGGGAAGAAAGTTTCAGTCGTATTTCTCTATTTACAGAGATGATGTAGCAGTACACACTTCACTGAGGCAATAGAGTGGTGAAAAGAATTTCTGCTGTGAGGCTCTCTGAGTTTTCACAGTTATTTTGTTTCTAAATGAGAGGTGTTCTCCTCATGCCACAGCTAGTGACTTGATCCCCAATTCATAATTTAGGTGTGCTGTTGATCCGGTGCCAGACATCAGGGCAATCTGCTATGCCAGAGGGCTCAAGGGGTCTGGGCTCAGCGATGGACCTGAGGGAGAACTTTTCCTTCTGATTCACCCCAAGCCACAAAATTGGAGAACTGCCCCATGTGATATTACCACATCCTAGTCCCCCAAATCTGGGTAGCCTCATTTACTTCAAGCAAAGGAAGCAAGAGGAAACATTTTTTGCACATAATGTAGGGACTCAAGAGCATCCTGAACATTTTACTTGACCACCTCTTCACCACACTTTCTCCTCACATGGTTCTGTTCCTTTAACAGGTGAAAGGGAAGCTAATGTTCAACAGGTACAGCTTTCCCCAGGATGGATTTTCACCATGTCTTGAACAATTGGCACAATCAGAATAAGCTAGCATCTCAGTGAAAAAGAAATTGTGAAACATTTTGACGTGAAAACATGTTGAAGTCAGTGAAGTAATCTACACAAGGGCAGCCCATGTTTTCCTGCTGTGTAAGAAAGAGGAAAAGAGCTGCCATTCTCCCCATCAGTGCTGTCTTCCTCATGCCCCACCTTGCTTCCTCCCCCTGCCACCACTCCTGCCCATTCTCTTCCTGGTCTCCTCTTCCCCCTACTCCACCCATCATGGCAGTGGTACTAGAACTCCCTGCACATGTTGTGTACACACACACACATTTACTTGCTTACCTGCCTTACTGCCATTGATTTAGTATCATCAGCCAGCTGCTACTGTTTTAGTGGGGAAAGACGGACAGTGATACCAGCTGAGGCAAGATTGGGACAGAAGGAAGGAACTGAGGGATGGAGACATGGCAGAAATAGAGTAAGACAGAGAGGTGTGGTGGCACAAAATGAGGTAGAGAGGGGTGAGGGAGGCACAAGGAAAGCAGCGGTAGCACTCTGAGGAAGAAGGAAAGTGGGGAGAAGGCCAGGAGCCTGGGGTAAAGTTTTTCAGAAGCTGGTACCCCAACACCTGTTTCTCAGGCCATCTCACTCTGTTTAATGGGCAGACTGGTTCTGAGTACATATTGACAACTATATAACTTTTTAAAAATGGTTACAGAAATTTAAAGATGCAATAAGGGCTTATGATACAGGTAAATGGTGAATATGACAAATCATTAAACATCAACACTTGTCTGGACAGAGCTTTAGAGACGCTTGGCTAGTTGATTCAAAAAGTCTATCCACAAATTAATATGTGTGCTGGGCAGAGGGTGTGTATAACAGTAGCAACAACAACCATAATGTACCATCATGTCCATTCTGACATATGGCTACTCTTTCTGTAGTTTTCTAGGTACAGAGTACGCAGAAGAGGTTTACTATTCTCTTCTTCTGGGGTCACTCTGGGACTGTGCAGCTACAAAGCTACATATCTTCTTTCAGGAGATACAGTGGATAATCAAACCACTGGCTCCACAGCCAAGTATACAACTCACTGACCATTATTTAAATCTGAATAACTAGTAAAAATGTGTCATATCAGAAAGAAAATTATTCCAGCTATATGTGGTTATTAAATCTCAAACTGGTTGCAATACCTTCTCCATGAGAGAAGGAAGGATAACCTGACCTTTCATTGTGAAAATGAGAACCTGTGGGGCCCTTTCTGATTTAATGGCAAAATCTTTACCAAGGCAGTCACCAGTTACAATTACAGAAATAAAATTGCTAATCTCAACAATCAAGAGCAAAGAAGCTCCAGAGGAAAACTGCATCCCCGCTGATATACTCAAATCTTTATTTTCCTTCTTATAAAAACTGCATCCTCTGTGGCTAAGCAAGCTGACAGTTAGATTATTGCTACTCATGGTCCTTTGTCAATGATTTACTATTTTATTTACTGACTGTATTAGGTTTACTGACTGTACGAATGTTTATGTTTAGATATGTTTGATGCATTTTCGATCTTAGAATTTTACACCTGAACAAAAGTTTAATTCAAACTCTCTTATACTGTATTGTGTTGTTGTTGTTTTTAATTATGTAATTTACAAAGGCTTGTGTGCTAAAGCAATCAATTGAATTTGATTTAATGCAATTGGCAAAGAAGCTGCAAGTCAGAGAAAAATAATTTTTAATTTTGGAAATTTGCTTTTAATTATATAGGTGAGACTCGTGTTGGTTTTGACATCCACATAAGCAAAAATGCAGAAACGGTGGTGGCTAAATCAAGCTAATTAATGACATGGAACTTAAATGCCTGCTTGTACATCTGCTTGTATGCTGCCATGCACACAACCACCATCTTACTAACTGGTTCCAATTAACCAATGCAATGTCTACATTTTCATTGATGAGCATGTAAGAAGCAAAAGGATTCTGGCCTATGTCTATTCAGTTCCCCCTACATTGGCCATCCAGTTACATAACTGTCCATTCAGCTCCGTATTGCTGAATATTATATTGCTCAAACTAGATAACAACAACAAATATTACAAATCATTTCTCATTTCACTCTACTATATGTATAAAATGCACAGTCTATTAAATGCACAGAGGTGCAATGGTGCAGTTCTGTACTTTCATGTCCCCCTCCCCAACCCCATGTAGTCTATGATTTTCCTTACAGCCATTGCATGACTGGGTCCTTGGCTATGGTGCAGAACACTCATAACCCCAAATAATCTAGTGTTCTAATAGGGAATCTTTGGCAAAATTCTTGATCTGAATAAAGGTCAAAACCCGACATACCATTGGCAGTGCACCAGCAACATGACATAATTTTGTTCTCTTTTCTTCTCCCTAGCAGCCCTTCATCCTGCCAAAACAGCTTTTAGATCTCTTCCAGTCCTTTGGGACGGAGTCCTCAAGTGTACAAAGGCTGTAGCAAGAAGGGGAAACCGCATGACTACATGTATTACAGCTCAGTTGGATTCCACTGTTCTGCCAGCAGAGGCCCAGCGTCAGATTCTAGCCAAGGAAAACAAAGAGGAGACACTAGCACGTTTTAGTAGGTGTCTGTGAAGATTCTCAGTCATCCAGGTGTGGTTATCTGGAAGTTGAGTCATGGCAACTGGACTTCTTTCTTATTAGGTTGAAACGTTTCGCTACTCATCCAAGTAGCTTCTTCAGTCTCCTACCAACTCTCCTCAGACTGAAGAAGCTACTTGGATGAGTAGCAAAACATTTCAACCTAACAAGAAAGAAGTCCAGTTGCCATGACTCAACTTCCAGTTTTAGTATGTAATGACTTAGGTATGCAAAATTACTGAGTATTGTTTAAGTATGTTTGAGTCTTTTGTTCAGATGCTCCCACCCTGCAAATAAATAACTTAGTTATCCCAGCAGCATTCTTGTGACAAGAAGCAGCCGGGGGGGGGGGGGGGGATTGATTTCATTGTTGAATTTGTTTTAACCTGTAGAAAACCAGCGTACTAGTGATAAATTGCTGCAGTGCTCTTAAGTTTCAAATTCAAGAAGGGAAGTTTAATACAAGAAACGATTATCAACTTTCCCTCACTCCAGGTTGACTAATCATTTCTACATATTAAGAAAACATTCAATAAGCAGCTTTACTGGGGTTTGGAAGACAGATGAACACCAC
Source organism: Intellagama lesueurii (assembly GCA_037013535.1). NCBI lineage: Eukaryota > Metazoa > Chordata > Lepidosauria > Squamata > Agamidae > Intellagama > Intellagama lesueurii. Next base: position 83,762,889 of record JBAJHW010000003.1, read on the forward strand.
AGTTATAGAATGATCTGACAAGGAGCTACTAACCACTTAAAATAGTTATTGCAAAATCAATTATTTTGGTGGGGTTTTTTTTATTTTTTTATTTTTTTACCAGACATTTACCAGACTGGAAATTTCAAGTATGTTTTCCATTCTCAGAATTTCATCTCTTAAAAAGTTGGAAAGATATTGCATACATAGCTATGCCTTATAAATGGCCCTAATGTCTTTTAGTATTAGAATATTTGCTTCACACATTCTCTACCAGGAAAGAATGCACAAGGGGGTATAATGTGGGGCTGTCTCTCCCCAAATAATCTAAAGCATCTTATGAGTGCTAATAAACATTGCAAGCACAGTTCGTGCTAAAACAAATGAGCTTCTCCTGTTTTCATTTTTTTCAGAAAAGCCTGTTGAGATTTGAACTGTTAAACTGCATTCAGCATACCAAAGGAATGTGAAAATGAGGTAGAGGGTATAATGAATCTGAACCTTTATCTTCAAAAAAGATCTTACAATCTGACATCCTTAGAAGGGCCCCTTCATATTTTTTTTAAAAAACTTTTCATTTAGAGCATTGTTTTCCCAGTTATCAGTTCTTTTCTACCCCTTTTATCTTGATCCCTGTTTGTATGAAATCCAAAATTTCACTGGGTTAGCGCAATGGATAGCTGTGTCCCTAAGGATTCAGAAACCACAGTGGCTTCAGTAGTTTGATACACACATTTGCTTGCATTGACTTGCAAGCAACACAGTCATTTTGATAACAAGGGTCTAATGAGGTTACATTTCATAAGCTGCATTACAAGTACCATTTTCTAGATACTATTCCAGTTACTTTTTAGACTAATTCGAATTTTGAGAACTCTCCCATTTTATTAACAGAGGAAAGGTATCAGTGATAAATTTCACAACATTTCAGCGCAGTAGAAGCTTTTGAAGTTCTATGCCACCTCTTACAATCTTAAGATCCCATCCCGAAGTAACAGAAAAGTAATAAAAATGTGTAACTTTAATTTCTTTAACATTGTAGCAAGTAATGGCAATAAAATCTTTAGTTAAAACACTAAGGAATAAGGGGAACAAATTACTTTTAAAAAGTAACTTGCCAACCTCTGAGCCTTGTTGTTTCCGCTCCAACTTGTCTACAGAGCCTGGCAGGTAATTCTGTATGGACTTGTCTTCCATTTAAGAGTGTCTGTCTGTAAGCTCTCTTGTTTGCTGGTCACCCCCTTCTCTCTTCACAAGGCAACTTTCAGAAGGTGGGACTGGATGGTGGCTGCAATATCAGTGAGTATTATTAAGTATGTTTAAATCTTTTGTTCAGATGCTCCAACTCTGCACATAAAACCTTGAGGTTTTCAGGCCTTCCAAGAGAATATTCAGAATGTCCAAATAATTTTTGAACGAAGGAAAACCAGTCATAGCACAGCACATACTCTGGAAATACACTACTTTGGGATAACTTGAAAGTTAAAAGGTAGTAACAAGGCTTTGGAATTTACCGTGACTCTCTCTACCATCACCATACCTCTCTACCTCTACTGTGGAATCTGAAACAGCCTAACGCTGAAGTAAAGCAACCAAATATCTTAATTTGCCCCCATATTTTGCCTCAGGAATAAGTGTGCTGTGCAGATCTGCTATGGCTCAAAGTAAAAGGACACTGTGTTATTTGAATATAGATATCTGGAAACACTGTTTCCTGTGGAATGCAGTTATTCCCTCCCTTGACTTCATCCATATTTAATTTCCAACAGCAACCTGATAGCCAAACATAAACATCATACCAATAAGGAGCTTGAAGGAGAAAAGTTGAACCAAACCTTTTGGAGGAAGAGCCAGAGCTGAGCAGCAAAGCTCGTGCTTCGCATGCAGAAGGCACCATGTTTGTTTCTTGGCATCACCAGGTAGAACAAGTAAAGAACCCAGCTTGAAATCCTGGAATGTTGCTACTAGTCTGTGTAAACAATGCAGAATGAGACAGACCAACAGTCTGACAAAAAGTGCCTTCTCGCAGGTAGCTCCTAGAGCTACTTTTTTTTAAAGGGGTAGATCCATTGAACCAATGGGACTTACACAAGTCTTGACTTCACTCTTCCCATTCATTCATTTAGTCTAGTCTAGTTGGGGCTAACCTCTGGGTTTAACACCCTGGGGCTAACCTCTGGGTTTAACGTTCTCTTTCCCTGTGTAATTGAATTTCAGTGGGGAGGAGAAAAGAACAAAGCAGTGGGAAGTCACAGCAGGGTTGTAAATGGGAAACAACATTGTTTGGATAGTGTGTGCTTGTTCTGTGCTGTCAAGTCAGAACCAACGTATAGTGAGCTTAATAGGGCTTTCAAGATAAGTGAGATATTTAAGGAGTGATTTTACCAGTTCCACTCCCCCAGTGAATTTCCATGGCCAAGCAGGGATTCGAACCCTGTTCTCCAGAATTCTAGCCTGTCACTCTATCTACTACACCACACTGGGAATCCATCTCTGTGGATGGAATCCCTATAAAATCCCATAAATGAGGCAAAGTGATTGCGCATGAAAGCCTCCTATGGAACAGCCCTCAGAGTGAGGCAGTTTCTTAAAATCTTATATCCCATTAGTTTTTCAGAAGGCACAAAATGAACAGGGAGAAAGAACAAGTGGTTCTGCTTCTTTTTCAGATTCAGCAACAATCACTCCACATTGCAGGAGGGAAAATGACACAAATAAAACCCACCCTATCAAAAAGAATGGGTTGTTCTGCTCTTAGGAAGAAAATATAGAAAACATATCTTGCTTTCAGAACAGAAAGTTGATTTGTAATAGTTCAAACTTGAAGGGAAACACTGGGTTGCTCCTAGTATTTATGGCATCTGGCCAAATACAGGCCATCTCCACTACCCACCACCACCACTACTCTTCTAGATTGTCACACGTAGATAGCTCCAGACATTTCCCACCGATGGCCACAGACAAACAGATGAGAGAAAAAGCGTGGTAATTTGAGCCTTGCTTGTGTTTCCATGGGAACTCTGTTTATAGCTTTTCTGTTATATTGGTGTGTGTGTGTGTGGGGGGGGAGGTTATAAATAATGAAGAGTCTGATGTTGTTCCCCTTGGTCTTGCTTTACTGCTGCCAGCATCAAGATAGAGGAAATCCAGTGATGGCAAGCAACAGCTTTAAGAACACAGTTTAGTATTTGATACTTTCTTAGCGGGGAGCCAACATTCACCATTAAGTCTTTATAACATGCTGCTCCTTGAAACACATTTTATTAATATATGTAACCACTGAAGGGCTAGACCTTTTCTGAAAAGACTGGCAATGTGGTACATAGATCCTTGTCATAGGGGGACACGGAAGGTGCCTCCACGAAGAGTGGAAAGCACTGTGAGTACACTCAGGCGTCTGCTGGACAACAGAGTGTAGCCAGCTAATCTGTCCAGTCCAGAAGTGTTGCACTGTAAACTTGTTGATGAGCAAAATGATCCAACAGTCCTTTTTAGGAACTCAAATGACAATCATTTCTATTAACACAGAGGGCATACCTTCTAAAAAGAACACTTAGCTTCACTTTGCTATAGATAGAAATTTGCCATCCTTTTTGTCCAAGAAACTCACACAGGAATTGATCAGTCAACCAAAACGTTCCTGGGATGTGCCTAATCACAGAGTGGCTCCACAAACAATACGGAAGTGCCTTTTCAGTAAGACCAGGTATTATAATAAGCCTCTCGACGGACTATACTGAAGAGGACAACACAGACGTTTTGACGGTTCAACCGTCTGTGTGTATAATAAAATTGATTTATAAACCACCTAATGCACCATTCTGCTTGAAGACGCCGTCTCATGTGGAAAACCAAAACACTCACTTTCTAGTTCGATATTTCAACAGCCATAGCAACATTTGGGGCTATGAACATGATGACAAAAATGTCAAACCCATGGAATTCCATTCAATGTGACTTATACATGATTCTAAACTACCCAGTTCATTTAACAGTGGCAGGTGGCAGACAGTCCCGATCTAATTTTTGTTAGTTAGTTCATAGCTCAACAGTATATTGAGGGCTTAAGTGAGCCAATCTCAAACACTCAACAACACCAAACAGAAAGTTACTGCCAGAAATAACATACTTAAGAAACTGCCTGGGTCAGACTGGGATGCACACTCACAAACAATAAGAACAACAACTTTGTCCCTGTGCTACTCCACAGCAGAATATGCTAATGCCGTATGGTATAACTCAGCACATGCCAAACAAGTGGATATAGCTCTTAATCATGCAGGATTATTGCTGGCTGACTGAAACCTACTCCTGCTGAGAAAGTCTGCTCTTTGGCTGGCATTGCCCTTCTGGAAGTACATTGAGAGGTGCTAGCTTATAAAGAATGCCACCAAACCAATTTAATCAATACAACACTTATGTGCATGCAATTTATGCCCCACCACATGTACAAAAGAAGATCTAGCAAATGTCTGAGATAACACTATTAAAGTAGTTTGCTTCTGGTCAAAAATAGTCTAATTATCTTTACATTTAATTTGTTTTTAATATTACCTATATTTCATATGAGTCCACAATTTTAAACTGTGCAATGCTCAGATATGAATAAAGAAAGAAACTGAAAAGTAGATCATGGTTTCAGTTGCTATTTTGAAACATACAGTAGGCCTGTGCCTGGGACAAGCTGACCAAGGAAAGGGGGGGGGGGGGAAATGCCACTGTTAATTGGAGGGCATAAAAACTGTGCTTTATCTCTGTGGTTGATCTTGGTCTTGGTCTCCTGTGACACAACCTTACATTTTATGATTTTTTTTTCTAGTTCCTTCATTGCTGTCCTTCCAAGTCTCAGTCTTCTGATTTTTTTGGCTGCAGTCTCCATTTGGACTGATGATTATGTGTTTATGTGAATGAAAATATTTGGTGTTTATGTGAATGAAAATATTTGGAAACAAGCCTCTCCTGCCGTATGATGAGTTGCTTTTAAAATAGATGGGGCTATTTGAATCTTATCACATTGTGGCATGTGTAAGAGACAGGTGCTATTAATTACTCTGTAGACAGTTACTTGTTATGATATCAGTTCAAGGTTAACTGTTTCCCATATTTGTTGGCATATTCTTGTTGGGATTTTGACAGATTCAGTCTCTGTGGGTTGAAACAGTTCTATTGGTATTCCTTCTACACCTGGTGATCTATCTCTTCTTAGTGCTTTCAGAGCAGCTTTCATTTCCCTTTCTAGAACTGCAGGTTCTTCATCCAAGGATTCCTCTTCAAAAAAGTCTATCATCCTTTTGTCCCCTCTGTATAGATCTTCAGTATATTGTTTCTACCTTTTCTTATTTTCTCCTGGTCAGATAGTGTGTTTCCCTGTTGGTCCTTCAGCATTCCTAATCTAGACTTGAATTTTCCTTTGATTTATTGGATGTTCTGGAAATCTCTTGTTTTTCCCCTTTTGTTGTTCTCAATTTTTTTTCTTTATACTAATATATCATACAAAAAAGGGGACAATAAACAATCAAACATAAACTACATTACACTTCCATTAAATCTATTAAGGTCTCTTCTGATTCTTTGCACTGGTTGTTGTAGCAGTTCTCTTTGTCTCTACATGACAGTTGCTGAAAAACTGCATTCAGGGAACTCTACTTCTATGACCTTTTGCTTTTGCTTCTCACCTGTCCTTTGCCATTTTAAGTGGGGGGGGGGGGGGTTTCCATCATCCATCTAGGTTTTTCTTTTCTTTTTACTGCAGGAGTTGTCTTTTTGCTTTCTTCCCTAATAATATCTCTGGTTTCATTCCATAGTTCTTCAGGTTCACAGTCAATTGAGTTTAGTAATGCAAATATGTTCTTTATGTGGACTTTAAATTCATCAGGAATGTTGTTTAGATTATATTTTGGCACTATAATTCTTCTAGTATTCTTTTTCAGCTTTACTCTAATGATGCATATTAATTGTTCATGATTAGTACCACAATCTTCTCGTGGTCTTGTTTTGCTGAAAGAATATACCTTCTCCATCTGCTGCTTCTAGTTACATAGTCTGTTTGGTTTCTTTGTTGATCATCTGGTGATGACCACATGTACAGCCATCTGTTTGGTTGTTTGAAGCATGTATTTCCAATAAACAGATTGTTGGCTTCACAGAACTCTATGAGTTGTTCTCCCACTTCATGTCTGTCCCCTAAGCCAAATTTTCTAACAACATTTGGTTCTGCTTTGTTCCCTAATTTTGTTCACTACCAGGCACCTATGATTATAAGCAGATCTTGTTTTGGAGTGTGATTAATTTCTTCTTGGTCACTTGCGTAAATGCAATAGTCACTGTAGTAATTTTAAAAGAAAGTTCTTACTATTACTTATTGATAATTTCTAAAATTAAGTTATTAATGTGTGCATTATTCATTCCTTTCTGTGTTACTCTTTCCTTCTTTGTGATTTTGTTTTTCTTTTCCTAAAATCTTATATTTTTTAAAAAAAATCTTACAGTAAAAAATTTGGGGGGAAAAAATCAAAATGACCTCAAGGAATTTTTGCCACCCAACTGTAGTGTCAGTAAAAGTATCTACTCATTACACATTTTCCATTATGAGCGCACAGAAGTACCGCCCTACTTTCATGTTTTGAGAGCAAATGCCTACCATTGTAGACAGAACAATGTTATCCACAGAACACTGTACAAAACTTTCTTATTTCTGAAAATATTAGGAAATGTTCTGATTTGAATATTTTCAGGGCAGTGAATATTTTTGAGACATCAAATATTTAGATGTTTTTCTAAGGCTGAATATACATACATTTTAGACAACCTATGTAGTTTGCAAAGGAAATAATGTTTATAAATAACAAAAAATGCATACTTCAAGAAAATCATTTTTACAATATGAATTTGGGAACACATTAAAGGGTGTGTGATAAGATGGGTTCTTGATCCTATTGGAAATATCTTAATCATGTGGAAATAAGACAAATAACTATAATCTCAGAATTTCAGAGCTGGAAAGGGCCTATGCATTATTAAGTCCAGCCTCTGTCAAGGAGGCACAGTGGGAAATTCAACTCCCAACCTCTGGCTCTGCAACCAGATACCTAAATCACTGAGCTATCCAGCTGTTGAGAATGTGTCTGGGGAACATACCCCTCCTTCTCACTTAAAATTGCAATTTGTTCTCTTGAGATAAAATGAAAAAAGTCACCTGAAACTGAAAATAAACTGAAAATAAGAACATACTACTTTTAAATGTTGTCAATTGATGTCTTATCTGTGACAATGGAGATATGAGAAATACACTCTGAAATTCTGGAAATGTTACCATATAAAGGAGAGTTTTTATTATCTCTGGTTGGAATGCTCTCAAGGCAAAAGAATTCCCCCCAAAACTTTAGCAGCATAAATTTGTTGATGTATTGTACAATTAGATCCTTTGTTAATATTTGTCCCATACATTGGAGATAACCTACACACTATTTTTAGAAAACTAATTACATTTGTAATAACTCCAGCCAGACTTGTTCTCACCAGATAGCAAAAGTTAGCAAATGTACCAACAATGAGGAAATGCTAGATTAAAAATTGGAAAGTATGCTGTGATGACTAAAATCAAACAATATGTATTAATAAAAGAAAAGAGATTATCTAAGGAATGTTGTTGTAAACTCAACATCTTTCTCTAATTTTTGTAATATCAATCTATTACAAGCAAAATCCAATGGCATTTCAAGATACAGTATTATGATTGTTTTGTCTATTCCTATATTAGCAAATCTGCTTGAAATAAAATCTTAGGTAAAAAAGCCGATAGAAGAAATAGAGTTGACCATCTCATCAGTGTTGTCTTTTTTTAATTATTAAGTCAGTGATATCTTAATCTTTGGCCACAATCCCTTATCCACGTACATAGCAATAAGCCCGATTGAACTCAGTGGAAATTACCTTTGAATAGACAAGATCAGAATTGCACTGTTAAGACCATAATGTGTGCTCGAGATGCTGGCAGGCTTGCTCTGGATGATCTGCAGAATCTTTTGTAGGCCAGAATCCTGTTGGGCTTTTTCATGTGTGTGAATTAATTAACAAGGTCCTGATCATATTTTGGCCACATGCCTGGTCATCTGACTAGCACGTGACTAGGTTCATGACTAGGACCTCATTTATTAGCTTCCATGGTTTCCATATTTTTCACTTACACATGTGGGGAGGGGGACAAGACACTGGCCAATATCCTATATCTGTTTACCCAAAGGTAAATCTATCTGTGTTCAACAGCATTTCTTCACAGATAAAATGTACATAGGAATACTACATAAGCTAATTTTAGATCATCCCAGCCCATTTTTAGTTGGTGATAAGCAAACCCATTTTAGATTTGAGTCATGTATCTGTTGTACATGAATAATTATGCCATGTGTAACTTATACTACTGTCTATTAAATTATAAGTAGAAAACTATGAATTTTCAAGCATGTTGCCATTAAAAGGACCATTTGAGAAATACCAGGATCTTATAAAGGCAATTGACATGCTAGATAATCATCTGTATTTTATGGTACCCTAATGTCTCCTAAATTTCAGTGATGGGCAGTAGCGGAGAAATTGGACATTTAAAGGCAGAGTGAAGGACAAGGAAAGAAAGAAAGAAAGAAAGAAAGAAAGAAAGAAAGAAAGAAAGAAAGAAAGAAAGAAAGAAAGAAAGAAAGAAAGAAAGAAAGAAAGAGAAAATGAAAAGAGACAGAGAAGAAGCTGATGTTGAAAAACATACTGGTCATGGTTAATGTATCCCAACATCTTGTCCTCACTAAACATTTGGTGACATTTGTTATATAATTTATTGATCGTGTCCCTTCTTTTGGGGGGTGGGTGGAGGGGGAGCAGGCTTTTGAAGCATGAAGCACAGTCCTCAAATAATTTACACCACCTGGCGTTGGATGGATGAGGAGAATTTAAGAAGAACATCCAGGATTGCCTGAGGCTTTGTAGTAAGTTAGAGAAAGGTGTAGTGTGAGGCTTGCAGTGTTAAACAAGCAGGGTGATGTGTAACCAGCCATGCACAATGTGTGTGTCCACAGGGAGATAGAGATACTGCAAGAGAGGGGGGTATTTTCTGTTGGTCTTGTACGCTCTGCTGCTTTTTAACATCAGTCACCTATAAACTGATATTTTCAGACTTGACTTCCTCCCATACACCTCTTCCTCGTTTAGTCCTATTGGCAGCTGTCTCAGACTCTCTCTTCCTCTCTCAATGTTGTTCTTTAATAAACATCTTTTTCAGCAATCAGTGTGGTGTTGATGTTGAGGATTGCAAATAACCAACTTCCACACAAGCAAATGAGCTTGAATTCCATGGCAAAACTCATTAAATCCAACACAGGGCCATGTGATGTCATTAATCCATAACTGGATTTCCCATGTTTGCTTCTTTTTAGGTGAAAGCAGCCATTGTGGGAAAATATGGGGCCAGGACACCAGAATTGAAGGAGGGATACTTTTCTCTCTCTGCCATTTCTCCACTTTAAATTTCCCTCCCAGCTCCTCTTTGCTGATAGATGAAAGCTAGAGGTGCCATATATTTTCCCTGTATAAGACAAATAACACTGTGGAATTTCTTATATATAAAGGGGAAGTGCCATTAGAAGGAGGAGCAAATGTTCACACAGATCAATGCCAATTTAGCTCACCCATTCTCACACATCAGTGGATGTGCCATGTGTGGTTTGGTTCTTATTATAACCAAGAAACATCTAAGTCAACCTCATACTGGTGTACTATAATGCTTAATTTCAAGTTTACCACATGCTTAAAAGTCACTTCCTATTAAACTGAAGACAAATGTTTTTAATACAGGGATGCTGAAAGATACAGTATCATCCTGTTCTTCACTGCACCTACACACACACACACACACACACACTCAAGATGAAACCATACTTATCATTTTCACTGTTATGATTATACAGTAGGACTCCTATATCCACAGGATCGGTATCCACAGTTTCACTTATCTGCTGTCTGAAAATATTAAAAATATTACCAAAAAAAAACCTAGAAAGAAGTATTTTCACGATCTATTTACCAGAACTGGCCACTAGAGGGTGCCAGAGACCATGCTATTTATTTTTGTTGTTGAAGAATACATAGCATGGTCTCTGGCTCCCTCTACTTGTTAGTACTGCTAATACATGGTGAAAATGCTATTTTCTGGATTTCTTTTTTTTTTTTCTTTTATCATGCTGTGTATAGTATTCACTATTATCTGCAGTTTTCAGCATCTGTGGGGAGATGTTGGAACCAATTCCCCATGGATATGGGGGTCATACTGTATCCACAAAAATGGTCCCACAATGGAAGTGTACAGACAGACATCTTCCGTGTCTATTCATGAATGAAACCAGGATATGTAAACTTAACTTCTGGATTTTGCATCATAAGTAGTCACAAATCATAGTTAATGTGTTACCAAATGGTAAGTGTTTGTGTAAGTGTTTCTAGTGACTAGTCTTTGCGGGGGGGAACCCAGAAATGTGGATTCCTGGATGTGACTATAAATAATAAGAAACAGATTGATGTGTATCTGAAAGAAGATGACTTCTTTCTTCAAACAAATGGAGAAGCTGTTCAGTCTGTTGTTGTTAATAACATGCATCTGAGGTAACGAAATGCCTTTTTCTTTGAAAGAATGTTTTGTAGCACTAGTGAGGGAAAGTCAGAATAAAATGTTTCAAGAGTTGTGGTATTGTTAGGTTGGAAGCAGGGAAGGTACTGTGTGAGGAAAAACCTGACACAACCATTTTGTTAAGAAGCAAAGGGTACATGGGCACAAAAACAAAATGCTTTGTTTAATTCTCCAGCCTTTTGTGTGCATAATTCTCTGTTTTCAGAAAGCCACAGAGGACAGCGCTAAGCACAGTTTCAGCTATCAGTAGACTCTGGGTTTTAAAACTTGCCACAAATCATCAATGGTTCTCATAAAACGACTTCTTCAGATATTACCAATAGTTTGCTCTAGTCAAGAAATTCTTTGATAGTATGCCTCTCATTAGCCACTTACAGCTGTAATGTGCTAATTGCAAATTTTTAAAAAATGAAGGGAGACTTTCCTTAAGCCATTAAGATAAAAGAAATACTTTGTTCAATAACCCATGAACCTTGAGCCACTCATTTTTCTTTAGATGAAAACCTAATTTCATTTTGACAAAAGAACAATGAAAGGAAATGTTGTAATGGTGGAGTGGAAAGTTAAATGTATTTATATTTTCATCAAACACACTTTGTTCATAATGCGCCTGAAAAGAGCTATGCATGGTCTGAACATATTACTAATATATTGCCTTCCAGTAGTCTTAAATTGTTGTGCATGTTTATTTACTCTGTACATGTTATATGGAAGCAAAATTTGTATTAGCACAGGGCCAGCTTCACTGTTAAGCTGAGCAAGGTAGAGACCTCAGGTAGGTGATGCTGGGAGAGGACAAGGAGTGAAGGCAACATGTTACTGAAAAACAGAACTGTGGGTGTCCCCACAATCTGCCCTGAGCCCCTACTAAGTGAGCCTGCTGTCCACAGTGCAGTGGAGGAGGTGGGAGGAGATTCCACTGGAATGGAAAGGTGGGGTGTCAGTGGAGGGTGCTGTCCCGTTTCCAGTGCTGAAGGAAGAAAGGGAAGGATCCCACCTTGTCCTTCACCGCAAGCAGCAAAATATCTTCGCCTGGCTGTAGTAGAGAACAGTTCCCTGAAACACAATAAGTTCTCCATTCTTGGTTAAATATGAGGGTTGATCAACAGCTGGAATTCTGTTGGGTGTTCAGTTAAGAGTTGCAAAACTTTATGCAGTTACTTGGGGCTAAGATCTTACTTCTGCAATTCCAAAGCATGGCCAAGCATATGACTGAGATTTGCCCCAGCACTTCATCCATTAGCTGCAACAAGTTACACTAACCTTATTCAAACACAGGATTCTGGCCATTGTCGTAAGAACTGAAGCTATGAAGAATATAATTGCTATAATAAACTTACTTTGTTCCTAACCCTGCATACAAAATACAAATCAGGGCATACAAATGTTCACAGCCTGAATCCAATGATGATGATGAAAATAACAGAAATGACGACTGAATATAAGAACAAGCAATTTAAAGATAAATTAAATAGCTGGAAAAATAAACCACTGCTTGGACAATATTTGAGAAATATGATGGAAACATGATAACTTAACTTGGGCATGGCTGAATCGGGAACCATCGAGATACTGATCTTTCCTGCGCAAGAACAAGCATTCCAAACTAACGTCATGAAAACTAAAACTCAAGGAATTAGTGTAAACAGCAGATGTCAAATCTGCCAAGAAAAAGATGAAACTGTGTCACATCCCATCTGTGAATGTTCAAAGATTGTGCAGACAGACTACGATAGAGTTGCAAAAATAAATGCATTGGTCATCATGTAAAAAGTAAAATCTGCCAACATCCAAGAATCTATGGGAATGTCAGGTAGAGAAGATGTCATGAAACGACCAAGTTAAGACCTTGTGGAACTTTCAGATTCAAATGGACATACACCAGACATAACAGTAATACAGCGAAGAAATGTCTAAATAATTAACATTGCAATTCCAGGGGATGCCAGAGTTGAAGATCAAGAATTGGAAAAATTAACAAAATACAGAGACATGGCAATAGAAACAACTCACTTGTAGAGGAAGTACATCTCAGTGGTCCCCATAGTTATTGGGGATTGAGAACAATTCTGAAGAATTTTATAGAACATTATAATCAGCTGCAGATCTCTGAAATAACACCATCAGAGCTGCAAAAACAACAACAACAAAAAACAGCAATACCAGGAACAGCATATATACTACACTGATTTTTAATTGATACTTAGGTTTTTTGTTAAAATTTGTATCTGTCAATCATCATAATCATCATCACTGAATATACCAAAACGTGGGAGAATTTTGGTATATAGTGTACTTCCACCTGTGTTTGATTGCTGTACAATACAGCTAGAAGCATAGGAAAAATGGCTGGAGAAATAGCACACTGGCTAACCGTAACTGCAACTGAAGAAAATGGCCCAGTTGAGATGTGAACATGGCAGTGTAGCAATAACATCCCTGGCAAAAATAAGAGATCTCAGGCAGGTGAAAGGAAATGCAACTACTCAGCATTCATTACATGACTTGTTCAAAACAGAAACCTGGCAGCTTGCTCTGACACTGTTCACCTATGGCATTTTCATTTATTTTCCTTATTTTCATCTCCATTTCTCTGACCGGACCAAACTGTTGAACCTGAGAAGCACACCAGAAAGCCTGCCAGTCACATAACATTTACAATGTGCTGTCTCATGATGTGATATATAACTTGGCATATTATACACACGGCAGTCACATCGGATGTCTTAAAATAGCTTAAATGAGATGTATCCTGATGTGAAATAATAGGAAGTGAGGCACTGCACATTAATATCTGAAAAAGCAGTGGGAGATGCCCATGCAATGCCTTCCTTCTGTGTTCGTATTTCCAGTTGAACCATTTGTTGTGTCTAAGATCAACAGAAACTGCACACAACTGTCTTTGAATGCAAACAGGGACGCAAGTGATCTGCTTCAGTTTTGCCACTGTGAAGATTTCAAGAGATGAACTGGATATTTGCATTTGGGACTCGGAATGATATTGTTATTAATTTACCTGTTGGTTTGCATTTCTTCTTCTCCTTTTAAATAATGTACTGATTATACTCTTAGGAGGGGCAGGAAGGGGCAGGAAAGTGACAAACAAATTGTACTTCAAGGAGTGCCACCTCATATTTCATCTTCTTCTTTGTTTCAGAAGTGATCTAATGGTGCTTCTGGAGTGGAAGGATCACTGGCATGGTGCTGTTGTTGCCCAAGGGAGGCCCAAATGTGTTCACAGTCCTCACATTCATTGAAGAGGCTCATTGTGTGTCCTCTATATTTCAACCAGCACATATGTCATGATTCTCACCCAATGTCCTCTTCTAAATACTATCTCACTCATGGCTAGAAAAGGGCTGTTTCAGAATTCTTTGCCACTTCTGGAACATCTTCACCCAGGAGGTATGCCTAGGCCACCTTTCCTCTTTTTCTTGGCCAGAAGAAAAAACATGTTGTTGTTATTACCCAGGTATTTAAAAATATCTTAACAGGACAATCTTATACGGATGAGGAATGGAGAAGAACCCACAGAAGATGTCGTAATGACATCTCCCCTGACCATGGCCATCTCAGTGAAGGCAAGGCAAAAGGAGGTTCTTCCCTTTTGGGTTCCTCCCACAAGTATTTTTATTACTGCTAATAGAAATGGGAAGGAAATGTCCTACTCTGGGTGTATTACATATGTTAATTCTGATCCTTGGGACCCGGTATGTTGAGGGAATGAAGAACCTTTGTATCCTCCAACTATAAGGTCACTCCAAGACATCCAGAGATGAGTCTCAACAGCTTTTACCAAAGGACCACTCTGACAGTACCTCCCACAAGTTACTCACACATGCCCCACAGTCTATCAAGAGACAAGCTAGCAAGTCATAGGGTTTCAGTCTTTGTACAATATTTTAAACTCTGACTATTGTATTTTCTTTCATATGCCAAATCAATTTGGGTACGTTGACATAGGGGATAAGGTCAGCATGTGTTGCTCTGTCTAAGGCTGGAATATGTTTTCAGGTGGCCCCACCCACATGGTAGCTTCTTGTGGACATTGCAAGAGCAGTAGGGGATTGAAACAAAGATAATAATTTGGGCCACCATCTTGGTTATCCATGAATCATTGCACAACTGATTACATGTGGAATCCATGGCACCAAATCTTTTCATGAGTGTAAACATAGCCAGTCAACCAAGTCAACTTTACAGAGAACAATCATTGTTGTTCCTACACTTTTCCAAAGTTGCACACATAATTCATTGCCGAGGAAAGAACAATTAGTTAACAGTGAAGTTACATCACCTTTTGCAGAAACTCTTGTATTAAGAGGACACCTGCAAAATAAACAATGTTTTAGCATGTGGTCTGTCATTTTGCATCTAACTTTTTTGTCATATCCATCTGGATAGTTCAGTGGTTTAGGTCTCTGGTTGCAGAACCAGAGGTTGGGAGTTCGATTCCCCGTTGTGTCTCCTTGACAAGGGGGCTGTCATCAATGATAGGGTCCCTTCCAGCTATGCAGTTCTAAGATGATGATGATTCCACATTTTTAAAAAACAACCATTGGTTAGGATCATAGAGACTGTTTTCAAGTTATATCTTTGGTATGTTGTGATATTATGCTTTTTGTATCCTAAGCAATATGCTTCTCCAGGTCGAACTCAATACTGTCTCCTACATCTAATAGCATGGTGAATATTATCTAGGAGAGGCTATGAAGGACTATGCCCACAATCATTGAGGGCTTCTAAAATCTGGAGCTCCTGTTCCATAGGCTGCCCCTGCACACAGTAACAAGATTTTGTAAGAGGACATTACTTTTCTCAAATCTGAAATGGTTGATTGAGCGGTACCCATGAAGCAGATTGTCTCTATAAAATGGATGCACTTTGCATTCTGTAGAACAGTGGATTTTTTAGTCCCTGCTGTACGCTCAGGCCACCTTCTTGATAAACTCTGTCAACCATACTTTTTCCAGCTCTGCTCAATGGCTGTGCATCTGTTCAACTTTTCTTATTATTATTGTCTTTTATGTAATAAATGTACCGTATTTTTCCGAGTATAAAATGACACTTTTTCCTAAAATAATTAGAGGAAAAATTGAGGGTCGTTTTATACACTGAAGTAAGGAGGAGGGGAGGGATCAAAGCGCTTTGATCCCTGCTTTCCCCCTCCACTTTTTGCAAAGAAAGTGGACGGGGAAAGCACCCCCTCCACTTTCTTTGCAAAAAGTGGAGGGGGAAAGCAGCTTTTTGCAAAGAAAGTGGACGGGGAAAGCACTTTCCACGCAAGAAAGTGGAGGGGGAAAGCGATTCCTTCTTTCCCCCTCCACTTTCTTGAGAGGAAAGTGCTTTTCCCCTCCATTTTCTTTGCAAAAAGCTACTTTCCCCTCCACTTTCTTTTCAAAAAGCTGCTTTCCCCCTCGCAAAAAGTGGAGGGGGAAAGTGGGGGAAGTGCTTTTCCCCTCCACTTTCTTTGCAAAAAGCTGCTTTTCCCCTGCACTTTTTGTGAGGGGTAAAGCAACTTTTTGCAAAGAAAGAAATTTTAGGTTAGAAAAGTGGGGGAGGGCACATCTTATACATGGAAAATACGGTAATTTCTGTGACAACATGCCCTCTGTTATTTCCTCTTAACATTTGTAGACACAAGAATGGCCCATATGTCTCCTCTTTTTTTAAATGACTTTTTCCTACTTAAAAAAAATATTATTCTTTAGATAGAAGCAGGCTTAACACCGTACAATTACCCTCAGCCTACTACAATACCGTTTCAGTAGGGTTACCTTTTTCTCTCTGTAATCAAGTCCCTTTGCTGCAGTTTGGGAATAATGCCTCTTGTTGGCATTCCAACAGATATTCAACATATCCAGTTGCCATTCTGATTATGAAGTGATTTTCATCCTTGCTAACTATTTATTATTCATTTATTTAAAACATTTATAGCCTGCCCTATATCACAGGATCTCAAGGCAATTTTAAAACATAAGATATTTAAATCAATTTAAAACCAAACAGTTTAAAACACAAAGTGAAGACACTGAGGCATTCAAACCATTCCACAGGCCATGTTCCTCAACTCCCCAAAGTCTCTAATAAATATGTATGTTTAGATTTGGTGCTGGGATTATGCTGATGTTGGCACCAATTGAACTTCCAAGGAGAGGGCATTCCACAGTTGTGGTGCTACAGCAGAAAAAGCCCTCCCCCATGTTTTCGCATAATGAACTGTTCTCAGTGGTGGGACCCAGAGGAGGGCCTCCCCCCAATGATCCTACTGATTGGGCAAATTGTATAGCAGGAGGCGCTCCTTCAAATATCCATGGGCTATGGAAGTTTAGGCTTGTAGTTAGCTCAAACCCCAATGGTTCTCTTTTGTCACATAACATAAAATAGCCCACACCTTCAATAAATCCATTATGGTCCCAAGTTACACATATAGCATGAAGAGACTTTAGCAGGACCAACACAAAATGCTATTAACTTAAGAACCACAGAACTCCCCTACTTGTCACCAAATTGGACTTGAGGGGCAGCTGTTAAGATAGTAGGACCACTGTTTGTACACCTACCACTATGACTATCAATTTCACTCTCTTTATTCCTCCCTTGAAAAACACAACAGCAATGTTCTTTCAATCAAATAATGACATTCGCTCTACTCTGCATATTATTTTAATGATTCTGGCAGTCTTGGGTATCTTAGCATTGAATCATAATGCTTTTCCCAACCTTCTACATATGTGTCCAAGCAGACTTTAATGTTTTCATGCTGTGCTGATTAGAATGCCTGAGAAATTATTCACAAATCCCAATATGAACTGACTTGATCTGCATCGACATGACAAATGTGTGGGGTGGATCCTTTGAATTTAAAGATCACCCAAATTTTGGGATGCTGTTCACAGCTGAAAAAGCCAAATTGAAACCCAAAATGTTTACAAAATTGCACATTTTAGGATAAAGTGTGTTCAGTATTGTCGATTTTGGAGGAAAATGTGTTCAAAAATAGGAATTTAACTGTGTATTAAATATTAAAGATGAATAAATGAATATTTTAAAAATTGAAACAGACTGGAAATGAGCTGATCTAATGTGATATTATTGCTGCACATGAGTGCATCAGTGATCTTGTGCTGGCAGAGCAAATCAACAATCCAGGAGGCAATTCTAAAAATGGGGGCAGCCAAAACAAAAAAATTATAACTTTTAAACTGGGCTTCTGATCAGCAACAAATTTAGTATAGTTATACCAAACAGTTTGTTCTTTCTCTGTACCAAATTTGGGGAAGTTAGGACAATGAGTTTTTGAGCTATGATTTTTAAAAAGTAAAACTGCCCCCCCATTCAGAAATAGATAACCCTAAACCTCCCCAGGTTTAAAATATCTCATATAAATTGAAAATATCAATGTTGCTTATCTTGAAAGAGAATGGTTGGCCCCATTCACTTTTTTTTTTTAATTTGGAAAGAATCCAGGCTGCATGGGCTGAAATACTGATTCTCAAAAAAGTTCTTTCAAAAGGGAAAAACAGCCACTTTGATATAAGACTGAGCATGTGTAGTTAAATGATTTTTTAAAAAAACAGGTTTGCTTTAAAGAAAATAGTGGAGTGACAGTCCTCCACAATGGGGGATATTTCGACATGTATTTTCCACAAACAATCTCTCAGGATTAATGGGAGCAAACAGTCTCACAAAAATGTTCAAAGAGGAAATGAGCTCCAGTCTAGGGCAATCTGAACTTTTGACCCTGTCAATCAGGATGTTGTTAGCTGACTCTTAGCTAACTTTAAAACTTCTTCCTTGCCAAACAAGCTTATCAGAATCATGCTTGCAAGTAGATTCTGTATCTGATTCTAAAAATGGAGTCACAAAAAGAATATTAAAAATGTAAAAAATACAGATACCGAAAATATTTTTTATTTATTTTTAAAAGAATGTTTTTGTTGTTTAGTCGTTAAGTCATGTCAGACTCTTCGTGACCCCATGGACCAGAGCATGCCAGGCCCTCCTGTCTTCCACTGCCTCCCGGGGTTTGGTCAAATTCATGTTGGTAGCTTCGATGACGCTGTCCAACCATCTCGTCCTCTGTCGTCCCCTTCTCCTCTTGCCTTCACTCTTTCCCAACATCAGGGTCTTTTCCGGGGAGATTTCTCTTCTCATGAGATGTTGGAAGTCTCCCCAGAAGGACATGAGAACAAAGTATTGAAACCTCAGCTTCAGGATCTGTCCTTCCAGTGAGCACTCAGGGTTGATTTCCTTCAGAATGGATAGGTTTGATCTCCTTGCAGTTCAGGGGACTCTCAAGAGTCTCCTCCAGCACCACAATTCAAAAGCATCAATTATTCGGCGGTCAGCCTTCTTTTTATTTTAAAAGAATAGGGAACAAATATTCAGAAGTTCACTCGTTCAAGCTGGAAAATTGCTGGCAGTTTTTGCTTTATGACTGGGAATGATCTTGCTCAATGTTAACAGACCTTTGATGTCTATAGCCTGTCATAGTTTCAACCATGCCACCCATCTTGTCACTATGCAATTGCTTAATAATAATAATAATAATAATAATAATAATAATAATAATAATAATAATAATAATAAAACCTCCACAGATGTTACATGCCATCAAGTCAGTTCCGATCTGTAGTGACTCTATGAATTAATTACCTCCTAAAATATCATCATTAATAGCTCTGCTTAGATCTTGCAAACCAACAGCATATCAAGTTTGGTTGTTCTCTCTTCCTACTGGCCCCCTTCCTAGCAATATTGTCTTTTCCAGTAAGTTCTACTCAGACCTTGCAAACTAACAGCTGTGGATTCTTTTGCTGAGTCAACCCGTCTCATGTTAGCTCTTCCTCTTTTCCTACTGCCACCACCACCACTTTCCCCAGGAAATGCTTTGTATTTGGGTGATAAGTGGTTAACTGATGAAAAAGGGAATCAGGTTCTGGGATTTTTCCCTGCTTGGTGTCTCTTTGTGAATGATAGTGAGCACAGTAGGATATCCTGTAGACCAGTGATTCCCAACTTTGGGTAACCCAGGTATTCTTGGACTGCAGTTCCCAGCCTTCACCACCAGCTGTGCTGGCTGGGATTTCTAGAAGTTGCAGTCCAAGAACACCTGGATTACCTAAGATTGGGAACCACTGCTGTAGACCATCTTGACTGCTGACATGGGTGTTGTCAACATTCAGGCCGCTCTTTGTTACGTGAAGCTTGGCATCCTTTTCTCCTGCTGGCAACATAGGTAAGATATTGTGCAGCAATATTGGACTATTTCCTGGCATTTTGAATTGTGGATACAGAAAGACAATATCCCACATTCATAAACCAGATGTATTTGTTAAGTCCTTGGAGTACCTTGAAGATCCATTGAAATAAAAGGGAGCCATATGGTCATTACACAATACAAATGCAGGATTAGGTGATACCTTTATAGACCACTAAAGAAATCATAAAATTTCTAGCTTTCATGGATAAAGGTCTGGCAAAATCCATCTGCCATGAACTTTTGGGACTCTAAGTTCTTTGCATTAAAAAAACAAGTCACTGGTGCAAGCCTGATGAACTAAACATCCTGCTCCATGAAAGCTAGCAATTGTATGATTTCTGTAGTGTCTATAAAGGTATCATCTACTCCTGCATTTGTACTGAAGATCCATGATTTTGTTGGTGTGGCCAATTCTTCCAGTAATGCAGATTAGTTATTTCAGACTCATCATTGTTTTCACAATTCCAATGGCTAAACCATCACTTAGTTTCCAAAATTCTACCATAATTATTAGGGGCTACTTCAGAGTAAATAACTGTAAGAGTCACTGATTTCGATGGAACTTGGATGGGTTTTGTGCATCCTTTGGATTCAAATTGCATCTCTTTTTCACTCAGTCTCCCATTGTCTTCTGCCATCCATAATGCAGCCTATTAAGCTACGTCATAACTCTGGAATAGCACTGACATCCTTTTATGCACCCTCCATGCAAGACTACTCCCTGCCCCATCAAATATGCCTTCTTACATTAACCCCAAACAGCTAGCCTGGCTGTCAACATTGAGTTGATGCTATGCTCATAATAATTGAGATAGGATTCTGGGGTACTAAATGTAAAACTCAAAGAGAAAGGAAAATTTCAGTATGGAACCTTTCTAACATTTTCTCCTGCTTGTTCACTCATTCCTTCATTCACTTCTGAGAACAACTTTGTTTATTTTGCAGGAAGAACTGGGCTGGGTGAATGGGCAGGAATCACACTTGTGTTCAGATTTAGCAGGACCATTGCTCGAAGCAGGACATGACTTATGGCATGTCACCTGGCAATTTCTGACTTTAAACAGCAGCCAGTGGCACAGCATTTCCTTTAGGACTACTGCAACATTGGGGTTCATATTCTACAAATCAAGCAGAATGGGTATGAATGCTCAAAATTCTCTGTTTTCACTTTGTTGAAATAAACATGAAGGTTCCCTGTTCAGAATATTTCTAGATTTGGCCTGTGATCTCACCACACTTTTCTAGTGTCCATATTAATGCCAGCTGGACCCCACTTGTAAGTAAAAAGATTTTTATCTTTCAGATTATGTTATGTGTATTATATGCGATCAAGTCAGAACCAACCTATTGTGACCCTAATAGGTCTTTCATGGCAAGTGAGATACTTAAAGGGCCATTTTACCAGTGCCAAATCCCCCGGTAAGTTTCCATGGCCCAGCAGAGATTTGAACCCACGTTTCCTGCATCCTAGTCCATCATTCTATCTACTATACTACAATGGGTACCCACTTCATATTATATAGGGAGTCCCAAAATTAATTCTAAACTAAAACTATCTGAATTACATATTAAAAGGTTTTGATAGGTGTCATGTTTTTGTGATTCCCTGGCTAAATGCATTTGAAACCTGGCTTCCTAAAGCCATCTCCATTCCTACCAAGCTGCCAAAATGTGTGACACCTGCAGTGACTTGACGAATGCAGTCTAAATACCCAGAGAACAAACTGATCTGAGCCTAATGTACATAGATCTTATTTGACAGTGTGTGATGGCGTCTTTACACCTTTCTGTCTCAGCAGACAGAGAGCTCCTGAGTCAAAAGCGGTTGGCAAGCCCAGAGCCTCTGTTCCAGAGGGATGGGTCACATGCTGTCACTTTTCGTTGAGCCGTTTGCATTTCTTGGGTACCGGTACTGACATACTTCTGTGTTGAAGTGTTCCAATTGCAAGTTGTTCTGATAGTTCAGACACTTCCTGAAACATTGGCATGACTGCAATTTATCCTGAAATGCTTTCTGGCATGTGGAAGGAGAGAGAGCAGTGAGATAGAAGCTATCAAGAAAAAGGTAACCCATCACAGACAGGTTGTCTATATGCAGGCTGTGGAGACAGTTATATCACTAGCTTTTAGACAGAACAGCCAAATGCTGTTAGACCTGCGCCTGATAGGCACCCCTAATGTTTGGGCAAACTTGTATTTTTCTTTTCCTCCATCCAATCTAGGCGTGTAGCAAGGTCCCTGAAAAATGACTTCAAAGTAACTTTTTGGACCTCTTCCAAAAAGACAAAAAACAAAAACAAAACAAATGAACAAAGAAGCTGTGACTGAATTCCTATCAGATACACACAATCCCTACAAACTGCTGTATTCACTGAAACTGTAGTGCTAGTTATACAGCAGTTCCTGATGATTTTCAGAGCAGCTCCTAATTCTCAGCATGCATTGCAGTAATTCAAAGTTGGAAATTCCCAAAGTATTCATTACTAAAATTGTGGAGAAATGGTGGAAACTGGCAAAATATACCATAATTTGTAAAAGTCAGTCTGAAAACAAGCAAGAGTCTTGCAGGACCTTTAACACTACAATATGGCCAATTTTATTTGTCATAAGCATTCATGGATTACATCAGATGCAGTAAATTGCTGTTCATGAAAACATGTCCCAAATAAAAAGGGCTCATTTTTCTTATTAGGTCAGTCCTGTTTTTTTGTCTGATCTTCAGCTGCAACAAACAAGGCGGGGGGGGGGGCACAGAAAACCCCTGATCTTGAAGTCTTCCAGTAGCAGCAACTTTCATTTTTGAGGAAGAAATGATGGGTTAGGGTCCCAGAGGGAAGGGCTTAAAGGCACAGAAACACCATTGAGGTGACATGTAGCCCCAGGCCATGTCAATTCCATACCTACTCTGAAGTGCCTCAGGACTCTTTATTGTTCCTGCTGCATTACACCAACCTCACTACCCCCCACAAAAACTCTACTAGCAGATAGGTTAGACATGTTGAGTCTGAAGAAATTGAACTCCCCATTACTTGAAATGAATATTTTGATCCCTTGTTTGAGATTCCCTGCATACCAACTATGGCCTCCCCAATCATTAGGGTTAACCCGTTCCCCACGCAGTTCCCCTATTGTTGTTTCCTGCTATTAGTGACTCTGAGGCAAACAGAGGCTTGAAGGAAGAAGGATTCAGTTAGAAAATGGAAAGGCCCAAATGTGGTCCAATTCTGAATCACTTCCCTTGTCCTCTGCTATAGGTTAAAAAAGTGGGGAATTCCAAGCATGCATGCACACGTGCACACAAAAACACACACACACACACAAACATACAAATGCAAGGTAACATGTAGCTGAACAACAGGCAGAATCTGATTTAGGCTGCACTCTCTCCCCAACTCCCTCTAGTTCTGCTGGTTTAGAGAGGTAGGACGATACAGTCCACAAAAGTAAAATTTTGAAGCTTTGCTGATATTTCCCCTTAACCTTCTAAACAAAGGTACCTATACCGGGCTTAGTTACAGATTGCTCAGTTTGGTTGCTTTGTGAATTGAATAGACTGCCAGTTTTCTCATTGACACTTTGTTTTGGAGCATCACAGGATGAGTAAAACACATGAAATGAGGAAATAAGGGAAACATGACTTTCCCCCTCTTAGCTAAACCCACAGCTGCTCTTTAAAAGTTAGGAGTTCCATTGATAGTGACAAGGTACAACAAAATAGTAAGCCACAGTTACAATGGTTAAAAAACTTTATTTTCACATTTCTCAAAAAATAACTTACACAATTCCTTTTGCTTACTTTAACAGCCCTCTGGATGCTGCAAGCTGCTGGCCTGGTGCAAAACATACTCTCCGCCCAGTCACCTAACATTTACCTCATCACCTGCAACAGAGCACCAAGGACACCATCAACTAGAGCTTCAGTCTTGTGACATTCCTCCTTCACCATTTAGTGAAACAGTGGGTACAGTAAATGTGGTTCAAAATGATGGTGCACCATTTTGGGGACATTCATATCTGACCTTATCTTTATCAAATCCAACAGGGGTCGCATGGCGAGATGAAAAACAACATGGCATATGGGCCAATGAATCGATTTCATTCTTCTTGGGACTCTTTCTGTTATGCAGGAAAATACTGTGGGGATATAAAGAAAGTTTATTATGAAAGAGTTTGCCTAAAAAGCCCAACACAAATCGGATGAAACCTACTTAATATGAAAATCTTGCTATAACATACTGTGGAAAACTCGCCTTAGATGATTAGGGTCTAAACAAACCAAGAAAATATTGCATTACAGAAAACTGTTGTCCAAATCCTTTTGCCAACCTTTCCTTTTCAGAGAAGAATTTAACAGAAACAACATTATATCAGCTTAGTTTTCCATCCATCACATTGAATCAATATGATTTAATTTGACTTCTGCTGCTTCATGAAGCTTAGATGCCATGCTCTTTCTTCCCAACTGTGTGATCTGTGCAGACCTGGGTCATTTTATTGGATTCGATATTCCAGTTACCAGTCTGGGCACACCCGCTCGGCTGATTAACATCTCACAGCAGCAGCACTACGTCTGCTGACTATAAAGAGAAGATGGTTACCAAACAGCTTCTGTTCAAGGCCACTCCCTGTGCAAGGAAAATGGCTAACAGGTAAACATGTGCATAGAACAGGTAGCTGTTAAAGTCCAATCCTTACAACATTTTTATGTGACAATCAAAAGAATTTCAACTTTTTCTTTTAAAAACACAAATACGTAGATGAGGACAAGGATATGATTTTTAAGGATGGACACTGGCTTCAGAGAGAAGTGTCCAAACGAGACAAAGAAAGAATACTGGTATATTAACCTGGTGTTATAGCAGAAGAAGGAAACACTGAAGCAGAAGGAGACTGGCAGCTGAAGCCCCAATGAAAGCTGAAACTTCTTTAGACTCTAATACTCCAATCCAGCGAACCCAGAAGCCATTTCTCTTCTTGTCGTAGCAATGGGAAGGTGCTACGGTGCTGCTCATGCTCTTGAATTATCTTCTTTTTTCCTCAGCTACACAGAGTCTTAATTATACTTAGGGCTGAGTATGTGACGGGGTGATTGACTGAGTCTTTTGGACAGACATTGATTGGCTAGGTCAAAGTAGCACTAGAGCCTATTTTTATATTTAGTGCTATCATTGTTTTCAACTTTATTTTATTTTTTATGCTTGCTGCTGGGAGAGGCAGGTTGGATTCATGGAAGGACAGAAGCTGGGCAAACCCCCCCCCCCAAAAAAAAACACAGCGTATGTCTCCTGTTGGGGACAGATGGAAGGAAGGAAGGAAGGAAGGAAGGAAGGAAGGAAGGAAGGAAGGAAGGAAGGAAGGAAGGAAGGAAGGAAGGAAGGAGGTTTGTAGGAGCTTTGCCTACAGACTGAAGGCCCACCACATTCTCTTGGCACTGTATAACACTTTCTCCATCCCAGGTCATTGTTTTCTTCATCCACATTGCCCTCACCCAGAAACAAAGAATCACTTGCACAAATCTGAGAAGAGACTGGTTTAGGCCCGCTTCAAACCAGCTCAGGCTGCGTCAGTCCTGATCTGTGCAGAAAAGATTTTGATACAAATCTGATTAGACAGTACTGATGGATTTTTAAAGAGTTTTCAAAGAACTGATGGTTTTTAAAAGTTTTCAAAGAACTGTACATAACCTCACCTCAACTCTAGCATGTGTTGTTACACTTCTATCTATTCCCAGCAATCTATCCCCCAGCTAGAAATATGAAAGTCCAAGGAGGAGTGAAACGTAGGGAGATTTAGAGGGGGGAAAACCATTTAGTAGTTTTGAGGAACAGAGTAGGGGAGGGAAAAGGAAAAGGGTGCTATGCCCCAAATTAATACTTTCTGATTTGTTTGTTGTTTATAGGCTTTCATATTTCTACTCCCAGGTAGGCACTGACCCATTCACTGGATCTTTGTAAAAAGAATTATCATTTCAAATATACATTTGAGAGGAAAAAACCTGTTGCTGAATTCCAGTTAACAGCAGAGCACAGAGTTACTCACATGTAGGCTTCTGATGTTGGAAGACAGCCATGGTTTTCCTGCAGACGAATATAGTGCTATGTCCCCAAGTCTTTTCCTGCCTGAGACAAAGCAAGAAATGCCCTCTCCCCAGGGGTCAAGGCCAGACAAGTTGTTCTGGCACCTATTACAGAAACATCCGCAAGCATTCCTCCTCTCCTTGCCAAGAAAATATGATCATCATAAATTAAATAACTAACATCTTTCTGCCTTTTCATAGCACCCAGAATGAAGTACCTGAGGAGTTTGCCTCACTCTGCCCGGTGGTGGCTCTGGCAGCTTTTTGGCTGAAGTAGGAAGTCCATTCTGAGTGGACTTTCTATGTGTGTACAGACAGCAGTAGTTGTAGAACTGAATATTTGCAAGTAGTCAAAATTTGGTGACAATTTCAACATGGCCATTGTTATCAAACTGGCCAGGTTTGTACAACACCCCTGAAGAGTCTCATTTTTGTCGAGATATGTGTGTGCACACCACAGACTGTTTTCACTGGAAAACTTGTCTGGGCAAGGACAAGTAAAGGTTAAAAACAGTGGCTGTGAAGAATTAGCCTCTGGTCCAAAGTGAGCCAAGTCCCCAAGAAGAAATGACAGGAATTTAGCTCTTAACAACCCTTATCAAAATTACATAGAAGACGTGAACGTCTCAGCCAGAGTTATTTCAGATAATAGCTGTCCTGTAGAAAGCCCGTATAGATTTGATCAATTTATTTTGTTTTTAGTGTAAAAGGATTGTCTAGAGGTCTGAGAGAGTGAACCCCCTAGAATGCTCTGCATTTTTGTAAACAGAGGCACCCAAATTCCAAATTCCAGGAGCCCTGCCCTCTCATTTCAGTTCCTTGTTTTGTTAGCTAAGAACTTTTATTTGTATTTTTGCTGGGAAATGTCTTGAATCAACAATTAATGTAACAATAGAAGAAAAAGGCAGCTGTCTTACATATCACTCAGTTGGCATGGAAAGAAATCTAATTAAGATCATTTCTGCTTTCAGACTGTTGTGATTCCAGTTTACATATTTCTTTACATCACTTTCAGTATATTTCAAATTCCATTGTCTATGAAAATTCATTGTGGATTCTATATATGACACAGAAACAGAGGTTGGTTATTTGGCTTTAAGGTTATAATCTAGTCATTTAGAATGAGGCAAATTCAATACAGCAGAATTTAACTGGTGTTGCTTTTTCACAATGATCGGTCTATTACAGAGAGAAATTACTTTATTTACAGCTAATTTAATGATGTATCAAGCTAAGTTAGTCATCTTAAGATGAATCAACAACACTCTACTTAATGACGGAGAAATGTTTCATCTAGATTTCTAATTATCAGGCTGAGGTTTTGCTTATGGGACAGGCAATGCTTCTCCCACTCATATGTATAAGTGCCGTACTGCCTTTGCTTTTCGTCTCTAGGATAGGATGTGTCAAACATTTGTCAAGTGAGCACAATGGCTCTGAAGACTGGGGACACAAACAAAACACATAGATAGCATTTTTTCTTTTTGGAACAAATTGGCCACAACTTTAGTGGTTACAGCTGCCAGTAACCCCTGGCACAAGCATGGAGGATAGATCCTGCATCAGCCAACCTGACTGTTGGCTCATGGCAACCTAAGTAACAGAAATGGAGTTAACCACATAGGTGTGTGCCACTTTCTGGTCTCATCTATCACTAGGGGGCAGGAGTGAGCAACAGCCCCCTAGCTGAGCATGCATATGATCTCACTGCTCCCACACCCTTGAAGAGGACCCATCCTTATAGGGACCTATCACTATCACCCGTACCCATCAAAGTTATGACTATTAATTCTTTTGGATAAACATCAGGAATGGCAACATACAGAGCAATTGCAAGTGATCATTTTAGAAAAAAATAAAATACTACAGAACCAGACTTGAAGGAGAAACAGCTGAGATAAGGTTTGTGCAGATGCAGGAGACCTACTTAAAAAGAATGAATCAGGAGTTTCTAAGTCATTACTAAGTGTGAAATCCTACATTGGTTTCCACAGTTTGCCACTTGTGACAACAATACTATTGTTACCTTGCAGACTGACAACTGAAATTATTCACAGCTTGATTGTCCTATTCCTTTACTAATGAACTATTGTCAATTTGTCCAGTATCTGTATCCCCACCTGTTCATGGGCCCATGTAAAAATATGACAGTCATATAGTCTCACTCTTATGTCTGAAAACGTGGACTTGATCCACAAAAACTCACTTTAAAATATAGCAGTTAGTATTGAAAGTGCCACAAGGTTGTCGCTTGTTTTAGTTTTGTGTTTTGCTTTTGTCTAATACTGATGTCTCTGCATCCTGAATGCCACCATCAAATCAGTAATGTTTATTGGGATCCCTTTTGGGGAGAAGGAGGGGGCTTTAGTTTTATCCTCACCCACAGACCCCAATGATCTTGTGCAAGACTGCAGAGATGGGGGCAATATGGAGTTTTGGGGTACATCCATGCAGCCCTCAGGCCTCCTGTCAATACAATAGGCAGCCCTTACAGGTGAAAAGGAATGGGCATTCTTCAAATAATAGAATACCTTTCCAGAATTAAATCAACTTGGAGATGGGCAGAGACTCCTAAGGCTTCCCATTGGCAACATCTCCCCAGGGACCACTAACCCACAGCTGAAGAGTCTGCTTCTTCTTTATGTTCAACCTTTCTCCTGTTAAGATATATATATACTATATATATATTATTTATTTAAAATATTTTTACCCCACCTTTCTTTTTAAAAAGGATCCAAGGAGGTTTACATCATTAAAATACAGTATTTAAAGACAGCAATGGTGAGTATACAAATACAACGATCAAACAACTAACATACAAAAAAAAGAGCATAAACAACACCAAAACACATTCAAAGCAGCAAGGTGCAACAATCCATTGAAAACCCCACTCAGGCAGCCAGTCTCTTGGGGAAAGCTTGCATGAAGAGAAAGGTCTTTGTCTGCTTGTGGGGGGACAGTAAAGATGGGGCTAGACTAGCTTCCTGTAGGAGGTAGTTCTAAAGTCTGGGAGCAGCAACAGAGAAAGCCCTCTCCCGTATACCCACCAAATGCACCTGTGAAGGTGTGGGACTGAGAAAAAGTCTGGGAGCAACAACAAAGCCCTCTCCTGCACACTGAGAGGTGGTGGGGGCCTCTCCAGATTATTTTAACACTCAAACAGGCTCATAAAGAGAGAAAAGGTCCCTGCAATAACTTGGGCCCAAGCTACTTAAGGCTTTATAGGTTAGAACCAGCGCTTTGAATAGTGCCCGGAAATGGATAGTTAGTGGAGCTTCTGTAACAGGGGGGTTATGTGATCCCTGTGGCCAGCCCCAGTCAGCAATCTGACTGCAGTGCTTCTGGCAGACGAAATGTTGCAGAACTCATCGATAAAGAAAACGGTCCACTAGGCTGCATTATGCTTAAGTCTTCCTCAGACCGAGACCCAACTTTGTTTATTTAGGATTTCAAAGGCACATTAAATGCTGTAGTAATGCAATTGTTTCTCTTGTGGACAATATGGTGGTATGGAATTCCCTACAGGTATATAGGATGGCAGTTTGTTCATGCCACAACTGTTCTAGGGAGGTCCATTTCTTTCTGTTGTTCACTGTCTGTTTCAAACATAAGTTTACATGGTTTAGGACTTGCTTCTATGTATGTGTGCCTGAATATTGTTATCTGTGGCCCTTCCTGTTGGCTCCAAACCACATTAGATATGAACAAGGGAGAAGGTTTCTCTGTTCATTATTACCAGAACTTGTAAATGTCTACCCAAATAGGTTGATTCTGCACAATTGAGGGCCTAATAATACCTGCCGAAATAATCCCGGTTATACTAATTCTTTCCATACCTCTGTTGTAGCAATACATTTATTTTCATGGCCACATGGTATATATACTAGCAGGAGAGTTCACATACTTTTTAGCTGTATTGATTCATTTTTTTCTAGTTGAACTATTATAGCAGCTACACTGCTCTTTAATTTAATTCATTTTCTCTACTGTTACTTGGGGCAATCAGGGCCCTCCCTTATCCTTTTTTTAAAAAAAATTATGAAAGTCGGTATATCGATACAGAAATACAGCGGTCCAAGGCTTCTTTCCTCCTCCCTTTTTTCCTTCCCTCCTCCCTGCATATCTCTCCCTCTCAGTACTTGGTGAGTCTTCTCTCCTCCTTCCCTTTTCCCTTCCCTCCTCCTTGCATATCTTTTCCTTTTTGTGTCAGGAGGAGGAAGTGGATTTTGAAAGACTTGCAAAGTATTGTGAAGAGCAGATTAAATACTTTTTTTTTTTACAGTTCAAAGCAGGAAATCTGAAGCTCTCTTTCACCTGCAAGGGAGGAGGGGAAGGGGCTGTCTCCTTCTGAGAAATGTATTTATGTTGTTTTTTGTGGTGGTGGTGGCAGCGCAAGCAGATCCTAATATTGATTTGTCAATATATATATATATATTAAAAGGATACAAGCGCAATGGCCATGAAGTGGCGACAGCACACAGAAGCCCAATCCCTTTGCAAAAAAAGAAAAAAAAAAACACTAATTGACAGCAAAGGTCTACAGGGTGAAATGATCAGGAATGAAGTGATTCATCATTGGTACAAAATAAAACAATCCTCCTGGTGAGGGGGAAATAAACCAAACATAAAATACTGGCTTGGAAAATGAGTCGATCTTGGCCACGCATCATGTGCCTGGAAATTTATGAAACGATCTAAAAAATAGCCATATCAATATGACTGGGGTTCCTTCAC
Source organism: Intellagama lesueurii (assembly GCA_037013535.1). Lineage (NCBI taxonomy): Eukaryota > Metazoa > Chordata > Lepidosauria > Squamata > Agamidae > Intellagama > Intellagama lesueurii. The sequence goes on from JBAJHW010000003.1 coordinate 83,793,612, forward strand.
TGGGTGTGATCAGGCCCTCAGTCTACAACAGAAAATATCTATGGAGATTTCATAACTTATGAGAGTTTCTGTTTTTAGTCAATGTTTCAGCAGTGTATAGTGTCTTCTTGTAACATGGATCTAATTCCATGGAAAATAAATTTCCTGGTTACAAATAGTACATATTTGAGGAGAAAAAGAAAGATCCTGCTGAAAAATAAAATTCATTTTAATAAGTGCTTTTCATATTGTTCACAATATGAAAGAGTTTTAAGAAGTGTAACTGTTCAGGCTTTATGGCTTTGAAACAAAGATGTCTTTTTAATGTACATGTCCAGTGTCATTAAAGTAACTTTTAAAGAAACTAAAAGGGCCATGACATCTTTGTGAGACTCCACCCCCCCACTCACTTTTGCTTCTGAAAGAGGTAATTGCTTTTCGGCACAACGCATTTCAAATTCAGTAACATAAGGAGAGTGACAATCCGAGCAAGTAATCTTGTGTTCCCATTACAGCAAATTAGGAAACCAGTAGACCAGAAGAATGGCCCTGCATGTCCATCTTTTCAACAACCTCCAAACCAAAGCATGCGACACACTTAGAAAGCTCCCCAGCAGTTTTCTTTTTAAAAGCCACATTTAATCTTGAATTCCCTTAGAAGAATTCTAGAAGGAAGCACTTTTGTAGCCGAGGGTGTAAAAGTTACTTTATTGGACTGTAACTCCCAGAATTCCTGACCCAGCATTGGAGATTTGAAGTCCAAAAGAAACTTTGTTTCTAGTTGTATCTGAAATGAGAAGAATATTTATAGTTCTTTTCAAAAATCTTTCAGTATTCCTAAATACCCATTGCTGAATTTGAGTGGGTCAAGGGGGGAAATCAATACAATTGTATTGAATAAATACCACATATAAGAATTGCCCTGGATTCCACAGCACTGCAGAGCTAGTAGTTAAAATAGGACCCAGCTTCAAATCTCTGCTTAGCTGCAAAGCCTTTTGAGCAAGCTTGATCCAGCCACCATCTCTCCACCTAACCAAGTCAGAGAGCTGTTGTAAGGATAAAAGAGTGTTTGGAGAACCATGTACACTGTTTGCAGGAGAAGAATGTATACTGCCTTGGAAGTCTCGGAGAAAAAGATGGTCTCTAAATTGCATATATAAATAAAAATAAAATCACAATCTTAATATTGCGTGTGTGCATTCCAAGTTGAACAGATAGGTTTTCAAAACTTGTTTAAATTTGTCCAACTGTGATTCCATATGAAGGTCCTGGGGGAGAGAATTCCACAGCTTTGGACTAAGTGGGGAAAGGCCCTAAGCCTGGAATATGCCATCTTAGTCCAAGGCAGGGGTGCCCAACCCCCGGTCCGTGGCCCGGTGCTGGTCCATGGGCTTCCTGGAACTGGGCCGCGGAGACGGATCTCCGCCCCCCGGCCCGCACGCACGGTGGGCGTGTCGCACTCGCGGAGGGGTGTGTTGTGCTCACGGAGGGGCGTGTCGCGCTCACGGAGGGGTGTGTCACATGACACCTGCGAGCGCGGGGGTGCCTCCAAGCGCACGGAGCCTGCACCCCCCCCAACCGGTCCACGGTCCCAAAAAGGTTGGGGACCGCTGGTAAAAGGGACCAACTGGAATCTGTGGACTAAAGTCTTCTTAAGAAGAATATGCCGTGACACCACCTCTGTTAAATAACGGAGCTATCCTATATTTAACCCGTAACAGAGACGATGACACAAAAAGAAGATAATTGGAAACAAAACAGATATGCTCTTCCAGGTGTCACCAATTTGAACCACTCTTACTGCTCCCCCCGTCACTCAAGGTTCTGCTTTCCCTCTACACATGCGGTTTATGGCTTCCTTATCCACGAAGGGATCCAAACAGGCAGATGAGAAGGTAGGAAGGAGTCCTCTGATTTTCCCAGCATTCACCTACTCCCTTGGGGGGGGGGGGGGAAGACTGGCAGGCAGGCAGGCAGGGTAATGGCATAATCTTTTCTTTAACCACCCCCACCCCCAAACACCAGCAGCACTCATCTCTTTGAGTGCACTTTGCCACTGGATTAGGAAAAGCAAAGACCAGAAGTTAAATACAAATAAATAATTACCACATAAACAATATAACTGAAAGCTTCAGACCAGGGTCTGACCTCAGAAATGAAGTGAAAAGCCTGAACCAGGAAAAGAAATAAACTTGCCTTGGAGGATAGACATTTTGTCATGGTTCCCGTCGTTGTTTGTCACTGGTTGTACTCAGCCAAACAATACGTAGCATGTATAATGGGGTGGGGGGAAGGAACATCAATGGCCAATCAAGTATATTTGGGGAGCAAATGTTCCTATCAAGAAGAAGCCTACGTAACAGCAATACCAAAACATTTCGCTACCATCAGGACAAAGTTGTTTTCTTTCAAATATGGAAACCTGCAATGTTCAGGGTTTAATTTATACATGCCAGACAACACCTTGGAAACAACCTTTTAAAAAGTAAATCATCCCTGTTACTCATCCTAGTATTGTTGTTTCTGTTTATTTATTGCTGTTAAAGTATTAAAGTAATTTGTGTTACTTGTTACTATCCTTTATCTTCTTGTTTAAAAAATGATAGGACTGGTATAGTGTGAATCTTATCAAACTTGAAAATTGTTGGTTAAATGTCTCTAAAACATCTTCAAATTCCGTTAAAAGTAAGTATAAAAATTAAGTCGAAAACATTACTTGTCACACCCTCAAAAGTAAAATTGTTCCCACTGTTAACTCTTCATTATGGATTTGTTACACAAACACACACACACAGAGAGAGAGAGAGAGAGAGAGAGAGATATTAATGGGAAGTAAGACTAACACTGCCCCCATTTTTAGAATTGTCTTGTAGAATGTTGATTTGCTCTGCTGCACAACATCATCACTGCACTCTTGTGCAGTGATAATGATGCTCCCAGCATGTAACATTATGCCTGGGGGCCTGCCTTTAGAACTACCTCTGTTGCAGAGGTTTATGGGAAAGGGGAAGACACAGCTAATTAGTGACAACTCTCTGCAGTGCTGCCAATAAGTTTTTTATCTCTGAATATATAGCAAGAAATAACTGCCCCCACCACTGAAGATCGTTTTTTCTATTAAAAAAAAAATGGAAACCTTGCTCAAGGTTACAAAACAATTTGTGAAGGAATGTGTGATTACAAACAGAGAGCTAATATATAGCTGTCAAAATACTAATCTTCTCTGCTCCCCTCATACCCCCTGCAAATGGATTTCCCGCCTTTTTTCCCCACTTCTATAAATGATGGGCCTTTTTTTCTTGTGAGATGAAAATCATTCAATTCTTCCTTTAAGGTTTCTTCCAGCTGGGCAATTTGAAGGCAAGTGTCAGTACTGAAATGAAGATTTTTTAATAACAACACAAATGGATTCCAGAATTGTGTTCCGCCAACAACATGGCAGCTGCCCTCAGTTTGTAAGTAACCATAAAGACGGGGGATGTAATAATTATAGATTGGGGAAGAACAATTTAAAAGTTCTACAACTTCAGTTCCCAACCTTAATAACTCATGTGTTTAGACCCTTGAAGTTCAACGTGACACATGCAAGCATGATTTATCAGCAGTACAAAGATCATTTCGCATTTATGCAGGGACTCATTTTAGACTGCAAGCCTTTTTAAGACAGGGAGTAGTCTATATTGCTTACATATTTATCAAAAGCATTGGTGGTATCAAAACATTATCGTGACTCCCATTCTAGAAGACAAGGCTAGCAAAGTGAGCCGAAAGGCTATCTTGTTGCATACAAATCTCTACACACAAAATTCCACTATGCTAAGGTGTACTCCGCTTAAGTCAGTCAAGAGGTAGACTGGTGGAACCAAAAGAGAGGAGATGGCCACATGTCTTCTTCAGTGGTTCCCCCATATCTTTCCCTCTCTCAGCAGATGCATTAAGAAAGCATTATAGTTGAATAGCACATTGAGTTAGGTAGTTAGCTGCGGAGCCAGAGGTTGATTTCCCACTGTGCCTCTAGGGCAGTGGTGGTGAACCTTTCTGGGCCCGAGTGCCCAAACGGAAAACAAAAACAAAAACCCAGTGGGCGGCAGGCCACGGCGGCAGAACCAGAAGTGGTGGTGGTGGAACAAGAAGTGGCGGCGGAAGGCACGTAGGTGCCTTGAGACCCCACTCTGGATCCACCACCAGTGCCAGCTGCTCCGGATCCTGGCCCGCCGCCTGTCGAAGCGCCAGCACCGCGGCTGCAGCAGCCTCCTGAGGTTTGGCTGCGGGGGGGGAGTAGCGATCCGGCGACTTATGGCTTGCATGCCCGCAGAAAGGGCTCTGCGTGCCAGCTGTGGCACGCGTGCCATAGGTTTGCCATCACTGCTCTAGGGAGAAGAGCCAGCCAGTGTGGCCTTGGGCAAGCTGAACAGTCCCAGGATGCCCCCAGAAGGAAGGAATAGTAACCCATTTCTGAGTACTGTATATCTAGAAAACCCTGGAAAGGATCGTCATAAATCAGAATTGACTTTAATAATAACAATCATGTGCCTTCAAGTCAATTCTGATTTATGACGATCCTGGGCAGTTGGTAATCTTAGTGATGAGAGGGAAGAGAGGCACCATCCTGCTCAAACTACTGTGTAGTGTTAATCCCTCCCACTTGAGATAAGTCGAACTTCTGGAAAAGAAATAGCCAAAGCTGGGAAAGGGATGGTTTTGACAAGAGCCATTTCAGTAAGTGTGCTTTGAGGGGCATAGTTTTAACTGTGCAACAGCCTTGCCTCACTGACAGAACTTCATAAGGTTTCCTCTGTCTTTTTTTCTACAACCCCAACCCACTTTATGCCAGCCTCAAATTCTCAAGAAAAACTGCACAATAACTTTAGCAGACAGAATGAAATGATCTAGAAGAATAATTTATCAAACCATAGACTCCTTCAGCCAACTTCGTCCTGCTAGCTTTGATTCCGGTCTTAAAATTGTGTGTGCAGCTCCTCTCATTGTCAGAAATAGGATGCGTTTGGGTTTTGAAAAATCCAGCTCTGTAGCTGAAATCTTCCCTTTGCACCAATTAATAAAATTACCATGTCCCGCTATTCTCACCTTTTGGAAAACTGATAGCCCCAAAGGCGGTGAAGAAATATTGTTATGTGCAGTACTTGAGCATGTGGAATAAAATCAAGCCAAGTCTTTGGGGGCTTAATGTTAAGTAATCTGCCAAGAAATTGTTTACTCTTTCCCAAGGCCAGTGATGAACCATCCACACTAACTAGATATAGAAACATGTTGTGCAGAAAAAGATTACATAAATACAATCAGTTGCAGAATTTATATTCTCAGGTATTGGGAAAGCTTACAAGTCTTGCTGACACATACATATTAAATTCCCAATAAATGCTACCTTATTCCTTTTTTGATTTATTTTCTGTTCCAGAAAGAAATGCACCACAAATTGTTTATATGAGAAAGACTAAAAGAGATATTTAGTCTATAACTAATTAGTGTAAATTATTAGGTCATATCTCATCTTGTGCCATTAAGCCTTTATATATATATGAACACTGAGGTGACTAACAGGGAGGTAGTGATTTATTATAGCATGTATCTGGGTTCTTCTATGCTTAGGTCTTATATAGCTATGCAATTTTTAGGCATTCTGTATTTAATTTATGATATAGTTCTCATCCAGGAGTTTACTACTCTGTTAGGAGTTTTAAGTCTTGAAAGCTCAAACTACACATTATAAACGCATAGCCCTTTTTGAAGGCAGAGCCTGAAAATGTTGGATGGGAGCATAGACCCACCCCTGCTTCCAACCAAAGGACCCTCACCGGAGCAAAAAGACCCCAAGCACCATAGAACAACTGACATGTTGCAACACCACAGTGTTCTAATCAAGCCCCCATTGGCTCAATCCATTACTACTTCTGGGCGTGCACATTCTGAATCTTCCGTTCTTATGCAAGTGCAGTGAATTGAAAAGGACACCAGATGGAAAGAAGTCCACATCATGTGCCATTGTAGTCCCTCACCTCTGTCTGCCCCCCCCCCCAAAACCACATCTCCCTCCCTCTCCAGTATCTTACACATCAGGAGAAAGGGAATACAATTTGCTATAACGCAGATAACCAGGCCAACCACAGATTTTTGAAGGTTTTTCTTTTCTGGTCATGTGTTGCCCGATGCCTTTAGATAAACAGGAAACTGCCAGTTTCGGTTGGGGAGAGGAAGCTACAGATCCTTTTCTCTAATAAAGGAATGCTATAATAGGAATGAAAGTGCTGGAGCAAGAAATAGTTGCTCTGGTGAAAGAGAAACCCCTTTGAACCTCCCTGAAAAAGTGGGTAGGTAAGGAAAGTAGTAGGAACCTCTGACTCAACGCCTCTTGTCTTTGATCTCCTTTTCAGCAAGACAAGGCAGCGCGAGAGAGTTTTTGTTGAAGCTAGATGGCTGGACCAATAAGAGGGGTACCAGTCGTCTCTCTGTAATTCTGGTGGAAGGTTGCCAAGTCAGCAGTGTCCCATGCCCTGAGATTTCATGGCCAAATCTTGAGATTAGGGATTTGTTTGTCACAAGAGATGGCCCTTGTGATGTCACATGGAGAAGTTCATGTTGGAGAGACAGGCAGGCAAGGGCAAAAAGACTGTGTATAACAAATACCTTTGTACTGAGCCAGTGTCCCCTCCTGCCAGTTGGAAATGGGCAGACACAGGCATCCAGGATGTGTCTACCCATTCCAGACAAAAATCAAAATTTTCTTTTTCACCACAATTCACCGTGGGATTTGTCTTTTTAGATAGAGACCTGGAGAAGCACAGCAATTCCTTGAAATACTGCAGCCTCCTTGAAACCTGGGAATGTTATTCATCTTTCTCTCTCTCTCTGTGTGTAGTAGCAGTTGTAGTAGTGCTATTTTTGTACCTGTGTGACACCCCCTCTTGTTATATACTCCTGATCATAAAGCCATGATTTTCAGTGCAATTGAAGTTGTTGCTGGAACAGGAGATTGTGGGTCCAAACAAATGCTTTTGTGTGGTTGTATGGAATCAATCCTCAGCCCAGCTTGATACTCATGGTTTTAAAAGTTTGTGTGTCTTGGAGGCAACACTGTGTTTGTTTATTTTTTAATTCTAATTGCATTTTTAAACTAAAGTAAAAGAAATAAACAAGCATACAAGGCCAAAATTATACATTCAATGTCATGTCTAGCCTGGCCTGAGATACTACTGAAAATGTCAAGTGTCAGAGTGAAAGGGCCACAATCTGCCTTCCTGCAAGCTCTTACCAATGAATGAATGAATGAATGAATATCCAGCCTCAGAACCACAAACGCACAGCTTATAGGGTTACTTTGAACTAACTCTCCTATTGGAAAATTAAATGTGTAAATTGTCTTAAGTAGTTGATACTGACATATACAATCTTTCTATAATTTCACTGGGTTTATACCTTTCCAGTTGGCCTTAGTGCATAAAAGAAACACCCATGCAAAGGTTGTGCAATAAAATGCTTAAACCAAAAAGCAAGTCTGAAAAACGTTCCCCTGCCAGACTCAGTTATCACATAACTTTGTTCCTTGGGACCTTCTGTTCTTCCAACAGACTACACACTCTGCTAAAACCATGTTTGCATTATTTAAGGCCAGACTAAAACAGTGAAAATCTAGGGAATCAGCCAGAAACCCACTGGCATGAAAAGAGGGTCTAAAGAATTTATTTTATTTTATTTAAGGGGGGAAAAACTCTATTAGATAATTATGGAGAAAGATGGGAGTTGATAGTATTTTCTCAGTTTTAATGAGGTAAATCTAGAATTGGAAACTCTCTGGATAATATTTTCAGAATTTGCTAAGTGTCTCAGAAGATTTAGTCAAAGTGGTTACTTTGGAACACTGAGCATCAGTAGGATAAAAGGCATCTAAAGCTGCCACTACTTTCAGAACAATCCTATACACTTATTCATTCTGCTGTAGAGTAAATAATCTGAGAAAATTGAACTTTAGCAAATCATTTTTAAGTCTCAGTTGTACTAAGTTATCCTAGACTGAAATCAGTGAGACTTTTTTCTACAAAGTGTAATAATCCTCAAGCTGCTTTGATGCTGAATTCTATTCTATACACAATTGATCTTATCCAGACGCATCCTAAATGTGGGTAGAAAGACCTTTCACCACCCAGATGTTCTGGACTACAGCTCCTATAATCTCTTACCCATTGGCCATGCTGACCAGGGGTTCAAGAACCTTAAGTCCAAAACATCTGGAGGACCAAGGGTTTGCCATCCCTAGACCAAAATTTCAAAAGATACTCCATCCTGCCTCAAATCTCTACCCCTTTCATCTCTTCTTCTCAACAGCTAGAAAACACCGTTCATAATTGCAGTCTGTGGAACATACACCCTTTTACACAGGGAACAAAATTTTATAGTCCTAAGCAATATATGTCCTTAAAGAGCCATGTGGTGCAGTGGTTAAACTGTTGTACCACAGTCAAACTCTGCTCACGACCCAGGGTTCAATCCCAGGTAGCTGGCTCAAGGCTGACTCAGCCTTCCATCCTTCCAAGGTCAATAAAATGAGTACCCAGCTTGCTGGGAAGGGGGCAATGTGTTTGCAATCTTATCCAGCAAACATGTTTAATCAAGACAATTTTTCACAGTATAATCACATGCATTCAACCATTTTTATTGTTAGCAACTCATACCAAAGTAGGAAAAAGAAAGGCCTTCACTGAACGAACTTCAGTTGTTGAAAGAAGATACAAACTTTTGAGTTTACTGCAACTCACCAATAGATGATTGTTCAATAAACCTCAGTGATACAACAGGAAGGAAGGAAGGAAGGAAGGAAGGAAGGAAGGAAGGAAGGAAGGAAGGAAGGAAATATGAAAATGTGAAAAGAGTCCATTACTCTCATGTTTAGACAGAAGATGTCACTGCTCCTCCTCTGAAAAGGGGAGCAGTGACATCTGTGACAAAGCTATGCTTCCCCATATTTCTACTGCATTGGTTGGTAAACTATCCTTGTATCTCCTTCTGTTATCCCTGATGTCCTTGCCCCCTAATAAAAGCTCTGATACCTTAAGTACTAGCACTAGGAAGAATGGGAGACGAATGTAAAAGCATCCTGTGTCCATATGCTCACATCCCACTCCTACATTAAATGTTATTGAAATGAGAGCATATTGAAAAATATGGCACTGCCTTTATCACATGTGGTTCAGACTTTTAGTAGATTGTGAGCATGAACGTCTCATATAAGAAGAAGTATGGAAAGTTCTTTTATTTCTTCTTGATTCCTCTTAAGCTCATGTTTCCCAGCCTGAGATCATGACTGTCAACAGGTGTCACAAAATGTTTTCTGTGGGGCCATGGATTGCTTTATATGTGTTGAACCTCTTGTTAGATAATTTATTCCTTGACCTTTCAAAGTGGGATATTAAAGTTAGAATGTATGTGTATGTATGGGAAACAAGCCCTTTGGGGGAGATTGAAGCCTCTACTTTCTGAGAAGGCATGACTTTACCCCATTAAAAATGCCTTTTATGCAAATATGGAGGGAGGGATTGCAGGTTACTTGGCTATTATAAAAGGGGGTTGTGACTCCAAAAAGGTTGGGCAACAGTCTTAAGCCCTTGCATTTTCCACTTTTAAGGATTGGTTTGAATATCTAGTTTTGATTACTACTCCATTAGCCAGCATCACCCCCAAATCTGATTTACATCTTCCACAGAATGAGGCAGAAACAAAGTGATGGAAATCAGAGGTGACTGAATGGAATAATATATACCATGACAGATGGCATCTTTTTGAATTCTCTTGTGTAAATAGAAAAATAATATAGGAAGAGAGGGGTGGACCTAAAATCTTCTTTCCTAACATTTTATTTATTTATTTATTTATTTTTAGATTTCTACCCCGCCCCCCTAGACAACATCTACTCGGGGCGGCTTACAAATGTCATTGAATATATAAAACATTAAAAACATTAAACAATTAAACAATTGAAACAATAATATAAAGTATTCAAGATGGGAATAATAAAAATTAAAAGACTAGAATTTAAGAATTGACAGAAGGGAAGGCCTGCCTAAATAGCCAAGTTTTTAAATGGCTCTTAAAAACACCCAGCGAGGGTGCCAGGCGCATCTCTGTTGGGAGGCTGTTCCATAGTCTTCTTAATGTTAAGTTAACATGTTAAGTATTCATTTGCTGGTTGCTTTCTACAGTATTTTTCTACAAGGAAAGAACATTCAGAAATTCTATTCCCCATCTGCAGTCTCAGGTGATACAGCTCACATTAACACCATGGGATTCTACTATCTTATCTGACTGCCTTAGTAGATTCATATGCAATGCAAATCTATGCATTGTAGACCCAGAGGAGGTTGACAGACTTTTCTTGCTCTACCTTACTTCAATCAAAGCAAGAAAGAGATAGACACATCATGAGAAGAATAAATATTGTTTCGATAGAAACAGCTCTGTTGAAAGGTGCCATGAGAACCACTGGAGGAAAGGTCAGCCTCTGTGTTCGTCTCCCGTTAAAAGGTTGCTGCTGGAGAGATTTTTATGAGAATATCCACACTGTACTAGAGATGGGGACTCATGAGTCGTGGCTCAAACCAGTGACTTGATTCAGACTTGACTCTTTTTTTTTTTAAAGACTCAGACTTAATTCACGACTCGGACCCATTTTTCCAAGTCGCGTTGTCAAGTCCCTGTTAGGAATGGGCCTCCCTGCCTGCTCCCGCAGCTGCCACTGCCACCATCCTGAGAGGCAGCAGGCCCAGATTCCCTTCCAGGAGCCAGCTGCTGCCTCTGTCCACACACTCACCACTCAGTGGATAGGCCAGTGCATGTGCAGAGGCAGGGGCTGGCTCCAGGAAGGGAAGCTGGTTTGCTGTCTCTGCATATGCACATGTTCCGGGCCCACTGTCTGCACATGCACACACCCCCAACTCCAACTCAAGTTGAGTCCAACTCAAGACTTGGACTCAAGGCTTTGGACTTAGGACTCCAGCCCAAAGACTTGGAATCAGGACTCGGGCCCGAGGATTCTGACTCGGACCTCGGACCAGAAGACTTGCCAACATCCCTGAACTATACTCTTGCAACTGGAGTAGATTGCTATAAGCAAAGATACACCAGTAATGGATTTGCATAACTACTATGGGCAAAATATTTTCTTATTATATTATATATATTATATTTCATTTTGGGAAATTGGACACCTGAAAACATGATGTCACAAATTGTATTTTTAGGTTTACTTAGGACCAGCAATAGGACTCCTTTGGATAGACATCCTCCACATCCCTTCATACACACCCTCATTAAAACCAGATGTACCAAACCTTTTTCTATCAAAGAAACCAACAGAGTGGATGATAGAAACTCTTCTGTCACTGGCCTATGGTCATTACTCGCAGACATACAACTGTTGGATTCCTTGCTACAGCTCTGATTTCTGGGCCTTATTAATAATGATATACCTTAGATTGTTTATCCTGAAGTGGCAATGGTGGTATCACAGAGCAATATGTACTATTCAGTCCCCAGTCATTCAGGGACATTATCCTGGTTGACAAGGCTTGGGACTTAGAAAGGAAGAGAGAGCCTGCTTTTGAGAAATCCTCAAATCAAGTTAAGTCAAGAGTCGTATTAGTCAAGTAGTATACTTCATTGTGGCAAATAGCTGCTGTTTAAGAAAGCAATGCATGTATTTCTTGTAGTGCGCGAAGTCACATGACTGTTGTATGATTAGAAATACAAGCCCTGATTTCTAAACCTGCAGCAATTCACCAAAGCAATTTATGCCATTTAACTTACACCAGTAAGTATAACTTACCGTAGTAGCTGATGGTGCCTCCAATTTCAGGGGTGCTGTGAATCCACTACAGGTTTTAGTCTACACTTTAAATGAGCTATCCAAGGTGCTCAAAACTACTTGACAGACAGTGTTCAGATCAGCACCAATAAGAATTCCTGTAAAGTGCATATTAAAACCTGGAGTGGATTATGAGCATCTATGAAGCTGGAGTGACCAGCTACAACCTAAATAACAGGATTTTGGCTATCAGATCTTATTGTATATGGATATAATTAGTCATGCTATGACTGATACGGTATTGAAACACAAGGTTAAAATAACCTGTCTGTGAGGGTAATTAATTCCATATTTTATAGATAAAAAGTCATGGAGGGTTATATGATTGATATTATGTAGAAATTAAATATCTGGTGGCACATGGTACATTGTGATTCAAATGATATGCATTGCCTTCAGCTTGCAACTCTTTTTAAAAATTGACAGATTGACAAGAAGACTAGAATTTTTAAAAAAAAAACTAAACTACAGCGAATATCTAGAAAATAAATGGCTGAAATCCTGTTGCACAGCTACACAAATGATATATCTTTTAGAGACAAGTTAAAAAATCTCCATTCACAACTCTGTTGAATGCAGAGTTGTGTAACTCAGTATGCAATGGATAATTTTTCTGAAGATTCCTTAATTTACAATAATTCACTTCTAAAGGTTATGCCATTTGAACAAGATTTCAGCCAATGGTTCTTTTTAAAAAGTGGGGTTTGTTTTGTTTGTGGAGTGGTGTTTTTTTTGTTTTTTTTTGTTTTTTGGATGCTTCAAGTAAAATTTTCAAAATTAATGATGGAGAAAAAATATATATATTCAAGACCAGAACTCGCATCATAGTATATAATTCTTAAATATTTAATATTTCATTTAGATCAGTGATATATCTTCATTTATTTGAGTAACTGAGGGTTTTTTAAAAGCCTTCAGCTTTGAAAGACACAGACATTTGGATAAGCAGAAGCAGTAATTGCATAGGATTATAATGACAAATGAAGAATTTGCAAAGGAAGACAAAAAATATTACCAGCCACGCTGGCTCAGACCAAACACATCCCAGCCAATCTAGCTTTCTTTTTCTCCAAGAGTGGCCAGACGGGCGTCTCTGGAACATCTATGAGACCCAACATGCTCTTGGCTATAGGGAGCAAAGGACACAAACTCACTGGAACATTTCTCACAACATGGCGACATCTAAACCACTCTTTCTCATTACGCCACTCCAGAAATCTGCTGTGACAAAGTGCACATAAAGTGCCTCAGCCTGAAGGCATTTGCTAATCATTTCACTAGATGAGAGATTTCCTGGCATATACATGCAATAAATGGGTCACAGTAAAAAGGTGAAAGCCCAAAGTTCCATCCTGCAACTGTTTTTCCTGGGAAACTCATTAAGCAGGACACGAAGGCAATATCCTTCCCTATCTATCATTCCCCAGAAACTGCTTTTCAGAAAGATACTACCTCTGACGCTGGAGATTCCATATAGACATCATGATCATAATGCAAAACCACAATCTGTTCACTTGTTCAGACAGGAATGCGGGATTCCGGCCATAATATGAACATTTACGACCTCTAATGCACACACATGGTCTAGAACAGGTGAAAAGTTCAGTTGTTTGTGGCAACACATAAACATTGGTTTCAGAACCCTTCAGTCTCCCAGGATACCGAACTCAAAATAACTGTTGTGTAGAAAAGGAATTATAACGAAAGATTGGAAAGAAGTGCTGTTGAAATGGGTTATTTTCAGATTCCAACATACATCAAAAGGATTAAATGACCAAGATTCTTAGCTCACTATATACATTAATGTTTTGCGTCTATCCACAATCTTTGTTATAGCTATAATTAAAAATTCCTCTCCTTGGCACAAGTATATCTCACCGTAACCATTTAATTTATTGATAGCAGGAAGTTTGTGTTGCAGAGTTTTGGATTTTAGTTAAATTCCTTTAGCTGCACAGCAGTAGTTCAGGGATTCACAGAGCAGAATAGCTTCAAGTTCCCCAGAGTAAAAGAAAAAACCCAGTAGCTACAACTCTTTGTGGTTTTTGAAAAAGTAATATCCTATTAAAGTACAAAAAGTTCAGCTAAACTCTCAGTGGAAGTTAAAAGTAAAGAGGGGGGGGTGGTTATGCAATTAGAAGCAGATTGGGAATTAGTGGAATTTGCATATGCACTGTAGATTGAAAGATATGTGTAATTCATTTTCACTGTTCATTGGGTTGGATCCTACCCAATACTTTTGACCCTCCCTGAGAAAAATGTCCAACTACAATTGTATTTCTTTCTTTACCTTATAATGCTTATTAACACTTTTCTATTTACAATGTCCAATATTTGGCATTCAGTTTTTGTATTTCTTCTACTGCAGCCCCCAGAATTCATCAGGAATTCATTCAGCCAGAATTCCTGGGGCTTTAATCAGGAAATTAAAGTTCGGACATATATTTTTACGTACTTTGTTGTTGTTTAGTCGTTAAGTCGTGTCCGACTCTTCGTGACCCCATGGACCAGAGCATGCCAGGCCCTCCTGTCTTCCACTGCGTCCCGGAGTTTGGTCAAATTCATGTTGCTAGCTTCGATGACACTGTGCAACGATCTCGTCCTCTGTCGTCCCCTTCTCCTCTTGCCTTCACACTTTCCCAACATCAGGGTCTTTTCCAGGGAGTCTTCTCTTCTCATGAGATGGCCAAAGTATTGGAGCCTCAGCTTCAGGATCTGTCCTTCCAGTGAGCACTCAGGGTTGATTTTCTTCAGAATGGATAGGTTTGTTCTCTTTGCAGTCCAGGGGACTCTCAAGAGTCTCCTCCAGCACCACAGTTCAAAAGCATCAATTCTTCAGTGGTCAGCCTTCTTTATGGTCCAGCTCTCACATCCATACATCACTACTGGAAAAACCATAGCTTTGACTATGCGGACCTTTGTCGGCAAGGTGATGTCTCTGCTTTTTAAGATGCTGTCTAGGTTTGTAATCGCTTTGCTCCCAAGAAGCAGGCGTCTTTTAATTTCGTGGCTGCTGTCACCATCTGCAGTGATCATGGAGCCCAAGAAAGTAAAATCTGTCACTGCCTGCATATCTTCCCCTTCTATTTGCCAGGAGGTGATGGGACCAGTGGCCATGATCTTAGTTTTTTTGATGTTGAGCTTCAGACCATTTTTTGCACTCTCCTCTTTCACCCTCATTACGAGGTTCTTTAATTCCTCCTCACTTTCTGTCATCAGAGTGGTATCATCTGCATATCTGAGGTTCTTGATATTTCTTCCGGCAATCCTAATTCTGGTTTGGGATTCCTCCAGTCCAGCCTTTCGCATGATATATTCTGCATATAAGTTAAATGAGCAGGGGGACAATATACAGCCTTGTCGTACTCCTTTCCCAATTTTGAACCAATCAGTTGTTCCATATCCAGTTCTAACTGTTGTTTCCTGTCCCAGATATAGATTTCTCAGGAGACAGATAAGGTGGTCAGGCACTCCCATTTCTTTAAGAACTTGCCATAGTTTGCTGTGGTCCACATAGTCAAAGGTTTTTGTGTAGTCAATGAAGCAGAAATAGATGTTTTTATTTATTTATTTATTTATTATTTGACTTTTACCCCGCCCCTCTAGACAAAGTCTACTCGGGGCGGCTTACAATCAGTTATAAAACGTCATAAAATGTAACAATATAAAATCTTCATTATAACTATCGGATATATCATAAAAAACAATCACATGCTTAAATCAACAAATTTAAAAATTCAAGATGGAAGAAAAGGAAAATGAAAAAAATCAAGTGTTGACTGGAGGAAAGGCCTGCCTAAAGAGCCAAGTCTTTAAATGACTCTTTAAAACACCCAGCGAGGGTGCCAGGGTGATTTCCGGCGGCAAGGTGTTCCATAATCGAGGGGCCACTGCCGAAAAGGCCCGGTTTCTAGTTCTTTCTTTCCGGGCCTCTCTCGGCATTAGGTCCCTCAGCCGCCTTTCCTGGCTAAAACGGGTGACTCGGGTAGATCTAGGTGGGAGAAGGCGTTCCGCCATGTATCAAGGTCCTAAACCGTTTAGGGCTTTATACGTCATCATTAACACTTTGAAGTGGATGCGGAAACAAATGGGAAGCCAATGCAAGGCGGCCAGCGTGGGAGAGATGTGCTGGTATTTTCTCGTCCCACTGAGGAGTCTGGCCGCTGCATTTTGCACCATTTGAAGTTTCCGCAACAACCTCAAAGGTAGCCCCACGTAGAGCGCATTACAGTGGTCTAATCTCGAGATTATGAGCGCATGGACCAGAGTGGTGAGCACCCCAACATCAAGATAGGGCAATCCGCCGCAGATGAAAATAGGCGGAGCAGACCACTGACGCCACCTGGGTCTCCATGGTGAGCGCCGGGTCCAGATGTACTCCCAAGCTGCGAACCTCACTCTTTGCGGTGAGAGTCACCCCCCCAAAAGAGAGGGAGTTTCCCAAACCGCAGATGGAGGGGCCACCCACCCTAAGGACCTCCGTCTTGTCCGGGTTCAGCCTCATCCCATTCTCCTGCATCCACCGCAGTACAGCCTCCAGACAGTGCTCAAGGGACGGGATGGCATCCACTGAGGAAGGTGAAAAAGAGATGTAGAGCTGGGTGTCATCATCGTACTGATGGCACGAAGCCCCACACCCCCTGATGACCCCTCCCAGCGGCCTCATATAGATGTTAAACAGCATTGGAGAGATGATCGAACCCTGCGGAACCACACAATTGAGGCTCCACGGGGCCAAAACACTCTCTCCAAGCTGGACTCGCTGTGGTCGGTCCTCCAAGAAGGATCGGAGCCAGGCAAGTGCCTGTCCACCGATTCCCAACTCCGAAAGCCTCCCCAGGAGGATACTGTGGTTGACGGTATCAAAGGCCGCTGAAATGTCGAGGAGGACCAACAAGGACATATTGCCCCTGTCAGCCTCCCTCAACAGGTCATCCAACAGTGCGACCAGTGCCGTTTCCATACCGTGGCACGGCCTGAAGCCCAACTGAAATGGGTCCAGGGCATTGGTTTCATCCAAAAGCACCTGCAGCTGATCGGCCACCACCCTCTCCACCACTTTGCTAAGGAAAGAAACATTGGCGACGGGCCTGTAGTTGCCAATGTCGTCCGCCGCCAAATTTGGTTTCTTCCTAATGGGCCTAATGAGTGTCTCCTTGAGGGCAGGAGGAACCTTGCCCTCAAGGAGAGACCCATTAATTATCGCAGTGGCCCATTCGGTTGTTATAGGCCTGGCTGCTTTGATTAACCAGGCCGGGCAAGGGTCAAGGGAGGAGGTGGTGGCCCGACAGCGATCAAGCGCTTTGTCCACCAAATCTGGCGTCACAGGCTGAAAGAATTCAAGTCTCACCGGGCAAGGCGGAGCGCTGGACATCCCTGCTCGATCCACTGTATTTAAAAAAGGAGAGAGATCCCGGCGGATGGCCTCCACTTTAGATTTAAAAAATGCTGCAAATTGGTCAGGTGAGATATTAATGGGAGGCCCATCACCCAGACCAATTCCAGATAGATCGCGAACTATACGGAAAAGTTCCGCCTGCTGATTTAAAGCTTCGCTTATCCGGTCAGCGAAGTGTGATCTTCTAGCAGCCTTCACCTTAGCCAGGTAATGGTTAGTTGCGATCCTGACAGCTCTCTTATTATAATCTGTCAGTTTGTCTCTCCAAGTGCACTCTAGCCGTCTCCTATTTCGCTTCATAGCTCGTAGTTCCTGATTATACCAGGCCCCTGGCCGAGCTCTGTGACGGAGAGGGCGTTTAGGGGCGATCGTGTCTATGGCCCTAGTTGCGGCGGCAATCCAGCCGTCAACCAGAGCTTTGACAGGAGCGCCAGACAGATCAGCTGGAATCCCTCTCATGGTATCCTGGAATCATAATGGATCCAGTAACCTTCGAGGGCGGACCATCAAAATAGGTCCCTGCTCCCTGCAGGGAGGGAATGCCACTGAGAGGTTACATTTTATTAGGTGATGATCTGACCATGACAAGGAGACCGACACCAGGTCAGTCACGATCAGACCACGCTCGCTCCTCTCGGTGGAAAACACCAGGTCTAGCATATGGCCGCCCACATGTGTGGGACCGTTGACATGTTGGGACATGTCCAAGTAAGCCATGGTTTCCAAGAACTCAAGAGCTGGACCGGAAACCCCTGCCTCCGCATGCACATTGAAGTCACCCAGGACCAGAAGCCTCGGGGACTCCAATAGTGCCGCAGAGACAAAGTCCGCCAGCTCCGGTAAGGAGGTGGCTGGGTCGCGGGGAGCGCGGTAACCCAGCAAGATCCCAATACCATCCCTGGCCCCAACAAACACGTGGAGGGCCTCCAGACCTGGCTTCACCACCGAAGAGCGCCTAGTAACCTCTAGAGTGGCTACTCTCCCCCGCCCCTCCAGTCTACCCTGGTGCTGGACTGCATAACCAGGGGGACAGGCAAGGGTTAGGGGAACTCCCCCTTCCCCGCCTACCCAAGTCTCAGTTATACACGCCAGGTCTGCGTCTTCCTCCAGAATAAGATCTTGAATAATCTGGGATTTGTTGGACACAGACCTGGCATTCAACAGCACCAGTTTTAGAGTGGAGGGCCGGCTGATCTGACTACCTCGAGCCTGGCGGTTGGTCGCAACCCCAGAACAGTGAACAGCCTTCAAACATCTGTTCACTGTTCTTCTTACACGAGTAGGGACTGCGCCAACGCCATATCTCCCTCTACCCATAATCACCCGGATGTTCGAGAACCCCCCGCTGGGGGGGCAAGCCTTCCACTCCATGTCACAAAGAAAAAGAAAAAAACCCACAGAATACACTAAATTAATTCAGTAAAACGACAATAACAATAATTAACAAAATAGTAATTAACCCAATTAATCCAATATTAATTAGTTCATAAGACATAAAACAATTTATCAAAATTAGGCAAATTATCAACTAAGAATTTTATCAATTTAACAATTTAAATAAAATATAATTTAAAAATTTAAATGGCATTTAAATTAAACTAAGCAAAACAAAAACAAGAAGAAAAAGAAGAAAAAGAAGAAAAAAATAAGAGAAAAGAATAACAAAATAAAGTAAAGAAATAAAATGAGTGCACTATAATAAACTAATAATCACATATAATCACATACAAAAATATATCATAAAAATAAAATTAAAGAAAATAAACCCACTATTATTACCCCCCGCATACAGTCCTGTTCTGCCTTATTTCATCTAATGATGTTATCCTTCCTAATGTTATTAAGGTAGTTGAGTTTGTTAAAGTACAGTTCTTACAGGTGAGGCTAGTATCGGAAGTTGCAGCAATAGGCAGGGGAAGCAACAGCAGCACAGAGATTGAAACTAAAAATGGTGCTACTGTTGCCATTTTTCTCCCACAATACACAGTTGTTAAATCTTCGCTGGCCGAGCTAGGGGAGCAGGCAGGGAAAACGAGTCCTGGCAATATAGTTGTTGTATCTCCCAACATATCGGCTTGTGTAGGTTTTTCTGGAACTCTCTGGCTTTCTCCATAATCCAGCGCATGTTAGCAATTTGGTCTCTAGTTTTTCTGCCCCTTCGAAATCCAGCTTGTACTTCTGGGAATTCTCAGTCCACATACTGCTGAAGCCTACCTTGTAGGATTTTGAGCATAACCTTGAGCATAACCTTGCTGTGAAATGAGTGCAATTGTACGGTAGTTGGAGCATTCTTTGGCACTGCCCTTCTTTGGGATTGGGATGTAGACTGATCTTTTCCAATCCTCTGGCCACTGCTGAGTTTTCCAAACTTGCTGGCATATTGAGTGTAGCACCTTAACAGTGTCATCTTTTAAGATTTTAAATAGTTCAGCTGGTATGCCATCACCTCCACTGGCCTTGTTGTTAGCCATGCTTTCTAAGGCCCACTTGACTTCACTCTCCAGGATGTCTGGCTCAAGGTCAGCAACCACACTATCTGGGTTGTCCAGGACATCCAGATCTTTCTGGTATAATTCCTCTGTGTATTCTTGCCACCTCTTCTTGATGTCTTCTGCTTCTGTAAGGTCCCTACCATTTTTGTCCTTTATCATGTCCATCTTTGCACAAAATGTTCCTTTAATATCTCCAATTTTCTTGAACAGATCTCTGGTTTTTCCCTTTCTATTATTTTCCTCTATTTCTTTGCACTGTTCATTTAAGAAGGCCCTCTTGTCTCTCCTTGCTATTCTTTGGAAGTCTGCATTCAATTTTCTGTAACTTTCCCTATCTCCCTTGCATTTTGTTTCCCTTCTCTTCTCTGCTATTTGTAAGGCCTCGTTGGACAGCCACTTTGCTTTCTTGCATTTCCTTTTCTTTGGGATGGTTTTTGTTGCTGCCTCCTGTACAATGTTAGGAGCCTCCATCCATAGTTCTTCAGGCACTCTGTCCACCAAATCGAGTTCCTTAAATCTGTTCTTCACTTCCACTGTGTATTCATAATTGATTTGGTTTAGATTACACCTGACTAGCCCCGTGGTTTTTCCTACTTTCTTCAGTTTAAGCTTGAGTTTTGCTATAAGAAGTTGATGATCAGAGCCACAATCAGCTCCAGGTCTTGTTTTTGCTGACTGTATAGAGCTTCTCCATCTTTGGCTGCAGAGAATATAATCAATCTGATTTCGGTATTGCCCATCTGGTGATGTCCATGTGTAGAGTCGCCTCTTGTGTTGTTGGAAAAGAGTGTTTGTGATGACCAGCTTGTTCTCTTGACAAAACTCTATTAGCCTTTGCCCTGTTTCATTTTGAACTCCAAGGCCAAACTTACCTGTTGTTCCTTTTATCTCTTGACTCCCTACTTTAGCATTCCAGTCCCCTATAATGAGAACAACATCTTTCTTTGGTGTCAGTTCTAGAAGGTGTTGTGAGTCTTCATAGAATTGGTCAATTTCAGCCTCTTCAGCATTGGTGGTTGGTGCGTAAACTTGGATTACTGTGATGTTGAAAGGTCTGCCTTGGATTCATATTGAAATCATTCTATCATTTTTGAGATTGTATCCCAGTACAGCTTTTCCCACTCTTTTGTTAACTATGAGGGCTATTCCATTTCTTCTACGGGATTCTTGCCCACAATAGTAGACATGATAATCGTCTGAATTGAATTTGCCCATTCCCGTCCATTTTAGTTCTCTGACGCCCAGGATGTCAATGTTTATTCTTGCCATCTCCTGTTTGACCACATCCAGCTTACCAAGATTCATCGATCTTACATTCCAGGTTCCTATGCAGTATTTTTCTTTGCAGCATCAGACTTTCCTTTCACTTCCAGGCGCGTCCGCAGCTGAGCGTCCTTTTGGCTTTGGCCCAACCACTTCATTAGCTCTGGAGCTACTTGTCCTTGTCCTCTGCTCTTCCTCAGTAGCAGGACGCCTCCTTGTCCTTGGACGCCTTCCGACCTGAGGGGCTCATCTTCCAGCGTCATATCTTTTAGCCTTTTGTTTCTGTTCATGGAGTTTTCTTGGCAAAGATACTGGAGTGGCTTGCCAGTTCCTGCTCCAGGTGGATCGCGTTTAGTCAGAACTCTCCACTATGACCTGTCCGTCTTGGGTGTCCCTGCACGGCATAGCCCATAGCTTCGCTGAATTACTCAAGCCCCTTCACCATGACAAGGCAGCAATCCGTGAAGGGGTTTACGTGCTTTCAGCTGCTTAATAAAGACTTCAGCATCCATTTTTGTCCTATGGATAAAACAGGGAAATGGGTAGGCAGGACTTAAGCTCCATGGGAATTAGGAGTCTGGTAATTTTTTGAGAAGCATCCTGTGCTTATGGGCAGAGACCACCAGATCCCTCATGCCTTGCAGTTCCCACAGAGCTTAGCCCTGCCCATCCATTTCCCTGTCTTCTCTCCACGATGAAAATCTTAATTCACTAACTGTAAGAACCTGAAAACAGCTGTCTGGGCTTTCTTGACTGAAGCATCCAGAATTCTGGCTAGGGAAATTCCTGCTGAATTCTGGGAGCTAAAGTTCAAAAGTATGAAAATCCCATATGCCTATCCAAAGCTATGAGACTGTCCACGCTGACATATAGTTATGATATATGGTTCCCTGATAGCACTGTTTGGCATGTGGGGGGGGGGGGGGACTTTGTCCACTTGTGTTTCTACTTAAAACAATCCCTTTAAGATCTGGCCTGTATCTTTCAGGCACAGGGAGAGGACATGCAATTTTGGGGGGGCTAATTCATTGAGATGCAAAATAGCTCTTTGTTCTGCCTTCCCGGACAGGTACCAAGAATTAAAATAGATTGCATTGAATATAAGGACCTTTTAAGCATCGGCCAGATCATACCAAATTTCACAGTGTAGACAGATATGTCTTTTAAAAGTCTGGGGAAAAAATTCAGAGCACTTTAGAATTATTTTTCATAAAATGATGGAAACATAAGAAAACAATGAAAAGGCAGCAACAACAGGGAGTTGCAAAATCAGCAAAAATTTATAAAGCTAAAGAGATAAAGAGGGAGAAAACATTATCTAATATTTAAATGGATTTTAGAGAACCATAATCTTCACACACTGTTGATCAATAATTTTACAATATATGTCAATCATGCTTGATCCATAATTCCCAACAATCTATAATTCCCAATTTCCCAACAACTTTTTTTTCATGCACTCCCATTTTTCTGAAATCACAATGGGAAGATGGAAGAGTGAAGGAGCACTTGTAACCCCTATGGACTATTTGGTTCAGTCCAGTGGCTGGGGAAGTCTTAGGAAGGGTTATGATCCAAGATTTCACTTGAGAAATAGTAGGGGAGGCAGGAGCTGCTGTTGCCCTGGAGCGGGATAAGGCCCTTACCATCTTGGTTTAGGTAGTAGAATTACATTTGTGCGGGATGGACACTGGAAGGGTGACTTCATATAGTGTTCTTACGTATTTACATTTTTAGTTTTAAAGATCTACCTGGAGCTGTTTCATTTATGCTGTGGATGTCCTACCTCAGTTGATAAATATATTTGGGACTTCGTTCTTCTGTTGCTTCAAAGAGACATTTGCTGCTTTCCTTCAAGCAACTCCTGCTCTAGAGCTGGTGAAAAAAACTCAAGGCATAGCATCCAGTTCGGGCTGTGTTTATATCACTGTTGTTGCCGTTTGCTATATATATAACATTTTTGTAAAGTTTGTGTTTGCAATCCTCATTTAAAATATATTGGTTGTGGTCTTTTCTTCTAATAAAATGAGAAGCCATGTGCTTCGGTATTGTCTCTCCCTGGAACCTCCTTTTCTCTCTACATATTGGTTCAGAAACTTCTGTGCAATCCACCTTTGAATTTACTTTAATATGCTTAAAATTTGCTAATATGTGTGCTGCTTTTATGCACTGTGGTTGTATCTTTGACTACTGTGTCCCACTTGGGCTCTGAGACTTATTTTGTAAACACAGAAGAAAGCTACTAATCAATGCAGATTGAAATCTCTCTCTCTCTCTCTCTCTCTCTCTCTCTCTCTCTCTCTCTCTCTCTCACACACACACACACACACACACACACACACACACACACACACACAGAGTCATTGCCTAACGAAGGTATTTCTAGATAACAATGAGAACAACACTGAGACCCACTCAAGGAAGCATCAAATATAAAGAGTAAGAAATGATGGCACTAGATCTGGAAATAATATGAATAGGAAGATTAAAGGTCAAATATGAAGAGTGAAGAAAGGGGATATACAGGCTACAGTAAATGCAAAACTACAAGCACACCCCAACAATATTTTTTCAAACACTCTGAACAAAGAATGTTGATGGCATATTTGTCCACCCCAGATTGGAAACTCTTCCCCTGGAATTAAACCACCATGCAGTTGGAAAGACAACACCCAGCATAGCAATGGCCGGGTGCTCTATCCTCCCCGGGCAGAAAACTGAACCCTGGTAAGCATTCAGGGGGACACTGGCTTCTTGTCTTAGGTCGCAAGGCTCTGTACAACTCTCAATGAGCAAAGTCCAGTTCCTTCACCATCACAACATTCTGAAGTATTTTATATACATGTGGTGTTGTTTTGTAGCATGCTGGGAACATTATTTCTTTCTCTTTTTTTAGTGTCTGCATTGCCATATCAATACAATGCCATTTGGGTTGATCTGGATCTTCTCTGCACTCGATTCAGGCCAATCCAATCACTCTGGGCCTGATTTAAATCAGTCTAAATCAGCCTGATACAGTTCAGGAATTGGCCAAATTGGTTAAATAACTCTATTTAAGATAGTTAAATACAAAGTTCTGCTTATTTATGGAAGACAAAGATATTAAAGGCCTATCACACTGTCATGAAACAGGATTGTCCATGTTTTATCCTATTTTGTTTGTGTTGAGTTAACAAGGACAAGTAGTGTAACATGTTGCCTACTATAGGCCGGTTCCTTAAAGAATTCAGATCATTTTACAAAGTAACTGTTTCTTTGACTTTTAAAACACGGAACTATGACAATAGCTTTGACCAAACTCAAAGGGCCTGGCGTGCTCTGGTCCATGGGGCCACGAAGAGTCAGACACGACTTAACGACTAAACAACAACATGACAATAGCAAACTCTTTTTGAATCTTGGAATTATAACTAATATGATTTATTTTAAATAACAACAAGCCCTTCTTTATCCAGAACCCTACATTAAACTATAAACAATGAGAAAATGCATCAGCAATTAATGCCTGGAAGGATGTCGCTCTGTTTGTCTACTTTGAGTAGGACAACAAATACAAGTCGGATGTTGTTTGAGGTTAAGGTGCTTAACCGTTTTCTCTTAATTGTGTTTTCTCAAGGCATATTTGCATTGTTCTCAGAAGAAAAGACTACAGATGGCAGTTCTATTTTACTAACAAAACATTAACTTCCATAAAGGAAAGCTTCAAGGAACTGAAAGCAAGCGGGATTTGTCTATTTTAAAACAATGAATGTGCTGCCAGTAAATCGTTCTAAAATGCACAATAACATGCCTGTAGCTCACGGGTAAGAGGACCTCAAGGGATTCTTTATTTCAATGGAACTGCATTTTTTTAAATACATGTTGAAGCTCTGTCTCATTTATTGCAGGCAACTCCATTATGGTGCTTAAGTCTATTTCTTAATGGAACCACAGGCCCGACGAGGTGAAAGTTAATGACCTTAAGAATGAAACACAAAAATCTGCATGTGGCCAAGAGCCATAAACTGTACATCACATTACACATGCATTCTGCATCTGCTTACACACTAAAATTATAATAGCTGCTGGAGACCCTGTGGGTCATTTCCTGAATGAGTCCCTGGACACTCTGTTGCTAATTGTCCCGTTTTCCTGTAGCTGCTTTCTTGCCACCATTCCTGTGCATCGTGGTCACACACTTATGTTATCGCCATATCAGTCTTACACTTCCTCATGTCATGGTTTTCCCACTCCTTTTTCTTGCCACTCATTCACTCTGGAACGGCACCCCATTCACCTTTTCCTGTACAGAAACAAGTCTTCTACCAATCTGACTTAATGCATCAGCTCACCAACCATCTGTGGTTAAGGTTCTCCCTGCTTTCTCCATACCAGTGGAGTTGCCAGCCCAGGAGCTTCCCATTCCCTGAGACTTCAGGGCCAACATCTGAGATGAGGCAGTGGACCTTTGCAGTGTTGCAGGGATGGAGCTGGCAAGGGTTGGGAGAGGGGATTCCCTCCCCTCCCTCCAGCTCCGCACCCTTGCAAACAGGATGTCTACAGCCAAAAAGGCTTATGCATTGTAACACTCAGGCTCCATTTTCTGCCGTGCTCCAAGTGACCCACAGGCCCATTGCTGACATGCTCAAAAAGCCAGGAGCAAGGGAAGGGATGAGGAGAAAGCTGGTGGGTTCATATACTTGAGCCCATTGTGCCAATTGGAACAATACATACCCAAGCAGGTTCACTGTGAGAAAGTGAGTTCTAATGTCACATACATATGAGTGGAGATGAGTACTCGAGCATGTAAACGAACTCACACAGAAAAATTAAACCATCTTCTTCCCCAGTCCTGCTCACCCAGAGCATTGGAGACCTGGAGAAGCATAGACATTCCCAGTGACTTCAGCTACTGCTTTGAAACTTGACAACAGTATATATCCATGGCCGGGAAAGGAGAATGTTCCCATGTTGATTTGCAGCTGATGATGAAACCTAGTGTGGTGTAGTGGAGAGAGATGGATGAAGACAAAGGAGACCTGGATTCGAATTCCTGCTCAGCCATGGAAGCTCACTCATGGGTGGAACTGGTAAAACCACTTCTCAGATATCTTACTTATTCGGAAAAATCTATCAGGGTTGCTATAAAATAGAGGTGACTTGACGGGAATAACACACAATGGCTCTTGTCTTCCTGCTGGGGTACTGGAGATTTCTCTGGTGATTTAAATGCATCTTAAATGAATTACTGAACAGACCAGAAGATACATCTGGTTCATGAACACATTCAAACACCCTTACTTACATAATACCCTCAATCAGAGGTTTTCAACTTTTGCTCCTCCAGATATTTTGAACATCAAATGCCAGAAACCCTACTCAGTGTAGGAAATGGTCAAGGATTCTGGCAGTTAAAGTTCTCAAGGGCAAA
Organism: Intellagama lesueurii; assembly: GCA_037013535.1. NCBI lineage: Eukaryota > Metazoa > Chordata > Lepidosauria > Squamata > Agamidae > Intellagama > Intellagama lesueurii. The sequence goes on from JBAJHW010000003.1 coordinate 83,820,029, forward strand.
AACATTGCAAAACATTGCTCTAAGCAATGAATAGTGCATTTTCCTTGTGAGGACTTATATGCTCATGTCAGCTTTTCCTAGGATTGCCAGGTCTCAGGGCATCACCTGATGTCTCAGGGGATGTCTATGTTTCTCTGGATCTCCAGACATGGAGACAATCCTCAGAGCAAGCATCACTGTAGGAGAGGAAGTTCTGCAAGGATCAACAGATCTCAGGATGCCAGCAGGAGTCCCAGAGAACGGACATGTATCTCCAAGTCTCCACGTAGGGAATCAAATCTCAGGATGAACAGGGTTGGAGGAAGAAAAGTTCTGACCTTTTGTATGATATGGCTTCAAAGCCTAGTCACCCATCTCTAATCAATCCCACCAGGTGCCAGGGCTCACTGGTTCAGCATGAAGGTGTTTTTGTGTGTATTGCTTCAAATGGTTCCATTTGCATGTCTCCTGGACTCTGCCCAGTCTCTCCCAACCACCACTTCTGGCTTTTAGTGTATCATGTAATTTGGAACAAAGCAGAAAGCAGAGCAAGGCCTGGGGGGAAAAGACTCATCCCTCCAACCCCTGCTTGCCCTGGTCCGCCTCTCTGACATTATAAAGATCTGCCCCCCCCCAACCCGGTCTCAGGTGCTGACCCTGAAATCTGAGGGGATGGGTGATCTGCTGATCTGCCAATCTTAATCTTCTCCCATTCTCAACTGGCTGAGAACAAGAATGTTTGGAATATGAGTGCTGCCCTAGTTTCTCTCCCACTCCTTGCTTGCCTCACCTCTGTGACATCACAATGATCTGCCCCACCCACTCCCGAGATGGAATGGAGTAGCATGTTCTTAGTTACCTCTCTTTGCTCCAGCTGCTTCAAACGGGCCAAGTTCATCCATCTGCACGCAAGGATACACTTTCCCAAATAGCTACGTGACAAGAACCTAAAGCAAAGATGGGAACATCAGGCTCTAGGGCTGAATTCAGCTTACCAGGGCCCCAAGCCAGCCCTCTGGCCTTTCCCCGTTTTCCACAAAACCACTATTTGTTTTCCCTCATTCTAAAAAATTGAAATATGTTTCCTAAAGCTTAGGAGGCAAGAGGTTTCAGCTAAAATATGTTGACAGTTTCCCCTCCTTTTGCCTTTGGCCTGACCCTTCACTAAAATGTACCTCCTCCAAGAACTTCTGTGGAATTGAATTCACCCTTTGGGCTTTAAAAAAAAAAGGCTCCCCACTGTTGACCTAAATATTTGAAATTTTTGTGCCAAAAAGCCAGTCAATACTTGCAGCAGCATGATTTATCTTCAGAAAATGTGCCAGCGCTAAGTTTTTGGATAATGAAAAGAACAATTACTGCTATTTTTGCTCATTTAATTTTCTCTTTCTTACTTACCTTATTGTTTGTCAGATAAAAATGAAAGCACATAAAACAGAAATGCTAAAATGTTGAATGATCATGTAAATTAGCAGAAGATGGACGCTGCTACAATATCTAATTAATGCTTTGGGAACTCATGTCACTTCTATTTAACTTCAAGTACTTGAGAAAGAAAAAAATGTGTTCCAATTTCTCCTCCCTCTTGCTTCTCTGCCCTGCATATTCCTAACACATAAATTAAGCAGGCCTGTTTCTGTCGCTTTCACAGCCCTCCCCAGCAGTTAATTTTATCTAACCACACAATCCTATGCATGGGTTACCATGTCTCAGGTTCTGGCCCTGAGACTCAGGATTTGAGGCTCCTGTTCTTGGTATCAAGCTTTAAACCTGAAATCTCCTAAAATAGACCCTGGATTTGGAGGTTCTTTTTTTATAACTTGAAGACATGCCATTTAGACATGCCTAAAGCACCTTTACTTTTTTCAGTATCTTGCATGCTCTTGATACAATGTGGTTGCAATTCCACATTGGTTTTCAAACCCACCATAGACTCACTACATTGTCTGTCACATACACACTAGATTGCAATTGCTGCCAATGCTCCACTTACCATGACATCACAGAGGGCTGCCTCATAGTCTCAGGATTTGGCTCTGGAGTCTCAGGGAACGGGACACTGCTAAGCTGGGAACTCTGATGTCTCCCCAGAGTTCAATGAAACTTTTCATAGAGAGATTACTATAGGACTTTCACTTAAATTCCTATCATCTCTGGAGGTATGGAAAGCACCCTGGTAGACTTTCACCAATCTGGTGACATAAATTTCTTGTATCTGGTACAAGAGGCATAGTATATTATTGCACAAAGAACATAGTGAACTTTTGTATTAGAAAAACATAAAAGGCCCTGCCCAGCAGCTTGGAATATAAAAAGTCACCTTATGGAATACTTCCTAACATCACTGAGCTCCTTCACTGTCTAAAATATGATTGGTGCCCATGAGTGGCCCATCCTTTTTTGCACTGGAACCTTCCTTGTACAATTCCTTCTCTAAAGAGGCTTATCAGACCCTCCCAAGTGGGGGTGGCTCATCTTAAAATTTTGGGGAGGTACTCTCCGGTCCTGGTCATGAGCCACTTATGCCATTCAGTTTTTAGAAAGTTAGCAAAATGTGCCACAGACAGGTAGGCGAACTGTGGAGTATCCAGAAGGAAAGGAGATAAGGTGAGGTTCTTCTTTGGCTAGCTGTGTTCATTTATTAATTTTCATTTATGAAGCCAGTAAATATGTTGCACACAAAAACACTCATGCACATATGCAGAGAGAGAGAGAGAGAGACCGTGTGTGTTGTATGTTTCAGAAAATCTTACATGGGATTCAGAACCTCACAGCATCCTGTATTGATATTGATATTTGGAATCATCAACAGAATACTCTTTTCAGTGAAGAGAAAAGAGAGATGGGTATCTGACTAAGACTAGAACTAGACACTCTACTACTCCTTAACTAGAAAGCAGGGCTCCCTTGAGTTCCAGAATATCTGATTGTGAAAGCATGTTGGTTTTCCCATCTTGCACCTGGCATTTCCCTGGTTTGTTGCAGCCTTAAAAGCCTGCAATCCTGTATCTCATTTCCTCACCACAGAGAGAAACAGCAGAGTGTGGGAAAGCACCAGCCGTCTCTCACATACCCAAACCCTGCTGCATGCCTTTGTTTCCTTTTTTTTTTTTTTAAGTAAACATTTTCCACTGGTTCCCAGACAAAACCAAAGTGTGATTGGCAGCGAATGTTAGAAAGAAAAGACCGCTAAATCCAGATCCCGTCTCCCTCTCCCCAACATTCTTGGGCAGATTACTTCTCTGCGGGGCAAACCAGAAGGATACAGATGGATGAACAGGAGGAATTGGACCACGAGATATTGAGGGACTTCACCAGTACACATGTGATCGATCACGGAAATGTAAACATAGGTTTCTTTTGTAGGCCCGACTGTACATTCACACATCACAAGAAGGATAATGCTGCTGGAGTTAAAATGATAAAAGAGCAGGAAAAATCGTTTTTCTTTGAATGTCTGTTTCCAGCCTAAGAGATGAGAGAGAAGAGGTGTGTGGAAGACAGTGAGGAAAAAAACAAGAATATCAATCTATACGCGAGGAAGCAATCATGTAGACAAGCCAAAGAGGAGAGTCCAAAGTACTTGTCCCTACCTCTGCTGTCCCAGAAGCCTGTGTAGCCTTGGGCAAGCTGCACAATCTCAGGGTGCCACCAGAAGAAGGGAATGATAAACTACTTCTGAGTAGCCTTTACCTAGAAAAACCTGGAAAGGGTTGCTGTAAGTCAGAATTGACACAACAGCTCACAATTATTAATTAGTTAATTACACATTTCTCCACTTCCAATGTTCATACATATGTTTTCATGTTCATGTTTGGAAACTTGACAGAAAAGAATGAACTCAACTTTTTTTCTTGTCCAATAGAGAAACTGCCTTTGGTGCCACTTGGGTTTTTTTTTTTTTTTTTGGTCAGTGTTTGTTATTGTTTATTCGTAGTTTCATTAGTATATGTTTTATGTATTGTTGCAAACTGCCCAGAAGAGCGCATCATACTAATGGGGCAGTATATATACATATGTCACTGGAGACTGGCCACAGAACCTCCATGAATGCACACACTCAGATTGCCAACCACAGCTGTCAAGTTGACCCAAGGGAAGGGTCCACATCTCCACATCTCAAAGGGTAGGAAATCCTGGAAAGCATTTTTATTTTCAAAATCCAGCCTTGGAGCTTTTCTCTCTATTCCCTGTATCTTATTCAGCGACAGTTCCTGGCTGTGTTCATTTCCTCTGTGAGCTTAAAAATACCAGGAACTCTTTGGGACAACAGGGAAAAATCTGGCAACCCAAATTATGGCTGGCTGCCATACGAGTTCCCTTACTATCATGGCCAGTGTGGAAGTAATAAATAGTGTTTCTGTCAAAATGTACCCATAATCCAGAGGAACACTCTGGCTGAAACTGTACGACCGACATTCCTGCACAAGGGAAATTGGCTCTATCAATCATTAACCAATAAGCAAAATAAAACAAAAGCCGACACTCAAAATAGGCAAATTGATTAAAATTTATGAACATACATAATGCATTGTTACAAGGTTATTCATTCTCACTGCAATAAATATGTTGTGTGTGTCTATAAATGTCATTTGCTTTCTCTATGTATTTTCTAGTCTGTCTAACAGCTGCTGGTGTTTAGCTGATGTATGACTGGAGTTTACAATGTCAAACAATTGAATCCCCATATGGACGCTGAAAAGCACTGGAGTACAGAGATTCAGTCTTGGCTTTAGTTCAAATCCCTGACTCACATCTCAGCTCAACCATAAGTATACAGGTTTGACCCTCAGGTCTTGATCGAAAACATATGTTATATACCAGCCTGCCCATCCCCTGCAATTAAACGTTTGTTTTCAGGATTACTGGCAACCTCTAAATGACTTAGGTTGAGAACTTTGTCTATATGTAATGCTTTTCCCTCAGAGATGGGGAAATCAGTAGAAACAAAGTGAGAGTTTGGATAACTGTTAGTGCAAAGTTCTAATTCAGGGTGTGACGACATTGACCAAGTTCTCTCTGGTGACTCCTGTGTGATGGGCTGAAACAAATGAACTCGTGGAAGCCCGACTTCCCAGGAGATCCATTCACATTTTTTTTCTGCTGTGTAGTCACACTCTCAGTTAACTTTAAGGGCAATTTTTAATGGTTAAGTTGATGCTACGCTGCTGTTTGCCTTTAAGTGATGTGACTACAATAAAGCCTTACCAGAAAAAAATATAGAAAAATTCCACCCGTGATTTTATATGTCTCCCCATCTCACCCCTGTTACGAAGAGAAGGAAACTACATGGATTTTCCTCCCGCCCCAATGAAACGCCTCGCTTGCCTTCCCTCTCCCCTTCACTCATAATTTCATTTCCTTGTTATGTTATGTGCTGTCAAGTTGGAGCAGACTTATAGTGACCCTAACAGGGTTTTCAAGGTAAGTGAGATATTTACGGAGTGGTTTTACGAGTTCCACATCTCCAGTGAGTTTCCAAGGCTGAGCAGGGATTCGAATTCAGGCCTCCTGATTCTAGTCTATCCACTACACCACACTGGGTGTCTTCTCCCCATCCCTTACAGTCTAATTTCCCTTATCTTTACCATTTTTAATGCACTGATTCTGAGGCAGATTCCAGCAAAAGTCCCAGTGAGTCAAAATTCATTTTTCCTGGGTGCCCCTGTGTAATGTCCAGTGTAGAACACAAGAGAACAGCCACTTTGATGCAAAGAAGACCACCATTCTCTGTCCAAGCTGTACTTATCTGTTGGTATAAAATCATTGAGCCTTGCCCTATAGTAATTGTAATGTGCCATCAAATCAGTTCTGACTTTTGGAGACCCTTTTCAGGGTTTTCCAGGTAGATAATGTTCAGAAGCAGTTTACCCTTCCCTTCTTCTGGGGTCACCCTGGTACTGTGCAGCTTGCCCAAGGTCACACAGGCTGGCTCTGCTAGCAGGAGGCACAGTGGGGAATCAAACTCCCGACCTCTGGTTCCACAGCCAAACGTCTAAACTACTGAGCTAGCCAGTCAGCTTTGCAATTAAAGGGTAATTAAATAACGAAGGGCACCAGGTTAGGACATTTCATTTCAAGTTCTGCACTGTGCACATGCATCAGCTTCTGTGTCCAATGGGGCTCATTCCCAGAAAAAGTATTCATAGGATTAAAGTTGCTTAGCAGTTCAAACTGATGCAGCTTGATTTAGAAGTAAATCCTTCCTATAGGTCTATTTATTTATTAGTGACAAACATGATCTGTCTTTTCACCAAAAATACATATTTATGGAGATTATTTTGTGTGCAGGGAAAGAAGCTGTGATTAGAAAATACAAGTGTAATACCCACGTGTCAAAACCCACTGGATCTAGTGTGACTTACCTCTGAGTAGAACATGCCTAGGATTGCATTGTTAGACTTTTTTTATAGAACCATAGAAACTGAGTCTGTTATATAAACTGCTGGGTTAGGCTGGACTCTGACTCATGTTAACTGCTTGTATTTAATTAAGGATACAATGCTACATCCATTTGCTTGACAGTATGCCTCAATGAACTCAGGGGAATTTACTGCTGAGTGGATGTATAAAGGACTGCACTTTAAGTGACTTTAACTCCCACTTCTCCCATAAGGATACAATTCAAAAAATGAGGGAAAGTCCACCACTTTGAATTATCTAGATATTAGCACAACAATCGCTTAAAGATATAAAACAAAGCAAAGTATGCTGCTTTTATACCAGCTTATAGCACTTAAAGCACTCTCTGGGTGGTTTACAAATATGTTTATTTAATTTATTTATTTGTCTTATTTATAGGCTGCCTTTCTCCTGATAAGGAGACTCAAGGCCTCTTATTAATTATGGAGGCTACACATTGCCTCCCCCCACGAGCTGGGCACTCAGTTCACCAACCTCAGAACAGTGGAAGGTTGAGTCAACTTTGAGCCTATCAGGATTGAACTCAGGTTGTGAGTAGAGTCTTGATTGCAGTACTGAAGTTTAACCACTGCACCACAAGGCTCCTCCTTTGAGTATTTTGTGCTTTGGATAGTAAAAGTCATTGCACCCAAAGGGATGGCTGGTGCTCAGATGGAATTCATAGAGGGAATGCAGAAACAGCTCAAACACATCTGGGGATTTCCCCAGCATGGGCTACATCCATAAATAAATTGTTCAACCCACCCAAACCTGATGCAGTGAGAAATTCTGAGTCATTAACTAAAATCCTCTCGCTTAGCTATGTAAGTTAAGTAACTATTGGAGGTTAATTGCCCAAAGGTAAGAAAACACTTACTAAAAATAGCGACATGGTGGCGCTGCGGGTTAAACCGCAGAAGCCTCTGTGCTGCAGGGTCAGAAGACCAGCAGTCGTAAGATCGAATCCACGCAACGGAGTGAGCTCCCGTCGCTTGTCCCAGCTCCTGCCAACCTAGCAGTTCGAAAGCATGTAAATGCGAGTAGATAAATAGGTACCACCTCGGTGGGAAGGTAACGGCATTCCATGTTTAGTCACGCTGGCCACGTGACCATGGAAACTGTATTCGGACAAACGCTGGCTCTACGGCTTGGAGATGGGGATGAGCACTGTGCCCTAGAGTCGGACACGACTGGACTAAATGTCAAGGGGAACCTTTACCTTAAGAAAACACTATAGACATTATAAGCTGTGCACTGTGTCATACAATTCAGTATGCAACTGATAACTATCTATAATAATTTCATCACTTAAGGAAACTTATTTTAAATGTTAACCCCCAATTATGTTATGCCAGCATAATCAGGCAAGAGGATTTGGACCATTATCTCAGTAACACAAAGATTTCTCATGTGTACCAAAGCCTGGCTCAGAGCTGGAGCACATCTTGCCTTCTCCTCCTTTCCTCTAAGAGTCAAACTTAGGATGAAGATAGGAAGCTTCCTTTGTGTCTCACCCTGGTGCTTTCAGCAAATGGATGAGGTTGGCAAGCTACTGGAGAGTGAAGCAAGGAGAACTTTGCAGTCATCCATGCCGCTTCTCAGGTCTTTCTGCTGTGTGCTAAGGGAACAGCAAAACACACTCAGTTCCAGCTTAGCTTGGAACCAGAGTAAGTTCCAACTTATTTCTCACAGTCAGTGAATTGTTAAAGTTTCAATAAAATGTAAACTGAGTTGTTTTACCATGTGCTGTCACATAACTGAGTTATAGCAACCCTAATAGGGCTTTCAGTGTAAGTGGGATATTTAAGGAGTGGTTTTAGCAGTTCTACAGCCCCAGTGAGTTTCCATGGCCGAGCAGGGATTTGAACCCAGGCTTCCTAAATCGTAGTCTGTCACTCTGTCTACTGTGCCACACTGGGTGTATTGCAAATTACATTACTCTCTCAAAAAACTAACCAAGTAAAATAATTCACTTTCCAACCAAAAAAACATGCTTCCTGGGCAAAAATAAAAAAAATATCAAGAGTCCCTGTGCGTTGTGTAGTCAGAATTTTTAAAATTGACTTTAAACATGCTATACCTGATTCAAAAACAGGTTTTTTTCCCCCACATGTAACTAAGCCCTTAATTTATTATTAACTGTAACTGATGATCTCTGCTTTTCCCAAACAGAATATTATTTGGGACCAGGGAGCAACATTTGGTGTTGCTTTTGGGAGTAAACAGTCCTCTCTCTCTCTCTCTCTCTCTCTCTCTCTCTCTCTCTCTCTCTCTCTCTCTCTCTCTCTCTCTCTCTCTCTCTCTCTCCCTCCCCCCCCCCCCCAGGAATTATGGGGGATGATGGAGACAAAATACTTTCTTATCTTCCAGTTATCTCTTGTGAGGTTGTTATTCTGCTACTAGTAGTGGAAACGCAGCTATCTCAGAAGCCAGAGTGCAGTGGGTTTTTCCATCTGATCTGTTCTGTTGCAGTGAAATGTAGGTAGACTAGACCCTCACCAGCTTTGAGGGCTGCAGCAGGAGCAGCTGAGAGCTGCTTCTCCATAATCTCAGAGGAAAGATCATGCCTACATAGCCATTGCATCAGAAGTCCAGAAGGAATGTTGTTTTTCCCCCCTAAATGCAGAAATGATACAGAAATGGAGTGCCATCCTGTGTGATGTGGCTTTCCTTTATCTGTTACTGTAGAAATAACTCTTCTATTTAAATATTCGGATAGGTATCTGTCATATCAGAAATACTGTGCTATTTAAACATTTGAACCTCGTGCTTTTTCTTTTACCATTCTGAGGATCGTAGGGAAAACCCCTGTCAGTTTTAGAACACATTGGGAAGCCTCTGAGCTTGGAGAAGTGATTTTTGACACTATAACTTGCAGTCCAAAAACATCATTTTTTCTGAGCTTTGGCGAATCTCTGGCTAGGTTTGCACTTGACCAACTGTATGGACACTAACCCTCCTTTGATAGTAACCCTCAGTTACTAGCACATGGCTGGTGATCTCAGTCTATCTCTCTGGTATATAAACGAAGGGCATTTTGCTCAGTCAGGTCCGTACAGGAGCACCAATGAGCCTCCTATCACTTCAAGAGTCTGTGAATGAATGGTAAGGTGAATTACGCGAAGCTTCTTGTCTGTCCTAACACAGAGGTCAGCTGGTGTCCACTTTTCCCCTTGTCTTTTTAAAATGTTCCATTCTTCTAGAAGAACAAACTTCTCCCAATCACACTTCACACAGTCTTGTGTGATTTAAAAAAAAAAACACTTCTAAGTGGGCTTTAGACACGTCCTCTTTCTTTTATTTATCAAAACATTTTATTTTCTTTCCTCACCTTCTGGCAACGAAACCCAACAGGTAAGACGGGAACAGCCTTTCTGCCAAGGGGATGTCAATGCTGCCATCTATTGGCCGCAATTGGGTATTACTCTGTCGCAGCTGAGGCTTGCCAAATTGGAATAATATGCACTTTATAGAACTTCTAATATCTCCCTGAATCATTCGACCTTGTCAAAAAGCTGGGCGGAGGAGGGGAGGGAGAGAGAGAGAAAGAAGGAGAGGAAAGAAAAGCTTCATTCTATGCTTGCTTTAAAATCTTTACATTTTAAAATGACATTCAGATCCATAAAGCCCCCCCAAAAAGCAGAATGGGTTATTCTGAGGTAGATATTAGGGGTAGAGCCTTTGCTTTTTTTTACTAGTTCTGTCACACATATACTCATAGGCCATTAGTAAACTGGAAGGCCTGTGTCCTGATTGGCAGGACACCAAAATGGACTAAGGGAAGGAGTAGGACACACAGCTTTCCTGCCAAATTATGGTTTGTTTGTAGAGCAGATTGTGGTTTTGACTTTTTCAGGGCTGAGAGTTGATAAACATGTCAGCAGAGCAGAGCGAGAATCAGGAAATAATGTTTGTCTGACCAAGAAAATCAAGTGTTGAGGAAGCAAAGGGCTGAGGGGCATGCATGGTTTGGCCTGCATTCCACTTATGATCAGCCCAGATTGACTGACGAGAAGGCCTTTAGCTCATATTCTGCACAACTCATGACAAGTAAGCAAGGAGGAAGAGGAAAACCAATACAAATAGAATAGAAGATGACTGTCAGCTAAAACAGTTTTTCTCAGAGGTGGTAAAATGTTATGGTTTGGAGTGAAAGCTCTTAGAAATCTCAGTTGCTATAGTAGCTGTGGGAGTTGCAGTCCAAAATGTTAGATTTCCCATCTCTGGCTTTGGTAACAGCAAAAAGTGAGGATTGGTCTGAAAAATGACACCCAACTATTCACAACCATGGTTGTCTTTGAGAATGAAAAGAAGATTACAGGTTGAACCACAAACTGGCCTGGCCTTAGCTGAGTAAGTTGCCTTGGGTGCTTCACAGAGGGAGACAGCAAGGTAGTTGGACAGGGTGCCAGGCTGAGGTGGGGATTCAAACAGCACTGAGGGTTTGCCAGGCAGAAATGTGCCAAGGGCACCAGCCTGAATTGAGGGGATGCCAAGGTGAGCTGCATCGCTGTGTTGCACAGTGCACTGCCACTGCTCAAAATGCAGGTTTTTGAGCTTTTGCTTGTGGCAAACGGTTGCCCAGAGGCTGAGAAAGCAAGTCTGATCAATGTCATTCTCAGTGGATGGTCATATTTTGAAAGTCACCCACAGTGATCCTAGATCTAGATAGTGTGGCGATTGATCTGGATTTTAGCTGCACAGTTCTCCTTGTTTAAAATGTGTTCTCCTATTGATCTGGAGGCTTTCAGGGTTCTGATTGGACTAGAGAGGACAAAGAAAAGTCAGCTGCAGCCCAAGCTTGCCTGCAGCCCACTGCCTAGAGCAGGAAATGAGGCACCAACCCATTAAACCATTTCCCCAGTGCACACTCACATATACACTGAACAGCTTTTAAAAAAAGCCCAAATCTCCCATTCCTGCAGCAAGTCACCACAAGATAAAAAAGTGCAGGGGCCAAACTTCCTGAATGAAGGAACTGAATTTCCAGTGCCAGCTCCTTTTCTGGAAAGCAGGCTACCAGAGGAGGTCCTCAGAGCCAAAGCATTATAGGATCGTCTCTGAGGTTGTCTCTTTCAGAAAGCCAGTTCCCTAACTACAAAAACTCATGCTTTGATAGTAGACATTCTCTGCATTTAAGGAATTACCTTTAATTTAATGTATTTATTTATTATAAATACATTTTCCAATCACAGGTTATCTGAGGTACATAGTTTGCTCTTGACAATTTTCTCCAGTCTTCTGCTAAAGCAGAGGAGTTACTAAGAGGGAAACCACATCAGACAGCTTAAGCAACCAAAAAGCTCAAAATGAACCTTTTGATACTGATGTTTTAGAGCAAGACATCAAAGGGAAAGTGATCATGGTGTAATCACATCTCAAGAAGCCAAAGATTTTGCTTAATTCTTTCGTTGTTCAAACCCAAGTCGGTGACATAGGTCTAGGAGTGCATTTTGAAGGTGTTATCTGGTCGGCTTTTGCAGCAAAGATCTACAAATCAGAACTCAATCATTTAAGGCAGGGGTCGTCAACCCCTGGTCCGCGGCCCTGCGCTGGTCTGTGGGCTTCCTTTAACTGGGCCGCGGACGCGGATCTCAGCCCCCCCGCACGGCCGCACAGGGGGCGTGTCGCGCTTGCTCAAGGGCGTGTCGCGCTTGCGCAAGGGCGTGTCACGCTCGCGGGTGGGCATGTCGCGCTTGTGCACATGCGTAAGAGCGCAACATGGCCACCCGCAAGCGCGACACGCCCACCCACTCTCAAAATCTGCCTGGCTTCTAATTTCAGCCCAACTGGGAGCGGGAGCAGCAGCAGCGGCACCTACTTGGCGAGCGCGGGGCTTCCTTCCTGCCTCGTAGGGGCTGGGTCCCACCTGCTCCCCCCGAAGCGCCCACGCGTCCAGAAGGGGAGCCCTCTCCCTGCCCGGCACTCTTCTCCCTCAGGGGTTTGGCGCCACCGGGGCTTCTACTTTTAGCTCTCTCTCTTTCCCCCCCCCCCGCTCTTCGTGGGTCACCTGGCGAGGCTGCTGCTGCTGTCGCCTCGTCCTATCTGCGGCTGAGGTGAAGGAGGGGCCCCGCTCGCAACCTGGCCGTGCGCTTCTCCTTCCTCCCGCCTGGCGCTCCTCCGTTCCCTGCCCAGACGTGCTGCGGGAGGGGGTGATGCCGAGAGAACAGCCTTCTCGTGTGCGCTCCCCTCCCCGTCTCCTTTCACAGCCTGCCGCGGAGAGCTCGCGCCCGTCCGTCCGTCCTTCTTGACGGTCTGTCGCTCGTTCTCTCTCTTCCTTTCCTTTTCCTTTCCTGCTGCTGCTTGTTTGCCGCCACCGCCGGGGCCGAAGAGCCGCAGCCAACAAGGAACAAGGAACAAACAAAAAGGTATCCAGACCAATAATTGATTATTCTTCCTGCACTGCTTCTTCCATTCATTTTACCTTTTACCTGTATGATCAGCGGTAACAATCTGTCACAGATTGCTACAAATACCATCTCCATCTGCAGCTCTTGGAAACTTCTGTTTAAAATTTATAAGGGTCCAACCCTTGGATCTCTATCCTTCAGGATCAAGAGAAAGAGGAGAGCTTTTTTTCTTATGTCCAAATGGGAATGCCACTAGTTTGATGTTTTCTTGATAAATCAGCAATGCTGATCATGTGAGCCCTGTCTCGGTAATTCACCTCTTGTGTGATAAGAGGCAGAATCAGTAGGAAATCAGTATAGTGTCAGGCCTGTGATTATTCTTGTGGATATCCTACATTTGGAGGGGTTGGAGATGGAACTTTGCTAGTGGCAGTCAAGACTGCTTTTGGGATGAACTGTGGAGCTGTTGAAAAAGAATGCAAAAGAGAAAATGTAGAGGAGACATGTAAACTGTCTGGAAAGCATTTGAGAATTTTTGTAGTTAAAATATTCCGCTGTGGTCCCTTGTTGACTATTGACACTTTGGAATATACAGTAATACTATGAATTTCCAAAACACTGTAGATTTATTCACATGATATTTTAAAGTTCATGAAATTAATATTCAATGTTTTCCTCCACCACTGTTATTTAACAGTGCCCACCCACTCCCGAAATAAAGAGACGGACACAGGTGTTGGAGTTAACTAGGGCCACACTTTATTGCTTTTAACCTCCAATCACTCTCATCCTGCAGAGGGGCCTGGACGTCATGTGGATCCCTGGGGCAGGCTCTAGGGGTATCTCTTACCCCCTCTCCAATCCTAAGTGGGTGAGTCCCAAGCCCCTGGACAGAGCTGTCCCCTGAACAGCTCGTACTCAGCTGGCCACAGACTGGGAAGAAAAACCTCCCTATCTGCCATCCATCCAATTGTCTAGAACTAAGACATGCAATGGATGGGACTATACCTTATTCACCCCTCATCCCAGCAAGTGAAACGCTAGATCCTGGTTGTTGTGATGCTGGGTGCAGTAGGACCCCCATGTGCTTTTTGGGAGCTCACTGAAACTCACCTTCTCTTCCGCACTACCTGACAGTTTGACCTATTTAAACGTGACTCAAACCTAGAATAGCCCACAGAAACCCATGGGTAAACAGTGTGAGATAGGCAAAAATACGTCCGCCCACCTTTTATATGCCAATCAGGTGAGATGGACCCAAAATTCCTATCCGGCCCCGAAGCGACCACCTCAGCCACACTGGACCCAGGGCGGGCAGGTTAACTCAAAGGAAAAAGGGCTGGCTGGGGGCAGAAGGATCTTATAATTGCACCAACATCCAGCCCCAGCACAGCCTTGTGGGAACCGCCAACTGGTGCCTCTACCTGCCTATGTCAGATCAGGAGACGTGGGAAAAATAGCTCCAAGCCAGCGTATGAATCCACGCCAGCAGAGGTATACATTGCCCACCAGCTCCAGAAATACAGAGATGGACTCAAGTGTTGGAGTTAACTAGGAACACACTTAACTGATTTTAACCCCTCTATTGAGGGGTGGGTTGTGGGGGGCATGTTATAAATGGTGTGAGGGATTGGTTAGGGCTGTCGGGCATGTGGGGCATGGAAGGGACGAGGGGAGTGCATAGTGGGATGCTTTTTGTCCATGTGGGGCAGAGGGGTCATCATGTGGCATGGTGTGGGATTGGGAGGGGAGGATCTCCTGTAGGGGAGCCATACGGCTGGGAAGAAGGTGGAGTGTGTATGTATGAGAGGGGAGTTGGGTGGGTCTAGAGGTGATGGGTTTTTTTGAAAAAGTAATAGTATGTCTGGGTATGTGCATATGAAGAGCAATGATGGGGGATTGTGGGTAGGAGGAGAAGAGACATGTTCTGTTGGTTGCTGGAGGGAGGGAGGTGTGGGGAGGGCAGGTCAATGTGATAGTGGATGAATTCAGATGTAGGGACTGAGTGGGGGGGGTGAAGATTTGGCTAAGGAGTGAGATGGAGACGAAATGTGTGAAGTATATATGGGAGAAAGCAGGTCTGGATAGGACCTTGTGTTCCTCCCAAACATTTACTTACCTCTCCGGCCAACAACCTATTTTGTTGTTTAGTCGTTAAGTTGTGTCCGACTCTTCATGACCCCATGGACCAGAGCACGCCAGGCCCTCCTGTCTTCCACTGCCTTCTTGAGTTTGGTCAAATTCATGTTGGTAGCTTCGATGACACTGTCCAACCATCTCATCCTCTGTCGTCCCCTTCTTATCTTGCCTTCACACTTTCCCAACATCAGGGTATTTTCCAGGGAGTCTTCTCTTCTCATGAGATGGCCAAAGTACTGGAGCCTCTAGTTCCTCTGCCCCTTCGAAATCCAGCTTGTACTTCTGGGAGTTCTCAGTCCACATACTGCTGAAGCCTACCTTGTAGGATTTTGAGCATAACCTTGCTAGCGTGTGAAATGAGTGCAATTGTACGGTAGTTGGAGCATTCTTTGGCACTGCCCTTCTTTGGGATTGGGATGTAGACTGATCTTTTCCAATCCTCTGGCCACTGCTGAGTTTTCCAAACTTGCTGGCATATTGAGTGTAGCACCTTAACAGCATCATCTTTTAAGATTTTAAATAGTTCAACTGGAATGCCATCACCTCCACTGGCCTTGTTGTTAGCCATGCTTTCTAAGGCCCACTTGACTTCACTCTCCAGGATATCTGGCTCAAGGTCAGCAACCACACTACAGTGGTGCCTCGACTTATGACCATAATCCATTCAAGAAGATGTGCATAACTCGAAATGGTCGTAAGTCGAAGCACCAGTTCCCATAGGAATACATAGAAACCCCATTAATCCGTTCCGGCCGGAAACCCCCCCCCCCCAAAAAATAAATAAAATAAAAATAAAACACTGGAAGCCCATAGGAATGCGCTGGGGCCAAAAAACAAACACACCAAAACAAACAAACAAACAAAAAACACAGCCAGCCCCAGCGGAATGCTATGAGGCTGGGGAAAAACACTCAAAAAACCCACACACACACACAGCCAGCCCCACCGGAATGCCATAGGGCTGGGGTGGAAAAACACAACGCCCCAAACACAGCCAGCCCCAGCGGAACGCGATGGGGCTGGGGAAAAAAACACAACCCCACACACACACACAGCGCCTCAGCGGAACACTATGGGGCTGGGAAAAAACACTCAAAAACAACCCCCCACACACAGCTAGCCCCAGCGGAACGTGATGGGGCTGGGGAAAAAAACCACAACTCCCTCCCCCCCCACACACACACACACAGCCAGCCCCAGCGGAACCAAAATTAAGTCTGATCTCTTACCTGGTTGGTGTCTTTACCTGTATAAGGAGGCAAGGTTGTGAAAATGGAAAAAACAAATCAAACTTAGGTTTGATGTCTTACCTGGTTGGTGTCTTTACCTGTATAAGGAGGCAAGGTTGTCAAAATGGAAAAAATAAACCAAAATTAGGTTTGATCTCTTACCTGGTTGGTGTCTTTACCTGTATCAGGAGGGAAGGCAGTTAAAAAGGAAGAAATAAACCAAAATTAGTTTTGATCTCTTACCTTCTCAGTGTCTTTACCTGTATAAGGAGGGAAGGTGGTAAAAATGCAAAAAATAAACCAAAATTAGTTTTCATCTCTTACCTTCTCAGTGTCTTTACCTGAATAAGGAGGGAAGGCAGTTAAAATGGAAAAAATAAACACAAATTGGTTTTGATTCCTTACCTGGTCAATGTCTTCACCTGCATAAGGAGGGAAGGTGGTAAAAATGGAAAAAATAAATCAAAATTAGGTTTGAACTCTTACCTGGTTGGTGTCTTGGCCTGTATAAGGGGGCAAGGTTGTGAAAATGGAAAAAATAAATCAAAATTAGGTTTGATCTCTTACCTGGTTGGTGTCTTTACCTGCATAAGGAGGGAAGGTGGTAAAAATGGAAAAAATAAACCAAAATTAGGTTTGATCTCCTACCTGGTCGGTGTCTTGGGCCGTATAAGGAGGCAAGGTTGTGAAAATGGAAAAAATAAATCAAAATTAGGTTTGATCTCTTACCTGGTTGGTGTCTTGGCCTGTATAAGGAGGGAAGGCAGTTAAAAAGGAAGAAATAAACCAAAATTAGTTTTGAACTCTTACCTGGTTGTTGTCTTTACCTGTGTAAGGAGGGAAGGTGGTAAAATGCAAAAAATAAATCAAAATTAGTTTTCATCTCTTACCTTCTCAGTGTCTTTACCTGAATAAGGAGGGAAGGGAGTTAAAACGGAAAAAATGAACAGAAATTGGTTTTGATTCCTTACCTGGTCAATGTCTTCACCTGCATAAGGAGGGAAGGTGGTAAAAATGGAAAAAATAAACTAAAATTAGGTTTGATCTCTTACCTGGTTGGTGTCTTGGCCTGTATGAGAAGGGAAGGTAGTAAAAAATAAATAAATCTAAATTGAGTTTTGATCCCTTACCTGGTCAGTACCTAACCATAAGATATGTTGTTTTACCTAGAAGATAGTTATATGATACGTATTAACATTTATAAACCACTATGTCTTTAAATTTTGAGCAAGTAATTAACACTATGAATATGGAAATAAATACAAGAGAAATCAACCCAGAAAGAGAACTATTAAGCTGAACAAGTCAATAGATCCTGGCATATTAACACATTAAATGGGTAAATATTTCAGACACAATAATCTTTGGAACCCTTCAGACTCGGAAACAATATGTAAAGAGGTCTGTTGTTCATTTCTGAACAACATAAACAAAAACTTTTTTTCTAATTATGGTTACTAAGGAAGGAGAGTAACCGAATACAATCTAATGAATGCTAGGGATGAAATACACAGATTAATCATGCAGAGTGGGCAAATGTTTCACAAATGAAACATTTCTGTTTCATTTCCAACAACTACACCCACGGCTCCATCAGAAAGGGGGCACCCAGAAAAGGATCCCCACAAATGCTACACTTTCCCATCTGTGTGGGAAGTCTGTTATTGAAATCCAGCTTACATCTGGCTGCCCCCTAACAAACCCATTTATCTCCATTAAAAAACAACAGCAACCTCTCAAAAGTACCACATCAACTGCCCTGCCAGACCTCACCACCTTAAACCTACACTACCCAGGCAACGCCTTAATGTAGTTTCCAGAGCTATAGACAAAACAGGAAGCAATCCTGTCCGTTGATACAGAGTACATCTCTACAAACTATGAACCTGAATGGCTGAGAAAGTCCACGGTTAAGCCCGGATGAAAGGTAAATGTAAGCAATTTTGAAAAGCCAAGGTCTCTCTAACTCACTCTGCTCCCAATGGCTGTTGAGGCAGGAAAGCAGCAAGTGGGCAAAGACCAACTGTCAAGAACTTAGAGCACTGTTGCTCCAGCAATCATGTGACCTCAGAGGTCATGTGACACCTTCTCTCATTATGACCTCAGCGGTTTGTCAATAGTTATTTAAATGTCTCTCACACTCTTAAGCCCAACCAGGCTGCTTGCAAGAGTGAAATAAAAGTCTTGTCCTGTGGATCATAAATACTTCTGCATGGGCTGCTGTCGGGCTGTTTTGTTTTTGTTTTTCTTATAAGCTCATAAATGATAAGTAGTATCCCCAAATGAGCATCCATTAACTATCTTAGTTAATGACGTGGAGCTATTTACCTACTCCTTTTTAGGTCAAGAGTCAAGAATGGAATATTAGAAGATGTTGGAGAACTAATTGCCATTCAAAGCACTATTTATGTCACAGAACCCTGGTCCAAATTCAGAAAATGTTAGCACTAAAATAAATCTTTCTTTCTTTTTCTCGTCCTGACTTAGCCAGGCTGGCCTTAGGCTGGCTGAACCAGACTCTCTCAATTAAGAGGGAGATGCCTGTTAAAGGTGCAGTGTACTATTTCCCCCAAATGCAAGTCTTTTCTGCAGCTGCCATGAAACCCATTGCAACACCAGTTTGCGCCGTAGAAGGCTAAGCCCCTCCTAGTGCATCTGGTGCAGTCAGAGTGCCCCCATGACATCTGCCTTTCTCTCATTTAAACGTCCACCCACCCCACTGTCTGAGAGAACCATGGGAGGCAGCCAAAGAAAACTTCTGTTTATTGATCTATAGGATGGCCTCACATTACTCCCTCTTCCCCCTGCCCTAGCTCATGATTAGTGGCAAGGTTAGTGACTAGAGCTGTGTAAAGTTATACTTCAGGCAAGAATTCTTAGGCTGTGCTTTCCAGGGATCCTATAGTCTGTTGTCCATCTGACACAACTCTACACAATTCTACACAACTCTACACAGTTCAAGGCCTGGCCCTTTCACTGTCCATCTTCCTGCTCTCCTTCCTGGTTGGGTAATGTTGAGTTTGCACTTGGACTCTCCCTTCTGTTTTTACTCATGATTGGGCAGCTTGGGTCCCTTCTACAATACTAAATTTGTGGCTTATGATTGGAGGGCCAGCTTGAATCCCTACCACTGTCAATCCACCTGCCCCTTACCTCTTGGCTCATGATTGGTGGGGCCAGCTTGTATCCATCCCAGTGATATCTTGCCCACCCCCTACCTCCTGACTGATGATTAGGGCACCAGCCTGTATCCATGCCAGTGTCTTCCCAGCCCCCTCAGCTTCATGAGTCATCCCATTCACACAGCTCATGATTGGCAAACCATGCATTCCTTCCCACCCTTCCCATCATTATCAATGAAAATAGGGTTTGTGTCCCTCCCTTTTTCCTGCAATATCCTTCCCTAGGAGCATGGCCCTGAGCTACCTTGTCTAATAAAGAAACTTGACTCAGAGTTGTTGTACATAGCATTTTATTGAGCAGGTATCTCTCCTCAGAAGCACCCTTGTATCTTAGACAATGAGTAGACAGACAGCAGAGAGACATGTGCAAAGTGCTTTTGTGTAGCTGTGCTACAGCTGATGCATAGCTGTCTGACCAGACCAGCTGCAGGACTCGGGCAGTTCAGTGGCTGCAGTCACACATGGCTGGGTGCTTTTGGAGCTGCACCTGTAGCACAGCTGACTGTTGATTCCAAATCCGGATCAAGGTGAGTGTACCGGCAAAAACCATCCTTGAGCCTCGTCAGGAATTCATTTGGGGATTCTGTGGTTTTTTTTTAACAATCTCATATACTCTGTGAAGGTTTCACAGCCTTTGGCACTCCTAGTTTGAGACCATGAATTACAGCATTTCTTGCTGCTTTCAGCAGGCGGGCCCCAGCAAGCTTATTAGGATTGGGATCAATAACTCGGGTTATGAGGGCTGCTGATTCAGGCCAATCAACTGTTCCATTGCCATCGGCTATTTGTTGAACCCTATGAGTAGTATACCAGGCGTAGGTCTTAGCAAGAGCCTGGCATTTCTCATCTTTGCTTAGGAGGCTGCTCAGAAGAGTGGTGAGCAGTAATGATCCATTGGAGATCAAGTCCAGGTACTTCTGAAGGGCCTCTTGATATGGTGGAAGATCTTGTTTCCAGTTAAATGAATCAGCAGTGGGGAATGGGGTATGGGCCAGAACTAATTTATTTCCCATTGGAAGCTCCATTAAGGGGAGAACTTTCTCCACAGGTTTAGGTGTAAAGCGATCTGGGGGCACTCCCTGTGTGGTTTGTTTAGATCAGGGGTCCCCAACCCCCGGTCCACGGCCCGGTGCCGGTCTGTGGGCTTCCTTCAACTGGGCCGTGGACACGGATCTCCACCCACCCCGCACGCACGCACGGGGGGGGTTGCGCTTGCGGAGGGGCGTGTCATGCTCACGGGTGGGCGTGTCATGCTCGCGGGGTGGGCGTGTTGCGCTTTCACGGCTCCCCATTGGCTGGCGGGCGGGCCGGCGGTGCCTGCTACTGGCCGCTTTGTTCTCTCGGACGGAACGTTCGTTCCCCCTTGTTGGCCGTGGCTCTTCGGCCCCGGGCAGCAGCGGCAAACAAGCAGCAGCAGGAAAGGAAAAGGAAAGGAAGAGAGAGGGAGGGAATGAGCGACAGACCGTCAAGACCGACGGACAGAGGGGCACAAGCTCTCCATGGCAGGCTGCGAATAGAAACCGGGGGGGGGAGGGGAGCGTGCATGAGAAGGCTGTTCTCTCGGCATCACCCCCTCCTACAGCACATCTGGGCAGGGAGCGGAGGAGCGCCAGGCGGGAGGAAGGAGAGGTGCACGGCCAGGTTGCGAGCGGGGCCCCTCCTTCACCTCAGCCGCAGAGAGGACGAGGCGACAGCAGCAGCAGCGGGCAGTGGCGGCCGGAGAGGTGGCCCGAAGAGGCGCTCAAGGTAAGGGCTCTGCTTCGCGCCCTCCTTCCCTCCCTCCCTGGCACATCGCCGGAGCGCTTCGGAGCACCTCGCCAGGTGACCCGCGAAGAGCGGCGGGGTGGGGTGGGGTGGGGAGAGAGGTAAAGGTTCCCCTTGACATTTAGTCAAGTCGTGTCCGACTCTAGGGTGCGGTGCTCATCCCCATTTCCAAGCCGTAGAGCCAGCGTTTGTCCGAAGACAGTTTCCGTGGACACGTGGCCAGCGCGACTAGACATGGAACGCCGTTACCTTCCCACCGAGGTGGTACCTATTTATCTACTTGCATTTGCATGCTTTCGAACTGCTAGGTTGGCAGGAGCTGGGACAAGTGACGGGAGCTCACTCCGTCACGTGGATTCGATCTTACGACTGCCGGTCTTCTGGCGCCAAGCCCTGACCCCACGAGCTCCGCCGCTTCGGAGGGAGAAGCCTGCCAGGCAGGGAGACGGCTCCCCTTCTGGACGCGTAGGCGCTTCGGGGGGGAGGCGGGACCCAGCCCCTACGAGGCAGGGAGGGTCGGCAGCGGAGTTGCTCCTGTGCCTTCCAGGACCAGGGAGACAACTCTGAAGCAGGGCGCTTCTGGGAGCCCCTGATGAGGAAGCCCTGCTCTCGCCAAGTAGGTGCCGCTGCTGCTGCTCCCGCTCCCGCTCCCGGTTGGGCTGAAATTAGAAGCCAGGCAGATTTTGAGAGTGGGTGGGCGTGTTGCGCTCGTGCGCATGCATCCAAGCGTGACATGCCCCTCCGCAAGCGTGACACGCCCACCGCAAGCATGACACGCCCCTCCACAAGTGTGACACGCCCCTCCATGAGCGTGACACGCCCACCCACGAGCACGGGGGTGCCCCCACCCCCCAACCGGCACGGAGCCCACACCCCCCAAACGGTCCGCGGTCCCGAAAAGGTTGGGGACCGCTGATTTAAGGTCTTAGCTGTATCATTCTGTAAAGGAAACACAAGATTCAGATCTCAAACTTTGTAGACACTATCATTTTTGTCAGCTATCTTCCGTTAATAAAGGAAACCATCATGTGACTATGTGATGTAAGCTTCCTTCCTATCTGTACATATTCTGGAAACAATGATCAGATAATATTTGAGGGGTAAGTCGTTTCTTGTAAAGAGCACATAGTAGGCACTGGAAAAGTTGGACATAGAAATAGACTTTCTACCTTGATTGTTGCTTTTTCCTTCCTTTCCCCCATTTGCCTGTTCTTGCTTCTCCATTTCCTTGTTCTACAGATACCTCCAGCTGTTGTTGACATACATTTTAACTTTCATTATCCCTCATCACTGAGTATGCTGGTTAGGACTGATGGGAGTTGTAGTCCAATAACACCTGGAGGATTGCAGGTTTCCCAACCCTGTTCTATAACAAACATGAGTCTTTTTTTGTTCTAGGAGACTTTTTCTTCAAGTGGACGTTGTAATTGAATCATTATGGCAAAAGATTGCCTTACTTTCTAATTTAACAATAATAAAATATTCCCCCTTTTAGAAAAAAATATTAGTGCAGTATTTGGAAAGCTATTTACAGCTAACTATATAGCTCTCTGAGTTATACTGGCTCCTGACTATTTAGCTGAGCAGAGTTAATAGGAACTGGAAAACCAATTAAAACAAGACAGCCATGACTGGCCATGTTCAATATTCTGTTACACTGAGGCTGCCAGGTGCGCAGAGATCAACAATTTTTTTTTTCAATTTTCTGCAATTCCAAATTAAGGGTTGCTTAGAGACTATTTGATTGCTGTCCTTGTTGGCTTCAAACAGCAGCAATGAGTGCATCATTAGAAATATACCTATTTTCCATTTGAGAACAGTAAGATTTGCAACAAGTATACTTTTTTATGCAGAGGGCCAGTGTGTACAATGGGTGGCTTTCCAGATATTATTGGCTTACCACTCCCATCAGCTCTAGCAAACATAGCCAATAGCAAGAAATGATAGAAGTTGCAATCCATCAGTTTCTGGAAGGTCACAAGTTGTCTACACATTCACAAATCAAGATCACACTAAGTATGGGATCACAGAATATTTATCTTGACTAGAGTCCAAAGATTTTGTGCACAGACATGGCTGAAGCTGTGATGAAGAAATGGGTCTCAGTCCAACTGTTGACCTCATGGGTAGCCAGGTATACACAACATTGGGTGACCACAGATGCAATAATGTAAGAAGCAAAATAAATAGGATTTTTTCAATGAGTGTTAAGGTGTAAGCATGGGATGTACATTGCTATGCCACATAGATGAGAGGTCATTTTGTGCATGTTGACCTCTTCCATTGGACTGGCCCAATGGAATGTGGCAAGGACACCAAAATTCTTGGAGAATGAGATATGTCTGACTCCACAGAGTTGTTTTTTCTTGGAACTACATCGTTTTTTTTTAATTTTTATTTAAGATCAATTGTTGAAAGAAAATAAGGATTTAATTGTAATGATGGTTACTGCAGCAAGGTTAATTTTTGCAAAAAATTGGAAAAATTATAACCAAAATTAATTTAGAGGAATGGTATAGAGAATTATGGGATATGGCAATTAATGATAAATTGACATGATATGAAAATAAGAAGAGACCTATCAAAAATTAATGATTTTAAGAAAATATGGAGTGTATTTCTGGAATATGTATTTCGGAGAGGGAAGGGGTATACGCCGAGGGAAGAAACAATGAATTTTTGGAGAGAAAATGGATTGAATGCATTTTTAAAATATTATTAATGCTAGCCCTGAGGGTGAAGGTGGCACTGGTGTATTATGTAATCATATTTTATTGTGGTGTTAGGTTTATGTTGTTTAGGTTGGATGTTTGTTTAATAAAATGGAACTACATCATTCTGTGCAACTCTAAAGATTGGATATCCCAGTATGGGAAAGATCTGCTAAAAGGCAAACCAGGCAAATGAGCCCTGGTACATGTAATGTTTAAGCACTCTAAAGCCAAAGCCAAAGTCAAATAGATATCCAGTTGAGTTAGAATTTTGTTTCATTCCAAAACAACATTTCAGCTTTTAAAGACATTTCATGAAAAGGTCACTGTGTCTTCCCGGAACTTTGTAACATCAATGATTCTTTCCAGCTTTACTATGATGACTAACAGATTCAAGGTCCACTGCCTAAAATCCTGTTGCATTGCTCTGCATGTGCAATGAGAATGACATCAGCAGTAGTGGCAAATCATCTTTGGTTAAAGGCTTACTGTCACAGTTTTGGAGTGCGCATACATGTAGGCATCCTTCACTCTCAAGAGACTATGGTAACGTGCTCCGAATAGAGGTCTTGGAACAATGTCTAGTGTGGCTGAGAAGGCCAATTCGAGAGTGACAATCCCTTCCACACTGAAGACAAATACAATCTGGCCCCTGTCCAGCTCCCTGATTTGGCTGGTTTCAGGACTGCCTCTTTGCCTCGGCCTGCTGAACAAGTGTCTCTTCAAATTGGGAGAGGCCATGCTGCACCACCTGCCTCCAAGCTGAACGCTCAGATGTCAAGGTTTCCCATCTGTTGAGGTCCATTCCTAAGGCCTTCAGATCCTGCTTGCAGATATCCTTGTATCGCAGCTGTGGTCTCCCTCTGGGGCAATTTCCCTGCACTAATTCTCCATACAGGAGATCTTTTGGAATCTGACCATCAGCCATTCTCACGACATGCCTGAGCCAATGTAAACGTCGCTGTTTCAGTAATGTATACATGCTAAAAATTCCAGCTCGTTCTAGGACTACTCTATTTGGAACTTTGTCCTGCCAGGTGATACCAAAAATGCGTCGGAGACAACACATATGTAATGTGTTCAACTTCCTCTCCTGCCGTGCACAAAGGGTCCAGGACTCACTGCAGTACAGGAGTGTACTCAGGACACAGGCTCTATAGACCTGGATCTTGGTATATGCCGTCAGCTTCTTATTAAGCCATACTCTCTTTGTGAGTCTAGAGAACATGGTAGCTGCTTTGCCAATGCGTTTATCTAGCTCGACATCTAGAGAGAGAGTGTCAGAGATCGTTGAGCCAAGGTACACAAAGTCATGAACAACCTCCAATTCTTGTGAAGAGATGGTAATAGAGGGAGGCGAGTGCACGCCCTGGCCCATTACTTGTGTTTTCTTCAGGCTGATTGTTAGTCCAAAGTCTTGGCAGGCCTTGCTAAAACGATTCATAAGTTGTTGGAGCTCTTCAGCAGAATGGGCAACAACAGCTGCATCATTGGTGAAGAGGAAGTCCCGCATGCATTTCAGCTGGACTTTGGTCTTTGCCCTCAATCTAGAGAGATTAAAGAGCTTTCTATCTGATCTACTGCGCATAACTTGATTGCATTATGTACAAGCTGTGTGTACCTTGAAATCACAAAAGGAAGCCTTTAATCAGTGGTAATTTGCCAGTGATTATGATATAATTTCTTTTGAAGTGGAGCACACAGAGCTATGCAGCTATTTCCCCACTCCCTAACCCTCCTCTAATAGGATATCCCAATATGCAGACAGAAAGGCTCACAGCATATTGTGCAGAACTTGTACCTTCTCCTTGAGCACCTCTAAGTAGTTGAATCCTGCCTCATGCAGTGTCACAACTGAAGAAAAGACTTTAGAGCAGGAATGGGAATCTGTGGCCCTTCAGAAGTTATTGGACTCCAGTTTCCATCATCCCTGCTTCTCATCTGCAAAAGAATCCTATGCATGTACTTGGAACTATTTGCTACTGAACACAGTAAGGGATCTAAATATAATAATCTTAGAAATGTAGAGCTAGAAGAAACCCTATGGATCACTGAGTCCAGACCCTGTCATGGAGGTACAGTGGGGAATCAAACTCCCAACCTCTGGTTCTGTAGCCAGATACCTAAACCACCGAGTTATCTAGCATGTGAAGACATTTTGCCAATGTCTTGTTGATGGCTAAGATGAGCTGTTTCAGCTAGGTTAGACCGCTTTTCCAGAATTCTTAAATGCCCACCACAGATTTCACTTCCATCACAAGGCCAAGTCAACAAGCACTTCTTGCCATCATGACTTGCACAATTTGCTCAAAATATCTCTAGAATCTTTTCCCTTCTTAAAGCTTCTCTCCCTCCCCCCCCCCCACCTTCTCCAAGGCCAAAAGGACAAGTGGACTATTCAGAAAGATGCCAACAACTCATTTAATGTTTCTATTTTTAGTAGTTGATGCAAAAAAAAAATTAAATTTTGCACATTTACAAAAATGCACAAAAATCAGTCTCACAAATGGATAAATCTTCTGCCAGAAAAACAAACCAAATATTGCCACCTTACAGAGAGACTCAGTTTGTTTACAATTTTGTTGTTACGAAAGTAAGCAACTAAGGCAGGATTTGCATGCACTTCAATGTAAACATGAACAGGTATGCACTGTTAGTTTGGAGCAGAAAGAGGAGGAAAGAATAATGGTAATAGCAGTCGACGTGTTTTTGCAACTGGGGATGGTAATGAAATGTGACTCAGCCAGACTGCACACCAGAGTTCACAGTTCTATACATCTGTAATTAATTGGTGACAGAAAAACATCAAGATAGAATCTGGCAGAATTCCAAAAGATAGTTTCAGAATTATTCAGAGGGAGGTAAAGGTAAAGGTTCCCCTTGACATTTAGTCCAGTCGTGTCCGACTCTAGGATGCGGTGCTCATCCCCAGCTCCAAGCCGTAGAGCCAGCGTTTGTCCGTAGACAGTTTCCGTGGTCATGTGGCCAGCGTGACTAGACACGGAATGCCGTTACCTTCCCACCATGGTGGTACCTATTTATCTACTCGCATTTACATGCTTTCAAACTGCTAGGTTGGCAGGAACTGGGACAAGCGACAGGAGCTCACTCCGTTGCGTGGATTCGATTTTATGACTGCTGGTCTTCTGACCTTGCAGCACAGAGGCTTCTGCGGTTTAACCCGCAGCGCCACCACGTCCCATTCAGAGGGAAGCAACCTGCTAAAATTTGGAAATAACCATTTTTAAAAATATTTTCCATATTTTTGGAAATGTGTGGAATGATGCAACAATGCATTTTTGCCACTGTGCCATAATCCAACTCTGTGAGTTTAAGATGGGCATAAATGGGGAAAAGTCCCTCTTCTTCCAAAATTACTATTAGGTTTTTTTAAAAAATAATTTTCAGTAGTTATATAACCGGGTTGTACAATTGCATATACTTATATGGATACAAAAAGAAAAAGGAAGGAAGGAAGGAAGGAAGGAAGGAAGGAAGGAAGGAAGGAAGGAAGGAAGGAAGGAAGGAAGGAAGGAAGGAAGGAAGGAAGGAAGGAACCCCTAGAAGGGAAATAAAGAGGAAAAGGCAAAGGGGTGTAAAGTTAGTCCTTCCCTCCCACAGCCTTAAGGAACCAACAATTTCTCACTTATGTAAATCTCTCTATTTGTCCCAAATGTTATTGTATAGATTAACTTAGCATGCATCAGTGCTGTACCTATTCAAAAGTTACCAGAGCAGTTTGTTCTTCTGACCACTGAATGATCAATGAAGTTAATTTGGATTTCCATCTTTGTAAAACCAGGTGCATGGCAACCAGAAGGGGCTGCAGAGTTCATCTGTGTTGCCCTGCAGAGAGCTTCTGGGATGCTGGGATGTAATTCAACGGAAAATCCAATATTTCACACATGGTGACCCAAACAAAATTACCTTTGACTAATACAGCTGTGTTCAGTCTGTTCAATCTATATCCTACGAAAAAGATCTTGATGAAGAAGGAGTTTGAATTGATGGACAAAATGTTCGTAATTCAAGAGATGCAGATAATACCATATTACTTGCAGAAAACAGAAATGGCTGCCAGGAAAGTCCCCATATAAGAAGTATAGGTGGGACAGGTAGATGTTTTGAGGGAGAGGCACTCAAACAGGTAACAACGTCCTAAACTGTTGAGGGCTTTAAATCCTAACATAAACACCTTGAATTTGGCCAGGAAGCATACAAGCAGCCAGTGCAGACAGGCCAGAACAGGAGTTATATGGTTATATTGAGATGTTCTGGAGACTACTCTGGCAACAGTGTTCTGCGCCTGCTGCAGCTTCCGAACCATCTTCAAGGGTAACCCCACGTAGAGAGCATTGTAATAGTCTATTTTCGAGATTACAAGCGCATGAACCAGCATTGCAAGGGATTTCCTGTTGAGATAGGGGTATCCACCTCAGCTGATCAAAGGCAGACTTGGCCACAGCCGAGATGTGATTGAAAGGGCTGAGTCCAGCAGCATACTAAGAGTTTGCACCTGATCCTTCAGGGCGAGTTTGACCCCCGTCACGACGAGGCAGGCTGCCACCAAGTCGATCAGGGGTCCTTCCCGACAACAGGACCCTTGGCTTGCCAGGATTCAGTTCCAACCAGCTAGCCCTTGTCCAATTCTCAAGATAATGAAGATTTAATGAAAATCCATACCCACCAAATGAAGGCTCCTCCTCCCCGTCTTCAATAAAACCTCCCATGACAAAATGTTAAAGAATATCTTGCTGGGAGAAACTACACACTGAAAGATAAATCCACAAAGAGTTCTCTTCTTTGGTCTAAAATATAGCCAGTTTTGTGACTGGTCATGCAACATGGGGGCAGGTTGCTTGCACAGTTACCCTTCTTTCTCCCCGAAGGATTCTGGCTACAAATATTTTCACAAATATTTTCATTGTTAGTGCAATTGTGGGAGATTTTTTCATAAAAGGAAAAAGGGGCTAAAACCAGCAATTAGTTATTGTAAAATGAATAAGCTTCTAGATAAATCTATGGAATTCTACCAGCCACATTCTGGCGTCTGAATTCCAGTAGCCACATGCCTGACTACTTCTGGAGTTAACATGGGGCAGAACGAACATGGTATCAGAATCACAGAATAATTGCAGATCAGAACTGCTCCATTCTGATAATCCTGTCTGGAATATTTCTGAAAGAGCATTTAATTCAGTGGAGTGATGCACAACATGGCATGCCATCCTGGAGATAGGTGTAATAGCTTCATTTTCGCCCCCCCCCTTTTTTTTTCCCTGCATAAAATTCAGTGTTTGGGAGGAAGGGACAGTATTTGTTCAGACTCATGGTAACGGCATTGATGGCCTTTTGTGTTATAACATACACTCCAGGAAGCTGCTGCTTGGTTTTCATATGACATTATCACAGACTAAGACTCAGGGGGCCTGGCTTTGAATCCCCACTCAGCCATGGAAACTCACCGGGGGGATAGGAATTGGCAAAACCACTCTTTAAATATCTCACTTAACCTTATTAGAGTCACTATACAGATCCAACTTAATGGCACAGAACAGACACACATTAATAATACTTAGTTAAAAACCACTTAAAAGCATAGTAAAAACAACAGATATCATAAGGTACCACACACTCAAGTACTTTGGGGTAAGTGGAGAAGGAAATAAGTGGGACTTAAAAAGAAACTTTGCAATGTAGAAGTTCTAATTAAGGTTCTAGCTAGCCAACCCTCCTTGAAGGTAAAACCATTCCAGTCCTCTCCCCTCCTTCTCAACTCCTGCCCCATGGTCTAC
Organism: Intellagama lesueurii; assembly: GCA_037013535.1. Lineage (NCBI taxonomy): Eukaryota > Metazoa > Chordata > Lepidosauria > Squamata > Agamidae > Intellagama > Intellagama lesueurii. The sequence goes on from JBAJHW010000003.1 coordinate 83,849,580, forward strand.
TAGCATCCCTTGTCCGCCAGCATTCTCAGCCATCATTTTGCTGTTTCAGCACCGTCCCTCAATATTTCTCTATTATATATCATCATCATTATTTGGGCTTCCCCAAGGCCTTCTCTTAAGCGTAATGGTGTTCTATGAATAACACACGATTTACACAGACAAGCTGCCTTATGAACCCTTCCAAGGAAGCAAAGACGAGGACTGTTTGGGAAAATAAGTGGGAAGAAGTGACTCTGCTTGAGATGCTCGCGCAGGACCACCAGATGGCGCCATGAATCTAGCAAAACCAAAAAGCCCTTCAGGAACCAAAAAGCCCTTCCTGCCCGGGGGGGGGGGGCTGCTTCACTGGCCCCTCCTCTTCCTTTTTTCTCCACCTACGACCGGAAGGAGGAGCAGGCGCGGTGCGGATCTTCGTTCCTCCCGTGCATTTTTGCCGCCCAAGTACGTGTGTGTGTCTGTGGCGGCCGCTGGATGAGCCAGAGCCCCTCGTCCCGGGGAGATGCACATCATGGATGGGAGGGAAGCAAGCAAGCCTGTTCCAAGCGCAGATCTCTCCCTGGGGAGATCTTCCCCGGACTGCCCTGTCCTGGGGAAGAGGCAGAAGCAGGCATTGGGGAGGAGGAATAGGAGAAGGCGAGGAGGGGGCTGTCTTGTTCCTGGAAGGTTGGCCCGTGTGGTCGGGACCCCCCACAAAACACAGGTGGTGCTTTGTGGGAGAGCCATAGCGATTGGGCACTTATGAATAGTTTAGCAGCCGTGGCATATACATGAAGTGCAGAATTTGGGTTAAATACACAGTGCATCCTCCTCGGTACCTTAGCTTTTGTTTTGAGGGACGTGGTCCTATTCCTTCTGGATGGTTTAGGTCTCTGGCTGCGGAGCCAGAGGGTGGGAGTTCAATCCCTCACTGCGCCTCCTTGACAGGGGCTGGAATCGACCGTCCATCTGCTCTGCGGTTCTGAGATGATGAGGATGATCTGTTGATTAGGGATCAGTGGCATCTCAGAAGCCACCAGGAGACACGGAGGAGCAGGATATAATTTTAGCCAAACTTGCTAAATAAGTCTTGGTTGGACTTATTTTTGAGTAGACATGTATAGTATTGCCCTGAGTAGGCTCTCTAGCAGTAAGGTCTCAGCGGCAGACCCACAAGGCTACGAAAAATAGAATAAATGTGGTAGATACATCCCCAGTGCCGGGGCGGCTTTATTTTAAAGCAAAAAGTTGTGGTTGAAGTTGTACTGCAAAAGTAAGAAAATTCACTCCATCATTCGACCCTGCTCCGTATTCAAAGCATGGGAAGATTGGTACAGCCTTCTTGTACCTTATTTTCCACCTCAAAAACATAGAAAAGGTGAACGCCACTCTTTCCTTCCCTAAAAAGAAAGGCCTTTGCTTATATAGGACTAAGTTCATTGAATGCTTTCATCTCCCAAATATAGATCAGTTCAGTTGGACTGGTAGAGCTCATATAACTATGAACAGAACTGTGCTGTCAAATCTGCTTTTGATAGAGGTGGTTACTATCAGGCTTTCATTTTAGTTCTTCCACATCACTAGTGATGTGCTACCTATGGAGTGGAATGGCTAGTGTTATTTCGTTATAGTGTTTACTGGAGGAGGAATTTAAAGTGCAGGAACTGTGCTGCTGTGTGCCTATGTTTTGAATGAGGAGGGGCATTCATCTATGGTCTGATGTTTCTGAAAAATGTTTTAGAATATGACTATAACCATAGCTCATTGCTTTAAATGGAAGGATCTTCTTCTGTGAATTCCCCTGCTTTTTAAAGTGGTGCAACATGTTGATATAAATGTTGGGAAAAGAAAAGAAGGATTGCTTTTACTGAGCAACTTAAGGCTGGAGATTTTTATTTTAAATTCACTGCAAAGCAAACAGTGAACAGATGAAAAGATCACCACGGTCTCCAAAACAATTTAAATATCTCTAAGGAAGCCAGAGTTGCTTACAATTGCCAAGCTAAATTGCTATTTAAGTTTTTGTCTTAACAAGACAGGTACTGTGTACTTACAGTGTATTACTCAAAAGTTGGTCTGCTGCTCAGAGTTTTCCCCATCCACCCATAGACAACGCATCCCTGGCTTGTGTGTTCCACCAAAATCTACTCCGAAACAAGTTGGGCAGACTTAGAAAACCACAATTCTCATCCAGTGATTGACACAGCATTGTCCATTTAGGTAAAAGGCACAAAGATTTCCAGCTTTCAAAAAGATGGCAGAATTAAGAGGTGGGATTGCAGCATAAGTGAAGAAGAAAAGGTGGCCTTTATATTTGTTTCCTTGGGGGAAATAATGTGGAAATCCATCATCAGCTGTAACTATGCAGTGGCTAGAACAACTGTGTAATCTTGCATGTTTGCTAAAAATGTGATGTACTTTCTGGTTTACAGAATGTAGCTTTGCTCTATGCAGAAACAAGGGTTAATTTTACCAATTTTTCTCACTGCATAGTGTGTGTGGTCTTGTTGAGATCAGCAGCACAGTAACTCCATTAATGGAAGAAACAAAATCTACACAGAACTTCAAACATTTTATGGGAACAGCTGTTGAACTCAGCAGTTTCAGAGCCGATCATGCATGCACACTTGAGGATTTGCATGCAGGTGACAATTATATTTCATCGCATTCAAATTAATGTGAAGAAATGCAGGTGGTGGCTGAGTGTAGGTTGAATGGATTTTGTTTAGAGATTTCTTTGCTCCAATTTAATTTGAGGCTAAATTTGATGATTACACTAAACACTTAGAATATGATTCAGATTTTGTTAGGAATTCATAGTGATGGATCAAAGATCTGGTCTTTTATTTCTATAAGGGCAAATAGGCTTGAGTGTGTATTTCTCCCTCCTGAGTTGGAATGGACAACAAAGGGAAAGATTACTGGCATCTGTATATTAGAGCTGGTCAACTTGATATTCGTATGTGTCATGAAGTCATTTCCAACTTATGATGAACCTCTGAAATGACTTGTTATTAACAGCCTGCTTAGCTGTTGCAAACTAAAGACTGAGAGATATTTTATGGAGTCAATCCATCTCATGTTTGGTCTTCCTCTTTCCCTACTGCCATTTACTCTTCCTTTTCTTTTCCAATGAGTCTTCTCATGATGTGCACAGAGTTCACCAGCCTCCACTTAGTTATTTTTGTTTCTAGAAGGAGTGCAGGGTTGAGTTGATCTAGCACTCATGCGCTTATCATTCTGGTGGTCCATTTGATCCATAAATATCTCCTGTAAAACTGTGTTTCAAATGAATCATCTTTCCCCCTATCAGCTCTCTTCGCTTTCCAGCTTTTACATCTCTGTATAGTAAGTGAGAACATTGTAGTATGGATGATCTCAGTCTCCAGCGACATGTCCTTTCTCTTAAAGAGTCCTTTGTGGCCCTCTTTATATTGTTGGATTTCAACTTTCCTCCTCTTTAGCTGTGTTTGATAAGCCTGCTGGGAGTTGGAGGCCAGGGATACTGAGAAAGCCAGTTGCCCACCCCACCCGCACCATATATTCTACAGGAGAGTTTTCCACTGCTTGCATTTTATGTGTGTGTATATCTTATTTGGCATTGATTTTTCTTGTACTTAGAATTGTCACCGCTCTCTAAAGCTCACTCCTTTTGTTTGCCTCAGGGACACAGTTTTAATAGTACAGGACTGCTTTCCATGGTCTGTGTAGAAGGTTTACTGCAATTTGTTCCAATTTTGTTGCTCTCTGCTTCAATCAAGGATCCCTTGTTCTCATATTGTGGTGACTGGGCAGGCTGGCACTCTGAACCCCTTTTCCCATTCATTCTCCCCCATTAATCACAGCCAAGGCTGCCTGGCCTACAGATCTGTTGCTCAGGAGAGTGGTATTTTTCTCATGAAGCTACAGAGTATGTTCTCTTGCCAGGGTCATGAATCCCTTAGAGGTCCCATCTTGACGTTTATAGTTTTGTCGCAGTGGCAGAGAAGCTGGGGTGGAGGGAGGCATTGTGTGTGAGAGTTAATTGTGTACAGCAGTGAGAACTTGTATCCTAAAGGGAGGCAGTTTCTGTAAGCTGTAATCATGCACAGGAAATTTCCGTAATGCTTTGGTTTCAATGGCCTAAAACTGGCCAAAAGAAGAGGTGATGCCTTGTGAAAGCTGGCATGTTGTTTAGTCAGGCTTCTTGTTGCTCTTTTCCCGCCCTGTAGCACATTCTGCCTCTTTGAACTGAGAAGGATGCTTCAGGAAACAGTTTGATTAATTAGTGTGCCTGGAGTATGGTCTGTTTAGTGTTGGTTCCTGTTTTGATTTCGGAAATGTTATTGACTAGGGATGTTCACAGTGAAAACACTCATATTTGTTTCCTTTCAGGTCTTCTTGATGGGGAGGGGGTGCCTCTTTCATTCTCATGCCTTTAAACATGAAAGGGACTGGCTCATTTGGAGTCTTTTGTTTGTGTTTCCTCATTTGTGTTTTTTGGTGTTGGGAGTCCCCTCTGAACACCAATGTCACAAACAGGCACCGATAAGATATATATATTTCAAACTGCCTACAACACCTTTGTGTTGGAAAGGACCCTGCCACTGTCGTCCATGGTTTTCCATCCCACCTGACTTCAAATTAGCTTCACTCTCCCCTCCTGGGCATCGCTCCCACCAGCCCAAGCTGTATTCCCTCTTCCTCATCTTCCTCTTGTGTTGGTGTGTTGGGCACCTCTGCTCTCCTCAGGGCACTGCCATCCCATGTATTTGCCCAGGACGGGTGGTCAAATGTCTGGTTTTGTGTTTAAAAGCCCTTAACTGCTTAGAACCCAGAATAATTTAGAGATTACCTGCTCTCTTAAGAATTTCTTCATTGGTGGCCTCTTGCAGGTCCAGCTATGCCATTTCAAATGAGGTGAGAGTTATCTTATGGCCCTCTTCCATGGTGATGATCCACCTTTAGAATGCTCTCCCCAGGCAGATCTTGTTTTCTTCCAGTTGCCAGGAAGAAAACTTTACGTACTCTTTCCTTTTAATAAGGTTTTGTCTGGTTTTTCTCTCTCTTTCTTTCCTCCTCTTCTTCTTCTTCCTCTTCCCTTGCTGGTGCTTTGTTCATATTCTCCATTCTATGTGGATTCTAGGTAGTTATTTTAGACTTCTGTGGGAGCCGTTTTGGGAGGCCTGTGTATGAAAGCCATATAGAAATACCAAATGTATGCAAATCCTATTGTGATGTTTGTGTAGAGGAAGGATACACACAGCAGGATGGATTAAAAAATCAATTATATTGTTTAAAAAAATCAATTTAAATCATGATTTAAATCACAATTTACATTCTTAAAATGATGTTTTATTTAAATTATCAAACATTCCAATTTTTTATTTAAAATGTGATTTAAATTAATTTGATTTAAATCAGAACCACCCTGACACTCAGTCTGAGTAGGGGTCAGATGTGGTCCATTGGCTTCCAGATATCCCTTAGTTTACAACAGGAGTGTGTAACATACAGTTCCAGAAGGACCCCCCCCCCCAATCTACAAAAGAAAGGATAATTATGCTTTTGGAAGCCTCCAGAAAGCATGATTCTCCTTTAAAACATATTGCCCCATGCCCCTAGTTTTACTCATAGATTGTTCTGTGAAACTGTGAGTGGACTGGTGGCCATTTCCAATTTTATTTTGTTGGGGGAAGGCATGATCTCTGGGCCTTTCCAGCCTGTCCATCCCAGTTTACAGAATGAATTCAGACAAGATCTTTTCTCTCAAGCAGATTGGAGGAGAGAACCTTTGGCCCTCTTAAGTGTCTTGGCATACAGTTCACACAGTCCTTTGCCATCTGTTGTGCTATCTGGGACTTCTGGGAACTGAATTCCAAAACACCCCTGAAGTAGATCTAAGTGTTCGGAAGAAATCTTAAAGATAGTGGAGTTGGCAGCCATCTGCCCACACATCAGGTCCTTGGAAGTCTACTGTGTTGTTCCACTTGAAATAGTGCATTTGATGTACACAAATTCTAGTGTCAGTACATATTGAAGCAGAAGCTGATACCTTCCAATGGGTTTTATAGTACAGATACTTTTTGCAAACTTAGAATTAAACTTGTGGGGGGGGGAGCAGAAAAGTGGATTTTCTGCTTAAAACTAAGGCAGTTCAAATGAGATTCTTGCGGATGAACAATCAAGGAAGACAGACTGTTCAGAAGTGTGTGTGTGTGTGTGTGTGTGTGTGTGTGTGTGATGTCCTCTAATTATAGAGAGGAAACAGGAAACAGATACAAAAGCATTTGTGTTCCAAATGTGAGAAAGGGACCTATATGTTTAAAAAAGCAACCTCATGAGAGCCCAGATGTGTTCCATTAAAAAAGGCAGAGAGCATCTATAAACTATGAGAAAAACTGGGCAAATGTTGAAAGAACTGTAGCATGGGAAACTGAACGTTTTGGGATGAACCAAATGGCATTTGAGCTTAGCACGCTTCAGCAGTGTTGTGCTAATAATTGCCTCAGCTAAGTATTATCTTGTGTATGTCCACAACCCAACCTCCACCCCCCCCCCAAAAAAACACTCTAAGGGGTAGCAGTAACATTCTTTCTCCTTAGCATATTCCAGTCTGAGGCAGTTCACTTCTTTTCCCCCTAGGAATAGTATCATGGCAAGAGTATACTTCCTCAACACCTTTGGGGGAAGGGTTGATGAGTAATGATCAGGCTCTGTCTTGGCTGAACAATTGTGCTAGCTGGGCTTTTTGTGCCGTTTTTGTAGTCCCTTCCTAATTTGCATTTCAGATGAATGGAGGCTATCCTGATATCACCCATCTCCATTCATTCAGATACGCTGTGCCAAGAAGGATGGAAAAATCCTGGCTGTAAAAGAAGGGTGGAGTTCATTCTGCCCTTTAAAAAAAAAAGCAACTTAAATCTGAACTTCTGGCTTTATGTATCCTAAAGATTTATGTTGGTGGGAAGCTTGTCTTTGTTTGAGAGCCATCCATTTCTTGCACACATATTAGTAGTCAGAGTGTGGAAGGTGCTGTACAGTTTGCATATTTGGCACAAACCTTTTCTGCTATCATTAGTGGCCTAGGCTGAAGTCCCGTAGATATGTACATAGAACTAATGGCCAATGAATCCAGCGGAGCTTACCTCTGAGTGAACATTGGACTGAAGGCCTAGGGCTGCTCCTCTGAAATAACATGGCCCAAATAGAGGGAGATTGGTCTATGGAAGTACTTTGTTTCTTCACTAATGACAATTGTTGCACCAATCCAGCAAACAAATAATTGGGTCTTTGCAAATTCATAATAAAGTCTGTCCCAGCTTCACTTAAAACTCAGTAGGTGAAATCCTGTTGCTTTTTCTGCAAAAAGTGTAACATTCATTCACTCCTAGTCAGCAGTTAGTGTGTCCCTGCTGAGATTCTCAGCCATGCACCAAGCCAACAGGAGCAAGTACACTGTTAATTGCTGAGTAAAAATGAGTGAACATTACGACTTTTTTCTTCTGTGTGAGTAACAAAGCAACAGGATTTCAGCCAGTGACTAGCAACCACTTTTATATTTATCAGTTATAAATAAAAGGAAATAAAATGAATCTATTTTATATGTCCTGCAAAAGATGTAGCTTGTTACAAAACAATATAGTGGTACTAAATGACACAGATTGTTTTGCAGTTATTTCACCTAGAGTTCAATTGCCCACTGTGCCTTCCTGTGAGTTGAACCAGCCTGTGTGGCCTTGGGCAAACTATACAGTCCTAAGATGCTCCCAGAAGAAGGGAAAGCTAAACTACTTCTGGGTATTCTTCACCCGGAAAACCTTGAAAAGGATCACCATAAGTCAGAATTGACTCAATGGCACATGATTTTTGTATCAGCTATTTCGTTTTGGCTACATTTCAAGAGCGAGTCAACATTGTTTTCTAGGGAATAGAATTGGAGTTAACACCATATTGTTTTTTCCTCAGAAAAAGTCCTCTTTTTTAAAATTTGAGATTACTGTCTTCATTAGAAAGAGAGAGGAGTTTAATATCTATGGAGAATCACATCCACTACAGCATTGGTGGATCACTCCTCCAACAGCTCATTTTTATTTGAATGCAAATACTTTTTCAAAGGAAGAACACTGTTCCGTAAAACCCATATTTTTTAAAAACCAGAACAGTTTTGGAAAACATTTGTTTATGTGTAATATCTTGCAAAGCTCCCCACCCCGACTCCCGTTGCTTTATTTGAAAGCAGATCCAGAGTTTTAAATGAGGATGCAGAATGTATGGCCCACCAGATAATGTTGGTCTGGAACTCTCATCATTTCTCATCACTAGCTGTGTTAGCTAAAGCTGATGAGCTTGCAGAACATCTGGAAGAAAACATGTTTTCCCACCCCCGGTTTAAATTATGTCCCATGCTGTTCTTCAGGGGGAGGAGTGGGAATTCGATTGCAATGTTAATCGGAAATAAGCCGTGAGGAGTTCAATAAGAGTTCCTTCTAAGTAAACATATTAATGGATCAGCACACTAATTTAGCTTGGGGAAGGAGCCATTTTGTAAAGCCCTTTCCCTTTAAGTCACTGGCTGAATTTAATGCCTGGATGCCCAGGTCTCAGCGGTGGTCAGAAGTACATTTTCACCATTAAAAGTAGTGCACCAGCTACGTCCATTTCTTGAGAGATCTGCTCTGGCCACTGTGTCACATGCCTTTGTTACTTCCCAGCTGGGTTACTATAATGTGCTCTACGTGGGGCTGCCGATGGAAAGTGTCAGGAAACTTCAGCGGGTCCAAAATGCGGCAGCCAGATTACTGACTGGGGCTAATTACAGGGATTTACATAACCCCTGCCCCTCGTTACACCAGCTCCACTGGCTGTCAATCAGCTTCCGGGCACAATTCAAAGTGCTGGTTTTAACCTACAAAGCCTTAGATGACCTGGGTCCAATCTGTCTCATTGACCATATCTCCCATTATGAACCGGCTTGGGTGTTAAGATAATCAAGAGAGGCCTTTCTCTTGGTTCTACCACATTCACAGGTGCATCTGATGGGGACACAGGAGAGAGCCTTCTCTGTTGATGCTCCCCGACTCTGGAACTCCCTCCCACAGGAGGCCAGACTGGCCTCATCTTTGCTGTCCTTCCACAAGCAGGCAAAGACCTTTCTCTTCAGGCAAGCCTTCTCTCAGTAATCTAGCTACCTGTGTGTGATTTTTCTAGGTGGATTGTTATGCATTACTGCTTTTACTGCATTTTTAGTACTACTTGCGTTTTCCATTTTTGTGTTTTCCATTTCTCAGAGTGCCATTGTTTTTTATTGCATACTTATTGTTCTTAGCTTTAAATATCATCTTTTAGTAATGTTAACCACCACTGTATACTCCTTATTTTCAACTTTAAATATTGTCTTTCACTGTCGTAAGCCGCCTTGACTGTGAGGAGCCTGGTGAGTGGACCGGGCTGGTTTCGAGGGGCAGGAATGGACCACCCTGGCACCTGTAGTTCTGAGCTTCATATTCGTCTCTCCTGGGATATGAATATGAAGCTCCTATGATTTTGTATTACATCATTTTTTAAAAAAATATCTTTATTTGTCTGGGTTAGAAGTTTAAAAGGAACTAGAAACCTTGCTTTCTGTATTGGTCTCCTTTTTAAAAGTTTTTTTTTTTTAATTTGGGGAGTATGAGGTGCTGAGTACTCTCAGTACATAGCAAAATTACACCCCCATGCCCTTTAGAGGGCACAAGGTGACTTTTTGAGTTAAATCTTTTTTTTAAAAAAATGCTTTATTTGGAAGATTCTGGGAGGTCCCAAGGGTACCATGGAACTGCATTTGGATCTCTCGGGGTCCACATGTGGGGTCCACACCTGCCCTAAGGTTACATTTGAAAGCTACTGTAACTAATCATAGCTTGAGGTTAGAAGCATGGGTTTGTTCCTCTCCTGAGTGTTGGGTTCCTTCAGAAGTTATGAGTTACAGACCACATGACATCACTGAGTAGAACCAGCAATGGTAGCTAAGAGGGCCCCACTCTCGCTGTCCCACACCTTTCTCCCAATCATACAGGTAAATATGCATGTGCGCACACCCTCTTCTTATCCAGTCCTCGTATATGGTAAATATAGCTATTTCTGTAATAACCACATATACACAGTTATTTCTGTAATAACTGCATACACTGAACATACCATCATAAAGGATCACATCTGCAACAAAGTAAGTAGATAGTGGTTTGCATAAAATTGCATCTGTTAATTCATATGAATAGATTGCAAATACGAAATGGGTTTTGTAATTTAACAGGAATTAGGGTGCATCTTATTTGAGTGTATAAGGTAGCTGTGTGCCTACCAAATCTGCTGTCCAAATACTGTTAAATGTAGCCAGGCAACCTCATGGTCTCTGCTCCTCCTCCTTATGGTTCTTGCTCTTTACATCAGACTTGGACTGGAGGACATTTTCAAAAGGAAAATGGTCCCCTGGCAGCCCTTCAAACAGAGGACTGTCCTCCCTTAAAAAAACCCACATGACCCTTGTGACGGACAGTCCAAATTTAACGCCTGTCCATCACGTTAGAACCCTGATGTGGGAGCCAATGACAGAACAGGAGGGCGGAACCAAGGGAGAGGAGAGAAAAAAAGGAGGACAGTTGGAATCAGTTAGGGTGGACAGTTATGAAAAAGTAAGTCAGTTAGAGAGTTATAGAGAAGAAGGAGTGAGGTTTGCTGAGAGAGAGTGAGATAGATAGATAGATAGATAGATAGATAGATAGATAGATAGATAGATAGATAGATAGATAGATAGATAGATAGATAGATAGATAGATAGATAGATAGATAGTCAGAGATAGAGAGAGAATTATTACAAATAAATATACACTGGTTGAATGGAACATAAGTAAATAAGTGATTTAATGTGGAACACAAAATATGATATTTCAGTGATTGTTATCTAATGAAAATAAACAAAGACCATCTGTGATTCTGAATTACCCTTTCATACCCTTTAATAAATCTAATTCTGTTATTGACAGCAAATGTGAAAGTAAAGTTCTTTACTGTGTGGATAAAAGAAATCCACTGGTGGCAGCGAGAGAGAAAGAAGGAACGTCGCCAGCGTGGACCTGGGTTGAGGGAAACAAACAGGGACACGGGGTGTACGTCACAACCTTTTTTTAGGAAGGACAGTCCTCGGTTTGAAGACCTGCCTGATCCAAATGTTTCACCAGCCAGAGCCCTGCTTCAGCATCAGTCTATCTCAGCTTCAGAAATGAGATTCTCTAGATAAAAGCCTATGAAAAGCAGCATTGTTAAGCATTCTTTAGGTGTAGAGCTACTATGTGCTTGACAGAAGTGTTTCAGCTATTGTTGCTGCTATAAGAGTTTGGAAAAAATCACATTTGTGGGGGATAAAAGGACAAAGAAGATAGAAAATATCATTTATGTGAAATTTCTTCAACTGTGTATTTTCTCACCCTTGCAAATTTTATTTACAAAGTCCTTGTTTTCTTCTCAACTTTCTATGTAATCTAGAGGTTTCTCAGGGTCACTTCTTCCCCTTCTCCTCATCATTCCCTCTCCCCCCAAAAAGGAGCATTTGGCTAAGTATCAGAAGCACAGTTCTGAGTAATTGAAATGATCCTTTGTGCTCCTCTGCAAAATTAACAACAGCAAGGCAAATCAGCCAGCTGTATTCCACTTTTTCAGCGAAGTCGCCACCAAGATCTGTTTGGCAAACATTTTTGTTTGAAAGAGCAGCTAATGATAGTATTTTGCATGGCAGGAGAAGCTTAAAGTTTGGGGAGATGACACTGACCACTCAGTACTGTGTAAACTAGGGCTGAAGTTTTTAGTAGGTGAAGCTGGCAAAATGTCTTCCAGAGGAGTCTTACCTCATTTTAATGTTGCTTTAAAAATAAAAATAAAGGATACACTCCTCTTTCTTCACTTGGTTTCATGTGGCTGGTCTGCGTTAAGGCTGCAGGGTGTCTGGGATAAGATTAGGCCCAAAGGCTCTTGATTCAGGGGCATGTTAATATGCACATGCTTCTCCATGTGTTTTCAGACACATGGAGAAAAGTTTCTCAGACACGTTTCTCCATGTGTGTGTTTTCAGACAAATGGTTCTGTGAGATGACTGTGTGAAATGAAAGGCAGTGGCTAGGATGCTGGCCTGGGAGTTGGGAGATCCACTGCCAGGGTAGACTTGATTCAAAATAAATTCATTTAAATAAAAAAAAATTGGATTTAAATTTTTAAATGATTTTTTATTTAAATTTTTAAATGATTTTTTATTTAAATCAATCTGATTTTTTTTAAAAAAACTGATTTATTTTTTTTAATCCTTTGGGCTGTCATTCTTTCTTACTTCAAGAGTTGTCTTAAGGATAAAGTTGAGAGGGCCCTGTGAGCTTGCTGAAGGAAAAACAGGATATAAGGGAGGGGGAAGGAGGGGCCTCTAATCAAGCTAAACACCAGTAAAACAGCGCATTGAGTACACAATAGGAAACTGTAAGTATGGGGCCACTCTGAGTTGCCCAGTTAGCATGACTTGGTTACTGATACTGTATTGGGAAGATCCTCCTCCTCCATGAATGGAAGAACTTGTGTTCCTTGTTTAAAAGGGGGAGTGTGTAACAACAAAAAATGGTAAATATAAATAGCTCTTATGTGGCTGTGGGTGGGGTGTGTGAGAGGAATTGTATATAAAAAGTGCTAGTGACCACTCTCAAGCGTCCTGTTTAGAGCAATTTGTTCTCCTCCTTGAAAGCTGACTTCAAAAGAGGACTCGGTGCAGTCCAGTGCCATTAAAATAATGGGAATGTTGCCATTGACTTCATTGGGGCGGAGACCGAACCCATTGTCAGGGCTCCCCCCGCCCACTCTCAAAGCTTTTCAGAGACGGGAGGGGGAGACTTCTGCTTTTATTCAAGTATGTCTGACACACACAAAAAACCTGCGTCTTCCAAGTCCATGGGAACCAGAAAGTGAAACTAGCTGTGAACAAAAGAAGGCTGACCTCTTAAGACGCATTGTCAAAACTGAATGGCAAGAGTAAATACAATTAAGCTTTTGGAATTCATTTATTCTTAATAATTTAGAAGGGAATACTTGCACAGTCCTGTTGGATTCTGAGATCTTGCCTCCTTAAAGTATGTTCTTGGAAACAGACAGAGAAAGCTCTGGTTCACTGGTATCAAGTGTATATTGATTAACATAGAGGTGTAACTCAATAGTTCTTGCAAACTCTCTTGGTATAATAAATTCTCTATAGGCATTAATAAAACCTTCGTTTATCCTGAGAACATTTTCACACCAAAATATTTTTTTCATCATAGTAAGTGGTACTATAATGGCAGGACTTTGTGAGATACCTTCACACACAGCTGTGTGTACAGCATGAGCTCTGCCCACCCCATACTGCCGAGAGTGCAACTCTGTACAAAGACTAGTTCCAGATGTTGTAAGGCAGCCTTGCTGTGTTTCAGGGCCCTCCTGTTTATGCAGTGGTGAAATGAACTGGAGGGTCCTGAAGCACAGCAAGGCTGCCTTACAATATTTGGGAAAAAATGAAGTAATGCACACAGCTGTTTCAAGAAAGCTCTCTCTGTAGTGGCACGGAAGTCTTACATTTCCTAATCACACCACTGACTGTAGTAGAAAAATACAAGAAGGTCCGGGGAGTGTAGTACAGAGGGAGTGTCAGGATTTGTATTCCTGCAGGAGCCTCTGTGTGGTGGAGAGATAAGGAACTATTCCTATAACAAACCAGAGGGTGGGATTACAATTGCTGGCATGGTTCAAATAAAATAGTTTCCCCCAATTCTGCCGTACCCATGCTCTCATATAGATGGGAGTGCAGGCTCCCTGTTCACACAGCCAAGTGTGCAACATGGGCTCTGACCACCCCATACTGATGAGAGTACAGCTCTGTACAGACACATGGGGCAGTTGTTCAAGATCTGTTTGCATGGCATCTCTGCCTTAAGGAACAGAGGAGGGGTAAAACAGCTGCATGGGGGATCTTTGTGCTCCATCATTCATTTGGAATCCCAGGTCCTAATTGCATCATCTTTGCAATGAAGGGGAGAGGTGCTAGAAGATGTCCGAGTTTCAGTCTACTTTGCTAAGTTTTTGTCATCTCAGATGTTTTGGAGACTCTACATATCATATAGCTCTTGCCTTTCAGCACATTGTTATTTGAGTATTCTTTGGTGACATGAGAAAATGGAACATGCTACAAATGCCATATGCAGTGGTGAAATGGAATTTATCATTACTCTTATTGTCATGGTTACTGCAAGTAACAACTTAGGCTATGCAGGTGTGGACAACTCCATAGTCTTTGAGATCCACACTAGCACTTATTCAGCAGAGCAACAGCACTCTTAAAAGCAGGGAAGTGGTAGTATATTTGATGACATAGGGATGGAATTTGCCCCTGCTGCCTGTTTCCTATATGAAAGCAAAGATAGGATGGTGGGTACAACTGGGAAAGAACTTTGGAATCTGTCCCAGGCAGACCTAATTCTCTCAAGCCAGTCCCACGCAGAAATTTTAAAGTATCACTTTGGTTCTTTGGCTGGGAAAGTTAAATTGTCACAATGTTTTAGGGTAAAACTAATAAAGTGTGTGTGTATGGGTTGGGGTGATGTCATTAAGCTACACTTTCCACTTAGATCACTACTGATCTTTAGCCTAGTATATAATTGTTGCTTCCTTGATCTTCTGTTTTCTGGTTTGTACTGTTTATTTTCTTCATGTAATGTGACTTAACAACCAGCATTTTCTTTGAAATGCTCCGTTTATATTTATGGGATTCTTCACCTTCTTAGCTGGCAGATGTAATGGACTCATTTGCCTCCATCAATACTGAATTGATTAGTAGACAATAATCAGCCTACCTTGCCTGAAGGATTATCTGGGTGGAGAAGTATAGTCCAATTGTATAAATGGACATTCTTACAACCTGGGAATATCAAGGCAAATACTGTTGTCCCTATTCTTAAGCCGGGGGGGAGGCACGATTGGCCCCATTGAACTGCCATGCCTTATCCCTAATTCCAAACTGCAGAACTTCAGCAATAGGTTTGTGGGCTCCCCGCCTGCCCATTTTTACTTTAAAGCATGACATGTAGTGAGTGTGCAAAGGAGACACAGAAAAGGAGGGGGGGGGAGTATTTTGCCCATGTTCTTCATTTAACTCCTCTGCCTTACAAACTGTCTACACTTCAGAATTACAATCATCCCCCCAAATTGGACAAACATGAAGTAGCCTGCCTGCAGCAAAAGGCCATGCTGCTTGGGGCTCTTTCAGAGAAGAACCTCAGGCACATGATGGTGGCTTTGAAGTTAGAGAAATCAGAGGCAAGCATTCGTACATAAGCTGAAAGTTCCACTGCCTCCACTATCAGACTGTTTAGCAAATCACCTCAATGTCGTGCCATTTAGTGCAGGGAAATCGCCCCAGAGGGAGACCACAGCTGCGATACAAGGATATCTGCAAGCGGGATCTGAAGGCCTTTGGAATGGACCTCAACAGATGGGAAACCTTGACATCTGAGCGTTCAGCCTGGAGGCAGGTGGTGCATCACGGCCTCTCCCATTTTGAAGAGGCACTTGTTCAGCAGGCTGAGGCAAAGAGGCAGTCCCGAAACCAGCCAAATCAGGGAGCTGGACAGGGGCCAGATTGTATTTGTCTTCAGTGTGGAAGGGATTGTCACTCTCGAATTGGCCTTCTCAGCCACACTAGATGCTGTTCCAAGTCCTCCATACAGAGCACGTTACCATAGTCTCTCGAGACTGAAGGATGCCTAATCTGGTGCCATTTAAATGTGCATTTGTGAAGGCATATCAGTGGTACTTCACACATTTTTATTTAAATATTCTGTCATACTCTTGGGAAGGTTGGTTAGGTTACATGGCTTAAAATAAGATTTCATGGATTTTTTATAAGTAAACTTGTGTCCCTTTTTGTAAGTATTGTTATATTTGCATATTTTTAAATCCTTCCCTCTGATATCCCTCCTGAAGAAAAGGTCAGGACTACTTCAGATAATGTAGCTTTGCTCACCAAGTTGCCTCAAAAGATCATTATAGCAATGTGACATCACTCTTGCTGAACTGTTATTTGTTTCTTTTCCCTTCCTTTCTTCTCTCAGCCTCCTGATGTCTCCACCTTATCATTTTTCTCTCATCAGTGTCCATTTGGACTGTATTAATCTTGTTTCTTTTATCTTCAATTTTGGTTTGTAAATTGTTCTGCAGGGAAGAGTCACTAGATATTTAGAGATTCAGGTGTGTAAGGGAAGCCAGCACAGACCCTTATTATTATTTTTGTTGTTGTTTTGACTGGCCTTAATAGTAAGGCAGCCAGGTGTTGTAGCTGCATAAATTGCTAAAGGAGGAGTAGAAGTAGACAACATGCATGTTGTATGGCCAAGTGTGCACAGAAGGCCATTTTGTTTTAATTAAGGTGAGATGCTCATTTTCAAAAAGGAAGAAAACACCTTTCTAAAATTCTCAAGTCTCTGGATTTTGTTTTTGGTTTTTTTTTCTCTTTAGAAAACTCCAATGGCTCAAGATTTAAGACCATGGTATTCACAACAAGTGTATGCAAGATACTGGAAACATTACAACCAAGCCATGGAGTGGATGCATAGACATAAAATTGCTTACAGGAAATCCGTGGAGTCCTTGTATCATCCATTGTTTTCTTCTGCTGAAAACCATTCTGGTAGACGGTACCCAGACTGGGATGAAGATAACTCCTGGAGACAAGGTGCCACCACTCAAAGCAACAAAACCTGGTGCCCTCAAAGGCCTCAACGTGCCCCTCAGAACACCAGAAGAGAGATGCCAGAAAGGGACTCTGAAACTGAAACAGAATCTGAAGGTGAAGAGGATGTGGAGTATGACTTGAGCAACATGGAAATCACAGAAGAGCTGCGCCAGTATTTTGAGCAGACGGAGAGGCACAGGGAAGAGTTGCGTAAGTGCCTGCCTCTTGCCATATTTGTTGTTTGCATTAATGCTGGTTATTGCTATCTGTCTGTTTGTTTATATAATAAAATCCTCAAGGGGGTTACATTAAAATACAGCTGAGTTACAGCATGAAAAAAGGTGGTTTAAAATACACTTTGAAGAGAGAATAAGTACTTAAAATCATTCCCACAATGACAAGGAAATACATCAGTGGTCGTCAGCTGGAGAAAGCCTGTATAAACCAGCTATGTTTCCAGAAAGCATTTAAGACTAAATAAAGGTCCTGCCATGTGGGGAGAGTGTTCCAGAGAGTGGAGATTAGCACAGAGAAGGACAACCTTTGCAGTGTTACACGGCGATATTCTGTTGGTGGTGGAGCAACTAATAAAACTTATTCTGATCTCGTAGATTAATTGGGTATACATATGGAAAAGGTGTCTGCTAAATATCCTGATCTTGAGGTGTGTTAGGTATAATGCCTTGAACATGGGTTCATGTTCAGCCAATAGGCCAATA
This sequence comes from Intellagama lesueurii, assembly GCA_037013535.1. NCBI lineage: Eukaryota > Metazoa > Chordata > Lepidosauria > Squamata > Agamidae > Intellagama > Intellagama lesueurii. The sequence goes on from JBAJHW010000003.1 coordinate 83,867,025, forward strand.
AAATACTTCCTTTTTTATCTGTCATTTTAGATCAGTTACCTAGACCTCTAGAAGCTGTACATAGCATTTTCCCAATCCTGTGGTCACAAACTACCGAAGCGGTAAGCCTAAGAGGTGGTAACTTACTGAAGGCCACTGCATAGTCTTCATAGCCAAACAGGGGATTTGAACCCAGCCCTTTCAATGCTTGTCTGCAATGCCATGCTGTATTTCTATTCTGTTTCTATGCATGATATGGCAGAAAGTAAACCACAAGCTCTTATAAGAGATGAGTTTTTAAAAAGAGAAAACTTAGTTGATTAATGGAATAAGTTTTCTAGACAATTAATATTCACTTGGAAATATAATTCTCAAGTAAGAAGCGTTATTGTTTGAATTTTTAGGTGATTGACAAAAGCACTGGAACAGATGCAAGGAAGGAGTCTGTTGCAGGACCACAGAAGGGTTGTAGTAGGAGTTAAAGTTGCCTGTCCTCCATGCTAGGGTCCCAAACCGAATGATATCGTTTGCAGCTAATTCTGCATAAGGAAAAGACACCAGTGCATATTGGCTGTTAAGGGTAATGTGTAGTTTGGTCATGGGTTCTTTGCTGATATGAGATTTGAACCAGGAGATTCCCAAGTGGCCACCGCATACTATTCCAGCAGCATCAGATGGTTTAGCCATTGTTTTAAGTACAGTATTTAAGAACCAGAGGCTCTTCTGGAGAGAAAGTCTCATACTGGCTATGCTTCCTATGCTTTCTTGGAAGCCCTTCAGTCTGGCAGTGGAATTCCACACAGGGTTTCATTTGTAATTCTACACACATGTGAGGTGGTTTTGTATGGATTTTGTAGAGCTGCTGTTTTTCTGTTTCTCTTGATTTGATGGGCATAATTTTATGTAGGTTTTTCCTGCAAAAGCCAGAGTCTCACTCCAGAGCAACATTTTGAAATACTGGAGAAAAACCCTTACTTAGTTAATCTTTATACTTTAAAACTACATTCCATGCGAATGCTGTCAGCACTCTTTTAAAAATCTGATGCTTTTATGGTTAGATTTAACAGAATCATGGAGTGGTCCAAAGGAAATTCCTAGCTGCATTGTTGAAATCTGGAAGATAGCCCTGGTGTTGCATACCATGTAGATAAATTAATTCGATTTTTGTCTTATTTTGGCTTAATTCCGCAATGTAAAAATGCTACCCTCTGGGTACATCTGGTTCGGTCTAGTGCCAGATGGGAATTCCCTCTGCGCCCCATTTTTATGATCAGAATTGGGCTCTTAATTCTGGAAGACAGAAGCTTTTGGGCAAATCAACAATATCTTCTCAGTGCAAACCCTTATTTAAAATGTCAGATTTGGAAAGGCTTTTGTAGCTTTTATTGGGTTGGCACAAATCACAGTGTGAAGGGAATCATTTCCCCCTTGTGAGTTTTTTATTGATGCAGTCACAAAACGTATTGCCTATTTCCTAGGACAACATAGCTTCTCATTCAGCAAGAATCTTAGTTGCTTTTAAGAATAATAGTATAAAAGGTTGGGATCTTTTTCCAGCTCTGTTATAACTTGGAAATGGTGCTGCCTGGGTGGCCCCATGGGAGCTGGTAGTGTGGAAGAGATGCACTCTCTGTGTGTTTAATTACACAAAGCTATTGATTTTGCAGAGTACAGTTTTTAAGCTGAACAAGATTTCAGGATAGAATTTGATTACACTGAATGCTATAATCACATTATCTTGTTTCATCTTCCATCCTCTGCACAACATCCACATAGTACATATTGATACAGAAGAAACTGTGTCTTGTTCTTCTATTGGTTTTTTAAAACACTAGACATCATCACGTTCTCTCTGTTGAATAATTCTACCCTGCTATCTGGAATTGAATGAATCTAGCTGCTTTATTGGCCTGCTGACAGTCAGGGGCCCCAGATTCTGTACATGCACAATCTGTGTGCTCCTTTGTTTCCAGAAGGCTGTACACTTCTTTTTTCTTCCCGGTCTCCTTATTTTTATTATTATTATTATTATTATTATTATTATTATTATTATTATTATTATTATTATTATTATTATTATTATTATTATTATTTTGTCATTCAGACTGAATCTTTCAAACCTTCAGGCAGCTCCCTGGTGACCACTGCAGCTGTTGTTCCTCCATTCCTTTCTGCAGTCCAGAGCATTTCTGCTTTTTTGACTAGGTTGGCTGAAATGCAACGAAGAACCATGAGTTCCTGTCTGTTAAAACAGCACCCTGCCATGAGCTTCAGATTGTCAAATTCCCTTTCTTTTCTGAGCACTTGAGGGAGGCATTCTAAAGCTTCCACTTCTGCTTTTGAAGTAAGCACATTTCCATTGCATCCAAAGGACTGATGATTTGTTGAGCCTTTGGTTAGGGTCATCAGGGTCAAGTAATGGTCTGAAATTCTTCTTGGCCAGGCTAACTGACTGGCATTACAGCAAACCACATGATGTTCCCAAATGTAGACATAATAGGCAGACATTGACAATTTTTAATGCTTAGTTGAAAAGTGGCAGGTCATATAAAGACACCTATGGCAGAGTGAAACACCCTTGTAACCTCAGTAAGAGAAAATATTGTATGATTATTGACTTTCTTGAGGGCATCCTGCCACAAAGTGGTGAGTCCAGACCTCAAGGAAGGGACAACCTGAAATGGCTAAGTATGACAAGTGAGAAAGGGAGAGCCAAGGCACAGTTGTTATAAATGAAGAAGAGGTAACGCTGAAGACTTATTCTGAGGAACAAACTGGAGGTTTCAGGTGGCATACCACTAGAGTTGAAATCATGTTAATGTTCCAGCATTAAGTTTGTCAGCAATTTGAACTACAATAGCTCTTCTGTGTGATTGGGCCAGACAGGCTATCCTTCGCTCCACATGTACATTCATGAGCCTTGGGTGCCTGCAGCCCTGACACTGTTCGCCAATTGTCCTTCCTTGCACCACTTTTGGTAGGTACAAACCACTGCATACCAGGAACACTCCCCTCCCCAAGGCTTGCCGTTGTGGAGATGCTCTGCCCTGGTCATCTAGCCATCACTATTTGGCCCTTCTCAGACTCGTTTGCTTCTCCATGTTTCTTGCTTCCAACACATGAAATTCAAGAATTGGCTGTTCATTTGTTGCCAAATATATTCCATCCCTTCACAGGTGCCATTGTAATGGTATACTCAATGCTGTTCACTTAACCTGTCAGTGGTTTTAATGTTGTGGTTGATCAGTGTAGGTTATCCAGCAGATAGGTGGGCCCTGAAAGAGGGATGACTGATCAAACCAAGCCCTGCACTAATTGTTGTTCTTGTTGTTTAGTCGTTAAGTCGTGTCCGACTCTTCGTGACCCCATGGACCAGAGCACGCCAGGCCCTCCTGTCTTCCACTGCCTCCCAGAGTTTGGTCAAATTCATGTTGGTAATTGTTGTTAGATGTTGTGATTGTGTTTCCTGCCCTGAAACATAGAGCCTTATTACTCTGATGCATGGGTACGAAACATTAAGAGATCTGAGGCCCAATGTTATGCCACTAGATCCGTCCAGGTGCCACACAGAGTTCTTGGGGAAGTGGGGTAAAAATTAAGAAGTGGCTACAAGCCCACCTCCAGCTTTGAAAAATGGGTATTAAACTCAGCAGAAGGTTTTCCAAATCTACCTCAAAAGGCAGAGGATCAAACATGGGACCAGGTGTATCCAGTGCAGAGGCTCTACCACCCTGTCTATGACCTCCTCTGGAGTTGTAATTCAAATATGTGACTTCACCAAGTAGCTTTTCCAAGTGATGTTGGACAGATTCCTCTGTAGTGCACTCCACTACAGAGTTCATCTATAATATTTACCATTCCCTACAATTACAATCCTAATCCTCATTCGCCCGCCCCCCTCCCCCAGGCTTTTGAACATCTCAGGGGACTGGGGGTGGGGACAGTGCAGCAGGACCTGAGGACTTGGATGCTGTCACACTTGCTCACCACAGCATTTGTGTGTATTTTGACAAGCAAATGCTGCATCCAGTCCCTGCTGTGGTGTTCATTGGCTGCTTCCTCACCGTTCCCATTGCCTCTACAAGATCCGTAATGTGGGGCAATCTGGAAAGCTTCCAGGTACTAAAGAACGTGGATTCTGTGTCACTATGCAGTGGCAAGGTCCCTAATATTGTTTTGGATTACCTTTGGGGCAAACTGATCCATTCCCTTAGGAGTGATTTCCTAGTTGGAGCTGGATAGGTCTATCTATTAACAGAGAAATTACAGTGATAGGTATACAGTTTTCTGTATTTATGCATGGAACATGCTGGAAAATCCAGAGATGTGATGAATGCTGGGTTGAATATAATTCTTTTTATTTCTTCACATGCTTTGGCTGTCTATTCAAGGGGAGAGAGAGATAATAACAGCCACTGGCGTTAAATATTTTTCATTCCTTCCTTCCTGCTTTCCGCCCTCACCCCAGGAACCTCTTCATAACTCTGACAGTCTGTGGGCTTCTGTACACTTTTCAGCTCCATTGCTGGCAGCTTACATGACTCTAACTTTGACAGTGAAGCATTTTTAAAACTGGCAAATCCTGTAGCTCTGTGTCTGATTTAACACTCTCATATACGTGGAGATCCTCCCCCTTTTTAAAAAAACGATGCCTACTCTTTTTCTCCCCCTCAAACAGCTTTTCTTTTCTCTTCTCTGGATTCTTCTCAAGGGCTCTCTAGCTCTTTGTAATTCACATCATGTGCCAGGTCCCTTGATGAGCCCCAAACTAGCCGTGTGAAAAGTACTTCACTGAGCCTTTATATAATGTGCCAAATTATTTACATCTTACACTTTAGAGAGTTTTACACTCCAGGTGAAGGGAGTACAGCCATTTAAAAAGCACAATATGATTCCTCCCTTTTCTCTTTCTATCTACCTCATCTATTTGCTCCCTTTCAGAAAGGTATTAATCTAGAGCTATGTACTTTTTCAGTATTCAAAATAATTAAATGGCTTCATTATTTGTATCAAAAACAAACAGCACCTTAAAGAGTAACAAGTTTTATTTGTTATAATCCTCTGTAAATTGTAGCCCACTTGTTCAGTTGCAAATTATTTATAAAAAAACCGATTATTTGATTATATTGGCATCTCTTTCTCTCTCTCTCTCTCTCTCTCTTTGTTGGGGCAGTAATTCAGTAATTCTAATCTGCAGGAGATGTCTTTGTGGTCTGTCTGAATCCTGCAGTTACTGATGGCTTGTGTTTTAAATGTCCATGCCTAGCTTTGGGATTTTTTCTGCATGTGAGTTTGATTCCTGTTCCCTCTCCCCGTTAAATAAGGCAAGAAAACAAGGCATGAAAAGAAAGGCAGCTTATTCATTGTTGACCAGTGGACAGCCTGCAAGCTCCCGTGAATTAACTAGCATGGAAACAGGGTTGAATTTCCCTCACAGTTCTTCACTTCTGAAACTTGAAAATCAATGGAAGCCATTATCATCATGTTGGTCCTTAGTGCAGGAGTATATCGGTTCTTACGACTGCATCTGAATTTTCATCCCAGTCACGCAATTGGGAGCCCACATACTTCTGCCTGTCTCCTCTCCCACCCACCCCCAAAGCAATTCAGCCCAAAACTTCTCAGGCGAAATTTTCAAGCCAGGGCAGAATTCTGTTTGGGTCACTATAAAAGCCACAAAGATATTTGTCTTTTCTGGTGGTTCACTTTGCTGCATCTGCTTGATTTGTCGTTGTTCCCGCCCCCCCCCCCCTCCTTTTGATGAAGTTTGGTGATGGTGATCTTTTCAGCAGTTTATTAGACTTATTCTGGAATTGTTTGTTTATGATTTCTAAATCAGTTAATATCTCACAGTGTACAATCATTGTGATTTTGGGGAAAGAAACATTCTCTAAAATTAATGTCATATTTAATTCATTGTGGGCAGTCTTTTTCCATTCTTTGGAAACAGCCTTGTATTAGTAATCTTGAGATGTGCCAAGTAAATGGGCCAACAGGATATGCATTTTCTACCATACCATACACGCCTTGGGTGAATGAGCTACACAGAAAGCCACTTACTTGCCCATCTGATTGCTGGATAGCTCGGTGGTTTAAGCATCTGGTTACAGAGCCAGAGGTTGGGAGTTCAATTCCCCACTGTGCCTCCTTGACAGGAGCTGGGCTCAATGATCCATAGGGTCTCTTCCAGCTCTGCAGTTCTAAGGTGGTGGCGGTGGTGGTGGTGGTTGTAGAGAGTAGTACTTGCTTTAGGGAATTAAGTCACTTTCCACCTTACACTGAATAGTGTAGTTTAGGTATCTGGCTGCAGAGCCAGAGGTTGGGAGTTCAATTCCCCATTGTGACTCCTGTAAGTAGAGCCACTCTGTGTGGCCTTGCACAAGCTGCACAGTCCCAGAAGAAGGGAATGGTAAACCACTTCTGAGTATTTTCTACCTGGAAAACCTGAAAAGGGTCTCCATAAGTCAGAATTGACTTAATGATACTACTACTGTTGTTGTTGTTGTTGTTGTTGTTGTTGGTAGTAGTAGTAGTAGTAGTAGTAGATCTTAAAAGGAGAGATGGGCTAAAATCTTGGGTGTATGAATAAACACTATCCAAAAGTGTCCAGGAACTGTTTCCCTGAAATTTTGAAGTCATGAACCTTTGACACCTTTCCACAAAATTTAGCCTCCAGAATAGCAAATTGCATCATGAGAGGCTTTGTGGGGTCCATTTTGCCATTTTGTGACAAAAATATCCAACTGATATACAGTATGAGTGAGGAATCTTTTTGTCCCTTCAACCCCATGTAATGTAGCTAATGGTAAGGGATTATAGTAGTTGTGGTGTGAAGCATTTAGAGGGACAAAAGATCCCCACCACTTGTGTAGATCCTAGTCTTTTGCCTTAGGTGTTGGTTTAGTTTACAATCCTGTGTACACTGGATGTGCTTATAAACGCTGTTCTGGCATTGGTGTTTGTTTACAGGTAATGGGTAGAGGGAAACCGGGCTCCAGGGCTCCCCTCTACCTGTAGTAAGTAAACAGAAGTTCCAAGTGCCTGAATAGGGCTCGTAGCATCTACCCTTGCTTCCTCAGGTTTTTTACAGTTAAATTCTCTGTTACATACTGTACCATGTTGTTTGAAAAATGACAGAAGGTTATTCAGGTTAAGGAAGACTTTGCCATTCTATTTTGAGAGGAAGATTTTGACAAGTTAGTAGGCAGTTGTCATGACATGACATTTGCATAGTACGTGCTGATGAACATAGGCTAGGCTGTAAAGTACTACCACTGTGGTGAGATGTTTAAGAGGGTTGGGGTGCCCTGCTCTTTTATTTTAATTTGGGAAGATCTCATGAATCACTGTCTTTGCCTTTGTTCACTGCCTGTTACATCTCCCCGCTCCCAACTTTGTAAGGCCATTGCCTCTGATCCCTACCGATAGCTTCTCTATGTGATTTCAGTATCTGCTTAAAAAAAAAAAATCCACTCAGCATTTTCGTAGAAAATCTATTTAGTACCATGTATTTAAGAATCAAAGCAGCATGTAAAGGATACCATATTACTGAAGGTTAGATTCCAAAGGATAGAGAGAACTATGTTTTGTGTTTTTCTCTCCTTGTAATTTTTTTTTCCTTTCCTTCTCTTTTATTTTTTTCTTTTGGTAAGAAAATGGACTGGAGCCAAAGGAGAGTTAAAACTATCAAATGATCTAATATAAGAGATATGAACCAATTTAATTGATTCTATTTTATGGAATCAAGATAGGAATAATTTCTCGGACAAAAGAATAATTAAAACCCAGGGGCAGCTGTTATCTCCTGGGATGGAGATGGGGGAGCTACTTGTTGGTGCCTCCAGATGATAATTTTCCTCATGATTCTCAACTTTCTCACCCTAAGTGTTCTTAAATTGGGTCTCTTCATGCATTTATTCTGCTAGTGTTTGCAGCTGCCCTTAATGTCTTCTGTAATTCTCTTTCTTTTCCCATCTTCTCTGGGGGAATCTGTAAGAACAGCTGTTGGTGGAAAGAGCAGGTGATATTACTGCCAGGATACCTCTCAAGAAAAGTCACCTTATGACTTCTTCTCAGATGTACCTCATCTCATCCATAACCTTGAATTCCTTTTTCTGTCCCCTGTCCTTATTCTCATGTACATCCAAACTTTCCCCAGATCCATTGTTCTTATTGTGATTTAGTGTTGTGAGAGAAAGGTAGCATTCTGTTTCAGGTAGCTTGGGGATAGTTTTGTGAATTATGCTTCCTCAAGAACTGCTGGATAGCTCAGTGGTTTAGGCATCTGACTGTGGAGCCAGAGGTTGAAATTTCAATTCCCCACTGTGCCTCCTTGAGAAAGGCTGGACTCGATGACGCATAGGATCCCTTCCAGCTCTGCTGTTCTAAGATTAAAATAATTCCACCACCACCACCCCATCTCTGCTCTTCTCTGGGACAATCATTTGACCTTCTATATTAGAAATAAAGTGCTAGTTCCTTGTTATTAGATTACTGTATTTTTCCATGTATAAAATGACACTTTTTCCTAAAATAATTGAGGGTCGTTTTATACATGGAAGGCAGCAGCAGGAGGTGGAGACTGAGGCAAAGAAGCAGCCGGGCTCGACCGCCTCTCGCGGCTGCCCATTGATTGCTGCCGCCATCACCCTCCAGTGATCATCTCCTTGCGATCGGGCGGCGGCGGCAGCAATGGGCAGCAGCGAGAGGCGGCCGAGCCCAGCTGCTTCTTTGCCTCAGTCTCCGCCTCCTCCTGCTGCTGCCTCCACCGCTGGTTGTGGGCTCAGTGATCGTGCAGCCCTTTGATCCCTGCTTTTCCCTTCCTTTTGCTAAGCCTCGGGTTTAGGAAGTGGCGGGGAAAGCAGCGATCAAATTTTCAAATTTGGGGTTAGAAAAGGGGGGCGTCTTATACATCGGGTCATCTTATAAACGGAAAAATACAGTATACTGTGCCTCATTTTCTTTCATAATCCATGTGCCTCCTATCGCCTTTGTTAAGAATGAAATTAGACACTTGGAAAGGGCACATTTTTTTCAAATGAGAGAGGCTAGCTACCAGATCATATTAGACCTTCTGAGTAACTCTCTCCCCCCCCCCCCCAGTACCTCGTAGTAGTTGGTAGATTTTACAAGCTGTGAAAGATAACCAAAAACAAATGCTGAACATAGGTCCCTTTTGGGGATAAAGCCAGGATAGAAATAAGTAACTAAATACATAAATAATTTTGTATGGAGTTTTATATTTCATTAAATAGCACCAAATGTGGGCTGGGTTATATCTATTTAGTTCTGGCAAATCTTGTAGTTTACTATTAATTAGCAAATACTGCTTAATTGTGTGGCAAATGTTTGAGATTTGTTTTGCCATAGACTGTTGTGGGTGTTAACTGTACAGTGAGCTTGCAGAATAGAGATATGGGGTTCATGTGCACATGTTGAAATGGAGGTTTATGCCCTCATCAATTCATTATAGTCTGTAGTTGAATCAAACGTTCATAGCTAGATTCCAGATTGTAGTTTGCATATAAGGACTGCTACTCACAGTGACCATAAAATGAAGACTAGCTTCCATGGATGACTTTGACATCTATATCTTTCTCCTGGCAGGAGCTGGAAGAGGCATTTCAGGTCTCTGTCCCCTTTCTGCTGCTGCTGTATAGTTTGCAGTACTCAGGGATCAGAGTGCTTCAGTGAGCAACAGAACTGGCCAGCGAAGGAGTCAGAGAAACATTCAGCAGATAAGGTGTTAAGCAGTAGGGTTGAAGGATCTGGTTCCTTGTGTCTACTGCACCTTCAGTTCTGGACTGAACTAACATAGCATCTCAGACACAACATTGCCTCTCTTCTTGGGAGAAATTGTGAGAGTCCAGAGGAGGCGAGGGTGACTAGTCTGAGTTCCACTGAACCCTGAGCCTCCTCTGGCAGAATATCTTCCTAGATCAGGTGTGGGTGACTTATGGACCTCCAGATGTTGTTGGACTACATCTCACCATCAATCTCCTTATGATTTTGCTGGCAAGGAGTGTTGGGAGTTGGAGGCCCTCTGGAGGGCCACCAGTTTGTCTATCTGTCTAATACATTGTAGTCTGGTTAATGGGAGGAAGTTGCCCATTTCTGCTGATTCTTCCTAAAAGACTGGTGATAGGGTCCTCTTCCACTGAAATCTCACCATGTTGTGAGCTTGTCCCCTCAGAAAAGTGGTAGGTACAAGAGGAGGAATGGAAGTACTTCTGTAGACTTTTGGTTGACAGGTGGTATTGTAGCTCCCTGACAAGAAGCTTGAAAAAAAGTTTAATAATAATAATAATAATAATAATAATAATAATAATAATAATAATAATAATAATAATAATAATTAATAATTAATAATTAATAATTAATAATAATAATAGAAGGAATGGAGGCAGAGGAGGTCAGTTTTGATGCAGAGATATAAGGATCTTTAACTTGCCTGTTTTGGATGGGTGGGATTGAAAATTATGCAGTGTTGGGAGGGTTTAGAATGAAGGACTAGTTTTGTGCTATGTACTGGATGCAGCTTTTATATCCACATATTATTAATCCTTTGTGCTGATACATAAGCATTTCAAGTGTTAGAGGGATGACCCCCAAAATATTAATTTACCTTTGTTAAAAAAAACTTGTGTTGTCGTGCATTCTAATGCACTTAGATAACTGAACGTTTTCCCTTGTTAAAATCTGGGATTAGATGGCAATAAATCTCTGCTCAGGATTTGCAACCCTGAGTGTAATTGGGAAGCCATTAGTTACTGCTTTGTGGTCCTTATGTTTAAAGGTAGGTGTGTGCTTAAGTGTTTTCCAGAACAGAAGCCAAACTTACCTTTCGCTCATAGCTGCTAGAAGAGAATGCACACAAGTTACATATGTCTCCTTCCAGAAGCAAAAATAGTGATGCATAGCCTAGTATAAATATTTTATATGGGATTGATGGAAAGTATTGTAGAAGTGACACTAAGCTGCTACAGCCCCATCTGGAGTACATAAATTTCCTTGATCCTTATGACATCAGGACATACCAGTATTTGATATCCTTCTGATTATCTGGTATTAATCAGCTTTCTAAGCGGTTGTCTGAGCTGATTTCATTACAGTTCCTGCCCCCATAGCCATTTATTACAGGAGAGATATTTCCATAATTTCTTTCAATAAATTCAGGTATTCTGTTTATACAGAGTTGAGTCACTTATAGTAATAATTTTCAAAGTTGTAGCCATGTTAGTATTTGCAAGCATTTCAACAAGAAACACAAAGCAAAACAAAAGAAACACAAAGCAAAACAAAAACAAAAGAAAGACATTGTGGCACCTTAAAAACTAACTGCTGCATTCTAATGTAAGTTCTTGTGAAACATGTCCATGACATTTTCTCTGGTAACATGATCACAGGACCCAACAATGTCACATACAACATCAAGGGCACTTTTACTCATTCTTCTGCTAATGTGATCTAAGCCATCTTTGGCCAACAATGCCCCCTCTATACTCTACATAGGACAAACAGGACAGTCTCTATGTAAAAAATATAATGGACATAAATTGGACATCAGAAATTGCAATCCACAGAAACCTGTCTCAAATCACTTCGGTCTACCAGGACACTTCACAAGATAGGAAAGATGCTATTCTGGAGAACAAAAAATTACAGAACAAGAATCCAGAGGGAAACAGCTGAAATAAAACATATACATGAGCTAGGGACCCATCTCCGTGGATTAAATATTAGCCAAAGTTTCTTAATTTGTTATCAAATATAATTATTATGTTATCTACAGTGGTGACTCGACTTACGACCTTAATCCGTTCCGGAATGATGGTCGTAACTCGAAATGGTCGTAAACCGAAGCACCATTTCCCATAGGAATGCATTGGAACGCGATTAATCTGTTCCAGCTGGGGAAAAAAATACAAAAAAACCCCCACAAAAAACACTGCAAGTCCCATCGGAACGCATCGGGCCGGAAAAAAAATATCACCCAAGACAAAAAAAACAATGCAAGCCCCATCGGAATGCGTCGGGGCCGGAAAAAAAAAATCACCAAAAAACAATGCAAGCCCCATTCGAACGTGCTGGGGCTGGGGAAAAAAAAATAAACCCCCCCCCCCCAAAAAAAAAAACAGCAAGCCCCATCGGAAGGCGCTGGGGCCAAAAAAAACCAAACACACCAAAAAACATCACAACACAGAAACATAACCCACCCTGCAAAACCCTGTAAATGTAATTACTCAGAAGCAGAAAGCAGCTCCAGGCAGTCCGAAGCCTCCTCCGAACGCACACTCTCTAACCGTTGGGGCGAAAGAGCTACAAAGAAGCAGCCTCTTCGCCGACCAACGGTTAGTACATTTGAATTCCCCGCCTTTTTCCCCACCTTTTTTCCAGTCGTTACTCGAAGCTCCGGTTGCAAGTAGAAGCAAAATTTTGCGGCCAGAGCTGGTCTTAACTCGAAATGGTCATAAGTCGGGACGTTCGTAAGTCAAGGCACCACTGTACTTTTTTTTCCTTCCCAACTAACCAGAGCCACCTTTTCAAAACAAGGCTAAAAGTTAAACTCTGTCATTCTCTGTATTAACACATATAGTTCCTCTGTTGTTTTCTTTAATCATTGTTACTGTTTAAAGAACCAGGGATCTTAAATTATTACTCTGTGATATACAACCAAACAACACTGTCCCTTTATCCCTTTGCACAAATGTTTTACCATATACATCTCTGTATTCTAACTCTTATGTCTGACCAAGTGGACAAGTTCCACATAAGCTTACATTAAAACATAGCAGTTAGTCTTCAAGGTGCCACAGTGTCTTGTCTTTCCCCTTTTGTTTTGTGTTTCTTGTTGAACTTCTATATTTACTATATACTAGTAAAGGGCTAGATAGCTCAGGCTGACTGGATAGCTCAGTGAATTAGGTGTCTGGCTGCGGAGCCAGAGCCTGAGAGCTTGATTCCCGATTTTGCATCCCAGAAAAGCCAGCCTGTTGGGCCTTGGGCAAGCTGCACAGTCTCAGGATGTCCCCAGAAGAAGGGAAAGGTAAACCACTTCTGAATATTATTGACCTAGAAAACGCTGAAAAGGGTGGCCATCAGTCAAAATTGACTTGATGGCATACAATTAATTATTACATTAAAAGGCCAGTGTGGAAGGAAACAGGGCACCCTTCTATATTTTAATGAACTAAAGGAGTTTAGTGGTGATTAAATGGGTGGCTGAGTTTTTGAGACATGCATTTCCCCAGCACTGTGAGCTCTGTACCCGAGGGTACGAAAGGAGGATGTGAGCTTTGCTGTCCTCTGTTGACTTTTTTGTGTGTGTGCAGAAGTGTAGACTTCATGTGTCCAAGCCACCATTTTATATTAAATGTGGCAAATGTGTTGGCATCAGCTCTGTGCATACTAGTTTGGCTTGTGATCATGATTCCTATCTGTGAAATAGAGAGAAAAAAAAGATGCATGAATATACTTTGCGGGGTATTCTTGATATAAGACTGAAATCTTCACATTCCCTCCCCCGCCGCCCCCGACAACCTCTTTGCTTAATATTTCTTTTATTTGTCCAGCAACCTGTTGTGTTTTACAAGGCATTGTTCAATTTTGTCAACCTGTCTGTTACTAAAGGAGTGTCTCCCTTTCTGGGCGGGTCCAAAATGCACACCTGGATGAAGGGAACGGAAGGAGTCTGGCATGAAAGTGGTCCCTTGTGGAGGTTTAGTGACAAAATCTGGACAATCAGTCCATCAGACATGTGACAGCACATTAGCAGTACTTGGAAAAGTTCCAGCAGGAGTATCCACTCAGTGATAAAAATGTTACTTGGAATAATTTGCTGTTCATGGCACAGCTGGATAGCTTCACAGCTGTCTGACTTATGTTGCCATTGTAAAATGCTGCTACATGATTGTATTGTATAGGTTGAAGCAGTTGTTCTCCTCGGTGGGAACTCTCATCTTTTGTTTTTCCCAGGGAGATTTCCACAATTCTGACCAACTTCCCTTCATTTCTTTACTTATAAAAACATCCTTCAAGTATACTTTTTCTGCTATAGCTCTTGGTAGTTCCCCCAGATTGCACAGGGATGTTTTAGAAAGTATCTTGTTCCATCTGTAAACCTTGGGTGGCGAATACGTGCCTTTGCAAATGTTATTGGATTGGTGGAGGATCATAGGAATTGTAGTTCAGTAACAAATGGAGAGTTGTAATGTTTGTATGTGTGAGAGCTGATCCATTGCAAAACATCTGGTTATAAAATAAATATCTAACTGCTGTTTGCCCCACTGTATTGTCACCAGAGTAAAAATGGTATTTCCGTATCTTGGAGTTGTTTCCTGGACTTGTGTTTGAAGTGGCCAGTTGTTGCTGGATTCACTGTGAGCTTGATTGTAGATCCTTAATGATGTTTTTGAGATGTTTTTAGCACTCTTGTACCTTAAGTCATCAGACTCAAGCAAAATAAAAAGTTTCAAAAGGAGTTCCAGTATATAGCTGCTGAAATGGAATTCACTAGCAAATTTAAGATTAGAATTTGATCTCAAGAAATCTTGTTAATGACTATGGAAAGTAAGGATTAATTTCTTCCCAATGCAAACTGGAAGCTTATGGAGAGATTTGAAGAAGGATTTGCTTCTGGAGTTCTACATGGGAAGGAAAGATGGAATTACCCTCCACAACTGTTTTGTTTCCAGTAATTGTCACCACCACCACAGAGACTGTTGCTACTGACAGGTGTTTTAAAAAAATACCTGCATGTTAAAGGTTGTTGTTGTTTAGTCGTTAAGTCGTGTCCAACTCTTCGTGACCCCATGGACCAGAGCACGCCAGGCCCTCCTGTCTTCCACTGCCTCCCGGGTTTGGTCAAATTCATGTCGGTAGCTTCGATGACACTGTCCAACCATCTCATCCATGTTAAAGGTAAAGATGCTCAATGTCATATTCAGTTTGACTCTGCTCAGGTCTTGCAAGGCCTGTACAGTAGTTTCCTTTTTATTGAGGCAATATGTACGTATCTCATATTCAATCTTCCTCTTTTTTTAAAGTGATGGGTACCAAGAGCCATATTGTCAGGAGTTTAGACGTGTCAACTCAGTGACAAGTCTAGACTTCTAACAGGGTCACCCAAGGCAGAGTGATTAGAGCTGATACATTAGACCTAGATGCTTCCATCTTCAGGAATTAACAGTTGTATCAGCAGAAGAGAAAAATAATTAATTCCAGTAGTGATGGAAGTAGAGAAATTCTTGAAGGGCAGCTTGTGGGCAGTAGTGGTAGTGGAATGTGAATTTGGTGACTCAAGCTAACTCTTGAGGCAAAAGTAAACTATTTCTGCAAGCACTGGGTTATGAAGATGGCT
Source organism: Intellagama lesueurii (assembly GCA_037013535.1). Classification (NCBI taxonomy): domain Eukaryota; kingdom Metazoa; phylum Chordata; class Lepidosauria; order Squamata; family Agamidae; genus Intellagama; species Intellagama lesueurii. Next base: position 83,882,362 of record JBAJHW010000003.1, read on the forward strand.
TGTTAAAATTAGCAATACTGTACTTACAGTTTTAGGTGCAGAAAAGAACATGGAGGAAAAACTTAACCAAACTCTTTAGCCGTAATGGAGGAGGGGAGGAGAGGAGCAAAGAGAGGGAGTGTGAACAAAGGCAGACAGCTCATGTGCATCATTTTAAATAATTGTTTAATACAGCTGTGGGCAGCATGACCCTACAGCTGTTGTTGGACTGCAGCACTTACTGATCCTAGCCAACACAGCCAGTGGTGATGATGATGCACGTTGCTGCTGAATGACACTTGGGAGGACTACAAGTTGTCCCTCTCTGGTTTAGTATTAAGTATGAATATAGGCATTATTTTCCTAGATTAGTTACTATTCACTTATTAGGTAAATGAACTATCATTGTTATCTGAAAAGATAGGGAGCCTGAATGGGGGTGCTTGCTTGGGAGCACCTAATATGTTCATGGCAAAGTAGGATTCAAACTAGGGATTTGCTGATTACAAGTTGCTACTCAGAAGGAAGAATAAGGACAAGGGGAGATCCTAGCAATATCCTATCCAGCCAAGGCACCAGGAGACCTGGATTCCACTATCTTCTGATTGTAAGTAGCAAGTTTCAACTCTACCAATATAACTCAACTTACAGAATCTTCCCTGCTGTGGGATCCTGGGAATTGTAATCAAAAGGAATAGCTTTCACAGGCTTTGAGAGTGACTGTGTTGGGTATGGGTAATTAATATATACAGCTTCACTTGGTTTGCCAGATAAGAATGATTTTGGGGCAAAAAGGAGAGATTTCTGGCAACTAAAAGAAAGTGGAAGGAAAGATGAAGAACGTAATTTCAGAAAGGCATTCAATCTAATTATACTGTCTCAGGGGAGGCCCCCATGAAACTGATAGACGGGAGAGCCTGCTGTGTTGCCAAGAAGCATGGAAACAATTTAAAAATTTTTAAAAAAAGGTTTTGGACAAGCTTTATTCAGCCGAGTGGAACTTAATTTTATCTTTTGTGTGCGTACCAGTAGTTACTCAGACAACTGCTGGACAGCTGGAGGTACTATTCCTGGCAGTTGCATGTTTGTATCTTTCAAATGTTAACTTGACAAAAATGTAGTTTCTTTAATGCTAAAAATAACCACATTTAATAAGAAATAACGGCCAGTATCCTTTTGCTAGAGGGTAGAATCAGTTGTTGAATGACAAACCAACATGTAGGTAAAACCAGTTGTGTCAGTGGGTCTCCTCTTATTGGAACTAGCAATAGGACACTGGTCAATTATAACATAGCATATGTCAATATTATATTTATGTAATTCTACTTTGTTAAATGGTATCTGCAGAAATGAAATACTTTTTATTTTAATGTGTGAGGATGAATATTTGGAAGGATACATATGTATTTTTGAAATCAGTTACTTATTCTTAGTGTCCCTTAAACTTTTTTTTTTTTCAGGTAATGTCCCGTTGGAATCAGATGCTTTCTTGTAAACCTGCAATTAAATTATAATCCAGAATGCAAACAAGGATAATTACTAACTAAATAGAAAAGCAGATATTTTTGCAGTTGCTGGTTTCATTTCAGTATATTGCTATGTTGTTGTAGTATGTGTGCTAACTATGGGAGTGAAAACAGACCAAAGTGTATTACATATAATCCTCTGCTGAAAGTAGCTTCTGGTTTTGTCTAATGTTAAGTGCTGTCATTGGCTGAGATGGATTTTCGTCTTGTTGGGGGAGAAGAGAAGGTGTGGAATCAGTTAGCCTCCCTGTAACCATATTGGTATGAATCGATTCCTTTCTAGAAGCAGCAGGTTGTGCCTGATCCTACACTAGTGCCGAAGTAGGTTATTCATTATATTTATTCATTGAATTTATTTCCATATATATTTAATCGTTTATACCAAGAAATAGCATTCAAGATGGCTAGCAATAAAACTCAAATGAATGATGATGATGTGCCGTCAAATCAGTTCTGACTTATTGCACCTCTTTTTCAGGATTTTCCTAGTAGAAAGTACTTGGAAGTGGTTTATCATTCCCTTTTGGGGGGGGGACACCCTGGGCCTGTGCAGGCTGGCTCTACTCACAGGAGGCACGATAGGGAATCGAACTTCCAGTTCTGGTTATGCAGCCAGATACCTAAACCACTGAGATATAAAGATGAATACAATTAAACATTTTTTAAAACAATTACCCACCTCAAGTGCATGCAACTTGTCTAAATAAAAAGACTTTTTCCCGCTGGCAGGAAGCCAACAGAGAGGAGACCAGCCTGAGCTCTCTTGCCTGGGGAATTCCAGATCCTGAGTGCAGCCCCCCACTGAAAGCTGATGAGAAGAAGGTTCACAATGCGAACAGCACCTTTAAGGAATGGATTTTCCTCTGGACCACCACATTATGGGGGATGAACAAGCGCTCTCTCTCTCTCTCTCTCTCTCTCTCTCTCTCTCTCTCACACACACACACACACACACACACACACACACACACACACACTCTTCTATGGTGATGCCAGTGGTTATCACACACTCACAACTAATGGAATTTCCATACAACTGATTTGTTCTGATTACTTAGCAGTTATAAGTCAGCTTCTCATGTTATGGAGTAGCTGGCACGTACTGATGCCAGAGACTTTGCAGAATTCATTGTTTTAATTAATTATTGATTGATTTAAAATGTTTTTATCCTGCCTTTCTCCATAAAAAGGACCCAAGGTGGTTAACATCATTAAAAGACCATATTTAAAGCTAAAAACAGTAAGTATACAAATACTAAAAAGGATCAAACGAATACCACACTAAAAAAATGGTAGACAGAAAGAAGCAACACTAAAAATACATTCAAAGCAGTAAGGCACAAGAGTCCATTTAAAAACCCCGCTGAGGCAGCCAGTCACTGATAGAAAGATTGCCTGAAGAGACGCTATCTGTGCTTTATTAATCTACAGTAGGACCCCTGTATCCCCAGGGGATTGGTTACAAGCCCCCCCATGGACCCTGAAAACTGCAAATAATAGTGAACACCCCCACCCACTCACTGTTGTCACCAACCTCACAAGAGGTGGCCTGTGCCCACCCCACACCCCTCCACATACCTCCCCCAGCGACAGTGGGCGAAGGGGCCAAGCCACCAGGGGTGGGAATGGGGAGAGGTGAGAGGCACCCTTTCTGGCTCTGCCTCCTTGTGAAGTGCTGCGGCCTAGAGGTGGCCTTGAGGCAGTGGCAGAGGAATCCTGCCCGCCCGTCTGCCTGAGACTGAAGGCCCAGGTGAATGGGCTAGAAGCAGCACCTGGGGAAAAGGATGAGACACACACAAGGGAAGGGTGCCACACGCCCAGGATCTGGAGGAAAGGGCAGGGTAGGGCTGGAGGCTGCCACCCTCGCCCAGAGGTGGCCTAGGCCAGCCCCACACCCCTCCTCCAGCGGGCGAAGGGGCTGAGCCATCAGGATCAAGGAAAAAAGGGATCGTTAGTTTGTTTGTTTGAACTTGTACCCCACCCATGTAGTGGACAAGTCACTACTCTTCTACCATTTAGTGTTCATTTCCAGGAAATAACAAAAATATACTATACAACAATTTTTAAAAAATTGAACATATTAAAAAAAAACCCATTTGGTGAAACATGGGCCGGCATAAACTCAGTACAAAATTAATATTACAAAGGGGAGAGGTTTGTAAAGGCCTGGGTAAAAAGCCCGGTTTTCACTTGCTTGCGGAAGCTCAGGAGGGCGAGGGACAATCACATTTACACAGGGAGGGAGTTCCAGAGTGGGGCAGCCACATCCGAGAGGGCCTGGCCTGTGGTTGACAACTTCCGGGCCTCTCTTGGAGTGGCCACCTGCAGCATCAAGGATTGGGAGGTGTGGGTGGGACAGGAGGATGACCTGAGGAAAAGACGCCCTGATAGGTAGTGAGGTCCTAAATCATAAAAGGCTTTAGAACATCAGTACCTTGAATTTGGCCCAGAAGCATACTGGCAGCCAGTGCAGGCGGGCCAGGATGGGTGAAATATGGTCAAATGTAGATGTATCAGTGATCAACCTGGCTGCCGCATTTTGCACTTGCTGCAGCTTCCAAACTGCCTTCAAGGACAGCCTCACATAGAGAGCATTGCAGTAATTGATCCTTGAGATTACCAACATGTGAACCATTGTTATTAGAGACTTCCTGTTGAGAAGGGGGAAGAGATGTGCAATCTGCCTCAGATGGAAAAAGACCACAGCCAAGATCTGTTTCTCCATCAAGAGGGCCAGGTCTAAAAGCACACCCAGGTTACAGGCCTGATCCTTCAGGGGAGTGTGACCCTGTCAGGATCAGGCAACAAACCCCCTTACCAATCAGGAGGTCCTCCCAACAGCAGGATCTCTGTCTTGTCCGGATTCAGATTCAGCCTATTTGCCCTCGTCAAATCCATAACCGTGGCCAGACAATGCTCTAGCTAGGGTCTGTACAGCTTCTCCTGCTGAAGAGGAAAAAGGAGAGATAGAGTTGACTGTCATCAGTGTACTGATGACATCACACTCCAGATCTCCAGATGACTATCCCCGTTGGCTTCATATAGATGTTAAACAGCAAAGGGGAGATGATTGATCCCTGTGGAACCCCACATTGTAGTATCCATGGGGACAAAATAGCTTCCTCAAGCTGGACTCTCTGGCACTGCCCGTCAAGGAAAGAATGAAGCCAGCATAATGCTAGGCCTCCAGTCCCCAATCCCAACAACTGGTCCAGGAAGATACCGTGATCAATGGTATCAAAGGTGGCTGAGAGATTCAGGAGAACCAACTCCCCGAGTCAGCCTCCTGTAACAGGTCATCTAGCAGGCCAACCAGAACTGTCTCAGTCCCATGACATGGGCTGAACCCTGATTGAATGGATCCAGACTATTGGTATCATCCAAGAACATGTGCAGTTGGTTGGCCAGCTGCAATTGAAAGAGTTTGAGAAATGTGGTAAAAGAGGGGGGAAAACCCACAAGAATTCATAGCAAGGTCTAGTGGCCAGTTCTAATAAAACATGCAAAAATATATATTTTTGGATTTTTTAAAAAATATTTTAATACAGTACAGTATTTTCAGGCTGTGGATAAGTGAATAAGAGAATATTGATCCAGTAAATATGGGGGTCCTACTGTACTTTAAATATATACTAGTGTATTTTCTGGGCCAGAGAAGAGCATCTCCTGATGACTTAAGATGACCTTCTCTAGGCTATGGAGCTGCTTGATTGCTTATAGAGTAGGATTACTTATTGGCAGATATACTGTACAATACTACTGTGCGTCAAGATTAGCAGTTCTATCCAATTGGCTGATCTTAGAGGAAAGAACCTGTCAGTTCTTGGGCTTTGATAAGAGCTGGACTGAAGTTCAAGATTACAATCCATTTAGTCCAGATTTATCATCTCTCACATCAGCATTCTATAATATTAACTTATTGCTCATGTTGATATCAATTTCAATTATTTTAAATTTTGGATCTGTTGATAGGTAATATTTTGACATTTCAGAAAATGGAAGATGACAGGAGAATGTGTTTCTAGTATTTTCAAAATAGAAACATTATAGGTATTTGATCCAGAAATACATTTGGAAAAAATGTTTGCAGAACAACTCATGCTGTTCCCAGGCCAGAAGAATTAGTAAGCAAATTATATTATTTTATTTTATCACTGAGTAGGAAAAAATGAGTCCAAGTCAGAAGGGAATTCTATTTTTAATGATGAATGGATCTAGTTATGGGATGCCAGTGTAAAAAATTGGATAAATATAACATTAAAGGATGCTTTGGGGGGAAAACGTCAATTTTGCTAATGTTTCACATAATAAAAGATATAACTATTAAATTTTTAGTACTCCAGAAAATATTGAGATCTTTTAAAGAGCTTATAATGGAAGAAGACTTGGTATTGCCAGCTTCTCTCACTTGGACTGTCTAGCCATTTCATATTATTGACTATGTCATTATACAGATCTGTTGGTGACACCATGTAATGTTCTTGACTGCAGTTGCCTTTGATTTCTGCAGTTGTCTGCTTTACTCTTAGGTAAAAGGCATTCTGCATTTGACATGGAAGATCTGTTTAGTATGTTTTTCCTGATATAGATTGTTCTGCAGGTTGCCGTATAATCCTGTAAAGCCTTTGTGACTTGTTTGTCCAGTGAGAGACTCCAGTTGGGCCAGCAGGTGGCTTTACAAGGCAACACCATTAATATGTAGCAAGTTCTTAAGCTCTGCAGGTTAATGCTGCCCCTTGTCTAGATTTTGTTGTGTGAGGACACAAGATGATGCCAAAACAATGCTCGTTTTGGCTCCTGCTGTAGAAATATATTTGTATCTATAAGAAAAGGAAGAGGTTTCCGGCTAATCCTTCTGATAGTTTTATCTCCTTCAGAGCACATGCTGTCATGTCACCACTCTGCACAGTCCATCTCTTTAATGTAGGGAAGGCAAACCTCCTTTGTCCTGGGCACCAAATTCCAGTGTGAGGAAGGTGAAGTCTAGCCATGCACTTGAATGACAACATGAGGTGGGGCTGAAGCAGTTTGAGCCCGGCCAGATGCAGCTGTTATCAGTACGGACATTTTATTGCCAAGCATATAAACCACAGCTCAGTTCTATTCCTGAGTGCTCAGACATGAATCCCAGTGTCACTGTGTTCAGAAATGCAGAGCACAGCCCAGTTCTGTGCAACAGTTTTCTGGGCTTTAAATATCTTTGATCACTTATTGGATGTAGCAGAAAAATAAGCTTTCAGGCCACATAGGGACTGAATCTGGCCTGCAGGCAGGTGGCTTCACAACCCTAATATAATGGATTATTAAGCCCTTGTGCCAGCAGAAGAGAGGGGGGGGGGCTTTATTTATTTATCCAGTGTATACCCTGCCCTTCTGTCAACAATGGGAGTCACAGGAGCTTTCTATAACATAGCACACATCCTTAAAATCAATTGAAAGCATAACCAAAAAGCAAAACACAATTTACAATTACGTACATCAGCAAAAAGAAAACACAGCAACACCCAATTAAAAGGCCTGTCTGAATAAGAAGTCCTTGCTTGTCATCAGAAAGAAACCAGGAAGAGGGCTGGCTTAGCATCCCTTGATAGGGCACTCCAGAACTAGAGCTGGCCACAGAGAAAGCCTTCACTCACGCATCTGCACCAGATGTGCCTCAGATTTGGATTGAGAGAAGTGTCTTCCGTGGTCATGCTTGTACAGGAGCATATAATCCTTGATATTGGAAAAGCATAACATAGAGAGGGATGCATGCTGTGTCCTTGGATCTACACAGTCAGAATCAGACCCTTCCCTTCAACAGTGATTCTGGGGCCACAGGAACAGGGATAGCCATCACAGGATTCTGCCCACTGCCATTGACGCAGCAGACACAAGATTCAGGAATTACGGAGGTGGTCATGGAGAATTCTGTGGAAGGAAGGAAGGATTCCTGAGGAGAATCAAAAGGATATGTTTGCTGGTGGCCGACCTGAGATGGCAGGTCTGTGTCCTGCAGGCCGTTAAAGAACCTGATCAAATCTCATGCAACAAAGAGACCTTTGGGGTCAAGTGCTTCAAGTCCTTTAGACCTTTGGATGTCCTCCACGCCAAGTACCTTCTTTCTCTGGGTTCTGTGGAGGGTCAGGATTCCAGCCCCATGAAGCATGCCCAGGACCATTGTAAAGGCATGACACTTACCTAAGTAGCTGCAGCTACTTGTGGACACAACTCTCCCCCTTCCCCAATAGACAGCTGCTGGGGGCGGCAGTATAAACATTCAGAAAACTGAACATGGATGTGCATCATGTGGTCCAAAGTTAGCCTTTGCTCTAATTTCTGTGTTGCCAGTGATCTGCCATAATCAACACTAAATTGGGAGGGGGAGAATATAATATTTTGGATTGAGAACTATTAAACTAATGAATTTTGTTTCTCAGTTGGCATCTTTCGGCAGAACATTTCTTTGTTTGCTTTATAGTGTTGGCCTGCAATGTAGCCATTGTATGCATTGTGCTTTTCAGGGCTCCCTAAGTGTGTTTTCATGTTGCAATATGACTAAATAAGTATTCTTGTATTTGTTGGTTAAAAAACAGTAGACCTCAATATCTGTTTCTGTTTTAAACATTTGCTTTTGTGAAGAGACATGAAAATCAGTGAAAATAGATTCTGCAGGAGAGTCTTAACTATTGTCATTGACAGTTGCATAATACTTGGATTTTTCTTGGCCAGTGTTACTGAAACCTTCCTGATAGTATCCAGCATTGTTTAAAAAAGGAAGAATACAAGTTAACAGCATAATTAACTTAGGAAAATGTAAAACATTTCATAATTTGCCAGTTAATATATCTCATAGGTTTGAGTTGCAAGGGGGGGGGGACGCTACATTAAATGTGTAGCTTGCAGTTATTGATGTAGCTTTTAAAAAAAACAAACCCTGAAAAGTAAGTGTTGGTGGGCCTGACATGCTGGTTTGGAATTACAGCATGCAGAGAAGGAAAGATTTAAATTTTCCTTCTGTGAGCACATTTCCTCTTCCTCTGTACTGCATTTAGAATTTGGTTGGGTGGGTTTTTTTTAATCTTGTAATTTTTTAATTTGTATTTGCAGGGTTGGTTTTTTACAGACAAATTATAGAAAATACCCTTCACTACCAGATTTATAATCTGCTCTTCTGCTATAAAAACTTAAATTGATTACAAACGCTACTAAGAAATACAAAATACTTTGAATAATAATAGAAAGTTAACACAAAATTAAATATTTTAAAACTGTATACACAAAAGCCTTGACACACATAGGCTGAAACCCTGTTACTTAGCATAGTAAGTTGCACTACAGTGAGTCCATTGAATCAGTGGGAATTTGATGAGTCAGCTCTTCCCATTAATTGAAATGAGCCTATTCTTGTAGCAGCTCACTACTGTAAAGTAAGTTGCAATCAATAGGATTTCAACCTCTATATGTTAAATGCTTGGGATTTTATTGTGATACACATACTATTCCTTTTTTACCTCTGGACTGTCTAGACTGTGAACTTGACCGGGCACAAATAAAGGTTCAGCCATCCAAAAATCATTTTAAGTACATTATACTAAGGGCTGTTAGAAAGAGAATTTTTCTCTAGTTTTAAGAGTCTTGTCTTAAAACCCTGACAGAGTAAGAAAAAGAGACCAGGGGATGGGTTTGAAAATCCAAAGACTCTTCATTCCCTCTTTCCACCACCATCAGAAGCAACAATCCTATTTGTTTATGCTGATACAGAAGAAATAGAGTAGATTATAGCAAACTTTAATAGGGAGACAAGACTTCATGTCTGCAAGTTGTAGCTATTCAGTAAAGAAATGGATCCAAAAATCACAGTTCCAGATTGTGCTGTTTTAAATATCTATTTTCCATGAACGAGGTATAATTTTTTTTGAGCCAGACAGACTGTCAGTGAGCTGCTACACACACAAAGGGTTTTTTCCAACCATAAAATATATTGCATATGTTTTGAAGCCGATATGGCAAGATGCTTAACTTTGGTATATGTTCTGCAGATTATTTCAGTGGTGTGTGTCTGCATGAGTCTGAAGCACTTGGGTGTGCACAGTAATCAGAACTGAATACTAGATGGAAGTGTAGTGTATCTGTGGCATATCTCTGACAATTAATTGAAATTCTACACAGAATTAAGTGCAGTGGCTTTAAGAGTGACTGGCAAATCAAGACATACTTGGTTAAAATCTCACAAGTACAACAAACTCGTTAGATGATTTTAGAAAGCGACTCTCATATTCAGTTCAAATAGTTAGGGGATGGTTTTGTTGTTGCGGGGTGATGCAACGAGAAGACGCCTATACACTGCCTCTGTGCAGGCCCTGAGCCCCCAGCTGATCATCCTGAAGGCAGCAGCTGGCTTTCCTTCCAAGAAGGGAAGCCAACCTGCTTTCTCTGATGATAGTGGCAGCAGAGGCAGCAATGGTGTCAGAGGTGGCATGACCAGGTAGAGAGTTAACAGGCAGTGGGAAGGGGGTGGGCAGGCATCCCTTTTGGGAAAGCAAAATGAAGCACTGAGGGGGGGAAATTTGGAACATTATTTTGTTTTGGCAAAACAGGACCTGAACCCTGAACCAGCCTGATTTGTCAGTTTTTCTGGGCCGTAGTTCAGTTCGTGCCCATCTTTACTGATTACTATTCAGGGGTTCAGACCAGCTCATTTTCATACATTCAATAAATGTGTGAGAGATGATACATTGGCTGTCCTGGATGTAGTATGCTCTTCATGTGCTAAATGCACAGGCAGAGATGTTGAGCACACCTACATCCAGGAGCACACTGAGCATAGGTGTGTGTGAGCAGGGACTCTAGATGCATAAAGATCTTTTGGTGAGATTTTCACTGGACCAAGATATCATCCCTCATGTGGAGGAGCTCTACATGCGTACATCAGCCCCTTTTTAGATACACAAGTAGAAAACTACCTTTTATGCTGGGGTTAAAGCTAGCACTATCCAAAACAGCTCTATGATCCCATCACACTTTGCTTGAATGCAAGAGAGGAGTCATTTGACCTCCCTGAAAGAAATTGTCTTCAGAGGTCTTCTTCTCTTCTCTTCTGTCTTTGATAATAAGCCTGGTAATAAACAAGATGCCTTCTCCAAATCAAACTAGACGGTATGTGTAGCGTGTCTGTAAAAGGTGTGCTCCTTTCAGTTGAGAAAGACATATTTTTGTCAGAGCACTTTACTTTCCTAGCTTCCATATCTTATATTTGTCTGCTTTGTTATGTGACTGGTAACTGGAAGATAAACAGGGGCTTAGTTTGCAAGTCCAATTGATGAGGCATGACTCTCTGAGGAAATCTTTTTACAAGTGGGAAATGGGTTAATCTCATGGACTGCACATTCCCTAAACATCTAAGCATGCTACTCTGTGGTGGCATTCTTTTTGGGAATTATGTTCCCTGGGAAATTTTCCTGGCCCTGAGTTTGTGGTTCTTTTTTCCGACCGAGTTGAAGTCCTTTGGAAGTGTTCAGGCCTCTGAATGTTGGATGACATGTAGATTTGCCTGCCACTGGCATGTTTTGGAAACTGTTGTACCTGTCCTTTTAGCTTATCGTCTTGTTTCTGCTGTATTTTTAAATCTGTTGATAGTCATTCTGAAAGCTTCCAAACTAAACAGCAGGGTAGAAATTTTCAAAATAGAAATAAAATAAACAAAGTACAATTGTTCTCTTGTAAGATAGGAATCTTCCCCATTTTCTCTTGGAAATGGGAGATGGTAAGGAAGAATAAAGATGGCTTGTTTACAGCATTACTTGAGACGCACACAGCTGTTGCTTAAGTAGGTCTGCACATGTGCCTGTTTTCCTGCAAGGACGCACATATGGCAAAACACCATAGCAAATAAAAGTTCTAGTTTTACCATTTAACATTTAGCTACAACTGCAGACAGACTTAAAGACTGTTAAAAAGACTGTATATTCTTTAAAAGTTATATGGGGAATACATGACATCAGTTTTCCACTGTGACAGCTTTTTGTAATTATAATAAAATAACTGCATGCTATCAAGTCAACTTATGGCAGTCCTTTTCAGAGTTTTCTTTGTGGAGAGTACTCAGAAGTGGTTTATGAATTCCCTGCTTCCTGGGCGGGGACACCCTGGGACTGTGCAGCTTGCCCAAGGCTATGTTCCCAGGAGGCACCATGGGGGAATTGAACTCCCAGCCTCTTTAGCTCCACAGCCAGATGCCTAACTCACTGAGCTATCCAGTCAGCTTCTTCTTAATGGTATCAGTTGCCTTTTACATGCCATCCTTTTTGAAGTATTCAGTTGGCTTTCTGAAATGATGTGTAGATTAAATAATCACTTTTTAAACAAGCAGGCAAAATTGGCCATCCCTTGTTTCCATGAAATGTTGGGACGTGGTGGCGCTGTGGGTTAAACCTCAGAGCCTCTGGGCTGCAAGGTCGAAAGATCAGCAGTTCGAATTCACGCGACGGAGTGAGCTCCCGTTGCTTGTCCCAGCTCCTGTCAACCTAGCAGTTCAAAAGCATGTAAAAATGCGAGTAGATAAATAGGTACCACCTCGGTGGGAAGGTAACGGCGTTCCGTGTCTAGTCACGCTGGCCACGTGACCACGGAAACTGTCTACGGACAAACGCTGGCTCTACGGCTTGGAAACGGGGATGAGCACCGCGTCCTAGAGTCGGACACGACTGGACATTTGTCAAAGGGAACCTTTACCTTTACCTTACCTGTTTCCATGAATATGCAGACCTAAATATTTCAGTGTAGAAAAGACAGGTTAAAATCATTCAGGCAGTGAAAATACTGAACATATTAGCCTGAATAGTAGTTTAGTTTTAATGCAATATGACATCTCCTGGTGTTACTTTCTTAGGTGATATTTTAATCAGAAAAACAATGCATGTGCAAGTGTGAGCATGCAGTAGTGTGTAAATCTGGCAGGTGCTGGTAAACACGATACCAAGAGCTATATTTTCACAAGACAGGCTTGGCTCAGGCATGCATGGCAGGCAGAGACTTGTCCTTTCTCTTCCACTGGAAAATGTCATCAGTTTTAATTGGCAGAGAGTTGGCTAAAGTTACATTCTCATGTTTTATCATTTCATCACCACAGCTGCAGAACTGTTTAGGACTGTTGATTTCATTTTATGGGAAGGGACATGTATGATATGTCTGTTCTTCATTGCAAAATCTGCTCCAGCCATTGGTTCATGCTTGTTTTTTCAAGTATTTATAGCAAAGATACATTTTACTATCCCCCTTCATTTACTCATCCCCCCCCCCATATCTTTTGCATGCAAAGTATTTATTAAAGATGTTTATATTCTGTTCTTCTTCTGCACTTGCACAGGGATTGGCGTGGCTTACGTCATTTTGAAAAATAGTAATAACAAACAGCAATTAACCAATCAAGAGAATTGGATTCATATTTCAGCACATGGAATAGGACTGGCGCCAGCAGACTTTCCCAGTCCCTCCACTCAAGGAGAATGTTTCCAGGCCAAGGAAAATGCTAAACATAAGGCTAGAGAACCAGGCTGAGTGGGATAGTATGGTGTGGTGTGAGGGGAAATTTTCAAAGATTTTATGGAGGTAACTTCCACGAGCAGTACTCTGCTCATGGAAGATTGTTCCACATGTTTGGTGGGAATTCCTCCAGATCTTATTGCCACACTCATCAGTAGTTTCCCCAAAAGTGTTCTCTGCATGATGTGGAGAATCCAGAGGAATTGCTCAGAGGAACAAGAAGTTGCTTCCACAACCTGGTTGCATGTTCCTCAGTATGGATCCAATGCAGGTGGGACAGAAAAAAATACTGTAAAAATGAGTGAGGGAGATCCTCCAAATGAGTCTTGGCACAGTCACAGAGAATGCCTTCTGACTTATCCTGCTGTGCCAAAACCAGGACACAAAGGGCATCACCAGCAGATTTTAGGTAGTGGTCTAACTATGGGGAAGGAAGAAAGCTTCCCTAAGATCTTCTGAGCTCAAACCAGTCAGGGCATACAGATGATCATCAACAGTTTGCAGTGCCCAGGAAATAGTTGCTAATCAGTGCAGCTGTAATAAATTGAACCAGTCCAATGAACTCAAATATATGATGGTGTGCTCCAAGCATGTTTTGGCAAAGGCAGCACGACCCTGTTAAGATACATGTTGTCTTTTCCAGTGGGTTTTGTTTAGAGGTATAAATATATCTTTAGATACAAATAGGCAGATGGTGCTGTTTGGTATAGTTGTAAACAGACCTTGGAAAAATTAGTTTTTTGAACTGTAAATTCCAGAATTCCCCCCCCCACCCCCGCCAGCATGATTTGTGGTCCAAATACCTCATTTTTGTCTTACTTTGAACATGGTAGGTATAACTGAAGGGAACAGTTCATATACCTTTTGGCCACTGTTATTCATGGCTTCTGGGAGTGATCCAAACACGTCACTTTTCCAGGCACCGACTCTCTGTGTGGCTGGCATACCAGAAGAGAACAATTCATGATCTAGGCTTGTATTTTACCTAGGTAAACAGCAACAACTTGATGCGGAGCACCAAGAGATGTATGTTGAAGCTGACCATGACCTTCACCTGTCAACCGGAAGATCAGTACAGCCCCCAGCTGAGAAGCCAGGCGAAAGGAGAATGGCTGAAATGAGAAAGCTTTATGGTGTGGGTGCCAGCAAAATCCAAGCTTTGGAGACCACCATGCAGCTCAGCTTTGATAGGAACTGTGATAAAAAACAGCCCAAGTACTGGCCGATCATTCCTCTGAAACTCTGAACCATGTGTCTTTCTGTTCCTTTTAGAAAACTCAGAGCTGCGTATCTTGATGCTTAACCAAGCAGAAGGATTTAAGTGAATGAATCAAGAGTCAGCAAAAAAAAAGGCTCTTTTTTATTTTCCTTTCCCCTTTCCAACTCTACTATGAATTGATGTGCCAGTTTCCAGAGCCCATTTCAAATCAACAGGAAGAGCTGAATTGGTTATTTGTACTGTATGGGGGCAAGGAAATTTCTCTTTAAAATATATTTTCAACTAATTTAATTTTGGCCTACTTCAGCCTTTCAGGAAATGAAGTAGCATTTGTTTTCACTTAGTTGAGCAAGGAAGTAGGTTAAAGACTATCCAAACTTGTAGGCTGTCTGAATAAAAAATTAAATTTTAGTTTTTGCTGTTACACTGCCTTTGCCATAGATGGTTTTACTATACCTTTTAGCCACTGTTATTTTTATTCTGGACACAGCAGTTGCCCAAAGTACAGTATGTTTAGCTCCCGTAGTATAACTATTTGAATTATTTCTCAAGCGTTTTAATAGTATAGGAACCCTATCTTCCAGACTGAAACCTACTCTGTTGCTTTTCAGCTTAGAAGCAAACACATATCAAGCTTCTTTTCTGTCTTGTATTTTACTTGCCATGTGACCAGGTAATAAACATCTATGAAATTAAAGTGTGTGCTTTGACTTAGTATAAAATTGTATTTAGCTGGTCAAGAAACAGAATTATCTGAAAGCCAAACTGAATGCAACACGTAGCCCAATTGAGATGTTCAATGAAAGGGTTAGTCTTAACCTCTGAGTATCTCTGTACCTTTCATTTGTGGATGATTGAATCTGAGGAGAAAAGTCCAGAATGTAGCGATGGAGAAATTGCTGTTCTTTTCAAATTTACCTCTCCATGTGCAAAAAGTAGCACAGAGGGGGTAGGGCTGGTGTGTGCCCTCTCACATTGATCAAGTTTAATTTTTTTTATTGAATGCTGGAATAAGACTTCTCACAAGATTTGCTATTGCAAATATTCTCATCACAAATAGCAGGTACTGAAGGGATGCATGATTCAAATAATGACTGCAATGGAGGCAAAAGTTTTACATCTTTCCCCATGCTGTGGTCCTGATACTTTTATACCCTCTCATACCCAAGCATACATGGAATGTATGTGCGCATATATGGACATGGACATACACATGTGCATGAACACACACACACACACACACACTTAAACCCCAACCATGGTAGCCCAGACTTTACGTCAAGCATCACATACTATAAAACTATTAAAAGTCTTGAAACACATACTCAAGACTGGTTGGTTTGGTTGATTATCACTGGTCGAGAGTTGAGACAGAACTAACTCGGTGAGCCTGAGAAAGTTCCAGCTGTTCATATGGCTTGCATGTACTTGCTGTCTTTCGTTGCTGGCTCATGTGTTCCAAAGTAAGAACAGATGTGCCAGAGTTTACAATCCATAAAACATTCTGTCACAGATTCTTTCCACAAAACATTATTTTACTTCAGGACCTCTGTGGGCATATCTTCCAAACAGGATTTGCTGGTGTGCAATTAAGTTCAATGGACATTAGCCTGCCTGCTGTTCTGCTTGCGTCATGCTAACCAACATGCTGGAACACACCTCAAGGTTTTGGAGGTGTGCATTCTTTGTGAAGGGATTCCAATAAGGGGCATGCATTTGATGTCTCATGACATGTCAAAAAAACAAACAAACTTGTACATGTTTGCTACAAGCAGCTGGCAGGAAGCTCAAGGGAAACAGCTTGCAGAGGGGGGGAATGTTCTCCACCCTACATCTGCTACTTGAGGCCTTAGGGCAAGGCCTGAGCTTAATGGTAGGTGAGTTATTTTAATCTGTTTTCTTTTTTAATTCCCTTTGGCTAATTAAAAACCTGTTTCCAAAATTCATACCATGCTTACTGTCCATAATTTTTATGAGTGAGTTTTTCTTCTACTTATGCCCGTTGCAAAATTTCTCTGTTAAAGTTCTTCCACCAGCCCCACAAAGTTGAAGCTAAAAGTCATTTTCATCATCTTGGAAAGGAATTACAAAAAGAACCTGTTCCGTTTGGAGTATATTTATCAATGTAATCCAATGCATGTCTGCTTAGAAGTGTTTCCCACTGAGTTGAATGGGGCTTACTCATAGGTAAGTGTGTAGAGGATTACAGGGTATTTTTCCTTTGCAGTTTTGCTCTTACTCCTCTTCTGTCAGGCTAGCTCTGCTTTGATACAGTTGTTCTGAGAGTCAAAACCATGTTTGGGATTTATTTATAGTTGTACAGCAGGGGTGTGTTCCATACTCCATGGATTATATATTGAGCCATGTCCAATCATACAGCCCACATGCCCAGTGTCACCTTCCCAGCCATCAGTGTCTCTCTTTGCTCTAAAGGCTCCCACAGTTGGATATTCCTAGACTACAACTTCCAAGAGACCTGACCATTACTGTGTTAGCTAGGGCTTCTGGGACTTATAGTCAAAGAACATCTGGCACCCAAAGTTTGGAGAACCACTGCTAATGGCAACATGGAATCAGCAGTGACAATTCAAGTAGAGAGCAAGGAGATACATTTACACTCCACCACCAGAAACCTAAAGCAATTATCCATCTGCTCCCACTCAGCTGACACAAGGCACGACAACAAGTGTTTCGTATGAGCCCTACACGGACTATATCAGCAACTGCAGCCCTTCAGATGTTGTTCTAGTCACTGTAATAAATGATAAAGGATTATAGGATCAACATACGGAGGCCAAGAGTTGCCCATCTTATGCCACATCAAGTCACAAGAATCACTGCACTGTTAACAAGGAGAGTTGCTGCTGAAGCAGTTGTCTTTGGCCACAGCCAAGAAAATGCTAATAGTTGTGGGTGGGTGTTTTGTTCTGTCAAGTTGGAACCAACTTATAGCAACCCTAATAGAGCTTTCAAGGTAAATGAGATATTTTAAGGAGTGGTTTTTACCAGTTCCACTCCCCCAGTGAGTTTCCGTGGCCAAGTGCGGATTCAAATCCTGGTCTCCAGAGTCCTAGTCCATCACTCTATCCACTACATCAGACTGGTACTCAACAATAGTTAAGTAGAAAAAACTGAAACTGCTGTGAAACTGCAAATACAGTTTCTAAAAGAAACACCATGGTTAAATCTTCTTGAATCTAGTACTTCATTAATGCTGCATAGTATTAAGCCAAATGACTCCACAGGCCAAAATGTGCTTTCTTCCCTTGCACAACTGCCCATCTTCAGTTAATGAGAACAATATGCATGGATACAGAAGGCATGATTTAATCAGAAACCTCATATATGCAATTTTGCAATGATGAAAAACAGCTTTGCTGGCCAGTATGAAATCACTAATGCAACACAACTTTGACTTGTAAAATTAGGCTGACATCACATCTTCCTTTTAAAATCTGACATTACACCAAGTGGGCTTGAAGATGCATTCGCCTGGGAATCAATTAGTGTCAAATAAGGTTGCTGAGGGATTTTTTAAATTAAAAATATATAAGCTAAAGAGAGTTACCTACATGTTGAAGAACTGTCAAGCAGCAGAGGAAGATGATGACTTGTTGAAGAAAAATGCAGATTCTTTTGCAAAAAGAGAAATAAAATGCAAAATATTATTAGTTGACATAATTAGTATTTTGCCTGATAAAAAGGTCTTGAAAAGGTTGAAAGTCTGCTTGTTTTGAATGCCATTAATGTCCGTTAAGCAAAAGAAACTATTTTCTCTGTCCCTATGATAAGCAGTATTTCCTACTACCACCACGAACAATTCCAGGAGTGGGGGAAAATTCTTACAAAGTCTCAGGGTTGCATAGTATGGTTTAATCATAAAGAACTTTAAAGATGCATACTATCCCAGATCTCTTTACCTAAGCAGACCCCACATGGGAGATTTATAATAGGTCCTTAAAATAAAATAAAGAGAGAGAGAGAGATTTCTCATCAGGAGTGTTAGCACTAACTTGACTTTTACTCCGTTTCTTCAATGCTCGCTTTGAGTGCCTGGACAATAGCTTCAGGATCCTGCTAGTCCGTGGCTTAGCAAGGTGGACCCTACAAAAATGAATGCAAATATTCAGCCTATTGTCGCTATGGTTTTGAAATCTTAGTTTGGGCAAAGTAATCCCAGTGGGATTTTATGGTAGAATGATAAAGATCAAGATACAGGCCAACATTGTTATTAATTACATCTGCCAATGTAACGTAATTGGCATAAATCTCACTGCTAATTTGCCACAAATTAAGAAGTCAGCATAGGCATTTGCTGTTGTGTGCCACGTTGTTACACCAATTGTGTTGTGCCAGTGTAAAAACTCAGTAGGGGTTTATCTTCTGGATTCTCTTAAAAGTAGGCCATATATGGGCAATATGCCCCAGAACATGAAATGGCTGGGCTATCCCTATTTCAAGGTATACAAAACCTTAGCCCCAGTCAGATTTCAGTACAGTTAACATAGAAATAAATCTGCAAAAGAAATGTGAGGCAACAGAAGCAGCAGAAATATTATGCGTTTTAGTGGGAACAGCATCCGGTGTTAGCCAAAAAAGGAAAGAAAAACTTTTATTTAGTGGAAGGAATGCTGTCTAGTAAGCAGAAACAGACAAGTAGGTAATTTTCTTTGCACGTAGAGAAGGAACCAAAATAAACATGAGTTATACGTAAGAGGGTTTGCAGCTGCCTTTTTGCTTTACAAATCCACTTCGGTCAAGAAACTATTAGCAAACTGCTAGTGTACCCAGCTGCAAAGTGCTGTGTCAGCTTTCAGTTCTAACTGTTGATTATATTTTCTGTACACTTCCTGATCCACATAATCCCTGACCGATTCTGGTTTCCTGATGACGAGAAGTACAAATTTACTGTTGGAATGTTTACGTCTGACAATTCAAAGAAATAATGTTATAGCACTAGGAAAAAGATAGTTGGAATAAGGTACTGAAGAGTTGAGTGGAAAGATGCACATCTTTTTAAAAAAAATGGTGGAGAAAAGACTACCCTCACTCTTTTTTGTACACTTTTTTTTATTTATAAAGAAAAGACAATCCATCCTATTACAAATAATAAATACAAAGCTTAACATAATAAACTGTCATCTTACATTGTTATATAATTTAACTGTTGACCAATTGCTATTACAATTCTCCAAATCACATTTACACCATTCCCCATCACATCTTAAAGAAATATCGACCAACCATCTAAATGTTCCAAATTGTTTTCCAAACCACGTGTCTCGAAATTTATTTTATTGGCATATTTTAATAAAGGCTTCCAATTTTCAGTGAATTGACTGTGCTTTATTTCTCCTCTATATAGTCTAACTTTATTAGTCATTTTTTCCATCAACATTGTATGCCATATCTTATTCGTAAATGCTTGTAATGAGAGATCTTGAGCATTTTTCCAATTTCTAGCAATCTCAGATCTTGTGGTGCCTATAAGATTTGCAACTAATTCTTTATTTTCAAGTTTCTCATTTCCCCCTGTAAATAATGAAAATAACAATAATGTTTCATTCATATCTATTTTTTGATTAGTCAGCATCTCTATCCATCTAATTACCTCGTGCCAGAATGCTTCTATTTTGGGGCAAGAAATCCACATATGTTCCAAAGTTCCTTTTTGTCCACAGTTCCTCCAACATTTATCCGATATATCTTTATTAATTCTATGTAACTTTGTAGGATATAGATGCCACCGATGCACTACAAAAGACTACCCTCACTCGGCATTCTCCAAGCTACATTTGTCGTTGCTATGTGCCATGAAGTAGCTTCCAACAGATGAAGGGTTAAAGACACATTGGGTTTTCAAGGTACGTGAGACATTCAAGGAGTGCTTTACCATTGCAACCCCCAGTGAGTTTCCATGGCCAAGCCGAACCCAGTTCTCCTGAGTCCTAATCTGACACTCTGTCCACTACACACACTGCATCTCTCCAAATTATTGGGATTGTTTAATCTATCACCACTCCTGCACAACTGGGATAAGGTATATATGTTTAAACCTAGATTTTTACATAATGATCCAGAAATCTTAATTTGCTTTGGAGAGCAACTAGGATCTGGTTATTGTCACATCAGTTATAAGCCTTTGGCAGGCATCATTTTGTTCATGCATTTTAACTGTACATTAACTGTATAAGCAGTCTGAACTAAAAAAAAATCCCGACACACCTGTTAATGTGGAATTTGTTGATATATGCCTAGGCCTAGCTCCCACTTCAGTAGACCTTTTAATTTGACTGCAGAATGGTAGTACTTAAATATTCACTTAGGTAACTGCCATTGATTCAGTGTTTTTATTGCAATTGGGACTAGCTGTTGCTCAGTCCTCATTGGATTGTGTTGGTTCTTGTAGTTCTTACCTTCTTAGTCTCCCACCCCATCCCACCTTCTTAAAATGTTCCCTTCAAACTTTCAGGTTCTCTTGCATATGATGGTGTTGTTACTCCCGGAGTGATCACCCTGCCTATGCATATGTATGAGTGTGTCTGCATGCACCAATAAGAGTTGTTGGGAGGCGGAGCCAGTGGAACAAAAAGGGAGGGATGGAGCAGTTAGTCAATGGGGAGTTGAAAAGCAGTTAAGAGTGTTAGAGTTAAGTGTGGAATAAGTTATTACGAAACTACTGAAAGCCTTAACGTCTTTTAAGTGAAACTCAAGATTTGAACTGTATTCAATAAACTTGGTTTTGTTAAAAGTTACGAGCATGCAGTATGGACCTCTGTCTTTCTAAGTAAATAATGTTGACAGAGATCAACTGGTGGCATCGTAAATAGGAACGTGGCGTAGGCCTTAGATTAGTGAAATAATCCAGGGACACGCAAGGGGCACGTCACACTCAGTATTTTAGCTAATTCTATTAAGCAAAGTCTCAAGCAACAATAATAATAATAAGCAGACAATTTTTTGGAGGAAAGGGCAACAGGTTGATTCAGGTAAAACAAGTGTGCACTTGGGTGCCCAGTAGGGTGGGAACCCTGAGATCAACAGGGTTCAAGTTTTTATACAGTTCTAAAAAAAAGAACAAAAGTATGCAGCAGTTGATTGGTCCTTGAGGAATATATGCATTGGTTACAATTTCTCACATTTCAGCAAAGCAGTTACCCATGCACAGAGCAGCTTACCTCTAAGGAATGTTGAGTTTTGCTTCCTCCTTACAGTGTGTCCCTCCTTTTTTTTCCAGCAGTGCTGTTTTGACCAACACAGACTTAAAATATCTGAGTTTACTTTTAGGTTGGATCCCAATACAATATATGACAGATATCGCTTCTCAGCTTTCATAGGATACCTTTTTATTTTTAAATAGTGGTCTGTCACAATGTTTTACAGGTCAAATTAAGCACTTTGATCATTCTTAATACTTTCATGTTCTGATCTAATTGGAAGCTCTCTATTTGAGTACCAACAAAGGATAAAAGATCTGTGTTTATTTTCTAGTGGTTCTAACAAAATTAATCTAAATAGCTCTGTATCAATCTAATTTTCAAGCACTATAACAACTAATGTAAAGTCCTGCACCAAATAATTAACAAAGAATATAGGACGACATCACTGACTGAGAAGTTTGTCAGATTGATTGGAGTTCTTAGAAAGACACAAAATGTGGCAGAGATCTTCATCCATTGCCCTTGAAAGATGGTTATATAATATCACCATTTAAGAATTAGGTTTAATTAACAATTGTTGAAGATGTAGAAACGTACATCCATGATCTTCAGGAAATTTGATCCTCCTTGGCCAACTAAAAAGAAAAGAATCTGGGGGCGGGGTTTCGTCGCGGCAAGAACCAGTCGGGTTTCGGGCAAGCTCCTGAAACTGACCGGGACCCCTCGGTTCTGCCCCCCCCAAACCAGTGGGGGGGGAAGGACGCTGCTAGGAGAAGTGACGTCTGAAGCAGCAGAGATTACAAAAAGGTGAAAATGGGATCGGTGTAGGCTGGTTCGCCCTCCAAAGTCGCATCTGAGTGTACAGACCAAGGAGGAAGCCATTTTGGCAAAGAGCTGGGAACACCCCAAGCAAAGAGTGAGATAGCAAAAATATGGTGAAAATATCTCAACCAGAGACTCTGAGTAAGTTAAAGTATCTGTTTATGTAAGGAAAATCTCCATGGACCCAAATAACTACACAGAAAAGAGTCAGCAAAATGGACTTTACTTTTTTTAAAAAAACCTTACGGTAGAAGCGAGCCTTCCCCCCCCCCCCCAGCTTGGATTGGGAGAACAAGAGGAGAGAAAGGGAGAAGGGGGAGAAAACTACCTTGCCATGAAAGTAGAGCAATTTAAGATAAAAGCCTTGCTCCCTTGACTATCTGAAATATCAATATTAAATCCTACTTACTTCAAACCACTGCGGATCGTTTAAATTTTTATTGTTGTGACTTGGCGACTGTGAGAACTTTCTACCCGGGGGGGGGGGGAAGCTCCACCCCCCCCTTGGATTGGACATGTAAATAAGACTGAGAAAGGAAAGTAAGATTACAGTGACATCTGCTGATAGAAGACGTAAACAGCACTCCTTAAAAAAAGAAAACAGCTGCTGACAGAAGACTTAAACAGCATCCCTTATTTACTTAACTTAAGAAGAGGGGGGGGATCAATATGGCAACAAAAGGTGGAAAAAAGAGAACTCAAGGAGGATCACCATCACAGGAACAGAATCTCAGTGGGATATTGGGGCAAGAATCATTTAAGGACTGGCAACAGAGTATTCAAGAGACGTTATCAACAGGGCTACAGCAACTACAAGGAGGGATGGCTCAGCTATGTGTTCAAATGAAAGATTTAGGGATGCAAATGACTGATATTAAAAATCAAATTACAGAAAATAAAAAACAAATAGCCAGAATATATGAGACATCAAAAAGAAAGGAAGCAAGACTGGAGACCTTCTATAGAGAGATGAGAGACCTAAAACAGGAAAGAAAGCAAGATGAAATTACTCTGTTAAATCTACAAATGGAAAGAGCCAATGTCATACTTAGATTCCAGAATCTACCAGAACAAAAAGGAGAAGATACAGCGCAAGTGATTACTACCTATTTAGCATCGCTCATGGAGATGTGATCAGAGGATGTTCAACAAAATATAGACACAGCACGAAGAATTAATACAGCATACCGCAGGAATTAAAATCTCTCCAGAGAAATTCGTGTTAAATTTACCAGAAAGATCTTTCAAGATAAAGTTCTAAGAAATATACAAGGCAAGGAACTTAATAGAAAATATACAGAAATTAAGATATTAAAACATATTCCGTGGCAAATAAGACAGAAAAGGAGACAATTTGCGGAGTTGACATCCCTCCTGAGATCAAACTCAATTATGTATAAGTGGTTGGTGCCTGAAGGTGTCCTCTTTGAATTCCAGGAGCAGAGTCATTATATTAACTAAAAAATGAAGGCAGAAGATTTTATGAAAACAAAGGAGAAGTGGCTGTGCAGAAAAGAAGAGGAAAAAGCAGATGAGAAACAAGAAGAGGAGAAATCAAAGGGATCATCAAGACCAGAGGCAGAAAGAAGCTCAACTAGAACAGAAGAGCAAGTGAGAAGCTCTAAAGGAAAGTGCACTATAGAAACAAGAGGATCCAGGAGAAGGAAAGAAAACCTTAATCATAAAAATGAACTAAATGGATAAAATGGTTAAAGACTGTAGGATATAATGGGTATAAAATGGTAGAAGAATATTAATGATAAAAAATCAGTAACTATTTAAAAATGCAGATAAAATGTTTTATAGATGATATATGATTTACTGATTGTACACAATGCCAACAACATTAAAAAAAGATATTAAAATGTTTTTAAATAGTGTGGGAAATGTAAAACACAGGAGAATTTTATTATGTTTGGTGGATATATAGGGAATAATTTCATAATTAGACTCGAAAGATGGCCTGGAAAGCATAGACAAAATAAGAATATGAAGGTCCAACTAGGGAAAAGATAGATTAGTAAATATAGTAATACTGGAAAATTTGTTGTTTTTCTTTTTATCTCTCTTTCTAGTATAATTGTATAAGTTGATGTAAATGTGCTACCACACTCTCTGGAATTTTACCCTTTCCCTATCCATACCTACCCCCCCAACCCTAAATCCCTTTACCCAAAATCTTACCTGTTTGTGCGATTTTTCTAATTTTGATATAACATTTGCACACTGCTTCTTACTGAATTTGTTGTAACGATGACAGGAAATGAAAGAAAGCACTAGGGGCAAGCCTTCTACTGCTAAGCTAGTGAGGTTTGTGCTTAAATTAATACAGTGAACATCTCATGATCAATAGGAGTCTATAAAAATGAATGCTGGTGTAGGAATTGTCAGGGAAGGATTTCTGCTGCAGTTTTATTCCAGCTTTGCAACTTGTTTTATATACAAATTTGATGTGAATATATCACAAATAGGACCATTGATTCAGCCTTTAGTCTTGGGTCTATTGATAAGCTATCCACCTTTTAAAAATATTTTAAAGTATGTCTCTCTCTCTCTCTCTCTCTCTCTCTCTCTCTCTCTCTCTCTCTCTCTGTGTGTGTGTGTATGTGTGTGTGTGTGTCTGTATTTAATGGATTTTTATACTGCCCATCTAGCAAATTGCTATTCTGGGCAGTGTACAACAGAAATAAAGAAACAAATTATATATATATATAAACATAAATTATATAAAAGTTAACTATAACAAACTAAATCCCTCATTGCAAATAACAAGACAGGCAGCAAAATAAATGTTGCTCAGCATAATATGTATCCCTCCCCCTTCTTCTTTCTCTATCCTAATTAATTAAAATATCCATCTTTTAAAAATAGTGAGTATATATATTGAAAAAGTATTCTGGGGAGTGAAACAAATCTAAACTATCCAATATCTGAGCCTCTATGTTGATCTCACAGATTACTTTCATGATAGGCCTTGTGTCAACCATTTTGGAACTAGATTAGGTGCAGACACTTGTTAAAAATTATGTGGACTATATAGTTATTGTCAATGAGATACTTTCAAAACAAAAGAAAAAGAAAATAAGAGAAAACAAGCTAAGCACAACACTATGGGAAATGCTATGGGATTTATGGCAATCTCTGTCAGGTCAAATACTGCCATAGAATTATGTGCATATTTTATGATAGTCCTGTAAATGTTGTGCAAAAGAAGCCATCATTCTGATCATGGGGAAAAAATGTTGCACAACTGTTCTAATGATATGTAGGTAATGTCACAGACACTGGCCAAGAGGCTCTCTCCACAGCTTGTTTTGCTTTGGCGTAAATTTTACTGTACTGAAAACATGCAAAACCAGTTGTCCATAGTAATCCTGTGACAGAAAAAGGAATGTTTGTACTGAATATGGTAGTGGTGTTTTCAGATTGTACCCAGTGCTTCTAAATAATCTTCAGCATAATATGTGCAAACATACAAATTAAGGTATGCAGATTAAAGAAAAAAATTATGCTCAAATGTTAACCTAACCTGACCATTATGCATTCTTGAGCAGGTTGCAGTGATGAGGTATATATTCTGTATAAATTCTGAATCACAAAGACATTGTTTTAGTTCCCAGTTGTAGCACATACTGGAGAGATAAGGGCATGCCACTTATTAGTGACAATCTAGTTAGCATGCTGTAATTAACTCTGAAATGGTACTCACTAATTTCCAGATAAAATTAACTATGGTTCATTGGGAGGAAAAATTATGCACTCTGTTTAATGTGCAACTATAATTATTTTAAGCAATCACTGCTCCCATTTACATATCAAGGAATGATGGAGGGAAAGAAAACCTAAGACCATTTACATTTTTGTGTGAACTGCTTTTTAACTCATTATTATAACCACAAATGTTGTTGGCACACTGTTATTAAGGCTGCAGTCCTCGGCACACTTTCATGTAAATAGGGTGAGTCTAGACCCAGTCATAGTTACAGTAGACCCGGTAAAATAATTAGGGCTTAAATAGGCCTGACCAGCTTTTTTCTGTGTGCATACTCTAAGTGTGACTAAACCTGGACCCAACCCAATGTTTATCTTTGTGCTATTCTGAGCCGCAGCTCATATTTTCATAGATAGGGTAGTACTAGAGAGAACAGGCCAGTAATTTATTAGCTGGACATCTGAAATGGATATTATGCTCAATTCTAAGATTGATTAAGTTTTTAATAGAACCCAACAGCTGGAAGCAAGCATTCCTAATGAGATCCTGCAGCTAGAATAGAAACCAACATAGTTCGCAAAACTAAAGATACAAATATTAAAGAAGAGCCTGAATTATCTAAAATGAGATGCTGATAGCAAAGCACATAAAAGGCATTGCTTCACCTACACAACACAGTGTTGATCCAAATTATGCATTTATTCCAGATTCAACAGCCTCAGCCAAAACCTGGAAAGGCAAATTTACTGCAACTTCTAGAATTGCCCTGCAGCAGCTATGTAGTCCCAACACGTAACTTTCCAAAGTCTGGAAAGTCTCACCTGGCTGGTGAGAATTGCTAAGTTCTCTACGGCTCTTAGGCAATCTATCTGGTCCCAAAGCACCTTGAAAGAAAGGAATGGTAGACCACTTCTGAGTATCTTGTGCGAAAGGAGACAGGAAGGAGACGCCATCCATCCAAGTGCTGTTCCCCCTTCCCTGGAAAACTGAGGGAGTGCACACTGCCAGTCCTCTAACAAGGATGGGGGGAGGGAAAGGGAGTCAACAAAGAGAGTACACGCATAGAGAAAGAGTTGAGAAAAGCTGAACAAAATGAGTAGGAGGAGGAGAGGCAGAGGAAGAATGTGAGGGAGACCAAAGAGAAGCAGGAGGAAGGAAGGCAAAGTCAAGTGAAGTGGAAGCAGGAAGTGTAGAAAGACGAATGTACATTGCCTGAGGTTTGAGAATGAATGGGAGAAGCTTGTGGTTCCCCCTCCCCCCCCCCCGGGAGGAAGCCAGGAGACAGGAGACATTGCCCCCCTAAAAAACCATCCATGTTGGGGGGAATGAGAAAGGCATAGGAGGGTACAAGAAGGAATGACAAGGGAAGGAAGACAACAGGTAAATGGGAGAAAGATGGAAGCCTCGGAGTTGGGATGGACTTCCTCACCTATAAGAGAGTGGGAGAGCCTGCCTTAGGAAGGAACGATTAAGCCCAAGGAGTGACGGGAAGCAAACCCCTTGCTCATGTTGCAGCTGTCATTGCAAGGTGGACCTGCAGCGGAGATGATGAGAGATCGGGAACAAGACTGGAACAAGACTGGTGAGTGGGCTGGGGAAAGGATCATGCCTTATAAAAAGTTGTTGAACCCCTTTCTCCCCCCTTTGGAAGCACAGGTAAATTTGAGTTAAATGAACCTGTTGGTGCCTTATTTGAAAACCCGTTAGTAAATGTTAACCTGTCGAAACAAGAAACTGAGTCGAGTGCGACTGTAGGAAGGGGCTCAGACGGCGAGGGGAGGAGGCTGAACCTTCTCGCAACATTATACCTAGAAAACCCTGGAAAAGTTTGTTGCTAAGTAGGAACCCACTTGACACCATGTACTATAGTTAAATAGTGGGCTTGTTTGTATACTGTATTCTGAGCTCCTGTAAAGGGATAAGCTTTCAAAGCTTTTGCAAATGTATTTCAGGGAGGAAGGAAAAGGGATAATAGTTCAGTAGCACAGCACACGCTTTGCCTGCAGAAGAAGGTTCCAAGTTCAGGCATTGCCATCTCTAGTTAAAAGGATCAAGTAGAAGGTGAAGTGAAGAGAGCTGCTGCCAGTCAGATCAAATAATACCAGATTATAGTGGCGACCTTGTATTAGGCAGCTTTCTATCTTCCTAAAGTGGAATAACATGAGCTAATGCATGAGACTGTACAAATCTGAGTTTTACGTACAGGCCTTTTGCTGCGATGGGAAAGGCTATCTCAGTATGCAAATTGCCTGTTTTTATGACATTTCCACCTGATATTTATGTCGGGTGCATGCTTTTTGCCTAGTGCTTTGGTCTATATTCTGTGATATTGATGTGCATGGTGAACATGTTTGTCTTCCTTTTGTCTTAGGTTCTTTCAGACAGGTCTCTTCTGTTTTTGTAAATTTTATATACTGGACCTTTTGTTTGGGGTTCTCCATTTGTGTGTTGTTGTTTTTGTATGCTAAAAGCCCTAAAGAATCTTTAAAAGGTACTCCAGAAGAAGAAGAAGAAGAGGCATGCAGACACTTACACAAAACAACAACAACAACATGCATGTGTGAGCTAGTGAGCTTAGGTGCTTGTGAGGGGTCTACCTCTGCATCCCACTGGCCCTCCAAGGGTCCCTGCTAAAGCTATGTGGCAGGCGTGGAGTGGGTCCCTTCTCCAGGTCATTACACAGGAGTCCATGAGCTGGAGAGACCTGGATGTGCGGGAAGAGGAGAAAAGCAGGAAAAGACCAGCCAAAAAGATCTCCCACCAAATGGCGTACATAAGAGGAACTAAGGAAGAGCTGGGGGCAGTCAGTGGAAAGGAAAAGGAGAAGGGCGAGACAGAGGACTGGGCTGATGCCCCTGAGTGGAGAGGAGATGAACCAGGCACTGCAGTACATGCTGGCTTTGTATTTACAAAATGCAACCTTCCTCTGGCCCATTATATCCTGGACTATTTGAAAAAACTCAGCTTGGAGGAGCCCCCAAAAACCCAAGATCAGTCTGTGAAATGCCCAAGAAGCATTGAAGGCAGGGCACTTCAGTTGGGAGACTTGGCCCCAAATCAGGAGTGGCAATTTCAAAGTTTGCGCCAGTTTGCATGGTACATCAGGGATAAGGACCTGAAGGTTTGTAAACCTTGACAGTGAGGGAGGTGGTGGAAAGAAAAAACATCCAGCCCGGAAAAAAGGACACCTTGAACTGTAGCTGATTCCCCTGTTAGTGCCCTTGTGCAGAGAACTTCATGGTTGTGATGTAAATAGTTTGCAATAAATGTTGTGTGTTGTTGTTTGAACCTTGACTCTGAGCCTTAGACTAGATAATGGATGACACAGGGATATCTTTTGTGATCCCCATCCCCTCAGAGGAGGCATACCGCTTCCCAGTAACCCAGCCCCAATTAAATGCCATCTACTAGAGCAGTGGTTCCCAACCTTGAGTGCCCAGATGTTCTTGGACTGCAACTGCCAGAAACAACCCGGCCAGCACAACTGGTGGTGAAAGCTTTTGGAAATTGCAGCCCAAAAACACCTGGGTTACCCAAGGTTGGGAACTACTGCTCTAGTAGATGGCATCTAAATGGCATCTACTAAAGTGTAAAATCACAGAATATAAGACTGTTGAGCGTGGCTGCATGAGGCAAGAAGCATACAAACTGACTGAATGGAAATGTCATAAAAGCAGCCTGTTAACTCTGTGAGGTAATCCAGGATAAGAAAAAAAAATACAGGCCCAAGGTCATCCGGTTGGTTTCATGGATGTATGGGAAGTTCAGCTTGCTCTCCCAAGTCTCAGTCCAGTGATCTAGACACTACATTATATTGGCTCTCAATTATTTTTTCGATTTTACTGAAACTGTTCTTCCATAACTATACAGGAAGCTACCAGCTTCCTGGCTGCCAAAAACTGCTGGTGAAGCACAAAACAGCCATGAAAAATGTGTTAACCTTTGTGGAGACTAGAGGTTTCTTGCAATTTGAAAACCAATCACTGGCGATTATCTGCCATCATAAAATAATTGCACTGTACCCCAAGCTGAAAAGGATCAAGGGCTTTTCTCTGTGGATTTCTGAAAAAGTGGCCTAAGAAAGGAAACCAATGTCTGTATTATCCAGCATTTGAACCTCTGTTCTGACCTGAGAAATTACCCTAATGGAAGGGCCAGCTGTCAACTATTCCAGAGCTAGCTTGGGTGCAGAGATTTGGTGGAAATTATGTGGACGATATACTTATTGCTAATGCAACTCCATTAAAAAAAAAGTGCCCTGTGTAAAAATAAGTGAGGGGAGAGGAGGATCTGGAGGAGAATGCAACACCTTGATTTGCAAATTGTGCCCTTTTTTTTAAGTAGTGGATGGATGCGAAAAGCCTCTCTGATTTGACATGGTCAAGTTAATTAAAAGGAGAATGGTGTGTGTGGGCAGAGGGCAGTTGTACACATGACAGATCAAAGAGAACACATGTGTCCTTGCAGGTCCCCCCACTCCAAAATATTAATTGCTTTAAATTGTTATTATTAAACATATACAACAAGGATCCAACTGGATGGGATAAAAAGGGCCTGTGTACTCATCTCTCCCCCACCTTCTCCAGCCAAGTAAAATTAGAAGCATCTCCCCATCCTGACTTAAAAAGTAATAGCAGTTACCCCCTCTCTAAAAAATAATTTAGCAAGGCAATACTGCAGTGTTTATTTGATGTAGCGCGGTCTTTCACAGACCCATTAAACAAATTTTTAAAACTTTCTTTCAAGGAAAGATGGAAGATGCTCACTGGGCACCTGCTGTACTGCCACACCATTGAAGACTTCACTGTAAACATCACCTAGAATGTACCAACCACTAATCCTTTGGATTGGTATCAGCATACTGGAAATTGAAACAAAGCCCTGCACATGGAATCATCCCACAAAAAAAGTAGTGGCACCTGCCAGCTGAACAAACTGTAATAAATGACTGTGCAAAAGGACCAGAAATACTCATGGTAAGTTTTATAGGTAAAAGCAAAATAGAAATACATTTTTTTTAGAAGACAAAAACGTAGTGGCACCTTAAAGACTATTATATATTTTTTAATGTGAGCTTTTGTGGAAAAGTCCACTTCATCAGACATAAGAAAAAGAGCTCTAACATGGCAAATATTTATATATGGCATCAAAATATAGGTATCAAAATACAGAGATTGTGGTTAGTTGGTAAGAAAGTCATTGTGGTGATAGCGTTTTTGATATGCAGGTCTTTTATTGAAGCTTGTGCTGTAAAGAATGTGAGAACCTCTGTCAAAAAACAACTATGACAGAGTGACATTAATGTTAATTGGATTGGTTATTTACAGTCATTGATGAATTCCCCCCCCCCCCCGGGCTTTCCTTTGTAATCAATTGCAATAGTGTATGAATCACCACAGGCAATGGGTGACCACAAGAGCTGAGTCAAGAATCTGTTTTATCTTTGAAATTTCTAAGATGGATCTGTTAAAGGGGGGGCGGGGAGGAATATCTGGGAGATACAGTACTGTACAATATTTGTAATGTTTATATCTGGTAGTGACCTCTGGATTCTTGTCCTGTAGGGTTTTTTTTTTTGCTAGGATGGCCACTTTCAGATCATCTGTAGAGTGTCCTAGTAAATTAAGCTGATGTGAAACGGGTCTCTGTGTGTTCAGTGTCATGGTAAGCTATATGACATGTAGTCAACAGAAAATAACTTGACATTGACAGTGACAACTGCAGCTAAAACAGCAGGATGAATTGCAGTGTAGTGGATCCATAAGAGGCTTTTCTCCCGCTGACTGAAGATCTACATGCTTTTAATTATAATGAGGTCTTGTTCTTTGATGTGTGAGGCTTACTGTATAATATTCTTTATTCTATTACTGCACCACCCAAATAATATTTATACTGAAAAGCAGTAAATGTATTACATAATACATCATTCAGATTTGAAATCTCAGCATACATTTCTGTTTGTGTGTTTACACATAGCAATTATGATACAAATTAAAATGTCATCATGGAAAATGATCCTCTTTTCTATCCCCCATGTTAAAACTGTTTTTCTGTAGGTAAAGCTATTAGATGCACAAACGTACAAGATACAGATTTTATTCTTCTGTTTAATAATTTGCATATGCCTTTTGATTCCTAATAACATTTAAAAATAAATTCTATAAAATGAATTTACTTTATTCCAGTGACATTATAGAACAATAATATAGCAGTGCCTTGTTTTCCAGGATTTCTTATGAACTATGGACTGAAAGTCAGGTTAGTACCTTGCCATGATTTCGCTTTCTATTATTATTATTCCCAATTTTTCCAGAGTACACAGCTCAGAAGTTTTCACAAGTGTTAAATGATCAAAGATGGCTTGCTGCCTCTCTGTAAAAGGTAGCTTTGTCAATCTGGATTTCTGTTATTATTTCACTGACATAGTAATTGAACATAATTGCACTACATAGATTCTGATTTTGCAAAACTCTATGCTTTGTGAGGTTGAAAATTGTAATTGGCAATTACACACATGCATTTCAGATGTAAAAATTGCAGGGGATGATGGCCCACAGGGCCAAGAACGCCTGAAAAATATGAAATAAAATCTATTGCAACTGTGAAATCAAACAGAACCATTTGTTTGGGTAACAGATGTCAATGATTCCTGCCCCTGGAATCTAAAACAGTTAAAAGTAAATTCAGTTTTGCTTGAAGCATTTTAAAGAAATCCTTCTTAGTCCTGCTAATGTAGTTTGACAGTTTTTACTGTATTTTCTTCCCTAAAATTGGAAGAGCATATGATCTGATAAAATATGTTTCTGTCTTAATCGGAGAATCTGCTTCAACTGGTATGACCTGGTATAGTATCATTTAGCATGCCCGCTGGTCACAGTTTCTTCTAAAAAAAAGAAAGGCAGTATGAGAATCTATGATGATTGTTTTAAAAAATAAGTTGGCAAGGGGGCTTATTTCACAATAGTGAGATACGTTTGTGTGGAATTGGACTATTAGACTATAATACTAAGGACACTTACACAAGAGTGTTCCTGAGTATAGCTGTAAAGGAGCATACCTTTGATACACCATTAGACAGCATGGTATATGAGAATCTGTAGCACAGTCCTATAAATTTATTCTCAGATGTAAGATTCATTAGAACTGCTAAATCAATGGTCCCCAACCTTTTCTGAGTCGCGGACCGGTTGGGGTGGGTGGGGTCTGTGCGTGGGGGGCAGGGCACCCCCTGCGCTCGTGGGTGGGTGGGGCGCGCTCGCGGAGGGGCGGAGCGCACTCGCACATGCGCGAAGGGGCGGAGCACGCTCATGGAGGGGAGGAGCGCACTCGCGGAGGAGAGGGGCGTGCTCACATGCATGCGTGGAGGGGCAGGGCGCGTTTGGGTGGGAGGGGCACACATGTGTGCGGGTGGAGGGCCGTGCGGGTGGGGTGGGTGGGGGAGTGCATGCGGGTGTGTGTGTGGGAGATCTGTCTCCGCAGCCCAGTCCTGCCATGGCCACGGACCGGCACCGGGCTGCAGACCGAGGGTTGGGGACCCCTGTGTTAGATGGCTCAGTAGTTAGGTATCTGACTGCAGAGCCAGAAGTTGGGGGTTTGATTCCCCCCTGCGCCTCTTTGACAGGGGCTGGCCTTGATTATCCCTAGGGTCCCTTCCAACTCTGTAGTTCTAAGATATTAGTATTATTATACAGTAAGTTCCATGGTGCTTACTCTCCAAGGGTATTGCAGTCTTGGAGGGATATTTTCAGTTGTAGAAGGTGAAACTCTGGCAAATTTTTTCTTGGTAATTTTTTTCAAAAATGTGACAACAGTAGAGGATTAACTGAATAGATTTATGAGAAAAAGCCTCCAGTTGGTCTTCCGCTGCAGCCCGACAGCTTTGTATCCATGAGCCAGCTCGTGACAATATTAATCCTGATCCTCCACACTTTTCCTCAGAGGTTCCACTGCATCCAAAACAATTTACTCCCACCAAAATGAGCATAAGAAGGAATCCTTTCCTTTATGTCCCAGAGAAGACAGAATTTACTGCTGCACATGATCTTGGCTCTAATGTTCAGTCTCCACACTTTTCCTAGAACAATGGTCTCCAACCTTTTCCGAACCGCGGACCAGTTGGGGGGACAGGGTCCATGCGCGGGGGCCCCCCAAAACCCCCCGCACTCACAGGTGGGTGGGGTGTGCTCACAGGTGGGCAGGGTACGCATGTGCGCACGCGTGGGTGGGCAGGCCGTGTGGACATGCGTGTGTGAGGGGAGTGCGTGCGGGGGCCCCGGGAGATTTGTCTCCGCAGCCTGGTCCTACCAAGGCCACGGACTGGCACCGGGCCGTGGACCGGGAGTTGGGGACCCCTGCCCTAGAAGACTGGCAGCAGCCTTGCATTCCCCCAGGTGTACCAGACATGCTGTAATGTGAACCATCACATACAAGTATAACTAGCACCTCCTTACATAAACCCACTTACTATATAGCACAATTTTTTCTTTATTGAACCACAATTGGAAAACTCTTCTTCCTTCCTTCCTTTGCTTCTTCTTTTCTTGCTTTCTTTTTTCCCCAATGACCTTTCTCTCACAATGAAAGTTTCTGATGTATGTCAAGGCGCTTAGAAAAACAGGGAGACAAAGCCAGTTGCTGCTGGGAGCTATTTATACTGAGAACCAGACAGACAGATACTATACTGTGTAGTGGTGTGTAAGAATCTAACTAGACAGACAAGTACTATCGAAGCAAAGGAAACAGAGTTTGTATAATAAACTTCAAAAATGCAGAACATCATAGGGCTATTCGAACATCAGGGTGCAAGACCAATGTAGTGTAGAGTGCTGGATTATGACCCCCCACCACAGTTTTTACTTCTACCCTTCTTTTTTACTTTTTCTTTTTTGGAGGTTTAACATTAAAAATAGGTAACAAAAATAAAAAACAAAAATAAGTTGAACTAAAAAAAAGAAATTAAAAAACCCAATATTGACAGTAACTATAATAATGCTAGTATTCATTATAAACCACTGTTGTAAATTTGCAATATGAATATAGTTTTAACTATCACTATCTACATCTCAGGTTAAGTATATAGATCAGTGTAGGGCCTCCAAATGCCGAAGTAAATGTTTTCATGAATTTGCCGTCTGTACGATATATGTACAAATGTAAGCTATTATTAGAAGGTCTTCTGACTGTTGTGTAGCAGGTGATGGATGTTTGTCCTTTTCTTACATGGACCCAGTTTGGCTTGGACTCAGCACATATGCTGGTCCAGTCAGCACATCATCTAGAATCTTAAACAAATGACAACTTCTTTTTTTTTAAGGACTGTCTATCCAGAAAACACAGGAAGGAGGATCAAGTATTCTGTTTAGGGCACCATAGTTCAAGAAGGCTGCTATCAAATGAAGGATTCAGAGGAGAAAGGAGGGGCCAGAAATGGTGTAAAACATAAACCATATAAGTAAGGAATTGGATATTACATGACAGACCTCCGTATTCTGGGGACACAAAGCCACACATTTAATGGATACTGTAAAATGAGAAGGCAAAAACAGATTCTTCACTAGTTCCAAAGCTCAGCTGGCTCATACCAACCAGGATGAGAATGGGAGTGGGGTTGTGGCACAGTGGTTAAACTGCAGTACTGCAGTGAAGACTCTGCTCATGATCTAAGTTTGATCTGGGGCTAGGTAGCCATCTCGAGGTTGACTCGAGCTTCCATTCTTCCAAGGTTGGTGAAATGAGTAACCAACTTGCTGGGGGGCGGGCAATGTGTAGCCTGCATAATTAAGTTGTAAACTGCCCCAAGATAGCTTTAAGCACTATGGAGTGGTATATAAGCAGCATACTTTGGTCTATCAGGCTTTCTAGCTTGACCAATCCTATTTTAAAGCTTCATCTCCCACTGAAACCAAAGATGAGAACTAGCTATGCCAGCCTCTAAAGGCGTAACCTTTACATCCCCTAATTCAAACCTCTTCTGCTCCACCTCCAGAAATGCTCCACTTGGGGGAAGAGTTCTGGTATGTTCAGCACAGGCAGATTTACACCCACAGAGCTTTCCATAATGGAGATCTTCAGGACAAATACACTGCTGTCATCATAGCTGCTCTCTGCAGAATGTTTCTCGGAAACTGTATTAACAACTGTATTAACATATCAGTATTACTCTGCCCATAATCATTATTTGACACATAAAATTGACATATAAAAAATGCTGCTAAGAAAAGTAGTGAACCATCTATTGCTGATGGCTGACAACACAATGGACAGATACCTGTTTAGGATATTTGAAATGAGAGTATAGGAACTGTGATTCTTCATCCCATCAAATGATTCAGCAAACCAACAGCTATGAGTCCCAAATTTTTATGGTTAGACAGCCATTCACTGTACAGTTATATATAAAACATATAACTGTATACAGTAAATCATGAAATAACACCAGTTCATAAAATAGTTCCAGATGAAACCTACATTCATTCAAAAGCTGATCAGCATTTTTTTAAAAAAGTCCTTAGTGTTCTCCTAAATCTAACAGAAAGGATATCATGCATAATTCTCTTGGAAGAGTTCCAAAGTGATAGGGCACCCCAGAAAAATACCCTTTTCCTGGTGTCCTCCCAAAAAGCTCTTACATGAAGATTTCCAGGAAGAACTGGACCTCAGAGGCTGATCATGAAACTTGTAAAAGTTGATATAAGTACAGGTAACCTTTCAGACAAGGCATTCTCATCCTGTTTAATGCAGGAGCATATAATTCTAGCTCTCCAGATGTTGCTAAAATATAAGTCCCATCTTCTGTCACTAATGGCTATGGTGGTATTGACTATGTATTAATAAAGGGAAAAGGTTGCGCACCTTTGCAAGAATTAACACAGTTCTGGGAGGGGGAGGGGACTCTGCAAGGGGAAGAACATTGATTATATCTCCAAATGGTCCTGGTGGGTAGGTGGGGGGAAGCACACGTTGTTTTACTGTATTGTCATGGATCTGTTGTTAATTTGTTAGTAATGTTATTTGTCTCTATATTCTTTGTTATATTCTTTGTTTTATTGTTTCTTCGTTGTGATTTTTTAATTAAAAAAAGACATTTTCTGTATTAAAAAAAAACCTAGATGGATGATGGAAGAAACACTTAAAATGGTGAAGGAGTCTTTGTCATCAGAAGTGATTGCAGTGCAAGAGGAATCATTGATGTTTACTCCAGCTAATTGACAAGATGCCAGAGAATGCAGAATAGTGCAATTAGACACACATGTGACGTGTGAACCAGCACCTCATCGATTAGCTGTGGTAACTTCTGCAATTCCTTTTATGTGAGCATATATATCAGGATTCTGGCCACTATAGAGCTGGAAAGGGGCAGCCAAAACAGACTGAAGAAATCACCTCTAAAGTTTACAAAGTTTGGGTATTTTTGGCTGAGAAAAAGAGAAAGCAAGAGGAGGTATTGTAGAGAGATATAAAACTATGCACGATGCAGAGAAACTGGAGATGAAGATGTTTTCTTCAAATCATAGTCTAAGCAGCGGTCATTCAAAAAGAGTCGGATCATGGGAACTTTAACGCTGATAGAAGGAAGCCCTTCTTCGCACAGTGCACAGTTGAACTCTCTGCCACAAGAGAGGCCAACAGTTTGGGTGGCCTTGCAAAGGATTATAGAAGATAAATCCACTGAGAATAAGATTATCTGATGGTTACATGCAATTTCCAAAGGCAGTAATATGCTACTGATTTCCAGCTGCTGGGAAACAATAGCAGCAGAGTGCTGCTGATCTCAGGTCTTGTTTGTGGGCTTCTGGTGAGCTCCTGTGTGCAACCCAAATGCTGGACTAACTAGGCGTTCGTTAGCTTCAACAGAGCTCTTCTGCTGATCTCACTCTACCCCCAAACTTCCTCTCCGGCTGGTTTTCTATATTTTTTTTAACAGGCAGGAATGTTCAACAGGTGCGACTCCTTCCTAAGCACAAAGTCACACTGGTTGTGTCGTGTGTGAGCCTGAAGGGATGGGCAGTGGATGCGCGCTCCTTTGGTGGTGGTGTCGTCGTCACCCAGCAGGATTCTTCCCCGGCGGGAAAGGCCATGCCCTGCTGATGCTGCTCTCGCGCTGGAATGCAGCGGGCGATCCTCTCCTCCGGCCAGGATAACGCGCGGCGAGAGCGCCGTCCAGAAGCCCGGGCCAGGCGGGGCGCTGGTGGGCGGGGACCCTGAGAAACGCCAGGAGAAGGCCGTCCTCGCACCCCTCCTGCCTCGCCTCCCCTCACGGAAGGGTGCGGGGCAGAGCGGCCGCCGTCCCCGCCAACACCTCTCGCGACCCGGCTGGGGGCTTCCTCCTCCCGCCTGGAAGCCCTCTATCTGTGTGTGTGGGGGGGGGGGTTGTTCTGCGCAGGCCCCGCCCCTCTTTGCCGTAGGGCGAGCGGGAGGGAGGGAGGGACGCAGCCAAGCGGCGCTGGGAGCGAGGGCGGCCCGGCTGGTTCGAGGGAGCGCCGGGAGGGCAGCAGCGGGTCTCGCTTGCTCGCTCAAGCCCCGGGACAGCCCACTCTCCAAAGGCGACGGAAAGCCGTCACCCGCGCCGCCGAGTTGGTCCCCTGCACGCCGGCGAGAGGCCATGGGTAAGCCCTTGGGCGCTGCGGCAATTGCTCAGCCTTGCCGTGAAACTCCCCCGGTGTTGCCACTCTCCGGCCCCCTCCCCCTCTTTTTCCAGTCGGTTTGAGGGCGGGGGGGGGGGGGACTCTCCCCGCAAAGTGGCGAGTTGGGGACTCATCTTTCCGGGCTAGTTTTCCCCCATCAGAAGGAGGGGAGAACCATGCTGCCCTCGCCTCCCACCTTCTGCCTGGGGAAGCCCCCCTTTCTTTCCTTGGCGTTCCCAGCTGCGGGGGGGGGGGCGCACTTCGCACATGTTCAGAAGTGCGCTGCCCTCAAGACTCCCGGTCGTGTCTGATTGAGGACAGACAGGTCACAACTCGTGTGAGGGGCTTTAAAACTGGACGAGGCAAACCTCCCCCCCCCCCCCGGGGAGCCTGCCGCCTCAAGGATGCACGGGAGGAGTGCTGAGGGAAGCATCAGCAGGAGACAGGAAGGGGGCCCCGGCAGGGCGGGAAAGAAGGGCCCTGGGCTGCTGTCGAGATGGCCACCCTCTCCTAATTTTGCAGGAGACCAAGCGAGCTCAGATTTCCGCCCCTCGTCCCGCAAGATTTCCTTGCCGTCAGCGGGATCTTGTCTCCTGCTTTCAAGCTGACACAAAGCAGTTTGAGGGAAAGGCACACCAGCTAGAGGCTGAAGCCATATGGTTTGTTTGGGGGTAGAATTTGAGCCTGTCACAGGCCCCTCTAGTGCCAGGTTTATAGTACCCCCCGCACAGTCTCTGCACCCGGACTCCGTGTGTGCACATGTCCGTCTGCCTCTTTTTTTAATCGGATCTAAACTGTCTGAACATCCTTCAGGTTGATTGGAACTGGGGTTTGGGGGGAAAAAGGGATGCTTAGATGTCTGAAGAAGAAAGGCATAAGTTAATTAGTTCACCTTGTTGGAACCCCCTAGTAGGATATTATGAGCTTCTCAAAAAAGATTTTTGTCCCTCAAACACGAATTAAGAATTTACACTTAGCCTTAAATCATCTGTCTGGGCTTGGGGTATTCGCTTAGGCTTGTTTGACTTAAAGCCTGCTTCATTAAGCACAGTCAACTGATCTGCTGTGAAAGTCATGGACCTGCCGGGTGTCCTTGCCAGTAAGACTGCAGTTGGTTCTCTGTGCAAAGGAAAGAAGTGTCCCACTTTCCCCCTCTTTGGAAATGATCTTTAACCATAATTTTAAAAACTCTTGAGATCGTTAAATAACTGTGCACTGGATCTCAGCTTTTTCAGTTGAAAGGACACGGTAAAAAAAATTTTTAACCAATGTATTCCAATTGAAGATCGCTTTTTAAAAAAATCCCACAGATTTGTTCAACATTAATATGAGGATTAGACATGGAGTAGGCACTCTGTGACACACTTACACCCATAATACTTGTATAGTTAGCAGAAATGTCTAATGTAGTGACAAAGGGACTGCTTTGCTGTATGTGGTCATCAAATTAAAATAACTTACATTTAAAAAATGCCCTGTAATAACTTATTGAGTAAGGGAACATCTTTGGAGGGTGGGGGGAAAAGTGAGGTATTAGTCAGCCAGCATAGGGGGGAAATTATGGATTAGACGTAACTCTGTGAAGAGCTAGTAGTAATAGGAAAAGTTATTTTACGTCTTCCCTGGAGTTCAATTTACACTCCTTGCATTTATGGTGTATTAGTACTATGAAAGTTTCAGAGTTATTTTAGTTTTTAGAAGTGTCTTAATAGGAATTTCTGGAAGTGGTTCTCTTAAACTCCATTGGTCTCGTTTTTAAAAATTCTTTCTTCTTTAAATAGAGGAGAAATCTGCTTAAATATGTGTGGGAAAATTTATAAACTGTGAAAGAGTTTGACTTTTTTGACTGGATTTCTCAGGTATGATGACAGTCATAATTAAGAATGGACATGATTAGCAGGATTTTAAAAAAAATGACTGAGAGTTCTGTGATCTCTGTTTATTAGCTGTTTACCTGATCGTAATTACGTAATTATTCTTTCTGGTAAGAATATTAGCATCTTCTTCCTCAACTATTTTGACTTTATTAATGTTAACATATGCAAGATGTTAAATCTCAAAATAATTGAGATTCAGCATACAGAGGGATCTTTTGCTAATTACTGTGTAATTTGCTTACAATAAGCCATTTTTATTTACATGGTTTAAATTATTTTCTAATTGAAAGGCGTTTAAGCATGAAAGATAGTGCTATAAAATGCTAGGACTATACAGCTCTCAAGAAGATGTTCAAACTGCTCAGTTTTATACTTCATGTTAGTCAAAGTACAAAGTCTCTGTACAAAACTGCTATTTATCCATTCATATTTTTTCTCTTAGTATGCACATCCTGGTGTTTGTGGTATACATCTGGTTTTAATTTAAATTCTATAACTACATGGTCTTGGTTGGCCAAGGCCAAGAGGGAAACTGGATTAGTGGTTGCAGATGTACAATATTATACTAACTGAACCATAAACTGCTTTTTTGTTTCCTTAATTTCTTCTGCTTTGGGAATAAAAATTAAGCTTTTGAATTACAGCAGTGTCTGTACAGCCAAAAGAAAAGAGGAGAAAAATCTGTCTGTTTTAACTTTTACAAACAATAGTTGCAGTCTTCAGCCCAGTGAAGCCAGTGGCAGTGAAGCCTTGTAACATTTCAGCGACATTACACCTGTTGGCCTTGATCTAACTTCAGTTGTGACAATGAGTCTGAAAGGAGGATGTTTATTGTTAGATTTATACAAAATATATATCCAGCCAGTTCAGAGGCCCTTGATTGACCGTTGTTTGTACATGCATATGTGCTACTAAATATAAATA
Organism: Intellagama lesueurii; assembly: GCA_037013535.1. Classification (NCBI taxonomy): domain Eukaryota; kingdom Metazoa; phylum Chordata; class Lepidosauria; order Squamata; family Agamidae; genus Intellagama; species Intellagama lesueurii. Next base: position 83,923,727 of record JBAJHW010000003.1, read on the forward strand.
CTGGCTAGATATACAGGAACATATCTTCACGTATAGCTCTCTTTTGCAGGTTTTGCTTTTTGTCTGTGAGCACATACTGTTAGTGTTTTTCATCAATATCTTCTTAATGGCATTTTGAATGCTGTTTGTCATGGTAGAAGTGTGTTCATCAACTGTAGTTGTCAGCAGTGTTTAAGTAGTGTTTACTTCTTTGCAGCTGTTGAAGAGAAACAGGCTACTTAAAACTTAACAACTAAACCTTAAAATATTGAATTATAATAATAGAGCAGCCATTTCCTGTTAAACAGCTGCTACCTGTTCAGAAATGCTCTTTGTCTAAGATTGAAGTATTGGTAGACAAGCAATTAACAGGACAATCCTAGGCATCTTGACTTAGAGTAAGTTCCATGAAGTTCAGTAAGGCTTCCTTCCAGTAAAGTGTGTATAGGATTGCAGCTCAAGAGCACAGAACGGCTATTTTGTTGCCAGCCTCTGATATCTGCTTAATTGCTTCTACACAGAGGTTCGAAACCAATGAATTGCTGCTGAACTTGGTAGACCATTTGTTCTGCTAAGATGCATTACTTTTGAAAAGCATTACGACTTTAAATGATTGCCCAGCTAAATTAAATCACAGGACTAGGGCTGTATTGAAGAATATTGATTAAATTGTAGGAAGAAGAAAAAAGCCTGAAAGAATACAGTCAAGGTGATAAGGCAAAGTGAATGAGACACAGATGTGAAATGTCTTTGGTTCTCCTACTGAAGCATAGATAGTAAGTCTGATATTTTCAGCTAATGCATTTAATGGAATTTGGGAAAAATATTTGGAAACAATATAAAGAACAAAGACCATTGTTTTTAAAATTGTGTTTTATTCACTTGTCCAGACTGACGTTGGGTTTGGATTTCTTGGGGATGTGCTTCTTTTGGATTCTCTGTTTGTTGCAATGCAGAGTAGGAGGAAGAAGCTGCTACAGCTGCTGTTGCCACCTGTTGATCCAGAGATGGTTACAGTTGCATTGAGAGTTCTAGGTCAGATAAACAGAACACTGGAAACTTGTTTGCATGCCTGCCTGCTGTGGGGCAAAACTGATGTCCTTTTTGCAATAGCAGACTTGAGGTGTGGAGAAGCATTCAGGGATGCTGTTATTCTTGCCGGGGGGGGGGGGGGAGGGAGTCTGACTTTTGCAAATAGGGCAACTAGTTACTTGAGAATGAAAAGCCACCATAAAATTTCCCATTAAGGTGTAGGCTGATGGCATCCTTTTCTCTCTGGAAGTATGAGGGACTTAATAAAATAAAAAAAGCCTGACCATTAATGTATTCCAGAGAGTTCTAAAGGATTTTCCAGCCTTTGTGATTCCCTTGCTAAACTGCTTGGTTAGTCATTGGGATTCCGAGGTGACCCAGCAAGCTGGCATAGTTGCTTCATTTGCTCCTTCTCTCTAAGCAAAGTTCAAATGACTCCTCACTACATACCTGAACTGATGGCCATGAAGCAAAGTGGGAAGTATCTGGAATGTAGAAATGAAGACTTGAGCTGCGTCTAGTCAAAGACTGATGAGAGCACTTTAATGAAGGCATTCTGTGGCAGGGATGGGAGCAACCGCAGGATCCGTTTCCACCACCGTTGCATCTTGTCAGCATCATCCACTCTAGTTTTTCCAAATGGTTAGTGTTTTCAGTATGGCTCTGAAAAACAGATGGTGAAAGTCCTGGTTTTATGGTCTGCAAAGTTTGCAAGAAACCTTGAAAATAAAGTAGCTCACATCTGCCGTGATTTAGATGGCCCAGTTACGTGCTTAATTGGATAGGTTTAGTTATTGGTGCTGGGACTGTGGACAGGGCACTCAGGTGAATCTGGCTAGTCACCTCTACTCTTGAGATCCTTGACTTATGTCTCATAGGGATTGGGTGTCTGGCTGTTTCCAGCAAGCTGTAGTGAAAGATAGGGTCGAGAAGAAGGGGCCCCTGAAGATACAAGTAACTATAAGTTGGTTCCTAACATTTCTGTCATGGACAAAGTGTTCAAATGGGTGATTGAATGCAAAAAGAAATCACCAAAAAGCAAACAGAGACTGCAAGACCCATCGGAAATGCAAAAAAAAAAAAAAAAAAAATCATCAAAAAGCAAACAGACTGCAAGACCCATCGGAAATGCAAAAAAAAAAAAAAAAAAAAATCACCAAAAAGCAAACAGAGACTGCAAAACCCATTGGAAATGCAAAAAATATAAAAAAAAAAACACCCAAAAGCAGAGAATGCAAGACCCATCAGAAATGCAAAAAACAAAAACAAAAAAAACACACCAAAAAACAGAGACTGCAAGACCCATCAGAAATGCAAAAAAAAAAAAAAAAAAAAGCAAACAAACCCTGCAAGACCCATTGGAAATGGGGAAAAACAACAACCAAAAAAACAAACGAACCCCACAAGACCCATCACAGCATAGAAACATAACCCCACCACCCAGCCCAAACCCACGCTGCAAAACCCACCCAGAACAGCCAGTTTTTAAAAAGTAGAAAGCAGCACCTTACCAGGCAGTCCGAAGCCTCCTCCAAACGCACACTCTCTAACCGTTGGGGTGAAAGAGCTACAAAGAAGCAGCCTCTTCGCCACTAACGGTTAGCAATTTGAATTCCCCGCCTTTTTCTCTGCCTTCCCTCTGGTTGTAACTCGAAGCTCCGGTCGCAAGTCAAAGCAAAATTTTGCAGTCGGAGCTTTATCTGCCCCACTGATTTATGTTCAGCCCCTTCTACAGGGGTTTCACTCCTTTAAAAGAATCAGAAGTACGGTTTTGGGTGCCTTCTAGACCCAGCTTCTTCACGGGAGTCATGAGGCCCCTCTATGGTTATGGAGAACCTTTTAGTCGCTTAGGCCTTTTTGCTGATGCCCCTTTGAGGGGAAAAAAATGGCCATATTGGTGATGTCAACCCCAAATAGTCTTACCTGGTGTCTACATGGTGATCATTTGAGCTTCAGCATTACTTTTGTATTTCTCTAGGTGTTTTGATCTTAAGATCTTTTAGTGACTTTAACTGTGCTGCATTAACATTTTCCTTGTAGTGATTTTATTTATTCTAATGAACATCATCATTGCCTTTTGTTTTTTAAAGTTGTGATGGTTAAAAGTCATATTTTCAACCACCTGAAGAACATCTATTTTAAATAAATCTGTCCATGGGCCATGTAGAGTGACATTTCACGTGATTAGAAGCCATTTGATTGACTGGGGAAGGGGAAGAGCAATACAATGCAATTGGTGGCTAAAAGAAAGAATGTTCACTGCTTCTGGTGCCCTTCAGTGCCTAATCAATTAATATACTCAGTTGGTATGAGAGGAGTTATGTAGGTTTTGGTTAGTGAAGGTTAGAGGAATGCAGGGAGGAGAATCAGAGAAAAAACTTCCCCTTTGTCAAAGGATTTGTCTTGACTAGCAAAATGGATGGCAATGCTTAATAATAACCTTGAAGATGCTATAGCTAGGAAACTTTGTTAAGTTAATAAACATATATACAGTGGCTGAAATCCTGCTGGAATAATTTACAACATGGCATAATTTATGTCCATGGGATTTAGCCAGTAAATGTTAGACTGTGATCTGAATGCTACTAACCCAGAATATAAAAGGCTCTGAACTCTTTCCTCTGATCTTCAGGAGTTGTTTTGTTGCTGTTGTTTAAAAATACATTGAATCGGAGTTCAGTCTATTAGAAATATCTGTGGGGTGAACAGTAGAAATCTAGTATAATACAATAACCAGAATCCTGTCCATGTTGCATAAGGTTTGCCTAATGTGCTAGAGCTAATTGTAGTTAATTAATGAGGTGCCAGGGTACATCTCAGTTTCAGAATTGGGTGTGTGATTAACTTCACAACAGAGGCATACCCTGGTATCTCATCAATTAGCCACAGCAAGTTTTATAAACTTTATGTGAACACCAACAGGATTCTGACCAATAGAAGTAAAACATCCTTTAAAAACAAGTCTTAAAAACAGTAGTAAGCATATACATTGAATTACATATCAAGAAAAGCTTGCTTGAAAAGGAACGTTGTAACTCAGTAATAGAAACTCAACAAAGATTATATTTCCTTTAATACTAATTGGCACAGAGTTCTATCAGCTTAGTGTGGCCATACTTAAATGTTGTGTTGTCACCGAAACTTGGGTGACTCTGTCCTTTTTATCCCGTGAGTTATTAGATCAAGACCACAACGGATTCCAGGAGACCAGTACTGGATTATGTTCCTTTATTGATCTATCACTCAATATTTTCAGAATCAAGAGAGCTCTCTCATTCACGCACTCATACGCTCATTCATACTCACCTAAAGGGTACTCTTCTCAGAGTTGATCATGTTTTGCAAGAGTCGTGGGCATCCCAGCCTTCTGCAGCTACCAGGAGCAGCTTCCTGGATGCTTATATAGATATTCAGGGACAGTGCTGTTCACTGGGCAGTCTAGGGCTAGACATTCTTGTGGTTTTAACAACTCATTACAGCACCACTCAGTTCCTGTTATCTATTACAAGCAGTTCCTTTATCTTGTCAGAGACAAGTGGTGTAACTCAGTTCAAAAGTTCACTTTAGTCAGTCCCATAATCCTCTTCTCCAAACTCCATTTTGTGTACCCTTTTTGGTGTCTTCACCTCTGTTAGGCCAATCACACATTTTCATCACAGTGTCTTTAGAAGATACAAGGTGAACGGCGTGTTGTATTGTTCCATACTGAAGAAACTGGTTAGGCAGGTATCAGGCTCAGTGGACCTTCGAGTAGGCTGATCCAGGTTGTTCAGAGCAAACTGTGTTCTGAGTATAAAACTTTGCAGATGTATAGTTTGTAAGGCCCTCATGATAGAGATAGGCATTCTGACATCTTCATGCACTCCGTACCTGGGTTTTCTTATGGAAAGTTTTGGAAATTTTAAATCCTAGGCTATTTTGTTATTGACTAATAGCCTTCTGCTTGCTTTTTACTAAGGCACATAGAAATGTTGAGTGACATTTATTAGTTGGCAGATCAGTGTTGCTTGGTTGAAGTAGCAAACAAGATATGCCACTGTTCCCAACTAAGATAAGGGTAGCCTCGGCATCAAGGATAGGCAGCCACCCTTTCTTTGTTTCTTGTTTTTTCCACTAGGGTTCCCAAAACTGCTCTGGAAACCATGTGGCCAGTTTGCAGCCAGTCTTAACACCAATCTTATTCACTGTCGAGTTCTTACATGATTCCAAGATGCTGAGTGAACAGGTTGAGGAAGAACAGCTGTTCACTACTTCTGACATTGGGTATCCTTTTCAGGAAGGAAAGAACAGAGACTCTTCCCATGCTTTGGACTCTTTTTTCCTCATTTCTGCTTCAGCATTAGCTACTGAAAGAGAACTGAGGCCTGATAGCAGAAACATTGATGAAGGCACTGGCAGTGCCTTCCTCCTTGCCTCTCTTTTTCACTTCTACTTCCTGGAGATGTTCTGCCTTCCTCCTTTGCCACCTACCAGAGGCTATATAACTAGCAATCTTTTCCACAGCTTGGAAAAGTTACTTCTTGGACTGCAGCTACCAGATTTCTCCAGGCAGCATGGCCACACCCAATGTCTGCTTTTGTCTCTAATGTTTTCGAAGGCTTCACAGGGAGTCAACTGGGTATGAAGAGAGTTCCCCCTTGCTTAAGTGATGTGCTACCAGACCAGAAGCTCACCAGGGATATGGAAGGGAAAAGATCTTCCACCCTGCATTTGTCTTCCAAGCTAGGCCTCTGTGCACCTAGTATGTGGGAAAGAGACATACATTTATGGGGTGATGCTTTTCCCCAGCAGTACAATGCATTGGCAACTAGTGTCCATTGTTGGTTGGTTGGTAGAATGGAAGACACAGCATCTGATGGTAGGACAGAGCCAAGGGTGACAGGCAGAGCTGGACAAAAATTGGAACTCAGAGAGAGGGAGCAGGACATTTATGTGAATCAAGTGTTCACACAAATACAGAGATATGCTTACTCAGACAGTCTCACCCCCCCCCCCTGCTGTGCCGTTCATCCCATGCACATCCCACCTGAGGAGCAGAAAGATGTATCTTGTCTCTAAATTAGAAACCTTCTGCCTGCTGCTTAACTCTGTGCTTGTTTTCAAAACTGAAGAGTTTATTGTTTATTTTATTTATTTAAATTATTTTTATCCCACCTTTCTCCTTAAAAAGAACCCAAGGTGGCTTATATACTCACACTTTCTCTCTCTCTCTCTCTCTCTCTCTCTCTCACACACACACACACACACACACACATGGTCTGGAATTTTGGCAGGAGGAGGAGAAGTCTACTCTCATAAGCAGGCAGAGAACTGGGAGAGAGTAGCTGGCATCCAAAGTGGGACAGTGTCAGAATGGACCGACCTTTGCTGTTGCAGTGTTGTGCTAGGAAAAAAGTCACCAGATCCATTTTAGTTTGTGGTGTTCATATGAGAAGAGGTGGATGTTCTCCACTAAGGAGAGAAAGCAATTCTTCCTACTCCAGTCCTAAAAAGACTAAAAGACAGGCTTCTAATGACTAAACGTACAGACCAGGAGATAGGACAATGAAGGAAGCTGCAGATTGTGCTCCTCAGCCTTTCAGTTGTGTGTGGCCCCTGAGTGATTCCACGTCGCCCTTCTCTCACCTACTCTGGATCAATGGCTCAAGATAGAGAAAAGATTCAGTAAAGCAGGCACTGCTATAGGAAGATCTTGTGCCAAGGGAAAATAGATCTGGCTGCCTGTTCATGTGTTCCCAAATTTTCCTTTTCCCACCTCTGTTTTCAGACTAAACCTTGTTACATGCATGAGAAACAACCTTGTAGCCAGATTCCTTGGCATAAGAGCTACAAAGTTGAATGGGTCCTAAACCAGCAGAACACAGGTTTTCATGAAAGAGGAGGAAATGAGCAGGCCAGTTTTCTCCACTTTCAAAAGACATGGCTAGAGAATACCAGAGGAAAGCTGATTATACAAACATTAGCTCTCTGCATTACTATCTCCTCTTCTGAGAAGATTAATGCCCTCTTTAAAAGAGGGGAGGGGAGAGAGAGAAGACGGACACATTTTTAAGCAACCGTTTGAAAAGTTAGCTTCACAAATGAGCTATGATTTATTAATTTGCTTGTCTGCTAAAAATCTTTCTTTAAAATCCCTCATCCCACCCTTTCACTGAAAAGATCCCAGCATGATGCTTAAAAGCGTGGCTGTCACACAAACATACTGATATAATGAAACAATAGTGCTGATAGTGAAACTGTAGATGAGAAATTGCGTTAGCTACTGAGTGCACAGATGTTCGCAAAGATCCTTCTAACTGTCTGAAGCAAGGGCTTCTATGTAGAGTCTGAACTGGGGAAAGAAGGACAAATGTGTCCGTGTTTAAACTGTGCTTTCTTCTCCTAACAGCTGGAGGCCAATCGCAAAAGAAAAGCAGTCCTCTTTCCTCCCATTCAACTGTACATTTTGTCCAAGCGGGATTAAAAAGCCTTTGTGAGACACAGTAATGGTCAAATCTGATTAGTATTGGTCATTATAGTTGGCTACATTTCAATTGTGGGATTCTGTTGGTCTCTGCTTCTCCTAAATCTTCCTTTTTTATACTGGCATTACTTTTCTAATCAGTATGAAGATACTAATTTTTATCTTTCTTTAACAAAGCTCCGATCTTGAAGTTTTATTTCCTTTTTTGTTCCCGTTTCTCCAGATACCATCTAAATAAGTACAATGTTTTGAATTTCTTTCTCACAGAAAAAAATAAGGCAATATAGGGAAATAAGGATATTGAAAAGTCTTTTTAAATGTTAGTCACATGCTCTGATTTGCTCAGGATACCATGTTTATCGTTGTTGTTTTTTTTAACCTATGTGTGGATGGTAATGCACTTGATAGACTGCTCTTGCCAATGAATCATTTAAGATGTGTTTTAGAGTTAAGGACAAAAATCTCCTGGTGTCAAGAATTTACTACTATGAAGAATTTTTTGAACTTTCTTTTATAAACTGGTTTTATGTAAGTTCTGTTCTATGTGGAAGCAGAATTCTACCCTGCAAGTTGTTTTATCAAGATATCTTATTCCCGTCTGCACTTAAGAGTGATTTACCGCTGCCTTGCTTAGTTTCAACACCCTTGTGGGTCATGTCAGTAATATTTATTTGAAGTACTTAAGAATTCTACAGTTATGTTACAGTGTTGTTAAACTGAGCCTGAATTCCATCGTATTCTGTTTGCATGTGATTTCAAAGTTCTGATATCCAGGAAACAAGGTTACATGGACATCTATCCTATACAACCCCTAGAATTATGGACTACAGCTTTAACTTGGGTCACAGTTATGATGGGTTATCTGAGGAGTTCCCCTACCTAAGACTGGAGCTAGTTCTACCACAGAGAGGAATGTAGATCCAGAACAGAAGCAAAGAATGGTTACTGTATGTGTGGCAGAAAGGGAGAGAAATGGTGGGTGGGGGTACAATTAACTTTTGAAGACAGTAAGAATGTGATTAATTTCACACGGATCACAGTGTTGGTGGTCAGGTTGGCTGCAGAACAGATCTTCCATTTTAGGCGTTTATTTAAATATTTGTCCTTGAGCAAGATTCAGTGGAATGGATGTCAGAGTTTGTCTAAGCATAAACAGGTGAAAAACTATAAACATGTCCAAATATATCACAGGCTTAAATAACTCTTTATATTCTTTAAACAGACTTGAGTCACTCTGCAAGTCCACAGACAAAACGAAACAAAATGCAGGCAGATAGAAAGTGCTGGGTTCATAACTTTGATGAGATTAAAGTCTTCCTCTTTAATTGAGGTGCTTGTTTCCTAAGCATATCATTTCAAGAGGCAGTTTAGATATAAACAGGTGACCTGAGTGAAATGTCAGGCATCTTTGATTTCTGAAGGATTAATGTTTTATGGAACTTGAAATTTTGGGCAGGAGTTCTTAAGAAGGGATGTTTCTTGTAAATTGTTATCTGAACAAATTGGTTTTGTTACCTTATATTGTGTTTCACCGTGGAAAGTATGAAGGAATAAAGAAAATGTATAGGGGAAAAGAATTTTTTTTTCTTCAAGTCAGAATCAGAATGGCTGGGCTTCTGTTTTTAAAGTACCCCATTTAGCATTATGTAGTGTTTACCTGAAGCAAAAACAAAATAACACAACATTATCAGTCAATGCAAATCTTATCAACATGAACCAAAGCTAGTAAGTGAACAGATTGTGAGCAGAGAAGAGCTGGCTGTTTCACATTAATAACTACAGTGAAATAGAAAAATTTACTGTCAGATGAACAGTGGAGAATGTGTTGTAGTAATTTTTTTATTTACAGACATGGGAGGTGCATTTAACCCATTGGAAATATGTTGTTATGAATGCTCAATGACTGGTGCCTTGAATGTGCTCAGTAGCACACCCATTTTTGCTTTTGAGCAAAATGTGCTTCAGCAATTACACTTATGCTGCTAACTGTAATAGAGGCTCTGCTGATGGCAACAGCTTGCCATCTGTTAGTCCAGAGCAAGTACCAGTTCCTTAAACTGGTAAGCTGCTCTTCATCACTTCAGCACATTGAAAATGTAGACCAAGACATTTTTGCTCTTAGGGCAGAGATATATCTGTGGTACCTGGGACTGAGTTGTTAATCTATGATGGATCTGATAGGAGGGGTGCAGGTCATGACACAATAAACTATTTTTATCCATCTTTATTTGCCACTGAGGGTTTGTTCATGTGTGGTATTTTCCAAACTCCGTTTTACAGGAGTGGGTGTGACAGCATATGCTTATTTGTATAGTTATTTGTGATTGCATATGACTCTCCTGCCACACATTGCGAGATCATAATTATATGCAGGTTCCCACGGTACATGCTATGGTGTGCTTTTTTCCTGTGCCAATGTCAGGAAAACATCATGCAAATAGCAATTCTGGTTTTCTTACTTGCTTCTGGAGCTCAGAACATGAAAATGGCTTGTGAGGTAGCAAACATTTGAATATATATGATTATTTAACTATATACTTTCAAATATTTGATTTAAATGAGCGTTGCTGTGCAAAAAGGTATTAATGAAAGAAGTGACCCCATTTTCTTGTCCAGATTTTGAAATTGTTCAATACTTCCATTACCAGAAAAAGTGATGATATGCTCCCCTTTTCCCATTTGGACCATTACTACCAATAAATCTCATTACCTTCTTGCCATTTCAGGTGAAAAGTGTACCTTCTAGTTTAACATAAAATGACTTGCTCTATTGTGTTCTTAAAATGAAGTGATGGCAGAGAAGAAGGATCCTCTGCATGTTGTCTGCCAAACTAGTGTTTTTCCTAGCTGAAGATGTATTTGGAAGTTGAGTGGGACAAGTGATTGAAGGTCAGGTTGCACCTTCTAGCTTGCTGTCTCCCAGTTGACCAACTAGAAAACAAAGGAAAATTAATTTGCTAAATGTGGAAGCTCCTACTAAACTAAGAGAAACTTTTAACTCTTAAGGAGGCATTGTTTCTGGATAGAGAATCAATGTCTCGTCTGGCAAAGCCTTAGGAGGAAAGGGCTGTAGAAAAAATGTGGTGTCAGGAAGGAGAAGGGTTATTATACCACTTACTTTCCCACTGCAAATATTTCCTCTGTTTCCATTTTGCCTGTTGGAGATAAGCCTGAAGCAGTGAACTCAGCATATGCCTTGTTGTTCCAACACTTGTGTCTACCAGGAGATTTGGATTTAGTGAGGAGATCAGTCATTGGAAACATATCCAAATATGGACATCCCACAGTATTATGTTGATTTCTGTGACATAGATACCTGCAGGGTATTACTGCAGGAGTGCACAACCTAAACGAGCAAAATAGTTTTTCAAAAAATATTTGGCAGCCACTTTCCAAAGTGATCTGTGTGTGCTTGAATAAGTAACTTTATTTTCTCTTCCAACTACATGTAGCTTGCGTATCAGGGCACAGCAGCAAAATGCAATGGAAACAGTGACACAACAAGCACTGCTATCCATCCAATTTTAAACTGTAGTTGTTTATTACATTATAGAAAGTTTGCCAGTTTGCTGCTCTTGCGTGAATTAGGTTCTAGCTCTTTGTTATACAGGATCACAAGTTAAAGTCGATGTCTGTAGAGATCTTACGGGAGGAAAAGCAAATTATGAGACTCTGGAAATAAAGGCACAGGGTTTGCATACTTCTGCTAAGTAATCTGTGAACCTGTTCATGAATTTTAGACCAAGACAGTAATCATTCTTTAGTCTTCAGAAAGTTATTCATGGTTGTGAGAAGGAGCCAAAGAGAAAGTCCAACTTTAGTCCTACATAGAGTAGACCTATTGAAATTAATAGTAACTTTTAGTGTCACATATTTCAGTGGATCTGCTCTTGGTAGGAGTAAAGTTGGCTTGAGCCCATAACATGATCCCTACCCTACACAGTTACTAGCTCTGCTAGAGGGAGACATGACAATGGGGCCACACAAGGTAAGGGAAAGATGAGATAAATATCTGAAACTTACTCCATCTTTTGGCATTTCCTCCATCCTTCGAGAGCTTAGTTGCCCTGCCAGCCTAACTTTGGACCTAGAGGTGTCAGCTAAACCCATTCCTTAAGCGACACACTCTGTCTTCAATAGTTAATGCACTGATAACATCCTGTTTAGACGACTGTAATGTAATTTTTGTGGGCTGCCCTTAAAGATGACATAGTTACTGCAGCAAATGCAATATTACTGCAGCTAATGCAATATGCAGCAGCCAGAATGGTAGCAGGAATGCATTCATGAATCATAGGACACCAGTTTGGAAGGAATTTCACTGGTTGCCCATATTGAATCCCAGTGCAAGAACTGTATTGGGTGCCCTAAACAGCTGAGGACCCAGATATTTTTGTTATTTTGTGTTTTCTTCCATCTTGGATCATTGTTTATTTAGTAATATATTGTTATGATTTTAAATTGTTAAATTGTTAGATGATATGTTGTTACCCGCCCAGAGTAGTCTATATGACTAGATGGGCGGGCTATAAATGTAATAAATAAATAAATAAAATATTTGAGGGAGTAACTCTCCCCATCTCTACCTGCCTAATCGTTATAATCTGTGGAGGGGCCCTTTCTCTGTGTCCAAACACTAAGAGTGGGATATTATGTGGGAACATGGGAGAAGACTTTCTTGGCTGTAGCCCTTTTGTTATGGATCAGTCTCCTCCTGGAAGCCCAACTAGTGCTAACATAGTTTTTATTTTATCATCAGGTTAGACAGAGAGATTGTAGCTTGGTCTTCCGTTTATTGTTGTTTGTAACAAGTGTGTTCACTGTTATACTGTTTTAATTTTTTTCTAATTATTTTATAGTATTTACGTTGTATTAGTTTAGTGTGGTTTTATTGATTGTACTTGGGCCTGAGACTTATCGACATCAGGCAGGTTAGAAATATTTTAATAAAGAAATAATATAAATTCAATATTGCAATCTTATGCATACCTGCGGATCTATTATTTATTTGTTTCTCGTATCTATATCTCTTTCCTCCAAAGAATGTAGACCAGCATGGCAGTTAACTTGCTTCATCTTTACGATACCTCTGTGAAGGAGGATGGCTTTAGTGTACGTGTCTGGTTGTGGCAAACACCTCCCCTGCAACCAGAATTTCAGGGGAAAAATACTGAGGATACGAACCTAGTTTTTCCCCATGCTGAATCCAAAACAAGAATTTAGACTTTGAATATTCATGACTGTCTAAATTGAAATGCTGCTCAACAGAACCAACTGCTGATAAAGCAGTATTCCTTTTGTGAATTATCTCTGTAAGACATGACAGGAGGAATTTGTGCTTTTAAACAGCATTGGGCAATCATAATATGCACAGCTGGCACATAATGTTAATCTTCACAGCATAGGCAGTAGTTCAAAATTCATGTAGATCCATTTCTATGTACTTTTAAAACAGTGTGCTAAAGCAGCTGTCCATTTCAGAGGCAGAGTTACAGTGTAAAGGATGCCAAATTTCTTCCTTCTGGATTAAAGCACAGCTGATATCCCTTCTGTAAAACTTTGAGAGAAGCCAGTGATATAACTGCTCTGTCTTGAGTGAGTGAGAGAAAGTGAGGCAAAGTATGGCTGTTTCTCAGTACAGTCTAGACATATTTCCTGTTGCTTATAGACACTAACAGATTTTAGACTGGAAAAAAAAAAGATTTTCTAAGGATAGTGATATTAAAACTGGGTGCTGACATGTACAGTGTCTCACAATGGGCACATCCAGACAAGGGGACTTGGAGGAGTCTGGTTCATGCTGAAAAGGTTCTTATCTTCAGTGTGATCTATTTTATCTCTCACTTAGGTGATCCTTCCATTCACACTGATCAATGGTGGTTCTTTTGTGAGAAACATCTGGACAGGTCTTCGGAACGTCCCCATTGCTTATCTAGAATAGCACTGCATCAACAGGCAAATATATGTACAAAAATTTAAAATGATGGAATGTATGAACATAAGGGGATTCTCTGTCATCCCTTTAAATGCCACAGCCCCCAAATACATCACAGGATTGTCACCTCAGATAATATTGCCCACAGCTCTATTTTGGTGTAGACTAACCATGCACACGATTAGAAGGACTCCGAATTGCACCAACATGGCTTTGCTGCTATTTTTTTCTGTATGCACGTGGGTGGAGGGAGCAAGCAAGCAAACCAACCAGCAAACCATTTGGGAATCAAAAAGAGCCATGGCTGAGGGTTCTTCTTGTTCCTTTCTAGTGGGAGGTTGGACGTCATCATGGCTATACTGACTTGCATTTGGCTGTTTTAGAGTCCCAGATTATTTGCACATTTTAGTACTTCTTCATTCATCAGTGGCGCAGTCCAAGAATTCTTAGCAATTTGTGATAAATTCACATTTCAGATAATCTTGGGCATCTTTTTCCCCCAGAGACCATATATAGTGAACCTGGCTGGATAGCTCAGTGGTTTAGGTTTTTGGCTGCAGAACCAGAGGTTGGGAGGTCAAATTCCCACTGTGCATCTCAGAAGAGCCATCCTGTGTGGCCTTGGGCAAGCTTTAGAGTTCCAGAGCTGCCCCCAAAGAAGGGAATGGTAAACCACTTCTGAGTATTGTCTACCTGAAAAATGCTGAAACGGACCACCATAAGTTGGAATTGAGTTGACAGCAGACAATTATTATCTTTTTTCAGTAGCTTGTCTTAAAGGTCATGATTCCATGCTATACAATAGAAGCAAGTACTGTAAAGTGTGCATTCTCAAAGCACAGTTAATTTTTTATTGCATATTACATTGTTTGTCTTAAAAAAAAACACTTTCCCCCAACGACTCTTTTGAAGTATCAACTTGATTAGTTTGTTGCACCCTTGGACTTGGCTCACTGCTGTTTAATATGCTAGATAATAAGAAACTCATACTTACTCTGTTACAGTGGTCAACCACAGTGACAACCATATAGTATAGTTTCTGCCAGGGAATTTAGGGTGGTGGCATGTGCATTGCTGCTCAATACTGACATGTGAAAATGCAGAAGAGTAGCTACATGCACGTACACAGTACACTCATGCTCACTGAAAGAATTTTTGTCATGATAGAATTTGGCTGTGCATGGAAGCACTTTGAAATCTACCAGTGATTTCTCTTCTACAACTCTTCATGTCTCATGTGTTTCACTGTATATATAATAATAAGCATGTGCTGTCTAGTCAATTCTGACTTACGGCAACCCTTTCTCAGGGTTTTCCAGGTAAAGAATACTCAGAAGTGGTTTATCATTCTCTTCTTCTGGGGGCATCCTGGAACTGGGCAGCTTGCCCAAAGCCATACAGGCTGGCTCTTCTGGGAAACACAGTGAGGAATCGAACTCCCAACCTTTGGCTCTGCAACCAGATACCTAAACCACTGAGCTATCCAACCAGCTTCACTGTATACAGTCTCTGGAAGGAAAAAAGATGCACAAAATTTGCCCTACCTATATGGTGTGGGTCTTTAAAATATTATGGCAGTCCTGTGGGATGAACTTGCAGAAAAGTGGCTTCCATGCCACTGCTGTAAAGTATAAGAAGCACACAGTTCAGCTCTCAGCTTGATTACCAATATTTCAATCAGTTATTTAAGTCACCTGCATGTGAAGCTTGATATCTGGACCTCTTTTAAAAATCTGTGAATGGGGCAAGGTGATTGCACAGTAAAAGCATTATTTGGAAACACCCCAAGAGATACGAGTTTTATCATACATATTTGTTAGCTGGCTGTGGTTACAGTGATTCTTGACTTTATAACGTGTCGATGATGTGAATGTGCACTGTGTAGAGAACATTGCAGGAAACCAAGAAGATAATGTTGAGGAACTGCAGCAGAGAAGGGAAGAACGTCACAGAGGAATTTTTTTCTTGCATTTCTTAATCCAAGGGTGAAGAAGACAATTGTATTTGTAGATCAGGGAAATCTGTTTTTAAGCTTCCATGCTGTGCTTAACTGAAGTGTGGCATGGTCAGAAGTCCACTCAGGTAATTGTTCTTCTGCATCCCAAAAATCTGCCCATCTCTGGGAGAATGTATTTAGATTCCACCCACAATTTCCTTTCAGATTTAGAAACTGTTCTTGGGCAACATTGTATAATACCTCAAATGAATAGCCTATTTGTTATTTTAGCAGCATAGGAAAATTGTCCCTTATCTGTAAAACATATGTCTTGTTTGCTTTTTTATCAGTATTGTTTGTTTTTACATGAGCTGAGAAACTGATATTGGCATGAGTTCCAGTACTGCAGGGGATGGAATTTAAACAAGTAGATGAACAAAATTACTATCCAATTTTTCTTCTGTCTGACTTTGCAAGGAATTTAAAAACTAATAGGAACCTGATACCAAGAGTTCATTCAAAGTTGATGGAGTGCATATGGAGCGAGAAATTCCTAATGTTCAAACTGGATTCCAAAAAGAAAGAGACACATGAGATCATATTGCAAATATCTGCTGGCTACTGGTGTGCAACAGCGAATTTCAGAAGAAGACAGGCTACAGGAAAGTCGTTGACTGTAGAGATCATGAGAAATTATGAGTTGTTCTGAAAGAAATGGGTGTGCCTCAGCACTTGATTGTCCTGACACATAACCTGTATTTTGGACAAGAAGCTACCATTAGGACAAAATGTGGGGAGATCGAATGGTCTTCTATAGGCAAAGATGCAAGACAAGGGTATATTTTATCTTCCTATCTGTTCAATCTATATGCAAAACGTATATGGAAAGCTGAATTAGATTCAAATGGAGGAGACAAAAATCATGACTACAGAGCAACTACACAACTTTAATGTTCACAATTGAAATAATTAAAGATTTCGTATACCTTGGTTCAGTCATGAATCCAAATGAAGATTGCAGCCAAGAAATCAGGAGATTCGTAAGGGTAGCAATAAAGGAATTAGGAAATTCAAGCGTAAGGAAATATTACTGGAGTACAAGAACAAGATCATCCATACTCTTCTGTTCCCAACAGGGTGGATTTAAATTATAATTTAAACCTTTAAAACTCAGGGGGATTGATTATTTAATTTTTTAAAAAATCATTTTTAAAATTTAAATTATGATTTAAATCTATTTGATTTTGAAAAAATCATTTATTTTTCTCTACCCTGATTCTCAATCTCCATGTATAGGTGTGAAAACTGAACAATAATGAAAGTTTGGAGAAAAGAAAGTTGGAGGTGACAGTAAAAAAAGCTGGAGGTGACTTGACAGCACTTAGCAACAATGCTCCAGTAATATATGACTTGTCTTTCTGTGTTGTAGTTGAAAGATGCAGCAGTGTGATGTAGCTGGCTCAATGTACAAAGATAATAGCAATGAAAGTTGTATACATTTGTAGATGTGTTCACTTCTGTCTTTAGGGAAGCTGGCAAGAAAACCTCTCCCACACTGTGTCTGTTTACCCAAAGGACCGTAGAATGTGGGCTTTATCATAACATCAAATATTTGTAGATAAATTGTCATCTGAAGTCCATCTCCCCTTTGTGCCATAAATATTCTGGTTTTAAGGCACTAGATTAAGTTGACATCCAGATAATATTTCCTGCTGGATTCAGGGTTGAGATTTTTGGAGACTCCTGTGACCCTTGAGAGCTTCCACATCAGATACAAATTTGAGTCTATATGTTTAGTCCTCTGAGATATGCAGTTGTACTTGATAATATTTCTCTGATTTGTAATTACCTCTGGATTGATGCCATCAAGCACTTTTCCTTCCTCCTTTTCTTTGGCTTGACTGCTTTTTAGTGATCTTGTCCTCCTCTTCCAGTTCCCAAAGAGAGAGAGAGAGAGGCAGAAAGAATAGAAAGCAAACCAGCACAGTAGCATCAGTTTTTTCCTTCTTCCTGCTGGTGGTGGATGCATGTTGATTGCAGGAGGTACTCTCAAAGTGCAGGGCCTGATAGCCATTATGGGTACATGGGGCTGAATGGAGTTATTGGTGCTGTCATAGCAGTGGCCCTGGCTGATTCACCGTATATAATGGAGGGTTCTTGTCCCCAGTGTTTCAGGCTCTTGCCTGGATATGGTTTACAATATAGAAGGACAGCATACTAGTGAGAACCTGTTTCATAGGCTGTTCTTGCTAAGTATCTTTTCCTGTATAACTTCTGCTTGCAGGGTGGAAAAAAAAGTTGGGAAGATTGCAGTTTTGTAGACTGTATCCTATCTAGGAACAATGATGTCAGTGAGGTAGAATGCCATCCCCCATCTTTTTTTAGCTGGACCTATGACTGATGCACTTAATTTCAAGTGAATGTAACTGAGGATCAAATTGAGGGTGGCTTAGCATGATGATGTTGTCACGTTCCCGCCCGCCCCTTGGTTGTTTCACCAGACAAAGGCACAAGCTACGTGTCATTCAGCTGCCACCAGTTGATTACATTAACGTTATTCACTATTAAAGATAGAGGTCCAGTCAACGTGTTATTTAAAAAACAAGTAGAAATTGTGACAAGAAATAAAAGTTCAATCAGTGTCGTTAACTCTCAACTAAAACAACATTCCTTCCTATTCTCTACTGCCTTCCCAAACTCTCTCTCTCAACTCCAAACTCCCAGAACTGAACTCTAGCTGCTCTACCTCTTCTAATCTCCCTCCTTTTTCTTCTCCTCCTCAACTCCGCCCCCACCAACTCCCATTGGTACATGCAAATCTCAACATGAATATTAATGAACAGGGTGAACGCTACAGATGTGTTAAAAAATGATGCTCCCTCAAATTAATGTAGCATAGTTGTAGTTTTGACCTGTGCATCTTGCATTTAGTATGTTTTGTTCTGTAACTATTCTTTGGAAGGTGAGCATGGATATCTCTGATGAAATCCCATTGTTGGAGAAAAAAATGTTTCATCTGAAAGAAAGAAAGAAAGAAAGAAAGAAAGAAAGAAAGAAAGAAAGAAAGAAAGAAAGAAAGAAAGAGTAAAAAGCATGCCCCTTAATGTCTAATTTAAACTTCAGACTGTGACCAAGCATCTCTCTTTCTTCTTCCTCCTTTGGATGCTGTCTTGACTGCTGTTGCCTTTTCTCCACTGTGTGCATTCACATGCATCCTGTGGCACCATCACAAGGCTCCTGTACCGGGTTGTGGAAATTATTGTCCAGTTTACAGGGAATTCTAAAACTATCTGAAAGAACTTTGTAGAAAAAAATTATCTTTTCAAATACAATAAAGCACGATACCTCCACTGGCTCTGCTTTTGCATGTCCCTATTTCCCTTATTTCAACTTCTGTAAGTACCTCCTCCTGCTACTGGTTATTCTAACCAGTTTTGCTTGACAAAATGCCTTATCTACTTGAAATCTAATTAAAATTTGTGCAAGTATCTGTAAATTGTGTTCAGCTCTGTTTAAGCATGGGAGATTTGCATAATCCCTAGGTGTGACTTAATCACTTTAAAATTAGTGGAGGGAAGAGAACTTTATGCAATTTGATTTCTCATTTCTTGCATGTAGAAAGTAGTTTGCCTTAGTAATGATCAGGCGGACAGAAGAACCCTCTCTTCTGCATCTACATACCCTCACTCTTCTGCAAATGTGCATGTCCACTGGAGCAGTATAGAAAAACATATCTGTTGTGTGTACTTTAATAGGTTCTAAGTGGCTGTATTGGAGAATGCACATGGCTGTCACTGATCTGAGTCTTCTTTTTAACATCTATGGAAAAAATATGTTCCTCTTCATTAGCTGCAGCTC
Source organism: Intellagama lesueurii (assembly GCA_037013535.1). NCBI lineage: Eukaryota > Metazoa > Chordata > Lepidosauria > Squamata > Agamidae > Intellagama > Intellagama lesueurii. The sequence continues at coordinate 83,942,930 of JBAJHW010000003.1, forward strand.
ATGGGGAGCAGAAAATGCTGAAATATCACGTGACAAGACATTATTGGGGTGAAAGTTGGCAGCAATAACATCCCCCATGACATCTCATTAGACCAATATAGTTCCACTTGCCAGGTTACTTATTTCCTCATCAAGTAAAAGAAAACTTTGGGTTTGGCTAACTGTACAACAGCATGTTTTGATAACAGTAATTATTTTGTAAATAGGGTGCCTCTTTCTTTTCACCAGTTTTAACATACAAAAAATCTCAGGCTGCAAAAGAATGGAGACGCTTCAGGAAGTATGATATACTTGTTTTAGGGTGAAGCAAATTCTTGCTGTATTCTTCTGCAGTTTGTAGAAACTGTCTTTCAGAGAGAAAGAGAGCAAAATTTAAATCACTGTGTTGTGTACTTTGCATTTTAATAAAGCCTTTGTTTTCTGTGTGTTTGAAGCAGGAAAAGACCTTAGCTCAACTCTGCCTTATTCAGAAACATGCAGAGTTTTTTTTTTCATTAGCATTTTTTCATTAGCACTGCCAGTTATTGGATTGACGCCTAAGATGGTTTGGAATGGATGAAGCCTTCCCTGTCTTTTGATAGTAAGAAGCTTATTTGGAGTTGTCTGCATGATGGGAGACAAAAAGAGCAGAAGGCTACATGGATTAAAACAAGTTTAAAGTATACTTGAAATTTTACGTTTAGTTAGCTATGAAGTAACTCAATGTAATTGGATTTTAAAGAAATCTTGAGTCAGATACTTATGAGAAATCTTGCAGTTTAAAATATTTATTTTGGCAAACAATCCACACAGTAATATATATAAAAAGCTAATAAGGAGGTTACAGAATATCCACATATATTTGAATTTTTATCAATATATAGGGAGCTGTACTGAGCTACTGAATTGGTGGCATGAAGTTTGGTTGAAATAGAACTGGAGGTAAAAGAAAACTTTGGGCTTGGCTAACTGTGGTTCCCTCTTATACTTCATTTTTAATTAATCAGAGCAGCAGCTTTCAATTTGAGACATTTTCTGTGTCTTGATAGAGAGACGTGCTTTTTCAGAAACATTTTTTTTGTTTGTGTTTTAATATGAGAGTTCCCTGCAACAGAACTTGAAAAACTTCCAAACTAGAAGGCAAAGTGGGCTATATATGCATTAAATTTTTAAATTTGATTTCTGAAATTTAGAGATTTTTTTTAATGGTTCCAGGAAAATGTTTGGCCAGCAGGTTGATTATTCAGTAGAGGGGTGTGTGTGTGTGTGTGTGTGTGTGTGTGTGTGTGTGTGTGTGTGAGAGAGAGAGAGAGAGAGAGAGAGAGAGAAGGCTGTTCCACCCACATTTTAATCAGGGAACAAAGTTTAAGAAATTAGCACCTTCAGCTGTACATTTAAATACCTTGGGAGCAAGTCCTGTTCATTTCAGCTGGACACAGATTGCTCCAGTCTCTGTCAAAGATTAATGAGTTTAGAAGAGTTCATTTTTGTACTACATTTCCCAGAACCCCCAACTCAGCATAGCCAATGCTGATAAAAACTGTTGGTCGAGACAGTCTCATGCTGACTGGGAATATTCTGAAAGTTGTGGTCCAAAAAAAGTAACTTTTTAAAGCTCTGTGCCAATAAATACTGTTTACCTGTGGAAGATGCCATTGCGGGAAACAGGAATTAATGATATGTGAGCAGATCGTTGGGCATGAAAACTCAGATGAGACATGGATAAGTCAGATGACTGTATTTAAGCTTCCTTCTAGATCTAGTCACCTTTCTTTCAACCATCTATGGAAGCAGGCTTGGTGTCTGTCTACATATATTTGCCAGGAGTAAACAGTGCTGATGAACTGGTGTAAAAATCTGAGAGAGAAGGAAGGAGGGTGAACCAGGAACTTCCAGGCATCCTTTGCATCGTCCCTTGTGGTGTTCCATGCACAAGCAGAGTGGAAGCAGAAAGGGACAGGATTCTTCTTTCACATTAAAACATTCCCTGCCTACACCATCCCAGACCTGGATATATTCTTCTTTCTCAGGGCTGGACATTTGCTTTTTGATACAGTGAGTGTTTCTGTTTCTTCTAATTTCCGTATCCATCTGCTCCCTTATCCACCTGCTTTCATCTTCTGTACATTTTCATTCTAGCCATTTAGATGATCAGACATCTCATCTTAAACCCAGTCTACAGCTGCAACAAAGTGATCCTCCTGGGGATCTGTCCCAGTTCTCCACCTCATCTCCACTCCCAATCTTGGTAAGAACCGCATATTCTACAGCTCATGTGGCCCGGTGTTTTTTATTTGTTAATTTATTCACTCCACTCCACTCTCCTGCCTTTCTCCCAATGAAGACTCAGGGTGGCATACAACAGCGGAAAAGGTATGCATATATTTAAAATAACAATACATTTAAGTATTAATATCAAAATACAGTTAAACCTACACCAATATTAAAAATGTCGTTAGTTTAAAACAAATCATAACAGATTTAAAATGCTGTATTCCCCACTAAAAAGTATATTCCTGTCAAAGTATTCACAAATAAAAAGCCAGCTCAAGCAAGAACTTTATCACCTACTGGTGAAAGGACAGTAAAATGCAGGCCAAGCTACCATTAGTGGGAGGGAATTCCATAGGCTGGGATAGTTCCTTACCAAGCTTGTCTGCTATGGCAATAGGACCAAGAGAAGACCCTTCCCTGAAGATCTCAGAGTTTAGGGAGGATTATATGGGGAAATACAGTCCTACAAATAACCTGGGGGAAATGCCCTGGAAGCAGCAGGTGCAGCCATGGCAAAACTCCTACTTAAGGAGAGACCAGTCACCATGGAAGAGGACCTTTGGACGGATGTGGTGGATTGGGAGGCATGCAAGGCCAAGTGAAGTGAAGCACTCTCCAGAGAGGGCTGGGAAGTGGTCAATATGTCCAATCCTGATACCAGCCAGTGGGTAGAACTGACGGTGCCCCCGGAGGAAGCCACTCATGTCCACCATGACCAAGCCTGTTGGCATGGGGGTTCGGCTGGGGAAGGGGTCCATGCAGTCCGTCTGCTCTCAGCTTGCATCCAGCACCCATGCTGTGGCACCTCCTGTCTGGCCCACCTGCATGGCATGTTAGACTTTATCAAGAAGAAGGGACTCAAATCCACCCTGTAAGATTGTTCCCCAGTTTAACGGACTTAAAATGAACTGAACTCCCAGGCACCTGCTGGCCCATTAAGTTGCGCTGCTTGGTTAAATAAAAGTTTCAATTCTTCAGCAACTTATTGTTTTGTCATGGAGAGGGACCAGGGGGCCACGCACATCCAGCAAGAGACCTTTTAAGTGTCTCCTTTAGGCAGGGTGGAATTATGCTTTGAGTTGGAGAGGCAATCACTACTTGTTTTGCTCATTCCTCAGGTGCTTTTATGTGCCAGAAAGAGCAAGGATCCAGCACACATGTGTTGTATCTCATCTTTCTAAGGATCCTCTCTACATTTTAGGGCTGTATAAATTGGAATGAATCCATGAACACAGGCCAAGCAGATGTTAAAATTACATCCCCAATATCTGTATCAGCTAGAACAGATCTAAACAATTTTGTCTAGGGTGAGATAGGCTGCCTATCTGATATTAAGGAAGCATGTGGGCACCTGTTGCTCATAGATTGGAGGGGAGCAAGTTCCCCAAGTAAGTTAATCACAGGTCTGTTTGATCCAGGCAGACACAAAATGAACTGCACCAAAAGCAGTTGTGCAAATTGTTTTTCCATTTCTCAGTAAGTGATTTCCAAGCAAACTAAAGTGCACTAGACATTTTGAGTCAAATAATTACAAAACATTTTATTCTGGAAGCAACAAACTCAGAAGAATCAGGGTGTCTCTAATAATGAGGCATGATATAGCACAACCGGTCTAAGTGCATCATGTCAACTGAATTATCACAAATCTGTCACCACAAAACTGGTATTAGGCTGTGGTACAGATGAACTGATAATATAAAAAATTAGAGTACAGCTCAAGAAGAACGTGGAAAACTCTTTGTGTCAAAATGTAATTTTTAACATTCTTGATAAATTTAAAGATCACATGAAGAACGGATTTGCATGACCAAAGTCATCTGCCTGTGAACCAGAAAAACTGTGGACTGAAACCTGAGGGCTTATCAGGGAAGAATGCAAAAAGATGGGATACAGCTAGAACTGCCCCAAGCTACATAGACTGAATCTATCAAAATCCTGAAAAAATGTTCCAACAAATACAAAAAAACAAAACAATGGCCATAATTTTTCCAAGGTCTGTCATCTACACCACTCACGTTATGCCAAGGAAATTTTAAAAATAACTGTATAAGTTATATGAATTGTTCATAGCTGAAATTCTTGGAGAGGCCATCATGATGATATATTTGGGGGGAAATTATTTAGAAGTAGCTGATACAAGTCATAATTCCGTCTCTAAAATTTATTTATTTAAAATATTTTTACCTCACCTTTCTTCTTAGAAAGGACTCAAGGCAACATATCATTAAAAAGACAGTATTTCAAAGCTAAAAGCAGTAAGTATACATATATTTTTTAAAAATTAAATAAATATATTAAAAAGGTAAATAAAATCAATACTAAAATATATTTAAAAGCAACAAGGCACACACATTTGCATTTGTATCATCTTGTAAGGTGGTGCTATTTTATATACTTATTAATTTTGTGACAAGGCTATACTACATTCATTATTGTTTTACTTGACAAAAGATGCAAAAATATGTTTTCCATTATGAAATTTATATTTTCCTGTTATAGGATGCTTGGGAAACAGCCTGTTCTAGAAACAGTTACAATATTTCTATATTCTGTTCTATCTCTGAGAAACTGACAGCATCTTTGGAATTAAATTTGGCTATTTGTCTGGATAGATTCAGTTTTTAACAAGTACTGCTTTGTGTGTTGGCATCCCCACGCTTCCCACCCCCAGCGTTGGTAGCTGAAGAGACAGAGAGAAACAAAACAAAACAAAACAAAAAAAAGCAGCTGCTAGGAAGAAAATAGGGAGGGAAGGAATGAGAAGAGTGGAAAGCAAGAGAGAATTCTTTTACAGCAGCTGTTAAAAGTTGGAGGCATCATTTTAAAGTTCCTGATCTGCCATAAAATTCTACAACGTTCTTGAATTACTTTGCTTTACTCCTTCAAACTGCAGCAATTAATTTTGATCAGCTGAAATTCCAGTTGTCTGCTAAGCACTACATTGTCCTTTAAATTTTTAATACATAGAAATTGTCGTGGTGTCCCTCCTTTAAGGAATTCAGCCTTGTTTTTATTAGGAAAAAGAAAAGCATTAAATATATTGCAGCAGCACAGCAGTCCTAATCCGTAACAGTAAAGGCCCTTAAAAATGGTTAGTTAGCCATAAGGTTGGAATGCTGCTGATGGTACAACAATATAAGAAAGTTATCTTTAAAACTAGGTTGAGAAGGCAGTCTTAAAACCATTCTCCTGGGACTAAGCTCTATTCACGTTAATGGGACCTATTTTTCAGTAGACCAAGACGAGACTGTTCTGTTAATCTTTACCCAGTTTTCCCCATAGCAACAGAAGAAAGCATTTTCATCTTTGTGGATCTACCTTGAGAAAGGAACAGAGTTGTACTATGAAATAGGGGCATATCATTGTCTGCTCTAATGTGGGTTTCAGTTTAGTTTTTAAACAATGATCCAGATGTTTAGCTGTCCCTCGAAAACCAGCCCCACGAATTTGTTTTCAACATAAATAGTTCCATACTAATATATATTTTTAGATTTCACAATTCATGGAAGCCCCAGTAGGCTAAAAGCAGGGATGGGGACTTGTGTTATGGGACTTGCTGTCAAGTCAGACTTAAGTCGCACCAGTGACTTGACTCAAACTCAACTTGGGGTTTTGTTTTTCAATTACTCAGACTCAACTCATGACTCAGAACCAACCCACCTCCCTCCCTTTTTTGGGGGGGGGGGAAGGCTTGTTTTTAATAGGGACTCAGACTTGGGCTTGGGACTCAGGACATGGTACCAAGGACACTGACTCAGACTTGGAACTGGGACCCAAAGACTTGCCAACATCTAGATTATCGTTGCGGTACCTTTCAACTCTACAGCTGTATAATTCTACGTGTGAAACTGAAATATGTTTTCAGTCATCTTTCTTCACCTTCATGCTTAGGAGTTCTTTTTCATGTAGAACAGAAGTTCCCAAACTTTTCAGCATCACACCTCTTTTTTGATTTCAGGAAAGCCATGGTAACTCCCCGCCTCTCCTTTTCCATCATCCAAGCCTCTTTTAACAAAACATTCATGACTGAATTCACCAAAATTGCCACAAATTATGTTAAATCTAAAATAAGCACAAATAGTTTATCCCAAAAAGTTAATAAAACTGGAAGTCACCTTGAAAAATTGCAAAATAGATAAGAAGAACCCCTATACACACATGTGCACACAGAGCTCCATTGAGAGAATTTAGATTAATAATTAGGGAGGAGGAATTAATATCTGGAGTGCATATCTCCAGAGGAGGCATCAACCCCCTTGGTAAAGCCCAGTATGTCAGAGCCAGCAGAGTTTTCTTTGCACTCAGGTGTCCTACCTTCTGACATTCTGCACAAATAAGAGATGAGGAAACAGGGTGGAGAAGTGTAATTTTCACTTCATTTCTCTCCAAACTTTGCCATTTTTGACTCCAAAAAGATGTGGAAAATTTGGTGGGCTCTTACTTATTTCTCTGTGGGAAGTCCCAAGGCTGCTTCAAATGCAGCTAAGTCTGTGCAACATGGTGGAGAAACCCGAAAGTCTACTTATGGAATCTTGTCACTGAAACTTGTTTAAACTTATAAAAAGTAACTTTTTTCTTTAGGAAAATCTCACAGCCTTACAAATTTATTTATTTATTTATTTTAAAATATTTTACCCCTCCTTTCTCCTTAAAAGGACTCAAGCTGGTTTACATAATTAAAAAACAATATTAAAGCTAACAGCAGTGAGTATACAAATACTAAAAAGCATGAAAGAAATTGCATATTAAAAAACATAAGTGACACCAAAACACATGCAAAGCAGTAAGGTACAACAATCCATTTATACACCCCCTTTGGAATTTCTTCACATCCTCAAGTTTGAAAACCAGTGCTATAGAGTACAGCATGCAATACATGAATGACACTTTGTTTTTAAAGGGAGTAGTGGTTATTTGATACCCATCGTCATTTAATGGATAGAATGACTGAGATTGTGGAATTGGTAAAACCACTCTTTAAATATCTCACTTACCCTGAAAATCTCATTAGAGTCACTATAAATTGGTTCCAACTTCACAGCACATAACAAGTGGTTATTTAGATACTTATTTACATCCATAAATCTTTAAAGTCCAAATTATCTCAAAGAGAATGAGTGGGCAACATTAAATGAAGAACCAGCTGTTCAAAGATTGGAAAAGTCTGTTTTATTTTCCCAGTTTCATTAATGCTGAAAATAACTGATGTGGTACAATACCAACCAATTGCTCAGATCAAATGAAAACACATATTCCTAACTGGCTGTTAACTAGGATAAAACCATTGTTGGAGTTACCTTCAAGTTTTCATTTTCTATTCTAATATTAGTTTTAATTTCCAAATCAAAGCACATACAAACTAATATCGGTGTCCAATTATATTGATGATGGGCTACCCAGCTCTTGATCCTATTGCTCCAAGTTCATTTAGGATAGGAGCTCAGATTTTAATTAAAAGCAATGTTTGAGAGAGCAAAAACTAATCCTCTTTGCTACATCTGAAGCTTAGCATGTTGGTGGATAATACAGTAAATGTTAGAGTGGAAGGGACTGTGAAATATTCTTCTTGGACTCACTTAGATGGTTGAATGGAAAGAACCTGCAGTTGCAATGTGCTTTGTAAACTTTAAGCATTCATTTCCTCTGCCAGACAAACAGTACTAATGATGTGGTGGAAAATAGATGATTAATTGATGGAACCCAGAAGGTAATGAAATGCACATGGTGCATCTACCAAGTCTGCCCCAGACTGTCCCTTTGAGGACCTTAAAATCAGTTCCTTTCCTAGGCATATCCTCCTTTGCCTCCCTGACAGAGCTTCAGCTGATTTTGTTAGCCGTTTCCTCAGGAAGTTGCAGTTCCCTATTCTGCTCTTTGGATTATTTCTTCATATTAATGTGCTCCCACTGTCATGAAATGGAGGTGCAACCACAGGAAAATGAGCTATGGAAAACCAACACAGTAAGTCTTCATTACAATCTCTAAAGGTCAAGCTGAAGATGAGATTGACTAATTGCTGAATGAATGAATGAATGAGTTGAGTGAGTGAGTGCATTTCACCTGCACATTTTTTGTTAGGCACATAGCAGTAGCAGCCATGGGGGGGGGGGGGAGTGGGAAGGGAGGACTCAGACTTTTATCTCCTTGACACAGCCCTAACAAAGATCTGCTCTCTGAAGCAGCTATTTGCATTTCAAGGGAAACCTTCATCCACGTCAGTGCTTGACATGCAAAGAGCAAGCAGCATGGGTCTCATCTGATGCGTATGACATCAAAGGGTGCTTGTATATAGTTATAGGTCAGAGATTATGAGAGACAGAACACCGTATTGCTTCAGATGCAATGGCCCTGCTCCCAAAGGGAGCCCGTTCACATGTGCTGTTTCAAAAAAACACTTGAGTCTTGCCTAATCAGCGTGAATCATGCTTTTAGTGTTGGACACAACATTTTGTGTTGGGGGATGAAAGAAGATGGTCTGGCTATTGCAGGTTGATTCCCCTGAGCTACAGAGAAGAAGCAATTCTTATGTCTTTTTTGTCTTTTTCTTGTGTTCTTAAAAATACTCATTTAAGTTTCCAGTTTTTCAGCATAGCTTGGAAGGTTACTTTTCAAAAATAACTTGTTTTGTTACTCACTAGATCAGATCATTATTCTTTTACTGTAAAGGCAGCTCCTTCCATTGGTTGTTAACTAAGATGCTAAAAGTTGTTACTGGTGCAGCCCTTGGAACATAGATGAAAATTGCTCCCTGATCCCCTCAAGTGGTTAGTTATGTTTATTGCACATTGAAAGACTATTGTGGAAGAACCCATTGCAAACCAAAGCTTCCCTTGGCACTTTTCAAGATATTTTGAACTAAAACCCGTCACCTGCAGTCCAGGTGGAGACTGAGTGGAACTCATGGCTCAACACATAGAGAAAGTGTCTGTTCTGCTGGAATTTTACAGACAGTCATATTTTATGAGTTTCATGAGGAAATTGAATAGTCATAGTAAGATGTCTTTCTTTGAACTGCAAAGGTGGAAAGGACCCTATGGATCATGGAGTCCTGTCAAAGAGGCAGAGTGGAGAATCGCAATCTAAATCTCTGTTTCCGCAGCCAGATACCAGAAATTTATCCACCTGGCATTTTTCTGAGCATATTCAAGAGGCAGGGCATCAAGAATTAAAAGTGACACCCATGGTGGGATGGATGCCTAATTGACAGGGAAAATGACAGGATGTCCTCCTAGATGAAGCTTCCATGTTCAGAGGCAGTATATCTCTAAATTCCACATATTTTGTACATACCAGTGTGGGAAGACTTTGCTTATGGATTCTTCTAGTGTACTGGACAACTCACTGGGTTGCAGCATCTGTCTAAAGAGCAAGGGAATGAAAGTTCAGTTTCCCACGGTGCTTCCTGAGAGAAGAGTCAGCCTGTGCAGCCTTGCGCAAACTACATGGCCCCAGGGCACCACCCAAAAGAGGGACTTGTAAACCACCTCTGAGTATTTTATCGCTAAAACATCCTAAGAAAGATTGCCATACATCAGAATTGACTTGACAGGATATATTTATTGTACTACTGAATTACTGCCTGCCAGTCATAGACTCTGGTGATTGATGTGGAATACATTTTCATAGGCTTTGTGTTTTCATGTATTGCAAAGATGGTTTCTAAAATTCAACCCTAACAATCACCATTTTGGCCTTTTATGTGAAAATCCAAAATTGGACTTTACAGGTGGCACTGGCTCTCTGGCCTATCGCTTAAACCAGGTCACCTTTGCCTGCGTATGTATTAGTAATCCAGCTGTGTCCTTGCCTAACTCACAGACTTTTAAGTTCTCTCAGTCTCTTTTGTGGTCTGTCTCTTGGTTTCAGGCACACTGTTGTCTGTGTGCTCTGCCCCTCCTGCTTGCTCTTTCATCCCTGTGCTTTCTCATTCTCACATGCTGTCCCTCTGACTTTCATACCCTTGTGCTTGTGCTTCCTTCCCTCCCTCTCTGGCTTCCTCTCTTCCATAGTCTTTCCCATGCTTGCTCTTGTTTACTCCCTCTCCTGTACCCCTCGTGCTGCCTCTCTTGCTTGCCCATGTGCTCCTTCCCTGTTTTGTGCTCGCTTTTATGCGCATACTGTCTGTCTAGTTCATGTTGTCTCTTTACACCCGTGTGGTCCATCCTGCCCATCCCTACAGTGCTTGCCCAAGAGAGATGTGGTAGTTGAAGAGATGGGAAAGAAGACGGATGCCTGCTTCAGGAGGGAGTGTGAAGGCGATGTTGGAGTTTTGGGGCCTGGAGCAACAAAAATTGAGCCCAGGGTTGGAAAGAGAGGTATAAGTGAGAGGAAGCGCAAATGGCTTTGTATCTTTCTCCTCACCACTGTTCTCCCTCTTTAGTTCCCACTTCCTCCACAAAGAAAGAGAGTGGATGGTAGCAGTACCCAATGAACCACCTTTGTGATTCTTTTTCTTCCTCTCTTGCTGCTCTGGGCACCCTTCCTCCACTGGCAATGCACAACAGGCAGATAATCCCATTCCGGTTCCATTGGGCAGTAGTGAAATACAGCCATGGCTGTTACAGGCAGAAAAGTCACTGTGTGCCACCCTGTTACTGCAGACTGTAACTCATTCCAAAAGTAACTTATTAAAATTAGTTACTTTCCAGTTTTGCTTTGCAGAAGCTTTTCACCTATACACTGGGCAAGGGGGCCAAACAGTCTACCTTTTCTAGCCAAACTGGATATGCTGTGGGGTTTCTGTGCTTTTAAACCCACAGTGGCTGCTGTTATCATTAAAATGTGCAGTGTTTGCATGGTATAGCGTGCAGTTAAAATACTACATTCCCCAAATCATTAATGATAATGCCATGTTATTCTCATCGTGTTCGTGAGTTTGCTGAGTGAGTGCATCTGGCCTTGCCTTTTAGAGAACTTTAATGCAATACGGTGTTCATAATTGTTCTTTATCCATAAAAAATAAAGTTACTTGCTTTCTGACCACTTTGTGAGTTTTCTGTTTCTTCGTTTAGGTCAAATAACTTCTTAATTGCCATAGTCCAGTTCTCCAAATCTGGGTAGACCATTTGCCATGTTATGCCAACTAGATAGCCTTATTTGGAATCTATGCAGATTTACATACCATACAAATGAAGCGTATTAATGGCTGCATTGTTTTTCTATCATGCTTCAGGCTTGGCATCATTTATATACTGACCACAGATTTGAGAGGAACTGTATGATGTAATGGTTAGAGTATTGTACTTAGAACAAAGAGACCCAGGGTTAAATCTGTGCTTAAGCACAAAAATACTTGGTATCCCTCAGGCACTCCATACCTCTCAGCCAAACCAAAATTACAGGATTGTTTTCAGGACAAAGTGAGAAAAGGAGAACTTGTAAAGCAAATGGGAAATGTACTGCAGTAAATAAACTTTGTCAATCTCCACTTCCTAATAAAAAGAAGTATCTCCATCTTCTCTGTGTGTTTACTGAGGTATAAGATCCATTTAACGTAGCAGGATATATATTTGAAGTAGTTGAAGAGCCACACGGAACTCTCAAGAGAATAATATGCAGAATTAGTTCTTCTAAAGGACACTACAGTTTATGCCTCTTTGAAACCTCTGTGCCATAACTTAAGATTCAATAAACTTTAATAATAATAATAATAATAATAACAACAACAACAACAACAACAACAACAACAATAATAATAATAATAATAATAATAATAATGCGGAAGGTTCTAATTCTCTTCTCCATCCTTTCCTGTTTTTCTCTACTTTTTCTTTCATTATGATAGCTCTTGGCTAGGCTCCCAGCTAAGCCTCCAGAAGCCTCTGGAAGATTTTTCTGAAAGCCCAATAAAATGGATAATATCACAGCTTGGGAAAGTTCCCTTTTTGGACTACACCTCCTGCAATCTCCCAGCCAGAGTGGTTGGGGTTGTAGTCCAAAAACAATGGAAGCACTGCATGGTATAGTTGCAGCAAACCCCCCCAAAAATCTGAAATACTGTGAGCAGAATCCTGTTGAGGAAACATGGAGCATAAAGCTCTGCAGGTGTAGTGCTTTGCTCATTTGCAGTTGCACAAACTGGAGATCACCTTGTTGAAACAACAGGACTTCCAAGGGAATAGTGAAGCCCTTTGCACAAACTGAGGGGGGGGGGGAATGGTATACATGGTTGACCATTCTGTGTGCAATAAAAACAAAGAGAATTCTGCTGTAAATTTTTTATTAAAGCGCTAACAGGTTTCATCCTACTTTGTATGAGTACATAGGTTTTTTGGCATGCACACATACACACACCATTCATTCCTGTAGTTTCACTGATTTCTTGCAAACAGCATTCAGCATTAAGATTATGATGGAATCAGAGACTCTCTTTCTCTGGGGTCCCAGCTTGCACATTAGGAGTCCACAATTGGGATTTCTTTACTGCACACAGGACTCTTCAGCCTGTTTGGAACAAGCTTAGGGCCAAGAGATGTCCCACTGGCCAGTCCTCCCCACTGCCTGTCCCTTTCAGTCTAAGAAGAAAGCAAGTGACTTCACAACTTTCTGGATTCCGTTCAGGAGAGGAACTTCATCTGCAGTCCAAAGGGTTACTAGAAGAGATTAAGGAGAGAAAAAACTATTTCCATTTTATGTGAGGGAAGCTGGTCGGTAGATGCGCTTCAGGAGTTTTTAATTGAAGTGTCAGAAAGATCAGTGGTAGTTCTTTGAAGAGGAATTGCAGTACAGATACAGAATTCAGCCATGTGGAATGATTAGGGTTTCCGTTTGTCATCCTGGTCCTGAATATTTGTGCTGGACATTCTAACTGCAGCCTTCGTTTAACATAGTGGTACTTGCTGGTACAATGTATTATTCTGTAAGGGTTGGGGCAAGATGGCACCTGAGAGCAGACATGCATGATTAAACTCCTCCTTGATTTTGCAGTAATGTTGAAACTTATACTCCCTTATCTACAGTGAAAAGCTGCTTGCCAAAAGAAAGGAAACAACAAAACTACAGCAAGAACTTACAACGCCATAGGGCAAAGAAATCAAATGAATTATTGCCTTCCAATTCGTGTTTTTGTGTGTGCTTAGCATTAATTGCACAGTAAGGATGGGGTTTTTTTGTTTTTTAAAGCTGGGGCTATTTGCCTTATGTTATCTTGCATTATTTGTATAAGGGGGGGAGGGAGAGCGAGCTCTGGGCTATTAACTCTAGTGGATATCTGTAAAAATTTGTAAAGCCTAGAATTGCCATCCCATGGCTTTAGCTGGAAACCTACTATCTTTGAAATGGTTTTTACAAGACAGGCATGCAGAAAGCTGGTCTTCTCCCCTCCTATATTATACCTTCCTCAAGGGGAAAGATTCAAACAAACTAAAATTTTGTCCTATCTGTCTGTAAATAAGGAAGGAAAGAAAGAAGAGGAGCCAAACAACTACACCAGTCTTCCGGAATGGATAGTAAATTATGTAAGGAAAGGATTTGATATTGATCTGAAAGAAATGGAAAGAAACTGAATTGCAAGCAATAGACCTGGCAACTGAAATTGCCCTCACTAAATCAATAGTGGGATTAAGCCACGGAGGTTGGAGAAATCCTGCTCCTGTTTTTCATGCTGGCATATCTGGGCCAGATCTAGAAAGCTCCTCTATCCAACATGGTGAAGAACGAGTTCTCAAGGTGACTCTAAACACATCCCATGGTCTAAAACCCTTAGAGGAAGAAGTTTTTACTCCAGCTTCATGCTCCAACTTTGCCACAAGAGATATGCCTACACTTCAGCAAAAAAATTATTTTTAAGGCAAGCATAGCAAAATCAAGGAGGAGTTTAATCATACATGTCTGGCCGCTCAGAGACCATTGGTAGTGGCGCGGCTAAAAAATATTTTAAATAAATAAATAAATAAAATAAAATATCTGGTCTCTAGAATGAAAGATTGGAATTTAAGAAATTCCTGAAAGAAAGTTATGGCTTAACCAATCTGGTTGAGTTTTACATAGCTCATGTAGAATTTGTTGGTGTTGTCACTCTGGACTCTGACTAGGTCTTTTGTTATTATCAGTTTGTGTGTCCTCCAGGATACTTAGTGGAACAACCTCATCAAATCTTCTATTGTTTCTTTGCTGTTTATGAAATAGAGGAATGGGAATATTATTTTCAAACTAGTCACTGTCAGGCCCACATTGTTCCTATCCTCGTATAGTCTCTTAACATTTTCCCCAGCTCCCAAATGTCACCATGGGGCAGAGAGAGTGGTAGTCATAAAAGAAATATTCTATATCTAGAATACCACTGAGTTAATGATAACTTTCTCTATCAAATGCTATTCACTTTAACAATAAATCTCACTTTCAAAATAAATCTCTTTAAGTCTCAAACACAAGAGGAATCACGGAACAAACAGGGAATCACCCAGTGGAGCTTTTTCTAATACTGTAGTTACGGGCCTGGTACATGCTAGCCCCCAGGTAGATAATGCAGATCACACTGTAGCTCACGGTGAAAAATTTGCACAACACTTTGCAGGCAAAATTGCTCAGATCGACTCTGACTTGGATGCTGTAGCTGTTTCAGGTTCTGTGAATGAAATTGTGCCCCCTGCTTCCCCTCTGCTCATGGATGAGTTTCAGTTGCTGCAGCCTGATGATGTGGTTAGCATCCTTGGGGAGGTGAGGGCTATTACCTGTCTGTTGGATCCTTGCCCTTCCTGGCTCATTAAAGCTGCCAGAAAGGGACTGGTTGATTGTGTAGGAGGAGTGGTGAATGCCTCCTTGCAGCAGGGTAGGATCCCATCTTGCTTTAAGGAGGCAATAGTAAGACGATTGTTTAAAAAGCCCTCTTTGGACCCCACAATACTGAATAATTACCGACCAGTATCTAATATCCCATTATTGGGCAAGGTACTGGAGCAGGTTATGGCCTCTCAGTTCCAGAGGTTCCTGGATGAGACATCTAGACCCATTTCAATCTGGCTTCAGGCCTGGTTTTGAGACAGCGACAGCTTTGGTTGCCTTGGTAGATGACCTGTGACAGGAACTGGATAGGGGATCTGTGTCCCTGTTGGTTTTGCTGGACCTCTCAGCGGCTTTTGATACTATCAACCACAGTACAGTGGTGCCTCGACTTACGACCATAATCCGTTCCAGAAGATGGACGTAACTCGAAATGGTCGTAAGTCGAAGCACCATTTCCATAGGAATGCATTGAAATGCAATTAATCCATTCCGGCTGAAGAAAAAAATCACCAAAAAAAAAAAAAATCACTGCAAGACTCATTGGAAACGCGATTAATCCCTTCCGGCTGAAGGGGGGGGGGGGAGAAAAGCAATCAAGCATGCAAGACCCATTGGAAATGCACAGAAAACAAACGGAGCAGATTGGAAATGCACAGAGAACAAAGGGGGCAGGTCGGAAATGCAAAGAAAATGCAGGGGAAGCATGCAGGACCCATCGGAAATGGGGAACCCCCCCCCAAAAGCAACCAAATCCCCCAAGACCCATCGGAAATGGGGGGGAAGCCAAAAAACAAACAAACCCCCCAAGACCCATCGGAAATGGGGGAAAAAACCCCAAAAGCAACCAAACCCCCCAAGACCCATCGGAAATGGGGGGGAAAAAACCAAAAAACAAACAACCCCCCCAAGACCCATCGGAAATGGGAAACCCTCCCAAACAAACAAACAAACCCCCCAAGACCCATCACAGCACAGAAACATAACCCCCCCAGCTCAAAACCATGCTGCAAAAACACCCAGAACAGTTTTTAAAAAGCAGAAAACAGCACCTTACCTTACCAGGCAGCCTGAAGCCTCCCTGCAAACACACACAGACACGCACACTCAGAAGCAGAAGGAGGCAGTCCCAAGCCTCCTCCGACGCACACTCTCTAACTGCTGGGGCGAAAGAGCTACAAAGAAGCAGCCTCGTCGCCACCTACAGTTAGAAATTTGAATTTCCCGCCTTTTTCCCCTGCCTTTTTCTGTTTGTAAGTGGGAGCTCCAGTCGCAAGTAGAAGCAAAATTTTGCAGCCGGAGCTGGTCGTAACTCGAAATGGTCGTAAGTAGGGGCGTTCATAAGTCGAGGCACCACTGTATCCTCCTGACCTGTCTCTCTGGAATGAGACTTGGGGGCATTGCTTTATAGTGGCTCCAGTCCTTCCTGGAGGAGAGAACTCAGGAGGTGGTGCTGGTGGGATTCCTATTTGAAACGTTGGCCGCTGACCTGTGGAGTCCCTCAAGGCTCTCTTTTGTCTCCTATGTTATTTAACATCTAAATGAAACCACTGGGAGAGATTATCCGGAGGTTTGGGGTTTGGTGCCACCAGTATGCGGATGACACCTTTCCTTGCCACCTAAATCCAAGGAAACTACTTCAGCTCTAGATCAGTGTCTGGTATCAGTAATGGACTGCATGAGGGTGAATAAATTGAAACTGAATCCAGACAAGACAGAGGTGCTCCTGGTCAGTCGAAAGGCAGATCAAGGAACAGGGATGCAGCCGGTACTGGGATTACACTCCCATTGAAAAAACAGGTGCACAGCTTTGGGGTGTTCCTGGATTCATCCCTGAACCTGGATGCCCAGGTTTCAGCGGTGGCCAGGAAGGCATTTGCACAATTAAAACTAGTGCACCAGCTACTCCGTTTCTTGAGAGATCTGATCTGGCTACTGTGATACACAGTTACTTGCCCTAGTTACTTCCTGGCTGGATTACTGTAATGTGCTCTACATGGGGCTGCCAGTGGAAAGTGTTAGGAAACTTCAGCAGGTCCAAAAGGCAGCAGCCAGATTGCTGACTGGGGTGGTTACAGGGATCACATAACCCCCCTGTTACAGTAGCTCCACTGACTGCCGATCAGTTTCTGGGCACAATTCAAAGTGCTGTCACCTATGAAGTGCTGTAACCCAGTGGTCCCCAACCTTTTTGACACCGCGGACCAGTTGGGGGGGATGGGGTCCGTGCCTACGCTTGCGCGCATGCGCGAAGGGGCAGTGCTCGCTTGCACGGGCACTTGCGCACATGCGTGAAGGGGCAGGAGGTGTTTCTGTGGCGCACGCACACACTCACGCGCATGTGCAAAGGGGCATTTTTAAAAAAATCTCAGAGTGACATTTTTAAAATTTTTGTATACTTATTGATCTTTGCCTTAATATTGCCTGTTAATTGATGTAAGATGCCTCCTTATTCATTGTTCATGATTTTTAAATATCGTTTTTTAATTATGTTAGCCACCGTTGTATACTCATTGTTTTCTACTTTAAATATTGTCTTTCATTGTTGTAAGCCACCTTGGGTCCTTTTCAAGGAGAAAGGTGAGGTAAAAATATTTTAAATAACTTAAATAAATAAATATACTGGACTGAGAAATCCAGTAATAAGGTGACAGATTTTCTTGGTATCTGGGGTAAACCTTTAAAAACTCAATTATGGAGAGCCACAAGCACTACCTCTGCCCTAAATATCTACTCAGTTTTGATCTCTGCTCTGAATGCTATTTTAACTCCAGAACAACCCCCCTCAGGAGCTTTATTGCAAACAAATGGCCCCAAGTGGTTTGATAAGGATTGTTGTGCAGCTAAAAAATAACAGAGAAAAGTATATAATCACTACAGAATGGAAAATCTAAATGCTTTACCACAAAAAATATAATGAAATTAAAAAGAATTATAAACAAAACAGAAGAGATGGAATGTATTGATAGAATCCTCATTAAGTAAAAATACCAAACTTTTTTGGGCTCTCCTTCCTGATGCCCCAGGTTCTTCCTCAAACCTGCTGTACTGTAATATTCCAGCAAACATTGGGGAACGCCATTTTTCTGCTCTGTTTCCGGATATTCAAGAGTGTTCCGGATATTCAAGAGTGTTCAATGGATAGCTGTCCTATCACCGACCGAATGACACTCCTTTATAAGACTCAGTTATGCAGGCTGAAATAAAGTCCCTGATCAGTTAGTTGTATTAAATCAGGTAAGTTCCCAGAAATAGATACCATTCTTTCAGAAATGTTAAAGGCTGACATAAGCTGATGGGCTCCCTTGCTTGAAAATCTGTTTACACATGTTAATAATTCAGGTCAATTCCCTCTTGCCTGATTTGAGGTCATAGTTATATCTGTTTTTAAGAAAGGACATAAAGGGGATCCATCAAATTACAGGTCCGTCAGTTTACTTTTGGTTGTGGGAAAGTTGTATGCTTGTTATTTAAATCAAAGACTTCTATCCAACTTCTTGGATAGAGGATAAAATTATTTTGGGAAATGAACAGGCAGGCTTTAGAAAGGGCAGATCAGTGATAGATCCCTGCATTGTCCTAAACTGCAGAAATACATGACCTCTTATGGCAATAGCCTTTTCACTGCAGTTATAGACTTAAAATCTGTCTTTGATTCTATATCAAGAGACAAACTATAGTTGAAGTTGTCTCATACTTATATAGATGAGAGACTTCTCTATCTTATTAAATGGCAGGGTACCATGTTCTGTGTAAGATGCAGAATAGTCAAGAATCCAACAAAATCCATCCCTGCCACTGGAGGGGTTTGCCAAGGCTGTATATTAATCCCCACATTTTTCAGTCTCTACTTAAACAATCTGATCAGGTGTTGCCTAGCACCACATTTCCATCCATGTGGTTTGACAGAAACCAAATGCCCTCTACTGTTGTATGCAGATGATGCTGTCTTGTTGCCATCATCAAAAATAGGGCTTAAATGCCTAATGCGTGCATTCATGACTTAGTGCAGGAACAAGCAGGTGACCATTAATTTTCAGTAAAACAGATGTTCAGCATGTAGCATTAACAAAGTGGAGAACCAGTGGTCAATGTCAAGCCAAGCAGTTTAAATATCTGGGCATTAGGTTTTACCTCAGTTTCTTCTGGGTTGCTCATAGACAGTCTGAAATACAGTCAGCTTGGAATATTAATAAGGCAGTTTCTCGCTTTTTCTTTACTAAGGGAGGGAAGCAATTTATACTTGCTGCCTTCCAGGTACTTAAGTCTAAGATTTTGCCTCAATTGCTGAATGGAATCCCATTCTGGATTCTAGGATTTCACCCAAATACTGAGAGTGTTCTCACATTTTTTTAAAGATCTATCCTTGTAGTGCCAAGATGTGTCCCTGCAGCAGTTGTACAACTTGAGACAGGTGTTTCATCACTAGAATGCACTCTCTGGTTACACGCTTTCACATATTGGACCAAAGTGTTAAATGCTGACACCTATTTACACCCACCACAGACAAATTTCTATACAAGTTCTTGGTTTATAACCTTTCCTACTAAACTGCATTTGTTAGGTCTGTCTATGGATTTTCTTCACACCCATGAGCTCAAAGCAGTTTAAAAACCAATTTAGAAAAGCAGATTAGGGATACTGACTTGCAATATTCCATAACAAATGCCTGCAAAACCTGCTCACCTCTGAACTTCGAATTCTTCCAAAGTGCTAAGAATTTGGAAAATCTGCATACCCCAAAATATCGGCAGGTCTTTTCAAGAACCAGATTCAGTTGCCTTCCATCTGCAGTCATAGATGGGCATTCTTATGAAGAAAGTAGACAGTAGTCAGTGTATCGATCAAGTCAATCAACTTTGTCCTTGTAATAACAAAGAATTTGAAATCCTGGAGCATGTCTTTTTTGTATGCAATTTTTATAAGGATGAGCATATAAGACTCCTTAATCCTGTAACGAGTGGTTTCTCACGTAGGACCTTGGGTTGGTATTTAAAATATTTCCTAGCTGATATAAAGAAGTCCAACATAGAACTGGTAGCCAAGTTTCTTTCTGCACAAATAATGTGCAGGATGATCCTAGCCTCTGATTTATATGACTTATTTGCTTTTAAGTTGTGTCTGTGTAATTTATTTAATTGTCCTTAATCATTTTTGAAAATTTTTATGAGTTTTGTCATGTCTTTGACCGCACAGTAAAGATTGATTGCTTGATTATTCTGTAACCCGATTATGTGCTGATACGATGATGCTATAGAAATATCCTTTGGCTTTGATGTTTACAGGAAATATGAGGTTGAAGAATACTATGGTAGCAAGCTGCTTTTGCTTTCAGCATTCTACTATCACTAGGAAAAGGGTGATATGTAGAGAAATAAGTAACTGCTGCCTTCTTTGAGATAGAGGTGGAGGGAATTTCCTATCTGTTACCCATGTGTACAATCTGTTAAGCTGCACATCCTGTTCATGTTATTTTTCTGTTCATCTAAGATCCTTGCTGGGTGAAGGGAAGGAGTAGAACATTCTGTTCCAATAGAGGAATTCTAGTGATCTAAACATACTGAAAAATCACCAGATTTTTTTCTTCGTCATAGCATTTGAAGGTATAATGTTATATTGTAAATCACAACTAGAATAGGCCCACTGATGTAAGTTCCTACTCTAGTTGTGACTTACTGTGGGATTTCAGCCATTTCTCCTAAATAGGAATGCCCTGTCTGTGAATAACGAACTCTTATACTGGGGAGTTAATGGTAGTTTAGCACTAAAGTACATATGTGATAGAACACATAACTCTAGGCAGACATAGAAGGAGGGCCTCTGCCTGAGATGATAGATGGCAGCTGCCAGTTAAAATAATGGGCTACTATGCTAGATAGAGCAATGATTTCACTTTGTATAAGACAGCTTGATACGAGGCAACATTTCTCTTTTTTCTTTTATTTTAAATCGTGAAGATAGTGATATTGGCCATGCTTTTATGCTGTCTAATGTCAAACTTAGAATAGTCTATATGAGAACTATAACTACTCCTAAAAGTCCCCACAGAGCTGTCGTCCGAAAAATTAAGATTTCTAAGTATAAGTCTAAAAGTATACACATTCCTTAGTTGTTGTATATTCAGGATAATATTTGGGTAACTCTATCTAAAAAGTAATTAAAATGCCTCAGATGTTGCCAGTTTCTAGCAAGAATCTCCTCAACTCATCAGCCTAGCTGCTATGATGGAACAGAATGGAACAAGTGCTCCAACGTCTACAAGGGAAAAGTGAGTCATTGCTTTTAATGCAAACCGTGTAACTGCTGTAAAGGAAGTGGAAAATTGAGTTTGGTTAGGAGAGATTGCCATATTGGGGCCTAGGGAGAAAGTGATCTGCCTCCTGTTG
Organism: Intellagama lesueurii; assembly: GCA_037013535.1. Taxonomy (NCBI): domain Eukaryota; kingdom Metazoa; phylum Chordata; class Lepidosauria; order Squamata; family Agamidae; genus Intellagama; species Intellagama lesueurii. The sequence goes on from JBAJHW010000003.1 coordinate 83,964,289, forward strand.
CACGGAGAGGAAACTGAAGAGGCTCAGATGATGAAGAGTGGGAACGCTCAAAAGCCAGGTGGGAGGGAAACCACTATTGGAAAAGGATGTTGAGTGAAGAAAGACCTGGATGAAGTGGGTAAATGTGTGCCAAAAGGCACTCCGTTTTGGAAGATTAAATGCAAGATGTCAAAAACGTTTATACATTCTATTTTATCTGTAGGGCTTACTGTTACAACATTTTTAAAGGGGGGGTGTACATTTTTGTAATATATTCTGTATGTCTGATATAATTCTGCTATAGACACAGAGGTGAGTGAACGAAGAGTGTCAAAATCAACTGCAGTTCACAGTAAAGAAAGCTAAAGAAGGAAAACAATTACTGGTTCATCTTGGGATAAAAAGTATTCATCATTTGGCTGCTGTGACCTGAAGCAGGACTTACGTGTGTCAGTCAATTAGTCTTCCACAGTTTGAATATATCATCAATGTTTGTATCATTTTTTGCATCCAAGTTATGGGGAGAGGTTAGAAATTCTAATGACAAGTCGCATTCCATGCTCCCACCCCGTTTTAACAAATTCCTAGTCCTTTCTGTAGCTTTCTTTTGAAAATAGCAACCAAAGGGATCAGTCTGGTACTCAGCTTTAATCTGAGCCCTAACATTTTGTTTTGTCCTCCTTTGAGCTCATTATGTTCTCAAATAATCACAAACAGTTGTTTTCCATCATCTTGGATGCATTAGTTTTTTATGTACTGTTCATGCCTTCACTGACAAGTCATTAGGGGACTTTAGATGATTATAGTCTCATACCTGTGTCAGAATTGGCATAGATGACGTAAACATAAAAGCTTGTATAACATAGGAAGCTGGTGGAAGCCTAGGGCCAAACTCATGTGCCTAAATTCCATTCTAAGTAAGTTTTTGTTAAAAGGTATCAGTCTTCTTATATAAAAACATGACAATTATTTAGGAATTAGGTATAAATATATATATTTGCATAATCAGTTGTTTTTAAACTTTAATAAGTGCTGGAACTGAGAGACATGGAAGACTTCTGAAAATGGGGTTATAGTTTTGTAAGGAGTTTTTAAGGATAGGTGTTAAGCTGTCGGGAACCTAATATAATAGAGTGCTCTGAAACAAAATTAGATTTCTTTTCATTAAAGGAAGCACTGTCTTTCATGAAGGCTTGCTTCCAGTGTAATAAATGCATGGTACAGAAAATAAATAATCCTGAAAGTGTTTCAGTCCCTAGCTAAAAGATGAGATATATGTGTGAACTTCACAAAAACTGAATTGAACAAATATAAGAGAACAGTGGAAATGACTAGTAAAATCACTAAAGGGCTTCGTGGGATATAAATATGTGGTTATTCACATGCCTTTGCATTTTGAAATAATGGATCTGTTTGGAGAGTGAATTGCAAATTGTGCCTTAATGTGCAAGCTGGAAGGTGGGTTGATAATTAAATCTCTTTTGCTTTTTGTGGATGGAGATGTGCAAGACGTGTGTAGAAATAACTGAGCAGGAATCAGATGTTTGTCATTTTTGAGTGGGACATAGTGAACTTCCCAATGACCATCTGGATCTTATAAGAATAAAATGTTGCCTTTGGTTATCTGCAGATACAGAATGGATTACAACATGTAATAATGAGTACAGAATTCAGGTCTCCAACACAAACCCCCGGTTGATTGGTTGGTTAAGAAATTAAACATAACTTTTAAGTCAATTAGTCTGAAAAGCATGTGAGCCATGGCATGCAAAACCTCTGCTAGATTTGGTTTGGATGCCCCACACAACTTTCCAGCACAATAGATTGTGCAATTTATTGTGCAAAGCAAGGCATAAAATGTACTTGATTTGTGTAACTTAAGAAGATTGTGGAATTCATTTTTAACACTGTGGCACCTCATTTAGCAAGACAAGGAACTATTAAACACCATTTGGATGCAGTCTATCAAACATTTACGAATCCATCTATCAGCAATATTGTCTAGCCCACATTTTATCAGTTTAGCAACAATAACATTGTAAGGGCCCTTACCAAAACTGTTGCTGAACTGAAGATGGATTACATCCACAGCATTCCCATTGTCTACTAAGCTTATGACCCTGTCAAGAAGTATGATTAGTTCGGTATAACTTGTTTCTGAGTCTTAATAATCACTGTATTCTTTTCTGAATGGCCACAGACAGATTATTTAAGGACCTGTTCAAGAATCTGTTCCTTTGTTTGATGGTCAAACCTGTTTTCTCTTTCCCCCCTTTTTAAAGAGGAAGAAAACATCCAGTCTTCAGAAACCTCACCTGTTCTCCAAGAATTCTCAGAGACTATAGGCAGGGTTTGTGAGATTCCGTCTGCGGTACTTTTAATGCCTGTGAGGGCAGGTTGTCTGGCCCTGCAGACTTCAATTCAGTTAAAGTAGATAGGTGTTCTGGTGCCACCTCTTTATTTATCTTGGGCAGCAGCTCCCTTCTTCTTTATCCTGCTTGCACTGTTTTCCTTTGAGGAGAAGACAGAAACAAAGTATTCAGCAGTTCTGCCTTTTTTTGGTGTCACCTCTTACTCCTTCTCCAACCTTTTCCATGCAGCGTACCTAACCAGTTCTTCTTCGTGGCCTCTGTGAATCACACCCTGGGTGATTCGCACCTGCGCGGAGCCTCAATGGAAGATTCTAGAGCTTCTGCAGTAGCAATAAACACATTAGAATATGCCCCTCCCCACCCGTATAAGTACCTTGGCACCAAGTGTCCCCTTTCAGTTTCTTTCAACCGCCGCGTTGAGAGCCTCATAATTCTGCTCCTGTGAGTAAAAGAGAAAGAGAGCTTATTCTTGATTCCTTCCTGTTGTCAATCTTTTTCTTTTAAACTATTAGATCAAACTCTTTATCATCAGAGATTTTTCTTTTCCCCTCGCTTGGCCTCCGGCCGCAGCACCCCCCCCCCCCAATCATCGTTTTTTCTCCTCACTTATTTTCTCCTATTCATGGCCCCTTTGGGCCCGTTTAAGCATGGCGTTGTCTGTGACAATAAGATCCCACTTTCCGACGGACACGCTAAGTGCCTTTTCTGCTTGGGAGAACAAAATCAAACTTCTTCCTGTACCCATTGCAAAAAATTTAAGCGCGGAGTTCTTCGATCTCGCCTCTTGAGGCTAAAACTCCGACTTTGGAAACAATCCTTACAACCAGTTCAAATGGCCCAACCTCCCTGTAGGGCCACTTCCCAACCAAAGCAATGGAAAAAGCCGTTACTGAATCATCGAAACAATGTCCATCGGCTACACCAGCTGATTCCGATTCTCCATCTGCATCGTCTAAGACCTCGAAGACACACAAATCGAAACCCTCCATACCGAAGTCCTCGACTTCGAAAACAACCTCTAAATGTCAGAGACCGACTGAAGCTGCTCCAGCTCCGGAGCCTGTTCCTCCTAAACGAGCTAAACAGTCTAAGCCTACAGACATCCCACCACAACCACAACAACTCTCGGAATCAATTTTGGTCGGATCTCCCTCAGATGATGACAGACTTCTGTCTCATCAACCCTGTTCTCAGTCTCCAGAATGGGATGATAGAGTCGACCAACTAATGTCCTCTCCTCCCAGTTCACAACCTTCCATTCCTTCCAGCAATCCTTCATTTATTCCATCGCCCGAGGATTCCCATCCCGAACAGCAAAAAAAACACAGAAGACCGAGAGAAAAAGAAAAGAAGAAAAAAAGAAAAAAAAACCCGTCGACATCAACAATCTCGACAGCTCGCGTCATCGCGTGTGGTTCAAACCCACACTTAGCACGTGCAATCGGGTTCCCATTTGCCCCGACCAGTGCTCTGCTCGACAAACTGCACCAACTAGTCGACCAGGTGTTTTACCCGGTTCGATAATACCATCTAATAGTCGGCCTACCTCTCGACAACCATCGGTGCCGAAGCAGCCACATCACTGAGAGGTGACTATACCTCAACCTGCTTCCCATTTGGTATCGAAAAAACCTTGGACAGTCGAGCAGATTTCATCCACACATGAGGCTTTTGCAGCCCCAGCCTCCCGATACTTTCCTACTACAATAGATGAAGGAAATCACTCTTCACGCTCGGCATTGCCAGCATCAATTTATTCTACTGCTATGCCATCGCATCAGCAACCTCCGTTTCGACATCACAGAGACACAGGCTCTGATATCGACGATCCTCGATATTCATCTTGGTCCATGGACACTCGCTCGATTCCGTTACATCAACACAGTTCCCGTCCTCCCGGTAAATCCAAGTCGTTGACCCCCGGCACCATTATGGCACCGAGCTCGACACCGAGGTCCATCCCTACCAATCGAGGTCCGTCGACGCTCAACCACCATCTTTCGATGTCGACAATCCTCTACATCGACAGATGTCCATGGACATGCCGTCTCCATCTTTTCCGACTCATAACCGGCAATACTACGAAACTCAGCCTCTCGACACCGAAGTCCATCGACAGTCCATCGACTCTAGACACAACCTCGATGGCTCTGACCATGGATCTCGGCCGCAGACTCCATCGGTGTTACTTACCTCTCCAGAGTCGGACATTGTCGATACCGACCCGCCATCACCCGGCAGAGGATTTCCAGACATATGCCCAACTTATGATTCGCATGGCTAAATCCCTTGATCTGCAAGTCCACCAACCATCGACAGAACCAGCCGATCATCTATATGATCCGATCTCTAAAAATACAACCACTCTGGTGCACATATCGATGTTACCATATCTCCTTAGTACTGCGCAGAGATCCTGGACAAAACCAGCTTCCTCCCATACCATGTCTAAGCGGATTGATAACCTCTATAGAATCCATGACCCAGGAGCCATTTTCCTCCAAAAACAACCAGCTCCAAATTCTATATTTGTCGAAGCCTCTCAATCGAGATCTCGACACCGACAATCTCTCATACCACCAAATAAAGACAGCCGACGAATAGACTCCATGGGTAGATGGCTTTACTCTTCCGCAGCCTTCACCATGCGAGTTGCTAATTTTCAAGGAGCCATGGGAGCTTACCAACGCTTCATCTGGGACAACATGTCCACCTTTATTGAATCCCTGCCAGAGGATAACAATCTATACTTCAAAAACCAAAGAGCCAAAACCGGCAACAGCCTGCCACTAGGCGGAATGACCGGAAACCCAAACACCATGTTTGACGTTCCTCTGACCGAGATCACCACCCACCCCCGCCAACCCTGCCCTCTGGAAACACTTACCTGCATGGGAATCCATCACCACAGATTACTGGGTACTCTTCATCATCAAAAACGGCTACCGCATCCACTTCTTCGAACTTCCTCCGACAACACACGTCATTACTCCACCGTCACAACCCCTGCAAGAAGAAATAATGAATTTACTTCTCAAAGATGCCATGCAACCTGTCTATCAAAACAACACCAGGTTTTTCTCTCGCTATTTCACCGTCCCCAAGAAAGACGGGGGACTTCACCCTATTCTAGATTTAAGATTATTAAACAACTACATCGTCACCACAAAATTCCGCATGGTTACTCTAGAATCAGTTCTTCCCTTACTTCGAAAAAACGACTGGTTCACCGTCATAGACCTAAGAGGTGCTTACTTTCATATTGCAATACATCCCACACACAGAAAATTCCAACTTGGATCACAAGCATACCAATTCAAAAGACTCCCATTCGGCCTTGCAACAGCTCCAGAGTATTCACCAAGTGCATGGCGCCGGTAGCCGCCTACCTCAGACTTCAAAACATTCTTGTCTTTCCATATATCAACGACTGGCTCCTTGTAGCACACTCCCATCGCAAAGCTCGACGAGACACCTGTTTCACCCTCGCCCTTCTTCGCGATCTCGGTCTAACTATCAATGAACAGAAATCAAAATTAAAACCTACAAGGACTATACATTACATAGGCACGCTCATAGACTCCACACGAGCTTGCGCGTTCCTCCCTGCAGAAAAGAGATGAAATCTCTTCACCTTACTTTGCGGCTTCACTCCGCATGCCTTGATACCTGCCTTAACGGTGCAACGAGTTGTAGGCACCATGGCCTCTATGACGTCAGTTGTACAGCATATGCGTCTCAAAATGAAATCTCTCCAATCTTGGTTTCTATTAGTGGCCCTATTCGATCCACTAACAGACTCTCCCCCACACTCTCCTAAGAGTCACTCCAGAACTGGCCTCTCAACTTCAATGGTGGCATTCCCATACCAACCTTTCTATCGGGCGACCGTTCCAATAACCTCGCCCATGAATACAAGTCACTACCGACACCAGTCGCACCGGCTGGGGGGCTCATTGCAAATTCCTCACAGTCCATGCCAGATGGTCTCACAGAGAAAAACTGCTCCACATAAACGAGTTGGAGCTACTAGCCGTCATAAAGGCCTGCAAGGCTTTCAGAAACCTTCTTGTAGGAAAAATGGTACAGATCGCCACCGACAACACCACGGCGATGTACTACATCCTAAAACAAGGTGACACCCTTGTACTTGTATACTTGTGTACTTGTACACTGCTCAATTTAGTGACAAGCACTACTCTGGGTGGTTTACAGTGGAAAAATATAACAACCTAGAACATAAACCAACAACAAAATCAGCAGGAAATAATTGAATAAGAAAAAAGAAACCAAAGCCTAATTTAATTAAAACCTAACCTGAAGCCTAAAGGAATGTGGGACCAATGACTTGAATAAATTGAAACTCAAGGGAGCATGCCCTTAAAAGCTTATTTAGACATCATTGTCTTGAGCATCCTCTCAAGGCTAGGAGGGAGGGGGCCTTGTGAAACTCTCAACAGGAGTCCAGGATGGTACCACAACCTAGAAGGCTTAATTTCTTGTAGATGTCTTCTTAACCTCTCTTGGTGTGGCAACCTGTAAGAGCAAGGCCTGTGAGGGTGGCATGGGCTGAATTTCCTTGGGAAAGATGCTCTATCAAGTAATGAGGTTCCAAGCTGTTAAGGGCTTTATAGGTAAGAACCAAAACCTTGAATCTGGCTCAGAACAGAACAGGAAGCCAATGCAGGCCAGCCAGGAATGGGGAGATGTGATCAAAGCTAGCATATTTATAGGAAAAAAGTACAGACTGTCCTTATTTCAGTTACATGTTCTTAGTCAACTGATTTTTTTGTGGGTTTTTTTGCTATTTTGTTATCTCAACTAGCCAATGACTTTCAGCTTCCCCAGTTCCCTTTTTCTCTCTGTCAACATACCGTATTTTTCCGTGTATAAAATGATACTTTTGTCTAAAATCTTTAGACTAAAAATTGAGGATCATCTTATACATGGAAGTAAGGAGGGGGGAAGGGGATCAAAGCACTGCAGGATCGCTTTGATCCCTGCTTTCCCCTTTCTTGCTAAGCCCCGCTTAGATTTCTTAATTTGGGTTAGAAAAGTGGGGGTGGGGGTGGCGTCTTATACATGGGGCATCTTAAACATGGAAAAATATGGTACTTTTACATCTCACATACTTTGCATTTCTGCAGCTTATGGCTGCCTAACTTAATATTTCTTTCTCACCCTTCTCTTTGAGAATTTTTGACTGTGGGATTTTACCCAGTATATCTTTAAGTTAATAGAAATCAGCTTGCTTTTAAAATTCTCAGTGCATGTTACCTTTGTCTTAGTTTTGCCTTTGCTCAATATAACAAGCCCCAAGAAGGTACATTTGCTTCCACCTAAGCTTCCCAATTTGTTGATCGGTTCTCCCCTGCCCGTGAGGACCAGGTACAGGATAGTTAATCACCTTGCGGCTTCTTCCACCTTCTGGTAAATGAAGTTGTTGGTGAGAAAGTGGTGAATTTGTTGAAGCGTTTGCTTGGCATAGTGAGACCTCTAAGTGATACTGGGATAGTTGAATTTTTGCTTTCTCAGTTTCTCAGTCTGTTTATGAAACCAGATGTTCACTTCCAATATTCTTGTTTTTCTTCCTGATCCCTTTGTTGGTTCTTCTACCTTCTGGAAGATGACATTGTCAGCAAGGCAAGTGAAAAATTTGTTGGATCTTATATTTTGAACCAAGTTGAATTTCCAAGTGATATTGCGCTGATTGAAATCTCTCATTGCTACTATATCTCTCCTCTTTGAATGTTTAGTAATCTGATCTAGAAGTACATCATCTAGATATTCAATCTAGCTAGGAAGTCTGTAGCAGAACTTCACAGTAATGTCACTGTTGTTTCTTCTCTGTTTTTTTCTCATATGTTCTCCATCAGCATTCCTTGCTCCAATTAATAAATCTCACAGTTGTACATAACTTTCTTCTTTAGTTTATTCTTTTCAAATAAGTTATTCTTTTCAGTTCACTACATTGCAGTCGTGAGCCTGATCCCACCAGATTTCTGTAATGCCTGTTACATTATATTTGCCTTTTGGTGCCAAAAGTTCATGCTCATCTTGTTTGTTCCCTATGCTCTGTTCAAACTATGGGTCATCCCATCCAGCTGCTTCTTTGCTATATTCTCCCATCTTTTGGTGAATTCTGTTCCATTGATCCAGTTTCTGGTGCATTGCCTCCCTGTCCTCCAGAACAAGGTCTGCTTCTCCAGCGGGATTCAGTTTAAAGCCCACCTGAGCAGGTTAGCAAGACTTTTGGCAAATACATTCTTCCTAACCCTATAAAGAGTAGTTGACTCACTGGTCAGGAGTTCTTCATAGAAGCATAACTAGGATCCAAGAAACCCAAACTATGTTGTTGACATCATCTGTGCAACCAGTTCTTCACTTACAGTATTCTTCCTTCTCTTCCTGGATCACACCTTTTGACAAAAAGGAGTGATAAAAAATACACCTGTACCCCAGGTTCTGTTACCAGAACCTTATAGCCACTTATTATAAGTTGAATGCTAAGACTACAGTAAAATTTGTTCCTACATGATGGGATAGTGGCCAGTGGGCTTGATGAATCTGTGCTAGCTGATCTTCACACTAAGGAGATAGCACACCTCCCGAGACATTATCACACATTCAGAAACTTCTCACTGTGTCTGCCTCAGAAAAGAGTCTCCTCTCTAGGAGAGGCAGGGATCTATGGCTATTTCTGTGCTCTTTGGTTTTTGCTGTTTCTGTTCTAGCATCTCAAAATCACTATCCATGGGGAGGGGCTGGTACGTATTCCTCCAAGGACAGCACAGTCTTGCAACTCTGTGCCCCATTAATTCACCTGCTTGCCTCCTGCATGCTGTATTCTTCCTCCATGGCTACACCTCACTTCTGTTGCACTATAAGGAGAGTCTGCTCTATTCTTTCCAGAAATGCTCCATAAAGAAAACCTACCCTCTTTTTACCATCAGTAATGCTTGTGGCAAACAGCAGAATCCTGTTTTACTAGGCTGGCTGGACGTTCCACTCAACGGGAATTCAGTAGTATGCTGACTGACATCTTTAGCAGAGGTACTTGTTTCACTCCACTAGGGTTATAAAATTTGCAGCATCTAACAAAATATTATGTGAAGATGTACCAGTAGGGGCCTCCAGTCACCTGTTTAGAACAAGCAAGCAGGAATATGTTTTCATTTACATACAAAAAAGTGTTTTCACTGCCAGTGATGGGAGATGTTTACCTAAATTCAACTCTCAAAAACAAAAAGAAAAATATTGTGATAATGGATTGTAATCTCTGAAAACCAACAATGAAATAAAGTTGTTAAAGATACCACAAGACTTTTGTTTTTGTTTCTCCTAAAACAAACTAATACAAGCTACTTCTCTGAAAACTGCTTTTAAAGACATGATTGTTGAGTTTTGCACTATGTATCAAAACTCTGCAAAGTGCTATGTTTGGAAAGCAAATCGTTGTGTGTTTTGTTGTGTGTTTCATTTATTTAACTGCTGTATACTCTTGGGTAAACTTCAGTTCACATCTGAATGTTCACATCTGCTCCTATCTGAAATGACAGAGAAACAGATTTAAATATAGATCTAGAGCTTCTATATTTTTCCCAGGGTATGTTTTTGCCTTTCAAACTACAAAGCCAGTTTTATTTTACTGTGGTAAACAGAATACAGTAGAATTGAAAGTGCAAAATAGAAATGTGCATTTCCTTCCATTTCCAGTAAGGTGTGGTAATCCTGCTTGGTATACAATGTGGGAAGAAGGCCCATTTTGTAAAATATAAGTTCTCCTGCCTGTTTGTCTTGGATGAGATGCCCGTTTTTTTTGTTCAGCTGCTACAGTGTTATAAATAGAGTTGTTGTACTGAGGTAAGCTTCTAACTGTCCCCTCCCCTTCTCTTGTCCTTGAAAATATATCCTATATTCCACAGATCAGAAATTCAGAATAATGTATTTTGAAGTACACATTATGTTCAGATGGCAGAAAATAGATAATTCTTATTGCATCAGCCTGAGATACATTGTGTGTCCCCAGTACAAGTTGGCGTGCCTGCTTCCATTGTCATTGAGTGGACATTGAATTGGTCTGTATTCAGAAGCCTCATTAAGGTATCATCTCAGTAATTGAATGCATCTGCTCATTGCTACTTCCATGCAGTTCAAACCTGGCAAGGGAGAGAATCCAATTAGAGACTACCCTGCAACAAGGGGAAAGAATTGTGCTCTCTGTTATGTCGTTGAGTACTCCCCATTCTTCCTCCCTCTGTGTTCTCTTTCTTTCAGTGTAGCCAGTTGCATATTAAGACAGTGTGCCTCCAGCAGCTTTCACACTATTGTTACAGAAGGCAAGTATATACCATGAAGTGTGGCACAATCCACAAAAACTTAAGAGAAATAAAACTTGTTGCATGAGTTGAACAGGGCTGTTAATGATAGGAAATTTTTGGAGGTCACTAAGGGAGGTGGCTGGATAGCTCAGTGGTTCAGAGAGGCTGGGAGTTCGATTCCCCACTTTTCTTCTTGTGAATAGAACCAGCCTGTGTGGCCTTGGGCAAGCTGCCCCGTTTCAGGATGCCCCCAGAAGAAGGGAATGGTAAACCACTTCTATGGCATTCTCTACCTGGAAAACTCTAAAAAGGGTCACCATAAGTCAGAATTGACTTGACGGCACATGATTATTATTAATTTATAGGGTCGCCATACGTGAGAAGTCACTTGATGGCACAACAGCAACAGAGTATGTATTGAATGTGTGGAACTTGGTGTGTAAAAACTTACAGACCCACTGATGCAGTGAGTCTGTTCTCTTTGAGAGTAACAATTGGATTTAGTCCAACACCTCCCTTGGAAGGTGATATGGAATTATGTCTCTGTCACCCTGTCTCTTGGTATCACTAGCTCTCCTCTCATGCCAGCTTAGCCTTTTTGTTTTGTTGAACATAAGAGTGGCATTGAGTGACCCTGAATATTTAAGGCTTACCACTGTTTGCTTTGCTATAGACCAGTGATTCCCAACCTTGGCGTAACCCAGTTGTTCTTTGATTGCAACTCCCAGAAGCCTTCACCACTAGATCTGCTGGCTGGAGTTTCTGGGATTTTCAGTCCAAGAACACCTGGGTTACCCAAGGTTGGAAACCAATGCTATAGACCATTTAAGACTTTATCCAGCTAAGAACCATGGTCTGATCCAATGTCATATTGCTCTTGGAATCCACATTTTGCTGAGCAGTAGAACACACAATATACCTCAAAAGCTAGTGCAGTTTTTCCCTGCTTCAGATATTTCTGGAAGATACATAAAGCACATGACTATAAATCCTTGCAACTCAAATACAAACACTAGGAGTCACCTGCAGGTCTGGTATGAGCTGCTTTGCTGCTCTATCTGCCTTAGGAGTGTTTGAAAACGAGCACATTTACCACAACCAGGAAAATAAGAAAGACTGGGTTCCTTTCTGTCAACCCTCTGTCAAGTAGATAACAAATGATATTGGTTTTCCTCCTTCACACAAACTGGGAGATTGAAGGCATAATATAATAATACAAGCTGCAAATAGTGTGTGGTTCAGAATACTAGTTTTTCTAAAGTCAGATAACTTATAGTAATCAGATTTTAATATTTTTAATCACTTGGTTTTTTTAAAAATACCAAACTTCATTAGTGCATTTGCGTTTTCTCCCACTGAAGTGTTATGGAAGTTGTCGTTTTGTTGGAGAGAATATTAGGACTTACACAATAAAACCTCATTTCACAGCCTTAAAATGAATGTGACTTTCCAAAACAGCATGACCTATACAGCTAGACGCTTGAATGGGGAATGCACAGTGCATTGCAAGTGGAAAATGCTGCTTCTAGAAGTTGACAAGGCTGCATTGTAAAACCAGAAGCAGCTCAGAACATCCATTGTTCCCATTTTAGTTTGGCAGGCAAATGCTAATTCATTGTGTTGTGATTGGGGTGCTTTAAAAATTTTGTTTGTTTCATGTCATGAGTACAGAGAGATGCCTTCTCTCATATTTGTAGTTTTTGTTAACCTCTTATAGTATGTGCTAACTAAAATATCACACAGTTAGTGTTTCTTATTGCCTGTTGCATTAGACATCGTTAAAATTTTAATAAATAAATTTGAGGAATTTGCTATGTGATACTTTAGATTTCTGCTGAAAATTAAACTGCAATTATTGGGGTTTACTCCCAGGAAATAGGATATAGACCTGCAGTCTAAGCCCACAGAATGGGTGGGGGCTGACTAAACTGATACGGAGCCAGTTGAGGCTCTGCTGAATTTAAACCCTTCCCACCTGTAGGAACTTTGGACTACAGTACCCTGATTTTGGCTTAATGTTCTGCCAGCATAGCGGGAGTGAGTCTGGGCTGAGAGGGCTTTGGATCTGGCATAACTCATCTCCTTCCCCTCCCTTTCTTGGTTCCTTTTTTCCACTATTCTGTGGGCAAATTTCATCCTGCACAAGAGCTGGAGGTATCTGCTCATTCTAAACCTACTACAGCCGGTTTATCTTTAAAATTGGATTATATTGTGAAGCTGCCATTCAAGGAAGGAACAGGCAAGATGAGTGATCGGGGGTGGGGGGACAATAAATATTTGCTATCTCTGAATTTAGTGTTTTTCTTCTGAGTGCAGTTTAGATAAGACAGATGTTTCCTTGCGTTTTCCACTATTGGACTAAAGGGTGTATTTTGAAATTTTATAGAGTGTAAATTAATCTGTGCTTAAATAATGCATTTGTTTTCTGTTCATAGCTCTCAGATTGATATAAAACGAAAGGAACATGACATTCCTTAAGTATTCCGTAGCATGCATCCAAAGACAAATATTGGTAGATATTTCCTCTGGTCTACTGCCTGTGTGCAAATGACTTGATACAGAAAGATTGGGTGAAACAGATTTCATGTTGCTGTGAAATATTTCTCTGCTTCATAGAAGGAAAATTCCATGTTCCATTAGTCCTTAAAATATTGCTCAGTATGGACCGAAATGCCTCTTCTGTTAAAAAAATTCATTGATATCTGTAGTCTTCCATATTACCAGGGTGTTCAGCCAGAAATTGTGCACTTGGGCTGAAAACTTGGCACATGTAGAAACTGTTCCATAACAACAACAACAACAAAAAGGCATTAATCCCAGTAAGCAATGACTGCAGGCAGGTTGGAGACTGAAAAATATGCTGTTATGCCTCCTGGTTTATGAGTCAGGACAAAAATTCTTACCATGTGTGACAATTATAGCTCAGTGTAATTTTTTTTTTTATGCCTGTAGACCAGGTTCTTGAAAATAGGTGGAAGTATTGCAGCATTCACATATTGTTTGTAAACATAATTTAAATAAAGCTTAAGCAGGGTGGTCCTGCCATGCAACAAGGTGAAGCCATCTGCTTGATACAGGTGCCAGGATTGGATGAACACAAGATCCAAAGTGTTTTCAGTGCTCACTCACCAGGGAGTGGGCATCAGATAGAATGATAGCAGACATTGTAAGCTATTCATCACACATGGGAAGAATTTTTGTCCTGACTGATGAATTAGGAGGCTCAACTGCATATTTTTCAATCTCTAACCCATCATTGCCATGGAAAACAAGAAGGGTTTGGTTAGTTGAGCTGGTCCCAGTGGCAAGTAAAGCCAGAACTAGCCATGGGTAGAACCAAGCCCAAGAACTATGGCTATTTTGGTACTGGAGGCAGCTGTGGATATTTTACTGCACATATTTTTAAAATATGTTGTATTTTAGAATGCCTCTAATGCTCATAATGAACATTTTTAGTAAAGTACCTGTGAAGATTCTCAGTCATCCAGGTGAGGTTATCTGGAAGCTGAGTAATGGTTGAAATGTTTCACTACTCATCCAAGTAGCTTCTTCAGTCTGAGGAGAGTTGATAGGAGACCCCTGATATATCCTCCACGTTAGTTTCACTTTCCCCTGGTCTGAATAGGCTCGTTAGAAGGACAATTCTTAGTAAAGTGTTCTATGGGGTGACACATTCTAATTATTTGAGCCTTTACTGATTTGAAAGTTTATCTGTCAGACCTGTAAAGTTAATGCCATCCTATCCTCGCATAATGTCAATTCTATGGTTACCATTCATATTTATAAAACAAAATGTCCTCAAGGAAAGGCTCTGGTGTAGCCATATTTCAGGGCATTGCAAATTAGCAGTGTCACTAAAATGATCCAAAGATTTACTTGTTTTGTGTGATAAGTAGCAACTTGTATCTGGGTTCACTCTGGGAAGCGTAACACAAACAGATACCTATGCTGAACCAATGTTTTTAGCAAAGGATCCGGAAGAACTCCGTTGCTGAAATTATGTTGACAATAGCCACGAACACATGGGCCTTAATTATAGATTAAAAATGAATAAATGATCAGGTCTGACCTTTCAAGAGTTCTTCAAGAATTAAAATACAAAAGTTATGTTTCTTGAATTAAAAAAGCATACAAGTTCACATGGGATATTATGTACAATTCTGACCACCACATTTCCAAAGATATATTGCAGAGCTGGAAAAGGTGCAGAAAATAAGGAGGCTGGAGTAGCTCTTCTATGGGAAAAGGTTGCAAAATTGGGGCTATTTAGTTTGTTTGAAAAGTCAAAGTAGAGAGAACATGATGTATATTTATAATGTGAGGTCCATAGATAGTATTCTTCTCTCATAGAAACAGAGATCATCCAAAGAAGTTGGAAAGTGAGCTATTCAAGACAGTCAGAAGAAATATTTCTCCATATAGTACACTGATAAAACTCTGGAATCTGTTACCTGAAGATATGGTGATCATCTGTACCAACTTTAGATAAATTCATGTTAAGGGAATTATATACTCATTGTGATGGCTACTAATCATGATGATGGGTATGTAATTACCTCCAGGATCAGGATAGTCTGTATCTGATTAATTTTGGTTGCTAAGAAACAACAACAGAAAAGGCTTATCAGTCCCATGTTCCTTTTGCAGGCTTCACAGTAGACTCTTGCTGGACAGTGCAGGGAACAGAATAGTAGATTGGAAATTTGGGGATCATAATGAGGGGTTGCTCTAGAAGAGCATTTATTTTATTTAGAAGGAAATGTCATTGTACAGACCAAATCTATGTTCATTTGCTCAGAACAAAATTCACAAGGCTTATACCTAGCCATTCAGTTGATGAACACAAAGCAATTCTTATCATGCACAGAAATGCAGTTTCACTAAACATCTGAAGCTCAAGCATTGTATAGCGCTGTGCCCAACCCCATTATTTTAAAACAGATCTCTTCCTGGGATGAGAGGAACACCTGCCAGCCATCTTATCTCTCTCCCCTTCTTTTTTGGATCTTTATTATATTTGGAAAGTATACTATTTGCTTGAGTTGAGGAAGCTTGCTACCGTTATTCTTTTTTAATCCATTGCTCATAATGTGCTATTTTAAGATCTTATAAAAATGCATTATCAGTTCAACCTTAACTGCTGGTACTCTAATAAAGATATGCTTGATTCTTTGCTGTAATATATTTTTCATACCACCACCTTGCCAGCATGTGTAGAACATGATGCTTAGTTCCATATGTGTATCCTGTGCTTAGACGTCTATTAGTCATAAGTTTCATCTGCTCATGCTGTATGTGACTGGTTGCAAGCTTCATGTATTTTTAAAAAGTCCAGATCTGAAGTAGAGTTATGTAACTCCAATGCCATATGGAAATATTTTTAGCCAATCCATCCCTCCTTCTGTAGGTGCTGGGAAAAATCACATTTTTAAAAAAGAGACAGCAATGTAATTTCTGTGAAGATAGGAGGACTACACAGAGAGCCTTTTCTAGGTTTTCTTTGGGTCATTGTTTGTGGTTAAGTTTGCAAAATACCAAAGCATTTCTGTTAAGCTTGATATTTTACTGTGAAGCCTCTCTTTTTTTTTGTGCACACAGACTTTAGGAAGGCATACAGTGAATTGGAGTATGTTAATATGAAACAGGGTTGAACCCCCCAGATCTCTCTCAAACTTTCCATTAAAGGACAAACCAGAAGTTATAGATAGTCCAACATTAAAAACTGCAATGTGCTAGTGTTTCAGATATGTGATTCAGGCAGGTCTTTGTACCTAATCAATCAAACTTACTAACAAAGTATGAGCTTACCTCCTGTTGACCAATCACAAAACACAGAAAACTAGTGTGTGTGAAAAAACTCCTGCTGTGACAGTCAAATATTCTTAGCGCTTAAGGAATTCCCTCTTCTAATGATCTCCTCTCTGTAGGTTATCATGGGGCCCTGGTTTGTATTATACCCTGTTCTTTCATACCTGTACATGGATAAAAGACCCTCAGCCTTTCCCTGAGGGTTCTATGTCAGCTCTGTACGCAAACAAAAAAGAATCAAATACAGATGTTTTGAAAACAAGTGCAGGAAATGTATAGATTCTCACAGCAAAGTAAGTTAAACTCAGCTGACCATCTGTTTGTCCACTCATTTAAGGACACAGACTCACCTTTCTGGAGATAACTGTGATTCAGAAGTCATGGGTATTGACAACACACTTGTAATGACATGTTTGCTTGATTCAATGTCAGTACAGTTAATAAAACACAAAAACCTGAACTTTGGCTTCTTTTAGAAAATATCCTATAATAAACCACGATAGCATTGGAGAAATTACTGAAATTAATACCTTAAAAATATAGTAAACAATACATTTCATGAGTTAATTTCATATTCTCCTCAACTTCCAAATTCTGGATTCTCCACTATAGTGTACTGCCAAACCTATGAACAGGTTCAGAAATGTAAAAGAATACGTAGCAGCTTTTGATACAATATTAAAAAGTTGGATATCAATGTGCTATATGTAGGCTGGTCTTGAAACTTTCATGGCAACTCATACATCATGTAGCAAATAGACTTTAGAAAGAAATTTATCTTACAGGCCATTTTGCTGTTTCCATTTTGTTTCAAGGCACAATTCAAGACTTCTGCCTAGAAAGGCCTAATAGGTTTGGGGCCAGCGTATCTAAAAGGCACCATTTCATTGCATATCGGCTTGCCATATCATCACATTCTACCCCACCACCTAGGGAGCTTAGATACTCAAGACAGGGTCTTTTCAAGAGCAGCACCGTGATTGTGGAAAATATGTCTTGAGAAATAGGTAGTATTCTTTATTTTACTTCAGATAGGCAACAAAAATTGCACCGCTCCATCATGCTTTTCATGCTTAATATGCCTCTGTGTTTTGCTTTTAATGTGACTTCCAAATTTTCTTATGTTGATTGCTCCTCTGGGTTTTTAAAAAATGTTTGTACTGTGTGTATATGAAGTTTGCCATGAGCACTTGCTAGGAGGGGGGCAGGGGGACATATTCAGAATGCAATAAATAAATAATGAATAAATAATTGATAGTTGTTGTAGGTTTTTCGGGCTGTTTGGCCGTGTTCTGGAGATTTTTCTTCCTAACGTTTCACCAGTCTCTGTGGCTGGCATCTTCAGAGGACAGGAGTTAGAACTCTGTCTGTGTTCTGGTGTAGTGTGTGGGATAGTTCATTGTACAGATAGCCCTAGTTAACAATCTAGCTGCAGCTTTCGCCTAAGGTAGGTAGAATACCATTTATACAATCAGTGATTGTCAAAAGAACTTGTTTTTAATATGTAAATGGTGGATGTAAGGCCTCGATCTGTAGTGGTAGTGAAACAAGAGGAGGACTCAAACCCTCTTCTCTTACCAGGATCCAAATCTAGATTATCCACACATTGCTTATTATGATGTAATTATGTACCTGATTAACCATGAGCTAAATTCAGTGCTCATTATCAGCATAACAACTTGGTAATGTGAATTTGCCAAAGTTGTATTTTTATGGTGATGATGGGAATTTCCATACTAGTCAAAAAGAGATTTAACCATTTTAAAAATCGGTGTGATTCTCCTTGTCCACATCTGCTTAAAACAAATTTTGGATTCCACATTTGATTTATAGGCATGCCATCCTATTCTTCCAGTGCATTCTGAACCTTTTACAACTTAAAACACAACCAGGCAGACCACAGACTATGTAACATTTAACGAATAAAATTATCCTGGAGCTTAAAAACTTGGGGCTTGTTTAAACCAGAGCAAACTAATCAGAGTCAAAACATCTCTTTTCCATGTAACACAGTAGATATTGCTTGGACAAGCCATTTTCTTTGATCTGCCATCCTCTGTCTTTGAAATGGGTTTAATTCCCCTCCACTTGCCGAAACACAAGGGTATTGTGGTGAGGAATGGGATAAATAAATGTCACCCAGAGTGAGGTGGGATAGAAACCAAAATGAAAATAACTAGCTTGAAAAATAACTTCTGAATATACATTAAAATAACTGAATATTACCCAAAGGGGGGGAAATGTTCTTCTCCATGGCAACTTCACCAGTATTGCTTAGCAGCAGCTTTTAAAATAACTGCATTACTCAGTGGCAGCAGCCCACACATAGATGTGCTAAATAGCACTTTCTGATTTTGCCGTATTGCGGGAGTGATAACTGGGTGCCTGAAATGCATCTCTGGGTCTTTCGCTTGTGAACATTGATATGGCATGGCTCAAAGGGCCCTGTGCGATGCACCACATGTGTGCACAGATGGCACTGCTCCCTGTGGTGCACAGGGCAATCATCCTGCTACTTGGCTGACAGCCAAGACTAAAAGCTGTGTCAATACAGGAAAGCGTTTCTCTCAACCAGATGCAAAGCCCCTAAAAGGAGCAAGCCAGCCCTGATTTAGAAACTGACCTAGATCATTGTGGTTCTTGCAGGCCAATCCTATAGAACTCAAATTGACCCTACTGCGGCATTGCTACTAGCCAGTCAACTGAAATGGCTTTCTCCCTTTAGGATAAATCAGGACTTTTCTTTATCCATTCTGGTCACTTACACCTGCCTTTCATGGGAGCTGAGGAAACATCCAGGTTTATGTATTTCATCTTTGACACTTATGGTTGTCTCATTTGAAACAGAAGCACCTAAACATAGCAAATTTATAGAAATGCTGCAAGGAGTATTTTGCATCCTTAAAACTTGCTTCTGCCAAAGTAATGAACCTTATGATTATCCAATGCTTTCCCATTTCTTTGGAACCAGAGAAAAAAAGGGCATGGAGGAGAGTGCTGTTAGCAATGGTATGAATAATCAAATGAACTCATTAGTCTCTTTCTGCATTGTCTTCTGCACTGTTTCATCCTTTCTGCATTGTTTCCTGCACTGCAGGAGTCAAATACATGGAGCTTCTGTTAGATAACGTTGCAGGAAGTAGGGAATTAAGATTACAGTATTTGTCAACAGCATGGGTATGTTTTCTTTCTGAAAATGTTAGCCTATAATTTTAAAATCTCATTCTCTCCCTCCTCCACACCTTCTCTCTGTATAGATCTTATATATGGTGTACACACACACACACACACACACACACACACACAAAAGGAAGAATGTATGGGAAGGTAGGGGCCATATTGGAAAGTGTAGGCATGTGATGGCTGCACCTCCAGAAATATCTCAGTAGAAGTGAGGAAGATCATGCCAAGCCAAGACACGACACATCTGCTGGATGACGCATTGGATTTATTTTGGTGATGATAACATTCTGAAATTATGAATTGCACACTTTCTGTGATATTCTTTAGAATTGTCTGAAGCGCAAACAATTGAGCCAAGTCTCTGATGCTGCTCGGCTTTAGAAATCGGGTGCATTGCATAAATTCTGGAAACGTGATTTTTTTTTTTTTTTTTTTTTTTTTTTTTGGTAATTGTCTTGCTTCATTTTAGAGCTTCCCGTTCAATTGCTGTCAGGCAATACTCCCTGTACCCTGGAGAACTTAAAAACGCCTATGTGTAGGGATAGTGGAGATATGCCTGGTGTCGGGCCTGGCCCAAGATATTTTGGCTGACTGAGGTAGAGTAGCAAATGGTGCCAATAACTTGTCCAAATAAAGAATGTGGTACCCAAAACCAGTCGGGGAGAAGAGCCCACAAGCATCTCTCCCCCTCCTATAGCATGTAAAATCTAATTATAAAAAATAAACAGCAAACAATACCCTACCCTTTCAGGATAGCTCCAATCTGTTGCCTGAGTCAACTGGTTCCTTCTACCTAACGGTAGGACTGGTAAAGCTTTGCATTCTCAAGTTCAATAGAGGTAGTATGTGGGCTGCATGTGGATTTTTAAGGAGAGTGTATGCTGTATATTAACTGCTCTTGCTCCAAAATAAAGTGTTTTGCTTCAGGAGATTGGTTAGGTACCCAAATTTAATAATCAAGTGGAATCTTAAATGAATGTTGCTTTTTATGCATTAACTGCATACTGTTCTTTTGTGAATGCATTGTAAATCCTTCTTGAGTGGTTTTTAACAGTCTAAAATGAGAAGGGAAAAAGTCAGGTTGTATGGAATTCTAAGTTATATGATGACCTACTTAAAGATTGGTTTGCTCATTTAAAGGCAGTGCAGAGCTGTTTAGTACGTAATTGATTTAGAGGCCTCATACACTTTTAAGACATCACTGAAAAATTGCACTACCTATGAAAAAGGTAGGTATCCTGCTACCCTTCAGATGTTTTGGACTAGAGTCTCCTCCTCCTCATCTTAGAACTGCAGAGCTGGAAGGAATCCTGTGGACCATCAAGTCCAGCCCTTGTCAGAGAGGCCAAGAGTGGAATCGAACTCCCAACCTCTGGCTCTGCAGCCAGAGAGCTAAACCACTGAGCTATAAATCCCTTTCACCATGCTGGTGACCAGGGACTATGTGCATATTCCTGCCCTATTGTTAAGTGCCTTCAAGTCAGAACTGACTGATAGCAACCCTAATAGGGTTTTCAAGGTAAGTGAGGCATTTATGGAGTGGTTTTACCAGTTCTACCCCTAAAATGAACCCAGGTCTCCTGAGTCCTAGCCCATTACTCAGAGGGCATCCATACTTGCATATAGATATGGTTTATGGATTGCTAATGGCATGGTTTGGATCAGGGGGAAAAAGACCTTTGCATGTGTTTCTACTTAAATTGAGCCATCCTTCCCCTTTAAGAGCTGTCATGCTCCTTTCTGGCCTAGAGGTAGGGCATGCATGCTTTTTGGCATGCTCATTGTTTAGCCTTGAGATAGTAGCCACCAGCAGCCTCTGCCATCGTGGTTGCAGATTTGGAGAGAGGAGAGAGAAAGTTGGGGGAGATGAGGGAAGGGAAGTGAGGAGGGAGGGAGAAAATAGAATGGTATTGACAGAAGGAGAGAGGAGCAATGTAAAAAGACAATTTCACTTCCCCTGACCATCCACAGGTGATCAGGGGAAGTGCTTAATTGACAGCTGATTGGGCTACAAGAGATCATTTGCTGTTCCGACAGGAGGAGCAATAGCAAATGGCACATTACTCCTCCTGCCTGACCTCAACAGACCCTTTGCAGCCCAATCCACCCCGCACCCAAAGTGGTCAATCTGGACAGGCAATCTATCCACTGAACCACACTGGGTACTCCTTCCCTACTTATGCTTTTTTTCCTTTTGCAAAAACAATAACAGTTATTTAAATGGGAAGTGCAGGTTTTGAATTCTGTGGCACTTCAGATATGGAAAGGTTTTTGTTTTTATACTTTAGAATTTTACTGTGTTTTACTACTGGATTTAACTGTTAAAATTGTTAAGAGCAAAAACAGTGAGCTATCTTCCGTTTCTGCAAACATTTCTGCATCTCTGGATTTCAGTTCATTTCTTTCTCATAGTGCCATTGAAAGGAGTCCTGTGGGTGGATCCAAGCCAATAAATCTACTCTTAACTTGAATTTTTAGAAACAGAAGAACTTAACACCCACCTACTCCCGTTATACCTATGAACTAGTATCTCTCTTGAATGCTTTGCTGGTTGAATCTGGAAGTTGGGTGGGGGAGGATAATCAAGTTGAAGGCAGTTATTGAATCCAGAAACAAACTTAAAAGACAAAATAGAACTGGACATGTTGATGTTAGGTAGGAGAGTCTGGGGGAAAGGAGTTTCTGTTTACCTGTTTGATACTTCTTTCATCAGCATCCTATGAGGACATTATTATTTATTATTACTTATTTAAATTATTTATATGCTGCCTTCCTCCTCAGGAGGACCCTACTGTATATTAAATATTGAAACAAACAATATAAAACTGGAAATGGGGAAACAAAAGCAGCACACCCCTTAGGCAACTAGTTACTGAAAAAAAGTTGGCCTGAAGTTAAAACTCGTTGCCTACCTGCAGAAGAGCAACAAAGAGAGAGCCATTTTGGAACATTAGGTTTTCAAAACTAAGCACAAGAAGCTTCCATCAACAGGCTCAGGGGATGTTTGAGCTTGGTGAATTTTTTTTGGAGGGAAACCTGGCGGGGGACCCAGAAATTAGCAATGTCTTCAAAAGATGCTTCTCCAAGTGGTGAAAAGTGTTTTTATACCACATGTTTTTACCTCACCCATGTATCTTGCATTTAACATGCTTTTATTTGTGATGGGTCATTGAAAGTGAACAATGTGCAATTCTGATTACTGAGGGACAGCTCTGCCTGTGCAAGGGACAAGAGAGAAAAAATCCAGGTTAAATCATAGGGAATATACTCATTCCACTTAAAATTCACTGAGCAAAGATGGTGCTTGCTCCACTGCTACAGAATGCTGTCTGTGGTTGAAAGCGAAATAAGTGGGAAATTGAGGGAGTGGGGGGAATGGGGTAGAGCATCCTGGGAAAGGGAGCACTTTACCCTTATAATTTGTAAACTCAAAGCCAAGTAAAGATTGCAGGAAATATTCTGCCTTCCATACACAGAAGGGGACAAGAGTTATCCATTCATTGTGATGGAGAAGGGGCCTCAGCATCCTGTTACCGTGTTTCCCCGAAAATAAGACAGGGTCTTACATTAATGTTTGTTCCAAAAACCACATTAGGGCTTATTTTCAGGGGATATTTTATTTTTTTCATGTACAACACTCTACATTTATTCAAATACAGTCATGTCATCTTCTTCTGGTTGCTGCACAATGGTGGAGGGCGGGGTTCCACTTAACTGGGGCTTATTTTTGGGGTAGGGCTTATGAGCATCCTGAAAAATCATACTAGGGCTTATTTTCAGGTTAGGCCTTATTTTCGGGAAAACGGTAATTATGTGAATTGACTTTTGAATAGCTTTTCAAAGGCTGTGTTTTTCTAGTGATAGCTCAACTCTCACCTTAGTAGAGATATATTTTCAGATGGCAAATGATAAAATGAATGTGTGCCTCACATGCCACTATGAAGAATGCCAGACTTCCAGCTCTACATATGTGGAATTAAAATTCCATAATTTCTCATCACATGTAATTGAATACATGTCATTGCTCACATTGCATTTTAACTCTTCTTCCTCCATCCTTGTCCTAAGAAAAAATAACTCAAGAACTCCCAAGCATCTAGGTAGACAAAAGGAAGCATATTCAGGAACAATTGACATTTGTTTTATGAGTTCTGTGAATGAGCTATAAATAGCATAGCACATAAGCATGTCTTTGTTACTTTGTGAATTCTTTATGTTAAATGCTATACCCAGTGTCATGTGATGATCCATCCACATTTAGGATCATGCTGTGGGTCCTCTTCTCTGCAGCATGGGGGAGAACATTGGGGTGAAGGTTGGGGAGACAGAAGGGAGGTAAAACCCACTTTTCCTCATCTTCCTACTCAGCCAGGACTCTGCAGGAGCTGTACTGTCTTGTGGGAGTGGAGCCCATGAAGTTTACTTAGCCTTTTTCTCTGCCTTTTCTCACAGGGTGACTTTCCTTTTGTTGTTGTTGTTGTTGTTACATATCAAAATGGCAATGCATCAACTTAACATGGTATTAGAATTTTGCTGTGTCAGTTAGGGGAATAATTTTTAAAAGATGAAAATAGAGGAGAGGGTTTTCCATCCTCCCTTTTAATGTCACAATGATCATTTCCCCTAATTTTCCACTAATGTGGGGTGGGGTGCTGCCCCACATGTGTGGGGTTCTGGCTGTGACCAGATGCAAATGGGCAGCAGCTCTGGCTCAGCTGCATAGCCCAATATTGTAGCCAAAGGCCAGAGAACCTTAGATCCTCTAGTTTTTGCTGAATTCCACTTCACATCCACTACAGGCAGCCAGCCTGATGAGGGATGGTAGTAGGTGATAGTTCTATATAGTGACAAGTAAATTTGGCTGTGCAGCCTGGGGAGTTCTGGGAATTGTAGTTCCAGAAACATAAATCTGTGCATCTCTGTTTCTGAGCACCTGAAAGGCCACAGGTTCCCCTTCCCTGTTTCTACCCATAGCACCACGGCCTGATACTTTAATAATGACTTTAATTTTGGAATGTTACTGGAGTGCTATTTTTAAATAATTCTGTCATTCTGGATGATCTGGCTAGTTAATGGTAATTTATTTTGAGTATATTTTAGTCATTTTTGAAAGCTGTTCTTACCCACTACGTGTACTGTATTGTGGGGAGATTTTTATTTTTTTAAAAAAGGAAATCCTTTCATTTCAAATAATTTTATTGAGGAAACTTCCTTATTGATCTTGTATTCCTTGTTGACTAGCACCCAAAGAATGGGTTTTCTGTCTCTATCAATTTTCTTATCTGTAATATAAATATTTATCAATAAAAATCTATTATGCTTAGATATAGTGGTTTATTCATCTTTGCCTGGGTCAAACTATGTGTAAGGGAAATGATTATTTACTCTAATCTGACCAGTCTGTTTCCTTTCCCACAACACAGTTTTTGCTGAGCACAATGTTGTGGCATTCAGGATTGCGAATTAAACACATGTTTACCTTATAACCAAACATAAACAACGTGTGTTAAATTGTAAGATAAGGAGGTGTGGAGTATCGTGTGCTATAGCAAGTGTGTTTCACTGCTGGAGGGAGCACCTCTTCTCAATGTGGGCTAAACACATACAAAACAAAGAGATGTAAAAGTTGGACTTTATGTAGTCAGCTATAAAATAAAATGCCTTAAAATTTAATACTTGAATTTTGTATTAGCTGAAAAGCAGGTATGGTCTTAGTTGGTTTTTGCCTGCAATCTATATATGTCTGATCAACGTACACAGTTTCTGGACTATTCACGTTCTAAACTACAGACCTTCTCACCACAAGTAGCTTAGTTTCGGACTTAGTTTGTACCCTTTTGTGGTATTTTGGTTGGTTGTGGTAAAGATCTCACTTGATGGTTTGGGGTTGTTTTTTCCCCTCATATATATTATAGGATTACTATGTTTAAATATATATATATTTAAACATAGTAATCCTTCCTAATGTGGTCAGCTGTGAGACTGCCATGTACCCTGAATGTAATTGGTGAGGGAAATAAAACAATTCATTTTATTCCTGAAATTCAAGAAGGAGTTCTGATGGATATGTAGTTGGAACAACATGACCTCTACATGGAAAGAGGGACATACCATATAAAGTCATACATGTAAATAAGATGTCTAATTATGTATTTTATCTTTTCTCAGTGCAAAACGTTTGTGATTGGACTTAATTGTTTGTTCCCAAGTAGTATTTAAGCCAGATGAGATAGGAACAAAATATGCCTATCAACATGCACAAAAATTAATAGCAACTGTGAAACATATGTTTTTGGAGAGTCCAGAGATCTTTTTGGAGACATTTTTCTTCATAAGAAGATGAAATATATCCATACTGTGAAATGAATCTTAGTATTTAAGGAAAAATACATTGTGGTCTTTAGCTAATGTTGCCATTAGTCTTGTTTGTTTTAGTAATTCACAAGATTTAATTGTGTGGATACAGCACAAAGGATTTTGGTACGTAAAAAATTAGAAGATGAAGCTGTTCTCAGTGGTCACTGGGTACTATGAATTCTGATTAAAGTTTTAGTCTCCCTTTCTAAACTTTTGTGTGAATGTAATGCTTGCATATACCCCCTCCTTCTCCTTTCTTTGACAGACAGTAGATGAGCAGTGCAAAAATGAAGTGGAGCTGGTTGCTAGGCGACATCTGAATTGCTTCCTGGCTTTCCTGAGCATTGCCTTGGGACAGGAAGTGAAATGGCGACACATTTCACACTGTGCAGTGGATATGCACTCCATTCATTTTATTTGTTATCAGCTCTGTCATTTACAGGGCAACAGTGTGTTGATTTCCTTTGCAGGGAAACTTTAAAGCACATTTTGTGCGGCCCAGTGCTTCTTTTCCCTCTTGATACCCACAGACTTTTGAAAGGCTGAGAGCAACAGAGCACTGCCAAGTAGAGTTTGGTGCCAGTTTCGGTGGGTTGTTTTGAACCTCTCTGGAGGAGGTGAAATCTTGGAGGAAAACTGAACCAGGGAGGTATAAGATTTAAATCTTCACTGTTACTGGCAGTGTATCTAATCACATGCTTGCAGGCAAGAAAAAAAGGAAAATGAAATTAAGATTTCCTTCATGCTACACATTTAACATAGCATTTAGTTTAACCCTTAGTTACACAAGGAGATATGCCATTTCTTGTCTTCTTGCCTTGGACTGCCCTCCTATCACAAAGGTTTGAGAGCTCTTGATTTAAGGTTTTGATTGTCCAGCAGACAAAGTTGTACCTCACATAAATGAATTAAACTTGTTGGTCAGCATTAAACATAAGGAAATGATCCCAGATTGGATCAGGCTACACAGGGTGGCTTGAAATTGTGGCTTGACATTCAGAATGATCCTTGCATCCACATGCAAAGATCAAGTGGTTTCAGGACAGGAAACCATACCACACCTCAAAATGACACCCATCTATTTAGCCCATTCCTCCGTCTCAGCCTACATCCTCCCACATCCTCTCCTGTCTCCCACTCTGTGGAGAGTGGGGGGAAAGTGGATTTTGAAAAAAATATCAATAAGTGACAGTTCACATCATTGGCTTGCCACCCAAGTGACACAATGTTAGATTGTAAAGAAAAGGAAATGGGCAAAAAAAACCCCAACAACCCTCTGTTTCCTCTTCTCTCTCCTACTCCGCAAGGAGTGGGGGGAAGCTGGATTTTCTCCCCACATTTAATGGTTAGTGGCATGCCATTTAACTGGTTTGACACCCAAGTGACATAACACTGAATTGTTGAGGGAAATACCTACCAGTGCTGCTTCATGTTTGTTACTATTGCAGATGCAAACATGTGATCCTGCCTGCGCTTAAAATAATAATAATCCTGTAGGCCTTGCCAGTGGTCCAAAAGGGTACAGACAGGCATTGTAAAGGGTTGGGCTGGTTTGCAATTACTTACTAAGGTGTAGAAGTAGTATAACGGCTCCTTAAATATCTAATTTACCTTGAAAGCCCTATTGTGTGTTCTGTGCCGCCAAGTCAGAACCAATTTATAGCAGTGAGTTTCCATGGCTGAGTGGAGATTCAAACTCTGTTCTTCAGACTCCTAGTCCATCACTCTGTCCATTACACCACATTGGGATAGCCATATTATGGTCACTCTAAGTCAGTTTCGACTTGATGGCACATAACAACAGTTACATGAAATTACACAATTCAGTATATTTATGTTGGAGCCAATCTGAGAGACTGAAATTACTAAATGCTAAATATGGTAAATAATGATTTAAAACTAAAAGTATTTCAAATGTGAAAGGAAAGAAATAATTATACATTTCTCATGTTTAATCTTTTAAAAAAATGTTTTATTGCAAAGAAAAACTTTCCACCAAGATGCTATTGGCCTGGTTTGTAATATAACAAAGCATATTTCTAAAACGGAACTATTATGCACAGTAAACCAACTTTTTCATTTTGCAGGCTGTCTAAAAATAATAAATTAGAAGGCAAGTCAAGGTTAAATCTAGTAATGGTAAATACAATGATTATATTTGTAATTCTAATTAGATATGTCTAATCCAATGCAATGCCTATGGAGTGGCCACGGCTCAATGGCATAGCACATGCTTTGTATGCAGAAGAATTTTGACTTAATTAAGTATCTCCAGTTTTTAAACATCTGCGGGTTTGGAGACAAGCTCAATTGCAGAGTAACAAAGTCAAGACAAGTTGGGCTGAAATGTCAATTAATTTTTTTCACTTATGTTGACAACAGGAATGTTTTTCAAAGTGGTACAACTCCAAATCCTTTGGTATACGAGTAAGATCTTTCTTTCACAATATCAGTTGAATGCTTAGATCAGGGCAGTCTGCAGGGAGGAAACTGTGCAACGTTGATCAGGCCCTGACAAAGTAAGGGAGCCCCAAGTCAGCTTCTGGACATATCATTACTCCTCACTCTCCTGCACTGTTCCTAGATATAGAACTTTGCACTTATCCCTGTGTTTTCAGACCAGTACTTGAGCCTATCAAGATCTTTTTGAATTTTGTTTGTCTGCCAGGGTATTAGCTATGTGTAATCCACAATTTTGATAAGCATTCTCTGCCTCCACAATTTTTTCATAGTAAATTCGGAAAATGGGGGCAGGGAGACCACAAAGATTCCCATAATCTCTCCCAACGGAGAAAAAAGATTTGTTTGGTTTGTTTGTTTGTTTGTTCAAAGTTTTACTCTACCCTTCTAGTGGCCAAGCCACTAAATTTTTCATTCTCCCTTGTGAGAATGAGAAGAGTAGGTGACGAATTACATCCTATCTTGTTGTGTTCATCCCCCATACAAGGTGCTTTCATAGAAGAAAGCTATTGCCATTTACTGCTAGCAGGACACCACTGTTGTTCCAGATGTCCTGGACTGCTGTGTGGCTACGTTTTTTAGTAGCCTTCCCATTTTGGGTGCTTGGGTTGATTTCAAATGAGAAAGGAGCGAGGAATTAAATCCTGTTGCCCACCATCCCCACATAACCTCAGCATAAGAATCATAGAACCATGAAGTCTGAAGGGGCCATTGAGTTCAAACGCCCTGCTCAGTGCAGGAATACAAATCGAAGGATATCTGCCAGGTGGTTGTCTAAATTTCTCTTGAATGCCTCCAGTGTTGGAGCACTCACCACCTCTCGAGGTAATTGTTTCCATTGCCATAACGTTAAGGATGTTTTTCCTGGTATTCAACCGAAATCTGGCTTCCTGTAACTTGAGCCCATTGTTGCGTGGCCTGCACTCAAGGATGATTGAGAACAGATCCTGCCCCTCCTCTGTATAACAGCCTTTCAAGTATTTGAAAAGTGTTGTCATATCTCCCCTCAGTCTTCTTTTCTCAAGGCTAAACATGCCCAGTTCTTTCAGCCTTTCCTCATAAGGTTTGGTTTCTAGCCTCCTGATCATCCTTGCTGCCCTCCTCTGAACTTGTTCCAATTTGTTGGCATCCTTCTTGAAGTGCAGAATAGCTGTTTCTGCACCAAGCTATTAGTGGACATAAAAGGAATCTTCTGCTCCCTCCACACCCCGCAGCAATCAGTGCTGCTGTAGCGGGGAACTTTAAGTTAGCAACAATGCATAGCTAATTTCTTAAAAGTCAGATTTCTTCCTGCTCCACAAAACATTAATTCATTCATTAAAAAAAAAATCCTCAGGTACATTATTAGTACTCCTAAGCTAATATAAATTGATATTGCTGATTGTATTCCATTAAGAATTAGAATTAATTAAGGTGATTCAGACCTGAAATATATGACAAACATTGCACCATAATCCTTCTGAAAACAACAAAAGTCTCCTCTGTTAGAGGAAGCCTGGCCTCCAGCATGCCTTTGATTTTCTTGATGTTATGCGAACCATGTGATCAATTAAGGTCTGATGATCAAATGAGTTCAGACAGTAACTTGGGGAAGGGTTGCTAATTATGTATAGCCGCATAAGTGTTACAGAGTGATAGTTGCTATTCTGTGGGAGAAATGAGCTACTCAGACAACCCAGATGAACAATGCAAAAATGGCCGATGATGACCAATTAAATTACTCTTTTTCTAGGACATGCAGGAAGAGGAAAACCCCTGTTGAAAGCAGCTTCTCCCTGCAGAAACCTTCCTTTTAAAATATTGTATTAAGAATCCATCTGTTTTTACCCAATTACTATTCTGGTTTTCTTTTCCTCTTTTTAAGTCGGCCATTTCTTTACAGACTGAACTTTTAAACATGTTTACCAAAGGCAGCAGATTCTGTACATATTACTGTAGCATCGAAGAGGTGGAGGCAGAGGAGGTTCACAATGCCTTATTCAAGCTATGTAAATGTTTAAGTGGGAGAAATAGAACTAGGAGAGTGGGCTAGTGCATATCATGCACAAGGAAAACATTTTTCTAGTTGATATTGAAGAGGAAAACAATATCAAGCTAGAGAAGCAGACTCTTAGGATGGCACTAATGAGTAAGTAGAGTGGGTATTATCTCTGTGCAAAGTGAAAATATTTCATGTTAAAGTCCAGTACATTTTATCAAGGGTGTTTCTTTCAGGTGCTATTTTTAGATAGAAGATGCATTTGCAACATTTCATATTAAGTACATATACTGTAGACAGGGATGAGGTCCCTACCTGTCTTGCTTCTGAAAATTTGTTACAACCTTGCTAATGAAGCAATGCAATGTCTTGCAGTTTCATTTCTCATAGTGAAGCCTCAATCCATATGGAATTTAGAGGTGGCTTTTGTTTGCCAGGTTAGAAGATTATAGTTTATAATACTCCAAAGAGATATATGTTGGGGAAATGCAGATGGTATAAATGTGAAAATATATTCCAACAAAATTACATGCCAGTCATCTTCCTGTATCAGTTTGCATGCCTGGATAAATGCAAGGAGTGGTAGTTATAGTGTGTTAATTGAAATTCAAAAGGAATATTTTAAATGTTTCCAATACTTTTCACATTACACTCTACTCCTTTATGGCTGTATTTCCTGTTTATATGCTTTGAAAGCAGAATGCAGGCTTAGATCAGGTTGTGTTTTTTTAAAGTTGGTGAAGCCAAGGTGACTGGTGAAGTTATTGAAGCTGCTTTTGGATAGTTCCATTTATTAGTTGCTGCTTTTTTTCCTGTTTAGGATAAATTGTAATCTGAATTCATTAGTATTCTGCTGCAGTGGCCCACATGTTCTTACTCAGTTATGTTGTCATAGCACAACATAACTGTACAGTACTTTGAATTTATATTTGAAGAAAAATTCCTTAAGTTAAGAAACCAGTATAGATATTATCAGTTGCACACTAGTTATATAGAGATTTCTGAACTTGGAGCAATTTGTCTCCAAAAGCTATGCCATTTGCATAGCTGCACAAGAGGATTTTGGCCACAGCCTGGAAAGCAGGCAGTGTCAATGCAAATTTGCCCAGTACCTGAAAGATCCCAGGATAGAGTTGGCTCTTCTATTAATCTGTATTTTTTACCTTCTGATCCTCCCATACTCACACAATGTGTTTCTGTGTTGTATTGCAGTTGTGCAAGTTATTT
This sequence comes from Intellagama lesueurii, assembly GCA_037013535.1. Classification (NCBI taxonomy): domain Eukaryota; kingdom Metazoa; phylum Chordata; class Lepidosauria; order Squamata; family Agamidae; genus Intellagama; species Intellagama lesueurii. Next base: position 83,995,974 of record JBAJHW010000003.1, read on the forward strand.
CTTGCAACTCTTCTATTTTATGCTTGAAGTTGTCATATCTGTTTCTTGTAAAGCCATCAACAGTTTTCCTCTCCTGATGTAAGGCCATCTTCCTCAAGTTCCTTACAAGATGCGGGGTTGATGTCATGTCCTCTCCTGTCCTTTTGGAAGAAGGAAGCCAACGGGTCATCTTTTGAGACTTTAACCAGAACAAGTATTCTGTGAGCAAGGCTAATGGCAAAGCAGAACAATGTGCTTGGCTGATCTTGAATGTGATGAATGAGCTGCCCACAGTTAGGATTAGGGCAGGGAAGGGATATGTTTACTGCCAAGATGGAGGAGAGGTGTTTGTGCCTTTTCTGGCTTCAGCTTCTGAAATAACTTAACTGGCCTTGGATTGTTTCCACCACCAGCAGATGCTAGGCAGCAAAATGTTTTCAGCCAGTTGCCCCTGGCTATGTCAGATATTGGTAATAAATTGGAGACTTCTATTCATTGTCCATGATTCAGTTCTCCTCTCCTTTTGAGAGGAGAGGTCTTAAGGCCATACCTCCCCACCTTCACAAAAGAGAGACTTCTATTGATAGAGCAGAAGATAGAGAGAGAGAGAGAGAGAGAGAGGAAAGAAAGTGGGTAGGGAGAAAGCATACCACTCTGCTGCAATTGTAACTCAGGATGCAAATCATATTACACTATCCTTCCTTTTTGGGATTAGCCTGAAATTCCACCTACCCACCCAATTGGATAAACTTTGAAACATGATGAAAGGGCAATCAACCCTGATATCTATACAAATAAAGATGTGAAGAAGAATTGTGTTAGTCATATGTATATGGAGTATAGTTTCTGCTCTTTTATCCCTGAGGGATGCAGAGGGAGATAGGTGTTCGTCCTGGTGAGAAAATCTTATCTGCAATAAATTATAATGAATTTGTTCTGGAGGCAGAAGCTACCATTAAGAGAACCTGCCTCCCCCCCTCTATTTTTTTTTTTTTAATTTTAAGGTTGGGATAAATAGAGGTTGTGAACATTAAATTAAATGCTTCACTGAAACTGAGGGTAGAAATAGAGGTTATAGGAACAGGAAAATCCTTACAAGCTGATTGTTTGTGATTGTCAGAGAAGGTGCTTCTTCTACTTCCCAGATTTTGCAAAACTAACTTGCTTCATTTTATGAGGGGTTTATTATAGGAATCCTTTGAAATACGAGTTCTGAAATGCAATACATGTCTCTTCAATGTCTTTTCAGCTCAAATAGTGGGCTATCTGTAGCATGTTTCCGTCCTATTTTTGAAGCAAGGTGTGTTGCTATAGAGTTTCTTCTGACGGGTGTTGTCTTCTTCTGCCATCTTGAGCCTATCTTGAGTTTCCAGTCTCTGTGAGGTTCCTGAAAATGGCAACATGTAGTTTGGCACACAAATGTAAAATGTAGGAAGAATTGTGTTTTTTCCAATCACACTCTGTTAATAGCTTCCTTTCAGCTTTGGTGATATGTTTTCACATCAATTTGGATTGAGTTCCCCGTTAGAAACAACACTAATATTTGGGGTGAGGTAAGTTGCACTTTGAGCATCTGCTAATTAATGCAGTTAGAGTGCTTTTATTTTGCTCTCTCTCTGTTTTCTTTCCTCTTTCTTTGAACTCTATTTCACTCTTTTAAAAGAACAAGTTTTGGTATCCATCCAGTCTGTTGCAACTTGACAATACAAGGTAATTGATGTCTTGCTGTGTATTTAAACAATATTGTGCCTGCCTACCTTTTTGCATGAGGGGGCGGGGGCGGGGCCAGGAGCCAACATAGCATCATTAAGAAAGAATCCTTTTTAAGCATTAAACTGAATTATTTAGACTGTCTTGGTCTGTTTAATTCTGAAACCACAACTTTGCTACAAGCTTGGAACACAATGCTGAATGGAATAAGGATGTGAGTAACAGCCCTCTTCAGGAATCAAGCAACACAGAGACAGCAGTTCTTCTGGAATTTCAACATGCAGTGTTTATCATTTGACTGTTTTCTAGTAGCAAAACTTTCAGATGGAACATGTGTCTCTTTCTTAAAGAAAAAAAGAAATAAAAACTGGTCAGAGATAGGCAGGCAGATAATTAAACTTCAAACACTGCTGCTTTAAAAAAACGTCTCGCTGCTTTTTGTTTAGGCCTTTCAAAATGCAGCCGCTTAATGCCTCCATTGTACGGAAGGGAAATATGCTAATTTGAAGCACATTTCCCATCAGAAACCCTTTCAGTCATGTCATAGTTGAGATATGAATGATGATAAAAGAGGAGAGAATGGAGAGGCCTGTATTATGAGAGCACTGCTGTTTTGTTATTATGCATTGAGAAGGGGGATGAATAGAACTGAAGAGTTCAGTCACCCATGAAGACCCATGGCCTGTGGGCTGCTCGGGGTGGAGTGGGTTCTCATGGACGCAGTCTGTTCTCCCTTCCCAACTGGCTCCTCTGGAAAGATTCCCTTCCCAGACTGGCCCATATTGGGGCAAAGGGGGGCTTCTTACACCTCCCTGATGTACAACAGGACATGTACAATTAACTCGTTAAGTTTATGGGAGGGCAAAGTCAAGAAGAGGAGACCTTCTCTGGACCACGGGCTTATTTATTTATTCATTCATTTATTTATTTAAATTATTTTTAACCCACCTTTCTCCTTTAAAAGGACCCAAGGCCACTTAAAGCAATTAAAAGACAGTATTTAAGTTAATAATAGTGAGTATACAATACAAAAAGAATTAATGAATACAATACCAAAAAACATAAGCAACACCAAAACATATTCAACGCAGTAAGGTACAACAAACTATTTGAAAACCCCCACTCAGCAGCCATTCACTCAGGGAAAGCTTGCCTTATCAGCCTAAGGTTTTCCTAACAAATAGAAAGGTTTTCTATCCAGATTAGATCAAGTGTTTGTATTCATTCAAGATGTAAGCTTCATGCATATCCACGTTTGTCATCCCTCAGGAAAGGCATTCTCCTCAGAAGCCCTTTCTGTGTGTGATCATCTATATTTGTACCGCCTCATAATTAGAGACGTGTCTCTTCTAGTACACCTCTTCTCTCCTCAGCTCTCCGTGAATATCTGTGTTAGGAGTATTTCAGGATGTGCTAAGAGTTTGTGCTGACATTTCTGTTCAGTATAGTATTCTTGATGATCATACAAAGAATTTTGTGATGCTTGGACATTGTATGAGCACCAGAAAAGGAAGAAAGGGGAAAAGCCGTAGTCTACCACTGCTGAACTTGTTCAGCTACCTCATAGACAGTGATTTGCCAATACAAGAGAAAAAAAAAGAGTGGCTGGATAAGATTAGATCTTTGATCTGCTTGCCAATTGAACATATTCTCAAAATACAGTGGAGAAGGAGGCATGACACTGTTGCTATAGTGCTATAATAATACAGTGGAATACATTTAGATACCTATTCCCTGTGCCCTCAGCAATCCTCTTCCCAAAATTCAGGGGCCTGTCAAGGATGCTTTGGAGGTGCTGATAATGAGTGCTGTAGTGGGAATTGGTGAAAACTGCCTCGCCTTCTTCCTCCAGAGGGAGCGTTTCCATTCACAGCTGTGTTCCTGTATCTTTTCAGGAACCCTGTGGCATCAGTAAATAATTGTGTCTCCATCTGAGGTTTGTATGGGAGGGATATACAGTTGCTTGCTTGTCAGGATAATTAGAGTTTTTGAGCATCCAGATTTAAAATAAAGCAGAATCATAGAATTAGCTTAGATGTTTCCTAAAGTGTCCAATATTCCCAATGGTGAGTTTTAAATAACTGCCTATATTTGTTTGGATTAGCAGTACTTTAAGCATAGACTGTGTCTTGGCTCTTAGTTATCGGCATTTATTGATTCCTCCTGCATCTCTGGATGAGGGAGGTGGCCCAACTCTCCTGGCATGCTAGGAGGCTGATGCAGGGTAGGGAGGGGTGTGTGTGTGTTTTAATCAACTGTTTGTAATTACGTTTTGGAGGGCATACAAGTTATACATGGATTTTGGACTACACAGGGGTCCTGCGCCCCTAACTCCAGTGTTGTTGAAGCAAGAAGTGCACAGTTACGCATATGTGTAGAAGGGGATTTATCTATTTACTCAAACTGAACTATTAGGAAAATGAATTTGAATCTGAAGTTCCCGTTTAGTAACATAGAAGGCTAAAACTTAATAAATGGATGCATAAATACAAATGAACATTAGTCCATAACAGTAGAAACAGATAAACCATCTAGAATTCATGTGGAGTACAGTATTTGTCAAATTTGTGTCAAGACTATTGTTGCTGAGCATGTGAAAAACCCTAAAACTCTTGAGGAATAGGAAGCTTAAAGTTAGTTAGTTAGTTAGTTAGTTAGTTTGTTAGTTTGTTTGTTTGTTTGTTTGTTTTGGAGGTTCTTATCCCCAAATTTCAGAGCATTTGATCAAGGGTGAATCCATGTAATTTGGATCCAAATTGGAAAACACACTTAACACCTAAAGCTTAAAGAGACAGCAAAGGCATATCTCGGAACTGAATTACAGTTGAAAATGGCAAGTGTTTGCCATGCTATAGAATTCAGCAGAATGAAGAAACTTCAGCTCTTTCCTTCTACGGTTATAAAATAGCATTTTGGCCAGCAGTGTGTTCTCCTCTTGGACCATCCCTGGCCCTGAGAAGGGTACCAACTGGCTATTTAGTAGGCTAGATATCGAAAACACCTAATTTGTGGTGTTTCTCTACTTATATCAGACATTTTCCTACTTATATCAGGTATTCAGACAGGAGCCTTATGGTGCAGTAGTTAAACTACTGTAGTGCAGCCAAAACTGTGCTCATGACCCCAGCCAGGTTCAATCCCAGATAGCCTTCTCAAGGTTGACTCAGCCTTCTATCCTTCCAAGGTTGGTAAAATGAGTACTCAGGTGGGGGGGGGGGGAGGCAATGTGTAGCCTACATAATTAACTTGTAAACTGCCCAGAAAGTGCTTTAAGCTCTATGGGGTGGTGTATAAGCAGCACGGGCTTAAGATGGACACCATAAATGGTTATGTTTTCAGCAAAGTAAGATACAAGCAAAATGCACTGATTCAGGTATAATAGGCATAGTTTTTAACTGATGTGTTTTGTGTGGCAGGAGAGCATATAAAGTAGCAATAAGGAAGCAGAACAGTAATGCATTTGGTTTTAGTGGGAAGACAACACCACTTGAAAAACAAAAGCCCATAAATAGCAGGTTGAACGTGAGTGCAGTTTTTCCTTTTCTGGGCTAAGCACTTCTGGAATCATGTTGGGTTTCCCAAAGGAAACATTTAAAAACCTATATATAAAATAGGCAGAATGCTGGGACTAAGTACAGTAGGCAGTAATCCTGCTCTGGCAAAGCAGTTTAATAGACAGCCAATCTGGGGATGTAGAATCAAGGCTGCTAGTCCTGTCCTTGACTCACCCTACAGTGCTTTTGTCTTCGGATTCATTGTATGTGAGAGAGATCCCCTCCTGTTCTGAAATTCAGCAGTGCCTAGGCATCATGGTTCCCAGACTGAACATGTCAATGTCTTCATTTCCAACACTTTCAGTTTTACAATATATATATTTTAAATAGATTTTTAAAAATCACCTATTGCCCCATAGATCATGCTTTATTTGTTGTATATAATACAATGGTGATGTATGTATGTGAAAAAGGACTGTTAGACTTCACCTATCAATATTGATTGTTCCTGAATATCAGTCTCAAGGGCATTGCAAAGTGCTACATGCATGCATGGATTCCAAATGGAAGCACTATCTAAACTGAGTGTGTTTGCCTATGTGTTGTCTTGGAACAGGTTATAGGATGGGGAAATGGATGCTTGGAAGAGCTGGTCCATGTGAAGTTTCCTGACATATATTTGAAGTTATGTTCTGTCAAGCAGCTTCCAAAGTGAATTTATTTATTTATTTCTTAGACTTATATACTGCCCCTTTAGTGCAATGAACTATTCTGGGCAGTTTGCAACAGTAGTAAAAATGACATACACTATAAAATACAACTTGTACTAGAAAGTTAAAATATTAAGCAAATAAAAACAGATGAAACCAACATCAAATTCTCAATTTGGAGGTGTGAATCATGTAGGGTCGTGTGGAAGGCCTTCCAGAAAAACAGCGTTTTAAATCGCCTTCTCAATATTAACAGGGAGAGGGCCAGGTGTATCTCCGCCTGGAGCTGGTTCCACAATGTCATTGCCACTGACATTGAGTGAAATGACTCTAATAGGACTTTTAAGATATGTGAGACATTAAACATTGCCATTCCCAAATGAGTTTCCATGGCCAAGAAGGAATTTGAACTGGATCGCACTGGCATACATACATAGTCAATACATTAATTTGGATTTTGTAGAATATGTTAGTGTCTTGGATTCCTCTGGACAAGCCACTGGCACTTGTGGACTGTATAGCATGAACTGGATATCTGTGATGTATTTTTTGGTACAGAATTATGAAGAATGTTTGAAAGGGAGGAAGTGATGAGACACATGCATGGTTTGATTCAGCAGATGGCCTGAAACTTGGCCTTCTGTTTTTGAATGACAGTTAAATGATACTTTTGAGAAAAAAAGATACATGAACCCAAAAATGTTCAGTCAATGAATTAGTTGTTCTTTTATCATTAATTCCTCCGTGTTAAAGACTTAAACCTGCTCTAAATGAAAAATAAAAAGGCCACAATCTAGAAGAACCAGATTCTGCAAGATTTTTTCAGGGAGTTAATTGTTATACATTTTGAAGCTGGGATGTATTCTAACAAAGAGATGGGCAGAAGGTTGATCAGGTTGTCTATTTTATTTATTCACATATATATTTATTTAGTATAATTTGTAGGCTGCCTTCCTCCTGGTGAGGGGACCTAAGGTGGCTCACCATGTTAAAACAAGTACAGTGAAGTACAGTGGTGCCTCGACTTACGAACGTCCCGACATACTACCATTTCGAGTTACGACCAGCTCCGGCCCGCAAAATTTTGAATCGACTTGCGGCCGGAGCTTCCAGTTACAAACAGAAAAAGTCAGGGGAAAAAGGTGGGAAATTCAAATTGCTAACCGTTGGTAGGCGAAGAGGCTGCTTCTTTGTAGCTCTTTCGCCCCAACGGTTAGAGTGAGTGCGATCGGAGGAGGCTTCGGACTGCCTGGTAAGGTAAGGTGCTGCTTTCTGCTTTTTAAAAACTGTTCTGGGTGGGTTTTGCAGCGTGGTTTGGGCTGGGTGGTGGGATTATGTTTCTATGCTGTGATGGGTCTTGCAGGGTTTGTTTGTGTTTTTTTTGGTATTTTTCCCCCCATTTCCGATTGGTCTTGGGGGGTTTGTTTGCTTTTTGGGTTCCCCCCCATTTCCGATGGGTCTTGGGGGGGTTTCCTTGCTTTTTGGGGTTTTTTCCCATTTCCGATGGGTCTTGCGGGGTTTGCTTGCTTTTTGCTTTGCTTTTTTTGCATTTCCGATGGGTCTTGCAAGCTTCGCTTGCTTTCTGCTTTGCTTTTTTTTGCATTTCCGATGGGTCTTGCATGCTTCGCTTGCTTTCTGCTTTGCTTTTTTTTGCATTTCCGATGGGTCTTGCACGCTTCGCTTGCTTTCTGCTTTGCTTTTTTTGCATTTCTGATGGGTCTTGCACGCTTTGCTTGCTTTTCTTCCCCCCCCCCCCCTTTGGCTGGAAAGGATTAATCACGTTTCCGATGGGTCTTGCAGTGATTTTTTTTCTTCAGCTGGAACAGATTAATTGCATTTCAATGCATTTCAATGGGAAATGGTGCTTCAACTTACAACCATTTCGAGTTACGACCGGAGTTCTGGAACCAATTAAGTTCGTAAGTCGAGGCACCACTGTAACATAAAAAGTACAATAAAATTACAGGTTAAAAAACAATTAAGCATGCAGTAATAATTAAAATCCATTAATTAATTAAAAACATTTAAAACTTTAAAAACAGAATTAGGTAAACAAAACAAAAGAAGCCAGCATCCAGGGACTCAGTCATAACTATTTAAAGCCTGCTTGAAAGGTAGGTCTTCAGTTGTCAGCAAAAAGATAAAAAGGAGAGAGCCAACCTAACCTCTTGAGAGAGAGAGCATTCCACAATCTGGGAGCTTCCACAGAGGAGGCCCTGTAGTAGATCTCCAGGTGTTTGCACCAGGTCCACAAAGGTTTCTAACTCTCAAATGCTATGTGTAACATTAATGTGACTTTTCCTATATTTATTCCCGCAGAAAGGTGGCGGTTCATCTACATGGGCAGTAAAACAATTACTAAATGTAACCATTTGGTAATATGTAAGCTGGATCTCCCTCCCAGCTTGTCATTCAAAAACCATCCCAGTTGGGAGAATATTGTGCAATTAGAAAAATCCGCTCATGCATGAAATTCACGCTCCTTGAAAGAAACATTGGATTGAACTGAATACAAATTTTAAAAAATTAATATAAGTAAGCAAGCAAGCAAGCAAGATGAAACTGCTAGCCTTGTCATTTAGATATTGTGGTGTTGTGTGCCATGGTTCCCTTGGTCAATCTTGAGTGCTCTCTCTCTCTCTCTCTGGTATATCTGTTACCCTCACACACATTGACGCTAGCCTACTTCATAGGGTGGCTGTGAGTTAAAAATGGGCCAGAGGAAACATATGCAGCACCCTGAATTTCTTTGAGAAAGAGCAGGAAAGGGGAGGAGACCCTACACATTTTAACCACTCTATTTACATGTGTGGGGAATAGCAGAAAGTGTTAAGAAATCAAAATATGCTTGCTACAGCTTACAGTATATCTCTTACAGATGTATGTACAGTACATTTCTCCTTTCCTTGCTAGATTAATATATCAAACTGCTAGAGCTGGATCAAATTGGTGTACATCTATAGTAGGAGTGGGGTATCATTGACCCACAAAGAGGATCAATGGACTATATGGAGTTGGAAGTGTTTGGTTACAGTGGAGAAGGAATCTTAGTACATGAGGGGAGAAGCCCCAGTGAAATAAGTGTGTGTGTGTGTGTTGGTAGTGGGGATTCTATGCCCTCGTCTGCTTGTTCTGTTCTTTTCAGGTTTGAGGTAAAGATGCTAAGCCACTGATACAATTTTTAGAAACGATCCTTATGATTTCTGTGTAAGTCAATATTCTACACATACATTTTGGGTGGACCTTTGAAGCAACACTGTACTGGAAGCAATTGTCACAGTTCAACGAGTCATCAAAAAATCCAGTTGCTGATATTAAAAATCAGAGAAGAACATGTGGCCTTCCAAGTGTTTGGTGGACTACAGCTTTTATCATCCCTCACCATAAGTTATGCTAGGTGGGGCTGATTGAAGCTGCAGTCCAAGAGCATCTGGAAGACCATCCACTCCCAACCTTGCTTTTCTAATTGGATCATATAGTGTCTTACTCAATATTTGCACACATGCAGAGCTCTAGTTGCAGAGGCTGGTGATGCAAATGGATGTGGTGCTGGTTCATGTATGGTCAAGCACACAACTGGCACTATGTCAGATCATTGCAGCAGCTTCTGCAGTTGGAGCTCTGTTTAGAGAAATATTGAAGAGGGTACTGGATTTTAACATTTATTCATTAGTATATGTGTACTTCTACAGGTTTGGAAGAAGGCTGTTCTGATGTTTCATTTTGTTTTTCTGAGAAGCTTGAGTGGCTAGCGGTAAAAATAAATTTCTTTTTTACTGATGGTAGTTTGCAAAGTTAGGTGATTCTGGATATGCTGTATCTTTTATCATCATCATCATCATCATCATTGTCATCTTAGAACTGCAGAGCTGGAGGGGACCCTACAGATCATTGAGCCTACCGCCTGTCAAGGAGGCCCAGTGGGGAATCAAAATCCCAACCTCTGACTCCATAGTCAGATGCTTAAACTACTGAGCTATCCAGCAGGTCTTAATTGGTCTCTGTAACGCACACTCCACGATCACTGCAGATGGTGACAGCAGCCATGAAATTAAAAGACGCCTGCTTCTTGGGAGGAAAGCGATGAGAAACCTAGACAGCATCTTAAAAAGCAGAGACATCATCTTGCCGACAAAGGTCCGCATAGTCAAAGCTATGGTTTTTCCAGTAGTGATGTATGGAAGTGAGAGCTGGACCATAAAGAAGGCTGACCGCCGAAGAATTGATGCTTTTGAATTGTGGTGCTGGAGGAGACTCTTGAGAGTCCCCTGGACTGCAAGGAGAACAAACCTATCCATTTTGAAGGAAATCAACCCTGAGTGTTCACTGGAAGGACAGATCCTGAAGCTGAGGCTCCAATACTTTGGCCATCTCATGAGAAGAGAAGACTCCCTGGAAAAGACCCTGATGTTGGGAAAGTGTGAAGGCAAGAGGAGAAGGGGACGACGGAGGATGAGATGGTTGGACAGTGTCATCGAAGCAACCAACATGAATTTGACCCAACTTCGGGAGGCAGTGAAAGACAGGAGGGCCTGGCGTGCTCTGGTCCATGGGGTCATGAAGAGTCAGACACGACTAAACAACAATGCACACTAATTATTTGGAATCTCTTGAATTTAAAAAGAAAAATTAAAAAATACACTCCTCTTTCATAGACATTTTTCATTCTTGGCCACAACCCATCCTATAATCTTACTTTCAGCTACACTGTGTGTGTGTTACCAGCTTCCCATTTAAAATTTCAAGCTACTGTGCTTTGGGTGACGTCCATCAGTACCAGTCTACTAATTGGTTGCTTGCCCACCAAAATCTGTTATTCCTTGGGTTTGCAGAACATAGATAAGGAATCTTTCTAGAGCTCTTTCCTCCTTTACTCGTGTCAAAAGCCCCCATAGTACAATTAAGAGAATGCAACATAAAATTAGGCAATAGCATGTACATAAACACATAAAATGCAAACTGATTTACAAGACAAAAAATGTAAAGCTTGTATAACTTCATCAGATAATTTTTGCCCAGAAACAAGCAATGTCAAGAGCATTTGGAGCAGCTAACAACAAATCTTCTATAGTACATGTTGAGGGGCACATAGTACACTGACATAAGCATAATATTGTCTGTTCTTCTCTGCTCTCACAAAGGACTATGTCGGTGCAAAAAACTTATTTTCCTAAGTTCACCTTGGTTCTGTCAACTCCATTCTGCAGTCTTAGAAGTAGTCTTCTAATTACATAACCCAGCCTCTATGTAACCAAGTACTATTCTTTCCTGGTGATCTATTTTAAGATATGGGTAGTTTTTCTTTCCTCATCATAGTCCTGTCATCCTGTCATTCTCTGCTGTTTCTTCAAGATTCATAGATGTTCATGTGTGTGTGTTCCGGCTTGATTTTTCAAGGGCACATATTTGAGGCTGAGAGAGTTTGGGCTTAGGTTTCTATTGTAATATGTGCCATGTTCGTACCATCTGAAAACTGTGCAGTTGAGCAGTAGGGGTGAAGTATGGTGTAATTATATTTTATACAGAGTTGCTCTAGCTCAGAGTTTGGAAAAGTTCCTTTTTTTAGGCTACAACTTCCAGAGTGCCCCAAGAGTTGTGGTCAGAAAAGAAACTTTTCCACACTCTGCTATGTGTGCTTTGAAGAGAGTTAAAATACAGTTGTAATTTGCATAGTTTATCATATCATACATGAATTTTATTTTTAGAAATAATATTGGGTTTTAGGATAAAAAAATTAAATACACAATAGGCGTTTCTCTTAGAGAAGACAACAGTGGGAAACTAGCTCACATTGTTTAGATAGTGCACTACTTTCTTTGACTTGCATGCAGCTTTTTCTGCTGTTTCACACACATTTATAGAGTTACATATCTCGAAAAGGAGATGTCGGGTACATATAAGATCAACCCCAGTTTTTCTGTGATGAATTGTGAAGAAACAAGATCCATTCTAGTTTGCCTTGTGTTTACTGTGACTAGTACCTCAACTAAGTTGTAGATACCAGTAGTTCTTGATGCTGCGCATAATATATTCACTATTATTCTTCGCTGTATTCTCAGAACATTCAAGGAAGAAAGCATATGATATAACCCTATGCAGTCATTATCTAAGCATGTGGAACTCATGTGTGCTGAGGAGAGTGTGCTTGCCCTGTCCCCCACATAACAAACAACATTCTGGAGAGGAGGAGGTAGTCCCTTCATGTGACCCAAAACCACACCAGTTAGAGTACTGAATATAGCTTGTGTCTTTAGACTGCAGATATGGGAGAAATACACAGCTGATGGTTGTATCCTGCCCCCAAGGAATCCCCTCCATACAGAAAACTAGCCTTATAGGAAGTCCCTAATGAGTAGTTTTTCCACATCAGTGGAGTTTAGGATCCTGGGAATATATTCCAACATTTTCCTTGAAATATTCTGGATAGAAATACTTCTACCAGGCTTATAAAACTGAACAAAGCAGTTTTTCTCCACCAAGACTTCGGGTTAGTTTTTTTGTCTTTTACCAAATCTTTGTTCTAGGTGCCCATTTTAATTACAAACTATCAAACAAATAAGAATTCAACAAAGAAAAAGTCTAGACTTGCATAATTCTTCCAATAAATATCTATTCCATTGACTCACCTAGTGATGCCCTATCCTTTGTCAGCTCTAGCTAAAATATGCCTGTGTTTACACACATCCTCTTTTGAAAGGGCAATTTCCCAAGTGATTTAATGGTGCTTCCAGATTAAGCTTTCTATTACACAATCATCAGGCCTTGTTTATGGAATCTTCCATTCTTAACCCTTCCATGTCTTCATATTGTTTCTCCCACCTTTGCTTCTTCCACTAAAAATCCCTTGAGGAGGGAAGGACGAAATTGTGTCTCAGTCTCTTTTGGTTGGTAATTCTAGAAGATGTCTAGCTGGAAACACCACAAAGGAACACTGGCCCTTGGAAACAGTTGTTTTGAAGTTGTTGTTTTGTAAATCTAGAATGTTGATTACAACATGTCACAAATTATGCTAAAATCATTGTGTGACCCTTTAAAGTTTATGGTTAAATGTGGATGCTTTTTTTTTAATGGTAGGAAGCAAAGTATGGAACCTCAGGTGTTGCACCCTCCTTTATCTTCTCGCCTGCATGTTTCTAGTCTGTAGTTCGAATTTATGTTGTATATAACTGCCCCAGAATTTCAAAGACCTCACTCTGCTGTAAGCACGGTGCCCTTCTATTGATTCCACATGCTGTCTCCCCATCAAATCTGAGTTTAAAATGTGTACCCTTGAAGTCCATAGTTACGCTGTCAGAAATGGGTGCATCCTTTCCTTTGTGAGAACAGAGGGCATGTGGACTAGGTCAGAATGCAAGCACAGTGTTAGAGTCTTGCAGAAAAGGGGAGGCTTATTGTGTGGATGACATGAACTCTACTTAGCAATGGTGTATGGAGAGAGACTGGTGTCATAGCTGAGTCACGTAACAGGAGGGGTCTCCTTTCTCTCCCTCACAGATGCAGCCCCCTTTTCTGATGTCACAAACCTATTCTTCACCCAGAGAATTGATTTAACATTCATAGGGGAAGAGAAGGAAAGGGAGAGCATGTGAAAGAAAACAGAGGCTAGCTGATTGTTCAGGTTCCCCTTGCACACGCATACTGAAAGAGACAGGAGACATCAAGCTCAGAATGGTGATTTTGTAACTGGGGGTCTCTGACGTATAGCTGAGCGTTTCCTAGCAGAGATCTTTATGGACCAGTAGACAGACTAAAACTGAAGCTGACAAGACTTTGTACGTTTTGGAAAGAAGTGCAACCTACTGTAGTGAGGAACTGAGCCCTTCAATCAGTGCAACAGTAAAGAAGAGACAGAAGAGAAGGAAGAAAGAAGAGAGAGAAAAGGAGAAAGAGATTGAGCCTTTGCTGGGGGCGGGGAGTGAGAGCATTTTTGGTGGATGGTATAAAGCCCGCCATGGAAACTACAGCAGAGGAAAATACAGAACAAAGCCAAGAGAAAAAAGGTACCCAGAGGACCAAACAATAGACTGTTCAAATCTTTTTAAGAACCTTCAGTGAAAAGATTTAAGCTGTGTTTGTCACTCTCTTTAGAACAGCGCGTAAATGATCATTATTGCTTCTTCTATCTTCAAGCAGTTGTTGTTTTTTAAATTCTGTATAAGTTGACAGTAGATTTAAGAGAACAGCCATTTACCCTGGCTTCTCTGGGTTGGCTTTTTCACGCACTTTCAACCCAGGAAAAAAAGAGGGTTTTATTGTGTTTTTAGCATTTTAGAGCAAACTAATTCTGTTTATTATTGTGCATGTGTCCCTTTATTCATGCATTTTGAGCTCGAAAGTCAGGCTTTGGGGAATCCAGTATTATGATCACATGAAGCTTGTAGCCAGTATGGGGCAAGGCACACAGAATTCTGTTTTCATCTTTTATTGTATAGTGTTTATCTTCCATTTTTCCTCTCTTCGAGGAAAAAGAATGGTGCAATAGCATGGAGGGGGAAAAAAGGAACAATTGAAGAGGACCTAGCATTTGGGAAGAAGTGTTCTGAAAGATAGATTTATAGACCATAAAATGGCAATGTGGCATGACAGAACGAACCTGAGTGTTACTGGCGATTTATAGATGTAAACAGTGCAGTGCCACACAGCACATATACAAGGTTAATGACTTGCATTGTTACATTTCATTACCTTTTTCTGTAGCCAGTATGTGTAGTGATGCTCCTGAAAACTTTGTCCCCATTTACTCTTGTGTAAAGCCAATGGCTTGAAAGGCAGTAAACATACATTATTGGGCAGAGGTCACACTCAGTGCTGGCAATTTATCTTTTATCATATTGTTTGCACAACAGGTCTTGTAGGTTTTAAGCAGTAAGACACAAGAGGAAAAGCCATAGCTAAAAAGTAACATGCATATCAGGTCTTGTAGGCTTTATATTATTGTTTAGTGATGGCTTTTTTGTTATTTTGTGCAGAAGCTCCTGAACAGCCAGTTGCTTTCTCTGTGTTACTGGTTTAGGGCAAAGGCTATATTAATTAAATGTTCAGTACAAATGCTGGTCTCCAGATTCTGCAAATTAAGTGTTGATCTCTGGAACAGTTAATCCATATAATATGAGAAAAGCTTCATTGGCAGTTGAGTGAAATGTGAAAAAGCAGTTGGACCACGGCATAAAATAATACCCTAGATATTCTACTGAAAACACTACAATGGTAAGAGATTAAATTCTGCAAAATCACTTGCATGCCACTGAAATGATAATGTTACTGCAGATTTTATATCACACACACACACACACACACACACACACAGCATTCCAGGTGGTCTTTACAAAAATCCCCAGACTCTCAAAATTTGTACGAAAGTGAAGATTCTTTATTAAACTATCATCTTTTAACATGCCAAAATACAAATAACACATTTCATTAAAATGAACGGAAGAGTTAATTGTGTATCTCTTGTGTTATGAAATGAATTATACTTAGAAATTTATTTCCTCTGAATGCGTGAAATTTCCGGATAGATTTATTTGGAAGGTGAGAGTAAGGGTGTATGTGGGTATATATTCATCATTTCATCTACCACACAACTGTTGCAAAGAAAATTAATCTGTTGAATCTGGATAATTGTTTAGGCTTGTACAAGAAGCTTTCATTAGCGCAATGTAATCTGTTTGCTCCAAAAAAACAACCAGTTTGTTGGCTGGTTTTTTGCTGGTCATGTCAAAGTACCCAGCTGAAAGCACCCTACTATCTTCCAAGAACTATTTGCCCTGCAACCTTTTTTCAGGTAGAGGGAGATTATTTGAGAAACACATGTCTAAAATCTGCTTGGGTTCATTGTGCTGGTTTCACAGTCTTTGGGTGGGGACAAGGAGGGATTTTCCCCCCTCTAAAAACCATCTAGGCTTAGGGAATTGCTCTAAATGTACAGACATTTCTGATTTTCTTATTGTACCTGACTTGTTTAGTGTGATAAAACATATGAATCTATTTGGATAGATGGCATTTTTTGAAGGCAGTCATTAAGAATGCAGTTTATAGTTAAGTCTTTATAAGCAAGTAATAACAGGCAGCGTAGAGCTTTTTCTCCATATCTCCTTTTTGAATCAATTCATACTTTATAGATAAATAACGGATAAAAGATATGAAATTCAAATCGGAGTCTGACTATTAATTTAAAAGAATTTTAGTTCCATTGATGTGACTAAATTAAATGTCCAGTCCTAAATCAGTGTCCAGTTGAAATATCATTAAAGTACTTAATTAAATAGACTTTGATGTCCTGTCAGTTTTCCAGTTATCTTTCATATATGTAATATCTGTGGATTTTTCTCCAGATTTTACTTGTAGCATTGAACCCCCTTATGGGGTTTTTGTTCATAACATCAGACATACATAATTTTGTTTTTGGTTGAGTATATAAAGAGAAATGCGAATATGTTTAAAACAATATGACTTTAAAAAATGAATAGACCTAACTGCACTTTAATTTACATTAAACATCCCTAGGTTGTGGCATAAGTTTTTGTTCTTTTCCTAGTGCCACATCACTGAATCTGTGTTGATGTGTGATTAAAATGGCATATGTTGATATTGCGTGTTTTAAAGATTGATTTCTGTACCAATAGAACTTTAGGTGGTTTGTTTAGCAACCTGGATGTTAACAGATTTGGGGGGAAATCTATTCTGCATGCATTAGCCATCTCTCATCTTGTGCCCTCCAGAATATTAGATCACAGCTCCCATTCTTCCAGCTACCATGTTTAGTGGGCATTGACCATCTTATCTAGGAATGATAGATGTTGTAGTCCAACATCTGGAGAGTACCGGATTGCAGAAGGCTGATCTACACTCTTGGAGGTTCTGCTTTTTGTTTAAATGAGAAGTAGATTGTATTGATCATTCCCCTTTTTAAAGCATTCTAGGAACATACCAAAGGAGTGTGCACGTATAGGTGTATGGTACAGACATACTTGTAAGAGTGACTGACAAACAGAATTGTATGTTTCTTTGAGTGGTTAAAAAGCAGTAAATTCCTATAATGGAAACCAATTCATATTTGCAAAGGATAGGACATGGACTGAATCCAGAGCATTTCAGCTGCACCTCAGCCCCGTTGTGTTGATCAACATGAAATCTTAGTAATGACCAGCAAAGGCAACAGTGACTTGCAGGGGTTTCTAAGTGTGGTGGATATGTTCTACAACCAACCAATCACTTCTTTCTTCTCCATACATGTATGTATGTTAAGTGCCATGTTTTACAATCAAGCATACTGTCATACTAATTTCAGCTGTAGGTCTATAGGAAAACATTAAATGCACTTCCATCAGGCTGCAAGGTTGGGGTGGAATTTACATAGTTGTTTGATTTCTCAAAGGCTTATGTTTCTTTTGAGATAAGCCATTGTAGCAGTTCCCCTTATGCTAATTTGGGAAGCAGGATGGTTGCCATATTAACATGGTATTTTTATTTTAAAGTATCAAAAATTCTTACGATAGAACAGGCCAATGAACACTTGCTGTGTTATTGCTGAACAGATATTTACAGAGCAATAAGACAGACTGGCTGCATTTAAAGCCGAAGGTTTATAAATTACTGTAAATGACAGGGTTTATCTTGTGGGCATTGCATTAAATCAAAACGTGAGGATGGGGCTAGGCAGATTTACTGAGATGGAATAAATGGGCAAAACGAATGCCATTTTAAATCAGCAGAGAACAAAATGAATCCAGATACATATTTACATGGACATGATGTTTGTCTTTAGTGGGGTGGTGGTGGAGGAAAATCCAGTGATTAAATCACAGCTGAAAAATGCCACACAGATTTACTCTGGGTGTCCAGAACAAACTGGCCATCAGATTATTAAAGATTAAAAATTAACTCATCATTGTTGTATTTAAGTAATGTTTAAATATGCCTTTGGTTAAGCAATTGTGCTAAAAAACATGAAACAAAATTTATTTTTTAATAAATGTGACTTACATTTGGTTAAAGGTATATAAGATTGCATTTAAAGGAGATTCTGAACACTTAAATCATGGAATTATTGGACTTATTGAGAAAGAATTGCAGAGGGAAAATCGGTTTTTTAAATGTTGGATGATTAAAAATACAGAGATTATGAAATGGTGATTACATTCATGCAGAGAGAATTTATGGAAATTACATCACTGTTTATCTCTAAAACACAGTTTATATAAAGAAAATGGTATCGTTCAGTTAATACACATGGGTAGTCTTTTTGATTTCTTTATAAGGGGAAAAAAGGCATATTTCAGAGATGTATTTTGTTTCTCTAGTCTTTTCTAGAGGGCCCTGAGTGGACTGCCATTAATATTCCAGATTGGTTTGGATAACATTAATAGTGATCTGAAACATTAATGGTCCACTTTGGAAAGGGCAGAAGAAGGAAAAGCTTGGAACTTTCAGTTCTTTGTTCTTCAGCAACTGCTGTTTATTAGCAATCACAGATAGGATCCCATCTGTGTCCAGTTGTATTATTGACTTCCTATGTTCTTCTGAATGTCTTGGCATAAAAAGATTGTTCATGTAATTACAGACATTGAATCATTTGGCTTGGAAGGCTCGCTATGGCATACTGTGAGACTCCTGGAGGAATCAGAGAAATGGTTTAGATAGGAGAGGTGTCCAATTACAAATATACTTTGTTCTTGGAACATTCATTGAATTAAGTGGATGCTGTCCTCTTTGGAAAATATATATTAATTAAATAGGGCTTAAATCCATGTGTCAATCCAAATTAGAGCAAACCATTGAATGGATAGGATTTGTTAAGTCAACGTTTATATACCTCCCATTGATTCGTAGGCCTGTTCTAGATGGGATTAAAGACCATAATTTGTATAAATACGGCTTTCAAATGATCCATTTTTTTATGGTCCACAATTCTGCAGTTCTTTGAGGGCACATGACAGGACAACATTTCTTACTTGCAGAAGTGACCATTATGGCAGAATGGGTATCTCCACCCATGCAAAAGGCTAGAGGCACAGATCTGTCCTCCCCTCTGAAATGCAGGCAATTGCTGGTACACGAAAGACTCCCTAATATGCATTGGAGCTCATGTGGGATCTTCAGTTGTGCTGTGATGCTATAACTGCAGTTTGACAGCATGACTTCTGTGCATCTTATCAGAGAGGCTGAAATGGAAAAGAATGTTAGGTTGTATCTGTCATCTCAGCATTAGTTAAAATTATGCAGGTAGGGATGGGCACAAGGAGTGAAGCAAATGCTATCAAATCATGAACTGGTATTCATTGATCCAAAAAGGGTGATAAAATAGAATTGGGTTTCCAAGTACAGGCCAAGAATAGAGACCCTCACATGCGGATTGAACAAGTGTCAAACATGTGGCTGCTGTTGCCTGCTTTCCAAGTGCAAGTTGACAATAGGCAAGGATGGGCTTTATGTCCTCTTCCATGATAGATAATAGGTGCTGTCAACCATCTGCTCAACTGTACTGGACCATCTCAGAGATAAGGATCAGAATTCCTCCTGTGCCTTTGTTTCCTTACATGGATTGCAGTCACAAAGATAGTCCTACAAGGATATTGTTGCTTCAGTTGAATCAGATAATTAGGAAGGGAGAAAGTAAATGAAGACTTATATATGCTTGTGTGATCTATAGTCAAGCTCTCTCTATAGGACTGCATGTACAGATACCTCACTTTGCTCAAATAAAAAGTAGCACAATCTTGAACCAGCAAGCAGTAAATGTTAGTTGAAGTACCTTTTGCTTAAGCAGTTTGTGATTAGGCATTAGACGACGACTACTACTACTGCTACTGCTACTGCTGCTGCTACTACTACTACTACTACTACTACTACTACTAATAATAATAATAATAATAGTGCGCCATCATCAATTCTGACTTAAGGTGACCCTTTCCAAGGGTTTCAAGGTAAAGAATACACAGAAGTGGTTTATCATCCCCTTCTGGGGGCGCCCTGGGACTACAGTGCAGCTTGTCCATGACTGCACAAGCTGTCTCTTCTCTTGCAAGGCAGAGTGGGGAATTGAACTTCCAGCTTCTGTCTCTGCAGTCAGATACTTAAACCACTGAGCTATCTAGACATTTAGAAGTATTTTATCCATAAGAACATTGTTAATTAATCTGATGCTGCATTAAATGCTGTTCTGGGACCTCTAGTTTGATTCTACTTCCATGTGTTTTCTGCAAAGAAGAACTTCAATCAAGAGTGAAGTTGTGAAAGAACTATAATTACAAGGCAGTGAAATATAAACCATAATCTAAATGTTCTAAAAATATTATATATGGACCACCATCCCTGCATTTTCTTGTTTGATGTCATCATCCTCAATTGCCATGGGATCCATTGTGGCCTTTCAAACAGAGGAGTTATTGTGCAGCAGCAGAAACAAATTCATCTGAGTTAGTTAAAAATATGAACTAGGAGACACTGGGGAAAATTAATTATGCAAAGTGGGGATTTTCCCCCTCTAAACAGAAAGCAGAGACCTTGGAGACCTTTATTTATTTATTTATTTATTTATTTATTTATTTATTTATTTATTTATTTATTTATGGACTATGGGTCCCATCTTACCAGCTGTCTGGTAAGATGCAGTCCAGCTTCCCAAGTTCTGATAAAACTGTATGAATCAGAATTGCTGTCCTGTTGCTTTGGATTTCTGATGCAAGTCTCTAAGGGCTCAGATCTTTTAGGGAATGAAGATTGTTGTCGTGAGATTGTATTCACAGATGAAAAGGAAGATACTCCAGTCTATTGTCTATGCACAACTCCTGTAATTCTTATGGTTGGGTTGGTCTGAATGTCATTTTCTGGCTTGCAGCAAGGGAAGTCTGAAGCAGTTCAATAGGGTCTAAACATAACTCGGGACAGGCTTCTAATTAATAAAATAGCTGAGGGTATTTCACAAACCTTGCTTGTTCACAACCTTCTTTCGCTTTGAATGGCATTTCTGCTTAAGCTCTGTAGAAATGACCAGGGATTTTACAGAAACAACATACTGTAGGAGTTTGGCTCTATTTTCCCCATATAGAGTATAATATGCTCCTCCTGTAATTTACTGTCTAGAGCTATGGAAAGAAACAATAAAAGGAATGCTGTACATTTTCACTGCATCTTGCAGTGATGTCCTGAGCAATAATACTGTTACTTACCAGTTACAGCATTCCGGGCCCATTAGACTTGTATGTTCCTTCCCAAAGAATATCAGACTCTTAATGTGATCGGCTACTTACCCTTTACAAACTCCAAAGAAGAAGAAGACTTGCTAAAGATAATGGGTTAAATTATCACAAAAATTACAATCGTGTCCAAATTATGGACAAAACATTCTCAAAATGTAGACCAGTATAACTTGGAATAATTTTGCACAATGCATTGCAGCTTTTTAATGTACTTGTTTTGTAAAAGCATTAACTATGTGATACTGCGGCAGCTGAAACTATTCTTCGATTTTACCTCCCACATCTGGGAAGAATAATCTTGCTGAGTTGGTTTTCCTGAGGAGTTAAAAATAGTAAATGTGGTTTCCCATAATTAGATTATATTGCCCTTCCTATCATATCTGATGTAGAAAGACTTACTGCTAGTAAAAGAAAAGCATATGATGTAGGGAGGAAGTGCAGTAAATAATAATTATAGGCTATTTTAGAACAGCCTCTTGGTAACCTTACACCCTCCAAATGAGTTGTACTAGAACTCTCTTGCTCATCCCCAGGAAATGGCCATTGATGATTATATGAAATAGGCCAATATATCTGGAGGGCACCAGGTTGGAGAAGGCTGCTCTAAAGCGGTGCTTCTCGACCTTCAGCAGTAAAGATGTTGTGGATTTCCACTCCCAGAAGCCCTACCCAACATGGGGTAGGGATTCCTTAAGTTAAAATTCTGTCCATCTGGAGGACTGCAAGCTGAAAACCACTGCTCTAGAGTACTGATGTCTCCTCTAAATGGAAATGTTTTTTAAAAAATAGATTATATGTGTTTTGAAAAGTCTTAACAGGCTTCCTATTCCTTTTCTCTTCTTTTTCTATTTTTAGTATCTATATAGACCCTAAAATCTAACCCTAGCTAATTTTTTGTCTTTTAATTGGCACGTAGATATGACTATTTCTGCTGTTCAATCTGTTCCTAGATTGCTTTATCCCCATTCCTTTTTCCACTTCTCTTCCCTGCTTTTTTTAATATTAAAACTGAATTGAATGAAAGTAATAAAATAAAATTGAACTTTTGCTGGAGACACTGACTTTTTACCACCTAAAATTGGCAGTGATCACCAGACCAGAAATGGAAATTGGCAGGTACCAATGGATGTACAGGAGTTCAAGGCTACACCAGTACCATCATGTGCCAGCATTGAGAGGCAATGTTAGTCCTTTGGGGATTCAAGGTAAATAAAAGGCTGGGGTCTGATCTCTAAAGGGAACGGTTTTTCCTATTATAGCACTGTAATCGTCATTTAAGTAGGTGGAGCAATATGTTGCTGAAGTATTTATTAATGTGTCTTTTAGATATTTTAAAGCAGAGGTAGACAAAGTGGAAAACTCTAGATGTTATTGGTTATAACTCACCATTGTCTTTGCTGGCTTGGATGATGGGAGTTGCTGTCCAACAATATCTGGAGTGCCACACATTCCTAATCCCTGTTTTTAGAGACTGATTGACTCTCAGATGTCAAAGGTTTTTTTTAAAATCAAGTTCCAAGGCATTTAAACAAAACTATTCTTTAGTATAATATTTCTTTCTGTTATTTGCATAATAATGCACCTGTTATGTCCAGAATAATATTTAAAATTGCCGTTATGCAAGACAACCCCAGCCTTGCAGATACTGTTTGCATTTCATTCCCTGTAGCTTTGGGTAGCTCATAATGAAAAAATATATCCTACTTTGGACTTTCATTCTGGTCTGCTTCTTTGAATTGGGTGCTTTCAACTTGGTTCCACTGGTTCTAAATGCATCTAATTAGAGTAATTAGTCCTTCTCTTTGCTAAAAGTGAATGTGCTCCATCTTTAATTTGCACCCTGGCCTCTGTCATAATTGGAGCTCACAATCTTCTTATCAAATTCGTTCAAAATCTATAGTCAGCAACTGGGGCTAAAGGTCAGAATGCAAGCTTTCACTAGTACCTTTGTAGGTACCATCCATCTCTTGGTTGCTATGGTGATAATTTTTACAATACCCTTCCTTGTAGAGTGAAATATATGCCTTAGCATTGGTAGATGTTGAGAAGTGTCTTTGTTTAAACAATGAGTAGAAATATTGTAGTGTCTTGCATCAGATGGCAAAGATCACTTCAAGGGAGAAGAAGACCAAACAGAGACTAAGTTGGGTACAAGGCTGAAATGCCTGTTGGGTCATGGCCATATGGAGTGGGTCAGGAAAAGGGCTATTTCTGCATGAGGAATGGCAGGCACTTAACTCTGAAAGTTGGCTCTTGTTTGCTTATCTGACAAATCTTCCTATGTTGGAAATCATAGATACTACTGAGCCATCACTGATCTCCTTTTTCTTATCCTCTCCCTTTCACTTGTGGACAATGATCTGTTTTCTAGGTGGGGAAAGCTCCACAAGCATTTGGGGCTTCTGCCTTTTTTCCTGTGCCATAAAGTCGGAATAGAAGTACTATCCTGATTCTCTCCACCTTTCTTTAGACCAGGTTAAGTGAGAAAGAAAGACGAAGGGTAGCCAGTTGCTCAGCCATGGAAACTCACTGGGAGAGTGGATCTGGTAAAAACACTCCTTAAATATCTCACTTACCTTGAAAACCCTACTAGGGCCACTATAAGTCAGTTCCAACTTAACGACACAGAACAACAACGTACTATTGACCAAAAGTGCAGATGTTTCAGCTGTGGGTTGTATGGAAGCCATCCTTCATAGAATATGCCTGCAGATAGGCCAAAGAGATGTGAAAAGAGATGGTTATGCACTCTTAATCAGTTTGTTCAAGAAGCTTCTTTGTATTGCCTTATAAATAGAAAGACAGTAAGCAAGTACTCTCCTGTTCCAGTTGTGAATAAATAACTTTGAAGTGGTTTCAGACATGTGATTCTGATTGCAGTATGTACGATGCAGTTGGTAGTCTGGAATGATGAAATGATTTGCTTCATAAAGATTCCTTTCCTCTTTTTTTTTTAGTCTCAGAATTCAGTCAGAAATATGAGCCATCTCTTTTGTATGAGGGATCTCTTGCTTGGCTAAAACTAAACTCCTGTCTCCATCACAGATTCTTCTTCTTCTTGATCTTTTTTTTAAACAAACTTTTGAACGGATTATAAACACAGCTCTGAATTTGCAAGCCTATGCCCATCCCCCATATAATAGTTGACTATCTCCATGACATATGGAAAATTTGCAGAAATAAAACCCTGAACTATTTTGAACTCACTTAATATGCAGTTGTGCTATAAATGTGTTTAAGATACAGCTTGGGAATAGGGATTCACCTATCCATATTTTTGCTGGTCAATGAATGCTCTTCCTCAGTACTGCCCGCCTGTTGCTAGGATTGTTAGTGTATCAAATTCCACAAGCTTAGGAAATTGGTACTATTTTGTTTATTATGTATTGGTTAAAATATTTATGTTGTGTGCTATATTCTGAAGATCTCAGGGTGGGGATTAAACAACTCTAAACTTGTTTAAGCAAGTTAAAACAATTCATAATTATAATTAAATAATAATTTTAAAAAGGAACAAACAAGACAGTCCTAAACAGGCTGAAATCTGTCCACAAATACTGGACCCCCAAGGTCTGGGTAAGCAACCATTTTTTAAACTGACACTGAAATGAGGCATTGTCATCTCTCATTGGCACATTCCCATTTTCTGGAAGTTACATAGGCAGAGTCTCTACTGACGTTTCTTGTCCAATAATTGCATATACTTGCTTATACTAGTAATTCTCAGGATGAGTCTGGTTTAAAGCCACTCATAAGCCAATGCCAGTTAGTGCCATTCAAGT
The DNA here is from genome assembly GCA_037013535.1 of Intellagama lesueurii. Lineage (NCBI taxonomy): Eukaryota > Metazoa > Chordata > Lepidosauria > Squamata > Agamidae > Intellagama > Intellagama lesueurii. The sequence goes on from JBAJHW010000003.1 coordinate 84,020,849, forward strand.
AAAACCCAAGTTTCATATCTTTCATTATGTGCTGATGATTTGCTACAGCACCACTATAAATGTAGGAGAGTCTCAGCTAGGAAGATAGGTGGTAGAAGGATAGTCTCCACAGTTAATCAAACACAAATAAGAGCAAAGTTTGCAATGCTTAAGCATGCTTATTCTGTGTGGGAATCTCTCATTTCTGTTGCTTCCTTTTCTAGTGATGTGATACTTTTAAAATTTGGCCTAAATCGAATTGTTAGTCCCAGGAGAAGCAGACCCATTGAATTAGTGGAATTTAAGTAAGTATTGGCTAATTGACTTCCCATTGATTCAATGGCTGAAATCCTGCTGGTTATCAGAGTAAGTAGTACTTCAGTAGGCCCACTGAATCACTGGGGACTTGGTGAGTCAACTGTATAAGTCCCATTGATTTGAATGGGCCTATTCTAGTTGCAGCTTACTTTACTAAAGTAAGTCACAGCTATAGTAGGTGTATTTGAATCAATGGATTGACACAACAAACCCTTACTGATTCAGTGGGCCTACTCTAGTACAACATGCTACACTAAGCAGCAGGGTTTTAGCCAATGAGTCTACCTATCTGACAATAACAATTTGGTAGACCGTGCAAATGGTAGACCGTGCAAATGGAAACTGTGAAGCTCAATTTCTCAGCACCGAACTCAACCATCTGAATTGGACCCTACAGGGAAATGGCTATTCCAAGAAAGAAATCACAAGAGCCATCAAACCAAGAAAACAACACCAAACTGAAGAGGAAAAACAGCCACCCACAAATAAAGTATTTCTGCCATACATCAAAGGGGTCACGGACCACATGGGGACACTTTTGAAAAAACGCGACCTACAAACAGTTTTCAGGCCCACCACAAAAATACAACAAATGTTACGGTCAGCAAAGGACAAAATGGACCCCCTCACCACTGCAGGAGTATATCGGATACCTTGCAGTTGTGGCCAGGTATATATTGGAACCACAAAACACAGCATCCACACCAGAATCAAAGAACATGAGAGACACTGCAGACTAAAACAACCAGAAAAATCGTCAGTAGCTGAACATGCCCTAAAACAAGCTGGACATGAAATTCTATTTCAAAATACTGAAGTACTGCACAACATCAGCAATCGTTATGTTAGACTGCACAGGGAAGCCATTGAAATCCACAAACACCAGCAGAGCTTCAACAAAAAAGAAAAAAGTCTAAAACTCAACAAAGCCTGGCTCCCAGCACTGAAAAATACAGCCTGCAAAAGCTCAACGAACTCTAACCAGCCACAAGGACCAGTGATCACTGCACACAAAAGACCAGCTAACAACACCCATCAATCACAGTGACAGATCATCTCTCCCCCTTATCACAACAATACACCCACAACAAAAACACGCTGATCACCATAATCACCCAATCTCCCGAAAAGGACAAAAGCTGATCCCACAGCTATAAATACTCAACTATCCAACAAACTGCACCAGAGCACAGACAGAGTTCTGACTCCTGTCCTCTGAAGATGCTGGCCACAGAGACTGGCGAAACGTTAGGAAGAAAAACCTTAAGAACACGGCCAAACAGCCCGGAAAACCCACAACAACCAATAACAATTTGGTTTAGATCATTGTGTTTAATCTGGAACATATTGTTTGTGAAAGCAACTGATTTGCTGCTTGGCTCAGCTTGCATCTGGAAAATGTTAGATTTCTACACATCTGTTCTACTTACCAGTTATACACTCCAAGTCACTAAAAAAAAAAAAGACTGCAAAAAGTACAAGATTACTTCTGTTTGCCTTCAGAAGTATCTGAAAGCTGTACTTTTTTTGTTCTTCTTCTCTTTGGCAGACTGAAAGTGAAACAGTGTGATACATTAAATATATACTCTGCTGTTTAAGGTTACCTTGTTTTTCAAAACTCTCTAATAAGAACTTTTGTCCCTGAACTGGACCAGGACCAGCACAAGTACACAAGGTTTGAACCTTCCTCCTACCCCCACAATCACAGAGGGGTTAGAAGGGATGGAAATCATAATTGGCTCATGTTGAGTCTCTCTCTCTCCCCCTCTCCTTTTCTTTTCAGCTGCCTGTACTGAAAAGAAAAAAAAGAGTGTACATGTGTGGATTTTGAGGGGGCAAGAAATAAATAGGGGAGAGTCTAAACCTCCCCTGTCAAGTCCTCATATCCTGGCTAGGGGTATGAATGCTTACTAGATTTTTAGTGGCTCACAATACCTTCAAAGTACTGTTTAGTTCGACCCTGAGCCTCCCATCATGAAATAGAATTGTGTCCCCTAATTGAATATGATAAAAGAACTGTAAAATAAGTGATAACCTATCCTCTGACCTAGTAAACAGTGGGTAAAAGAGCAGGAGAGCCACACGAATCTTAAGTGGACGTGAAGGGTTTATGCAGCGACACATTCTCTGAAACCCCTGCCACATATTTAAATTCAACATTAGAACCCTCTGCGGTAGCTAGTAGGTTGCTCTGTGTGAAAAGTCATATATTGGTGTCATGAGATACAATATTGTATGTCTCCTGGTTTATTTTGAACCTGCTTTCCTTCCTTTATGTCACACTGATAATTTTAACGTAGTTTCTCTTTGGTGGAAGCAGGTTCGAAAAAAAGTGACAGATAGGCTTTCTTCGCTGTGAAAATCAGCAGTTTTAAGAATTTGTTTCTGTGGATAAGTGCCAGGCCAATGTGACACACACTACTAGGCATCATCATTTGGTGACTGAACCCTGATTTAAATTAGATGTTCTGCAGAATTACTCATGCAGGATTCCATGTGACCAATAGCGATATATCAAGGAGGTGTTAAATGCACAGGCCAACCCTTAAGCAAGGAACTTTGACATGTCATTGTGATTCTTGTCCAGGTTGCACGTGGACTACTACTAAGTATTGTGTCTGTTGCAACCAACGAATGGGTATACAGTCCTTTAATAGCAAACTGGACCAGCAGAGTGAAGGGATTTATGGGAGCCCTAGACAGCACTTGGAAACAATGCTTTTCTGAACATAGTCAGCGGCCATGTTGACTGACGAATTGTGGTCCAAAGAAGTATCGTTTCCAAGTTATGTTTAAGCATCTCATTTGAACTGGTGCTCAGTCTAGAATTGCTGTTTTTGGGCAGGCTTTGTATAAGAAAGTTACCCAACAGCTAAAGTACAAACTACATAAAATAAATAGTCCGGTATCCTGTTTAGTATCTGCATGTGTGGAGTTTTGATTATCAAATCTGCTCTGGTGATCTGAGGAGGTGCCAGTAGCACTTCTGGGTCATGTGAACAGACTCATGGTTGGCACCACATCAGATGGCTCTAGCAGCTTCCACACTTTGAGCTCTACACACGCAAATATTGAGCAGGATACAAGCCACGGAATGTAGCTGAGACTTCCCTTTTTTAAAAAGTCTGAAGGAAGCGCATGGATCCCCAACTTGGACTGAAACTATCATGTGCTGATGAGTGAGGTTCTCCCTACAATTGCTATAATCCTTGCACTTGTGCACAGTCACACAGAAGCTTTTTTTAAAAAGGGAAAGTGTCTGGTGGTGACAATGGAGTGTTGTTGTTGTTTAATCTTCTGCGTGGGTAGGGAGGAAGTGGCTGTGCAGTGGGTGGAGGTTTAAATCTCTGTCCGTGCACAAGCTTCCTGATCTGATTGAGCCTCCAAATACTTACTTGTAAGGGAGGTTCAGCTGCACACTACATACACAATATATTCCATGTAGCAAAGCCCTGGCAGGCATTTGGTTGTTCAGACAAATGAAATCTTGTTTCATTTCTCACAGTAGAAGCACTTTATATGGCTAGGAACAAAGGTTGCAATGCAGCCCAGGAAAGTAATATACTGGCTTTGACCTAATAATTTGAGCTCAAGGCTTTTCAGATTACTCAGTTAGTGTACATCTTTCTAATGCTGTGGATTGACTTTTTTCTTCTCGTTTTCTAAAAATTGCCTTCTGCGGCAGTTGTTCTAAGAAGCGGTCAAGAAAGATGGAGGAATAAAGATTGAAAATAAGTGGGCTCCATCATTGTTATTGTTGTTTTCTTCTGAACCTGATTTGAAAAAGTAGTATTTTTTTCCCCTGATCATTATCCAGTGTGGCATTTTCTGTATCTGATTCTTCTGTAGCTTTATGCAGAGTGCCAACCATCAGCATGGCAATGTTAACTACGATAATTAGTGCTTCTTGGCAGAATGAGGGCATATAACAAATCATTCCTTTTTTTAAAAAATTGTAAGAGAACAATGTCTCTTTCTTAGATAATATGTGCAAATATCCAAGAGCTAACCTGCTAATTTCCATGCCCTGTGGCAGTAAATGGAAAAGCTTTATCTTTCTGTCTCTCCATCTATGCATTTATCCTTTGTCAATTTCATTTATATATATCCCCAAACACCTTTTACCCCAATTGACACAAATTATAACTCATAAAAAGATTAAAAGGTGCAAATGAAAACATAAAAAGTAATTATATTAAAACAGAATTAAATAAATTATAATATTACAGTGCTAATGAAGTACAGGCAATTTAAAAGCATATCTATAAAGAAAAGACGGCATCACCCACCCTTCACAGACAGCTAGTTAGTTGCAAAAAAACTCCAACAACCCTCCTGCATTAAAGACTCTTTGCCTGTTGGCAGGCAGATGATGGGGAGATGATCAACCTAGCCTTTTCTGGCAGGGAACTCCACAGCCTGGGAGCAACCCCTGATATATAGCCTAATCTCTGGATATTCCACACCACTGCCATCTAAGAGTAGAAGGTAGTAGTGACAGCATCCAGGTGTTCTAAAAGAAGGCCCAAACCCAAGCATGTGCCATGGTGGCAGCAGTATTTGGCTGATGGAGAGCATGGAATCATGAGATAGATTTATTTATTTATTTATTCAATTTATACCCTGCCCATCTAGACCGAAGTCTACTCTGGGCTCTATAGTGGAGAGGGTCATTAAGCCAGAGGTTGGCATAAACCCATGGCAGGAGCAGAAAGGAAGGAAAGAAGGTAAATAGGAATGGGAAGGCTGAGAACCAGGTTTATGGTGAAGAAAATTTAAAAAGGGGGTGGGGCTGGTAACTTGTATGTTTGGCATCTGGCTCTATGATATCTATTCATTTAAGCATGGAAAGTGAGGTAGCAAAGAAGACAGAGTATTAATGAAGAAGTACTAGGTAGGCAATAGAATGGACAAGAAGGTGGAAGTCAGTTTGTCAGAGTGTGATACACATGCTTTGTAGTCGAAACAAGAAACGATTACCATGACATTGTGCATCAAATTCTGAAGGTTGCCTCTCTATTCAGTATTTTGAGAGGATAGATTTTTCTATAGATTTAATATCTGTATGCACATAGAGTCCCATGAAAAAATAAAATAATAACCCCTGCCCCCTGCAATGAATTTTCCATGCCAATTTAATGTTACAAAGCTTTTCAGAATACAAAACACCATCACCGTATATTACCTGCTTACAGTACAGTTTAGAACTATTTGTGTCAGAAAGTAGAATTCATTTGAAGATAACAGAGCGGAAAATTTGCCCTGATGTCTGAGTATACCTGGTGTTACAAAATAGGCTAACCTTTTCCAAACATGCTGCAGAAGAACCTATTCAGTTTCTCATTATCAGAGAGAGTTGACATTGTCTGACCTTCATCTCAAACTGACAGCTCATGGGGACTGTTCTTGCTATAGATGTCTCTTGTGTTTTAGCATTGCAGGTGGAACATTTCCAGTGACACAAAAGCACAACAGACTTGGATCAATGTGGATGTCAAACATGAAATCACTAGCTAGCATTTCAGAGGTCACGGTTCAGACCTTTTACTCTCTGTCTTGTTGAAGCTTACGTAGAAGCTCTTACTAGCATCAGATGAGTTTTCTTCCAAATGCCAGCCTCTTGAATAAGAACCATTTGTAGCATGGTAAATGTGTCTGACCAACTTCAAGTGGGAAAGTGTGCAATACAGTGTTTGTTGCTTTACTTTTTTAAGTTAGGAAGATTCTACTGTGATTATTTCAGAGTCTGGTAACAAGCTTGCCTCTTAACTTGTAACAAGATGAATAGAAGGAGTTGGTTAATTTTGAGGTTTCTCTTCATCTGGACCAGTGTTCCACCAAAGTGCTACATGGTGTGCCATACTTTGAAATGATGTTCCATTTGGTGGATCTGTGGCTCCATGTATTTTTGAGGTTGTCCACTGTTTGTGAGAAGTATCTGTTTCTAGTCAGATTCTCATGATCAAATTGACTTTGAGCATGTGGTTAAAAAAGTTAGATCTGTTTTCCAATTTCACTATGAATTCATTCAGCCCCACAATCCATCTTGCTAATTTAGATACAAGAATCATTACTCGTATCTACACATAACACACTACCTGTTCATCTTCATGAAGAACAACATAAATTCCTAAGTAGATACTTAACTAAAACACCTTATCAAGACTAACCTATATGGACAGAGTATGTGGGCATAAGTGATCTAATTTATATGGTTCCTCTCCTATTCTTGGCAAATTTGTTTTCCAGCATTCCTCAAACAACAGCGATGCCAGAAGAATGTTACTAATGAGCGCTGCCCAGGGCAGTCTGCCTTGTTGGAGGCACCCATTCAGTGCTGGATTTGCTCCCAAGAGATGAGTTCTGCTTGTACCACCACAAACAATTCTGTGTCATGTTGGTGGGGGTCTACAGAAGAATAGGGTTTATAGCTTACATACAGAATCAGGGGGATGAGTTGGCAAATCTGTTGAAGGCATAATTTGTGGAGGACAGGGAGGACGAGTTCAGGAATCCTAGAACACGTAGGTGCTATTGGGAGCTTATCTCAAGCTCCCTCTGCCTGAAACTTTCTCAGAGCATTGCACTCACAGAACATGCTCATTCAAATTAGTACAGTCCCTTCTTGCTGAAGTGTTGCCTTCCATATGTGGTATGGGGAACTGCACATCATGGGCATATAAAACTTCTAGGCTAGCTCTGCACCTTATCTAGTGCAGAGGTTCAGGGAACGGGGATGTCAAACATCATTTGAAGCGGCCATGTTCTTAACATTAAAATCTTGAAGTGCATTGGGGTGTGTGTGCTGGGAGGGGGCAGCTTCAGTGAGTGGAGCTGTAAAACCAAGAGAAGCTCATTGCGCAGACATTTGGAGATCTAGTAATTTAACACAATACGTCATGTTTATATAAAATGACTGTGGATTTCTGCTAGGCTTTATAAAACTGGATCCTTCTACCAAGCAGTTAACAACTCAATATGTCTGTGCTATAAATTTGGACTTAACCACTGCTGATTTGATATAATCTTGAAATTATAAAGATCATTTTAACAGTGATTGATGATGTACAGCTCAGTCCTAAATCAGTTTTTTTTTTTACTAAAGTCATTAATTAAAGAAATGTGTGCATTTATTTTAATATGGTAGTGACTTTATTTGTAATTTATTCATTTATTTACAATATTTTTACCCCACCTTTCTCCTTAAAAAGGACTCAAGGTGGCTTACAACATTAAAAGACAATATTGAAGCTAACAACAGTGAGTATATGAATACTAAAAAGGATCAAACAAATACCATACAAAAATACCATAAGCAACACCAAAACAGTTATTCAAATCAGTTATTCCTATGCGTCTGGAACATGCCGAGAGCCAAACTTAACATCTCCCATTTCTGGTTTTGTTTTTTGTACTTCTTTGGCACTTTTCGTGGTCTATGTGACCCCTGAAGGGTTCCAGGACAGAAAATAGGCTCCTGGGCCCGTCAGAGTTTCCCACACTACTGTGAAAAGAATAGCCACAATTATTTTATAAATCACCTAAATCCAGAAGTATCTGTATGCATTACTGGCATTGTTTATGTAGTTATGTAGAACTAGCCATCCTTCCCAATAAAACATAATGATAATAAATATTATTCATCTCGTTCTTATTCTAAAGATACCGGTGTGGGCAGTTAGTTAGTGGCAACACTGGCATATTTTGAATGCATGCAAGTGCTACAGGATGAACTGCTCAGTGGTTTAGGTCTCTGGCTGTAGCCAGAGGTTTGGAGTTCGATTCCCCACTGTGCTTCCTTGAAAGGAGCTGGCCTCAGTGATCCATGGGGTCCCTTCCAGCTTGGCAGTTCTAATGTATTTATTCATTTACTGCTGTAGACTGTGCAAGGCATAGTCCCAACCATACCTAACTCACTGAACTATACAGCCAGCTTTGTTGGCCATGGGTCTAACTTAATTCACAGTAGTCTCTTGTGAGTGGATTGCATATGCTGTGTTGTGTCATCTGAGCTTTTCTCAGTATCCTGTATGCCAGCCTTATGTAACCAGGTGTCTTCCATATGCGATGGCTTGTAAGCCCCATCACTCCTAGCCAGCATGATTATTGCTTAGGGGAGTGCATATGTTGTTTGGGGATGATGGTTAGAATTCAAGATATCCAGAACATCAGGATGAGGAAAGCTGATACTCAAAAGTTTTCCCTGAAATTTGGTCCTATTCTTTCTTCGTGTTTGTGTGTACATACATGAAACTGCATTTTATTTAGCCTTTATTCCCCCTCCCCCCGAGAATAATCTCAGTCCTTGTTTTTAGCTGGCCTCCTTTTGAGAGTGTGTTAAATCTGTAGCCAGGTTCACTGTCAGCTCTGGGCAAATCACTGAGCTGTTATTAACCTGCTTCCATGGTAACTGCTGCTCACAAGCCTGAGGACAAAAAAAATTGTGTTTATTCTGCTAAGCTGCACAAAAGGTTCTAGTGATGCTTTAGACAAAATGGCCATTGAATGCGAGTTGCATTGATGTGTAGCTTCCCTGCACAGTTTTAGATCTAAAGTGTTTTTACACTGGCATGTAAGGATAGCGTTGAACACAGCTGCTGTGTACTTTTAAATTCTATTTTTAACATTTCTCCCCATATTTTTGTAAAGGAAGTCATTAATTCCATTTGTGCTTTCACTTCCTGGATAATCTTTCCCTCTGTTCAAAGAGTGGAAGCTGTGTTATATAAGGACTGAGTAGTCCCTTCTCTTGTTAACTCTTCTGTCTGCTGTGTTACTTTTTATAACAGCAGACAAATTCTTCTTTTACTTTTTTTATTTTTTGGCAAACACACACACACACACCCCTTTACAAAGATTGTGTCAGGAAGAAAAAAGAGATAGTTAAAAACTTTAGGGTCATGAATGTATCTGGATTTGATGTGTAGTGTAAAGCATGCCAAAAAGTACTTTGCAGAAAGAGAGGATTGGGCAAGTTGACAAATCTTTGCAGTATTAAGTATACCTTGCATGACTTTTTACCTTACAGACATTATTTACGAAAGCTTTATATCTGCAACTATATTCAAGAATGTCTGGTGTGTTTGTATGTGTCCAGTCTTAAGTTATTTCTGTGACAGAAATAGGGTGTCATATATTTCATATTGTTCTTGGTGGACTTACAATTACATATTGCATTTGTTCAGTTACTAATCAATGTAAAACAAACTGCTGAAATAGTACAATGCAGCTATTTCCTTTTCAAATGAGATAGGAACAAGCCAACTTCTTTTTCTAGTAACGAAGTAGAATTTTGAACCAATCTGAGGTATGTCCTCCAGCTGATCCTTTCCCAGTCCACTGAGTTCCCAGCACTTCCTTCAATGGCTTGATTTCTCCCCAACCTAACCCAGGTCTCTTGATCATCCCTTCACCTTGGAACTCCTGTTCAGGCACAGAGAGGGAAGACTTTTGTCTCCAAACCTATCAGAGGTATTACAACAACATCAAGCCAGGAGTAGAGGGAAGTGTAATGATCCTAGTACTCCTTATAGGGGTTGGAGGGAGGCAGGTAGGTGACCAGAGGAGAACCCAATTGGTTGTAATGATTATCTTGCATTTGAAGCAAGTTTTATTCTGAGTCACCAGAAACTGCAATTCTACTCAAAATAACAAAGTAAAACAAATACATTTGGATTAAGGGGGGCTTGCTTGGACATATTAAGTAGTTTGGTAATTTGTAGATCACAACAGTGGGAGGCTTCCTTTGTCCTTGATAAATGAGCCACTGTTATTGTTTGGAGAGGAATTGTAGAAGGAAGAAGGGTGGCTGGGAAGTTCCCAGTCCAAATCCAGGCCAGCTGCTTCACACTTAAGCTAAGGATGTCTTCAGCCACTCCTTCTTGTTAATAATCCTGTTGGAGATTTCAGTACTGTTGTGACACATGGCACTCTATCTTACCACAAAGCACATGTAGCACTATGAGGTGATATATCAGTCAAAGCGACAGCAGCAGCAATAAGAGTAAAGGCTGTTGGAAACTTCTCTCACATCAGAATTCTGCCTTCTAGGTAAAGTTACTGCCTCAAAGTGAAGGCTGGAATTGAATACATATATATATCCACTTAACCACATTGCTTACTACATTTAGAAAGCAGTTTTGATGTTGTTAAAGGAGACCAACCCATTCCTCATAGGCCACAGATGGAAGTTTACACAGTGACAGGGCATTAGAATGTGTCAATAAATAAGTTCAGAGGAGCTTCAGTATCTTCTAATGAAATTATCATCCATTTTTAATTTTTCAAAGTTAACTCAGTAGTGTTCTGGATGTTCTCTTGCTAATTCCACTAGATAGCTTGCAAGCTTGCCATGCCAATGATGCTTGTACCATAAGATGATCCATTTTTAACTAGTTCTAGTTCTGAACAAAGCTGACACCAATATTGATCTACTTTTCTTAATGCTGGTTTTTGTTTTGTTTGGGGGAGGAAGTTTTTGCATCACTATGTGAATCTCAGCTGTTTATTTATCTTCAGTAAGTTGCCTCTAAAGCAGTGTTTCCTAACCTAGGGTCATGAGTGCCAAGGGGGTAGCAAAGTATTTTCCGGGGGGGGGGGGTTTACAGTCACCTTATACTCGTTGTAGCCCTTGTTAAATAATTTCTTCCTTGACCTTTTGGAGAGGGATAGTAACATTAGGACGTATGTGTAAGTATGAGGAACAGGCCCTTTGGGGGAGAAAGAAGCCCCTACTTTCTGGGAATGGATGGCTTTACCCCATTAAAAATGTCTTTTTATGCAAATATGGTGAGGGGTTGCAGGTTACTTGGCCATTATAAAAGGGGGTTGCAACTTGAAAAAAGTTGAGAACCACTACTCTGAAGGCTTCAAGGCATATATTTTTATGGGATTGGTTGTAAAAATGTCCATTGCTGGCTTTTAGGATGTTTACTAAGTGGCAAGAAATCTCTAAGAAACATTATATTTACAAGTTTCAAAGAGATTTGGATGTTTTTCGGAACCATTGTTCAAACACAAGAAGAGAACTGTTTGTTGTGTTCGTGTAGGACTTCTTGAGTGTCAAAAGTGCCCATTGGGCATTATTTCAGTAATGTTTATAAAATCCTTGTCAAGTATACCAACATAAATGTTGGCATGTTGCAGAATGGAGTCTGAGGTTTCCAAAGGCCATCAAGAGTAGCTTGTGTGAGGTCACCCAGCAGATTGATGGCTCGAGTGAAATTTGGGATGGGAAATTTGCAGCTCCGGCAGTTGGCCTCAAGCCTGCAAACATGTCTCAAAGGGCAGTATGGAATCTTAGAAGATGGCATTTTGTTACCTGTCTTAGAAGGAATTGTTTTTTGTTTCAAAATGGAAGGCAAACTATTTTCTACAGCATCTCAGCTTCTTACATTAGGTTGTATCCAATTAGTTTTGTTGCCTTACTAAAGAGCATTTCTGCTTCTGCCAGTTGAACAGCCCAATTTTTACATCCTCACATCTACTACAGCCCTCTGCCCTAGATCTCATTATGTTCTAGAGTATCCCACACTCCCATTGCCCCTCAAGAGCAGCTTTTTTTTGGGGGGGGGGGAGGGATTGGTAGAAGTGCCCTGACTTGTGCAAATGGGATTCTTGTAACTCTTGAGCTTTGAGGCAACACATACAAAATGGAAGTCCACCAGCTAAACTAGGAAGTGCAGCCCCTTAAGCTTTAAACAAACTGTTTGCTATTGTTCCCCTTTACAACTTTTGCCACGAAACCCAAGTAATATTGTCTTTGTAACTTGCTCTTGTACTTAAAATAATGTTGCATTTATGCCCCCCTCCCTTTCCCCCCTCTCTATCTTAGGTTGCTTTGAATGTTGCATTAAGTGCCTCGGAGGAGTTCCATATGCTTCACTTGTGGCAACAATTCTCTGCTTCTCTGGGGTAGCATTGTTCTGTGGCTGTGGTCATGTGGCTCTCGCTGGCACCATATCTATCCTCGAACAGAGTTTTTCCACAAACGTCACTGACCACGCTTTGTTATCTGAAGTGTAAGTATGAAACTTCTTTTACATTGTGGAATAGTCATGCTATTTGAACTGTGTTTACTTAGGAAAGATAAGGTCATATGCAAGATGGGAGGACTTATCAAAGATAGGAGCACAGACACCTGTACAGATTCTGCATAGAAGGAGGTGAAAAACCAGAGACGAGTTTGAAGAACACATCCCAATCTAACTACCTTTTGAAATATCTGCGGAAGTTGGTCACAGTGGGGTGCGGGGAGAGAAAAGGATTAGTGGAATTTCTGGGGACAAAAGTGAGTGGATGAGAATGCGTTTCTGCATGCCTCTTCCCAAAGTCTGCTGCTATTAGGGATTTAGCATATACTTTCACTTCAGATGTCTTGTCTAATTTGACAGGGGGGAAAAGAAAACGAAGAGTAGCAGTAAATCTCCAGGAGAGCATAGCTATTCAGCTCCATAGCAACGGAAGGCAAAAAAGGAGCTGTTGCCTGGAGATCGCAGGCCACTAAAAATATACTGCAGAGGTACCTGGGAAAGCAGTTTAAGGATAAAATTAAAAATATTGTCGGTAACCACTTGCATGGCATTTCTTTCACATGTGCCATACAACCATATGGAAAGAGGCCATGGAACTAATCTTCATTAATTAAATTAGTGTTATATAATATTAACTAGGTTCTGTCTTCGGACACAAGCAAGGTCCTCCTTCTCTTTCTTCACACTGAAAAGTGTGGCCTTTCTTCCCTCCTATTTCTGTACACAAGCCCTAGTCAGTTCCTTCAACATTTTGCTTATCTGATCTTTCTTTTGAAAAACCCATACTTCCCAGCATTTTTTAAAAAAATGTGATATGTTCTGCCAAAGAATGTAAAAACGTGCAAATCTGTGCATGTAACATTTTGGTCTAAGTGTCTGCAGAATATTGAGACTTGACTTAGCCGAGTGTTGCATGGAAAAAGAAGAGGAAACAATTTGAAAGGATTGATATGCGGAGAGCATGGGATAGTTAGCAGAGTTTCATAGAGCAAGAGCAACAGTAGCCCTCTAGATATTTGGCTGCAACTCCCATCAGACCTCATCCAGCGGTGACAGCTGATGGGAGTTGTAGTCTAATAATTTTGGGGGGCACAAGTTGCCCACTTTTGCTTTAGAGGAAAGAAGCTAAAGAAAGCTAAAAATTGGCCTTTTTAAAGTCAACATTAGCCGCAAAATATAAACTCCTAACCTTTGAATATTGTCTGTGAATATGATTAGATTCCTCTTACGACAGAAAAATAACTTGTTTTCCTCACAAAAATAAATGATCCTTCAAATAGGTTTTCACCACAGCTAGGAAGTGCAAACTATTGACTAAAATAGTAATTATATTTCATAGGTTTCTGAGGAACTTCTTGTATGCATTCAGCCATAATGAGAGAGACAATTGGGGGGGGGGGGAGGCTTCTTTTGTGTGTGTGTGTGTGTGTGTGTGTGTGTGTGTGTGTGTGTGTGAGAGAGAGAGAGAGAGAGAGAGAGAGAGAGAGAGAGAGAGAGAGAGAGAAAGGCTTCCTTCCCAGCAGAAGACAGCTTTGATTCCTGCTGGGCCATTGTCAAGGAAGCTGTTTTCAGTAGAAAGGTTAGCAAACTCAGAAGTAACCAGCATTTCAAACCATTCTGTGCCTATGTTTTCTCAGGAAATAAGATAAATATGGGAGGTTATATCTGTGTATGAAATGCAGCATTTTGCATTCTCCACTGTATTTAGGAAGATTCCCTCCCTTCTGGGGCAGGATTTTGGCAAAGAATTTGATTGCAGCCAAGCTTCCCTGAGCTCTGCTTCACAGCCATTTTCCTGTCCCCATCTACCTCAGCATCAACTCCACTTCCAAACATTTTGGCATATGTTGGCATGTTGTCTTCTGAGTTGGTAACAAAGCTGTATTGTGGCTGGAGGAATTCAAGGTTTGAATGAATATATAAGTTAGTGTAGAGTCGGTAAAATGTTATACTCTCCTTGGTGGGAGTGAAAGACCACATTTTAGCATTTGCCATAAAATGCTATCAATCCCTTATGAACAGCAGCTGAGAACCCCATGTTAATCACTGGCCCAATATTTTGTTGGCTAGTCCAGTCTGTTTGTAGAACTTGATTCCTTGTCCACGTTACCCTGGTTGGCTGTGCTCCAAGTCACAAAGACATCAGAAGTCACAACTGACAAAATTTCATGTCTGCCCAGTTCATTAGAGAGGAGCATCTCTGTTAAAGCCTTGAGTAGGCCATGTTCCCCTGACACTCTTGAGCCATAAGGTCCAGCAAGCACTCTATTACTGGGAGGCTGGAATGCTCCCATCAGCCCAGCCACATTTTACTGGAACGTTTATAGCCACAGGTGCAATGTGAATGGATTTTTTTTTTTTTTAGCCAGCAAAAGGCAGACAGCCAGAATGGCTTTGTGGCCCAAAGTATAGGGGTTCTTTGGTAAAACTACACATTTTATTATATTGCCATCCCACGTCTGATGTTACCATTGAGGTCACACTTTGTTCTTTTGCCCTTTGTTCAACTCTGTGTATTAATTAAAGATGCTGTATTTTGGCATGGCAAAATCTGACTTCTCCAATTGTTTCCTTCTCAGAATAAAACTCATGCAGTATGTGATCTATGGAATTGCATCCTTTTTTTTCTTGTACGGAATCATCCTGTTGGCGGAGGGCTTTTATACAACAAGTGCTGTGAAGGAGTTGCATGGTGAATTCAAGACAACTATCTGTGGTCGTTGCATCAGTGGAATGGTGAGTGTGATACAGTAGTATGAATTAGTATTCTTTCCAGTCAACATTAGCAGATCTTGTGTGTCCAAAGACTTAACAAATAATACATCAAGTTCAGATGCTAGTAGCTTTTCTGTAAGGAAAAAAAAGTAACGTTCTGCAGGAACCATCTTTCAGACCATCTTCCTGATGCACCATTTAGGTATACTCAGATAGTCACTTTGTCAGGTGTAAGATACAATACGGGACCAGTGTATGAGATCTCGTTAATGGTAGCTGGGTTTTATGTGGATTCCATTATAAAGTGGTAGGAAAGGTTGCTGGTCATTATATCCTGTTAATTTGGTCCTAGTATCCAGTGTCCTAGTATCCTAGTATCTACAATGAGACTCCCTATGTAGCAAGCAAATGGGCTCAGTTCAGTCAGCTTTAATACGTTAATATGCATAGCCATCGTCCTGCACTGCTGAAGGAATTCAGCCCTTTGTTCTGCTCTTAAGATGAGAACTATGCAACTCACATAAATATCAGCTAATACTTCCTAATGCAAACATGCGGAACTGCTGTCTGTCATTGCATGGCATCTTGTCATATATCAGTCAGTTTTTCAGCAGTGGAATCCAGGTTCTGGGAGGCAAGCTCTTTTCTGCTTTACAATGATCTCATATATGAGGATTGCATGAGCAGACAGCAAGATCTCCTGAGTGTCATGAGACTGTAATACAGTATGTAACTGGCAAATAGTTCCCCCCTTTCCCTTGACCCCAAATCCTGCAGTTTCCCCAGTTTCTCTGCCCCCCCCCCCCACACACACAATGTTTGCATGTCTCTCATGCTACTCCCAGCACTGCAATCTGCTTCATGGACAGACCATCTGCCACAGCTCTGTTCTTGTCTTCTTCCCCTCGAAGGCATTGTTATTTCATAACCCCTGGATACTCTTCTTGCTCCCTTGAGTAGCTTTCTGTAACATCTGAACTGAGAGAGATAATGCGATCATTGCCATAATGAACTGAGTCCCGTCTTCCAGGTACGTATCAGCTTATCTTTGCAGTAATCTTATACCTGGTCTGCCTGGGCAAGGCAGCAAGTGGTCATCTCAGAATTCTCTCACACACTCACTTTTAATGTACTGCATCCCTCCAGGGGAAAGGAAAGAGGGAATGGTAGAAACCAAGAACAGGGAAAAAAAATTGGATTCTGTTACTATTTTCTGAAAGACAGGCTGATTCAGCTGTCTGTATGCAGGTTGTTATGCTTAGCGAGTTATCTCAGAACAGAAACAGATGAGATGTGAGTTTGAAATTAGAGGATGATAAATCATTATCCATCCAAATACAAGTTTTCCAGAGCTTCTGCTGTATGTAATCAACTTGCAAATGAATCCCTTTCTTATCTTCTAATGTCAAGTCACCTAATAAAAGGTAGGCTAATCTACAACCTCCAAAGCTACAACATTTTGTGGTAGAAGAAATAAATATCCTCTTATTCTTTAGGGAGCTGGCTGGATAGCTCAGTGTCTGACATATCGGGTAGCAGAGCTAGAGCTTGGGGGTTTGGTTCCCTACCTGGCATCCTAAGAAAAGAGCCAGCCTATGCAGCCTTGAGCAAGCTGCCTGGTCCCACTCTCTGACACCAGGGCACTCTCAGAAGCAGGGGATGGTAAACCACTTCTGAGTACTCTGTACCTAGAAAACCCTGGAAAGAATCACCATAACTCAGAACTGAGTTGATTGCATGCTGTTGTTAATTCTTTAGGGCGCTCCACTTCTAACTGTGAACTTCGCATCTCATCTGTTGGTGCCCTCAGTTTAAAATTTAGGATCTGGTGTTGTTGAAGTAAAAAAAAAAATGTACAATCCCTCTTAATCTCCAATATAATCCAAACATTTAAAAGTGTAAACTTAAAACAAGTTCATTGTGTCTCAAGACCTAAAGTATCTCCTTTTTCTTAGAAGACATTATTTCTGAAAGAAAAAAGTTACTACAGATTATTCTTGTTAGATGAAGGGTCTCTGTAAATGTTTGCACACTTAGGTATAGTATGTTTGTATAAATTGTTGTTCCAAAACCAGTGAGTTGTAAACAACATTGTGAAAACGTTTATGTGAGATATGCCATATTCTTTAAGGAGGAAAAAGGATCTAAAATAATCTATATGCTAATAAGAAATAATTTAAAATTAAAATGCTGATCAAATCCTAGGGCACTTATTATGTAAGACACCATGTTGTGTTAAACAAATAACATATAGCTTGGTGCCTTAATTTGCTTACTTTGGAGAAAGCACACATCAAGACTGCGATCATTTTAAGCAGGAGGAGTTTAAGCTTCTCCCCAGCTGATATTCGCTTTAAAATTGTGCTTCATATGGTGATTAAAAAAAGGCAATGCTACTTTTTTTTTAAAAAAAGCATTTATGTGTGCATTAAAACAAAAGCAAAAACAAAACATCTCTGTAGGAGCAGTTACAATCTTAATTGCAATGACAGTACAGGTAGAAGTTGGTTTATCCTGTGCTCCGTTAACAAGTCATCTCTTTAGATGTACTGTATATAAAAACCTATCTGTATTCTGACATACTGTACATGCAGGCAAACAATCCTTTAAACCTTAGCAGTATTGCATCTTAGCAGATTTGTTCCTCACACTCAAACTGGTTTTCTTTCTCTGGGGAATTTTATTAACACCCACAAGAATTCAATTGGAGTTGACCTGGATAGGAACACTAGGCTGCAGTTGAATGGAGCTGACATACACCAAGGTTTCAGGGGCACTACTGGTGGCCAGGACTATGCAGGTTAGGATTCCTGTGGCTTCTGGGAACAAGGAGGGACAGAAAGATAGCTAAAAGGCTGGGGAAAGAGTCACACAGCTGTTTGTCTCTATGCCCAGAAACAACGGAGCAGGTAGTTCATCTGTTGGTCACTGTGGGAAAGGGGGAAGGATAACTGAGACTGTTAAGGTGAGCACAACTGGCTGGATAGATAGCTCAATGAGCGAGGTGTCTGGCTTATAGGCGTGCCTCTATCCTCCTCACCTTTTTAGCTCTGCATGCAGGTGAAGACCTGAACAGGATGACAACTTTGCCATTAATAGATGAGCAGAGCCATGTGCAGATTTCATTTGCTCGTACCAGTCTCTTAATTCACTGGCTGCTGTTTATCCGGATCTCCTTAACTTGGAGGAGGGGGAGAAAGGGACTCCTTTTGCCTACCTGTCTGTCATTGCTTTCCTAAGTAAGCAACTCTACTCTGGCAGTTTCAAATCTGCCTTTCAATGGCACTGCCAATCTGATTTAATTTTAAACATTCATAGGAAAATCTGGTGCATTGTATATGCTAATATTCCAATACATTCATGGAGTTTCCAAGTCTGCAATTGACACTAAGTCCTCTTAAGGAACAAGAGTCTCCTTAAGAAATCCTCCTTGATTAATACTGTTGAGAAAGTCAGACCATTTTGGGCACAGATTCAAAATGAGCTGTTATTGTCATTTTGATGCATCCACACAGTATCTGCGGAATGAAAAGTCCAGACTGTGCATGGTATGTGGAGGCTGTGCAACCGTCTTGTTTTTTAGATTTTAGAATCACAGATGAGGTAACCATTTCCTGAAGGACTGGCTGAAAATAGGAGCTCTCTGTGTGTGAAATGTGCCTCTGTCTGCCCTTCACAGTTTGTCTTCCTCACCTATATCCTTGGAGTGGCCTGGCTTGGAGTCTTTGGTTTCTCTGCCGTACCGGTCTTTATGTTCTATAACATATGGTCAACTTGTGAAGTCATCAGATCACTCCCAGCAAATATGACAGCTTCAGCGGACCAAATCTGTGTGGATATCAGGCAATACGGTACTTATTTTTAATCCTGATTAAATGCTTTATCCTCTTTCCTTGTTCCTATCTTCAAGAGGGTTGTCTTACCCTTATGAGATGAACTGAAAAGCAACCAAGTGTAGAGTCTCTGAACATGTCATTACTTTTTCAATTAATGCAGATTACATTGACCTCTTTCCAAATGCATTCAGTTTAACTGTATTTGGCAAGTCATTTATCTAAAGTGATTTTGTGGCTGTTATCCGCCTTACGATATCAGGCTTAATAATAAAACAATCAGCAATATAAACTGCTTAGGCAGGCCTGACCCCATCTCCAAATAGCTAGAAAGCATCTCAGGCTTATTTCCTGAATTGAAACCTGTAGTTATGTATCAAAAGAGTCTTAATGTTTTATAACAGTGTGAACTATACAAGTAGTTCTGCAAACCAGTTTTCTTTCTTAGTTCATTCTGCAATGGATATGCATGCTAGTTGGACAGTAATGTAGAGTTTAAACTTTGGCTAGAAATGATGAGAGAAGAGTCATTTTGGTTTTTATTTTCAAGAGTCATACATTTTGGGATCAGGTATGTACACACACACTGATCTTTGTACTTCCAGTTCTGGTATCAGCAGCACAATCTGGTGAGGGACTGAGATTAAGTGTGTTTTGGGAAGTAAGTTAGGGGATGTGACCATGTCCTAGACAGATGAGTATTAAATGTCAGGGGAGTGGAACACATGACCAGTCTCTTGATTCTGGGAAGTCCCAGGTAGACTCCAGCTGATTTTAACTCTTTTATGTTCCCTTGCTAAGCTTCTCTGTATCTCTTCCTTCAGTTATAAGGGCAGGATATGCCATCATCTTTTTAAATGGAAATTTTACAGGGCGTTCTTTTTTTGTGAGAATAGGGTGTTGTTTTTCTTTGGATGGCATGTTGAAAGGCAGAGAAACAGAAATGAGCACTCCACTGTGGACGGGCATGTGTTAAACCTCTTTAGGACAAGGATGATGAAATGACATTTCACCATCATAGACGTGTTTTGAGAAATTATTCTTAGTGCATGCACATGTGCACAGCTAGTTGCTCAGACAAATAGAGCAAAAAAGGTGCTACACAAAGTCCTAAACCCTCTTTTTCCAGTGTGCTTGGGGGAGGGGGAGGCATAGGTTATAAACACTAGTCCAAGTGAATGGTTGACAGGTGTTGCAAGAGTGAAGATCCCCATACATAATAAATGACTGCAGAAATGAACAAATAGGATTTGCAAAAGCGCGTCACACTATGTAGTGCTCCTTTTCCGAATAGTCAGACATTGGACTCCTTGAGGATACTGTATTCCATTCCCCCAGTAAAATGTAAAATTAGCTACAGAGACTTGGGAGAATGAGGATAAGACAGTCACTTTTCCATATAGAAAACTGTAAGTGCTCTCATTCAGTCAGTCTTCCCTTAAATAGGTATGATATCACATAACAGATTCCAATTAAAACAGCATACCAAAATCTACACAAACCAGCCTTATGCACAGCAGCTTTTATCCTAGGATGAGAATGTTAACTAGATGATGTAACATTATCCACAGAAGTGTGGTTCTCTGAAGTATCTAGAATGTTAAATTTATGTTAATCAGGTCTACCTTGGCAGTTCCGTTTGCTACCAGATTAGTTTTGTGTTGGTTGTGCATTTTATGACTGGTGAGCTTTGATTAAACGAAAGAAAAGAGAGTACTTGTGTGAGCTCACCAGAAGTGGTGGAATTCATAACACACCAATGAACCTCTGATCGGTAGAGCAGGGGAGAACAAATTCTGGATTACTTGCATGTATGTTAGTATCATTGTGTTGCCCCCATCTAATATCCATGGTGGAGGATTTTAGCAGATGAAAACATTACGTTCCAGTACACTGTGTAGTTTGGTGTCACATCATGCTGTGCTTCCACAGAAATGAAGTGAAGGAAGAGCAATGAAGGAAGAAATGTCATGGATGGTAGAGATCTGATAGGCAGTGGGCCAAAGGCAAAGAGAACAAGCAGTTCATAGAAGAAGACAAATCTTTGCAAGGCCATTGCATTTGGCTGCAATTACAACTTCAGCACTATTAAGGAAAATCCTGAAAAGTTACAGACATTGCTGTCAGCAGTCACTTCACGCAACCCATAGAGGCAGTAATCACTGCATACAACAGTGTCCGCAGTGACTAAAACAACCGTTTGTTTGCCATATGGGAATCCTAGATATGAGAACATTGCTTGGCAAAAGACTCTATTCTGGATGAAGAAAGAGAACACAGATAAAATGATTTTGTACTTGATAACGCCAACACCAGATTGAACTGGTCAATGTGTGGGTGTACACAAAAGGAACAGAACTTGCATGTAGGTGGGGAAGGGAAGTGGATTTCAGGAAAAGAGAATGATGTCAGCAACCAGCATTAATTATGTTTTCTTTGCTATTTTAACTTCAGGAATCATCCCATGGAACGCTGTACCTGGGAAGGCATGTGGGTCAACCTTAGCAGATATGTGCAACACACCTGAGGTAAAAGAGGCTATAATTTCCAGTGCTTTCTTCCACATCTTGACAGCTGGGTTTAAACACACCTTCCAGTCTGCTAAATACTTCATTTCCTAAAAGGAATAATGACAGTTAATCATCCAAAATGACTGACAGAGTGTTCTGAAGACATCTGTTGTTGTTACGCCAAGCTGCTCTATGAATAGCCAGTTGAGAGAGAACAGTGAAACTTTTCTTATATAGGTGAAGAATGTAATAGAGCAGGAAGGATGGATTCCCTGAGCATTGAAACTTATATCAGGTTTACATAACAGACAAGAATATGGGGAATAACAGGAACACTTTCTACAGATATGGAGCACCATAGGATATGTCAATTCTGTGAATGGGTTAAAAACCAATAAGTTGTTAATAAAATTGACAAAGTTGTCTTGAGTAAGGAGCAGCTGCAAATGCAGTGCTCTCAAAATACCTATCTCATTTTTATGTAAAAGTGATCTAGATCTCAGCATTTCTCACTGATCACTTTTTAAAAGCTGAGCTTATGTAACTGCCAGTTGCAGTTGCACAAGCATCTACTCCAGGCAAATTGGGCATGTCGGTCTGAGTCACTTCACTTGAATGGTGCTTGTAAGTTATTTGCCAACTAAAGTCACTTGGGTGACAACTTTACAAACAGAAAATCTGTATTTCATTTTTCCATGCTAATATAGGTAGTAAACAATTTTTTTCATAGCCATCTCTAAATGTCAGATTGAGAGGCCCTTGAGGGCCTCTTTCTGATCTTGGGTTCAGGAGTGAGAAGACAGTGGTGGGATCTACACTGAGAGATACTTAGGTCCCAATCTGTGCAACATTTTATAGATCAACACCAGCAATTTGAATTGGATTCAGAAACAGACTGGGAACCAGTGAAGGAGGAAAAAAACCTTTGGTGTAAGAAGTTCATAATGCATGGTCCCATTTAAGATTCTTACCCTTATGTTCTACGTTGGGTGAAGTTTCCAGACCATCTTCAAGGGCAACTCTGTATGTAACATGTTACAAAACAGCAAGTGGGAGTTAATGAAACCAAGAGTTAGTGTATTTGCATCCAGAAAGGAGTGGGGCCAAACTATAAAATGGAGAGCAGCCACCTTCAGAAGAGGACCTCCATTTTTATTTTTAAAAGAAGAGCATCAACTAACAGTGTCTCTGTACTGTCTGGATTGAACATGTTAGTTTTTGCACAGTATATTACCATAGCCGAATGCTTGTAGGGGGACGATTTCTATGACATTTCACATTTTCACTGCAACCTACATTTGAACCCATAGGCCTTTTTCACCAGATTATTCATAAATATGTTCAGACCCACACAAAAGCTCAAATATAAGCTGCAGACAAAATATATGTCACAGAAATCCTCTCCTTAAGTTATACATGCCTAAGTTGCTGGGTTTTTTTTACCTCGCATGTAAAACACTTTAGTGGTGAAGGTGCTCGTGTAAGTGCTGTCCTAGGGGCCAAAGTGCATTTGTATCACTGAGTATTTGAAATGACAAGTTTCCACTTTATTGTTCTAGTTCTATTTGTCTTACCACCTATTCATTGTGGCCTGTGCCGGAGCTGGTGCTACTGTCATAGCACTGGTGAGTACTACCATCTGCTCTCTCTTCTGAAATAACAATATATTCCCTTTTCAGGTGTAACTGTTCACATATTGTTTAACGTAAACTAAGTAATACTTTTTGTGTTTGTTGGCACCTGGATGTAGTTTTCTCAGGAGATTCCAAATAGCAGGCAAGTGCTTACATTTCCCAATAAAGCTTTGCACCAGAGCAAGCTTTGTAATAGTCGTTTGCTGTTTTATTTAACTCCATCCTATTGCATGGCCAATTTATGGCAATTTTTGATAGAAATATATTGGCATTAGTAGTGTCTTGAATGTCCCAATGTCAGTATACTGCAGAATTTTCCCATCTTTGGAAATAGAATTAATGCTCCTGTGTTTCCTTCCTTCAAGTCTTTTGGGAATACGATTTTTTTTTTGTCTAGATGTCAGCAAATGTATGTAGAAAGTTAATATATGTATTTATTTAAAAATAAAACTTAAAATAAATTAGCTTATATAAACTGAAAAACTGTTTACATTAACCAGCTTTTAATCTTTTGACAGCCAAATTCAGGGGAAGTAATGACTTACCCATGTCCCTTCGCCTGCAGCAACCAGGCCTCCTTATAATAGCTTAGGTTAAACAGAGCTACAGCTATTTTCACCAAAGCTCTGACTGAAACGAAACCCTTGCCTGACAATATATATGTTTTGATTCTAACACACACACACACACAAACACACAAAAAAACCTGCCTAAAAGGCTTGAAGAATTTCTTGTCTCTTATATGCTGTATTTTGTTCTCTTCCACCAGCTGATCTACATGATGGCTACCACATATAACTATGCTGTTTTGAAGTTTAAGAGTCGGGAAGATTGCTGCACTAAATTCTAAATTGCATAAGCCCAGTAAAGAGCTGCACTGTGTAGCTTGAAATACCACTGACACCCTAGACTAAGAGTCTAGTTCTTTTGACGTTTGTTCCAATAAATTGTAAATAGCTTCAGTAAGCATCTTTGAGCATTTTAGATTAATACAAATCATTTCTTGTATATGAATGACAATGTGGGTGAGATCTGGCTATTTTCTATACTTATGAGGGGATTCGGTTATTTTAAGTGATGTTGTA
The DNA here is from genome assembly GCA_037013535.1 of Intellagama lesueurii. Classification (NCBI taxonomy): domain Eukaryota; kingdom Metazoa; phylum Chordata; class Lepidosauria; order Squamata; family Agamidae; genus Intellagama; species Intellagama lesueurii. The sequence goes on from JBAJHW010000003.1 coordinate 84,044,955, forward strand.
AATCATCCTTTTAAAGAAAGGAGGGCTTTTGTTTAACATCAAGCTATTTTTTCTAACCACCAACTCTGAAACAATTACTGGGTCAATTAAGGGCCTGTAATAAGTTATTTTATCTCTGCTATTCACTAATCTTGAAAAAATAATAAAGTATCTGTTCTACAATAGATAACACAAAATACAAGCCTGATTCTTGATTAACTGCCAATGCCTACCATTAGATTGTCACGCAAGTGCTGTTCTCAAATACCACACATTCGCCTCATCTTTAGTGTGTTAAATAAAAACGGTCTCTATCTTCACAGCCAGTTCATCAGCAAAGGTCCTCAAATGGGGCTTTTACTGGTCAAACTGGCCGAGACACAACTCAGTGAGGATCATGGAAGAATAGCCTTTTCAGTAGCGGAAAGTTTGTATCAAAGCAAAATATTAGATTATTTTCAACTCTCTGAAACAAAGCCTGTACAGTTTTCTAGTAAGACATGATGGAGAACATGTTCACATTCCTTGTCTTGGGTCTCTGTGAGAAAGGTAGGCATCCACGTCCGTGGCCCAGGCTATGGTCTAGTCACTAATTTCTAACTGGTCAACTCCCAAAGTGCATGTACTGGCCATTTGGCAAACAAAGCAAACACTTTCACATGGCACATTATTTTTGCCCCAGTAAACACTGTGGAAAGTAAGGAAGAAATTACTATGCAAATTTCCTTAACTCAGATGGGTGGGAGATGCAAAGGAGGATGCTACCCCAAATTACCTTTTGAGTTGCTCTTCTAGGCTTCAGCATGTTCACTTGCAAAATATTTTCAGAGCTTTTCAGTTCCTTTTCTATTGCATTTAACTGCTTTTGTTCCTACTTCCTACTAACTTTTGCTGGCTTCTAGACTGAAGCATGCAAAACTCTAGACAGCTTTAGAAAGAAGCTTTTCTGTCTATTTTAATAATTAATGATGTAGAATAACTTTTTATTAATCTTACTAGCTGCCTGCTTTGCCTCTTTGACATGCTCACTAGCCATCATGCTCACCCTTCTCTTCCAGATCCACTTCCTCATGATACTGTCCTCTAACTGGGCCTACTTAAAGGATGCAAGCAAAATGCAGGCTTACCAGGATATCAAAGCAAAAGAAGAACAGGAACTTCAGGATATCCAGTCTCGGTCCAAAGAGCAACTCAATTCTTACACATAAATGTTTGCCAGAGTCCTTTTTTCAGAAGAATTTTGTAGCTCTGACAAATCATCAAAGAGATGTTCTGCAGACCAGATGTATGTTCAAAGAAATACAGAAGTTAAAAAACAAAACACTTCACATTCATGCTCCTGGGCCATGTTCATAGGGAAAACTTCCAGTGGATATCCTTTATTCTTTTTAAGCACTGAGTTGGGAGGGGGAGGGGGAGAGCAGGGTCCTTATTCTAGGCCACTTTAGGGGGGGGGGGGAACCCAAGTTACCAAGCATGGCATCTTCATGGATACTCTTGGTAATGATACAAGAATCAATGAAGGAGCATGCTCCTTCACAAACTGGATACCACCGTTCGTATCCTGACCTGCAACAAGAAGATTTTTAAAGGCTGTATATAATACACAGGTGTAAGTAACCAAGACTCTAGTACTTTACTAGATAGCTGTTCCTTTTCTTCTCAATACTGATAGTTGTACTTAATTGATACAATTTCAGGAAGTTACAAATTGGCTTCTTCAGTCTCTGTCAAAATTGAAACTGGATTTTGTGGACTAAATGCCAGCAGTGTTGGTTTCTGAGCCGCTCTTTTCAACAATGCTATAATGAGCCACTGTTGTTGTACTGCACTTATTGGAGTAAGCTGGGTGCTATTGCCCCAAGGATTTTTTTTTAATTTTAAAGTTTGATGGAATGTAGATGGATGCTTGAATCAGGACAATGGTCTCCTCCTCAGAAAATAAATGTCAGCTTTGCCTTAATGTTTATTTTCTATAAATGTCTTAAGCATTTATACAGTAGTGGGAGATCATAATTCTGTCTGTATTTTATCAAAGTGGACAGTGTTACCTTGTGGAAATGACAGTAATTTAACTGTTTCAAGTGAGCTGATGAGAATTTCTTTAAAAAAATTAAAAATCCATAGCCATACAGAGCACACAGCTCAGCCACCCATGTCAGTTTTGGTGCTCAATACATTTATAGATGATACCTACACATTCTCTTACAAGAAACTTGGTGTTCAGTAAAACATTGGGTGCCATTTTAAAACTGCCACAAAATCTGCCTTCTAGCATTTTCAGAAACATTCAGTGCTAGCTTGAGTACTAGTGATGGTATCTTTGGTGTGCTATTTTTTTAAAAAAATATAAATGTTGGAGAAAATAAAGTACATCAGTGAGTTTTAAATCAGTAAAGAGTCAAGTCATACATCCATGTTTTGAATGTTTGCTGAATATTAAAATGCTCCTTTATACCATGCAGATGTGTATAGAGATAAAAGTACGCATTTCTTTTAAGAGGTTAAAAGAAAAAAATATTAATGTGGAAAATAATTCAGGTATTACCTTGCATTCAAGTTTGTTACTTGCCTAATTTGACGTTTTCTTTTTAAAGAGGCAAAATCTATATAGAGCAGATAAAAATAGCTTAGTGTTTGTTTTTACCTGTTGCATGAAGGAAACAAATTTCTACAGCAATGCAGGTGATGTTCTTTCTAGTCCAGTGTTTGCATAAAGGTAACAGACAGTGTCTTAAAGCCTAATTCTTTTCTAATTCTCTGTAGCTATTACTGGGAGTTTTTTGAAGTTTTGTTTAAGTAGTCTAATATTTTTTATGTAAAGAGCATTCAATTTTGCTATGTATAAATTTTTGTAACCTAACCGTGAATCAATATTTTCTATCAGTGCCAAGGGCTTCCTGTAGTTATATCCGAGTGTTACAATAAATATTTGTAGATAATAGTACCAATATCTGTGTATGTTTATTTTGAGAATCTTTTCAGAGAAACAATTACAAATGTATATTCCTTCTTGTGATTGGTTGACAAATAGAAGCTTTGGTAAAGTGTGAGAATCAGTATAAATAGGGATATAGAGTCTTTCTTGCATCTACAGTATGTCCGGACACAAATATGTACTCACATTGGATTACCATGTGTGATACTCATGTCTCCAGCACATGGGCAGTCCAGACTCAGTCTGACATCTAAATGTGTTTGTGGATCTCCCACAATCTCTTTAACTGTAACATTTTCTACTATGAGAAGAACAAACAACAGGCTTATATGCTATTGTCAAGCTTTGTAACAGACTAGGTTTCTATCGAAAGAAATTCCAAAATGGTGACAGTCTATAGAAAACCTAAATGGTTTTCTCTCCCTTGCACAAACGGAGGGGGGAAATTCAAGGCTAGTGAGTATCATAGGTCCTTAGCTGCTCATTTGCAAGGTCCTGTTATCAACAACTTGTTTTGTGACAGAACCCTGTTTGCTACAGAATAAAATTTTGTTTTATAAGACCTGGCTGAAATCCAGTTTGTGTAAATTACACCACGTAAGGTGTGACACCACTACCAGCACCCAAGACAATTTTTCAGAAATTAAGCATTTCCTATTTCTGCCCTGAGGTACCTTTGGCTCCTGTATAATCCCTTCCATTACTGGGAACTCATGGGGGCTGCAGTACGGGTGGGAGGAGTCTTTAACTGCCCCAAATTGTTGCCATTGGGATGACTTACATGGCATACCATAACTTAACGTTATATCGTGTAAGTTATCTGTTTTATACATGATAGGTAAAACTACCTCCAAGTATCATCTTTTAGGAAGTTTCAATTATTTTTATTTCCCTAACACATATCTCTTCTACAACAAATGAGTAATACGATTCATTTATTTTTAATTCAGTATTAGCACCAGGCTGCTCTTTGCTGCTTCATAAACAAGATAAACAATTAAAAACTTGCAGAAATACTTAAGTGTGGGAAGTTGTCTTCTAGTTTTCCATTTACTGAAAGGCACAATTATTTACTGTCAGATATTTCCAAGGTTAGACATATTCTCTTACAAACAGCTTCAAGAAGAAAAATCAGTGTGATTTCTCCATTTAAATAGTATCAAAATATTTAATAGTATGACATTATTATGAACAATTGCTTAATTTAAAAAACTAATTTGCCTGTATGAAGGAAGAAAATATGAAACGAAAGTATTTCTACAGAAAATATTCTTATTTGTAGGTACAAATAATCAGAAGGTTTTTTCCACAAATAAGCACAGTTCAGAAAATGACTGCCATACTGGAACTTTGAGCTACAGTAGTTATTTAACCATCTCTAACACCTGCAACATTAAGTGCTGGAAGAGCATAATTTGTTCTGTCTTTGAAGTGGAGTGAGAAACTACCCAGCTTACTAGAGCCTATTGTTCATTAAGATGTGTTCACATATTTTTAAAAGATAAACAGCAATCTTAAATCTGATTGCTTAACTTGAACAACTGAGTTCAGCTGCTGTTGCATAGGGACGGCTAAAGCTGCTCGCACAACATTACAGTACTTCGACACTTATGCCAGCAACTGATAATGCAAGACAAATGTTTTTTCTTCATAACTGTATACAGAAATATTTAAGCATTCCACAGAACCAGCACCTTCTACACAGTGGATTATCCCCAGTGTTGGATCCATTTTTCCGACCAGGTAGCATATTCACCAGAAGTCTTCATCAGGCTCTTCATGAAGAGTGCCTGCAGCACTAAAGCTGGGAAAGAGATAAGAGTGGATTTTGAAACAGGCTCCTATTCTTTTTGCTCTACAAAATCAGTGCAGACATCTGTTGCTTAGCGAGCTGTGCAATTCAACACACAACAAATAATGTCTACACTGACTTTGAAAACTGCAGCAGCTTGTTGCTAATATACCACCAATGCTATGCTAGCAAAAAGAGTTGGATGAATATTAGTTAAAGTGAAGATAGTAAGGTAAAGGTTCCCCTTGACATTTAGTCCAGTCGTGTCCAACTGTAGGGCGCGGTGCTCATCCCCGTTTCCAAGCCATAGAGCCAGCGTTTGTCCGAAGACAGTTTCCGTGGTCACGTGGCCAGTGCGACTAGACACGGAACACCATTACCTTCCCACCGAGGTGGTACCTATTTATCTATTCGCATTTTTACATGCTTTCGAACTGCTAGGGACGTGGTGGCGCTGCGGGTTAAACCGCAGAAGCCTGTGCGCTGCAAGGTCAGAAGACCAGCAGTCGTAAGATCGAATCCACGTGACGGAGTGAGCTCCCGTCGCTTGTCCCAGCTCGTGCCAACCTAGCAAAGTGAAGATACTCATCATCAAATGCATTAGTTTTGCCAGATAAGAGAAAGAAGCAATATTTATTACAATAAGTACTTTGCCATTTGAAGTGCTTAACGGACAAGGACAAGCCAAACAAGAAACAAAGTATGAATCAAGAACACCAACCAATAGAAAGATGCCTACCTGTCCTCCCTTTCAACATCTAGGTGTCCCTCAGACACTTCATCTTCTTTCATGGAGTTCTAGAAAGAAAAAAAAGAAGTATTAAGTGATTTAGCTTAATACTTCTCATAATAGCCTGAAGCATCTCTACAAAATATGTTTAAATAGTCTATTAGTTATTTAAAATATTCCCAAAGCACTGCACAAGTGGTGACACTGATGAGTCCCTTCCATTATACATTTCCATGCATTCTACTAATGAAATAACACAAGGAAGAAAACAAGCTCATTAAGCTGCCAGCTTGTACATAGAGACTGCGCAGAATCACCTCTGAAGGAGATAGTGGATTAAATCTATCATTAATCTTATTCAGGGCAAGGCTCATGAAATCAATGAGAGCCACGGCAGTTTGGACCAGCAAGTCCCATTCATTCCTACTCTGAGGAAGTTTACCACTGAATTCATCCCAGATTACAAACTCCTTAAAAGAATAAAAACAGGTAAAACCATATTTAGCTACAAAAAACAGACAAGATCATACCCTGTCCTCAGAGCCTCTCCTGAAGATCTTATTTTCTGGGCAGGATCATAACAAAACAGGCAGTCCTCTCAATAGCTAAGCCTCACACCATTTAGGGCTTTAAAATCAACATCTTGAATTGGGCCCAATAAGCCACTGGTGACCATGCAGGTCCTTCAGTATCAGGATCATATGATCATATTTCAAAAGTGCCCTGCTAATGTTCAAACAGTTTTGGAACTGAATTGGTTATACTAGCTTAATGGAATGCAATGGTTATTGCTGCATATTACAGTAAGAAGAGGTAAAAGGTAAATACACTTAAGTAATTAGTTTCAACCCTGTATGTCTCTCAGTCTTGGATGCTAGCACAAGTATGTGCTTACAGAGGAATTCTGTACCTAACTACAATATTAATTTTAATAATATTAAAACATCAGGGGTTTTGGCTGACACAAGTACTTGCACTTTGATTTTATTATATCCAAATGTTTACAATTTACATCATTATCAAATATATTAGGAAATAAATTGTTGGTTAGTTATAAAAGTAACTAGGTAATAAGTTGGATTATCCACTAAATATAAACTAGCTGACCAATTAGTTTGCAATCAGTAAAGAAGAGAATGCAGGATATATACTGTACTCTTATTTATTTTTTATTTATTTATTATTAGATTTTTACCCCGCTCCCCTAGACAAAGTCTACTCGGGGCGGCTTACATACATAATAAAAACATAATAACATTAAAACATCATAACATTTAAAACAGCATAATTTTAACATTTATATTAAATTAAATCAGTACCAAGATGATAAGAGTAAAAATCAGTTATTGACTGGAGGGAAGGCCTGCCTGAAAAACCAGGTTTTCAAATGAGTTTTAAAAGCGCCCAGCGAGGGTGCCAGACGAATTTCAGTAGGGAGGCTGTTCCATAGCCGAGGGGCCACTGCCGAGAAGGCCCGGTTTCTTGTTCTTTCTTTCCGGGCCTCTCTCGGCGTTAGGCCCCTCAGCCGTCCCTGCTGGCTATTCCGGGTGGTTCGGGTAGATCTAGGTGGGAGAAGACGATCTGCCAAGTATCGAGGTCCCAAACCGTTTAGGGCTTTATACGTCATCATTAACACTTTGAAGTCAATGCGGAAACGAATGGGCAGCCAATGCAAGGCAGCCAGAGTGGGAGAGATATGCTGATATTTCCTCACCCCACTAAGGAGCCTGGCTGCCGCATTCTGCACCATTTGAAGTTTCCGCATCAATCTCAAAGGCAGCCCCACGTAGAGCGCATTACAATGGTCTAATCTCGAGATTACGAGCGCATGGACAAGAGTAGTGAGGGCCTCCCCATCTAGATATGGTCGCAGCTGGGCAATCCGCCATAGATGGAAATAGGCGGAACGGGCCACGGACGCCACCTGGGTTTCCATGGTAAGCGCCGGGTCCAGATGTATCCCCAAGCTGCGAACCTCACTCTTTGCGGTAAGGGTCGTCCCCCCAAAAGAGAGGGAGTCGCCCAAACCGCCGATGGAGGGACCTCCCACCCTCAAGACCTCCGTCTTGTCCGGGTTCAGCCTCAACCCATTCAACTGCATCCATTGCAGTACAGCTTCCAGGCAGCGCTGAAGGGACAGAACGGCATCCACTGAGGTAGATGAAAAGGAGATGTAGAGCTGCGTGTCATCAGTTTCCTATTAAAGTTTCCTATTTAATAAAAAGTAGACCTTCAACCCTTTAATCTTGTTCTAGCTGGTTGTGTATATGTGCTATCATGTGTGCTTCCCTGACAAAGGAGAGAAAAGAGCCAAGACAACTGATGAGAAGGTGTAATAAGGAATTTCAAGGCTCTCTATCTGGCTCTTACACAAACACACACCTTGATCTCAAGTTCCTGCTCTCGATTCTGCTGTATTATTTTCATGTATTTCTCCAGCGGATTAGGAGTATCACTACCATCATGCTCTTTAGCCTTCAGTACATTGGTTTTTAAACTGGTTCCTTCACCATTTGGGTCTTCCTCGTTGGTCTGCAATGACTCCTGAACATACTTAAGAAAAACACAGGAAGATTAGGGTTTGGGAGAATCAAAGGGAATTCTCAATTTAAACTTAGGCTACTGCTAGCAGATTCCTCCTACTGACATTCATCATTTTATACTTTCACAAGGACTTTGAATTAGTATATGCAAAAAAAAAATTAATTGTAGTAAATTAGTTGCAAGAATTATACACTCATACTCAGACACAGAACAAATTCATGCATTAATCTGGAATAGAAAAATATTTTAATATTGCTTTCTTCCAGAACATAGCAGAAATCTAAGTTCCTTATAAAATAATACTTGCACCCTTCATTCATAAGAGAACAAATTCAAGCTACTTTAAGGTACAGATTTTTATTTCTGAAAAACACATTTCCTTCCCATTACTAAGATATACAAAATAGTCCTGATTGACCATCAAAGTGGTAATTTTCACACCATTTTGTTATAAACAAGCAAAGAAAAACTTGTTTTCCTAAATGTGACTTATACCAGTTTCTACACGTCCCATACAAATCAGTGCAGTGCTGGAGCTGTCTAAAGGAGCTGGTACTTTGCTTCTGATCTGGTCAATTTCTTTCCTAACAGAACTACTCCACTAGCGCAAATCCTATCACTTTGCACAGTAAAACACACTGCAATAGACCTATTGAATCAGTGGGAATTTAGTGAGTCACCTCCTCTGTAAATTCCATTTATTCAAATGAGACTACCTTAATTGTGACTTACTTTAGCATAGTAAGCCACAGTTAGAGTAGGCCTGTTGGAATCAATGGAAGTTAACAGAGGAGGTGACTCACTAAATCCCAATTAATTCAATAGGCCTATTCTACTGTAATTTACTATGCTAAGCAACAAGATGTTGGCTGCTGTTTGAAAAGTTATGTGACAGTAAAACCCTCAGTCCCTCAGCTACTAAAAGAATGGAGGGAAAATGAAAAGTGTTCCATGATGCAATAAAACTATCAACAACAGTCACCCTGAACCATGATGCTGGCTTCATGACAGACTAGGGTATAAATGTGTGCCCTGCAAGCAATAAACCCCGTGCAATTATGCCTGTGCCTCTGAAAAACTATTGTCTGTTTATGGTTCCAATAGACTACGTGGGATGCATTTCTAAAGAGACTCATTATGGATTTCTAAACTCAGTAAGAAGTAAACAAATTACCACTTCCTCGTTCAATTTCCTCCCTTCTTCTTCCTCCCTTTCCAAAGCTTCTGGCTTCTCTCTCGGCCACCTTTCTTCAAGGTTCCTTTTTTCTTCTTCCCACTTTTGTTTCTTCTCTTCTTGCTGCTCTTCAGGATGACTTTGTTCCTCCAAGGCTGTTGTCTCTTCCCTACCTAATACATGCAGGGAAGCATTCAACAAGCCAATGAAGACAAGTACTGTATGGGCATGCCGCATGCACTGAATCAAATAAAGGCATATGCCACGGTAGAACAGTCAGGCCAGAACCCTATTGGTATTGGACAATATAAACTGGAAATTGTAGAAGTTGTGTTCACAGTCTTGCCAGCTCATACATAATGCCCAAGTTGTACAACTAGTTGCACACTCAACTTGCACAAATTGGGTGCATGACAGAGCACTGGCAAATGCAGGAGCTGCTTGTGCAATCAATCTTATGCACATGGTACCACACATACTTAGGACTGTAGCCTAAGTATGTGACTGTTCTTTTATGACAAAGCATATTTTTAACAGCAAATAAAACAGTCTAGTATCAATCCTGAAAAATGCAGTATAGTTCTCAAGAGAGAAAAATCTGGCTGTGTGCTAAGAGACATTTTGTTGAAATTTTAGAAAACCACTTATGTTGAACACATACCCTCAAGATAACACACATAAAAACAATGCTGCAGTGCTCTCTGTCACTAGTATTAACTTTCCAAGGATCCCACCAAAAGAAGATAAAGATGTTATTTCATACAACTGTCCTTTTCTTAAGCTTGCTCTCTGTAACTACTCCTGCACTCTCACAAAATACTGGAAACAACTGTCACACAGATTTTTATTACAATTATCATACAATTATCACAATTACAAGGTAACTGGATGGCTCTGCACGAGGAGTGATCTGAAAGAGCAGCAGGAGGGAAATTAGTCTCATCTTCCCCTTCCTCTCCACCTGCTGCCCAAGTCCCTGCTTCAAGCTCTTAGATGCTACACTTTAGACACTGACATTTTGAATGCTGCCTTTTGTCCTTTGGTTTTCAACTATTAGCACACTGTTTTTGTCTGCTAAGATGACACTGATATACAGTACATTTCCTGTACATTTCTAAATGTATAGGAACAGTACATACAGAGGTAGCAATGTTAGCCTATGTGAGCATGTATAACCAAACTAAACTGAAAAGCAAATTCCAGTGGCACCTTTAACACTCATTTCAGCATGGGTTTTTATGGATTAGAACTCACAATCCAGGAAGTAGATTGTAATTCATGACACTTCATACTGAAATAGATGGATAAGTCTTAGTTTCCACAAGATTTTAATTTTTGTTTTACACAAAGTTTTAAAGGTTTTTAATAATTTGTGAAACATCAAATTTCAATGAGCTTTAAAGAAATAAAATATTTAATCTATATTTCAGTGTTCTAAATTATTTCAGACACAAAATCTGCTTCCCATTACTCAAAAATGCTTCCATCTCATACGCCAAATTAAATAGATGTATTCTACTTTCCTATTATGATTTTTGGATATTCTAAAACAATACTATGTTTTGGGTTTTAGGAAATGCAACTTCCACATGCTCTGATAAACAAGATGTCTGAAAAAAGTAACCACACATTTGAGCTGAAAACATACTTATGTCCTGCTGTGAAATGACTGTTGCTGGCACAATGGCCGGGACATGGCTCCCACGAACAACATCCCCAGAGGGATGTGACACATCACTTTTCAGCAGTTCTGGAATGTCCTCTTGATCTAGAGAAGTATGAACAATGCCCTCATTATTTTGCAATTATCAAAGCAGAGCAAAGAAATGGACACAGTGTGGGAATGACTGGAGCTCAGAATGCCTAAGTGTAAGCTATTAATTAAGGGCTCTTCTTGGCCAACTGAACCATTACCCTAAGAATGAAGAAAATTCAAATGGGCTCTATTGCTGCTTTAATCAGAATCATGGGACAGTTTGGCTCAGAAACTAGCTTTTACAAGACATTTATTAACCAAAGAGGAAATACAGCTGCTGGTTCAATACAGACTTGTTAGGTTTAAAATTCACAGAAGTTAAATTTGTGCACGGGTATAAGAGTGGCAGGGACAGGGGCACATACATCTATCAACCTCATCCCATAACCTGGAAGTCACTCAGATTTCACATGAGGAACACAAAGATCTGAAGCACAACGTGTAAGGATTTCAGCTGCATATTCTTACAGGGTACACATGATTAGAACCCCCATTGGTATGAGCACTATAAACCTAATTCAACCCAGTGCACTTACAGACTTTCACATCCCTCATGCTGAAGATCAGAGTGACTTCTAGGTGGGTCATGAGGGCAGGTCCATATGTGTCCCACATCCCCACCATTCTTTTAGCCCCACATAAGGGTTGAACCAGGCTAGACAAAATCACTTGAGCTGTGGAACAGTAGCAGAAGCATGCAAATTCCAGTTCTCTTTTATTTGGCAAATTTTTTAACTTGCACTACATCAAAACCTTTGTCGAACAAACATTATATTTATATATACAGCTCTTTCTCTTCCCTCCAGCACCACTTTCCAAACTAGTTATTCTTACTATTCTACACTTCATTTTTTTTTTAAGCTGCTTTTCACTCCAAGGTTAGAGCAAACATCATATATGTATTCTCAAAGGCTTTCACGGCCAGGATCCGATGGTTGTTGTGGGTTTTCCGGGCTGTTTGGCCGTGTTCTTAAGGTTTTTCTTCCTAACGGTTCGCCAGTCTCTGTGGCCGGCATCTTCAAAGGACAGGAGTCAGAACTCTGTCTGTGCTCTGGTGCAGTTTGTTGGATAGTTGAGTATTTATAGCTGTGGGATCAGCTTTTTTTTGCCCTTTTCAGGAGATTGGGTGATTATGGTGATCAGCGTGTTTTTTATTGTGGGTGTATTGTTGTGATAAGGGGGAAAGATTATCTGTCACTGTGATTGATGGGTGTCTCTTCTTGCTGCTTGACACCCATCAATCACAGTGACAGATAATCTCTCCCCCTTATCACAATACACCCACAACAAAAAACACGCTGATCACCATAATCACCCAATCTCCTGAAAAGGACAAAAGCTGATCCCACAGCTATAAATACTCAACTATCCAACAAACTGTACCAGAGCACAGACAGAGTTCTGACTCCTGTCCCCTGAAGATGCCGGCCACAGAGACTGGCGAAACGTTAGGAAGAAAAACCTTAAGAACACGGCCAAACAGCCCAGAAAACCCACAACAACAAACATCATATATGCTCAAATCAATCAGCAGAGTATCAAAGATTCTTAAGACTACTTTGTTGTTACCTTATATTTGGCCTATGCTAACAACTGAATTTTCTAAGCATTTTATTAAATTAAACTGTACTGTATCAGCATATTTTGGTTTTTCTCATAAACTGTTTGTATTGGTCTATTAGACTGTATTAAATACTGCTGCCTGGACTATCTTCTCATTTCTGAAATGTACGAAATAAAGCAAATCTTGCCCTTTGGTACGCCTTGAACAGAACTGCCAAGCAGGTTATATAACAGGTGGTTCAGAACGGGGTGTGTGTGTGTGAAGAATGAGGACATGTTATCATATATGTGGGTTCCTCAACTCAATTTGTACCTCATACTGTGTCTACACATGCACACATATACTCACAGGTTAGGAGAGACACCAGTGTTAGATGACAACAAAAGTTGTACTCCTAACACTGGATGCAATGTCACAACTGATGCTGCTCCTCATGCCACAGTGCTCAAGAGGCTGCATTTCTGTGGCTAAAGACAACTTGGGAGCAACAGATTACGCAGCTAACAGGCAAAGGAAAGCCTCAAAGGCCTGAGTGGGAGGTTTGAAAGGTATATTATCTCAGAGCAAGCTGAGATGTTATGAAAAGCCAAGGGAGTAAGAAGCACGCTGATGCACTTTCTTCCTCCAGGGAAATCAAGATTTGTTCTCAATATTGAAAGTTAAATCAATTTTTAAAAGTTTTGTACTGTTTTGTAAAGTTTTAAAATGTTTCTTTGTAAAAGACACAACGAAAGCTTACATTCACTGGCAGAGTCACCGTTTCCAAGGTCTTCATACAGAAGCTTTTCAGGAATTGCAGAGCCACTAACATTCTGATTTGGATTTTCACCTGACTCTTGATTAATACTAAAAGAAAGAAAAGAAAGAAAGAAAACAAATCCATTTAAACTTTACCACTCTCAGCAGGATTTATACGGTAAACCATGATAGTAAATTTATTTACTTAGATGTACGTTATATCGGGAAAACTTTATCAGTACCAAGACTCTTCATAAGCTGCTGCATGTGACTTTTATTTTGCATTAAAACATGTTTATAAGCCCATTAATCACATTTAGATTTCAAGGCAGCACATAATGTGACAATAGCATTATGTCCTCTATGTTAAATAATAAACATAGCGCCTTCTTGAAGTAAACCCATACATGTTGATCTGAGGAGATTCTAATTAACATTACCTTACATTATACTACTGTCTTTTGTCTTCTCAATCAACTTACTCAGAACAACTACCTTATCATTTTACAGAATAAGACAGAGCACTGGAGATCTGAAAGCTGCTAACACCTTGGTATTCCGGATCAATCTCTTAACTGAAGTATGTCACTGGGAGGAAGAGCTCCCTTAGTTCCCTGCATCACCAATCATGTAAGAAAAGCCAGAGGATAATTCTTCCCTTCATTAGCACCAATTCTCAGAAACCTGAGTAAAATTTGGTGTGGGAAGAAGTGCCTTCTCTAAAGGACTTCTTAGATTACTAGCAATAAGATGTCAGAACTCAGCATATGATATAGCAGTATCCCAAGTCATGAGCAGGTATTTCAAAGTAGCAAGGTCTTCTTGGCACTCTTAACTCCCCTTGCACGCTCACACCCTACTGCTTTCCTAATCTACCTACTCAAAATACACTTTCCCCCCAGTGTGTCCACCCAAGGGATACAGATATCAGAAGATGGACTACTGTGGACAAAATATAGGGCAACAAAAGCTATATATATATATTTAATTTAAGGAAAGTATAACGAACCACATGGTTGCAATATCTATTTTTCTGAGCAATATACAAAAACAGTACACAAATAAAGTAACTGAATACTACTGAAGTTCTTGGGGGGAAGCCCTGACTTGAAAGAACTCAAGAAGGATTGGAAGCAACACATAACAAATAAGGGCCACTGTGGAGCTGAAGGACTTTCCCCATGACATTAGTAAAAGCTGTTTAATTACCTGAATTTATTTTCACAGGGAGGTGGTGAAGAGGAAACTGATATGTTAGAAGGAGATTCAGGAGATGAATGGTTGTCTGTTCTTGGAATGGGTGACAGAGGCTGGTCAACATCCTGAGAGGGAGCAGCAAGAGATGAGCCAGTGGGATCTGTAGAACAGATGGCAGTGACTTATTCTCATGCAATGACTGAAGAGCTACCCTAAGTTACTGTCCTCTTCATAACTGCCACAGAACCTGACTGATATCCACTGAATACTTAATGCCTTTTAGTTTCCTAAAAACACTAGGGGCACTATTTTTTAATGAAACTGTATTTTTGTTTTAAAGAACCCATAGAGTGTATTGATATTTACTGCTACAGAAAAAAAATTAAAATACATGGGCTGCTGTGCACAATGCACAATTTTAAATGATGGGAGTTTGTTTCCTTGGAAACAATTACAATAGGTCATCTGCACCTTTGTCATTTGGAACAATGATTCAAGAAATATCCCTTGCATAATGTTTTGGAAGTTGGTTTCTAAACAAGGAAGGAACACTGGTAGCATCAACCTTTCAGTGTCCCCCGAATAAACAAGATACATAGAACAGCTTCATGAGGAATAGCCAACATGAATGGAAAAATGCAGAACAGTTAAAAGAATGGGAATACACACAAAAAATATTGACAGACATGGGCAGTCTGTGCCTCTCAAAGAGACAGAACTGGTTCTCTCTTGTGGAAGATTTCAAATTAGAAGCAATCCATTTATCATATGAAATACAAGCATTTTTTTTCACACTACAACTGCAAATCTAACGTTTCTTTGCATTTATTAAGCAGAAGAAGTAAGGAAGTTTGTCTAGTCGGAGTGACTTGTGTCTGTATTCAGTGACTAGAGGGAGAGAAGCAAAAGCATGGAAACTAAGACTTTCACAGACAAATATGGCTTCTTTTGCTGCCATACCTATCTACGCTTTTTGTGAGATGTGGAGTGAGACCTGGAAGAGACAAGCTGAAAGTATCATTTCCATGATATCAGTGCAAATATATACATATGGACTGTGGGAGCAGATATTGGTCCATCGCAGTTCCAATCTTTAGTATCAGTCATCCTGTTGCTTACATAAAACAATAAACATTTGCTCATAATTAATGAGCATTACGTTGCTTACCATCAGAAAACAGCTTGCTACTGATGTTTTTCTTTGCTTTGGAAATGGGAGTAGAAGACAGACGCCTAGTAACAGCCGTTCTTTTCAGTGGTGGTGTTAAATGGCCTTTTAAGCAATACCCATTTTCTGGTGTCCAGTCATAGCTTTTAGTTTTTTGACATTGAATGGGAAATTCCTTGAAGCCCAAACCATTCGGTGAAAAACAACATTGCTGATGAGAAGCCACTGAAAAGGTCTTTGGCAAAGGTAATGAAGATGGGATCTTTGATGGGCCAACGGTGCTCTGAATAGCTCTGTGCTGGTAATTCCTGTAGGCTTCTTCTAAATATTCTGCTTCTTTCTCTAATTCACGTATCCTAGCCTTTGTGTTAGCTACAAATTCTAAATCAGAATCTGGCGAAGCATAGGATCTTAGATGATGGCTAGGACCTGTAGCATTTCCAACGGCAATAGGAGGAGTCTTCAAGAAAGCCCCGTCTATATATATATCATGAGGTACAGCCTTGTTACCAATCATGTCAAGAACAGAACGATCAACCAAGGAGGGTTTAGGATTCCGATATACTTCATTTTCTAGTGCTAGACAAGTATTTCGTACAGAGATAAAGAAAACAATTTTTAAAAGCTTATGATTGTGAATTTTGAACTGGTCATATCATTGACATGCAAACTAGATAATACGTGTGAAAACTGAACTTATCTTTCCATTTTAATATACTTACTCTAAACACAAACCCAAAAATGTTTTCACCAAGTGGAGAACTCTAAATTATTTGTAAATGAAGTTTAAGTTATTTCAAGCTTGTATGATAACATAGAACTGACAGAAGGACATGCTTCCAGTCATACAAGGAGGAGGTCCTTCATTCACATTGACTCCTTCACTATTTGTTGTTATTTCAACTTATATACCATCCCATAGTGCTAGAGCACTCTTTCGGCAGTTTACAACATAATTATGCAAACAACTTGTCCCCCCACCCACCAGTGAGCTGGGTGTTCATTTTACCAACGGATGGAAGACTGAGGACGGAAGAATGGAAGGCTGAGTCTACCTTTAGCCGGCTACCTGAACCCATTGGGATCAAACTCAAGTCATGAGCAGAGGCTTGACTTCAGTACTGCAGTTTAACCACCATGCAATGGGGCTTGATATGTGATACACCTTGTTTCACACATCATTCTGAAAGGTCTACTTGATCTTCAGGATCAGCTTTTCAAAAAAAGGAATGCAAGGGCGTGAGGCAAGAAAGAAAAACCAGAAAAACCCAAATCTGCTAGTGGTATGCTACTTGCAGGTCAGCCTGTGTTGTCTAGAGCAGTGATCCCCAACCTTTTCCCAACTGCGGACCGGTTGGGGGTGTGTGGCGTGCCTGCAGGGGGCAGAGCTCTCGTGCATGCGCACAGCGCACTCACAGGTGGCGGAACGCGCTCGCATGCTCGCAGGGGCGCTCACACACATGCGCACAGCACGCGCGCAGGGGGTGGAACACGCTCGCGCGCATACGCGCAACGGCGCACATGGGGGGTTAGGAGATCTGTGTCCGCGGCCCGGTCCTGGATAGGCTCCGGACCGCTGCCGGGTCGCGGACCAGGGGTTGGGGACCTCTGGTCTAGAGGCTAAACTTAAATCTCTCAATGCAGAGACGGGTTGACAACCTCTAGAAATTGTTGGACAGTAGCACTATCATCCTTTACTACTGACCAAAAAACCCACTTCTATCATCATCATCATTAGCTTGGCTAATCAAGATTTTGTTTCAAAGGAGAATTACAACCCTACAGGAGTTGATGGAATTGATGGACTGGGGTTTTAAGTTTCTTTGCTCTGTTCACCACCTAGACTAGTGGGTTACCACAACATGGGGTGGTTGGTAGATAGATTAGATAGACAGATATGCAATTCCCACCCCCGCTACAAAAAAGTAGGCTGAAGGGGAAGAAAAGAAGAGATTTTTTTCAACCTGTCTGTGTTTGCTTCAGTTGTAACTTCAGGTCTTCCATCTGTGCATTTAGCTTTCTGATAATATTTTCACATTTTGCAAGTTGAGACTTCAGCTGTACAGTATGATCAACCTAAAAAGATTTTAAAGAAAATTCAAAGAGCTCTTAATGCTAACGTATTCTTATTTTTCACAGTCTTTGTAGAATGGATGTTCCAGAAAACAATGCCCTCATTCCATTAGTATACTGCTATGAGTTGTTTGCAATTGGTCAGAACTGTAAGAGCGATCTCCCTATCTGGAGAGATGAAAGTTATGGACACAGACTCTACCCTTGCTTCTGTATGGAAGAAGTTCAAGCATATGAAAAATGTTCTGTCTACAGTGCTAACCACTTGCTTAGCAATGCACCCCTATGTGCACATTTGTCTGTACTGAATTGTGGCATAACCCCTGTGCAAGGTCTGTTTGTGCAACCCAACATGTAATTTCTAAATTCACAGAAAGAGGCATCCAATATCTTATTCACAAGTGTTTCTTGCTTTCACCGTTTCAAAATGGTAAATATGTTGTAGGCTTACACAGCACTTAGATCCACTGTTACTAACCTGTGGGTATTTTCACTCTGTCTGCATTCATCTCATTTAGGCTTGAAGTTCAACCCACACTGCACACAGGGGTCCACTGCATATAAAGCGGTTGCATGTGTCATTTGATGGATTGGCCTTTTTCAAAAACCCAGCAAATTTCTAAAAGTGGTTTTGATCTTTACTGCACCCATAGGAACATATGATGTATTTACACTGGAACTGCAATGCTTATTTGAGATCCATGACTTTTTGTAAAAACTCTTATTTTGAATATCAACTTCCTTGAGAAAGGTCTACACAAAGTTTAGTGAAAGCACCTAAAACACAGGAAATTTACCTCATTTTGTAGCTGTTTTTCCAAAAGCTGCTTATGAGTTTCGGACTCCTCACGTTCAAGCTTTCTAGCGTGTTCTACTCTTTTCAACTCTGCTTGAAGGAGCACATATTCAGATGATGGCCGATTTAGCTCTGTAAATATAAATGTAGAGTATATATACTGAAGAATCAAATCTTACTGACATATTTAAATATGACCTACTCCATCTAACAGATATTCAGTAACAGAATATCTAACTTCAGCGCTCTATGCTGTTAACATTAAAATGGTATTCATGGATTTATAAAGGCCCTGTTGAGGGCAAGCACTGATATCTTTCTTCATATCAATCAGGTTTACTGAAAAATGGATAAAGTTCCATTAAATAACCACAACAACACTTTCACACGGCTTCACACAAATGAGACAATATAGCACAACAAATCAATGTAACTAGGATAGAAGGGCAGATGCAGGTAGCCTAACGAAGCTTCTCTGGTAGATATCCTTAAAAAAGTTTGGGAGTTAATTTCATACAGTGTTGTCTATCTTGTCCTACAGGACATGAAAATACTCAGGTACAGGGGTTCCCATCACTACCTTCCACTAATCTTTCTATCAAAGAAACAGGGCTCCATCGTGACAGAAATAAAAAGCTATGTTCATGAGATTGTTATATTTTTATTGACAATCTATTATGTCTTTCATTTAAGTTGCAGTAGAGTGACTGAATACACACCGATTAGTAAATCCATTAGTAATTGAAAATAACACGGAAACTGTTAAGTATGTTTACCACTACAATAGCTCTAAAACACATGACAATAAATTAAAATGCATTAATATGATTGGGGAAAAACATTATTGCTTTGCCATCAGCTGGTTTACATATAATGGTATAGTGAAAAGAACAGATGATAGCTTATTGGCATCATGAGACCATATGTAATGATAATAAAGCCAGGAGAAGAGAAGAGGAGAAGCAGTGCAAGGGATAAACCCCAGGTGTTTGCTAAACACTTAAAAAAAGTTATTGGATTAACATATAAGATATGACTTTGCTGGTAACTAAACACAGCAGCCAAACTGTAATTTGGTGAATGGGCTGCAGAACAAAACAAACAAAAAACACAGAGTAATCTTTGTATAGGTTACTGGTAGAGTGGGTAAAAGAGAATGAGGAAAAACCACCAACACAACAGAACAGAACATAGGAATGTGCCATCCAGACTTTTTGGACTCTAATTCCCCAAATTTGCCAAAAATTCTGCAGGCAGAATTCTGGGAATCCAGCTGACAGGCCCCCACTTATAAACACCTCCAGACACCTTTATTTAGCTCACCTGGGTCAGGGCCAATCTAAAAAACTCCCATGCCTGTTTTGGGCCTACTTCCCATTGTTAATATACAAAACCTGAAGCAGCCATGGTGCTTTCTGGGCATCACCGTTCTTTAGGAGGCACCTTCTATAGAGCCTAAAGGGCAGCAAGACTACAATTCCCAGAAAGCAGTGCAGCAGTTTTTGTTCTTGTACATTAAAAAGGGAAGGTGGAGTACCGCAGGACATAAAGGATGAAAACATCGTCACATTGTATAAGAACAAAGGAGACAGGGGCGACTGCAATAACTACCGTGGTATCTCTCTTCTCAGCGTTGTAGGGAAGCTGCTTGCCCGTGTTGTGCTGAAGAGACTCCAGGTGCTTGCAGACAGAGTCTATCCAGAATCACAGTGTGGATTTCAAGCTAATAGATCCACCATTGACATGGTATTTTCCCTCAGACAGTTGCAGGAGAAATGTAGGGAACAACGACAGCCACTCTTTGTGGCCTTCATAGATCTTACAAAGGCCTTTGATTTGGTTAGCAGGGACGGCCTTTTTAAAATACTTCCCAAGATTGGATGTCCACCTTGACTCCTTAACATCATCAGGTCCTTTCATGAGGAAATGAAGGGCACTGTAGTTTTTGATGGCTCAACATCAGATCCCTTTGACATCCGAAGCAGAGTGAAACAAGGCTGTGTCCTCGCGCTGACTTTGTTTGGGATCTTTTTTGCTGTCATGCTGAAGCACGCCTTTGGAACTGCAACAGAAGGTGTCTATCTCCGGACTAGATCAGATGGAAAGCTCTTTAATCTCTCTAGATTGAGAGCGAAGACCAAAGTCCAGCTGAAATGCATGTGGGACTTCCTCTTTGCAGATGATGCAGCTATTGTTGCCCATTCTGCTGAAGACCTCCAACAACTCATGAATTGTTTTAGCAAGGCCTGCCAACACTTTGGATTAACAATCAGTCTGAAGAAAACATAAGTCATGGGCCAGGGCGTGGACTCACCTCCCTCTATTACCATCTCCACACAAGAATTGGAGGTTGTTCGTGACTTTGTGTACCTTGGCTCAACGATCTCTGACACTCTCTCCCTAGATGTCGAACTGGATAAACGAATTGGCAAAGCAGCTACCATGTTCTGTAGACTCACAAAGAGTATGGCTTAATAAGAAGCTGACGGTATATACCAAGATCCAGGTCTATAGAGCCTGTGTCGTGAGTACACTCCTGTACTGCAGTGAGTCCTGGACCTTTTGTGCATGGCAGGAGAGGAAGATGAACACGTTCCATATGCGTTGTCTCTGACAAATTTTTGGTATCATCTGGCAGGACAAAGTTCCAAATAGAGGAGTCCTAGAACGAGATGGAATTTTTAGCATGTGTATACATTACTGAAACAGCGACGTCTACGTTGGCTCGGGCGTGTTGTGAGAATGGCTGATGGTCAGATTCCAAAAGATCTCCTGTATGGAGAATGAGTGCAGGGAAAGCGACCCAGAGGGAGACCACAGCTGCGATACGAGGATATCTGCAAGCGGGTTCTGAAGGCCTTAGAAATGGACCTCAACAGATGGGAAACCTTGACATCTGAGCGTTCAGCCTGGAGGCAGGTGGTGCATCATGGCCTCTCCCATTTTGAAGAGACACTTGTCAAGCAGGCCGAGGCAAAGAGGCAGTCCCGAAACCAGCAAAATCAGGGAGCTGGATAGGGGACAGATTGTATTTGTCTTCAGTGTGGAAGGGATTGTCACTCTCAAATTGGCCTTCTCAGCCACACTAGACACTGTTCTAAGTCCTCTATTCAGAGCACGTTACCACAGTCTCTCGAGACTGAAGGATGCCTAATCTAACATTAAAAACAAGAATAGGCTGGAGGCAGACATGCAGTTTCCAAGACAGGTCCTGATCCAAGTGAACAAAATAGAGGTACCTGAAGATGTGGGTCTGTGGCTGGAATTCCCAGAATTTTATCTAAGGAATTATTGGAGAATTCTTGGAATTGGTGTTAAAAAAAACTCTGAATGGCACATCTATATTAGAGCATTCTTTGTGTTATCAGAAAACAGTAGTTCATCTCCATTATATTCACACAAACCAATTTCTGGCTCATGTGTCTCAGTTCATCTGCAGTGGCAAGAACCACCTATGAAAGAAAGGTGTGGGATTTTGACCACTTCCTTGAGTGCTATGATAATGGAAGTGTAGGAAAACACCTCTCTCTCTCTCTCTCTCTCTCTCTTTCTCAGTCACACACATGCAGAAGTGCTACACAAGTCTAAATGTGTATTATTTGTGGAACGTCTTGCTGATAACAACAGTAAAAGAATGTTCAGACTTATACTAACTTTCTCTGAGCTGTAGGTTTTCATTTTGCACATCCTCCAACTGTTGTTTAAGTAGCTTATTCTGCACCTGTAACTCCATTTTCTCCTCTTTTAGTGTTGAATAATCTGAGACTTCTTTCAGTTTTTCCATCAACAACTGATTCTGCTTGCTTAATAATAAAACTTCAGCCCTGACAGTATCTACTTCCACCTGGAAATAAATATCATATTAGAAACACGTTATTAATTTTCCAATATAGCAAATACACTAAAAAAAAACACCTGGCTATGAAATGTGAAGACAATACAATGATACTGCTCAAACATATACATATTAATTTAAATTACCTGAAGTTCTTTTGATGAGTTCTTAGCAAGTTATTAGCTTTACAAGATAATAGCTATAATAAAACCTAGGTAATTTATTTCTCTAACACAGTGGTTCCCAACCTGCAAGTCGTGAAGACTTCTGGGAATTGCAGTCCAAGAACAGCAGGGTTACTCAAGGTTGGGAACCACTGCTCTAACATGTGAAAGCAACAGAACTATATTGCTGGAACATCTAAATATCAACTTAACTTACTTGAAGGTCTTCGGCACGTGATATAGCCTGCTCAAACTCCTGCTTTTTTGAATTAAGAGAAATCGTCTCTTCATGCAAAAGCTTAGACTTCTCTGGTCAGAAACAATGAAAGTCTTATATTAGATAGGCTTCAGATCAATATAAAGAAGACATATGTTTGCTTCCAAAAAATATTGGTTACCTTTATATTTTCTCTCATCTTCAGCAATGTTCTTAGTTCTAGCTATGTATTCTTCCTTTAGTTCAAGCTGATACCTAAAAATGAGAATTATAACGTTTATTACAAAGTGTACCCAGCAGATTAAAACACATTGCATTGACTTAGTACAAATAAATCCACCAATGTCTCAAAATAGGAAGGATTAGAAATGATTAGAAAAAAGACAATTTCAAGTGTGGCAACTTACAACTAAGCATATAAAAACTACTACCCATTCTTTAAAAAAAAAAAACCTGGAACACTGTTTTCTATTGCCATATTACATGAAAACCTAAAATGTTTCTTTAAAAAGAACTGATTCATCCCAAAAATATTGCAAAAAGTGTGGATTTAACAAATGTATCCATAATGATTTTAACTGAGCACCGATCAGCTTCAGTTTCTCTGTAGCTCTTATTGCTAAAGGGAGAATAATAATTTCATCCTGGATGACCAACTGCGCTCTATCTAGCTTTTGATACAAACCAGACAGAGAATCCATCCTAAAAGGTCACAATTTTTCTTCACATGGCTTTTAAATAATTCACCAGTCTGGGCATCAGTACTGAATTAAAAAAAATAATTCTGGGAATATTGTGAGTTTTGTTTTCTGCCGCTGTCTGTCTGCTGCTTTTGCTTATGCTTTTCTTAATGTACACTGTTTTTAAAACAAAATATGGTTTATCATAAGCTGCCCATAGAACTTTGTGATATGGGGCAACATGCAATAAATAAATAATATCCAATGGATACAAGTGAACACACTTCTGAGTAATCATGCTTAGAACTTCCCTCTGATTTTACCCCTCAAGTTCAATGTGTCTGTATACCTCGGGCAGCAATCTCTCTCTTTAAAGTCAGCCCTCTGACTGAACAGACAGAATAAAATGACTGAAGTGTTATCCCTAACAATAGTACCCAGTCATCAGCAGGGTCTCTATTTATTATCAGAAGTGAGCACAAGAACTGATGAGCTTGTTTTTTCCTGTTACTCTTTGTTCACCCAGCACACTTCCTTAGCCCCATAACATTTTCATTTCTTGATATGTTGTATCTGACAAGACAATGGAACTGCTTTTCTACACCTGAAGGAGACTGGCAAGTAAATTACTTTAGGAGTTCATTCTTTAGCTTCTGATCATAAGTATCTTCAATATTCTTCACAGCTACCTCACGATGGTGAAGCGCATCTTCAACAACTTTATTTTTTGATTCTTGAAGCTTTTGAGCTCTGGACAAAGAAAAGAAGCCAGGGATAATCATGAGAGAGGGCAAACCTGAGCAAGAGAACACTACCATACAACAAGAAGCTTTGATTTGCCAAGTCTGGGGCTGAGCTATGGAAGCGAACCTTTTAAATTCCTGCTCTAAGTCCTTCCCTGCTGTGCTAGTAGAGCACAAGGAAGTCCAAATATGAGCACCGTTGCTCA
This sequence comes from Intellagama lesueurii, assembly GCA_037013535.1. Lineage (NCBI taxonomy): Eukaryota > Metazoa > Chordata > Lepidosauria > Squamata > Agamidae > Intellagama > Intellagama lesueurii. The sequence continues at coordinate 84,069,249 of JBAJHW010000003.1, forward strand.
GTAGGGGCGATTTTGGAAAATGTGTAAAGGGAAAAACACCCTTTCCTTTCATCTGAAACTTCTCTATAAAACACTGCATGGTACACACACACACACTACCCTAATTCTGCCCTCCTGCACAACTAGTTAGGGACTTAAGCATACCAATCTCCATTCTTTGCATTCCCTCAATTTTGTTTCCTTCAGAAAGTACATCTTAGTAGCCACATATACAACTACAGTCCAATAACTGAGTTCACTGTTAGTACTTGTAAGATTTATTACACTTAAGATGAAGGATATGCACCCATCCCGCCAACCCAGTCCATGCCCAAATAAGGGCACAAAGATTGATACTCAACCCACCCTAAGCCCTTATGGAGATACTCCAACCAGATCCTCATCTAAGTCCATGGCAATATTTGAGTGTTTCAGAATCTCTGGGAGGAAAAGGAAGTCCACTGACTGAAGTAACACAAATGGCTGAAAGAATTATTTCTGGCAGAATCGTTTGTCCACCTTCAGCTCAGAGAACACAAGAAAAAAAAGAGGGAAACAGCTACTAAAAATGAAAAGTACTGCAGAAAAAAAATTACATTTAAACTAACATTTTATCCTCATAAATGCCAGATTTAGGGCATAAGATCTACGGGAGGTTGTGCTCTGTGAGTGTTTCTGGACTTTACTCCATAGTATTTCAGCAACCTCACTTAAATCCTGGTTCTTCTGTGAGAGACTTGGAGCAGTTCACGTGGCACTATAAGCAGTTAAGTTCCACTAGACAATTTCCTAGCACAATCTTTTTTACAATTCATCCTCTAAATCAGCCATTTTCAATGGAGGCCATATTGAAGGAGCAGATTTGAAGGGGGCCACAGACTGGAAACAATTCTTCACACACAATCTTTTAAGGTTAATTATGTGATTTATACAATCCTGATTCGGCCTGTATTTCTTTCATATTGTGTTTATTGCCATTGCCAAAAAAAGGCTGAGAATAGCTGCTCTAAATCAAAGGTTGATTATATAATATGACAATTCCTCAAATGCTCCTCACTTTGCACAGGCCAACAGACCACATCCTACTCCTCTCATCACTTGTTCAGCTGGAGCACAACTGGTAGTAAGATCAGTTGTTGACCACTGAAAATATCTTCAGCCATTTTAACTATTCATCTTTCACTCTCTCCATACTGCATCTCAAAACTATTTTTGCAACATCAGCACTGCTCCTAGTCACCATTCCCTTTCCAATTTCTACCCTTCTACCCCCTACCCATATTGCCCCCACCCTAATTTTGCATATCCCAATTCTTTCAGGTGCCAAGCCACTACCACCCAACTGTGGCTACAAAAGCTTCTTGACACCTGCAACCCTTACTTATGTAAAAAAAAAAATTACACTTCTTGAGCTACGAAAGACTCCAAGTATGACATATATTAATGAGCCAATCCCTATCCTAAACGTTAAAATTGGGAAGATTTTAAAAGGAGCTGAGAAGAAGTGGGGGGAGGCCTGCTCAGGAACAAGTTCTTAGTTACAAACATTTTACTGTACTTTCTGGCATGAAAGGGCAAAGGGATTGGGAAACGCTGGACTGACCCTTGCTGTGATGTTAAGTAGGCAAGGCTACAGTTTCCAGGAGGCCCTTGGTTCTCTGGCTGATGAGCAGTATGTGCAACCCATAGAATATATAATAATAATATTTTTATATATTGCACTCTATACCAGAGCGCATTCCAATAGTCAAAAACAGTTAAAGTACAACCATAACATAATTACAATGATAAAAACATACAGTAATCATCATTCCATAAGACAATAACAACAATCAAAATAACTATAACAATATAATAATTGAAGTACAGTAATTCTATCCCAACAATTGCCTATTTCCATGGTCAACCCCTATGGTTCTAGCTTGAACAAGTAGGTTTTTAGGTCTCGTTTGAATTTGTCCAACTCTAGTTCCATGTGAAGGTATTGTGGAAGGGAATTGCATAATTTTGGGGCCAGATGAGAAAATGCTCTAAGTCTGGAATTAGCCACCTTGGTCCGAGGGACTAGTAAGAGACCAGAATCCGCAGTTAGAGTCCTCCTACGAGGAATATGCCACCCCACAAGTTCCGTTAAATAGCTAGGGCAAGAGAAATGTAATGCTTTAAATGTCAGAACAAGTACCTTATAATATGTTGTTGATCTGATGGGTAACCAGTGCAATGCCCTGCGGTGCTGGGAAATGTGAAAGTAGCACGGCAAGTTTAGAACTACTCGTACCACGCTATTCTGCACCAAGATGAGAGAACGAAGTGCAGAAGAGAGACCAGCTAACAGGCTATTAACAATAATCCAGACGTGAAACCACCAGGGCACGAACAAGAGGTTCTGTAGTCTCAGGAGAAGATAACATAGGAGAAGATACTCAAAAGAGGTGGCAGAGATAGAACCAGAATGATACTGGAGCATGCCATAGCAACCACCAGTAAGCCAGCTCCACTCCCCGATGGCTATATCTTCCATAGTAGAAATACTGCAGGTTCGATAAGACTATTAGGCTTTACACTTGACACCAATTACTGGGAATAAAAGACCTATTCAGGAAATCTGCACTTAGGAACTCACTACTTAGGACTGCAAATGATGAATGTAAAAGAATCACAAGGAGTATGAAACTTATTTCTTTATTTCAGAGCTCGTCTGCTCCCTCTTCTGGGTAACAAGAGATTTTCTCCTGTTATTGCATCATGGTTACAAATAAGAGAAAAAAGAAAATAGCAACTGCAAAATGGAAATTAGTGAATTATGGATTACTAGAACACTATCAATAATAATGCTTAAATATTTATGCTTGAGGCCAATTGGTAGTTCTAAATTCTTGTTTTCTGTCAGTAAGGCGGTGTTATGTGCATATCTTAAATTATGGATATTTCTTCCTCCAATTTTCACTCTTCCTCCATCTGAGTCTAGTCTGGCTTTTCATATATGTTCCATGTACAGACTGAACAGATAAGAATATAAATGCACTGTCTGACACCTTTGCCTACAGGAAAACCATTCTGTCTCTTCATATTCTGTCCTAACGGTAGCTTCTAGTCCACAATACAGATTACACATCAGGACAATCAAGTGCTGAGGCACATCTATTTCTTTCAGAGCAACCCATAGTTTTTCATGAGCCATACAGTCAAAAGCTTTGTTGAAGTCTATAAAGCATAAACTGATCTTCTGAAACTCTTTTATGTGCTCCAGTAACCAAAGGATATTTGCAATCTGATCTCATGTGCCTCTTCCTTTTCGGGCAATTCTTGCTCCATATAAGGTAAACACTTCCATTGCAACAACTTGAGCATCACTTTGCTTGCATGGGAAATTAAAGCAATGCTTCTATAGTTACTGCACTCCTTGGCATCTTTTTTCTTGCTGCCTGGAATGTATATTGAACATTGCTAGTCTGTGGGCCATTGTTTTGTTTTCCATATTTGTTAACATATTCTTGTTAGGATTTTTGACAGATTCGATCTCTGTGGTTTGAAATGGTTCTATCCCATCAAGTGCTGGTGATTTATTTCTTCCTAGTGTTTTCAGAGAAGTTTTTACTTCACTTTATAGAACTGCAGGTTCTTTGTCACAGGATTCCTCTTCAAAGGAATCTCTTCTATATAGGTCTTCAGTATATTGTTTCCATTTTCTCTTTATTTTTTCCTGGCCAAACAGTGCACTCTCCTGTTAGTCATTCAGCATTCCTAATCTAGGCTTAAATTTCCCTTTGATTTCCTGGATCTTCTGGAATATATCTCTTGCTTTCCCCCCTTTGTTGTTCTCTTTTTCTTTGCACTGGTTATTGTAATAGTTCTCTTTGTCTCTCTACGACATTCACTGAAAAACTATCCTATTTCTGTCACCTTTTACTTTTGCTTCTTGCCTGTCCTCTACAATTTTAAGTGTTTATTCTACCATCCATCTTGGTTTTTCCTTTTCTTTTTTACTAAAGGAATTGTATTTTTGCATTGCTCCTTATTAATATCTCTGGTTTAAATCCACTGTTCTTCTGATTCAAGGTCAACTGAGTTCAGTAACACAAATCTGTTCTTTATGTGGACTTTAAATTCATCAGGAACTTGGTTTAAAGGAGCCTCATGGCGCAGTGGTTAAACTATTGTACTGCAGCCAAAATTGTGCTCATGACCCGGGGTTCAATCCCAGGTAGCCGGCTCAAGGTTGACTCAGCCTTCTATCCTTCCGAAGTCAGTAAAATTAGTACCCAGCTTGCTGGGGGGACGGGAGGGGGCAATGTGTAGTCTGCATAATTAACTTGTAAACTGCCCAGAGTGCGCTTTAAGCACAATTGGGCGGTACATAAACAGCACGCTTTGCTTTTACTTTTAAATTATTTTGGTACTACATCTTTTTTCAGCTTTACTCTAATGCTGGATATTAACAGTTTCACAATCCATTCCTGGTCTTGTTTTGGCAGAAAGAATATTTATTTGATTTATATACCGCTCCATTAGTGCAATGCACTATCCTGGGCAATTTACAACAATAAATAAAACATATACTGTTGTGGTTGTTTGGTCGTTAAGTCGTGTCCAACTCTTCGTGACCCCATGGACCAGAGCACGCCAGGCCCTCCTGTCTTCCACTGCCTCCCAGAGTTGGGTCAAATTCATGTTGGTAGCTTCGGTGACACTGTCCATCCATCTCGTCCTCTGTTGTCCCCTTGTACTCTTGCCTTCACACTTTCCCAACATCAGGGTCTTTTCCAGGGAGTCTTCTCTTCTCATGAGATGGCCAAAGTATTGGAGCCTCAGCTTCAGGATCTGTCCTTCCAGTGAGCACTCAGGGTTGATTTCTTTCAAAATGGATAGGTTTGTTCTCTTTGCAGTCCAGGGGACTCTCAAGAGTCTCCTCCAGCACCACAATTCAAAAGCATCAATTCTTCGGCGGTCAGCCTTTGTGAGAGGCGTGATGAGAGTATAGAGGCTCTCATCGGAGTGCCGTCCATCTCTAAGGTTTCCAAAGAAGTGCAGACCACTCCGCCGCCAACTCCACGAGAGAGGGTACACCAGGGAATAGATACCCGGGAACTAGAAGAAAACCTGCGGGGTTTGGCAGTAGCCACTCAGACCGAAGGAGAATTGGCGGGAAGGGAAGAAAGGGGGAGGTCCGTGATTGAGGCGGGAATGGGGGATATAAAAAGGGAGAGGGACAACATACCGGGCGGCTGGGAGCTGATCTGGGTAGAGGACCCTTGGACGGGACAATGGGAAAAAGTAAAGGTACCTCGAGAGGAGGCGGATTATAGAAGGAGGAGGGGTTTACCGCAACGACCCTCGTACTGGGGAGAGTCCGAGGCCAGGGAGTGGAGAAGGAGGCTAAAGGAAGAGAAGGAGCTGGTGGCCAGAGAGGCAGAGGAACGACGACAATGGCGAGCGGAGGAAGCGAGGAGGAGATTGTGCCACCCGGACCGTGGGATTCCTTGGGACAAGAGAAGGAGCCGATTTGGATCAGAGATGGAGGGGAGGAGACCCTACCGTTGTTAGGAGACCAAGACGAGGACCAACGTCCGTTGACTCCTGATCCGTTCCTGCCTGGACCTTGGGAAACCAAGTCTTTAAACCCGTTTGAACAAGAATCGTGGTTACCCCTGCAGCGTCCGTTGAGGTCACAGGAGAAGTTAAGATCGGAACCGTTAATCAATGATTTCAAGTTAAAAGATATAATAAATCCCAGTTTGAATTTTGAGATGAAACCGACTCCTGGTTTATTTGGTAGTGAGGCTAAAGCACAATTCGAACCTTCACAGCCTTCTTTATGGTCCAGCTCTCACTTCCATATATCACTACTGGAAAAACCATAGCTTTGACTATGCGGACCTTTGTCGGCAAGGTGATGTCTCTGCTTTTTAAGATGCTGTCTAGGTTTGTCATCACTTTCCTCCCAAGAAGCAGGCGTCTTTTAATTTCATGGCTGCTGTCACCATCTGCAGTGATCATGGAGCCCAAGAAAGTAAAATCTGTCACTGCCTCCATATCTTCCCCTTTTATTTGCCAGGAGTTGATGGGACCAGTGGCCATGACCTTAGTTTTTTTTTGATGTTGAGCTTCAGACCATTTTTTGCACTCTCCTCTTTCACCCTCATTAAGAGGTTCTTTAATTCCTCCTCACTTTCTGTCATCAGAGTGGTATCATCTGCATATCTGAGGTTCTTGATATTTCTTCCAGCAATCTTAATTCTGGCTTGGGATTCCTCCAGTCCTGCCTTTCGCATGATGTAATCTGCATATAAGTTAAATAAGCAGGGAGACAATATACAGCCTTGTCCTACTCCTTTCCCAATTTTGAACCAATCAGTTGTTCCATATCCAGTTCTAACGGTTGCTTCCTGTCCCACATATAGATTTCTCAGGAGATAGATAAGGTGGTCAGGCACTCCCATTTCTTTAAGAACTTGCCATAGTTTGTTGTGGTCCACACAGTCAAAGGCTTTTGCGTACTCAATGAAGCAGAAGTAGATGTTTTTCTGAAACTCTCTGGCTTTCTCCATAATCCAGCGCATGTTAGCAATTTGGTCTCTAGTTCCTCTGCCCCTTCGAAATCCAGCTTGTACTTCTGGGAGTTCCCGGTCCACATACTGCTGAAGCCTACCTTGTAGGATTTTGAGCATAACCTTGCTAGCGTGTGAAATGAGTGCAATTGTACGGTAATTGGAGCATTCTTTGGCGCTGCCCTTCTTTGGGATTGGGATGTAGACTGATCTTTTCCAATCCTCTGGCCACTGCTGAGTTTTCCAAACTCGCTGGCATATTGAGTGTAGCACCTTAACAGCATTATCTTTTAAGATTTTAAATAGTTCAACTGGAATGCCATCACCTCCACTGCCCTTGTTGTTAGCCATGCTTTCTAAGGCCCACTTGACTTCACTCCCCAGGATGTCTGGTTCAGGGTCAGCAACCACACTATCTGGGTTGTCCGGGACATCCAGATCTTTCTGGTATAATTCCTCTGTGTATTCTTGCCACCTCTTCTTGATGTCTTCTGCTTCTGTGAGGTCCCTACCTTTTTTGTCCTTTATCATGTCCATCTTTGCACAAAAGGTTCCTTTAATATCTCCAATTTTCTTGAACAGATCTCTGGTTTTTCCCTTTCTATTATTTTCCTCTATTTCTTTGCACTGTTCATTTAAGAAGGCCCTCTTGTCTCTTCTTGCTATTCTTTGGAAGTCTGCATTCCATTTTCTGTAACTTTCCCTATCTCCCTTGCATTTTGTTTCCCTTCTCTTCTCTGCTATTTGTAAGGCCTCGTTGGACAGCCACTTTGCTTTCTTGCATTTCCTTTTCTTTGGGATGGTTTTTGTTGCTGCCTCCTGTACAATGTTACGAGCCTCCATCCATAGTTCTTCAGGCACTCTGTCCACCAAATCTAGTTCCTTAAATCTGTTCTTCACTTCCACTGTGTTTTCATAAGGGATTTGGTTTAGATTATACCTGAGTAGCCCAGTGGTTTTTCCTACTTTCTTCAGTTTAAGCTTGAGTTTTGCTATAAGAAGCTGATGATCAGAGCCACAATCAGCTCCAGGTCTTGTTTTTGCTGACTGTATAGAGCTTCTCCATCTTTGGCTGCAGAGAACATAATCAATCTGATTTCTGTATTGCCCATCTGGTGATGTCCATGTGTAGAGTCGCCTCTTGTGTTGTTGGAAAAGAGTGTTTGTGATGACCAGCTTGTTCTCTTGACAAAACTCTATTAGCCTTTGCCCTGCTTTGTTTTGAACTCCAAGGCCAAACTTACCTGTTGTTCCTTTTATCTCTTGACTCCCTACTTTAGCATTCCAGTCCCCTATAATGAGAAGAACATCTTTCTTTGGTGTCAGTTCTAGAAGGTGTTGTAAGTCTTCATAGAATTGGTCAATTTCAGCCTCTTCAGCATCCGTGGTTGGATTACTGTGATGTTGAAAGGTCTGCCTTGGATTCGTATTGAAATCATTCTATCATTTTTGAGATTGTATCCCAGTACAGCTTTTCCCACTCTTTTGTTGACTATGAGGGCGACTCCATTTCTTCTACGGGATTCTTGCCCACAACAGTAGATATGATAATCGTCTGAATTGAATTCGCCCATTCCCGTCCATTTTAGTTCACTGACGCCCAGGATGTCAATGTTTATTTTTGCCATCTCTTGTTTGACCACATCCAGCTTACCAAGGTTCATAGATCTTACATTCCAGGTTCCTATGCAGTATTTTTCTTTGCAGCATCTGACTTTCCTTTCACAAAACATACTAGTAAGCTACAAATAAACAATAATAAATTAATACAGCTTCTCCACCTCCTGCTTCCAATTATGTAGTCTATATGCTTTCTATATTGACTATCTGGTAATATCCACATGTTCTTTTGTCTGAAGCATGCCTTGAAATAAACAGATTGTTGCTGTACAGAACTATGAGTCATTCTTCTGCTTCATTTCTATCTCCTAGGACAAATTTTCCAACAACATTTGGTTCTGCTTTGTACCCTAATTATGCATTCCAGTCACCTATGATTATAAGCATGTCTTTGTTTCAGTGTGTGATCAATTTCCTCCTGGACTGTTACATAAAAGCTTTCAATTTCATCTTCTTCAGCATTGGCAGTTGGAGCACAGACTGGAATGAAGGTTATGCTGATGAGTTTTCCACAAAGTTTGATATTATTTGATCAGACCTTGTATTATAGTCCCTAACTGCCTGTGCTATGTCTTGTCTCAGGATTAGAACCACACCATTTCTTCTGAGTTTGCAATCTCTAAAGTACAACACTTTGTAGTTGCCTGACTGAAAATATCCCATTCCAATCCACTTTAGTTCATTGACATCAAGCACTGCAATGTTTACATGTTACATTTCTTGCTTTACTGTTTCCAGTTTACCTTGATTCATACTTCTCAATGTTCCATATTCCACTGGATGTGTTATACAACAGACTTTCCTTTCACGTCTGTGCACATCAGCTGTTAGTCCAAGCTTAGCCTTTTAAAAATGTCCCCTCTCATTAACAGTAATGGCAGGGAAACTATGTATGCCAACTCCAACAATCCAGTCCCTCAGCCTTTGAGGGTGATATAGGGACAAAGAAGGGGCTTTGGATGCAGGGGATGCAAGATCTCCCCAAACATGCACTGTTCATCACCATACTACCCACAAAACACTGTGGATAGTACAGTGACAACAGCTGAGTGCTCAGCCACAGCACAAAGTTTTCTGCCACCTATGAATCACATTCTCCACTGATGACGTAGGAGAGCCTGCAGCATCCACCAGCTCCTCGGCTGCTTGCCCTGGGAACCTCAGACTGTTCAGGTAAAATGAAAGTAAATGGTGTCCCACACAAACTACAACATTTAATAGACCAAGACAGGGAGATTTTTCCAAACCCAAGAACTCCACGAGTAACGCTTAGCAACTCACAGTTCAAAGGCTTCTATTCTCTGCTTCAGCTCTGCCTCTCGAGTTCTTATTGTTTCAATATCTTTCAACAGGCTTTGTCTTTGTAGATAAATTTCTCTTGCATCAATCTAGTAGAAAAACATTGCACATTTAGGACACCCAAAAAGAAGGACCAGCATCAACAGAAAATTGTATACTGGTTTCAGAAGACAGGCTATTTGCTGTTTGTACTTTGTTAGTAGTCTACTGCTCAAGCTACGCATTTCTGTAATTTGCTGATGAATCCAATTATTATTAGAAAATATGCCACTGTCTTTTGCAAAACATTACTGTGCAAACAGTTCCAGGAGTTTTTGTACGTAACTCACAATAAAAGGGGAGAGGGGTGGAAAAGTTAGTAAGAAAAGTAGTAGGAGACAAAGAATGCACATCTACTTCTCAAATATAGCATCCTGCATGTTTTTCTTACTCAGCACAAGTGACTACTAGATGGCCAATTTTGCCTCGGCAGGAACGGTACATAAGTGGCTATGGCAGAGGAGATTGTAAAATCACAATCAGATTTCTTGGACACCCGCACACAGACACACAATTAAAGCTGCTCCAAAGTGCAGGTGTAGGGCATGCAAGCAGGTAGGCACTGGTCTGCAGCTTGGTTTGACCTCAGCATTCTTCCTGCCACTCCACAGTCCCAGCGAATGGTAGATGGAAGGCTACGCATGGCTTCCTTCCCCTTGGCCACTACACAGGAACAGTGTCATTTGCCCTAGCTACTGAAAGGCAGAAGGCTGAAAAGGGCAGGAAAATTCCCAAGGAGTTTCCTGCCCAGTAGAGACTACAGAAGAAGTTACTAGAGAACCAAAAACAAAGACTGAGAGGAAGGAGGAGAGAGAATTGGATAGAGAGTTCAACCAAGATAGAGGAAGAGGAGAGTGAAGCTGAGGAACAGGCTGATGCACCTGAGTGGGCAAGTCCACTAGTCTACTTTGCTGGACTCTCTTTAACCTTTAAGACTATTCCAACAGAACCCAGAGCTCCGCAAGGCAGCAAAGGTCATGCGATTTGGTTCATGTCCAAAGAGTATTCATCTTCAGTGGGTCAATAGGAGGTCTGACCTGCAGAATCCAGTGAGACCCCAGCTGCCACAGCCACACCAACCTCAACCTAAGGAAGGGGAGTTGTCAGAAACAGCTTAAAAGACTGCACCAGATGGGACTTGAAATAAGGTTTATACCCTTTCTGTTTGTGCTTGGGATGCAAGTGATGTCAGGGCTGAAGGAGAACCACCCAGAAAAGACAAAGCCAATGGACCACATGATGGAGAAAGGTTGAGAGAAGTGACCATGGGTCAAACGACACCCTTGTAAATAGTTCTGCAATAAAGGTTTGTTATGTACACTGTTAGACTTTCCTTATAATGAAAAGCACTCCTAGCGGTCTATTTGATGTCTATCTGCCTGTGGACAGACTGAGCACCCTCACAGGCAGGTACATGCAAAGCCAGTTCCCACCTCAAGCAATTCAACTTGCAAGCAAAATACATAGCCATTGCGAAGACATTTCTGACAAGGCTATCTAATCCAAACATGGCATCAAAGAATACTGCAAGCTATTCATATGCTATTTAATTGCAACATTTTGAATATTACCTCTTGCTGTTTCTGTAATCGCTGAATGGCATTTCTTTCCCGAGAAGTTAATGCCTCTGACTTGGCTTGGTGAGCTTTTTCCAACTCTCTGCGAAGCTCTGAGATTTCTTTCTGAGATCTTGCTTTCTCATCCATTTTAATTTTGGCTACTTCAACCTCTCTGAAGTGCTGCAACTGTTAAGTTTAAAATGAAATAGTAAATCTCATCTTTGTCAAGTCAAAACATCAGATCACATCCAAGTGGTAGCTATTAGTCATTACCACTAAAATAATGTGGGAAAGGAAACCCCATGCTCTCTGACCAGAAGCCCAAGATGTTCTCTAAATCTCTGCCCATACGGACAACCCTCACAGTGGTTTAAACCCTGGTCCAGCACTGTACCTGCAGAAATTTCCATTGGTGCTTGCCAGGTGCCCTGTCTCTCCTGAAAGAATTTTTAGATGTTTTTAAAACTAAAAAAGAGTTTTTAGCTGGGAGATTGCCACACCGCAAACCAAAGTCTTAGTTTCCATTCTTTATTCCCAAATTACTCTATATCTCCTATGGGACTCAAAGGCATTCTTAGAAAATAAAAAAAGGAGTAGAAGCACAAGCAGCTCCCCCTACAAAGAGGTGAACTGCAGGTGGCAAAGAGTGCCCAGGAGGTGAGAAGAAGGGACTGGAAAGTAAATGGTGCATTTCTGCCTCTGCTCTGTCTGGCTTGAGACTTTAGTGTTATGAGTATGTTAGCCAGTTTTATTTGTTTGGGTATGAGGGGTGTGTTTCTCAGGGTATATGACTTGGCATTTGGATCTCAGATTGAACTTCTGCTTTGTATTTTGGTTCTTAAGCAAATTCCTCTTCTTTTAGCATTGTTAGTTTGAATTCTGAGGAACCAATGTCTTACAAATGGCCACGAACCCTGTAGTAGTCACTCTGTGCCTGGACAAGCATCGCCTCTCAGCAATTTTATGAGAGCATCCATAAGACACCCTAAAAAAAATGCAAATAGGCCAATGAGCCATAAAAGATTGGGGCCCAGTGTTACACAGATGTACCAGCCAGCATTTGATCACTGATTCAAAATTCTGTTTTCAACTCCTACTATAATTCAGGTAGGCTGCCCTTGTGCTTAATGTTAGATGACTGTAAGTACACCTATCCATACCCTACACCTGTCTTTTTCTTAAAAAGCAGGAGAAAAATCATGGATAGGGGATAGTTTGAAACATGAGCACTAGGAATAGCAGAAGACAACACATAAAACAGCCAGTCTCTCTAGAGTACAAACGTTCAGATAAGATCATGTTTAAACAAAAATGCACTTACATGTGTGTCTATAGGAGCTCCACCATTCCAAAATACACTTCTCCCTTCAACAACACCGGGGTTAGGGGCGTCAGACCCTCCATGTAGTTCAAAATCCATGTATAGATCTTATGCCTCCCCCCAAAAAATATAACTACAAAGAACAATCCCTCTAATTTTCAGCACTGCTGGCTGGGGCTCCACCCCTCACACGTGTGACTCCACCCCTCGTGCAGTGTTTTGTTGCAACTGGAACCAAAAGGGCTAAAATCTATCACTGTGGGTAGGTGGAGGAGGAGGAGCCCTGTGTGGAGGGGGGGGCAGAAGCAAACATGTGCACGCAGCCGCACACCTTAGAGCAGCGGTCCCCAACCTTTTTGGGACCATGGAGCAGTTGGGGGGGCACCCCCATGCTCACGGGGGTCCCCGCGAGCCCTGCCTTCGAGGGAACCTTGACTACAAAGCATAAACAATTGATACTCACTCTATTGGGGTTCTCTTCCATAGCACTGACAATTCTTTCCATTCAGTATCATGTGTAATAAGCATTAAAGGTCCTTATGATCCCCTAATCTAGAGGCTGAATTAGAGTTTTGTGTTTGTGGGCAAGCAGACCACTTCAACATCTTTGGTGTTGAACTTAGGCCCCTAGTTCTGAGTGGCCAGGGGCACAGTATTTATTGGATATTTATTTATTTGGAAAAAAAACATGTATAACCAAAACCATGCTGTTCAGACCTGTGTAATTCAAAGGAGAAGTATAAATCATCTTCTACACATTCACACGTGCAGCTGTTCTCTCTTCTACATCTACTATCTGTAATCTATGTCAGCATTTTGATTGCTGAGAGAGAATTTGAGGCAATGGTGATGGTGGGGAGATTTTGAAGTGAACAACAACACGGAAGATCTTAGAGTTCTGATACCACCAGCATTTATGAAAACCTGCCACAGTGTCTAAGGATCAAACTACATAGTATGTGGCCTTATCTCATAATTTATTTTCCTTTTTCCTTAAAGAGGTCCTGGGGAATTTTTAATGAATGGGCAAACAAATGGCATTAACCAATAGCAAGTGCCTCTTTCAGCTTTAAGGGCAGAAAAAATATCTAGAGACTGAATCAAAAATCTCCTGTGCTAATGTAACAGGGCTTTAGCTAGCCCTTCAGTGTGCAGAATACTCTGGCTAAATACCTGCCTCCATTTCCAGTTTCTCACATTTACAACTACAGAAAACATTATCGAAATCACTTGTTTCCCTAAATTAAGCCTTTCCTCCACCCCTAATTGAATTATTAATGCTACTGCTGCTCATGATACAAGCAGCAATGTCTAGCTGAATATATGTTCACCCTCTATGTTACTTACTTTTATTTTTACTTTTTAAAGGAAAAACAGCAAAGAGTTTTGTGGCACCTTAAAGATTCAGAAGCTTTACTTGTCGTAAGTGTTCACAGACTCACAATCCACAAAAGCTTCTGCCACAGAAAGCATGCTAGACTTTAACCTGCTACTTAGGAGATTTGGCTCCAGCAGACTATTATAACTATTAAACAGACATCAACAGATTTGGGGAAATGCAAACTGTTGAACAGAAACAAGAGCAGAATCCAAACTCACTTAAGCATGAAATATTGCTATAATATAATTGTCCTTCCCACCCACCCCTTCCATTGCCACTTACCTTCTGAGACATTTCTTCTTGGAACTGCTGCTCTATTTCTTTTCTGTATTCAGCAAGTTTTACTTGAAAAGATTCAGACAGGTGGCGCTGAGAATACATATCAGCAAACTGCTCATCAATTAGTTGAAGCTTTTCAGCTATTAAAAAAATTCAAAGCACTGTTTTATTACTGAGATATTTCTAGCCTCTGCTAGAAGTTACCAAGGAAAAAAGGGAGGGGAGAAAGCAAACAAGAATAAAACAGGAAAGCAGGTGGCTGGTAGTCCAAACCTACATTCCAGCATCCCCCTCACTACCCTTCAATCCAAGACTGATCACTTCCTACTAGTACCACGTTTCACCTTCTGCACTTGTTCTCTAAAGCACAATCTCGCTCATGCTGAGGTGCATGAAAGATGAGTAGTCATAAACAGGCACCTCTGAACAAGTTCCTGAGGAACATGGCGAGAGCAAAGGACAGCCAGGGTTTAGGAAGATGCTAACAGCACAGTGCCAGAGCATAAGTTGAGGGTGTGGGCATTCATCTATTTTGCATCCTTTGTAGGGAAAGTGGGAGTGTTCACTACTATTTGCCCTGCACTGGTAAGCATATCAGACACCTGAGAGAACCACTGGCAGCAAAAGATGCTATTTTCAATGTTTGTTTCCATTCAGAAAAAAACAAATGATTACCATGTTGGAGTGAAAAGCAGTGTGATAGTGCTCTCCACACTTACGACACAGCAGTATACCTATGCCTAACAAGCTCCTTGCACATGCATTGTTATCAACAGAAAGCAGATTCAGAAGCACCCCCAAACAAAGCTGAACAACAGATACTACATTACTGTCATCTCTGCAACTGGATGCATAAATTATCCAACAATAAACCAATTACAAAACTTCACTTACCCAGGGATTCTTGACCAGCCATAGGAATTGTTTGAGTTTCTGTGCTACAATTTTCCTTAGAGAGGCTGTGTTCTACCAACTCTGTTAAAACCTGTACAAGAAAGCCTTAGAGATGTACCATTAGTCACACATTTCTCCTGCAGTAAATTAATCTTTCCAACTCTATGTGGCACAATAAATTAGCAACAGCAGCAAAACCTCAATAAAAACATGCAAGTTCAACAAATCTAAAAAGGATGGTTGTGTTGGGGTGTTTTCATAAATGTATCACTGCACACAATCCAAAGGCGAGCATGGATGGTGATGCCTCTACTAGATCACTAAAATTACAAACAGAAGCTAGTGTTCAACACATACAGGTCTCCATGAGGCTGAGCACCACAGTGCAGTGCGTGGTGCAGAAAAAACAAACATTTCCAAAAAATCATCAAATATGCAGGCCATATTCCTCTTAAGCCTACATACCTTTAGCATTATCCTTTTCTGAAGCAGTAATCTGTAAGCAGAAAACAATTAAATCAACTACATTCTTTATTATTCACTAAAACTTTAACAACAACAAAGTTATCCAGATATAAGACTATTTTACCAGTGTTTTATAAAGGTCAGTCCTTGGATTGATCCTGATCAGCTGTAGCAGATCTTTAACTGTAAGCTCCTTTGTAAGAAAAAAACAAAAAATTCTTAATTATGAACTATATTTTACAATCCACTGTCAAAGAGAAAACTTGAAAAGTTAGAGCAATAAAATTAAAATGGGACATTGACTGGGATGGAAAGTATTGACTTCACTGGGAAAGCACATATTTTCCATCATGTAAATTCAATTCATTTTCCTTTCTTTTGCCCAACGCCTATTCATGAAAACAACAGATTCCCTTCATCATGTGTTCACCAACCAAATTCAAATCCAACAGATAGCTGCATGATGGAACAAACAGTAATTATCAAATTTTATGAAATTATACTGCTCTGAATTCATTAAATCTCTGTAATGTTGCCATCCCTTAGGGCTTTCTGTGCAACTTACATACATAGAATCCTGTATGTCCTGTGATACCATTTAGTTCCCTCACTTTTCCCTTTCAGAAATCCCAGGGGAGTCATAAACCATCCTCTGTGAAACCCCAAAACCTTATATATGCTGTCTATATTTTTTAATAACAAGTACATTTACCCTCACAGTATCAAAATCACTCATTGATCATGCAAACAGTCACACATATATGTAGCTCATCCTAGGCTTTACCGTAACATGATTCAAGACTGATTGGTTGTGAGATTGAAGGAAACAATTGGTCTTACCACCACACTATTTGATTGTCACAGTAACTTCTCCTTTGTTCTTTAGAAAGTTAATTAGTCTATTCAACCATCAGTAGGTTCTGCAAAGGTGATCCTGACAAGAAAGTCTGTACATAGTGTGTGTTTGCTGTTTATGTCACTCTCCCATTTCTACAGTCCCAGAAGCCTGCTTCTCGCAAAAACTGGTTTCCCTATCCCCTGCTATAGGAAAAAAATTTAGAATTTCTGAAACCCATTTTTCTAAGCAATATGTGTACCATTAAAATGCAGCTCCAAACATAAATGTTTACAAGATCCAAGCAGGGCTATTAAGGATAGGACCTTATGGAGATAACTAATTCATAAGGTCACAATAAGTCAGAAGAGACTTGATGGCACATTACAACAAAACACACTTAAACTATTACCCTTCTGGGTTAGTGGTGATGGTGTAAGCTGTCTGGCAGATATGCGCATTGTCCTGTGCTTGTACATACTTTGAGTGCACACATTTAGCTTCCCTTGTAGCCGTTACTATAAAGACCACTGCTCTTCAGCTGGTGAGTTGTGGGACAAATAAAAAGCCAAGATGTATTGCACCAGCAGCACTACCACCACGCAAATAGATAACACATTCACAAACATACAAAATCTAAAGAGGGTTGAGAACAATGAGATATAACATTAGTTAAAACCATGCTATTTAAAGAAGCTTTCAGAAACATCCTCCTCATGAGAGACTTTTTGACCCATTACACACAATTGTGCATTTGGTTTAGCTGTTGCTTTGAGACTTTTTTCCTTATTATTATTTGTGTGTGTTTTTAACTATTGTAAACCGCCCAGAATACTGGCTTGCCACTAGATGGGCAGTATATACCGTATTTTTCCGTGTATAAGACACCCCCATGTATAAGACACATCCACCCACTTTTCTAACCCAAAATTAAGAAATCTAAGTGGGACTTAGCAAAAGGAGGGGAAAGCAGGGATCAAAGCGCTGCAGGATCACTTTGATCCCTGCTTTCCCCTCCACTTGTTTTTGTTCTTTCCTCAGCTTACTTCCGTGTATAAGACGACCCTCAATTTTTAGTCTAAAGATTTTAAACAAAAGTATCATCTTATACACTGAAAAATACGGTAAATGCAATGAATGGATGAATACAGACATGCATAAATAAAAATATTCAAAGTGCAAATCTCTCAGAAGAGAGAGGTACTTACCTTATCCTTTTCTAACCCACTTTCTGGATAGAAGACCGACAGTGAGTATTCATAGCCACATCTACGCAGGTGTTCTGCCACCAGACTGTTTGAAGCACCAATTACCAATGAACTGCATTCACTATAAACAGCTTGTGGCTGAACTTCTCCACTTAAAACTGGATTCCTCAGCTCATGTATGAGTTGGTTTCGAAGCTGAGTCTGGCAAGAAGAAAAACACAGTATATAAGTGTTCTGCTTAGATACTGCCCTGCAGTGCTTAAACCACTCTGAGGGTGGTTTACAGTTTAATTATGCAGGCTACACGCTGCCCCCACAACAAACTGGGTACTCAATTTACAGAGCTGGGTACGCAATTTACCAACCTCGGGAGGACAGAAGGCTGAGACAACCTTGAGCCGGCTACCTGAATCCACTGGGATTGAACTCAGGTTGTGAGCAGAGTTTTCACTGCAGTTTAACCACTGTGCCACGAGGAATATGGAAAAATTGTGTTAAATTATTAAATGAACTTAAAAAGTTAACTTTGATATGCTGAACTAAAACCAAGTGTTACTGTACATCATTATCTGTTATGACTTACAAAGCCAAAATTAAAATTTGATTTGAACAGCCATACAGTAAAGCAGGTAGAATATTGGATTTTTACTGAATCTGGCAGCCTTATTTCCATAAAGGTAGCTAACGGTTTGAAAATACATTCAAGAATGTTTAGAGCTAGAATTCGGAGCTGAGCAACAGAAGAACATGTACAACAGTGTCCAAGATCTGGGATACAAAATGTCTTCAATCTAAAAATCTTCAAAAAGTGGTCCAGAGGTGTTTTCCAGGATGCTTCACCAGGCTCAAAGGTAACAAAAACTAGGTATGGGGGGGCATGGAAGCTCTTCCACCAAATGGTTACTTAGATGTTTCAAGTCTCTGAAGCTTAAACTCTGCCCCAATCTGGAAAGTATGGGCTTCATGATACAGAAGGTTATAAAGCTCCCACATGATTAGACATGGGCATGAACCTCAATTCGTAAGTGCGGAAGCACAGGTGCTGCCCATTCCCTTCCCCCACCTCCCTGGACAATGCCCACTCATCAGCTGGTGTGCGCTTCTCTTCTCCTCGGCTGTTCAGCCAGTCTCCCATAGGAGCATGGGCTTCCCTACCCTGCTTCCTTGTCTGAGATCAGCCAAGGAGGTGGGGCAGGGAAGCCCATGCTTCTGTCAGAGACTGGCTGAACAGCCAAAGAGCAGAACAGGAGTGCATGTCAGCTGGTGAATGGGGGAATCCAGCCAGAGAGGTGGAAGAAGGGAATGTGCAGCACCTGTGGTGCCACACTTACGAACCGGCACTAACCTCTGAACCAAGGTTTATGCCCATCTCTACACATGAGATCTGAGAAAGCTTACTGTGAAGGAGACTGGTTCCACTCCTTTAAAAAAAAAAGATAGTAAGAACTCAGGTTTATGCATCTACCTTTCAGCAATATAAACAGTATTTTTTAATCCTTTTGAAAGTACTGCCCACCTATGGTTTTGGATTTTGTTGTATTCTAAGGTCTCTCCCTTCCCTTTTTGCTTTGCTTAGTTAAGAGTTTTGCTGGCTTTTATAGACCGTGATTCACACATTCCAAGCTGCTTTTCAATGCCTTCATGTTTTAAAAACAGAATGGATCAGCATTTTGAATGCCAACAAAACTAGTTCCCCCTACACAAATATCATAACAAATTACTAACATAGTGAAGGTCACTTGGAATGATGGCCTCTCTCTGTCACAAGGCACAACTGAAAGTTCAGTTCTAGTTTCTGATATTGGTCAAGAAATTACCTGCTGATCTAAAATACATTGTTTTATTTTCTTGAATATGATTTATATCTAGAAACATTCCTCTGACAAAAATCTAATCTGTTCCAGGAGTAAATACATGACTGTTTAATTACATCTCAGATTATTTTTCTCACATGACTATATAATGCTTGGTAAGGATATATATTTTTGTTAGGGATTGTTTGGAATTTGGTTCTAGTGGCCATTTACAGAGCTGTCCTCTCTGCCTCTCTGTGTGTGTGTGTCTCTCTCTCTCTCTCGATGTGTGTTTGCGCACGTGCACACACACAGGCCTATTTAAGTTTTTAAATTGTGCTCTTTTTATAACAGTGAAAATTGAGTTCATCCAACTTTGCCAATGATACACCTGACTTTATAAAGATTCAGAACTGAATTTATGCTGGTTTTAATTTATTTTAAATGAAAGACCTTGAGTGTGTCCAATACACCTCGGTTCTTAAATGTCTGATACAGTTTCTTCCGGAGCTCATCTTGTGACAGAGCTTTAAACTCTTCTGAAGACATGAAGATCTGAAAACATAAAAAAAAAATTAAATCACTATTTTACAGACAGTAATAAAACCAATGTTATCATAACACATCTAAACCTGGGTAGGTACCCTTTTAAAAGTCACAATTTTCAAAGGCAGTCAGGTTTTTCTGTTGCAACAAAAACAAGGTGCATTGTTTTTAAGTAATAACAAAACAATTATGGCACAAACATTCATGGATTACAGTCCACTTTATCAGCAGTATGAAATATTAATATGAAGCCTTCAGCAAATAAGCACGGGGTGTTTAAATACAAGGATCTCTACCACAGAATGCATGGGAAACCAGCATGGGAAATCCATATTCCTAGATCAAATAAATTATTATTTTGATCCCTCACACACTATTCCTTGCAGCCATCTCATTTCCCCTGGCTTTTTTGTTTGTTTTTGTCAACAGTCATATTCAAATCATTAGCACTGCAGTTTTATAGAACTGGAGCCATGTACACTTTTAAAAGCAGACTTAAAATTACTGATCAAAATTTAAAGATGTCAGTAGTATGCCATCATTCCTGATGGGATGGGAATCTCAAAGTTGAGGTGGCAAGCAAAGCTGCCTGGAAAATATGACAGTAAAAAGGACAAAGAGAAAGATTTTTAGTAAGACTGTCATAATTAAAGGCAAAAGTACATTAGAGGGCACCTTACTGACATTGTTGAAATTAATTTAATGCACATGATATTCTAACACAGAGATCTCAGATAGGTTTAATTATACATTCAGAATCAAGAACAATCAAATGTACTTAAAGGGAATGTCAACAAGAATTACTTGTGAGTAAGCATGCTTAGGACTCTGCTACGAAGTGCACTGTAACATACACTAAACATGTTCATCCCACTTTTCTAGTTTTCTGACACACGTAGAATAAACAAGAGAAAGAAATGGAGCAATGAAGTGAACAACCTTGATTCTCAATGGCTAGGGTCAGTACCATAACCATCAGATTCTACCTGCCTTTCCCCCTCACTTTTTGCAAGGGAAAAAAAGGTGTTTTTTTAAAAAATCCAATTGGGAAAACCAGAAGATCAAATAATGTCCCTTGCAATGCCACAGTACAAAACCAGTTCAACCCCCCCAATCAGCTTTCAAGCTTTATTAGCTGCTGAGACTTATGTTGTTGTTTAGTCGCTAAGTCATGTCAGACTCTTCGTGACCCCATGGACCAGAGCACGCCAGGCCCTCCTGTCTTCCACTGCCTCCTGTCTTCCACTGCCAGGCACAACCTCTTTTAATATATTTTGCTTTGTTCTTACAAAAGATTATTCACCTCCTTTCTAGCTCTGCAATTCTAAGCTGCTGCTGCTGATTCCCACCCCCTTTTTTTCTGTATCATCTCTCCCAGCTTTATAGGCTGATGTGGCTTTTCAAAACACCTAGACATGTGATTCCCAACCTTCGATCAACCGTGGTGTTTTTGAACTGCAATTCCCAGAAGCCTTCACTGCCAGCTATGCTGGCCAGGTTTCTGGGAGTTGCAGTCCAAGAACACCTGAGTTACCAAT
Source organism: Intellagama lesueurii (assembly GCA_037013535.1). Lineage (NCBI taxonomy): Eukaryota > Metazoa > Chordata > Lepidosauria > Squamata > Agamidae > Intellagama > Intellagama lesueurii. Next base: position 84,090,553 of record JBAJHW010000003.1, read on the forward strand.
GGGAACCACTGCCCTAGACCAGTGGTCCCCAACCTTTTTGGGACTGTGGACCAGTTGGGTGGGCGGGCTCCGTGTGGGGGGGGGCGGGGACACCCCGCACTCATGGGGGGGGGGTCACACTCAAGTGCATGCACACTCATGCAATGCGCCCGAGTGAGCACGACACAACCATGAGTGTGACACGCCCACCGTGTGTGCGGGGGGGGGGCGGAGATCCGTCTCCACGGCCCAGTTCCAGCAAGCCCACGGACTGGCACCGGGCTGCGGACCGGGAGTTGGGGACCCCTGCCCTAGACAACTATCGAAATTTCATCTTCTATGACTATTATTGGAATTCTAATAACAGTACAACTTGTGTTTTCCATTTCTCAGAGTGACTTTTTTGCATACTTATTGATCTTTGACTTAACATTGCCTGGTAATGTTGTAAGACACCTCCTTATTCACTATTTCTAGTTTTAAATATTGTCTTTTAATTACGTTAACCACCATTTATTTGCTCATTGATTTCAACCTTAAATATCATCTTTCATTGTTTGTAATGGGTCCTTTTTCAAGGAGAAAGGTGGGGTAAAAATATTTCAAATAAATAAAAAAAATGAATTCCCAGTACGCTGTAGTGGACAGAGTAACGGACTAGGACTCTGGCGACCAGGGTTTGAATCCCCACTTGGCCATGGAAACTCACTGGGGGAGTGGAATTAGTAAAATCACTTCTTAAATATCTTACTTATCTTGAAAGCCTTATTAAGCTCGCTCTAAGTCAGTACTAACTTGATGACCCAGAACACAGAAACTAAGGCTCTACCGAGTAACCAGGGAAGCAACAATACAGGACACCTTCCCCTTCACGCCCATTTCCAAAACAAACCACCTATCATTTCTCCCTGTTTTCTAAAGCTGACACCGCTTTCCGTACAACCTGGAAAAAGGGGAAAACGCGCCAGGCATTTCGGGAGAGCTTGGAATTTAATGGGGGAGGGAAGAGAGAAAGAGTCCCTGAGTTACCGCAGGCATCCCTCAGCAAAGAGCCTCTTAATTCCCCGTCACCTTTCAAACACCGTGTGGTACAAAGAAAAACGGAAGAAACCGAAACACACCACAGCCCAGGGACGACGACCGGACACAGCGGCGTAACCGAGAGAAGATACTGAGCTTCCCCAGTGACGGGCAGCGCATGCGCAGACACTTTCCTCAAGGCCCCGCCCCCAAGAAGCCCCGCCCTCTCAACCGTCTCTTTCAGCCCAGTCCCTCTTCCGCGGGGGGTCTGTTACCGCCGCTCGCTCTACTGGAACTCTCGCGAGAATGTGCTGAGGGCGGAGTCGACTCCAGCAGGCGTTATGATGTTATCGAAGCGCGCCGGATGTTTTGGATAGAGAGGAAGTTGTCCGTGTTGGGTGGCTGGTTGAGTCTGAGGACCGTTTCTAAGGTACGTTCTCTCTCCCCCTCCCCCCCCCGGCCCGCGCGCCTTTTCTCTCTCTTAAAGGGAACCTGGGGTGGAGGAGGTTCTTCTGAATGACAGAAGAGTTAACGGGGAAAGGGTAGCTGTGGATGCTCGTTTTATGAGCCGTATCCCCAAGGCCTGGGAGACTTCTGGAAAGACTGTCGGGTGCTTTTCCTGTTTATGTTCTGTGCCGTCAAGTCGAAGTCAGTTGATAGGCGACGCCAGTAAGGCTTTCAAGGCGAGATATTCAAGGAGTGGTTTTCCCCAGTCCTGCCACCACCACCTGTGTGGCTTTCTTGGCCCAGTGGGGATTCGAACCCGGGCCTCCTGAGTCCTAGTCCGTTACTTTGTCTTCAACACCGCATTGGGTAAGTTGTTTTTTTTATTAGAAGCACGAAAAAATAAGGATGGAGAACTTTCTGTAGGAAAAGGTAACGTAGTAGGTAGCCATGTCAGTCTGTAGTAACAATTTAAACCAGAAATAATCATATAGCACCTACAACACTAACTAGTTTTTATTTTCAGAAAGCACACTTGGTCAGATGGATGGAGAGGCTGTGTCTTTGGAAGATGTGTGGTTAGACGTAGAAAAGCTTATGAAAAATAAAAATTGGTTATTCTTATCTGTGCTACATGACTGTTTCTGGTACTAATTTAAGGAAGGGTCTTGAGAACTCTATTCTAGCAGTTGCATTTTGATAGGAAAAATTCCCAAGAGATCTGGTTGGTTGGTTTTATAGACCACCTTCCTCCCAATAAGCGGATCCAAGGGGGCTCACAATACTAAAAAGAATAGAATTAAACACATAGTAAGTTAGATATGAAAAAGTTAAATTAAAAACATAATAAGTTAAACATTTCCTCTGGTATCCTTTTTTTTTTAAAGCTGCATAGTTCTGAAAATGATGATACTAAAGGTAACTAAATGTGAGGAAAGTCTCCCTCCCCTGCCCAACAGCAATTGAGATTTCTCATATTCTAAGGTTTTTTATATCAAAACTTTGGTAAAGACAATAATAATTTTAGAACTGCAGAGTTGGAAGGGATCCCATGGGTTAATGAGTCCAGCCCCTGTCAAGGAGGCACAGTGGGGAATCAAACTCCCAACCTCTGGCTCCTTAGCCATCAGATGCCTAAGCCCCTGAACTAGGAGTTTTCTTATTTTTGCTGCTTTCTTCATCACAGTGGAACATGGGCTCCTGTTGTTGGAGATCAATGATGACTGTTGTTTGGTTGGTGTGTGAGAGATAAACCAAAACTCAGTAGTACTACATATTTTCTATCCAGTTGGAGTACAAGTGGATGTTAGATTACATTTCTGTGCCTTCATACTGGCTGAGGCTAATTGGTGTTGAAGTGTAAAACATGTGGAGAGCATTGGTTTGGGGAAGGTAGGCTTAAGCTGTAGAGATGTGTGATATTTTTCTGGAAGTTTTCACAGAACAATTAGTGATAACATTTAGTTAGATATGATTTATGCTGTGGGATACTTTGACTGAATCTCTGTAGTTTGGTGTAGTATGTCATAGGTACAGTAGGCCCCTTGAATCCGTGGAATTTCTGGAGGAAATGGCTCACCAAATCCCCACTGATTCAATGGGCCTATCCTAGTTGTGACTTAGTAGACTAAGCAACAGAATTTAGGTCTTTGCCTTCATTGGGATGGAGTCAACCTATGTGACCATTTCCAACTATGTGATCTGTTCTTTTTCAGAAGTGACAATATTTTTTATCATGTCTGGAAGCTTCTACTTTGTAATTGTGGGTCACCACGATAATCCAGTGTTTGAAATGGAATTTCTGCCTGCTGGTAAAGTGGAGTCTAAGGTGTGCAATGTTGTTTAGATACTGTACTTGTACATAGTGTTAAGCAGAGACCTGATGATTAATTTGAAACTACTACTTAGTTCTTATTTAGATTTGTTACCTTTGAAAATGTTAACAACCCAGTCATTATATCAGAATATTTGAGACATCCTCTTTAGTATCAAGCTAATATCAATCTGTTTAACATTTTTCTAATCTGGATTTAATGCAGTTGTCTAAAAGCAATCATATTTTTCTTACATTCCAAGCTATTCCTAAGGAACAGCAACAAGTAGTAATTACTTCCATAATTAATGTATTTTGTGTATGCATAAGTGTGCATTTTGGTATGTATAAGCTCCTTTAACTGGGATATATTTCATAGTTGTGTGTTATAGATACTATATTCTACTCCTGATGAAACATTCAGACATACACTAGGTTAATAGCTTACAGGGATTGCTAAACATTGTATAGTTTTGATCTATTGCTGGGAAAAGAAATTGTATACCTGGCTTCAGAGCCAGTTATTTTATCCTTTATTCTGTTTTTGATGCTGATTTCTCCCTATTTCCTTTAGGATGACCATCGCCATCTCAATCAATTTATAGCTCATGCTGCTCTTGATCTAGTAGATGAGAATATGTGGCTGTCTAATAATATGTATCTGAAGACTGTGGATAAATTTAATGAATGGTTTGTTTCTGCCTTTGTCACTGCAGGACATATCCTTTTTATGCTGCTGTTACACTAATACGGAACTTGGTGGACATTGGCTTGACACAATTGTTTGGTTTGTAACTTGGCTCTCAAATAGAAGACCTTCTTATATTTAGAGGACAGGACCAGGATCCAGTAATCTTGCTGGAGAGGGGATGGACTGGTAAGGCAATTTTAGCTGATTCTTGTAAAACCCCTTCCCATTGTGCTGGAGAGCCCCCAGACTCTTCAGAGGATTTCTAGTGGAATCAGTGAAAATTGCCTTCTGCTGTGGGGAACATCATCTGAACGGCTTTCTTGGTTTGTAAGCCATAATGGGTAGAGATTGCAGCCTTTGCTTGGAGTATTTTTCAACATCATGTAACACAATTTCTGCAAGAATTGTGCTGGCTACAATATGCTGAGTTTCAAGGTTTTGTTACTGATATTTAAGGTGAGGTTACCTTTAGTATCATCTAACCTCTGCACTCTTGCCTGTTCAGTGCACTCTTCAGGAGAGGCATGTTTGTTGGTACCTTGGGCTCTAAGAACAGAATTTTAGTGTTGCAGCTCCTGCTTTGTAGAATTCCTTGTCCATTAACATTAAGTATAAACAGTTTGCATTTTAAGCATCTGCTTAAAACATAATCTGATCATTTAACCTTTCCTTGTCATGTGACCATCCATCTATATTAGTTTACTGGTTATATGTTTTATAGTCTCTGCTTTTATTGATTTAATTTTAATATTATAGCCCATCTTTATTTTCAGTGGTATCTTTATTTGTAGAAACAACTCCCTATTTTCTTAACTTGTTCTACATATGAGATTTATAATGCTTCATGATGTAAGGCAGGAAGATGGCATCAAGAACTTCTTTAGTGATGTCTATGATCTGTATATAAAGGTGAGCATATTATTCTACACACCTGAAAAACAAGCTGTGTGGTAAGTGGGACTATTTGTTTGGGAGCTTTGTGAACAAGTTGAGGCAGCACATGTAAATAGTTGAAGGGGTGTAGTTTACATCTTGAAAAGGACAAAATGTTTAACGCTAGTACACCACACCCATCCCAGTGATGGGTTGGTTAAATCCAATAATATACTCCACTGCATTTGTAACAAGCTGCTGATCGTACAGGAAGGTGAATACATATCCTTCAAAGTGGTGTCAAGTTCCATCTTGTGCTGAGAAAGTAGCATCAGTATTGTGAGTTGTTACTACCTATACATACCCCTCTGAAACCCCTTGTTGAAGAGTAGAAGCAAGACTGATTTGCTTGCTGGTGGTTCTAGATCAAGAAGTTTAAAAATTATGGCCATCATCTCTTCAAATCGAAGTATATAGTAAAACGAAAAGGCTATAGTATAGGTCTTGACACTGGCCTTGTCTAGCAAGCATTCTCAACTAGTTGAATATCATATTAAGAGTACAGTATGTAAGTGCACAAAAACATATTAAGTCAGTCCTAGTTTGGTCTAGGAATTTTAGCAAGTATTAACTAAGATGTTCTCATGATACTAATAAACTTCTCTCCTCAGTTTGCAATGAATCCATTTTATGAACCCAACTCTCCTATTCGATCAACTGCATTTGACAGAAAAGTTCAGTTTCTTGGAAAGAAGCATCTTTTAAGCTGAAATGGTGCAAACATGTTGAAAATTCAGGTGTACCCAACTGTATATTTGACATTCATTGAACCTATGAGGATCACTCCATTACCCAAAGACTCAAGACATTTCATTACCAGGTATGAGAAGCAGGACAACTTCAGGAACCTCTTGTGCTGATGGATCACTTTAGTCATTTGTCTGTATATATCAAAATAAAATAAATGCTAAACACTAGTCAAAGATGTTTTCCATAATACTGCTGCTAATATTGTAAAATAAATGAGAAAACTAGACCTCACTTTTTCCATGGCAATCTGCAGAGATTTTATTTAAAGAACTTGTACTTTGCCCTTTAGCCCAAAAGGCTGTCAGTGCAGCTTACTGAGATAAGAATTTTCTATAGAAAAGATTCAGTGTAGGGCTATGTCAGTATAAACCCAGATACTAGAATTGTGTGTTGCAAGAAAAAAAATTGTGGGGAACAAGAGAAATTTAAATACTCCTAAACAGGAATTTAGAAGTGAATCTGACTGCAATCCAATTTACTTGTTAATTGAGATCAGCAAGTGACTCCACATAGGTGGTCATTACAAAACATTTTTGGAAATGGCTTAATCTAAACTGATTCAGCATTTTCCATAAATTCTACTTTTTGTGACATGTTCAAGTATACACTAATAGCAAACGGGTGACATACGAATTATGTATGGAAAGTTGTTTTCTGCAAAGTTGCTGTACCTCACAACCCAAGGTTACTTTGCTGAATTTTAAAGCTAGAACTATTCTCAACTATCCCAGTTCTCAAGTGTACACTAATTGAGTACAGTCTACCCATGTTAAGCACTCACATGCATGTAACATAAGAGACTAATCAGGCTCCATGTACAAGGATTGTAGCTTTCAGCCTGAAAGAATTAAGGAAGAAACCAACATTTGTAGGTAGTGTGGCTCTGGCTATACCCTTACATTCCCTGTATTTGTTTACATGTTTTATTTACTAATTTGCTTAAGCATCGTAAGTTTCACTGTGCTACTTTCCTTTTGAAGTGTTACATTTTATTGCCTGAAAAAACTGGAATGACAAGTTGTGCTAGATTATACATTTGCAGAGATGTTAATTAACCTACCAAGTAAAATAATTTAAAATGCTGAAATATTTCTGTACATTGAAATTCTTTAAAGCTTCTATCAAACAAATTCTTTTCTATTTTTGAACAGCTGCCTTGATTTTCTATAACTTAGTAGTAGGAAAAAATATTCAGCAGTGCAAACGCCAGAAGAGACTAGAGATATTTCCTGGTTTATGGGGAAAATTTCAGAAAGATGAAACAGCAGAATAAGGGCACTTCAAAAGCTTCCAGTATCTTATTTCCTATTGAATGAATAGGGACAAAAGCTTTTTATCAAATTACAGGTTTCATCAATTCATTATCATCCAAGTACTGTTTTGATAATAATTTTTAAGTGAAGTTTGTAAGTAATTGTGAAATTTTAGTTTTCTAGCTCATTTACAATACCTAAGCAAGCATGTACATATAAGTCTAGCAACTGTCTTGCATGTGATGTAGTGGGCAGTGTTCATGAAAACACATTGCACAGGATTTGAATCCCAACCTTTATAAATATACAGAGTTTATTCAGTTGTTTCTCATTGAAAACCCTCAATCTTTCAAATCAAATACATGTTAGGTCAAAATTGTGTCAGGCTAAATAGCTGATTGAACACTGATGATTATAAAATTAAAATAGGGTCAAAGGGAAACTATTGTGATGAGCCCTGAAAACTAACATTTTAAACAATATTCTCACATTAATTAAAAAAGCACTTAGAGGCTACAACACTTTTTTTCCTACTGCTAAATGTCCACTTATAGTTCAGTCAGCAAGCTGCTGAGGCTGCTAAAATTCAGCTGTTTTCCAGCAGAGCTGTTGTCTATTGGCCATCAAAGGATAAGATGATCCCCCAAAGGGGGGAAGAATATACACAAATCCACACAGGCTCTGCATATGCAGCTTTATTTCCTAACTTAAAATCTACAGGTAATTCAGTGACAGCAGGCAAGTAGGAAAAGATGTTACGGTGTTTATATTAGCTCAGTCTTTTTAAAAAATCACAATAAGGATGGGCAACTAGAACAAGACCCTAATACCTACTATTATTGCTCTAGAAAAGAAAGGCTTTAGTGAAGCAAAACATAGACTAGTGTTCTCATAAAAATATACATTTACATATAAAAATTCTATTCAGCATCTGAATTTCAGAACAAGTCCCCCAAGTAGTGCTTCTACAACCTTCAAGTTTTAGTATATAATTTATTAATTTTCAAATGACATATTTAAATAAAATGAATTTTTGAGTTGGTACTTTTCCAGGTGTCAGACACTCTAATATAGCAATAGGTCACTTATGGAAGAGGAGCCCTCCTCTACCAAATACATAAAGCAATAAAATATTACAACTTAGTATATTAGAGTGGCATCCACTGAATATTATTTTATTTATTATTCCAAGTTAAGTTAGAATGATACATGGCCAAGAAAGAAAATGTAAGTAGTCAACAGCATGATGAGCTAGGCTTGGGCTTTTGGTGAAGATTTATTGTATCAGTTTGAATCAAGTGATCTGACCTATCATCAGTGGCAAGAACTCTTCGAACAGCTTCCTCAAAAGCTGCTGCAACATTAGTGGCATCTTTTGCACTGGTTTCAAAATAAGGATGATTGCCATTGTTTCTGCACCAAAGCTGGGCTTCTTCTGTAGACACTTGCCTTTCAGTTATATCAATTTTATTACCAAGTATCACAAATGGAAATGTTTCAGGCTCTTTCACATCTGCATAGTAAATGAATTCTTTCTTCCAGTTACCGAGGTTTTGGAAGCTTTGAGAGTCATCTACACTGAAAGTGAGGAGGCAACAGTCCGAACCTCTGTAGAAAGGAGTCCGTAAGCTCCTAAAACGTTCTTGACCAGCAGTGTCCCATATCTGCATTGTAACAAAGTGTCCATCCACTTCCAAGTCTTTATTTAAGAACTCTACACCTATTGTATGGAACAGCTGGGTATCAAACTTGTTAGTCACATATCTGTTCATTATTGAACTCTTCCCAACGCCTCCATCTCCAAGCAGGATTACTTTAAGGAGTGATGATTTTGCTGCCATTGGTTCACGAACAGATGCTTTTCAATGTCCAGTTCTGCAAGATAAAGAAACCTAATTCATACCTTCTTATTATTTCCTTACACATACATCTGCAATACTGGTCAAGTGCCCACATAGTGATTAAATCAATTGCTAATCAGTTGCTTGCTAAAACTCCCTCACAAGGAATTTATTTTAATGAAATTAGACATATTCCATGAGTTAGTCAGAAATTTTCCTACTATTCAAATTTCATAGTATTCAAATCAAGATTTTCATCCAGTGAGACACATCTGAAGACCACTAATACCATTAATGCAACTCTTTTCTGCTTCTTCATTTAGCCACTCTAAAGCATCTGTCACATAGATGCAGGACTTCTAAGGCTGTACTATCCTTAAAGTTGGCCTGAAAGAGTGTTTCAAGGAAGAATAAATGGCATGGAAAACTGAGCAATTTAGGAACTTCTCAGTGCTTTCCCTAATCGGTTTCTAAACTGGTAGTGCCAGTTTACAGGTCCACTTGAAGACATGTATGTGATAGAATACAGATGCATAAATGCAATTGGAGGAACACAAATTCTTCAGAACAATTTACCAGCTCATTTATGATTGATAATACACCCCGTATATTCTGGAAAGAATTTTCTGAAACAGCTGGGTAAGTGTGCTTCAAATAATATGAATTGCCCATACAAGAGGAAAATATGTGCACACATGGCTGGGGTGGGCATCTGCCACATAAAGTGTACGCAAAAATTGTGCTATGCTAGTTTAAGGGGTTCATACTTATTAAATCTAAATATTTTCTGTTTTAGCAATTGAGGAATATAAACTGATCAAAAAGAACAGAATAAAAAGGGAGGTGGAGTTGCAGCATATGTCAAAAATACACATTCCTGCACAGAAATACAGGAGGAGGAGAGTGGCTGTCCCATCGAGAGCATCTGGATCAATCTAGTTGGGGCAAAAAACAAAAGGTACTTGGTAGTTGGAGTCTACTACCGACCACCCAATCAAAGAGAGTAAGCAGACGAAACTTTTGAAAAACAAATTGCAGGGTTTTCGAAGAGACATGACGTAGTAGTGATGGAAGATTTCAATTATCCAGTTATATGTTGGGAGGCAAATTCTGCCAAGTATGGCCCTTCCAAGAAATTCCTGGCTTGTGTGGCTGATAATTTTCTCCTACAAAAAGTGGAGAAAGAAACTAGAGGATTGCTATCCTTGACTTGATTCTGACCAACAAAGATGACTTGGTAGGGGAAGTGGCAGTAAGGGGAACTCTAGGTGAGAGTGACCATGTCCTTCTAGTATTCTTGATTTCAAAGGAAACAAAAGCAGAGTGTAGCCACACACATCTGCTGGATTTTAAAAAAGCCAAATTTTAATAATCTCAGAACAAGGATAAGTAAGGTCCCATGGCAGGAGATCCTAACAAGAAAAGGAGTCCAAAACGGGTGGGAGCTTCTAAAAAATAATAATAATTCTAAAGGCACAACTACAAACAATTCCAATAAGAAAAAAAGGGGGGAGGTGGCAAAAAAGGCCAGTGTGGCTTCACAAAAAGCTCAGGGAGGACCTAAAAACCAAAAAAGACATGTACAGGAAATAGAAAGAAGGCCAGGCCACCAAGGATGAGTACAGACAAGTAGCAAGGAAATGCAGGGATGGCATTAGGAGGGCAAAAGTTGAGAATAAGCTGAGGTTAGCTAGAGACACTAAAAGCAATAAAAAAGCATTCTTCAGGTATGTGAGTAGCAAAAGACATAGTGGCACAACTCCGCAATGGAGATGGAAAACTTATAACAGAGGACAAAGAAAAGGCAGAGGTGCTCAATTCCTGTTTTAGTTCAGTCTTTTCCCATAAAACAGACTATGAACTTCCAGACAAATTGGAAGTGCAAGTGGGGGGGGGGGGGAGACAGGATTGCAGCTGGAGATAGATGAACAAATAGTCAAGGAATACCTTACCACCTTGAACGAGTTCAAATCTTGAGGGCTAGATGAACTGCATCCAAGAGTGCTGAAGAACTCTTAGAACCGCTATCCATTATTTTCTTGAAATCATGGGAAACGGGTGAGGTGCCAGAGGATTGGAGGAGGGCCAATGTTGTCCCTATCTTCAAAAAGGGCAAAAAAGAGGAACCTGGGAACTACAGGCCAGTCAGCCTGACATCAATCCCAGGCAAAACTGGAACAGATAATAAATTGGTCATTGTGCAAGCACCTAGAAAACAAAGCAGTAATAACTAGAAGCCAACACGGATTTGTTAAGAACAAATCCTGCCAAACTAATTTGATCTCGTTTTTTGATCAGGTCACCTCCCCGATAGACAGAGGGAATGCTATAGACGTAGTATATCTTGACTTCAGCAAAGCTTTTGACAAAGTGCCCCATGATATCCTGATTAGCAAGCTAACTAGGTGTGGGCTGGATAGATCAAGTGTCAGGTGGATACACAATTGGCTACAAAATCGTACTCAGAGGGTGATGATTAATGGGTCCTTCTCTAACTGGGAGGCAGTAACTAGTGGGGTACCCCAAGGCTCAGTCCTGGGCCCGGTGCTCTTCAATATTTTTATTAATGACTTGGAGGAGGGAGTGCAGAGAATGCTTGTCAAATATGCAGATGATACCAAATTGGGTGGAATGCTAATACCCTAGAAGACAGCAACAAAATTCAAGATGACCTTGACAGGATGGAGCACTGGGCCAAAAGCAACAGAATGAAATTCAACAGGGATAAGTGCAAAGTACTGCACCTCGGAAAAAGAAACCAACTACACAGTTACAAGATGGAGGATACCTGGCTCAGCAAAACTACGAGTGAGAAGGATCTTGGAATTGTCATAGAGCATAAGCTAAATAGGAGCAAACAGTGTGATGTGGCTATAAAAAAGGCAAATGCTATTTTAGGCTGCATTAATAGAAGTATAGTTTCCAAATCCCGCGAGGTGCTAGTCCCCCTCTATTCAGCACTGGTCAGGCCTCACCTTGAGTATTGTGTCCAGTTCTGGACACCAGACTTCAAGAAGGATGCTTAAAAAATGGAACAAATTCAGAGGAGGGCGACAAGGATGATCAGGGAGCTGGAAACCAAGCCTTATGAGGAAAGGCTGAAAGAACTGGGCATGTTTAGCCTTCAGAAAAGACTGAGGGGTGATAAGACAACACTTTTCAAATACTTGAAAGGCACAGAGGAGGGACAAGATCTGCTCTCGATCATCCCAGAGTGCTGGACACGCAACAATGGGCTCAAGTTAAAGGAAGCCAGATTTCGGTAGAATATCAGGAAAAACATCCTAACTGTTAGAGCAGTACAACAGTGGAACCAGTTACCTCGGGAATTGGTGAGTGCTCCAATACTGGAGGCATTCAAGAAAAACTTAGATAATCACCTGGCAGATATGCTTCGATTGTATTCCTGCATTGCGCAGGGGGTTGGACTTGATGGCCTTGTAGGCCCCTTCCAACTTCACTTTTCTATGATTCTATGTACTCTTGCTAACTGAAGAGACTTGGGAGAAAAAAAACAAAAGAAAAATACTGTAAATAGAATCTAACCCCAGAGGAAAATACACATAAATAGGCAGTGACTTTTATGTCGAACTATATCTCAGACAAACGATGTTGCTATATTAGTGCTACACAGATTTATCTGTTGTTTAAGATCAGAATTCCTTCATTCCAGCATAGGAAGGTGCCTTATATGGGTCAAGGGAGGGCTGAGACAGTTTAGGAGGGGCTAAAACTACAACCCCGGGGCTGCACATTGTCCACCACTGCTTCTGATGCCACAACCTGGAACTGAGGAGCTCCTACACCAATGAAAAGAGTGTATGTTTCTTAAAAACAAATGCCAGTTGATAACTTACCACAGTGCATGTAACAATTTGATTACTGTAACTTCTTGCCCAATGATGAGACTTTTACAAGTTCCAATATTTTGGGCCTAGTGTGGAAGATAAAATTCTCTTAACCATTCAGAAGGCGGTTGGTTAGCTCATCAGGTAGTTGGATGCATGCTATGGTGTATGCTGATCCTGCAGATTGTGAAACAGGAGAGTGCACAAAGTGAATACTAGATACACAGTGCTTGAAAATAGACCTTTTTTTGGGGGGGGGGGTACCACTCCCACAATATCTGGCAGTGTGGCCACTGACTGGGCAAACAAGAACACAAGAAGCTACCTAGAATCAGACATATGGTTCATCCAGCCCTGACAGGCAGCAGCTCTCCAGATTTCCAGGGAAGATACTATCCTATCCATACCTGAAGATACCAGGAATTAAATTAAGCCACCATGGAGCAAGACACAGAAGAATGCCTGCTAGTGTAAACTAAATCTGCTCCTTAAGAAGAGAAAGAACATGTCTCAGTATAATGACATAATCTCAGTGTTGTACTACCTTTTGAAATTACAGCTTTCTATCATAGTAAATGCATCAAAACTCCCATTACATGGAAATTAAGCAAATTAAGGGAAAGTCTGAAATGATTCCCTGGGTGCTCTAATAAGAAAACTAATCTTTCAAAAATAACTTCTTCATATTAGATATTTGAAGATGGCAGCCAATATCCTGTTGCACAGCTCTGCATTTAAAAGGGACTGACATTTATTTATTTATTTATTGCATTTGTACCCCGCCCATCTAGTCACTGACTACTCTGGGCGGCTTCCAACACATATAATAACAACATAAAAATATAACATTAAACATCAGTAATAGAGTTATTCAAGATGGAAAAAAGGGAAAAAAATAAATCAAATAATAACTGAGGGGAAGGCCTGCCTAAACATCCAAGTTTTCAATTGGTTTTTAAAAATGCCCAGCGAAGGGGCCGCCCGGATCTCCGGAGGAAGATTGTTCCAGAGGCGAGGAGCTACCACCGAGAAGGCCCGGTTTCTTGTTTTTTCCCTCCGGACCTCCCTCGGCGTCAGGCTCCTCAGCCTCACCTCCTGACTCAATCGGGTGATACGGGTAGATTTTGGTGGGAGAAGGCGTTCCGCCAAGTATCGAGGCCCTAAACCGTTTAGGGCTTTATACGCAAGCATTAAAACTTTGAAGTCAACGCGGAACCTAATGGGCAGCCAATGCAAAGCGGCCAGAGTGGGAGAGATATGATGATATTTTCTCACTCCACTAAGGAGTCTAGCCGCCGCATTCTGCACCACTTGGAGTTTCCGCATCAACCTCAAAGGTAGTTCCACGTAGAGCGCATTACAGTGGTCTAATCTCGAGATTACAAGCGCATGTACCAAGGTAGTGAGCGCCCCAACATCAAGATAGGGACGCAGCTGGGCTATCCGCCAAAGATGGAAAAAGGCGGTGCGGACCACTGACGCCACCTGAGTTTCCATGGTGAGCGCCGGGTCCAGATGGATCCCCAAGCTGCGAACCTCACTCTTTGCGGTAAGAGTCACCCCCCCAAATGAGAGAGTTTCCCAGACCGCTAATGGTGAGGCCACCCACCCTCAGGACCTCCGTCTTGTCCGGGTTCAGCCTCAGCCCATTTTCCTGCATCCACTGCAGTACAGACTCCAAGCAGCGTTGAAGGGACAGAACGGCATCCACTGCAGTTGGTGAAAAGGAGATGTAGAGCTGAGTGTCATCAGCGTACTGATGGCACGATGCCCCACACCCCCTGATGACCCCACCCAGCGGCCTCATGTAGATATTAAACAGCATTGGGGAGATGATCGAACCCTGCGGAACCCCACAATTGAGGCTCCACGGGGCCGATACCCTCTCCCCAAGCTGTACTCTCTGAGGACGGTCCCCGAGGAAGGATTGGAGCCAGGTAAACGCCAGGCCACCAATTCCTAACTCGGAGAGCCTCCTCAGGAGGATACCATGGTCGACGGTATCAAAGGCCACCGAGATGTCGAGGAGGACCAACAGAGATGTTTTAACCCATCAGCCTCCTTCAATAGGTCATCATACAGGGCGACCAATGCCATTTCTGTACCACGGCGCAGCCTGAAACCCGACTGGAATGGATCCAGGGCATTTGTTTCATCCAAATGAGCCTGAAGCTGATCGGCCACCACCCTCTCCACCACTTTGCTGATGAAAGAAACATTGGTGACGGTCCTATAATTGCCAATTTCGTCCGCCGCCAAACTAGGTTTCTTTCTTATGGGCCTAATGAGTGTCTCCCTGAGGGCAGGAGGTACCCTGCCCTCAAGGAAAGACCCGTTAATTATTACTGTGGCCCATTCAGTTGTTATAGGCCTGGCTGCTTTGATTAGCCAGGCCGGGCAAGGGTCAAGGGATGAGGTGGTGGCCCGACAGCGATCAAGCGCTTTGTCCACAATATCTGGCGTCACAGGCTGAAAGAGATCAAGAGTCACCGGGCAAGGCGGAGCGCTGGACATCTCTGCTCGACTCACTGTATTCAAAAAAGGAGAGAGCTCCCGGCGGATGGCCTCCACTTTAGATTTAAAAAATGCTGCAAATTGGTCCGGTGAGATACTAGGGGGAGGCCCGTCACCTAGACCAATTCCGGATAGGTCGCGCACTATACGGAAAAGCTCCGCCTGCTGATTTGAAGCTTCGCTTATCCGGTTAGCGAGGTGTACTCGACTAGCAGCCTTTACCTTGGCCAGTTAAAGGTTAGTCGCGACCCTGACAGCTATCCAATTATAATCCGTCGGGTTCTTTCTCCACTTGCGCTCTAGCCTTCTCCTAAATTGCTTCATTGCTCGTAAATCCTGATTAAACCAGGATGCAGGCTGAGCTCTGCGTTGGAGAGGGTGTTTAGGAGCAATCGTGTCTACAGCCCTGGTGGCGGCGGTAAACCAGCCATCAACCAGAGCCTCGACAGGGGCACCAGCTAGATCAGCCGAAACACCTCTCATGGCATCCTGGAATCCTACAGGATCCAGTAGCCTTCGAGGGCGGACCATAGAAATAGGTCCCTGCTCCCTGCGAGGGGGGAGAGCCACTGAGAGGTTACATTTTATTAGGTGGTGATCTGACCATGACAAGGGTACCGACTCAAGGTCAGTCACCATCAGACCACACTCACTCCAAATGGCGGAAAAAACCAGGTCTAGCATATGACCGCCCACGTGGGTGGGGCCGTTGACATGTTGGGACATGTTCAAGGAAGCCATGGTTTCCAAGAACTCAAGAGCCGGCCCGGAAGTCTCTGCCTCCGTGTGAATGCTGAAGTCACCCAAAACCAATAGCTTCGGGGACCTCAACAGTGCCGCGGAGACAAAATCCGCCAGCTCCGGTAAGGAAATGGCTGGGTCGCGGGGAGCGCGGTAACCCAGCAAGATCCCAATACCATCCCTGGCCCCCATCGACACGTGGAGGGCCTCCAGACCCGGCTTTACCACCGAGGAGCACCTAGTAACCTCCAAGATGTTTTTATATACAATGGCTACTCTCCCCCCCCCCCGCCCCTCCAGTCTACCCTGGTGCTGGGCAGCATAACCGGGCGGACAGACGAGCGCTAGGGGCGGACCCCCCTCTCCGCCTATCAATAACAAACAACAGTCCACTGCTGTTTATTAAAGAGTCCCAGATTTGATTCTGGGTTTCACACAATGAAAAAAAGTTGCACACAACCTGAAATTGACAGAAACTTTTAAATTTTAACATCACTCCAGCTGGAGAGTGTAGTACAATTTTTACTGTAATACAGCTGCATTAACCCTAGAGTCCTAGTGACAACTACACTGGTTACCTCTTTAATAAATGCCAAATTTATAGTCATTAACAGAAACCAAGACTTCCATTTTCAGTGTATTGTGATGGATCATAAAATGGTTTGTGCTGGAACATTATATAGGTAATCCAAAAATTGTCTCCCACAAACAGAAGCCAAGGGAACTGCTATTAGACTTTCCTCTTACAGAAGTTTTTGAACTCTTAGGAATGCATTTGTCTATCAGTGCTGACATTTGTCTTTCACTCATAGTTCTTTGTATATGTACCCTTGGCTATAATCCAAAGTCCTACTTTAGGTGCAAACAACAGCTTGAGTAGACCTGTGAGGATTTTCTTCTCTCTGCTTCTTCTCTTTGACTGGCAGATTCCCATGTGTTAGTACAAACTACTTCTCATGTTTTCAGTTTCTCAGTTCAAAGGAAGTTTGCTATGCAGCATGGGAGACTGCTGTAAGAAATGACTGCTATCTACTGATGCATTATTATAAATCTGGTACATGTAGTAAATCTACATATTACAATTTTTATTCATTTCTTTGTTATTTTGATCTTGTATTTCATCATTTTCTTTTTAGCTAGCCTTTCTGGGTTTTCTTCAGAAAAGAAAGCTGTAATGTACACTACACTCGATCTTAATATTCCCTTCCCCACATTATTTTTATATCTAGATAATCAACTATGCCTTCACTATTTTTCTTTTCTGCATGTGTATATCAAGGAAGAAAATATTCTGTAAAATGTTCAAGGTTCACCTATTCAAGATCTACAATTTTATATTTTCTGGTATTCCTTATTTTCCCCCTCCTCTAATTCAAATGAAACAATCAAAATAGTTACCTTTGCTGTCACTGTTTACACATGATAATCAAATACCTGCAAAAAAAACAAGACATTGTATTATTACCAGTTAGGACATACCCATGCAATTTCGCAGCAAGTAAACATGTTCTATCATAATACACTATATATATCTAAGGTAGCACTGTACAAATTTCTACTCCCCAGCAAATGAAGCACATAACCACAGAGCATTATTATGTAACTATGTATTGTTCAGCTTAACCATGTGCAATTCAATTTTCATGAAGTGAAACTGCTGAGTGCTACTTTTAGAATAACTAGACTTTCAAAAGAAGCCACTTGAAACCCAAAGTGCACCCAATTTACATTCTTCAATAGTGAGAAGGGGAGAGGATGGGAAGAATTGCACAAACAGTACAGAACAGAAAGGAGGACATACATATGTGCATTTAGTGGGAAATTGTATATTCAGACTTTTGAACAATTTATACTGGGAAACTACTTAATATCAAATGCTGTATGCTGACTGGACTGACCAGAGCAGAGATAGAGAAAATAAAGGCTCTATATATTACGGGGGGGGGGGGGGGGGATCACTATTGTTTATTTTTCTAGTATGTATTGTTAAATTCAAGTAGATTACTACAACCTGATAGAAACATTGTTTGTACTGCAAACACCCAAGTTTTAAACTCTGCCCATTAATAATGTATTCACTTGTTCTGTCCTAGATCTACACATCATGTTCCATCTAATATTTTTCTAAGGCTGCAATCATCCTACATAAACTTACTTGAAAGTACTACTCATGCAGGTATATTTATTCCATAAGATTAGCTTGTAAGATTATTAAAAAGTCTTAGACCGTGGCATAACTTGGCCTTCATCAACCTGGTGTCTCCCTGATGTTAAAGGTGGACTGCAACTCCCACCAGGTTAGGGAAGCCTGGCCTAACTCTTCTCCAACAAGTCTTGTTCAAGTAATTCACATGTAAGCAACCAGCAGCCCACCAGACCCCAAGGAGACTCACCCAAATTTCCCAATAGACCAGTAGATCAAAGACACTAGGAGAAAAAGACTTCTGTTCTACTTCAGCTGTTCTTATATATGTGTATACATGCATATACGCACATAATTCTATGCTTAAGCCTCCTTTTTCAGGTAACCAAAAAGGGATTGGCAAGAGGCAGGGAGGTTAAAATTCTGTCAAGATCACTCAGGAGGAAATGCACTCAGAGGAAATTGCAGGAATGAGATTTTAATATCCCTATTCCCAAAAATTTCATTTCAGTAGGCAAAAGGAGGTTAAAACACCCCAACCCTGTATGCTGAGTTGTGAATGAAACTATATCTATATGTGCACGCAAACATTCAGGCATGTACACATGCATGGGTATGCAACTCCGCAAGTAACTAGGTACTTCAATATTATTCGTGTCATGTTATTTGCTTAGCATGCCATTATAAATGCTTAGAACTGAAAATACATGACTATGAATCAAACTTGATATTAGCAATGCATAATTTACACAGCTAACAACTGAGTATACAGTTGTACAGAGGCAATTTTCCACTTGCACTTTCATTGAATCACTAGAAATGGCAGACATATATAATAGTGTAAGAGTAGGTATTACATGGGAAATATGTTCAATTGTGCTTTAAGATACATTATCAGATCTTTACCAAAAGAAACTTGTTTTTACAACTTTGAACAGATAAAAAGAAACATATTACTGATTCTGTACTTTCTGCTTTTTCATATTTATAGGGCAACTGTAGCCAGTTTCTTGCTCAAGACAAGAAACCCATGTGAAGTATGCTGAACACATGTTTAAGCATATGACCCATCACCTTCCTAAGAGAAAAAGATCCCATCTTTTCCCATCCCCCACCCCATGCTACTATTCATTTCACCCCACTTTTTTCCATCACATGAAAATACAATTTTGCAATGATTTTACATCAGAAACTTCAATGGAAGCGGTGTATTTATAAATTCATTCATTACATCTGAAAGTTTCATGCATTCCTAATGCTGAATGTTCTTTTTGATAATTCATTAATTTTCTTATATATTATAAAATCTCATGGGTATAAAATAGTTGTGTCCCTTGGCAAACTCTGACCTTTGAAAGACCTTTTAGCACTGCTATTGCAATGTATTGCTCTGACTAAATCTATTAATTAACAGCTTGAAGTCCTATCCCTGTACTAACAATTATACCTTTGTCTATGACCTATTCTCACCTGGACATGACTCTCACCACTGTGGGAATAAATACAGTGGAAATGTATTTGCACTACCTGTGTCTGAAGAAGCAGACAAAAGTTCACAATGTAATAAATCTGGTAGTTTTTAAATGGCTACACAATTTTTCCCTTCCCCTCCCTTTACTTTTGCAACATTAAGATATTAACGAATTATCAAAAAGAACATTCAACATTAGGAATGCATGAAACTTTCAGATGTAATGAATGAATTCTGGTATACTTACAGCAGGTTCATATGTGAGATATTTATTGACATGTTTACAGCTTAAAGCCAATTAAAGTAATACAATTAATATTTTTTTAAAATTAGAACATTTGTTTCACTTCTTTGCTGCCTTTTTCCCAGTGAAGGAAGCCAAGGTGGGAAATAAATGATTAAAACAAGTTGGAATAAAAACACAATAAATTACAAGGTTTAAAAACAATTAACATATAATAGTAATTAAGTATGATCATCTAAACATTTAATTTAAAAAAAAACACATTAAAAGGAACATATGCAAAGCATCCAGAAGAAACCCAATCTTGCCCAATTTAGTTACTAAAAGTTGCCTTAAAAGGCAGCTGTTTAATTGTCACAAAAAGGACAAGAGGGAGGGGTTCAACCTAACCTTTAAATACATGAATAACGACATATCTTCAGATAACCCAAATATTATACAATGGTGAACATTAACTGTAAATGGACTCAAGAGACAGAGACTCCTAGAACATAAACACATTTTTTAAAATGCAGAAAGTGCATTGAGTAAGAAAACTTTACTGTGCAATCAGTATGAATTACTGCAGAAAAAGTATGAGACTGAGCTTTCAGCAGCCATTACAAAGGTAATTAAGCACCACATTCCTCTCATCTTTTCCAAATTACAAAGCCCCATTTCCCTTTATCACAAGAAGCTTGCCTTATAGTGGCTGACATTCTGTTGGACAATTAAGCAAACAATGTATCTTTTAGACACAAATTGCAGTAAGTTAAGAAATCTCTGTAACCATTATTTGTTGCATGCCAAGTTGCAAAATTCAGTATATAACAAATAATGTCTAAAGAAATCTCTTAACTTACAGAAATTCACTTCCAAATTTATACTGTTTGCATAACTGCACAACAGGATTTCGGGCACTGAATCAGGCCATCAGTCCACCTTACCCAGTATGCTGACACTAACTAGCAAGGGCTCTCTGGAGTTTGGGGCAGGTTCTTTTTTTTTTCCTGAGCACCACCTAGATTTATCACAGAGGGAAACAAAACCTCCTGTACGCAAAGTATGTAGTCTATCAAGTGAACCTGGGATAGGCTAATTAAATTAGTGATTTAAAATATTCTGAGGATCTTACATACTTAAAACTGACTACTCCAAGAATTATTGGTTAGAAGGGATTATTAATGGGTCCAGTTATAAACTGTACTCATGGCCAGCTGCAAACTATAAAGTCCACTAAATTTGAGAAGTAAAGGTACACATATTGTTCTTGGGAGCTGGACCTGTTTAGTCCAACTAATGAAGTACACTAGTAAAGACCTTAAGAACAGGGCTGCAGATATTTACAACTTAAAAGCAGATTTGCTGTTCATCCCAAAGAAAGGGATGTTGAAATTAAGCCTGTTGAACTTAATGTAAAAGTCCTATGTGGAAATCATTCTCCAGAACTTTGTCAAAGACCTACAAAACTTTTTCTTTTTAAAGTGTAATCATGTGCCATCAAGCCAATTCAGACTTATGGTGATACTTTTTCAGGGTTTTCCAGGTAGAGAATAGTCAGAAGTGGTTTACCATTTCCTTCTTCCACTGTGCAATTTGCCCATGGTCACACAAGCTGGCTCTACTCACAGGAGGCACAGTGGGGAATCGAACTCCAAACCTCTGGCTCTATAGCCAGATACCCAAACCACTGAACTATCCAGCCAGCTCTTGTACACATCAATTTTATCTGGAAATGTTTTCATTTTTAAAAGCATTTTCCTGTTTTTATGTTAAATTTATATCTCACCTCTTCCTCCGAAGCATACCTGGCTCTCCTCCTCCCCACTTTACCTTCACAACAACTCTGTGAGCTAGATCACATTAAGAGACTATGACAGGATCACACCACTCAGTGACTTTCATGGCTGAATGAAGATTTAAAACCATCTCTTTCAAGTCCTAACTACTACTACTACAGGTTCTTTTGGAGTATTTCATTTAAAAAATGTATCTGTTGAATATAATTCAAATACATTTCTTCTCAATTATGTCATTTAAAATCTGCATAATTGTTGGAAGGAATGTAAAGTGGCATGATGAATGGCTGGGAATGTTCATGCAAAGCTTCTATAAGCATATTAGTTGTGAGAGACAGAGGTACTTATAGATTAAATCCATTTGTTAGACTCAACAGTAGACCCAAGGAGATTTATGTAATTGCAGGCTTACAAGTTATTTGGTGTTACATAGTTTGAACTAACCACCTTATAATTTTATAAATTTTTTTTTTTTGTCAACAGAACATTTTTTCATCAAAGATTTTAGAAACTGGCATAACAATTCTTCAGTTCTGGGTTTTAAGTTGCAGAACAGTACAGCTAATTTGATTACAAGGAACTACCTTCTAACCATAGGCACAGTGTGGCAAAAGAGTAACTACCCCAGAAAACGGTGAGTATCTCTTTCATTGGAAATTCTGAAATAAAGTTAACACCTTGTCACAGCATTCACAGGAACTTCTTACGCAACCCTGCCTTCTCCATCCTATGAGAACTGTGAGTCTGTGACAAGGAAACTTAAGACATTCAAGTCACTTCAAGCCAGACGGTTCTGTCCAAGAACCTTTCTTAAAACTGAACCCAATGCACACACCTACATACTGGACCGTTTATTTGTCAATGGTGCACTCAATAATCACTTTCACACAGCGACTTGATCAAATTTGTCAAAAACTACTGTATTTGCTCTAGTGATGGCCTATGTTTTCCTTTTCTGCCACAGCAACAATGCAGAACCAGAGTACCTATTTTACTACACAGGTTAGATCCAGTGAGTTATATCATTCAACATTTGCTAATGTAAGCAAAAGCTATACATTTGTATATATGCACACTGCACAGGTAGCTTCCAAACTTCTGGCTTGAACTCAGTTTTGTTAGCCACAAAAACAAAATCAGGAAGAGTGCGGAAAATAGCGCAATGCATCATCTGTTTTTCAAGCAGGAAAGCGATTTTCCACATGGAAGATGTTAGAAACTGAGAAAGACAAAGGAGACACACATAACAAAACGGAGCTGTCCCCTGATAATCCAGTGATTTTAATCAGTTCTGAGAAACTGGCCCGGAGATAAATTGGTCATGCGTCAGCGCAGGAATAAAGAAGAGAAGCTATTTCTCTCAGCCCCTCTGTCTCAGCATCACCTGATCTTTAATCATGCCACTTTTGCGAGTTAGGAAGCAAAACAGGGTGGATTTGTGTGTATTTTCAAATCCCAGCTCCCTACTTCAAGAGGAGAAAGCTTCTCGAGATAGGAAGAAGCCCCTCGTATTTTGGGCGCGTTCAACGAGGCGATCACACCGGGAAGAGCTCCCGCCCCAGCCCCCAAAATCCCACAACTGTCCACCTGAAAATATAAAAACCTGAATACTTATAAATGTAAAACTACTATTGTTCCTACTGCCTGAACGGGTGGTTTCTTCCATTAGCCTACAAGCTTCCCCCGCGGCCTTAGGTCGGGCCTCCCTTCTGCGACAAGGACAAGCCAAGAGAGAAAACAAACAAAATATACGCAAGGCAACCAAGACAGGAGAAACGTCGAGAGGGCAACTTCCCTTCGACCTCACCCCCCCTCACACACACACACTCCGGAAGGACCGCACAGAGTTACCCACAAGCCCGGCCAAGTCCCGCAGCTTCGGAAACAAGAGTCACGGAGGCTCGGGCACCGACGGTCCCGCTTGAAAGCCTCTCTCAGAAGCTCCCCTAAACGCCTTCGTTCCACCAGGCAAGAGCTGGCGGAGGCCCCGGAGGCGCTCACCTGTCGGGAAGAACGAGCACCGACCCTCCGAGACACCTGCGGCCGCCACCGCCGTCGCCTGCCGGGGAGGGGGGAGGGGAAGAGGAAGGGAGGGAGCTTGGGAGGAAAACAACATGGCGGCGCTTGCGCTATGGGGGCGGGGCCTGGCTCTCACGTGACATCGGGCGAAGGCCGCAGTTCTCCCCCCCCCCCCGCCCTGCCCGATTCATCTTGATTGGAGGAGAGGCTGCTGCTAGGAGACGCGCCCTCTTCTTCTCTCAACGTCAGTTGCAGGCCTGCCTTCTCACAGTTTCTGCTTGACTTGTTCGCGGGACTAGAGGAGGAGTAAAGTATGTATGCTGATGCTGCAGGTATTGTCGTCCAGGGCAGTACTGCGTGTTCTTTTCCGCCTTGGTCCTGCCGAGGCCCACTCACTTGACACTGTGTAGTTACATATTAGTAATGTCTCTGGATAGTGCTTAAAGATATTAAGCTGAGATTGCAACTTGCGGTCCTCCATATATTGTTGGGCTGCAACTCCCGTCATTCTTTACTGCAGGCTGTCATGGCTAAGCCTGATGGGAGTTGTAACCCAACAGCATCTGGCGAGCCATAAATTGCCCTTATAAGTAATGCTGAGTTTTCAGAGAGATGGCTTTGTAGTCCCTTTCAGCAACAACAAAAAAGTATTGTGGCACCCTTTTTCACACTAAATTCCTGTAAATTATAATTAATTTCTTTGGATACATCATGTAATCCTTGAAAGTGCACAGTGAACAAATTTAGTCTTAAAATTTGTGCAATATTTTTGTTCTTGGTATTTTTAGTTGCCTTCTTTTCTGGCTAGAACAGCCAAGCATTTTGCACGACAGAAGTTTGTAATAGGTGGTCTCACAGACCACCCCATCCCCTTTCAGTGCAACTCTGTGCAAGAAAAATCAGCTTTTTTAATGTTTTAGGATGTAAGAAATTACAGAAGGCACATACAGTATCTGCTGGATTAGAACAAGCAGGAAAAGTATTGTTAATTTATAGGTACTGTTTCAATCTTGCAGTGCTATCTTTTCACGTCCTTTATTTAAATCAACGAAAAAGAGTCCAGATGTCCTCTGGCATGTCAGAAATATCTTCAGCTGTTTACAGTTTGTGAAGGACAGGAGGCTAGTGTGCCATCCCTACAAGGAGAAACATCAAAAGAGATGTGCGCATGTGCGGAAGGGGTACTTGTGGAAATAGAAGGGAATGAAGGGAAGAGGGAACACACGCTGGAGGTGTGTTTGGCAGAAGACAGAGGGGAGGAGTTAGATCTCATAGTGTGGGAGGAGATTATAAAAGAGGGAGAAGAAGCGCGGGAATTTCAGGTGGTGACGGGGGAGAGGAAAAGACAGACAAGAGATTGCGCGGTACAGACTGAAGATGTGGGTGGTTCCTCAGACAAGATTGGAGCGTTGACCAAGGAGTTCCCCAATCTAAAGACCGGAGGAGGGCTGCTACCTGATCCGGAGGTGCCCACGGGGGATAGACGAAGGGTAAAGCCGGTGGAATGGACTGTGGTAGTTTACCCGCGCAATCAAGATGGGGGGAGGAAGGTTATTCGCCCTACACCTTCCTTCAGCCAACCCCCAATGGAAGGGGACTGGGCAAGGCACCCTTGCTGCGGGACGGTGTGTGCAGTGAGGAGTACCCCTATACGGGCGATGACGGACCGGGAGCGTTTTGGCCCGGCCCCGATGTGAGGAGTGATATCTGTACCCCGGAGATAAATGTAAAAAGTTATAAGATGTTGTCGGAATTGAGTTGCTTGGACCCGTTTGAAATGGTTGAAATTGAGGCAGAAAAGAATAAAAAAGAAACTGTTCAAATTCTAAAACCGCCTCCGACTCTTATTCCCGCCAAGATGAGGGAACCGCCAGTACTTTCGGAAGAACCTGATCACAGTGGTGCCCAACGTGGGGCGGTCCCTCGCGCGGGAAAGGAGGAAATTTCAAAACTTCAAAGAGTCATAGAAAGGCAAGAGAAGTTAATAGAGAATTTGGCGGAACAACAGACGTTGCTCACCAAAAGGATTATGAAACAAGAGGCGGAAGGCGAGAAGGCACATAAAGGCTTCGGGTGGAATAGAGGAGGATTGGTGGCGGGACCAGCTCCCATTCGGGTGCAGAAAATGAGCTCCACCGACGACCCAGAGGCTTATTTACACACGTTTGAGAGAGTAGCAGTGGCAGCGGACTGGCCAAAGGAACAGTGGACTCTGATCCTGATCTCTTGCCTGACAGGGTTGTTACAGGAGGTAATAGACACCCTGAGCCCTGAAGAAGCGGCTCAGTATGAAGTGGTCAAGGCAGCGATCCTTCGAACCCTAAATTTAACAGAGGAGGCGTATAGGAAGCGATTCCGAGAATTACGGTGGAAGGTTGGGTTACATCCGCAGACGCTAGCCCAAAGGATGAGAGCGAACTTGGTGCGGTGGCTGAAACCGGAGGAGAAAACCAAGGAGCAGCTTATGGATTTATTGATCCTAGAGCAATTGGTTAACACGTTAGGTACAAGCATAAAAAGCTGGGTGCAGAAGAATAATCCGAAGACGTTAGAGGAGGCGCTCCGCCTAGTGGAAGACTATAATATGGCAGAGGAAGTAGGCAAAGAAAACTCCACCCCGTGGGGGGAGCGAGGGAAGGCACGTGAAAAGACACCAACGCCGGTTCCTGGGTTTAATTTGCGACGCACAGCCGACATGAGCGGAGGAGCGAAACCACGCGGACGCCCTTTCGAGCCTATGGCCCTGAAACCAGTGCGGCCTATTACCGTAGACCAGCGAATATATGCACCAGGCACGGGCTGGAGAGAGGGCAAGGACGGACGGCCCATCTGTTTTGATTGTGGAGTTACAGGACACGTAAGGAGGGACTGCCCGGGAACGGATTGCTCCTGGGTGGGGCAATCGTTCGTTACGCCCGCAAAGACAGAGCTTGAACGAGATGGATGGGAGGTGGATGCATGGGTCAATGGAGAAAAGAAGCGCGCGTTAATAGACACTGGGTGTGGCAAGACCTTGGTGCGAGACTTAAAGGGGGAAGAGCGGGAGGAAGGATTGATGGTAAAATGTATACATGGTGATGTAAAGGCGTACCAAACAACGTGGGCAGATGTGAAAGTAGGAGATGAGACGCGGAAAATGAAAGTAGGAGTGGTTCCGGGACTAACACGTGAAATGTTGCTGGGAAGAGATTGGGTAGGGACCCACCCTGTATCAGGTCCTAAGGAGGGCTTACAAGGGGATTGCGTCGGGACTGAGGACGAGACTGATTTTTTGCAGGAAGCGTCGCGAGAACAGACAAGGGTGTGGCAGCAAGACGACCCAACCCTCCAGGAACACCTGCGAGAAGCTCATCAGGCAGGAACCATAGTAAGGGGACAGAAGGGAATGGAAATGTGCGAGGGATTGTTGTATTGGGTTGATATTGAGGGTGGAAGACAATTGGTGGTACCACAAAAATGGAGGGGCAGTATTCTAAAACTAGCTCATGATGTCCCTATGGCAGGACATTTAGCGGAAGAGAAGATGAAGGCACGTGTGAAACAGAGGTTTTGGTGGCCAGGGGTGGACAAAGATGTCATGAATTATTGTCTAACATGTCCAGAATGCCAGAAGACACAAGTAAGACCGAGGCCGGGGGCCGAACTCATTCCCATGCCCCTAGTAGACCATCCTTTCCAAAGAGTAGGCATAGATATAGTAGGACCTTTGTTGCGATCGGCGGGAGGTCATACACATATTCTGGTTATTATAGGCTACGCCACCCACTATCCAGAGGCTATCCCCCTGAGATCCACCACTGCTAAAGTGTTGGCCAGAGAGTTGATGCAAGTGTTTTCGCGTCTAGGATTTCCTAAGGAAGTTCTGACAGACCAAGGTACTAATTTCATGAGCCAGACGTTTAAAGAGATGTGGCGGTTATTGGAAGTAAAACCAGTTCATACAGCAGTCTATCATCCCCAAACTAATGGACTGGTGGAACGGTTCAACAAGACATTGAAGGGTATGCTGCGTAAATTGGTGATGGAAAGGCCCAGAAGGTGGCATGTGTTGGTAGCACCTTTAATGTTTGCAATCCGTGAGGTGCCTCAGGCATCAACAGGTTTTTCGCCCTTTGAAATGATGTACGGGTGGAACCCGAGAGGGATCTTAGATTTGGTAAAAGAGAAGTGGGAGAGCGGGAAGGATGAGGCCCAAATAACGGTGCAATATGTGATGGAGATGCGAGAACATCTGAGGAAGGTAGCGGGGCTGGCTAGAGGAAACTTAGTGAGGGTGCAACAGGGCCAGAAGAGGAGATATGATGCTAAGGCAAAACCTAGACAGTTTAGTCAGGGGCAGAAGGTGTTACTACTCCTGCCTGCAGAGAGTGCGAAATTGTTTGCCAAGTGGCAGGGGCCATATGAAGTACTCAGGAAAGTGGGACCAGTGGACTATGAGATCTTGATGCCTGATAAGACTAAGAAGAAAGGGATCTTCCACGTGAATTTATTGAAGGAGTGGAAGGAAAGGGAAGCATTGTGGGGAGAGATCGGCGAGGATAGTTTTGGCCCAGAGGCTAAGGTTTGCTTACAGGAAGACCATAAGATAGATATCGGTGAGGAGTTAGCGGAGTACCAACGGGAACAATTGAGGGAGATAGAGCGAGAATTCCAAAATGTGTTTTCAGGATTGCCAGGTCACACAACCTTGATTGAGCACCCAATAAAGACCCTACCTCAGGTAGTGGTGCAGTCAGGAGGACGAAACTGGCCCCATCACCTGAAAGAAACTATTAATAAGGAAGTGGAAGAGATGTTAGAGCTGGGGGTAATAGAACCATCACGCAGCCCATGGCGGAGCTATCCCGTGGTGGTACCAAAGGCAGATGGCAAGGTCAGATTGTGTATAGACTTCAGAAGATTGAATGAAGTTTCAAAGTTTGATGCATATCCCATGCCTAAGATCGAGGATTTACTTGAGAGGTTAGGACAGGCAGAGTACCTGACCTCGTTGGACCTCACGAAAGGTTATTGGCAAATTCCATTAAAGGACGGGGATAAAGAGAAGACGGCTTTTGTCACCCCAAAGGGGCTATATCATTTCTTAAGAATGCCATTTGGGTTACATGGAGCGGCGGCCACTTTCCAACGATTAATGGATAAAGTCTTGGAACCCGTGAAAGAGTTTGCAGGGGCTTACATAGATGACATCTTGGTCTACAGCAATAGTTGGGAGGAACACTTACTCCATCTGCGTAAAGTATTAGTAGAACTGGAGAAAGCAGGATTAAAAGTAAATCCCTCAAAGTGTAAAATAGCTAGGAAAGGGGTAAAATTCCTAGGATTTCAGGTAGAGCAAGGAAAGATCCAACCAGTGTCGGATAAAATTGACAAAGTATCTGCTTGGTCAATACCTAGGACGAAGAAGGAGGTACAACGATTTTTAGGTTTAGCAGGGTATTACCGGCAGTTTGTTCCTAACTTCGCAGAAGTAGCAGCACCATTAACTGACCTAACTAGAAAGAAGAAAAACAATAGGGTGATTTGGGGAAAGCAAGAGCAACGGGCTTTTGAGAGGTTAAAAGAAATCCTAGTTGAACTACCCACACGATACGCCCCTGACTTCAACTTGCCATTCATAGTACAGACTGATGCATCAGACAGGGGAATAGGGGCGGTGCTGTCCCAACAGAGAGGAAGTACTGAATATCCAGTGATGTACTTAAGTAAGAAGTTGAGTGCGCGGGAACAGAAGTATGCTACTATCGAGAAAGAAGCACTAGCGGCTAAGTGGGCTATACAGGCGCTTCGGTATTATTTATTGGGGGCACCTTTCACTCTAGTCACCGATCATGCTCCCTTGCAATGGTTGAATCGTATGAAGGAAACCAACCCGAGGTTGACGCGTTGGTATTTGAGCTTACAACCATATACCTTTAAAGTACAGTATAAAAAGGGAAGCGCCCATGCTAATGCGGATTATTTTTCCCGACAGGGGAAGAGGGATATGGAGACAGAAGAGAGGACGGCCCACTCGTCGAGGGGGGGGGCTGTGAAGGACAGGAGGCTAGTGTGCCGTCCCTACAAGGAGAAACATCAAAAGAGATGTGCGCATGTGCGGAAGGGGTACTTGTGGAAATAGAAGGGAATGAAGGGAAGAGGGAACACACGCTGGAGGTGTGTTTAGTAGAAGACAGAGGGGAGGAGTTAGATCTCATAGTGTGGGAGGAGATTATAAAAGGGAGAAGAAGCGCGGGAATTTCAGGTGGTGACGGGGGAGAGGAAAAGACAGACAAGAGATTGTGCGGTACAGACTGAAGATGTGGGTGGCTCCTCAGACAAGATTGGAGCGTTGACCAAGGAGTTCCCCAATCTAAAGACCGGAGGAGGGCTGCTGCCTGATCCGGAGGTGCCCACGGGGAATAGACGAAGGGTAAAGCTGGTGGAATGGACTGTGGTAGTTTACCCGCGCAATCAAGATGGGGGGAGGAAGGTTATTCGCCCTACACCTTCCTTCAACCAACCCCCCATGGAAGGGGACTGGGCAAGGCACCCTTGCTGCGGGACGGTGTGTGCAGTGAGGAGTACCCCTATACGGGCGATGACGGACCGGGAGCGTTTTGGCCCGGCCCCGATGTGAGGAGTGATATCTGTACCCCGGAGATAAATGTAAAAAGTTATAAGATGTTGTCGGAATTGAGTTGCTTGGACCCGTTTGAAATGGTTGAAATTGAGGCAGAAAAGAATAAAAAAGAAACTGTTCAAATTCTAAAACCGCCTCCGACTCATTCCCGCCAAGATGAGGGAACCGCCAGTACTTTCGGAAGAACCTGATCACACAGTTACAGCAGTATTCACAATCTTTTGTGAAAGTGGAAGGCCTGAGAATGACAAGCATTTGGGGAACAGTAATAGCCATTTTTATAACATTCAGTTATTTCCATCTCATACAAGGCATAATTTGTGTTAACTGTATGTTACAGAGGCACAGAGAAAAGTTGAAGGCAGCAGAAAAAGAGAAAGACCAAATATGAGATGGATTGACTCCATAAAGGAAGTCACTATTTACAAGAGCTGAGCAGGGCTGTTGAGGATGGGGCATTTTGGAGAACACTCATTCATAGAGTCGCCATGGGCTGGAGGTGACCTAATGGCACGTAACAACATAAGAATGATACATCTTCTTCACTTTATTAGAACCTGTGGTCCTGTACCCATCCACCATTAAATATAGTTTAATATTTCACCACTCAATCCTTTTCCTCTTTCTCACCAGTTTCTCTCAGTATCTCATTCATTCAGCCTCTCTATGTGTCACTGCTTGATCTCATTGGTTGACATCCTGTTGCTTAACATTTTCTCTACTTCTGATGTTCAGAGTGTGAGTGCAGCTCCTAATTTGAACAAAACAGCATCACCCTCACACGAGATGAAGGTATAAGCAGGCTGCAAAGGACTCTGAATTTATGGACATACACCTTTTAAAAAAACCTAAGGGCAGACAACTCCCAAAGCAGTGCAGTGAGGACTCAGACTCAGTAACTGTGGAATGCTAAGTGACTGCTGTAGGAGAGGGGAGTGTAGACAACTGAGGACTAGAAGAAACGCAGTGCCTTGAAACCTGAACACCCCACATTGCAACCTTCTGTTCAAAGTTTCATTTATTATGAACTTCTCTGTTCCCCATGCCAATTTAGCTTCTATCCTCATTTTTTCTACTGAAATGACTCCTGCCAAAACCAGATAATCACACTGCAAAATCTAAAAATTCTTGTTCTTGAGTTTTCTGCAATCCTTCATACTGTTGGCCATTCTCCTGTTGACTGTCTCCTTGCCTTATCACTCAGCATCTGTTCCTCC
This sequence comes from Intellagama lesueurii, assembly GCA_037013535.1. Taxonomy (NCBI): domain Eukaryota; kingdom Metazoa; phylum Chordata; class Lepidosauria; order Squamata; family Agamidae; genus Intellagama; species Intellagama lesueurii. Next base: position 84,121,874 of record JBAJHW010000003.1, read on the forward strand.
CATGATTCTTCTCTCATCAGAACATATCTTCAAAGTTTTAACTGCAGGTAGCTTTCCTACTCCACGTTTATTTTTGGTTCCTCAGGGTGATTCACACCATATGAGTTTTTCAGTGAAAGGGACCTTCTATCCAGCAGAAGACAGACTGATTACGTAAAAACAAATCTGGATTAAAAACTATATCTCTATGTGGGAACAATCCTTTCCCTCTTGCACCAGTTTCTAATACATCCAAAAACTAGAAATATGGTTGCAGTCCTTGCTTGCCTAATGATACAATCCAAATGGATTCTAATCCAATAAATTCAGTCAGCTGAATTGTTCTCGTTAGTCCACTGGAATTCAAGCACCATGAACGTGAAGGATACAGCTAAGTGAACTCACACAGACTTCACATTTTCCTTCCTCAAATCATGCATAATAGAGCCTTAGAAGTTTTTGCATTAACTTGGTCAAGACACTCCATTTCAGTAGATAAAGAACGGTCTCAAGATCGTTGAAGTTTAATAAGGCCAGTGTATCACAGACAACTGATTGCAATCTGTGTATATGTTGCTGAGTTTTAGGAGTCATTCTGGTCAAATGTTCTAACCTCAGAAATATTTATGGCTAATCTAGCATAATCCTAAGTATTTTACTTTTATTCCTATATGTGTGGTTTTGTTGAGGTTTTTGAGACAGAATGATTCCTTCTGCACTTTATAATCACCCTAGCCTCCTCCCATTGTTATTTTTTTGAATATAAAAAATATTTTGAAATGTAATTTGTGCTCTGCAATTCCTTTTACAAGTATATTGTACACTACTCTATCATTGAAAGAAAGATAAGGGAATGCTTCCCAGCAGAAGATTAAAACATGCCCAGTGGTTTTTGAGGCCAGGATAAAGGCCTGCCAAAACCATGGGAGGATTTGTGAGCTGTCAAAAAGAATCAGGAACAGGACACTTGCTCAATGTTTAGGAGAACGTAAGGTGCTTTTAAGGCAGTAAAAAGAAAATGTAAACATAGATGGATGATGGAAGAAACACAATAAGAAAGAACAGATGAGAAGCAAAAGTAAAAGGTGACAGAAATAAAGGTAAAAACTTGAATGCAGTTTTTCAGTGAATGTCACATACAGACAGAACTACTACAATAGCCACTGCAAAGAAATAAAGGAGAACAACAAAAGGGGAAAAACAAGAGATCTCTTTCAGAAGATTCAAGAAATAAAAGGGAATTTTAGAGACCGGCTTGACGCCGCGATGAGACAGCAGCAGGAGGACGGAGCTCTGTCCCCTGGGCTGAATTCTGACCTGTCTGGGACACCCCAGGGTGTCGAAACCACCCCGAAGAGGTGGTGAACTGGGGGGGAAGCCTGTTGATCACAGGGGGGGACGGCGGTCATCCCCGTTTGATCCAGGAAACTCCCCAATCAGCCAACGGGCAGAAACAAGCAGCTAGGAAGCTTGCTTGCAAGTCGGCAGCCGGCAAAAGAGAAGCAACAATCAGCTATTCAACATCAGTGTTATTATCGGGTGAGATATATTTTTACAACTAACTGCTTATGATTATCACTGGAGAAGACAATTCCTATATACAGAAAAAAGAATCTTCTATCATCTCATCACTTATAGAGCGGCGGAAAACCTGGAGAGAGGGATAGTTGATGCAAAGAAAATAATTTAAAGATTAATGGGACATTAACTACTCATTTAAATACATTTAAAATATATTTTAAGAAGCTGGGTATTAATTTGGCATTATAAATCTTAAGAAACTTTTCTCGTGAGCTATTATCAGTTAAGCAGCAAGTCTGGAGTTATCTTTATGTTATGGCTACCTGAAGTCTTTTGGCAGAATGCCCAGAACAGTGACCTTGAGCACTCTACTGCTGTTTAAAGCTTGGAAACCTGTTTTTTTATTTCCTTTTGATTTTTTCATGACTGGCTGGAACATAGGCAAATTAACCCTAAAGTGGATTTTTTTTTAATTGTACTTTGGGAATCAGTATATTGGGCCAAAGTGAACTTTTTGGAACCACTTCCAGGGACTTGGAATTTCGGTTTTGGCCAATGCAGAGTTGCGGGAACTAGGCTACCAGGACATAGATACAAACACTGAATTGGACTGTGAAATTCGGGGGTTTTGAACCTCGGTTCAGGCCTATTTGGCCAAAGTAGATCCTATGAAACTGCCCCTGGAGCTGGAAGTGTTTGTGTTTGATTAGCTGGCGTAAACCTGTGGGAATTAGGCCATCAGGCCACGGATACAACCATTGAATTGTACTTTGGGGGTTTAAATTTTGGTTCAGGTCTATTTGGCCAAAGCGGACTCTTTGAACTGACTCTGGAGACTTGGAATATCTGTTTGGCTGGCATCAATTTGCCAGGGATCAATCAGGCCACGGATACAATCATCGAACTGGACTGTGATACTTGGGGGTTTCGAATCTTGGCTTAAGCTCTTGGGCAGCTGGAACATAATGGCACAACAAGGACAATTTTGGGATGAAACAAAATCTACCCTTCAAACAATTCTAGAAATAGTGAGATCCCACTACCAAGAGGCAAAATTATTCAAGGAACAGCTGAAGAAGAATTATAGTCAACAAGAGACAGGGAATAACGAAAAAGGAAATGAGAGTGTGCCGGATGATGTATGCCAATCAAAAGAGGAGCTGGAGGAAATTAATGGGGAAAACCTAAGAGAAACAACTTTAATCTTGGATCCGAGGAGAGTATTAAGGGAAGACAAGGGGAGAAAATCAGCAGAATTAATTAAAAAAAGCCCGGAAGATCTATTGAAGATAGACCAAGTGCATAAAGATCTAGTAGAGATAAATCAGATGCACAAAATGGTTTCAGAGGGCACGAAAGATGGCAGAATGCTTAGAGAGACAGAAACAAAAAGTGAAAAAAGAGAAATAAGAGAGGGAATTACTTAGAAAGATGAAAAAGGGAAAAATAGGAAGGGGGCCCTTAATGTTGAAAAGCATGTATATATCTAACTTCGGGAATTGTAAAGGAGTATATCCTTTATATTAAAAAGGAGAATTAAACTGAAATAAGGGAGCACTAACCAGGGTAAAGACGTAATATAGTGGGTTTTCTTTTTAGGTAAATTAAACTAGATATAAGGTTGGGGCATGGATCTGGAATTACTTTTATTAAGTATGTTATTAGAAGATCTTGAGAATATTGTACACTATGAAAGTAATATTATGATAGTAGCCAATATTATATACTAAAATACGTACATTAATGGTTTGAATGTTTGAAAGATGTCTGGAATTTGGGGGGGGACAACTGGGAAGACACTGAGATGTAAAAAACAAATAATTGTAAGCAAATCATGTAACACGATGTTTGGCAAGCACAAACCGAATGTAGATAGAGTGAAAAACTAATAAAATGTATTGGAAAAAAAATAAAAGGGAATTTTAAACCTAGCTTAGAACTGCTGAATGATCAGGAAACACACTATCTGACCAAGAGAAAATAAAGAGAAGGTGGAAACAGTATACTGAAGACTTATGCAGAAGAGATAGCAGGATGGCAGACACCTCTGGAGAGAAGTCCTATGACGAAGAACCTATAGTTCTAGAAAGTGAAGTAAAAGCCGCTCTGAAAGCACTAGGAAGAAATAAATGCCATGAGATAGATGAAATACTGATGGAATGATTTCAAGTCACAGAGACTGAATCTGTCAAAGTGAAAGACAGGCATCTCTAACCACTTAGGTACGAACTGTGCTTTTTTGTCACAAACTAGCTAAGGTACCTGGGAGTTTCTCTTCACACCAGATGCTCAAGGAAAGAATTCATCTATATTTCCCCTCAATTTATATCAGCTGTAACATCCACTTCCTTAAAATGGTTGTCACATGTTGAGAAGTCAGTGTAGGCATCTACCACAATATGCTGCCGTGATTTATTATGCCAACTGTGTTACACCGCCAGGCATAATTAATAGCATTTTGGTGTCTTTTTTAAAACAGTGAATCTATATTGTCATTCCAAATGAAAACATTCAACTTACACAATTTGCTGATATTGATGGTCAATATCCTAGCAACATCCCCTCAGTTGTCTCTCAGACCTATCACAAAGTACAAACACTCAAGCCCAGAATGTGGCGATTTTGCAGAACATTTTGTATGCTGAATTTTCATATTCTAATGTTTAAATGAAAAACATGAGCTTTCAAGAGGGATGAAAATCCTCACTCTTGTCCATTTGGCTAATTTTCAAAACATACTTGCTGTCTTCAGATCATTTTTAAGGCTTCAGTATGAACCCAACCAATCAGGAAACGTATCAACCAACTGTGCCATCCAAACTCAAAGATATGCCAAATGTGCATTTGGAGTAGACAAAAGCCAGAGTACTTGCCCCCTCAGCCAGGCCCCAGCCATTTTGACTAGTTAAGACTGGGAGCACTATGACATGGTATGACAGTGCCATATAGTCACTCAGATTTTGCTACATACTAAAGTTTTTGAAGCTGCTCCTTTTCCTCAAGAATCAATACATATACCATCTTGGCAACAGGGACATTCCTGTCTCTGCTCCATCATTCTTTATGGCCCTTTGGAATCTACCCCGAGAAACTTACAAGAAAGGGGAATGCAAGTGTTGGGAAAATAGTTGTGAAGGTATGCTCAGTTTGGCCCAGGATTATGTATTATAAAAGCAGAACTTTTTTAGTATATTTGAAAAACCAGACATACATTATATAACATTATTTATTTCTCAAATATGTTATTACGGTACACTGATTGTGCTATAGTGTGCATTTCTATAGTCAGATACCTTACTTTGGGAATCTGAAATTTTATATTTAGGATCTCAAAAGACAAATTTACTAGAGAATACATGATCATAAACAATTCCACCTGCTGTGGTACCACTGCTCTCCACATTCATTACAAATTACATATGTCATCATTTGTTCATCTGGATTTGTACTTCGCACCCAACCAGGGAGGAAGAGAGCTCCCCTTGCAATCACAGTGACAGTGCAATCAAATTTTTCACAGTGTCTGCATTTTATTTTGTTTGTATGTGAACCACTGATATTTTGGGGAAGCTGATGCTCCCGAACTGCCGATTCAGTATATGAAGCCCTGAGCTGCTTCAGTTCATCATATGCCATTTCCATGGCAGACATTCCAGCAAATGTCTCAGGACTGAGAACGCCTATAAACAGATTATGTTTCAAATGAAAATTTTTAGGATTCTTCAAATTAGAAACTTTGCTTCGGATGCAATTTTTATATTTCCTGTCATTTTTAGCATAAAGTGCAAAGATGTGCTGTTCAATTTCCTCAGCTATTTTGTGATGCTTTTCGCTATCTTCAGTACTTGTTGCGGAGTCAATCAAAGCTTCATAAAGAAGTTTTGTGCATTTAAATCTCAAAGCCAAGGCGTGATGCTGCTGTAAGTTTGTTTCACTAACACAACCAGACTGACTCAGAAATTGTAGATTTGCTTGATCCTTTTGCACATGACTTTCAGCATTGTTTGAATGGTTTTCTGAAGGCAGCCAACTGCTGGAACTGGCAGGACTTGATTTTTCATGCTGATTCAGTTTTTCAGAAGAGTTTATATCTTCAGAGACTATTTGAAGGTGATTCAAATCTTCTTTTGCATTGTCAGGCACTAGTTTTACTTGCATTGATTGATTGCAATGATTCTTATAAAGTGTTTTCCACCTTGACAGTAAATGTTTTGCCTTATTTTTCAGTACCATAGATGGACAGTTTTTGAGAATTCTGAATACAGCTTTGGCAATATCTGTTTCCTGGAGATTGTCAACAGTTACATCAACAGTTTCAAGATGAGCAAGATGATTTCCAATATCTTGATATCTTTTTTCAGACAGCAGATTCTCTATACAGCTAGCTCTAGTCATAATCTCTTTTTTGTCAGACATAGTAAATCCTGAAATGAAAATAACAGATTCAGGTTTTTCTCCAACCAGTATATCTTTTTGTATTAAGGGTAGAGGTACAATGCAAGAAATCATGTTCAGATGACTTTTGCAAAAATATTTTATCAAATATTCCAGCTACATATTATAGAAAGGCCAATATGATAGTCAATACTAAATATGTGTATATTTGTGTTTCTGGACTACAACTCACATAATTGCTGTGGAGCTGTAATCCAATTCTAGAAGCTGTGGCTGTAGCCCAAAAACACAAATATGTATAATTTTCACTTTACAATGTTTGCACACATCTTGTTACTTTAACATATTAGGGGTCCTGTTAAGGACAAACGTTATTACCTGGTATCAAGTTGTTTCCAGTTTACGGAAACTCTGTGATTTAGGAATAGGATCTGGATAGATTTGTGTGTCAAAGTACTTGGTGATGAAGTCAGGCTTGGGAGTTCAGTTTCCCATTCTGCCTCCCAGGAGAAGAGTTAGTCTGTGTGGCCTGCACAATCCTAGAGTGCCACCAGAAGAATGGACTGGTAAACCACTTCTGAGTATTTGATATCTAGGAAACCCTCTCAAGGGTCACATAAACCAGAACTGACTTGACGGCACTGAATTATAATTATATTATGAACTAGTGACCTCTGAAAGGTCCTCTTTTTTAATAACCTACTCAGGACTTGCAAACTCAAGTTCCTGGATGCACACCTTAATATGACACACAGGTTTGAGTGTGTCAGGAAAACTGAAAGCAATGACTTCGAAAGACCAGACTACTTTACAAATCTGGACTCCTAGCAGAGTCACCAAAAGTGGAACAGTCAAAGCTGAGACAACAGATGTACCTATCATTTTTGAGAATTATCAGTCACATCAGCAGAAGAGAACTGATCATTCCAGTGGTAAATTGGGGCAGAGAAAAACTTGAAGGGTTAGGGTAACTGCTGGGCAGCAGCAGTAGTGGAAAGAGACAAAGAATTTTCAGAGATGACAGCAGTAACGCTCAAGCTAACTCTTGTTAATACAAGACAAGAGAAGGCAATGGTAAACTACTTCTGAATACCTTGAAAACTGTAAGATTACACAATCCAAAATGAAGGACAAAAGACAGGATATAATTCTTCTAATACATAAAATAAGCTACAGTCCAATGCATACTTACCATTACCTCAAAGTGAACAGACTCAGATGTACAGTGTATAATTGTAGAGTGTATAATTGTGCCCTGCAGTATCTTTTAAATATAGGATGCCAAGGTAGCTCTTTAAACACAAGTCTTTTCACAGGAAAGTATGTACATTCTTTGTGCAGTCACAGAATTAGAACCAAGGGCAGAGCTCATCTAACAGGAGTAATTTCTTTTACAGCAAAGGGACAAAAGACCCAATTGGCTTTGTTTGGCCTAACAAGGATTGCATCAAATTCTCACTGATTCTCAGTATGCTGCATCCTTTTTATACGAATAGCTGGCTGGATAGCTCAGTGGTTTATGTATCTGGCTGTGGAGCTAAAGGTTGTAAGTTTAGTTCCCCGTTGTAGCTCTTGTGAGTACAGCCACCTTGTGTGGCCTTGGACAAGCTGCACAGTCCAAGAGCATCCTCAGAAGAACGGAATGCTAAACCACTTCTGAATAGCCCAGAGTGGTAGAATATACCAGATGGGCAGGATATAAATCAAATAAATAAATAAATAAATATTTGGAAAACTCTGAAAAGGGTCGAATATAAGTCAAAATTGGCTTGACAGAAAAGGATTATTACTACAGTATTTATATGAATAATGAACCCTAAGATTCCTAAATTATTTTAGAGAGGATTACAGTCCACACTTTGCAGAATTCTGAACGTCACCTATCTCTGTGGGAAAAACCAAAGGTTCTTGCCAAGGTAACAATATATTGTCCCTTGAAAATCCTTATAAAATCCTCAGTACTCTGATGACAGAGAGTATCTTGAGACTTGTTACACCTACAGCGCCCCCAAATGGCTGTAGCTCTTGGCTTTCCCCCAGTGCAGAAAGCAAGACTAGTGGTAACAAGAGAAAGATATAGGCTAGGTGTGCACAAGTACATACCAAAGGCAGTTTGATAAGAACCAACCCTAGAATCCAGTGTCAATTATCAGCTTTGAAGCACGTCAAATAAAGAAAATTGTGCCTTTGACATGTGCATAATACCTTCCCTTACAGCTTTTAAGTAGTTTTAGAAGAAATAGCTGTGTTAGTCTGTGCAACTATATCAGGCAAAATCCAAAAGAAATAAACCACAAAATAAAAAGGACAAAAAAACCCCCAACACCCTTTAATTTTATGTTCTTTTTTTTCTTTGGATTTTGCCTGATAAGCTTTCGGGTATTCATAAATCTCATACGTGGACTGAGAATGTTACTTCCACACCAGTTAGCATCGCAAAACACTGCATTTTCTGTCCTGGACTGTTATTTTCTTGTGTGAGGGATTAAAAACATTGGTCTTGAGTTTTTAAATATATGCAAAGAAGATTTTTTTAAAAAAAAAATCACTAGGTACCTCTTCTACCTTTCCTCCCACTTCCAGTGGAAAAGCAGCGCTGAAAGTGAAGTTCTCCCTCTGGAACAGGGAAGGGCCGACTATTGACAGCCGGGGAAGAGAGATAAAACACATGAAATCATCCGCCGACAGAACGAGAGCACTGCCCCTTTTAAATCTAAAGTGGGCAATCCCGGCCCTCCAAGGATTATTGAACTGCGATCCCCATCCGCCCTCAGTAGCACAGCCAATTGTGAGGAATCATGGGAATTCTGGTCCAAAAGCCAATCTGGCGTAGTGGCTCCCTGTCAAAATCTATGGACTTCAGTTCCCAGAATTCCCGGCGGAGCCGCTTGGCCAGAGGGCTTATTCTGGAGCTAAGAGAGAGAAACCCCACCCAAATAGAAATTTGTTCGCAACCGCAACCGCTCCCGTTTCCTCTCCCCTCTCTTGAACGGATCCACGGAAGTTCGCCGTTTAGTTTACTGACCTTCCTCCCGGAGCGACTCCCCTCGCTCTGTGGGCATTTCTCACCACGCGTGCGCACTCTCGACGCCGACGCTCGTTGCGGGGGCGCGGCTGTGTTTGCGACTCGTGGGTGACGTGGAGCCGGTGTTAGCAGGGGGGCAGAAAGCGGGTAGGGAGGCGGAGTAGGAGGGCTGCTCAATTGGACTGTGGTCCCCGTGACCGGGTAGACAACTCTATACGGCTTTTTGATTTTAACAGTTCCAAAGCGGTTTGTACTATTGCTGGGTTAAAGCCCGAAAATACATTAAGTCATAGAGCCAAATACGGAGAATTGTTCTGAAACTTAGGAATATTTCGTTCGATTCGCTGATCGTTCAATATTTTTGTCTGTCTGCCCATTTTATAAGCGTGCGCACTTACATATATAGTGCCCTCCAGTGTTATGAAAACTAATAATAATAATAATAATAATAAATGTGCCGTTTTGACTGTGCACTCCTATGTCCTCGTGCTCCTAAGTAAGTCCGGTTTGTTTTCAGTGGACCGGCAATATGTCTTGAACATCTCTTCCGGTTTAAATCAGGGGGTACATTAGGTTTTGAATATTTTGTCGCAGCAGGAGGGTTGACGATTAAAGTGGTAACGAAACTCTAAATTATGTTCCGCAGCAGGAAATAAATTCGACATTTTTTCCCCTGCAAAGCAATTTGTACCTTTGTCGCTCAGCAAGTTTTTGACACCCAGTCTTCTAGGTATGTACATTACAGTCTTTTGAATCTCTGCTACCCTCTGCTGGTGTGAGACAGTGCAAAATGTTGACAGGCTTGAATTGAAATTTCAGATGGAACAAGAGAAACCTCAAGGATGTCTGGAAAGGAAAAAAGTGATGTAGTCCTTCGGCAAAACCCCAAAACAAGACTGGGTAATACCCTTCCTGGGCCACTAATATTAAAAGCAGGTGTGATTTTGAGTACAGCAAGACCCTTCTTCAGGCTGGGCACTGCCAAGCTTGACAGGCTGGGTGCAAAAATGGGAAAGTCCAGAAAATTACCCTGACCACATGTTACAGCGCCAAGGTCTGTTCAAGTAACGTCTCAAGAGGGAGACTCCAAGCTTCTTACGTCAGCCTTCAACTCTGGCAATGCAGGATGAATTGTTTTGCCCTCTCTCTGTAGGCAAAGTATTGCCAATGGGTTGTAGTAGTAGAAGGAGTAGCCATGTTAGTCTGTGCAAGCTTATAGGGAAAAACAAAATGAAAAAATAATAAAAATAAAAGAACAAATAAAAAAAACATGGTGGTACCTTAAAGCCTGTTATATATTTTTTTAATGTGAGCTTGTTATAGCTCCTGCTTGGCTGGGAGCAGAGTACACAAAGATACTTAGCAAGTGTCCTTGAGTAGCCAAAAGGACTGTGAAAGGCAGAATAGTCCTAGAATCAAAAGCATGCAGAAGGGCACATTTGGACCCAATCCCTATTTGGAAACAACTTGGTTACATAAAACTAGCTGCAAAATAAGTGTGGCTTTTCCTACTGAGAACATTTGAACAGTGTAGTGTAGGTTAGAGTGTTGTGCTGTGTACGGAGATCTGTTCAAAGGCTCATTCAGCCATAAGACTCACTGGGTGGCCTTGGACTAGTCGTACTCTCTCAGCATGACCTACCTCATAGGGTTGTTATGAGAACAAAGTAGGAAACAGGAGAGCCATGTACACCACTGTGCGCTCCCAGAAAAAAAGTTGTTATTGCTATCAAATCAGTACGGACTTATGGCAGCTCTAACAGGTCTTTCAAGGTAAGTGAGATGTTTAAGGAGTGGTTTTACCAGTTCTCCTCCCCCAGTGAGTTTCTCTGGCTGAGCAGGGATTTCTACCCTGTCCTGGTCCTGACAGTCACTCTGTCCGCTATGCCATACAGGGTTCACTGAAGGAAAGTTAGGATATAGCAAATAACATAAAATGAATAAACTCCTCCACTAGGGATGCGTCAGGAATCCAATTTCAGTCCATCGATCAATGGACTTGTCTCAATACACACTTCTGAGACTCCTCATGGCAATGAGTTGTCTGGAATCCTTTTACTGACAAATGTTTGGGATGCATCTGGAAAAATGTACACATCCAAAGTGCACAGAGAAAAATGCTGCCATTTCAAATGTGAGCAAACTACTGCTTAATCATACTTTAAACAGTGGGAAAATTTATTTAAGGAATGCATGCTATTTTAAAAAGGTGAATATCTGAAAAAATACCAAAAAAAAAAAAAGGAGAGGTAGAGAGAATAGGAAAAAAACACATTTAGTCCTAGCAAAACTTGACATGGAGAAGATGGGGGAAAGGGAAAGAGTTCACAGATATAGATTTTATACACCTGAACATCCCTCCTCCTGGCTAATTCATCTCTTCAAACAATAATACCACAATTCTTGACTTGGATAAGATCTGAGGTCATACTTGTAGAGCCTACCTGGATAGTATGGACAGTGCTCATAAAGCCATGTGTGGTGTCCACCCTAGGTTATATGCATTATTCATGAGTTATATGTTAATGTGGTTGTGAGGCGGGGCCAAAGGGGCTGCTGAAGAGGCGGAGCCTGGGAGAAGGAGTTCAGTTAGAGTCAGTCTGAGTCTGGAATCAGAGAGAGAAGGATAGTTTGGGGGTCTGAGGAGTAATTAGAGTGTAACCTGTGATAATTAATATAGAAGGTTAATATTGATGATTGATGAATCTTGAAGAATGTGCTTATGAATTATTCCAGAAACCATCTGTAATTAATAAACTTGTTCTGTTGAAACGTCAGTACTGGATGGACCTTCGTCTTTTCTAAGTAAAGTAAGTTGATAAAGAGATCAACTGGTGGCAGCGTGTCAAGAGGTGTTTTGGTTTGCCTTTGTGAGCTCTGTGTTTAGTGAGACAAACAGGGGCCACGAGGTCAAATGCCACACCATGCCACCTAATTCAGGAGTGGCAATGATCACGAGTCAGCTGATTAGCAAACACCGATTAAGCGGGAAGCCTGTATTAGGCCAGGACAACTCTTAACTTTAACCATGGATAAGACATATTTGGGGAATTGAAGGGGGCGAGAACTCAGGCTTCTCTGGTTCATTCCTAGCTTCTTAACTCTTGCTAAGAATTGAAAATGTTACTTCTGGATTGTCAGATGTAATCTGAAAAATAATTTTTCTGTGCTCTATATATGAACCTAATTGTATTTAAAAGAAGATATTTCGATTAGGTTCGATTAGGCATCCTTCAGTCTCAAGAGACTATGGTAACGTGCTCTGTATGGAGGACTTGGAACAGCGTCTAGTGTGGCTGAGAAGGCCAATTCGAGAGTGACAATCCCTTCCACACTGAAATACAATCTGTCCCCTGTCCAGCTCCCTGATTTTGCTGCTTTCGGGACTGCCTCTTTGCCTCGGCCTGCTGGACAAGGGTCTCTTCAAATTGGGAGAGGCCGTGATGCAACGCCTGCCTCCAGGCTGAACGCTCAGATGTCAGGGTTTCCCATCTGTTGAGGTCCATTCCTAAGGCCTTCAGATCCCGCTTGCAGATATCCTTGTATCGCAGCTGTGGTCTCCCTCTGGGGCGATTTCCCTGCACTAATTCTCCATACAGGAGATCTTTTGGAATCCGACCATCAGCCATTCTCACAACATGCCCAAGCCAACGTAGACGTCGCTGTTTCAGTAATGTATACATGCTAAAAATTCCAGCTCGTTCTAGGACTACTCTGTTTGGAACTTTGTCCTGCCAGGATATGCAAGAAGAAATAAAAAGAAGTAAAAAGAAGTAAAAAGAAGATATGCAAGTATTGTATATATAGATTCATAAAAACTTAAGAGCTTTTACAAGAGCTGATTTTCTTTTCTTTCTTTATAATTAGTACCCTGTATAGTTCAGACTTCATTAGGCAGTGTTTTCCTTCTTTAAGTACAATCTGTCATCAAATATGTCAGTAAATGTTTAAAGGACAATTTAGTAATTTAAAAAAACTGAGTAAGTTCCAAAAGCTTTATATATAGCTCAGACATATCATTCAACACTATAATGCTTCCCACTTACTCCTTTGACAGAATATATCCATGAAAAAAATTAATTCCAAGGGAAATTAATTTTTACATGTCTTTGAAGAAATTATAATGGAAGATAAGGAAATTCACAAAAAAAACACAAAGATTTTGATATGAATTGTATATTGTCTCCCTGGTAATTTTATTGTGGAGCATAAATGCACACAGAGAGGAAGGAACCAACACTGTTTCCCACACATGAGTTGTATTGTCACATTCCAATTGAAATTTCTTATTCTTAGGTTCATTGATTTCTTTTGTTGTAGGCAGACTGATTTCCCTGCACTTATGTGGCCTTCATATTCTAATCATGATGCTGCAACATGACATGAAACATGATTCAAAGTTTTGTGAGCATGCTCAGGTATTCAGCGAATCTTAGGCAAATATGAGATTACCCCTTACAGCAGTTATGGGCAGCTCAGATTGCCTAAGATGGAAGATCAAATAGCATGTTTCTCCAGTTCAAGGTGTATTGTGCCCAGTAGTATAATGGCAAATATTGAAATGTACATGCTTATTAGGACAATCCCCATAACTGCCCCCCTTCCACTTCTTCATAATAAAGGTCTGAAAATGTGGGCAGCAGGATTGACCCATATCAACAAATGACATCTAGCTGTTTTGTTTCACCAGGAACATGTCTTTTCTAAAGCTAATGACCCTTAATTGTCCATTCAACACCAAACTACCCTCAAATACTTCACACTACAAGAGATAGATTTCAACAATATATTGTTCGTCAAGAGAAATCCATTTCTCTCCCAGCTACTGTGAAGACTGTAGTTAGGCTCAGAGGAGACATGAAACTCCAAGGGAGACTGCAAATGATGACATAGTCCCTGTTACTCAGAAAGTCCTGGGGTTCTGATCTTGCAAGCCCTGGCTTCACTACACCATTGAATGTACCAAAAGACAGCTACCGTATTTTTCCGTGTATAAGATGCCCCCATGTATAAGACGCCCCCCACTTTTCTAATCCAAAATTAAGAAATCTAAGTGGGGTTTAGCAAGTGTAGGGGGAAAGGGATCAAAGCGCTGCAGGATCGCTTTGATCCCTGCTTTCTCCCTTCATGCTAAGCCCTGCAGGGCTTAGCAAAAGGAGGGGGAAAGGGATCAAAGTCATCCCGCGACTGCACAATCGTTTTGATCCCTTTCCCCCTTATACATCCAAGGGATTGCTTTGATCCTTTCCCCCCTCCTTTTCTAAGCCCCATGGGACTTAGCAAGCAGAGGGGAAAGCAGGGATCAAAGCGATCCTGCAGGATCACTTTGATCCCTGCTTTCCCCTCCACTTGTTTTTGTTCTCTCCTCAGCTTGCTTCTGTGTATAAGACGACCCTCAATTTTTAGTCTAAAGATTTTAGACAAAAGTATAGTCTTATACATGGAAAAATACGGTAAGTTATTTTGGCACATGAGGCAGAAAAAAATCCCAGATGCCTCATTCTCTATCCCTGGTAATAAAAATACAGTAATAATAAATTTAATAATTAATAATTTAGCATCCTTTCGTGACTCCACAAAAATCTGATGTTTGGGGTGACTGCTTCAGTCTGCCCAACGGTAGGCCATCCCGGACTGTAGTGATTGGAGGAATCCCAATACTAAACACGAACACAGGGCTGTCCTTGAGAGTGAAAGGAAAAACTTCCTCTCCCAGCTATGCATGGAAGTGCTAGAAGGAAGTTAATATTTGTGTGACCAGTACAGCTGGCTATAGAAGGGGGAGACGCACTTCTCTCTTTGTTGTGGCCAGCCATCAGTGTTCCATGTGTAACCAGCACTGCAATCACCATATTTGCTGAAATCACTCACCATATGTCTCGGCCACATCACTTATGCCAAAGAAATGTCACCAATATCAATACAATAGTGTTTCATGCATCTGGAAGGCGTTTCTCCTCTTGCCTTCTCCATTAGTAAATGAAACAGTATATTTTGTAGTCTTTACCAGGAGCTTATAAGGAAACTACAGAAGCTCAGTGTTCAACAGATTTATTTTAGAAAAACCTTTTGAAGAGTGGCAAGATAAACATTTGGGCAGAAATTTAGCTCCCAGCCATGATTGGCTTCTGAGAGTTAATTCAACATGTATGTGTCACCACAGGTACACTGGTATTAGCATCAGTAGAGTCACAAAGTATGATACAGGAATCACTGGCTATGGATCATCATAAGCTTGCAGGGAAGGGGTGGGCAACCTCCAGAGGTTTGGGGGGCTATGTGTAATCACTCCTAGACCTTGGAGGTCTACCCCTGCTGGCCTTGCATTTCCCCACCCCCACCGCCACTCCTTTCTCATTTCTGAGAGACCCAACAAGGCTTCTAATGGGCACAGGGGCAATTTTTCAGGATTTTTGTTTTCCCAGTAGTTACCTAGTAAAATGTAGTGAATAGTGTGGCAGATTAGGGCTCAGAAAACCTGGGTTCAAATGTCTGCTTGGCCATGGAACTCATGGGGGAGAATGTGTGGAACGGGCAAAACCACACCTTAAATATCTCACTTACTTCAAGAGCCTTACTAGGGTCATTATAAGGTAGTTCCAACTTGACACCACACAACATAATTTTATTTATTTATTTATTTATTTATTTATTTATTTATTTATTTATTTATTTATTTATTTATATGGCTTTTATACCGCCCATCTAGATGAATCTACTCTGGGCGGTTTACAGTCCAAAAAGGCAATAAAATTAAAATCATCAATAAAAAGACTAAAACGAAACCAAAAACCAGAGGAAAAAAATAAGTAGTGGCAGGAGGGAAGGCCTGCCTGAAGACCCAGGTCTTCAGTTTGCTCTTAAAAACTCTATAAAATAGCATTGTCTTCCCATGAGCTGTTTTAGGCCTTTTGTTCAAAACTAGAAATGATCAAAATCCACAGGTGCACTTTGCCCACCACTGATTTAAGGACTTCTTAAAAGGCCTTTCCTCTTTCACACTTGACATATTTACTGCAATAGTCACCAAGCATGCAGTGGTATATCCCCAGTGGTATATCCCATGTATCCACATTGTAATGTACTGGTATAAATCCCAGGGTTGGAGCCCCTGCTTGCAGTACCAGGTGCTAGGATTTCAAATTCCCATTCTGAGCCCTGGGACCAAGATCAACCGGAGGATGTGTGGCTGATGGAGTCACGTGCCCTACTACCTGTTTGGCCTTGTGTAAGTTGTATGTTCCCAGAGCACCACCTAAGGACAGACTAGTAAACTGTTTCTGAGTCCTTTAAACATAGAAAATTATAGGAAGACTCACTGTAAGTCAGAATCAACTTGAGAGCACAAAAATATTATTAATATAGGTGGTCTCTCCATGCTGTTATGGCTCTAAATCCAAGATAGGCAGCATCTAGCCTCTGAAGATTTGGGCCGACAAATTTCATCAGCTCCAACCAGCAAAGCAAACCGTAAGGAATTGTAGAGATTATCATCCAAAAAGCAATTATAGTATCAAATGTACCAGACTCTGTCCTAAGTGCTTTAAATTTTAAAAAGTACTACTTCATACTCCTCTATGAGGGTTGGGGAATAAACAATATCAATAGGATTTTTTTAAAAAAATGAAACTTTATATATAATAAAGCGCATCTATTGTAGAAGAGCTAAACAAATATTTTCACATTATATAAGGCCCTGGCCATAAATGGTATTAATACAGTAGAGCTACATATAAAAACAAAGCTTCGAATGTTTTATATACAAACATGTTTCCTTGGTGGAGACATTTTAGACTTGCTAGTTTTTCTGTCTGCACTGTCATTCAAAACGTGATTCCCACATCTGCATGTTTTCTACGCCACAATGATATAAAATTCTTTATTAGTACAGCATAATAATACAGTAGCAGCCAGAACAGTAAGCTCAGATATCCCATGTGAAGTGGTCTTCAGGACACATACCAGAAAATAGTATCACAGTGTCCATTCCAATTTCTCCAGTTCTACCTTTTCCACGTTCAGCCTCAAAGATGACCTAATAAAACAGTGGGCAAAGAAATAGAATTAAGAAAGATGAATTGTGAACATGCTCATAAGATCAAAACAAACAAAAAAAACCCCACCTACGTTAACCAAGGTATTGCAGATTGTTGTCACAAATTAAAAAAACAGAGACTTAAATCCATTGAAAGACATTGCTGTATCATACAATCCCCTTATATCAGAATAATACAAAATACTAACAAGTTATAATGAGATCTCATTGGCCTAATTTGGTCGGGTTGCAAGTTGATTCCTTGTGTTCTTGTGCCTTTGTCCTCCAGTGAAAGTGAACAGAGAACTTCTCTTTTGTGGATTTTAACTTGTTTTTTTCTTCTTCATTTCCTCTCTTTTTAATTAAAAAAAGAAGCCATACTGCCACATAGCAGGTGGCCATGGGGGTCAGTGATTTTACATACTTTTCAGAGAGAGAGAGAGACTGGGCCACATAGACAACATCATCATGTAGTAACATTCCCACTGCCATTCCCAATCAGATTTTAAAAGGAAACAGATGCTGCTACTGTTGAGTATAATGTCTTGCCTTTCTTTAAAGTTGAAAAAAAGAAAAGACACCTGCCCACCTTATGAAAGTTTCATGTACATCCAATACCTCCCTGCTCCACTCATGCACATACATATTTGAACGTCTGCCTCCTTTCCTCAATCACTGGGTGGGTTTTCATGGCCTGATTGACCCAACCAAAGACCAAGAAATTATTCAGAGTCAAAGGCTTAAATCAACTCTGATCTTCCCATACAAGATTCAGTTCATAAAACACAAACTAATACATATTCAGGGTAATTAATATTGGCATTCTGCTCATGAATTTGTATACAGTACTCCAGGATACTGCAGTGCCAATTTGTCCTCTTCCCTTGTTCAAGATAAATTATTCAACTTTACTGGTTGAGTAATGTGCCATTTATTTTTCTTTATGTGGTTGAAATCCCTTTTGGAAACTGAAAATTGTGGATGGTGGAGGGTAACTTTAATGCTGTCCTACTCGTCTCTCATATACTGATGTCAAAACTCCTTTTGTCTTTTCATTTGACTATTTAGGTGTTGTTCTCTGTAAATAACAACAAAAACAAGTGTGCTTACTTTAATCTTTGATTATTTCCTCTCTTTGTCCTTCCTGCCACCAAACTTATTTGTCACTCTCTGTGTGTATTTGCTTGTTCACTCATGTCTTTATAACACGCTCCACACCATTCAGCTTGAATTAATTTAATAAGATTTTATTAAAGTAACACTGTCCAAAGGATGTCATTTATTCCTAGGCTTTAAATTCATTCAGCGCAATTCTTCCCTCTCTCTATCACATCTCCCCCCTCAAACTCCCAGTTCTTTTATTTAAAACCACAATCTATCTGATCTCTCTACCCTCCAGAATCTCCCAAAATCCAACCAACAGTCCACCCCCTAGTTTCTCCCAGCCAATCAGAACCATTCTTATCAATACATATTCCATGCTTCTCACTCACCTCTCCCATCATGTATTGGCCAAGCCAATGCATTACAAAACTGTACATTTACCACTACAGTATAAACAATACATTTCAACATAACTGGGCATCACAAATGCTTCTCCCCATTTTAAGAGCTAGTATCCCCACTGGAATTTACTCTCTTAGTGTCTCCCTCTCACCATCCGAGACAGCTGCCCTTCCATCATTTTCTTACCCCCATCTTCACACAGCCTGCTCTATTCTTTCTGTTCCTTCCAGATGTATTTCAGTGACCCATTTCCTCATAAGCACAAGAGACAAGGACCCCTAGAATAGCAGACCCCATGAATCTTTCCTGCCCTTCTAACCATCCTGTGGCCCCTAACATCCTGTTGTCACCATATACATTACTATCTGAGTGGTTAAATTATACTGAATTTGATGGAACACTTTTATCCTCAAAACTTTAAGACCATAATGGAGCAACCAGTTGGGATGAACAGGGAATTGTTGTATCACATTTGAATATGAAGTTACCTAAGTCATATTTCCTGAACCAACACACAAAGCATAATACACTTCTACTTCACTATTCACATTTTTCCAAATTTTGTGAAGCAGTTATCTACTTAAAAAAAAAATAGACATTATTATGACAATAACATATAAAATACATGTTAAAAATTTATAAGAAAGGAAAATGAGTTTTAAATCCATATATTAGGATAAATGCTTGAGAGGAGACATCTCAAGCATTTATTTTCTTTAATCACATACAGAGAGATGAGACACAATAAACCTAAGGCTGCAAAAAAACAACAATGAGTGATGCTGAAATTGACCAATTTGCTCATCCCTAACTGTTACGTCCACCACACAAATCTACAAGAATAGCCCTACTGGATGAGACTAAGGCTTAAATCCAGTTGCTAGTCTCAAGTACAGTAATCAATTGCTGAATAGACAGTCAAACCTTATTAGAATCCCACTGATTCAAAGCATCTGCTCTAACTGGGACCACCAGTTGATTTGAGACCAACAGATCTATTTAGGTCAGCACTGGGCTTCTCACAATGGCAAAGTAGATGTCCCAAGGACATGCACAAGATGGACTAAAAGGCTGCAGTACTCTTCTGTTTTGTTCTTCAACAGCTAGTTGGGTTTGGTAAGTATCCAGCACCATACTGCTTCTGAGCCCAACAGAACCATATAGCCATCATGACTAGTAACCACTAAAGAGAAGTCAGCACAAAACACAGATATTTGTCCTCATCTTTACAATTTGAGTTTTAGTTTTGAACTTACATTGGTAGTTGCTTCAGCCTCTGTTTGTACTTCAATTTGTCCCATTCTCCACCATTCATCCTCCTCCACACTCTGTTCCCAGGAAGGACTATTAGCGGTGTCACCCAGGATTACTCTTAGTTTCCCCACCCTTTCTCCTGCAAGTCGATAACTAAAAATCAGACAATATATGCTCTTTGGTTCAAGATCAGTGAGTAGAAGTTTCAGTCGACCAACATCATTCTTGTGTCCAACAAAGGATGGAACAGTCATGTAATATCCATCACCTAGAGTTATATATAGAGATTCAGAAAAGGAGAAATAGTATATTACTTTTGTTTTGCCTTAAATGTCATTGCTACTAATGACATGACCTATTTTGATACAAAAATTTCAAATTGACCATAAACCCATGAATGGTCAAGAAAGAGCACTGCATGACTAGTTCTCCTTCCTCCCTTTTGTCAGTTATCCAAAAGAAGGACTACAGGTACCAGATTCCTCCAGAAAGCAAGATCAACCATGTTGGTTGAAAGGATCTGGGAGTTGTAATGCAAAAGAGTAAAGTTCTAAGCTCTGTATTTACTGTAACATAATTTTTTCAGGTTTGTCAACTCTCCAGTTATATCTGAATATAGGAGGTTAATTTGGTTGTCAGAAGTGAAGTCATAATTTTCCAATTCAGATCAGACCTTTAAAAAGTAACTTAAAAAAACACCTAAAACTCCCAGTGACCATGGTGGCTGAGGAATTCTGGGAAACATAATCCAAGCACTGTTCAAAAATGATAGGAAACTAACAATGGAGATTTTGCATTATAGAAGGCAAAATACAGGAGGTGTCAATCCACATTCTTGATCCAATAAACCACATTTATTAGTCTTATATCATTATACTTGACTTGGCCCACTATCTTACATAAATCCAATTCCCTGGTTAATCACACAACACGCCTTCTAAGCAGGAGTGAAATAAATCAAAAGGATGGAGAAAAAAATCATGTCTAGGATTATAAGAGGTGTGCAGAGATCTCTCTCTTGCTCTTTTTAAAACATCAATCAGATTTCTGTATCATCTATGGAAACAGTAACTATTTAAAAATTAGATATTTTGATAAATTCCAAGAGAAGAGCACTTTCAAACAGTAAAACTGAATCCCAACAAAAAGGAAAATGTAGATGTGAAATCACATAGAAATATATAGGACAAATTCTTAAAAACCACACGTGGCCTTCCATGGACTCAAAGGGTTTTTTCACCCTTCCTACCATAGCCCCCTGTACCCTCTGGAAAATTATTCCTGAAAATGGGTGGTCACTCTGCAGTAGGACTTAACATGGTCCAAAGAACTGAATAACATAAAGCCAGCACTTCCCATCCCAATCTCTGTGAACATCAGGGGTTCATCTCCCTACTCTTTCATAGTTACAAAAAGCTATCCATCTTTACAATTAGGCCACAGTGACATTACCATTAACATGATCTGCAGGATTCCAGTCAAAATCATCATCGGTATCTTGCTGCCAGCCACAAGATCCTCGCCCAAAGCTGCAGTCCACTAAGGTAAGGTCCAGAAGGAGGAAGGGTCATAAAAAGGAAATACAAGTGCTGTATTACATGCAAAGTAGGAATGACAAACTTTTGAGTTGAAGCCAGGGCTGTTAATCTCCAGATCTCAAAGAATTCCATCTAAAATGTACCTAGGTAAAGGTAAAGGTTCCCCTTGACATTTAGTCCAGTCGTGTCCGACTCTAGGGCGCGGTGCTCATCCCCATCTCCAAGCCGTAGAGGCAGTGTTTGTCCGTAGACAGTTTCCATGGTCACGTGGCCAGCGCGACTAGACACGGAACGCCGTTACCTTCCCACCGTGGTGGTACCTATTTATCTACTCGCATTTACATGCTTTCGAACTGCTAGGTTGGCAGGAGCTGGGACAAGCGACGGGAGCTCACTCCGTTGCGTGGATTCGATCTTATGACTGCTGGTCTTCTGACCTTGCAGCACAGAGGCTTCTGCGGTTTAACCCCCAGCGCCACCACGTCCCCCTAAAATGTACCTAACATTCCAAAATTAATGAAAACTATGGTCCCTCATATAGAGTAATTCAGAGCATAGAAAGTTAGTTTTTAAAGGTAATTAGTTATCCTACCAATGGCTTCTCCCTTTCCCCCCCCCCCCTTTACCATTACAGCTACAATTTTGAAAGTAAGGGTGCAGTCTCATTTACCGTGTTTCCCCAAAAATAAGACAGGGTCTTATATTAATTTTTGCTCCAAAAAGTGCATTAGGGCTTATTTTCAGTGGATGTTTTATTTTACAGTCATGTCATCTTCTTCTGGTTGCTGCACAATGGTGGAGGGCGGAGTTTCACTTAACTGGGGCTTATTTTGGGGGTAGGGCTTATATTACGAGCATCCTGAGAAATCATACTAGGGCTTATTTTCAGGATAGGTCTTATTTTCAGGGAAACAGGGTAGCAGAAGTGGCTCAGCCGACACAAGGCCTCCTGAATCTGTGCAGAACCCAAACCCTTCCCAAGCCAGAGAAGTTGGAAATTACTTCAGATATTTTGTGCCAGCAAGGTTGCTGTGTCTCTGGGTTAGAGGAAGTCTGGACTGGGTGTACCTCAGCTCCTCCCTCACCTCACCCCTTCTCTACAAAATTTTTTGGGTCTTCTTGTGGCAGAACTTGGCTAACACAGCAGTTGTATTACCAGATCCGTTTGCTGGTAGATCTCAAGAGATCAGCAAGCATAAACTCAACTGTGCCAACATAAAACAAGTTGGATGGACATAGGAGGCACCTGTCTACTCAAAATTAACAGCAGCTAGTGCATTTTTCGTTAGGATTGCTTGGCCTATCTTTATTTTCCCATTTCTCAAAAATAATTAAGACAGTTACTCTTTTGGGGGGGGGAGGGAAAGAAGTTTAGCCACTGAGGTAAAGGTAAAGGTTCCCCTTGACAATTTGTCCAGTCGTGTCCGACTCTAGGGGGCGGTGCTCATCTCCGTTTCCAACCCATAGAGCTAGCGTTTGTCCGAAGACAATCTTCCGTGGTCACGTGGCCAGTGCGACTAGACATGGAACGCTGTTACCTTCCCACCGTGGTGGTACCTATTTATCTACTTGCATTTGCATGCTTTCGAACTGCTAGGTTGGCGGGAGCTGGGACTAGCGACAGGAGCTCACTCCGTCGCGTGGATTCGATCTTACGACTGCAGGTCTTCTGACCTTGCAGCACACAGGCTTCTGCGGTTTAACCCGCAGCGCCACCACGTCCCCACTGAACTGTGGTCCAAATAGTTGTCTCCTCCCCTTCACCCTGACATCACCCCAGCAACAGCAAGAGAGCAGAAAACGGCAGTACCAGGCATAGTATAAGCCAGCACACGAACTATGTGGTATTATTTTTCTACTATTTAATGAGGTTATCACCCCCATAACTGCAAAAGTAACTAAATGCTACAGCTATGTCAAGAAAGCTTAGCCCTGACTAAGTTACAATCATAATGTTATGCAGCTATAGCTTTACTATTGGAGAAACAAACAAAGCTAAAGTAACTAGTTATTTGTGTTAGTTACTTTCAACTCCCTGTGACGCATTGGTTAAACTGTAGTACTACAATCAAGCTTCTGCTAACGACCTGAGTCCAATCCTGATGGATTCAAGTAGCCTGACTCAGCCTTCCAACCTTTTGAGGTCGGTAAAATGAGGAGAGGGGTACAAGGTTTTGTAAACCTCCCAGAGAGGGCTTTCAAACACATAAACACACATACACACAACTCCATTACTATTTAACTGGCTTAGCTATATCTGTCAAATACAAGAAATGTTTTTAAATAGTTTAAAATTAAACATTCAGTTAATTAAAGTTGCAGGGAAAAGATACAACTAGTAGACCAACGTCTTACTTTAATATTTGCCTACCTTCTAGCTCTGCTTTTTGGTCTGAAATTTTCCTTTGTACCGGGAAAGGAGCAAAGGCAGCAGCTTCTTTAGCTGTTTTAAAAAAAGAACACATTAATTTCCACCCTTGCAGAAACACATAAACAAGTAAATGTGTAATTTTGCATACCTCACAGCCAATTGTAGTGACGCACAAACTTACCATTTGTGACAACAGGAACTGCATTAGTTTGTATGGCAACATTAAAAAAAATAAAAGCACTTGTCCAAAATTGACATAGAGCTAATTTATCTGCATTAATATTTTGTGGAAATGCAGCAAACCTGCAGGAGTCGTATGTGTAAATGCAGGATTGGAACATGTGACAATCCTTCAGGCAAGGATCAGACATGTGTGCACTAATGTATGGGATAAAGATTACTGCACATACTTTGTAGGATAAGAAAAATAAGTAAAAATACTATATTATAAACCAATATTCAAAAGGCAACACTATAATAACTCAAAAAGCATCCTGGGTCCCATAGCCTTATATTGTATTGGCCCAAGAGATGGTTCTGAATGTGGAACTCCATGCAAAGGGAGACTAAATTAGACCTCTTTTTGTTGTCCATCCACTGGTAAAAAAAAGATTATGTAGCCTTTTGGCAGCTGAACAGGCTGCTTAGGAAGGGCATTATAATGGAGAATGTATTGCTTTTTTACTTTTTGTAAAATTACGTGCTTTCACATTGTTTTAAAATGTTTTAATTAAGTGGTTGCTTAAAACTAATACATTGAACTAAGTTTTTATAATATAACATATTATGCTTTTAGCCGTATCTGTTTTATTAACCATTTTACAAGCTGCCTTGAGAGGAAGGCGGGAGATAAATAAATAAATGCCTATTTGAGCTCAAGCGTAAACTTCAAAGGTGGCCAAAATTCTTGTGCTCAAACAGCAAAATTATCCCAACCTGGATCAGTCTAGGTTGTGCTGAACAACCTCACTTGGAGGTGCAACATGTCATTTGGGGCCATCCTTGCAGGCACATGCTAGAGTCGGGTGTTTTCAGGGCAGGAAACCACACAGCACCTCAGGCAACCTTATTTGACCCCTCCTCCTTTTAAAGGGAAAGAAAAATAACACAGAACACACACCCCTGTCCCCTCCTGTCTCCTCTTCCGTGGGGGAGTGAGAAGAAGCTTTCAGGTAGACATGGATCAAGGACAGGTGGGTTCACAGTGGCTCATACATCATGTGGTTACTAGGAAAAGAAGTGAACCAGCCCATCCCCAGACTGGACCAAACCACAGACCAAATCTCTGCCTACTTGCAGCTTCACTTTAAGCACAGTAAGTCACAGTTAGTGTAGGTCCATTTGAATCGATGGAACCTATGGCGGGGTTGACCCACCAAATTCTGTTGAGTCGATGGGCCTGCTCTAATGTAATTTACTACACTAAGCAACAGGCGTTTTACTGATATTTCACAAATGCCTTGATCTCTTGTCCTTATTTCTATTTATTTTTAAAGCAGAATGAAAGAAAGGGAAGGGACTCTCATCTCATTTGTACTGAAGTGCCAATTGAATTTAGTTTGGTCACATTCTTTAGGATGGGTGGGGTACTTTACCCTGATTGATGGCTTAAAGGATAATGTAAACCTTTATGATGTATTCCACTGAAAATTATCTGGGGCATAAATCTCAGGCAATTGATAAAGTAAATGAAATGTGCAATTATGGTGTTTTTTCAAGTTCAAGACAGTAGTGAGATTGAGTTGTTGTTATTATTGTTGTTTCGACTTTTATATCGCCCCATAGTGCTAGAGCACTCACTGGGCAGTTTACAACATAATTATGCAAACAACACTTTGCCTTCCAGCAAGCACCAAACTCAGAAAGGATGGAAAGTAACCTTGGGACAGCTACCTGAATCTGTCACGATCAAACTCAGGTCAGGAACAGAGGTTTGACTGCAGTACTGCAGTTTAACCACTGTGCCAAGGGGGAGGTGTTTTAATTTTCCTCCAATTCCACTACTGGAACATTTTTGAAAGTTGTGGCCAATTAATAGTTCGCTCTGCCTTCCGCACGATCACTTCCGCCCTTTTGTATGCGCCTGGCTATGTGCTACATGGAAGGAATGCTGCAGAAAACCAATATGCTTGATTGTCACTCTGAAGAGAGCTGACTTTCTCAGTTATGCCACTCATACGTAGTTGTACACACATGCATTCTAGTACAGAAAGTAAGTGTTCCACCCAACCCCACATGTGAGCACATCCAACGGCTATGGCAGACTTGGTCAAGGTAGATATAGATGGAAATGGGAGATGCATGGTTTCTATACAGTCTTGCCAAGTCAGTTATGGTAGTCAAACTGCTATTCCTGCAGACTACTCTGTGGGCTATTACCTTCATGTGCATGGATGTAGCAATCTGGTTCAAGTTTGGTTCAGATCCATAAAACTAATCTAGGGACCGCTTCAGCAATTAGATATATGTACCAATGATAATTTGGTAGATAAGGATGTAACAGACAGGGCTCTCTGGAGACCAGATGTGAAACCACTGACAGATGTTACTAAAATATACGCTCACACAAGGTCCGTAATCCCCCTGCACCCATCAGTAAAGACACACAGAGATAAAAAGCCAGAAGAGGCCCTCAAGGCAGTTAAAGATGCTTAATGGAATGCAAGAAAGATGATCCAGGAAATAGTATACATAATGTATGAACAGAAACATGTCTTTGCTAGTACCAATACAAGAGTCAAGTCCGCTAAGCCTGTGGTTTAAATCACTTAGATTTCTGTTTCTTGAATTGGAACCAACTACATAAAGAAGATGCACATTGCCTCTTTTTAAAAAAGGGCTTTTATTCCATGTATCTATGAGCACTCTCAGGAAATGAGTTATGACTCTAAAATGGATCGCTATTCAACATGAGATACTGAAGGTGTGTGTGTGTGTGTGTGTGTGTGTGTGAGAGAGAGAGAGAGAGAGAGAGAGAGAGAGAGAGAGAGAGAGAGAGAGAGGCAGGCAGGCAGGCAGGCAGGCACACAGGCAGGGAGGGTGCACTGAAGACACCAGCAATCAAAATGATTTATTTATTTGGTTATACACTGTTTTAACATAAGTGGGAAAGGATCTATAGGTACTATTTTGTATCAAAATTTGTTTTTGCCAGAGCTTCTGAATTATTATAAAAGAATCTTGATTGACCATAAATGAATGCTGCATATATACCAAAGCCTGGTGTTCTTCCAGCCAGTAGGTTCTTAGTACTCCTAATGAAAATACAATGTGTAGTTGTCCTTTGATGAAAGAAATGGTGGGAAAATAAAAAAAAATATTATAGGCTGAAAATGATAATGAATGAGACAAATTATATGATGAAACTTTTGCCTGGAAGCACCCTGGTTTGGTTTAGCAAGATGTACCCTGGGGCTTGTATGCTTTTTATTTCTCCCATCCTTTATGTATCGGGGTTCAGCATCTGAACCAGGAAGATCATGGTTTGCTCAAGATTCTTTAGTCTTTACATTGAGTGCCTGCCTGTCTTGGAAGAGTTGGACAGCGAACCAACCTTAGCAGAAATAAAAGCGGCCTTGGATTCCCTCGCCTCCGGCAAGGCACCTGGAAAGGATAACATCCCTGTTGAAGTGCTGAAGTGCTGTAAAGAGACCATCACTACCGAGCTGTATGAAATATTTTGTCTTTGCTGGAGGGAAGGTGGAGTACCACAGGACATGAAGGATGCAAACATCGTCACATTGTACAAGAACAAAGGAGACAGGGGCGACTGCAATAACTACCGTGGCATCTCTCTTCTCAGCGTTGTAGGGAAGCTGCTTGCCCGTGTTGTGCTGAAGAGGCTCCAGGTGCTCGCAGACAGAGTCTATCCAGAATCACAGTGTGGATTTCGAGTTAATAGATCCACCACTGACACGGTATTCTCCCTCAGACAGTTGCAGGAGAAATGCAGGGAACAACAACAGCCACTCTTTGTCGCCTTCATAGATCTCACAAAGGCCTTTGATTTGGTTAGCAGGGATGGCCTTTTTAAAATACTTCCCAAGATTGGATGTCCACCTCGACTCCTTAACATCATCAGGTCCTTCCATGAGGGGAATGAAAGGCACATGTAGTTTTTGATGGTTCAACATCAGATCCCTTTGACATCCGAAGCGGAGTGAAACAGGGCTGTGTCCTCGCACCAACCCTTTTTGGGATCTTTTTTGCTGTCATGCTGAAGCACGTCGTTGGAACTGCAACAGAAGGTGTCTATCTCCGGACTAGATCAGACGGAAAGCTCTTTAATCTCTCTAGATTGAGAGCGAAGACCAAAGTCCAGCTGAAATGCATGCGTGACTTCCTCTTCGCCGATGATGCAGCCATTGTTGCCCACTCTGCTGAAGACCTCCAACAACTCATGAATCGTTTTAGCAAGGCCTGCCAAGACTTTGGACTAACAATCAGCCTGAAGAAAACACAAGTCATGGCCAAGGCGTGGACTCACCTCCCTCTATTACCATCTCCACACAAGAATTGGAGGTTGTTCATGACTTCGTGTACCTTGGCTCAATGATCTCTGACACGCTCTCTCTAGATGTCGAGCTGGATAAACGCATTGGCAAAGCAGCTACCATGTTCTCTAGACTCACAAAGAGAGTATGGCTCAATAAGAAGCTGACGACATATACCAAGATCCAGGTCTATAGAGCCTGTGTCCTGAGCACACTCCTGTACTGCAGTGAGTCCTGGACCCTTTGTGCACGGCAGGAGAGGAAGCTGAACACCTTCCATATGCGTTGCCTCCGACGCATTTTTGGTATCACCTGGCAGGACAAAGTTCCAAATAGAGTAGTCCTAGAACGAGCTGGAATTTTTAGCATGTATACATTACTGAAACAGCGACGTCTACGTTGGCTTGGGCATGTTGTGAGAATGGCTGATGGTCGGATTCCAAAAGATCTCCTGTATGGAGAATTAGTGGAGGGAAATCGCCCCAGAGGGAGACCACAGCTGCGATACAAGGACATCTGCAAGCGGGATCTGAAGGCCTTAGGAATGGACCTCAACAGATGGGAAACCCTGACATCTGAGCGTTCAGCCTGGAGGCAGGCGGTGCATCACGGCCTCTCCCAATTTGAAGAGACCCTTGTCCAGCAGACCGAGGCAAAGAGGCAGTCACGGAAGCAGCAAAATCAGGGAGCTGGACAGGGGACAGATTGTATTTGTCTTCAGTGTGGAAGGGATTGTCACTCTCGAATTGGCCTTCTCAGCCACACTAGACGCTGTTCCAAGTCCTCCATACAGAGCACGTTACCATAGTCTTTCGAGACTGAAGGATGCCTAATACTTTAGTCTTCAGAGCAGGAACACCAACTGTGACCACACTTCGGTTTGTGATCCTGGCTTGCAAGTAAAATTATAGTTTAAGCAAACCATAGTAAATTGGGTTAAAATGAAATGCAAACTATGGCTTGCTGAGAATCCAGATGTTAGTTCATAAATTGAAGCACATGAGGGGAGTGACAGTAAGGAGAAACCACATAGAACTGTACATAGAACAGAAAAGCATGCTTTGAAGTTATGTCTAAATTTCACACCACAGTTAGTTTTTCCAATACCTATTACAGCCTATGAGATTTTAAAAGTAATGCAATATTTTAGCCAAAATATTTTTCAGAAACTATAATCCAGAGAGTTACAGAGCTAACATGTTCTAACAATGTGTGTGTGTGTTGTCAAGTCAGAACCGACTTATAGTGACCCTAACAGGGCTTTCAGGGTAAGTGATATATTTAAAGAGTGGTTTCACCAGTTCTACTCCTCTGGTCAGTTTCTATGGCTGGGATTAGAACCCTGTTCTGCAGAGTCCTAGTCCATCACTCTGTTCACTGCACCACACTGTTCTAACAATAGCCCAGGTGTTTTTTTTTTTTTTTTTGCCATTCTTTGTTTTTTAGGACCAGCCCTTGTTCTCTTGTCCCTGAAAACAATTCGTGACAATAATAATAATAATAATAATATTCTGACTTATGGTGACCCTTTTCAGGGTTTTCCAGGAAGAGAACACTTAGAAGCGGTTTACCGTTCCTTCTTCTGGGAGCACTCTGGGACAGTGCAGCTTGCCCAAGGCCACACAGGCTGGCTCTACTCCCAGTAGGCACCATGGGAAATTGAACTCCGCAGCCAGATACCTAAACCACTAAGCTATCCAGCTAGCCAGCTAGTAACAAACTACTCTTGAAACACAGATTCTGACAAAGCAGTTTAAGCAGGGAGCATTTATATAAGAAAAAGAACATCCAAAAATAAAGATGGCTATGTTTGAGTTCTGGTTTGTGCCTTAAGTAGCTTTTTGGAGATTGGGGTCTGTAACTTTTAAGGGCTAATGTCACTGTTGCTTGCTTCTAGGATATATCTGAGGACAAAAGTCAAATATGAACTTTACCAATATAGCAAGGTTCTGACCATCTATGTGTCAGGGAACCTCATTATTATTACAGATCAACAGTGGTGGCTATTTGTTTTGTATTCCTTCTGTCTGATTTTTACAGGTTCTTGGCATCAGCTAGAGAATCATAGAATAATGGAGTTGGAAGGGGCCTATAAGGTAGAAACCCATTTGGTGAAACATCTGAGAAATTATGGAATAGGGGATGACAAACTCAGCACAGATTGTTAGATAAATTGTTAGTGCAACATCTGGAACAGCTTTGGTCAAAGTACTTTATAATACCCTGGAATCTGAGCAGGGTAAATAAATATGAGTGAGGCACTCCAACAGAATATGCTATCAGATTTATAAAGCAGTATTTCAGCAGACAATACCCAGATGAGTAAGTCTTCATAGAAGAAAATTATTCCATCCAAATGCATTGTGCCTCTTGCATCAACTCCTGTGATTCTTGGTAGATATTTTACTTAAGGAAAAAACATAATGCAGTGATGATGCGAGCCCTCTAGGCACTGTGTTAGAAATTTCACAGGATATGAGTATTAAAAATCAGCACTGATTAGGACAAGGAAGGTTTTTCCTGTGAAGCTCAGAGATTCTACATATCTACATATGCACAAATTGTACAGGATTAATAACTATGCCTGGTTCAAAGGCATAATTATTTATTTTAAAATTTTTTTATTTAAAATATATTCTACCCTGCCTTTCTCCTTAAAAAGGACCCAAGGTGGCTTACATCATTAAAAGACAATATTTAAAGCTAAAAACATTAAGTATACAAATATTAAAAAGGATCAAGCAAACACCACACCAAAGTCAGTAAACAAAAGCAACATCAAAAACATATTCAAAGCAGTAAGACACAACCATCCATTTAAAAACCCCATTCAGACAGCTAGTCAATTAAGGAAATGTTTGCCTGAAGAGGAAGGTCTTCACCTGCTTGTAGAAGCACAGCAAAGATGGGCCCAGCCTGGCCTCTTGTGGGAGGGAGTTCCAAAGCCTAGGAGCAGCAACAGAGAAGGCTTTCTCCCATGTCCCAACCAAACACACTTGTGAAAGTGGTGGGATCAAGAGAACAGCCTCTCCTGACAATTTGAACGCTCAGGCAGACTCATAAAGGGAGATGGGGAATATGGAAGTTTGACTAGTCCTGGGGGGGGGGGGGGAATTAGGACTACAAATTGCAACATACTCTGGCTGTGACTATGCTGGCTGGCAGTTTCTGGGAATTGTTAGACCAAAACGTAAAATTTTTCAGCTCTGCTTGAATTTTCTGCATGTAATTGCTAAGCCATACATTAGCATGACATCCCCAAGGCCCACAATCTGATGCTTCTGATCTTCCTGGGGAATTTTCTGACGTACTAGGAGAAGAATTCAGTCAATAATAAATGTTCTTGAGCCCCCACACTTGGTCTGGCATATGTCCATATCAAAACATATTTTAATTACTGAACTATTATTAATGATCAAGCAAGGAATACAATTTATCCTGAGTTTAAGGTCCTATCAACATGAAAAGGTAAACCCATATATTAAAAGGAGAGATAAGCTCTAATATTTTTCTCCATTTGTTTAACCTAGCTATGCTCCAAAGCACTAAATGTGCTAGAAGGATTCAGAAAACCATAATTCAATCTATCTCATTTGTCCAGACCATGCTTTGCTATAAGGATATGACTATCTGAATATTTCCATGAGAAAGAAATATAACGCAGACAAAGGGGAAAAACAGGCCAGGCATCACAAGCATGGATTTTGCTAAACAAGATTCAAAGCCTAAATGCATCAATAAAATGACCATGTGACATCTTAGGATGTAAATTATAGTAAGGATGTGCTTCAAGCGAAGCTTTTTATGGTCACAGCCTAGGTGTTTCCACAAAATCAGAAGGTGCCCAAGAGAAAAATGCATGTATACTTCTGCTTCGAAGACAGACTACACCATGATTTTCCAGGCTCAGGTCCTGAATCCAGAAGTATAAAGTTTCTATGCATGAGAGAAAGAAAAAGCATGTAGGCACTGGGGTATATAGCATGCTAAGCTGGGGTGCCCCCAGGCAAGATGTTCACCATGTAGTCACTTCATCTCATTCATTATCATCCTCAGCCTACAACAATTCAGTGTTAGCCCATCATTTCTTTTGTCAAAAGACAACTATACAATGTATTTTCATTGGTAGTGCTAGGAACAACACACTCTGGTATTTTTTCTGAACACCTCCATGAGTAGGATTGCAGATATTAAACATACTTGCAGTGTATACCATATTTTTCCGTGTATAAGATACCCTCATGTATAAGACCCCCCCCCCCCCCACTTTTTTAACCCAAAATTTATTTCATTGCAAGAAAGTGGAGGGGGAAGGCAGGGATCAAAGCGATCCACTTTTGTTGCAAAAAGCTGTTTCCCCCCCTACACTTTTTGCAACAAAAATGTAGGGGGAAAGCGTGCAAGGGGGCGCGCGGAGCATCGCTTCCCGGCAACAGTACACCACATGAACTCTGCAGCCTTTTTTGGCTTGACGGCCATAGGCAAGCGGGTTGGCTGGGACAAGCAATCGTTTAAGGCAGAAAGGAGGCAGCCAAGATGCGCGATGGTCCCTCCCCTGCAGACGAGCACCTGGCAGGGCTTCTCATGGCCGGAGAGGGAAAAGCCCAAAGGGAAGACGAACCCGCCTCCGTTGCGTCGGCTAGCGAGAGAACGACCGGATGTCGGGACATGCCCCTGCACATGGTCAGTTAGCTGCAATGAATGCCGCAAGTTAGGCAGACCTTACACAAACTCCAATAGGATTCTGGCCAATGTTATGTGAAACATTCCATAAGTAAATGCTAATTATTGCTTGTATTCCTTTACTTTTATTTATGTTTATATTAATATCTCTGTCCTTTTCAGGCACATTCATGTAGCAGATACCACAAAACAGCTGGTCAATATCCAGTTGTGGGATTCCATGTGTGGGTAGGCTATTTGGCGATGTGTCTGTCACACAACTGATTGTGCAACCAGATACTAGCCCTTGCTATTAAAGTATGAAACTTGGAAAGAATAAATGCTTTCCAAAACTCTATGTAATGTTATGTATTGGAAATAAAATAAAGGTGAAACTTACAGAATACATCTCCTCGGAGTTTCTTCTCATGGCCAGTTTGATTTTCAGAGCTGTCCCTTTCTCCCTCCACATCTTCTTTCTCTTCTGTTTCTCCACCTCTTCCAGCACCTCCTGTGCGTTTCCCTTGCTCAACATAGGCCCCCTCTGTGTACACACCATCTTCATAGCCTAATGGCTTTACTTGAGTTTTAGAAAGTGGGGTCATAGGACGTTCAGGGATCACATTTTTAATATCTTCATGCTTTTTTACACTGTTCTTTTGTGTAAGCAGTTTCTTGAGCTTCTCTTTGGCAATGCCAGATATTCTTGGAATCTCTTTGACTGAATTTTCATGAATAACTGGGGAGAAGGATGAGAAGGAGCACAAAATAAGTACAATTTATCTTACCTTTTAAAAGTCGAAGTGCTTTTCAGTATGATGGAAAGGAAATTAGCAGCATATCTGAAGACACAGGAGATCTGAAATAATTTCTATTATATATAAAGCCATGTCTGAATCCAAAAGGGAAACATCTGGCTCTCCAGATGTTGTTGGACTACAACTCTCACAATGCCTCACCAGGGGTTCTGGTGGCTGGGGCTGCTGGGAGCTGCAGTGTAATGCCATCTGCAGGACCACACTTTCCCATCCCTGCTCCATGCAGAGTCAAGCTAATGCACAGAGTTGAAGATATATGAAATAATGAATGGTTTTGCCCCCTCTATTGTTAATAAGCAGCCTTTTCTTATTCTTGTCTGAGACCTACTGGCCTGCACCAACATAGCAGCTTTAAGTTGAACACCAGCCCTCAAACTGAACTGTGGTCTGCCATCTGTTGTGCACTGTAAAGGCCCGAACCAACCACAGAAATAGATAACAACAAAGGGGTATCAATCCCAGCAGATACCATTCCTCATCAATTACTTACTGGATTGCTATTCAATATTGAGGAAAAGGAACAGCTGCTGCCCAAGCAGATAACAGCCAAAGCAACTAAAAATCTTGTGGCATCTTATATATTTACAAGTTTTATTTGGTATAAGCTTTCATAGACTGTAGCCTACACAGGGTTCTCTGTGCACAGCAACTTCCATTTGTGTCCCTTAAAAGACAGAGGCGAGTTTTAGGAACAATTCTTGGCTACTACGATGAGGAAATCAGTCTCCTTTTGATCCATGTCACTGATCAGTTGTAAGTGAATTTTATTTCTTCTTTAAAAGTAAATCTGCATGCAAATATGCATTTAAATATGCATTTTAATAATCTTTCTACCCATATTTTTACCTCAAAATATGCATTGTAAGACATTTTTGAGCAAAGAATTGTCTCACAATCACATTCAGAGAAGAGTAAAGTCTAGTGAGAAACTACATTTCATTAATTCAGGAGGCATTAATCAGGTCCTCTCATACCAGAATCAGATATGGAAAAGAATTGCTTTTGGACTACTAGCCCCAGATTCAGTCATTGTTGTTGGCTATGGGATTCTGGGAATTACAGTACAAGAATATTAACATGGAGGAGGAGGAGGAGGATGTATCCTATCTCTGATCAGAATCATAAAATTCACCTTCTTTAGGCTTTTGCATTAGTTGCTCATAACTAAGTATAGGCTTCCAGAAGAAGCCAATCCATCAAAACATGGTTGATTCTACACATTCTCTTATTAAGAGATTAAGGCTGCAATCTTATATGGGTCCCAAGGAACACATGCCAGAACTTTTAAGATAAACTGAGAACACAGTGAAATTGCATTTAATTTTATCAGGATTAAGCAACCTTTTTTTCCTTTTCCTTTCCTTTTCCTTTTTTAGCAAGTTGAAAACCACACAAATAAGAGAGAATGGCACTTTCTGTCTTTCCTACAGATAGCATTTCCAGCTTCATTTTGCCCAGATATATCTACACATCAAGGCTTTGTTACTCAGCTACTTGCTGATCCTGTTCTCTGGAGAACAGTGTTTATAAAGGATGTACTGTGGTTTAGCTGATCTGGTTCACTGAATCTGTTTATTCAGGGTACGGTTGGGGAAGATAAACAGGAAACCCCAATTCCCGACAAATTTCCTCTCAACGATAATGAAAACAAACCCCCCAGTGTTTTATTAAAGAGTCTGTAGATATTTTTCAAGCCAAAGATGACTAATCAGCAAATCAGTACATCTGCTTGCAGTTCCTGCTTTGAAATCTGTCTGTGGAAACTAAATATTCTTATTGCTCAGCATTGTTGTTTTGGCTTTGAATATCGAAAAGGGCATTGGCTTGGTACTGGATCAGGAGGGAAGGGCTGGAGGCATTCATTCAGTACATCTGATACTTGCTAGTCCACACATTCCAGTTTCCTTAGCCATGTACAGACAACGCTTGACATCTCTCAATTCAATAAATGATGATCAGCATGCTTCCTGCCCGATCCTTATCACCACTGCCATAAATTATTTTTATCTTGGATTCTAGATGGACTTTGAGAAGATTTATGCTTTAGACTACAGCTCCTGTGTCTAGCAGTTCAACATGACAGCAAGTCACTACACCTAAACTGATGAATAAATATATGAAATGGTGGGGGATACAGGAAATATTCACATACTGTAATCCTAATTCATAATTCTAATCATGTGCCATCACTTCCCTTCCAATTTATGGCAGATCTATGAATGAGTGGCCTCCAAAGTGTCCTATCATAAGGAACCCTCCTCAGGTCTTGCAGACTCAGCGTGGTGGGTTCCTTTATAAAATCCATTGACTGCATATTTGGCCTTCCTCTTTTCCTGCTGCTTCCAACTTTTCCCAGCATTATTGCCTTTTCCAGTAAATCTTGTCTTCTCATGATGTGCTCAAAGTATGACAATCTCAGTTTTGCCCTTTTTCTTCTAGAGATTGTGCAGACTTGATATGATCTAGGACCCAGATTGCCTTTTTGGTGGTCTATGGTATCTGTGAAGCTCTCCTCTAGCATCCTCTGACAAAGATGGCACAGGATACTGCCATCGAAAGCTTGGACTATTTAAACAACAAACATGTGTTGACACAACTGGAAACCCATGAGCTGTTTATACTAATTGATTTTTATCTGTCAGCTTTCTTCAAAGTCTAGTTTACACATATATACATAGTAATTATGAATATAACAGTGTGGATAATCTTGGTCTTGGCAGTGATACGTTCTTACGCGAGATTATCTTTTCTGGTTCCTTCATAGCTGGCTTTCTGATTCTTAGTCTTCTGATTTCTGGTGACTGTCTCCATTTGGATTGATGAATGGATATTCAGCTGAAGTCTTGCTTTTGTGTACTTTCTTCGTTTACCTTCATAAAGAGTTTGAAGTCATTGCTGCTTTCTGCCAGTAATATGGTGTCATCTGCATGTTTTAAATTGTTCATGTTTCTCGTACCACTTACCCCATCAGGATTAATCAGGTACCTGTCCAATAATTGGTTGTTAATTATCTACTGGTATATTACGTGTATCACCCCAGGGGGGAATAGGGCAGCATCAAGGGTTTGTGGTTTCTGGCTAGCACTTACCGAAAGGATAAAGGTGGGCAACACTTTCAAGATAGATTTCTTGGAGGTTTGCAATAGATTGGCAGAGATTTTTTCAAAAACATCCCACTTATTTATTGTTACATCAACAGAAGAAATTTCTGCACAGAAACAAATAAACTTGAAAATATCTCTGAGTACATTTTTGTGTAGAAGGAATATGTGGCTAATTTAGTAAAGAAAACATATTCTTGCACTCATCAATTCTCTAATTCAAAGTCCATGCCTTTTGCATTATGCTCAGGTTAGTGAATCTTGGGGCTCTATTAAAAACAGAAAAAAAAAGAACCCCCTTGTAAATCCCATAAGCCTTGTGTTTGCCCAACCCAGTCCATGAAGAACTTTTAACTTAAAATTTGGGAGAAGAAAGGTGCCTTGAAGGCCCTCCTGTTCATCTTTCTTCTATTCTGCCACCAATCTCATGGGCTGGGTAGATGGTAGATGCCTTCCCCCACCTGTAGAAGTCTCCTGGAAAAATGTTACATACTTGCTATCAAAAAAGTTCATACAGGCTAGAAACCTGTATTTGAAAATAATTAAGACAGAAAACCAGTATTTCTTAGAAGTCTGTTATTTAACAAGCATACATACAAGTTCATGGAAAACAAAGGCATCTTAAGTTAGATTGATGTCAAGTTAAGCAAATGAGGAGATGACCACACAATAGGTTCCTGACTGAGTTGGTAGGGAAGTAGAGATGTTAAAGAATCTGGCCCTCTGGCATCAAGAATGTGGCCCTGCCCCGATACCATCCTGCCTCCAGAGGACTATGGGGGAGGAATTACCCTCAAAAAGAATTCTCTGTCCTGGGTTAAACCTTGATTTGATGCAGGCGTGGACACTATGGGGCTCTTTAAATGTTGCTGGATTGCAGTCCCCCTCAACCCTAGCCAGTACAGCCAATGGTGAGAAATACTGGATGGTTGCAGTCCAGCAGCATCTACAAGACTGTGCTTTCCCCACTCCTGGTTTTAGTGTTCTGTGCAAACCAGCTCAGACCTTCAAAGGCGAAATCAGATGTATACTTTCTTTCCTCGAAAAACATAATGTGGAAATGCTTGACGTTACCACCATTTGAAGAAGGAGATTAAATGAAAGAATGACACTTCTCTTGGAATGCTTACCAGAACATTCAAATCCACTGCCTCGGTAGCCTGGTTTACATTTGCACTTGAAGGACCCCTGGGTATTGAGGCATTCTGCATGGGAATTACACTTGGCTATATCTGCCGTACATTCATTTATATCTATAGAAAGACATTTGTAGGGGGGAAACAAAGTCACAGACTGAAAACAACACACACAAAACATCCCAGTTCTTCATTATGCAAAAAAAAAATTGCAGCTGTTTATCTTTTGCTTGTCATGCTGAGACAAAGGACTTCTCAGAGAAGATTAGTTGCCATGCAGTGTCATGGTAAATACTATGGCTGAAGACTGGGTAAGGAGCATGACAAAGTCTTTCAGATTTAAGCTGCAATGTAAAACATAGGCCTAAATCCAGTTGCTACTCCCAACCGGAAGAGACCTGTCCAATTAACTGCTGAATGCTGAAAACACTCAGTAAATCCCTGTGAATCAGTGAATTTCAATTTCACTGAAATTTACCATTGGGGTTCAGGCTACAGGATTTAGCTTCCAAATTCAAAGCTCCTCTTTGAATAAACACCTTTGTTTCTAGTTCCAGTGTATAAGTGAGGTAAATTAGAAGGGGAGACCTGCAGAGTGAGGCCTATCTAACGTGGCATACTGTTGTAATAGTGATCAGTTCCCTCTGGAAAGCCCACAAGCTTTTGAGGGCTCTTGGAAAGAAGAAGCAAACTAGAAAGCTGATACTCTCCCCTCATTTTTCAAATTATAAAATGTAGTTATTTGGAACAAACTCTATGCTTAGGCAAAATGCTGAGTGACTTTCTCCTTTGTAGAACTGAATAACCTTAGCTCCTGAAACCTTAGGATGGCCAAATTTCTCTGTTGTAACGTTGACTGCCCCAAACTACCATGTAGTTTGCCACTCCCTGATATACAACACAGCCCACCTTCACCCTGATACAGACCAAAATATGTGACAGAAAATTTATAAATAGCTGGTGTTTCTGGAACATTTGTGTTTTTAATTACAGTACATTTACTATTTCCTACTACAGTAAGCAGTAGAGACTAAGCAGAGTCCAAAGCAAAACCTAACAATTGGACTTCAAGCACACTCTTCTCAAAGATATATTTAAATTTATAATACATAATATACAGACATACCAGAGCTTGGAAAAGGTTTATTTTCTGCTTTTCTTCCTTCTGCTTTTTTAACTACAACTCCCAGAATCCCCAGCCAGTATGGCAGTGGAAAAGTAAGTTTTCCATGTTCTGATACACACACGCAGGCATGCACACACATACACCTTCCCATACAAAGACAAGCAGAACCAAAATCTAAGTCTTACCTACACAGTCATATCGTCCATTTATATGTTTCAGCTCATATCCAACTTGACATTTGCAATAATAACTTCCAAATGTGTTCACACATCTGCGGTTGAAAGAACAAACAGCTTTTCCAGTGGAACACTCATCAATATCTAGGGCATGGAAATGAAATCAGGTAAGGCCAAGGGGAAAATGCAGCCACAAGAAAGATGATCAAAGAAAAATGATCATCAAATAAAATGCGGTCATAACTATTAGTGATAAAATATAATCCACTATAATTCTAGCAAAGGTGTGCAAAATCCGTCCCTAGTATTCAGCCTTGATTTCTGTGTATCTTGGTTACAGGCCAGCTGTTTCTTCTGAAAAATCCATCTGATCCAATAATTTTTAGCTGATCCCCCACTCCCACACATTAATTTTCCTTAGTTCCCAGATGTTTTTAAAGTGTAAAAATTGCACATACACATGCTACTGTGAGTCATCCATAGCTAGGATCCACAGTTAGTATCAAGGTTTTCAACACATTCCAGTTCAGGAGAAAGCCCACCTGAACAAAGCCCCATATTTTATTCCAGATTCTGTCTTCAATAGAAATCAGCAGCAATTCCAAAGTCTAAAAATGAAAGACTTAATGGAACAGCTTTGTGTATAATCAGGCCAGTCAATTGGGGATGATTTCTTGATTGTCAAGTCCTAGCTGAAGCACAAGCTCATATAATATTACATAGATAATATCCAAGAAAAATCCCTGCCTCCCAGCACTATTTGGGTACTAGAGTTTGGAAATGTTACTTTTTTTCCACTACAGCTACCAGGATCCCACAAATCACATGCATGTTTTATTCAAATTACAACAAAAATGACAACAAAATTCATTATCTTCAGTGTATATAAGAACTATCCAAAGCTTTCTGGCCCCTAATAAATATATACATTTTTTTTACGTATCCATTTTATGTTTTGTTCAAGAAACTCAGTGTGTTCAAGGGGGTGGCTCAAGCTCTCTCACTGCCCAAGGTGGGAAACAAAGCGTTACCTCCCACGTTGTGCCATGGCAATATTACCCTCCACATGCTCGTGGAGGTGATGGCACTCCCTGAACACTCAGGAAGGAATACCTGGCAGCAGCACCGCCTACCCTCTGTCTACCCAAGAATGAGGCGGGTGGTGCAGTCGAAGCAAAGCAGCAGAGCCAGCACCCTAAGCAAGAAGGAATAGGAAGTGGCCATCTGTACCTGTGAAATTGGCAGAGGTTAATTCTACTATGTACACAATACAGCCAGCTCCTTCCTGAACGCCCGGCTTTGAGAAGTCCATCTTGCCCCAAGACTCTGGCACCTGTGGTGACCACACCACTTAGCCCCTCAATATGTCTACTTTCTAAGCTTAACGATCAACCTACGTGGAAGAGTAGCCAGCGGATTATTATTTAGGCATCACACAACTCAGCAAATAATTGCTTCTAAACTTCCTACATGTAAACTGAAGTGAAATATTCAATAGGTTGCTGCATTTAACTTGCCTTACAGATAGTTGTACAATATTATAAACACAACTCAAACAGAAAATTGCCTTTGTACGCAGTCTTTTTCTATGCTGTCACGGGAAAGATGTGGACCGATGCCACATAGTAACATCAGCGAAGACATCCCACTTTTGCTCAGCCTTGTCCCCACAACTACTCTATTTTTCTTTCATTGTCACTTCTTTCCACTCTACCTTCTCCCTACTTCCTCAAGACAATAATGGCCTGCATCACATCTTCAATGTTTAGGCACAAAACATTAAGAAACAATTTGCAAACCTTGCTCAAATTTGAGACATTTGTAAACATATGCAATTTATAAATATTTCAGTCCCCCAAGATGTCCTCCTCCACCGCCACCATCACCACCATTTGGCTGCAGTCCTCACCTTGAAACCATGAACCTCACACCCAGATGGATTGTTTTCACTATCCTGAATATATCAAAGCATTTTCTGAAGGAAACTAAAATCTAAACAGAATATCTGTGCATGAGGAATCTGGCTGATAGACTTCATCTGTATTCCCTGTGTTCATTTTATGGCCAAAGTATTACTTGATTAACAGCCCAGTAAGTATTAAGGATCTTATGAAGGATCGTGGAAGACCGTCTGGAGAAGGGTGGCAATAAGATGGTAATCCCATCGACAGAGCCAACAGAGATGTTCCTAACAGAGTTCCAAAGATTTGAGAGGAAGAATACATCCATCTCTTTCTCTGGTATGTTAATCATTTAGCAGCTGAGCCATTAATTCACATGGGTGCATTACACGGTTCCCAAAACCACTCTGAGATCATGAAATTCACGTACAGTTTGCTGTTGCAGCTGTATGTCAAAAGCAGCAGGCTCTCTCTGGAATTGTGCTCAGCTTGATATGTTTAATGAATATGCTGCTCGAAAGGTTATGAATGTCTGCAATCACTGTTAGAGTTCATATCCTGTGCCTGACAAGCTTCTCCTAAGCTCTAAAAGATCCCTAGAGCCTGCTGGGATGAAAAAGTCCCTCCTCTTCCCAAAACATTCCTAATACTGTTAAGCCATGTCATCATATACGTAGTATATAGCTACAGTTGGAGAATCAATCTCAGATGTCCCCCTTCCAAAATAAAAATGGTATGAAAATTACTTTCCACTTCTTTTCAACCAAAACTTTCTGTATAGCTCCAGTAGGGAGAATTGATCTCAGATGTCCACAAAATGTTAGACAAAACTTTATTTTAGGATCTTTCCAAAATCCTATACT
Source organism: Intellagama lesueurii (assembly GCA_037013535.1). Lineage (NCBI taxonomy): Eukaryota > Metazoa > Chordata > Lepidosauria > Squamata > Agamidae > Intellagama > Intellagama lesueurii. The sequence goes on from JBAJHW010000003.1 coordinate 84,163,774, forward strand.
TTTCTCCTTCAGTTTTTCTATGCATGCTGTCACTGACTGAGCAAGAGCAGCGAGGATGCTGCTCTTAACACAAAAGAAGACGAGATCGTTTTTCAACATTTCATTTTTAAAAAAATACAGTCCAAGAAGAAGTGCAATGTAGCAGTTGCTGCCAAGACTGGATGGGAAAAAAAAGTTGCCAGAGGCAAAAAGGACAAGACAGACACCACCACCCATTCCATGTGCAACAGCCAGCTGGACTGGCACGTCTACACTGATGATGGCACGTCTACACTGGAGATTGTACCTCCAGGCAACAGGCTAGCTTAACAAGTCTAGGGAGATGACACAAGGCATACATAGCTCTGCCTTCCTCCCACCTCCATGCTGCTACTCCCAAGATCTTGTGCCTAAGGCAGCTACTGTACCTCACTCCATCTTGTAGTAGGGCCAGCTTTGGAAACACAGTACTGAGAACATGAAGGCATACATGTGCACACATCCAGTTTTCATTTGCTCTGCTAGCACAAATGTCTCATGGTGGCTGAAATCCTACTACTTAACTTACAGCCTGTGGAAGGCTGATGATGTCACTGCCAGGGGGTTATTCTCAATAATTATAAACTTTTGTCCTGCAGCTTTTCCAGCTGCCATGTAATCCCTTTCATTGCATGGAAACCATGGGATAGAAGGATGAAGTATTTAATTACTGAAAATATCCCTTTGTTGGTAAAGTCATCTGATAGTGGCAATTTTTGGTAATTAAGGACTTCCTTCTTCCATCCCACAGTTCCTGTGCAATCAAAGAGATTACACAGGAGTCAGAAAAGCCATGGGAGAGAAGTAGGAAGTGATTTCAAAGTTCTTAGACTACAACTCCCAGAAATCCTGGCAAGGACAGCTAGTGGTGAAGGCCTCTGAGAGTTTTAGTCCAAGAATATCTGGGGACCCAAGGTTAGGAACTACTGTTCTAGCGAAACCTGTTAGGGTGTAGTAAGCAATCTGTGACTTAAGAAGTCTCCAGTTCATATGCCATCTCAGTAAACAAATTAAGGTGACCTTAGGGAAGCCACACACTCTCAGCTCATCTGCAATATTTATTTAGCTACCTGCTTTGAATTCAGCTGGTCATAGAGAAGCTGGTAATGAACTGGCCAAGTTAGTGGTGAACATACAGAAAATTCATGAGCCTTCCAATTGCTCAGTGGAAACAGCTCTCAGAGTGTTTTGGCACTCAGGTTCTGTGAGGTAAGAAAACATTGCCAATTTCAGCTATCTGACACTGGAACCTCACACAAGCCTCTTATATGATAGTGATGATGACAAGGGTGGGTCATGCTCTAAGGTGAGGGGACAAAGTTTGGTGTGAGATGTCCTCCCCATTCAAACCAAAAGCCACTTATGGATGACAACAGTGATGAAAGTAATAAATACAACAGGCCACAACTTTATGTGAGTAGTACTCATTAACCTTTACCCTAGAATTATAGCTGTTGTTTGATTCTGTTGCTCTCATAGGGCATTAACTCGTATTCTTTTGTGTTGAAATTTATGGCATCAAGAACATCTAGATGTACCTATGCATGTTTTTCCATTTGGTGCTAACTGAAGTCCACTTGATGGACACAAGCATCGCACATCATCTTTCACTTCTTCACAGCCATATTGACAGTTCACCATAGCACATGTCCTGGAATCTTTAAAAACATATTGTTACTTGTCAAATGCTAGACTAGCATCAGGAAACAAGAAGATTACAGATAGTAACAGAAAAGATCTCTGCTAATATTCATTCCCTATCGCCTAAGTGGATGGATGGGTGGGTGGGTGGGTGGTGTACAACACTAAAACAACAATAAAACATACAATTCAAATAAATGACCTTAATTAAAATTTGAAATCCTTCAGGTGGAAAATGGAAAATGGCCAGGCTTAGAAGAGGTTGTCACAGGCAGTACTGAAGGGATGCAGAAAAAACATGTACTTCTCAAATTCTAAAATATCCTACAGACAAATTAAGTTTCGGACTGAACTCAGGTCATGAGTAGAGACTTAACTGCAGTACTGCAGTTTAACCAATGCACCACGGGGAAGTGATTTACCATTTCTTTTTAACTTAATATATTTTATTTTTATACATATATGGTAATGGTAAAATGGTAAATCAAAAGTTTTATATATATGAATATATGTATATACCAAGCTTTTCTCCTTAAAAGAGAAACATTTAAAAATGTAAACAGTTATAAGACTGTAATGCTGACAACACTAGAGTCCTGAGACATTCATATGCTATATATGAGGGTCAGCCAATTTTCGGTTCTCCAGATGCTTGGTCCTACAACTCTCACCAATCCTATTCTTCAAGGCCAATATTTTTTTTAAAAAATGGATTTGTAGTAGAAATCATTTTGGGGTCAAAGTTTCTTCACCCCTGGCCTAAATCTTACACTCCGTATAGTGTATCATGATTTATTTTATTATTAGCTACAATGCAGACTTAAGTCTGTCCCGTTCACTCAACCTAATATAATATTTGCCACTTACTTCTGCAGGTGCCATCTGGCATGAGCATGTACCCATTGAGACAATAGCACTTGTAGCTGCCGTGTGTGTTCATACATCTGTGTTTGCAGGGATGGGGTTTCAATCCACATTCATTGATATCTGCAGAAATCATTTGAATAGCTGAGTTTGAGAAATGTTGAAGGAAAAGAAATACTTTATTGCAATGTTGTTTCATGGCTTACATTCTCATAGGAGATATAGATGCAGGATATAAGGGGGACAGACTCCTGGCGAGGAGAAAAAGATTCACCAGACTATCTGCATGAGGAAGACTAACATGAAATTCCTGGCACACCTGACAGAAGCGAGGAAAGAGTTTTGTACAAGTAGACCAATTGCAGAGGGAAAGAAATAAAGAAAACAGCTGTCACACTGTTAGTTACAGGCTGACTTTTTAGGCTCGTCATCACGTCTCAAAGGTTCTCAGACCTGGCCAAGGGAAACGTCTGTAATTCTCAACTAAAACTGTAAACCTTCTATGTATATACAAGATCAGAAAAATTGACGTATTTTCTGTATGTAGTGACAGTAGGCTGGGCAAAGCAACTCATAGTTGAATTAAAAATATAGAACTGTGTACACACACAAAACAGTTTCATGTTTTTAAGGCACCTTTCAAGACCATGCTGCAAATTATTTTCATCCATTACACCTGGGGAGAGAAATCTCTGGAGGTTCGGGGACCACACATATACATCCTTGGACCTTGAAGAGTTGCACCTGCCCTCCCAATTACCCCCCCCCCCCAAATCTTACAAAAATAGATATTTTATTGGAAACACCCTGTTCTGCCCTCTAGAGGCAATTAAAAAAAATTAAAATGAGTTTTGAGGGAAATCATGCTGCTGAGGCTTCTTCAAAACATGATGGAATTTTTTCCAACCCTCTCTCAGAGAATACAAGGTGACCTTTTGAGATGTTAAAAAAATAACATTGGGAGTAAGGATGCTGGTGGCTGCATATTTGACCCTGGAGGAGGGCATGCACATTGGCTATTTGTGCTTTATATTGTCAATTGATAGGAAGGATATACAGCAGGTTGCTTGAGTAGATGAATAGATGCTGGGAAAAGACTGAGGTATTTGGAAGAGACCCTCCTACAGAGATCAGTATCACACTAATTGTGTCATGCTTTGAGCTATAAAAAGATCTGGAAACCAAATACATTGCTTTGATGAAGCAATGGGTGAAAGCAGGATATTGTATTGAAAACTCATAAAGATTCTTGTGGCACCTTAAATGCCAACCAGTTCTATTTGGCATGAGCTTCTGGTGGCTGCAGCCCACTTGATTAGATGCATCAAGACCTTTTGTTATTTCTGCTACAACAGAATAATGCAACTAGCAGCCTTGAAATGTGAAAGCCCATGATTCTCACAACAAAAAGATGTAGCATAGGCCAATATGAAGATAACACTTTGTGGCGTTTACCCCATGGCCCCTGCTTGTTCCACCAAACACAGAGCTCACAAAGGTATCTCAACACGCCCTATGACACGCTGCCACCAGTTGATCTCTTCATCAACTTAATTTTCTTATGAAAGACTAAGGTCCATCCAGTACTGACTTTTTAACAGAAACAGGTTTATTGATTACACGTGGTTTCAGGTATAATTCTTAAGCACATTCTTAAAGTTCCACACAGCATCAACATTTTACTTTAATCTCTTCTATATTAATTAACACTGGTCACACTCTGACTAATCACTGCCTAATCACTCCTTAAACACTCTCTGCCTCAAAACCCCAAACTATTCTCCTCTCTCCAGCTCTCTCTGACTCTGACTCTCTGACTGAACTTCTCTCCCAGGCTCCGCCTCTCAGCAGCCGGTTTAGCTCCGCCTCACAACCACATTACCATACAACTTATGAATAATGTATAACTTATAATGCATAACTTAGGGTGGACGCCACACACTTCTCCAACCATTTCCCTCAACCGATTCTTAAGAACTACAGGAATTATTCAATTTCCAAGACACAAAATGTCACACTGAGAGTTAAACCACTTGATAAGGGAAATGGATATTTCCTCTAACTGATCAATTTCCACTCCCGCAGTGGGATTTCCACAAACACATCCTTCAAAGATCAGACCGGCCAAGTAAGCCTGTGGTTACCTTCCAATCAGATCTTTAAAAGTATGCTAATACAAGAGATAGAGAATCATGTGCCTTCCAGTCACAAAATTAAGTACAATAAATACAAGATACAGAGGCGAGGAAATGCATGAGCTAGGACAAACTGAAGTATTTTATCACTCAATGGTGCATCAAAAAACGAAAACAAGTGTTCCATTTCTTGGGAACCAAAAGAAAACAAATAATCTGCTTACAAGAAACCCATATTAGAAAACAGGATGTAAAATATCTAAAGAATGGGAAAACAGGGAAATGCTATACTTCAGCCTTCTAAAAAAAAGAGAGAGGGGTAACTATCCATGTGCCAGAACACTGTCTATCAAAAGAAATATTAAATGATGAGGAAGGAAGATATATAGGAGTAGAAATTCAAATACAAGGAAAAACAATAAATGTAATTTCAGTATATGCACCAATAGAAGGAAAAGCGAATTTCTTTCAAAAATTAACACAAAAATTACTAGATTTAGAAAGAGATGAATTGATTATAGCAGGGGATATGAATGGAGTAATAAATCCTAAAGCTGATCGGAAATCAGAAAATAAAATAAAAGAGAATCAGGGGAAACTACCAAAAAGGTTTTTTTTGACATGTTGGATGTTTTCACATTAGAGGATATTTGGAGAATAAAACATGGAGATACCAGAGAATACACTTTTTATTCAGGTAGACATAAATCATTATCAAGAATTCATCTGATTCTAACAAATAAAACATTCCTTAACTGGATCCAAGAAGTAAAAATCCTACCAAAACCATGCGCAGATCATAATCCTATAAGATTGGTCATGAAAAAGGGAAGAAAAGAGTACTCATGGAGATTGAATGAAAACTTACTAAAAGAGGAAGAAATTTTAGAGTGGTTGAGGATCGAATTGAAGGAATACTTTAAACAAAATATGAACAAGGAGACAAAAATAAAAACAGTTTGGGAGGCAGGAAAATCAGTCCTACATGAATTAATAAAGAAAAAAACTGGGAAGTAATTAAAAAGAGAAAACAAAGGCAAGACAAACTTTTAGAAAAAATTAGGGAGAAAGAACTAGAGATTACCGAAAATTCCAGGAAAAAAGAAATTTTAAAAGAGATTAAAAAAACCTACAGAATCAGCTGTCGGAACTCATGCTAGGAGAGATATAGAAAAAAATAAACTTTACTAAACAAAAATTCTACGAACAAGGAAATAAATCAAGTAAATGGTTAGCTTACCAAGTATGGAAAAAAAGAGAACAAAATATAATAAGAGAAATCAGAAAGGGAGAGGAAATATTTTCCGACCCAAAGATTATAAGGGATACATTTGAAAAATACTACGAGGAACTCTTTAAAGAAAAGAATTTAAGGAAAAAAGAAGATAATCAAATATACTTAAGAAGTCAAGACCTACCTAAACTAAATGATGACCAGAGAATTAGATTAAATGCACCAATATCGACAATGGAAGTACAAGAGGCAATAAAAAAAACTAAAACAGGGAACAACAACAGGCCCAGATGGCTTTTCCACACTATATTATAAAAATTATCAGAGGAACTGACACTTCTCTTAATTTTACTGGAAGGATACTCAGAAACATGGAGAGAAGCTAACATCATAATTATTCCCAAAGAAAATAGAGATCCAAAGGATCAAAAAAATTATAGACCTATATCACTGTTAAATGTAGATTATAAAATATTTGCTCAAATATTAGCAGAGAGATTCAAGGGGGTATTAAAGAAATGGATTGGGGAAGATCAAACAGGATTCTTACCACAAAGACATATGAGACAAAATGTAAGATTGGTAATAGACGTGTTGGAATTCTATGAACAACATCCGGAGAAGAAGTTAGGAATGTTTTTCCTAGATGCGGAAAAAGCATTCGATAATATTAATTGGGAATTTATGTTTGAAGTTCTAGACACAATAGAAGTAGGAGATAATTTTTTAAAATTGATAAAAAGCATATATAGCAAGCAAAATGCAAGAATAATAGTAAACGGAGAGAAAACTAATCAATGTCAGATTTCTAAAGGAACACGCCAAGGATGTCCACTCTCACCCCTGTTGTTCATAACAACATTGGAGGTACTACTAAGGAAAATAAGAAAAGAGGAACAAATTAAAGGTTTAAATATTGAGAAGCAACACTTTAAAGTAAGAGCCTTCGCGGATGACATGGTAATCTTTCTGGAAGACCCATCATGCAGTATTACGAAACTTAAAGAAATAATCTGTGACTTTGGAGAACGAGCAGGTTTAATTATAAATGAAGGAAAAACTAATATACTGACAAAAAATATGACAGGAGAAGAAGAGAAAGAATTAGAAATTAAGACAGGTTATAAAGTAGTGAATAAAGTAAGATACCTGGGTATAACAATAACTAAAAAGACAAGGGACTTATTTGAACAAAATTATGAGAAGAAAGGGAAAATTTAGAGAGATGGAAACACTTAAAAATCTCATTGATGGACAGAATAGCAATTATCAAAATGATGGTATTACCTATATTCGTATTCCTATTTCAGAATATCCCAATAATAATAAATAACAAACCATTTCATTTGTGGAGAAAACAACTCTCAAATTTTATTTGGCAGGGGAGAAAACCAAGAATAAAATTGAAATACTTGCAAGACGACAAGAAGAGAGGAGGATGGGGTGTCCCAAACCTCCAATTATATTATGAGGTGGCAGCACTACAATGGTTAAGAGAGTGGATAAGACTGGGGGATGAAAAAATATTAATACTAGAAAGCAAAGATTTAAAATATGGACTTCATGCATACTTATGGTATGGAAAAAAGAAAGTGAACAAAGCTTTTGATAATAGTATAATAAGAAAAGCATTAATAAGAGTATGGGAGAAATATAAAGGGAAATTTTATTGTGGGATTCCAATGTGGATGTCCCCCCATGAAGCTCTCTCAAAGGAAGTTGACATAAAGAATGATAAATAGTTAACATATAAAGATCTACTCATAGAGGAAGATGATGGACAACTAAGATTAAGAACAAGACAAGAAATGAATCAAGTAGGAATAATATGCCAGTGGTTTCCACACAGACAGCTATCAGAAAGAATGAAAATGGATAATAAATTAATAGGATTGGTTAAAGAAGCTACGGAACTAGACAAGATAATATGGGGAAAAGAAAATCACCAAATCGCAAAGTTGTATAAACTATTATTGGAAAGAAATATGGAATAGGAAGTAATTAAAGAAAATATGATAAAATGGATGCAGGAATTAGGTAGAACAATTCAGACAGAGGATTGGTTTAGAACATGGAATGATAACAAAAAACTATTAATAAGTACAGATTTGAAAGAAATTTATATGAAAATATTATATAGATGGTATATGACACCAGAGAAATTGGCAAAGGTGAAGAAAAATGAGAAAGATAAATGTTGGAGATGTAAGACAATAAAACGAACACTATATCATATGTGGTGGGGTTGTAAACTTACCGTATTTGCTGGCGTATAAGATGACTTTTTTGCCCTGAAAAACATGCCTCCAAGTGGGGGGGTCGTCTTATACGCCGGGTGCACTTCAGTTGGGCTAGCCTCTGCAAGCGCCCCTTGCCGGCTTTGGAGGTCCCCCGCCAGTCCTCTAATGATGCAGGAAAAGCCTCCGAAGTGCTCTGAAGCCGGCGCGCACGGTTGCGGGGCACCCCCGCCAGTGTTCCGATGGTGCAGAGAAAGCCATCGGAACACTGGCGGGGGTGCCCCGCAACCGTGCGCGCCGGCTTCAGAGCACTTCGGAGGCTTTTCCTGCACCATCTGAGGACTCGCGGGGGTGCTGGGCTAGCCTCTGCAAGCGCCCCTTGCCGGCTTTGGGGGTCCCCCGGGGCTTACTTTGCACCATCCCAGGACTCGCGGGGGTCCCTCCGCGTGGCAATGGGCATTTGCAGAGGTTTTCCCGGCACCATTTTTGAAGTTCCCGCCCTTTCCCCCTGCCTTTGGCAAGCCTCAGAAGGTAAAAAGGCTTTCTTTTTTTTCTTTTTAACTTTCCGAGGCTTGCCGAAGGCAGGGGGAAAGGGCGGGGAACTTCAAAAATGGTGCCGGGAAAACCTCTGCAAACGCCCATCGCCGCGCGGAGGGACCCCCGCGAGTCCTGGGATGGTGCAAGGTAAGCCCCGGGGGACCCCCAAAGCCGGCGAGGGGCGCTTGCAGAGGCTAGCCCAGCACCATTTTTGAAGATCGGGCCCTTTCCCCTTGCCTTCGGTAAGGCTCAGAACGGAAAAAGGCTTTCTTTTTTTTTTCCCTTTTTCCGTTCGGAGCCTTACCAAAGGCAAGGGGAAAGGGTATATAACAAACTCTATATTTTGACTGGAAATGTTGGGGGGTCGTCTTATACGCCCAGTCGTCTTATACGCCGGAAAATACGGTATTAGGAAATTTTGGAAAGAAATAGAAAAAATAATCACCATAGATTTAAAAATAAAAATGGAGATGAAACCTGAAACTTATTTGTTCAATATGGTAAAGTGAAACTCGAGACAAGAGACAAAAATTTGTTTATACATATTAGGCGCAGCCAGAATTCAAGTGGTAAAACAATGGAAAGACAAGGAGGAACCTTCGGTGGAGGATTGTTTAATAAAATTACAGGAACTAATATTAACGGACAAACTAACAGACTCATTGAAAGGAAAGAGTAGAATGGAGCACGAATCTCAATGGGGGAAAGTAAAGAATTATCTCAGAGATAAATGGAAGAAAGATTCCAAACCTGTACCAAGTGACTTAGGCTTAAATTAGAAGCAAAACTGCACTCAACGGAAGTAAAAACAAAGTAAAGCAGATTGTTAATATGGATATAAAAAAAGAATTAAGAAAGGTATTATTAAGATTGCGAAGAAAATAAATGTCTGGTGGAAAATAAGGAAGTAAAAATTTTAATTTTGCGAAAGAGATAATAGAAAGTTATTTTGGTTATGTGCTAATATTGTGATAATTATTTACTTGTTTTTATAATTTCTTTTTAAAATGCAATAAAGATTAAAAGTTAAAAAAAGGGTGCATCAAAATAGGTGCTAAGCATAGCATCTTATTTGACCTTCAGTGCTTGAAAAATGCAGAATGCTTGCAACTGATGAAGAAATTTGAGTGGAAATTCAAGAATGCAACATATCTGAAAATTCATTGCACACAACAGGTTGCCTATGAGATTCCTTTATGAGCATTTACAAGAGTTATGCACAATGCAGATAGTGGTGCTCAACTAAGAAAGCCTGGTTTTCAAAAACACTAGTCAGGACATCCTTGGTGTGCCTTCTGTGAAGAGGTGATTAAAAAGAAAGGGCCAGGGCTTTTTGTTGATGTTGTTGAACCAAGAACTAGATTCATGGGGGAGATATTCCAAAAAAGACCTTGTCCACTTGTGTTTCTACTTAAAATGATCCTTCCATCCCCTTTAAGAGCTGGCCTATATCTTTCTGGCAAAGGGCTAGGGCATGCAGTCTTTTTGGGATGATTCACTGATACCAAGAGTTAAAATAGATTGTACTGAAAAGGAGGACCTTTTAAGAACCGGCCAGATCACTCAAAATTTCACAGTATGGACAGGCATATAAAATTCTAGACTGAGCACATGCTTATCCTTCCCAATCAAAATCAATGGAGCAATGACTCGGGGGGGGGGGGAAATGAGAGCATAACAACAGTCATTTTTAGATCTTTTAGTGGTATCAGGTTGCTGGGTGTTTTTACAACAAATAATGTTTACTTGTTACTCCTTGGATATTTGTTTGTTGGCAATCTGTTTCCTTCAGTTTAAATCCAAATTTACAATAGTATTAGCCTATATTGGGATATTACATCATTGAAACTGACTTATAGGAGGGTTTTCATGGTAACTGAGATATCTAAGGAGTGGTTTTACCAGTGCTACCCACCCTCCTCCTGCTCCAGTGACTTTCCTTTGCTGAACAGGCATTCAAACACTAGTCCGTCACTCTGTCCAATGCACCACACTAGGTACTCACAAGACAAACTGACTGAATCAATAAAAATTAAGTAAATGTTGATTTACCAAGCTCCCACTGATTCAGTAGGACTACTTTACAAGGTTGTATGTAGCAGAAAATGAGAGGAAGAAAAGAACTTGCATGTGATTCCAGTACAGACAAAACGAGACACTTCTAGGTTTGATTTCATCTTGTAACAGAAAGTATACATGAATGGATTCTTGTAGGCTTTCACGGCCGGGATCCGATGGTTGTTGTAGGTTTTTTGGGCTGTTTGGCCATGTTCTGGAAGTTTTTCTTCCTAACGTTTCGCCAGTCTCTGTGGCCAGCATCTTCAGAGGACAGGAGTTAGAATTCTGTCTGTGTTCTGGATCAGAACACAGAGACTGGCGAAATGTTAAGAAGCAAAACCTCCAGAACACAGCCAAACAGCCCGAAAAACCTACAACAAATACCATGTTTCCCCAAAAATAAGACAGGGTCTTATATTAATTTTTGCTCCAAAAATGTATTAGGGCTTATTTTCAGGGGATGTTTTATTTTACAGTCATGTCATTTTCTTCTGGTTGCTACACAATGGTGGAGGGCGGGGTTTCACTTAACTGGGGCTTATTTTTGGAGTAGGGCTTATATTACGAGCATCCTGAAAAATCATACTAGGGCTTATTTTCAGGTTAGATCTTACTTTCGGGGAAACAGGGTATACATGAATGGGATTCCAGATGTTCCATGAGCAGATTAACCTTGCATAATCAAAGAATGGGAGAGTTATTTTCTGACTACAACATCTAAAATGCCCTAGCCATAGGCAATGTGCATGCTAAATAGGGGATTCCGGAGGTTGTACTTCTAAGTAGTACAGTCTCTGATCTTCCTGCTTAGAAAAGACTGTCATCCACTCTTACATAAGCTTTCGTTAGGATGGACATTGCATTGTGATTTAATGGTGTGCATCAAAGAAATTGAATGGGATGAAACTCTTGCAGGTCTCAAAGAATATGTTCCTGCCACCACTAACATGACACTGTTGCTGTCAAAAATAGTAGACTACTGCCATGACTGTGGACCCATCTGTGTCACTGTGTAGCAGCATATCACATGACTCCAAATGCATATGGCACAGGTTTACAACATGCCCACCTGGAAAGATTGAAAATGGTTAGCACCTAAGGAAAGGTAGTTGTGGCATCAGCAATGATGCTATTTGATGGCTCAGAGGTATCCACCAATTAGGCTGATTGGAGGATGTTTAAATACCCAGCAAGAGCCTTCTCTCTCCTTCTTGGATATTTGCTCTCCAGTTGGCAACAAAGAAGAGCTGCCAGCACAGTCCCAGGACAATGGGAGGTGAGAGACAACTTGCTTTGACTAGAATTTGGTACACTCATTTGAATGTTGGTACAATAAATTGTAGAGATGACCATTAAAAACAGCTGCACTTTTATTATATGATTATTTTATGCAGTGTAATAGCTTGTTGAAAAATATTCTTACTAATTAGAATTAATATTCTTAGGGAAATATTCTTAATGATCATTGAAGTGAAAATATTGAGCAAATAATCTCGGAATAAATCAATCTGAGATTTACTGATTTTGAATAAGCAGTGAACCCCCATACTGACCGTATTGTTTTATGGGATGTGTGGGGTTCTGAGTTTTATTTGTAAACCACTCAGAGCCATGTGTTCACTGAAGGGGCATTATACAAATCAAATCAATCAATCAATAATATTGGACAAGTAGTTCACAACAAAGGATGTTTAAAACTTTCTTCCTTCTTCAGTAATTTAAAATTCATGATTAATCAGGTTAGTCTCTCAAAAGGTAGATGATACTGAATCATAACTAATCTACTGAAGTTGTGTATAACCCCCCAAAAAAGGAGAAAGATCTAAGACAAACCAAAGATCAATGCCCCTGAAGAAGGCCATACATTCAGGCTGAATTTTTAGACTGAAATAGAGCGATATATTTTCTTACATCCTGAAATTTTGGTCTCTCCGTTACAAGCAAAGTTCACAATCAATCAAAAGTCAGTTTCCCCCAAAAGTAGATGATACTGGAGTATAACAACTGCATTTGTTGAAAATGTAGTATATAAGAACAAAATGAGATGATACATACCTTGATTGCAGGTTTTTCCTGTGAATCCAAGAAAACATTTGCATTTGTTTGGCATCACACATTCCCCATATTTGCATCCATGTTCACAGATGGCTATGGAGGGAGAATAAAAGAAAAAGGAGTTGAAAACATGATGGCCTAAATCTAATACAGCATGATGATGATGATGATATGAAAATACATGATCTTTGACTGGTATTATGTAACAGATACAAGTTTTAACCAAAAACCTAAGTTTCCATTAAATATTGAATATAATATATAAGCTGTTGTTTTAGAAGAAGTAGCTGTACTAGTCTGTGAAAGCATATCAGGCAAAATCCAAAGAAACAAAACAAAACAAAACAAAAGACAAAGACGTGTTGTTGTTATTGGAGGAGGAAAACAGTGTGCTAGGAAAGTTCTGTTTTTTTTTAATCATCATGGAATGGGGAGTAGGTTTGTTTGTGTGGTCCTAATGCAACCCACTGCATGTGGGTTCAACGAGCAGTGCAAGTGCTCATGCAATTGGTTGTGCGAACAGTGGGGGATCCCACCTTGTACACAGTCCAGAACTAAAAGTGTCTGTGAGTGCAGCATCATTTGTGCTACTGGAGTGACACCTCTGGGAACTGGCCTCCCACCAAGACTGCCAAACTGGAATATTCTTCAGCTGCCCTGGATTGATTTTTGGGAGAAAAGTATGACAGGAACAAAGTAAGTAACAAAGTAAAAAAAAGAAGTATGGAAGTTAGTTTGTTAGTAAATAAAGAAATAAATTCAGTTATATGTTTAAAACACCAGTAGGAAAAGTACTGCTAAAGAAGACCAAAACCAGGGTTGTTAAAAATGTTTGTTTTTTGCTTGATCTGAAAAATATTTACACTGACTTGAAGCTATAATTATTATAAAGACAGAATAAAAATATGGCAGTATAAATTTTGAGGATACTAATTTTGAGAAAAATGTCAACAGTGAACAAAAGTCTTTTTACTTGCCATTAACATGATGAAATGAGATGTGTTACATAACCTAACAGTTTGTTCTTTTCATTGTGATCTGAACATTGATTATATAAGGAGTGCCTCCAACCATATAAAACTATTTGGGCATTTTGATAAATATCTGAGGGATGTCCTTTCAGCAGAGCCCCATCTGGCCTGTTGGAGTTAAATCCAAGTAGAGCAGACCCCAAAAAATAAACGGGGCCTTATTAGTTACAATGATTCAAGCTCCATTGATTTCAATGGGCCTACTCCAGTTGGAAGATCAAATATAACCCCTAGTCCTTGCATTTTAATGATCAGTGAAAGCCATGGTTATTCCAGAAGGTTAAATGACAACCTAAGTAGCCAGGTTCACTTTTTCTTTGATGCCTTCTGCAGTTGCCAGTAGGTTTTTTTTAAGTTTAACAATTATAAAACAATGTTTTGAAAATTATTTTATTCCATTAGTCTCCAAGATCTTAGTAATGGAAATCAGGAGATGGCTCTGTCTTTCTTATTAAATGATTAAAAGACCCTTATTTTAAAAAACCTGATATATGAGAAACATTTTTAATGTAGCTGATGTCTAGTACTAGATTTTTGAAGGAGCAACTTTCTGTACATAAACCTGCCTTATCACTAAGATCTACGGTGACCCTTTTCTGTGTCCCACCATTGAGAACTATTTATTCTGTGGAAACATATTGTTGTTACGTGCCATCAAATGACCTCCAACCTATGGCAACTCTATGAATGAGCAATCTCCAAAATCTCCTGTCCTTAACAGCTCTGCTCAGCTCTTGTAAACTCAAGTCTATAACTTTCTTTAGTTCAGTGTTTCCAAATCTTGGGTCCCCAGATGTTCTTGGACTACAACTCCCAGAAATTCTGGCCAGCACAGCTAGTGGTGAAGGCTTCTGGGAATTCTAGACCAAGAACATTTGGGAACCCAAAGCTGGGAACCATTGCTTTAAGGAGTCAATCCATCTCTTATTTGGTCTTTCTCTTTTCCTGTTGCCTTCAAACTTTCCCAGCATTATTGTCTTTTCCAGAGAATGTTGCCTTCTCATGATGTGCCCAAAGCAGAACAGCCTCAGTTCCATCATTTTTGCCTCCACAGATAGTTCAGGCTTGATTTCCTCTACGACCCACTTGTTCATCTTTCTGTCACTCCACAAAGCTCTCCTCTAGCACCATATTTGGAAACATGGGGGAGGGCTTTCTTGGCTGTAGCACCCTGACTGTGGAACACCCTCCCCTTGGACATTGGTAGTGACATTGGCATCATTTTGGTTGTTAAGTCAAAACATGCTTATTTATTAGAGCCTTTGGGGATGAGGATCATAGCCTGCACAGGTTTTAATACTGTACAATGGTTTTAACATTTTTAAATTTTAGTTGTATGTTTTTATCTGTTTCATTTTAAATA
Source organism: Intellagama lesueurii (assembly GCA_037013535.1). Taxonomy (NCBI): domain Eukaryota; kingdom Metazoa; phylum Chordata; class Lepidosauria; order Squamata; family Agamidae; genus Intellagama; species Intellagama lesueurii. Next base: position 84,178,947 of record JBAJHW010000003.1, read on the forward strand.
GTTTTCAAAAATCTTGTGTTTTTAATCATTTTATATGGTTTTGTAACCTCCTCTGAGAATCTGTGATATACGTTGGGTTATAGGTTTTAAATAAGTAAAATAGATAACTAGTAATGACAACTATTACTACAATCACCATCACCAGAAAGTAAACATTCATTCATTCATTCATTTATTCATTCAGTATACTTGTATACCACCAGGCATTACTCTTAGCCGTTTATGATCAAAAGAAATCAAACAACATAACAACAGATCATCAGTAGCAGCATAAAAAAATAACAAAAGTCTAATCTAATAAATCTAACATAAAAATGAAATCTAAACCTAAGCAATGGTGGGACAGGTGGTATAAATGCATAGTGGCTCAGGAGAGAGTGCCCTTAAAAGCTTCTGTGAACAGCCTAGTCTTGAACATCCTCTTGAAGGCTGGGAGTGAGTTGGGGCAGGTGCGGCTCTACCAGAGGCCCATTCCATAAGGATGGTGCCACAGCTAAGAAAGCTTGATTTCTTGTGGATGTCTTTTTTGCCTCTCTCAGTGTGGCAACCTGCAAGAGCATGGCCTGCAACGATTGGGTGGTATGGTCTGATGTTCTTAGGGAAGGCACTCTGATAAGTAACAAGGTCCCAAACCATTCAGGGTTTTATAGGTAAGAACCAAAACCTTGAACCTAGCCCGGAATGAAACAGAAAATCAATGCAGGTGAGCCAGGACTAGGGAGATGTGGTCAAACTTGTTCACACTCGACATCAGCCTGGCAGCCACATTCTACATCTGCTGTAGTTTCTGGGCCAGCTTCAAGGAAAACCCCATGTATGTAGAGAGATTTACAGTAGTCAATATTTGAAATTTCTGAATTCACTTTCCATTTCTTAAGCTTGTTTCCCACCACATTAACTTCTCCCTTCCTTGATGTGGCTTGGTTCAAGAAGGTTTTATAAACATTAGGAACATAAGACACTATCTTGTACTGGCTGAAATCCATGAGCAAGTCACAAATAAAGTAGACCCATTGAATCAGTAGAAATTTGGTGAGTCAACTTCTCTAAGTTCCAATAAACCTGTTCTAGCTGCAGCTCACTACTGGATTTCAGTCATTGAATCAGACAACTGGTCCTCTAACCTAGGACTGTCAGCTGTGACTGGCAGAGGCTCTCCAAGGTTTCAAGAGGGATTCTTTGCTAGCCCTTCCTGAAGACTGTGGGAGTTAACTGGTTGTCTCTCATCTAAGCACTACCTTGTCCTGACCCTGCTTAGCTTCCAAATCAAATAGCATCTGGTGTGCTCAGGGCAGTATGGCTCCTAAATAGATGAATACAGATATTTTTTAGGAAAGTAAATATGTTCACCAAATGAACATGCTTTCACATTTCAATTATCCTGACTCTAAATGTGTTCTCAACAGGACTCACTTTCAAGCAGCATGTCATGGAATCTGGTCAGGATCCCTTTCTACAGCCATTCTGGCCCCCTGCTCTTGTTTCTCTTTGGGGGGGGGGGTGAGCCCAGGTAAGAGTCAATGATGGTGATGGCTACGGAATCTGACAGAGATAATTTTTTCCCTTAAAAACAAAACAAAAAACCCTCCATTCTGGCAGTGTCTCCAGGAAGTTTTGGGGGAAAAATCCACAATGCTAGACACTGAGAAGCAAGGTGCCTTCTCCGCAAGGGTAGCGCTGCCACTACACCCACACCCAAGCACCAACACTTGGGTAGCTTGGTCAAGGCAAGACCTGGTTTTAGTACTACAACCCTCTCAGCCAAAAATCCAGCTGGCTGCTTGAAAGGAGTTTTGTATTTTAGTAAAAGAAAAGAGAGAGAAAAGGAAAAAAAGTTCCAAAAAGTTACAAAAGGGCTGCAAAAGTTACTTGTAGTAAAATACAGATACGGTCTCTGGTAATTTAAAAGAATCACACCAGAAACAACAAAGGCTAAACTGATCTGCCTACTATTTGTACCTTAGCAGAGACGTCACTTGGATCCGAGACCTGCGTCTTCTTAGAACAGCAGGTGAGCTACAGCCCCCTTCTTAGAGGCAAGCTGGGGTATCTATTTTTTCTAGTCCCTTTTATACAAATCAGTGGTCCATTACACACCTGTTGCCATCAACATCTTAATCCCCTTTGATGTTCCTTCCAGACAAAAGTGTTTTCTTGCCCTTCTCTCTTTCCCATGGTTGAAATCTGCATAATTCACAGGGAAGGAAGCAGACTGGCGTTCAAGTGAAAGCGTTAGATCTCTTTTGGGGCTGCTCTGATGTGCCCTCTGAAATATTTGGAGAGCATTTATGAAATACTATGTTCAGTAAGAAAAAGAAAAGAAATAGGCAGAGGCCAGGGTGGAACAAATATTTAACACAATTGTGGGTATCCCTGGGATGAGTAGAGTGGTTTAAAAAAAAAAAACAAGCAAAAAAGAAACTCATCCCAGGAACACCCACAATTGTGTTCTTTTTCTTATTTAACATAGAATTTAATAAATGGTCTCCAAATACCTACACATATTTCAAAACACAATTAGTGATTTCCTTTCGGACCGCTATGAGATCTGTTTTAGATTACTGTAGGTCCACATTCTTTCTGGATTGGCTTAAACCTCATGCAATTTCCACGGAAATTATCCTGAGAACACAGGAAGAAAGAAGAGGCTCACATTTGGACCTGGACATTTTTCCACCTCAGAATATAATACAACTAATATACCATCCGTCACAGTGGCTGGCTGCCATAGACCCTGTTTTCTAACGTACCGTGTTCTCTCTGAATGATTGGAGTCTTCTCAATCATGATTAGATTTCCCTTCTGTTGGCCATGATCACTAGGGAAGCCAATGAAGCTCCAGGACGGCTTCAGCAATATTTCTAACTTGCCAAACTGAACATGTATGGATTTCATTGTCTCTTGCAAAGTTCTTCTGCAATATATTACTGATATCTGACAATTTAAATAATGTTTGTTCCAACTTTACTTAAATGAAATTTTACCACCACTGTTGCCAGCTACAGTCACCACCACACTGGTACAATCTTACAGTAAATCTGATCAGATGTTGTCTAATGTAAAAAAGAACAATGTAATAAATATGAAACAAGACAGTAAAGCATGTCTGTATCTTAATAGATGTGTTCTACATATATCACACCTGAGTCAAACCACAGGTCCTCTAAAAACATTTTTCAAAATAGAGTAACAATACAAGAGAATTCTGTTGTTTAAACACGCGCGCACACACACACACACACACATGCATACACAGCTCTACTGCTGCTTTGAAAGATTTCTACATGCTATCATTCTTACCACCCGATATACTGGACTTCAACAGATGAATTGGGGTTACACAAACAATACAAAAGCATGCTTAATAAAAGACTGCTCCATTCAACAGATGTTGATGCTTTCAACTAGGAATATTATCTGCAGTCTGCATTAATGTATGTATGTTCAAGGACAGAAGGCTCTTTTGGCTGAGCTCTACATTGGACCACAGCCTGGTAAGTATATCAATTATGATGTGAACTTTTGTTCATCTGCACTAGATTCTCAAAGCTAAACTCATCAGGACAGCACATGTGATGTCTAAGAACTGGATGACTCCTAAAGTCAACATTTTATTAGTTCATCCAGTCTTGCCAAAATTCAGCTGGAGAAAACATTCAACAGCTCCCTTGTGTTTATACTGAGTTTTTTTAAAAAATTAAAAGCTTAGAGGCTAATAATTAACCATGGATCCTTCAATAAATTAATTCCTCAGGGGCCTGAAATCTGAGCATCTGTACAGGTAAATCATAGATGTATTTACACCAGAGTTCTAGACAGTTGGAAATTATCAGTCCTCTATTAATGTGAGTATTTGAAGACAACATATGTTGCTTAATCAAAATCACATGGCTATAAATATTTCTGCATGGCTTGCTTATAGAATGCATTTCTCTTCAGGTTTCTTAATCTCTACCAAAACAAGGCTGAGAAGATATTAAACACTGAAAAGGGATCAAAACCCCACAGTGAATCTCTGAGATTTTTGCCAACTCTTGAAACAGAAAAATGTTCATGCATCAGCTGAGTCCATAAAAAGAAACAAAATGTTGCATATGCATACAGGTTTCCCACTACCAAACAATGCTATCCACATCTTTTTAGTAGAATCCTACAAACTACAGAATGGTCAGCAATGAAATTGTCTCTCTTCCTTTGCCTCCTGCCCAACGCCTCCAATAACAGATAGCAGCCATTTTGAAATCATGATTGTTGTTGTTGTTTAGTCGTCAAGTCGTGTCCGACTCTTCGTGACCCCATGGACCAGAGCACGCCAGGCCCTCCTATCTTCCACTGCCTCCCGGAGTTGGGTCAAATTCATCTTGGTAGCTTCGATGACACTGTCCAACCATCTCGTCCTCCGTCGTCCCCTTCTCCTCTTGCCTTCACACTTTCCCAACATCAGGGTCTTTTCCAGGGAGTCTTCTCTTCTCGTGAGATGGCCAAAGTATTGGAGCCTCAGCTTCAGGATCTGTCCTTCCAGTGAGCACTCAGGGTTGATTTCCTTCAGAATGGATAGGTTTGTTCTCTTTGCAGTCCAGGGGACTCTCAAGAGTCTCCTCCAGTACCACAATTCAAAAGCATCAATTCTTCGGCGGTCAGCCTTCTTTATGGTCCAGCTCTCACTTCCATACATCACTACTGGAAAAACCATAGCTTTGACTATGTGGACTTTTGTTGGCAAGGTGATGTCTCTGCTTTTTAAGATGCTGTCTAGGTTTGTCATCGCTTTCCTCCCAAGAAGCAGGCGTCTTTTAATTTTGTGGCTGCTGTCACCATCTGCAGTGATCATGGAGCCCAAGAAAGGAAAATCTGTCACTGCCTCCATATCTTCCCCTTCTATTTGCCAGGAGGTGATGGGACCAGTGGCCATGATCTTAGTTTTTTTGATGTTGAGCTTCAGACCATTTATTGCGCTCTCCTCTTTCACCCTCCTTAAGAAGTTCTTTAATTCCTCCTCACTTTCTGCCATCAGAGTGGTATCATCTGCATATCTGAGGTTGTTGATAATTCTTCCGGCAATCTTAATTCCGGTTTGGGATTCATCCAGTCCAGCCTTTCGCATGATGTATTCTGCATGTAAGTTAAATAAGCAGGGAGACAATATACAGTCTTGTCGTACTCCTTTCCCAATTTTGAACCAATCAGTTGTTCCATATCCAGTTCTAACTGTTGCTTCCTGTCCCACGTATAGGTTTCTCAGGAGATAGATAAGGTGGTCAGGCACTCCCATTTCTTTAAGGACTTGCCATAGTTTGCTGTGGTCCACACAGTCAAAGGCTTTTGCGTAGTCAATTGAAGCAGAAGTAGATGTTTTTCTGGAACTCTCTGGCTTTCTCCATAATCCAGCACATGTTAGCAATTTGGTCTCTAGTTCCTCTGCCCCTTCGAAATCCAGCTTGTACTTCTGGGAGTTCTCAGTCCACATACTGCTGAAGCCTACCTTGTAGGATTTTGAGCATAACCTTGCTAGCGTGTGAAATGAGTGCAATTGTACAGTAGTTGGAGCATTCTTTGGCACTGCCCTTCTTTGGGATTGGGATGTAGACTGATCTCTTCCAATCCACTGGCCACTGCTGAGTTTTCCATTTGTTGTTGTTTAGTCGTTAAGTCGTGTCCAACTCTTCGTGACCCCATGGACCAGAGCACACCAGGCCCTCCTGTCTTCCACTGCCTCCCGGAGTTTGGTCAAATTCATGTTGGTAGCTTCAGTGACAGTTTTCCATACTTGCTGGCATATTGAGTATAGCACCTTAACAGCGTCATCTTTTAAGATTTTAAATAGTTCAACCGGAATGCCATCACCTCCACTGGCCTTGTTGTTAGTTGTGCTTTCTAAGGCCCACTTGACTTCACTCTCCAGGATGTCTGGCTCAAGGTCAGCAACCACACCATCTGGGTTGTCCAGGACATCCAGATCTTTCTGGTATAATTCCTCTGTGTATTCTTGCCACCTCTTCTTGATGTCTTCTCCTTCTGTTAGCTCCCTACCATTTTTGTCCTTTATCATGTCCATCTTTGCACAAAATGTTCCTTAAATATCTCCAATTTTCTTGAACAGATCTCTGGTTTTTCCCTTTCTATTATTTTCCTCTATTTCTTTGCACTGTTCATTTAAGAAGGCCCTCTTGTCTCTCCTTGCTATTCTTTGGAAGTCTGCATTGAGTTTTCTGTAACTTTCCCTATCTCCCTTGCATTTTGTTTCCCTTCTCTTCTCTGCTATTTGTAAGGCCTCGTTGGACAGCCACTTTGCTTTCTTGCATTTCCTTTTATTTGGGATGGTTTTTATTGCTGCCTCCTGTACAATGTTACGAGCCTTCATCCATAGTTCTTCAGGCAGTCTGTCCACCAAATCTAGTTCCTTAAATCTGTTCTTTACTTCCACTGTGTATTCATAAAGGATTTGGTTTAGATTATACCTGACTAGCCCGGGGTTTTTTCCTACTTTCTTCAGTTTAAGCTTGTGTTTTGCTATATGAAGCTGATGATCAGAGCCACAATCAGCTCCAGGTCTTGTTTTTGCTGACTGTATAGAGCTTCTCCATCTTTGGCTGCAGAGAACATAATCAATCTGATTTCGGTGTTGCCCATCTGGTGATGTCCATGTGTAGAGTCACCTCTTGTGTTGTTGGAAAAGAGTGTTTGTGATGACCAGCTTGTTCTCTTGACAAAACTCTATTAGCCTTTGCCCTTCTTCGTTTTGAACTCCAAGGCCAAACTTACCTGTTGTTCCTTTTATCTCTTGGCTCCCTACTTTAGCATTCCAGTCCCCTATAATGACAAGAACATCTTTCTTTGGTGTCAGTTCTAGAAGGTGTTGTACGTCTTCATAGAAATGGCCAATTTCAGCCTCTTCAGCATTGGTGGTTGGTGCATAAACTTGGATGACTGTGATGTTGAAAGGTCTGCCTTGGATTCGTATGGAAATCATTCTATCATTTTTGAGATTGTATCCCAGTACAGCTTTTCCCACTCTTTTGTTGACTATGAGGGCTACTCCATTTCTTCTACAGGATTCTTGCCCACAATAGTAGATATGATAATCGTCTGAATTGAATTCGCCCATTCCCGTCCATTTTAGTTCACTGACGCCCAGGATGTCAATGTTGATTCTTGCCATCTCCTGTTTGACCACATCCAGCTTACCAAGGTTCATCGATCTTACATTCCAGGTTCCTATGCAGTATTTTTCTTTGCAGCATCGGACTTTCCTTTCACTTCCAGGCGCGTCCGCAGCTGAGTGTCCTTTCGGCTTTGGCCCAACCACTTCATTAGCTCTGGAGCTACTTGTACTTGTCCTCCGCTCTTCCTCAGTAGCATGTTGGACGCCTTCCGACCTGAGGGGCCCATCTTCCAGCGTCATATGTTTTAGCCTTTTGTTTCTTTCCATGGAGTTTTCTTGGCAAAGATACTGGAGTGGCTTGCCAGTTCCTGCTCCAGGTGGATCGCGTTTAGTCAGAACTCTCCACTATGACCTGTCCGTCTTGGGTGTCCCTGCACGGCCTAGCCAATAGCTTCTCTGAATTACTCAAGCCCCTTCACCACGACAAGGCAGCAATCCGTGAAGGGGGAAATCATGATACTGGTTCACAAAGAGTTTCTGTAAGACCTGGTCTCTCTTGGCATATACAGTGTATTTCAATTAAAAATATTTTTAAATCATTGGAGCTTTTACAACCTTACATGCTGCCTGGAAAAGGTGTGGTTGGGAGGGGTCTTTCTGGGCTGGAGTGACTGTCAATCTACCCAGCACTAACTAATTGTTCCTTCCCTGCCTCTGAATTCAAAGAGAACCCTGCTTCTCTTCTCTGTGCTGTTCCCCTCTTTGTCTCTGTTGAAGTCTGTTCCTGAAAGCAGTCATGTTTGTCAGTTTGTTGTTTGATCTATTTGATTATAAGTAATGAAACCTTTTAATTCTTTCTCCTATAAATGCTTCAGAGTGAGTTACGAGCCCTTAAGTGCCAGTTAATGAGAAAAGCAGTGGACTTCTCTGGGGAACTCGAAACTCTTCTGCTCTGTGAATTCCTGCACTTCGGCTGCACAGCTAGAGGAATTTAACCAAATGAATATGGGAGGAAACCAAAACTGTTTTCCCCCCAGTACCTTCAAGGAAGAGTGTTTAGAAATATCAGGAAAGTAATAATCCAGTACATTTTATCTATTCTTAGCTAACTGGGAATTCTTTCATAGCATAAAGTTTTTGTTATTGTGCCATCAAAAAGCATAACGGTCTTTGCAGAACTTTGTAGTTTTTTAAAAATTTATCAATTTTTTAAAAATCCTGAATTTAGTAGTTATTATATCCCTGTTCTAGATTCTATAAGTAATAGAGTCCTTTGTGCCAGGCACTGGGTGATCCATTTTCTATATAATAGTTGAAACTCTTCTCTGTTGCGAACTATGTTAATTAACAGAGTTTAGAAAGCAATTTTTCTGAATGACAACTCCCAGAATCTCCTATCCAGCACTGTCAGTGGCCACAATGTCTGCTGGATTTTGTAAGGATCACAGTCCCTGAAAATCATTGTTCCAGGGTAGGCTCAGAAAACCAGACATTCTTACATGGGTTTGGAAAATACAACATCTAGCTGGGGCTGACAGGAAGATGAAATGAATAGCGTTTTTTAAATACAGTACTATGAGATGTCATGTTTTTTGAAGCAGAAAAATAGCATTGATACACAAATGTAGCAATTGTGAAAAGAACATGTAGTTTTGTGATACCCTTAAAGACTAAAAGATTTATCTGGAAAAAACTTTCATGGACTATGGCCCATTTCTTCAGATGCATGAATACAACTTTCTAGTCTTCAAGACTCCTTGTTTTTCCTGTGACAGACTAACAGGTACTGTAACCCCCTCTTTGTGAACACAATGAGATAGATCATGGTGCCCGCAATGCTACATTATTACTTTTTGGCTTATGGTTCTGAGAATAGCCTTCTGACTAACATCCTCCAGAGTTTTGGACTTCACCTCTTATGATCTCTCACCATTGTCTGTGTAAACCAGAGCTGATGGGAGCTGTAGTCCAATAGAGAAAAGGTTTCTGGGGAAAAAAATCAATAAAGGGATCATAACAGACTGTTTTGCCATCAGAACTTATATTTGGCAAAATTAAAGGGGGAAAGAAGGGAAAATAGTGTGGCACATTAAAGACTTTAACAAATTTATTGCAGTGTGAGCTTTCATGGATGAAAATCCACTTCTTCAGATGCAAGAAGTGTAAATACATGTCGTCTATATAGTGGTGCCTCGACTTACGACCATAATCCGTTCCAGTAGAGGGACGTAACTCGAAATGGTCGTAAATCGAAGCACCGTTTCCCATAGGAATGCATTGGAATGGGATTAATCCGTTCCAGCAGGAAAAAAAATCACAAAAAAACAAACCACAGTCAGCCCCATTGCAATGCGAGGGGCTGAAAAACAAAGCAAAAAAGCACCCACACACACACACAGTCAGCCCCATCGCAATGCGAGGGGCTGAAAAATAAAGCAAAAAAGCACCCACACACACACAGTCAGCCCCAACGCAATGCGAGGGGCTGAAAAACAAAGCAAAAAAGCACCCACCCACACACACAGTCAACCCCAACGCAATGCGAGGGGCTGAAAAACAAAGCAAAAAAGCACCCCCCCCACACACACACAGTCAGCCCCATCGCAATGCGAGGGGCTGAAAAACAAAGCAACACACACACACACACACCACAGTCAGCCCCATAGGAAAACACAAAAACACCCCCCCACACACAGCACAGAAACATAACCCCCCCAAACCCATGCTGCAAAACAAAGTAAATGTACTTACTCACGAGCAGAAAGCAGCACCAGGCAGTCCCAAGCCTCTTCCGACGCACACTCTCTAACCATTGGGGCGAAAGAGCTACAAAGAAGCTCTTCCCCGACCAACGGTTAACCCTCTAATTTGAATTCCCTGCCTCTTTTGATCGCAACTCGAAGCTCCGGCCGCAAGTCGAAGCAAAATTTTGCGGCCGGAGCTGGTCGCAACTCAAAATGGTCGTATGTCGGGACGGTCGTAAGTCGAGGCACCACTGTATTTATACATATCCCCATGACCTGGTGAGTATACTGGTAATAGACAAAATGACAGTGGTTCAATAACATAGGAACAGGAGTATCACTCTATTGATAACTTCAGATTGCAGGCCCTAACCAGTTGATAAACTTTGCCAGATAGACCTGCCTGTCCCAGAAATGATAAGAGTCAGAGGCTGTCAAAGAAGACAATTATTTAATACCTATAGAAAATTACAGAAAGCTGGGTTATTAATATACTTAGTATATTAAGAAATCTTGATCTCTATTTAGGCCCTTAGAGATGCACAGAAAATTTAAAGTGCCACAATATTTTGCCTCCATATGATTTTAAACAGTCTGCCCACATTCTCTCTCAGCAGGAAATGGCACTGTCTCCACAAGTCTTCCAGGAGAGTGAAAGAGAGTTAACCCTGGCATGGCCCATAAGAAGCCAAATTCATTCAGATTTAGGTATATATTTATAGACACAAAGGCTGTTACCTTCACAATGCTCTTTACTGTTGCTTTTCCAGCCATAGCAGCAGTCAAGCCTAGTACCATAGTGACAGACCCCAGGTTGGTTCGCAGCTAGCAGCTGCCTGCGGTCTCTTGAGCTATGGATAAAACAGAGCAGGTTAATTGTAGAGAAGGAAATAACAGAGCACCCACACGTACATTCAGCAAGGTGGGCAGGTGCTCTATCCTGAGCAAAGCAAAAATCCGATAAAATGATCAGAGCAGTCATTTCTGTTCGGGGCAGTTCCTTAATATTCCTTTGCTGTGGCCTGAGGAGATGGGGAAGATGCTTGAAACCGGCTGGTCCATGGCATGGTCCCTGGAGCTTCACCCACTGGAGCTTATTCAAGGTAGCCACAGACAACCAGATGGGTCCAGGAAGGGGTGAGTGTGACATAATGCAATGGGGTGGTTGTTGCCACTCTTAGGGAAATAGGTAATGCACCCATTCAGCAAGGAGTGCTCTCTGCAGTCAGAGGTGTTTGACAAGTACTCTCTGTTTTGAGACAAGGAATTTGAGTAATACTGGTTCAACTGTCAATAATATTGAAGGAGATTAATTATCTTAAAACAGTTCATTTGGTGTTCAGGCCCAAATTTTGGACAGAATCAGCTTTGGTTGCCCTTGTGGATTATCTAGTACAGGAAACAGATGGAGGAATGCAACTCTATTACTATACCTAATCTCTTAGAGACTTTTGATGCTGTTGGCCAGAGTATCCTCTTGGATGACCTTCATGAGTAGGGAGCCTTCATGAGTGGTGACAGCTTCTGGGAGTTTTAGTCCAAGAACATCTGGTGCCCCAAAAAGTATTCTCATACCCATATTACTTCCATTTTATGATTAAACTTATTTTGCCTCATTATTCCTGTATCTAGGTCAAATCATGCTTGGTGTCTCCTGATTCAAATGCAATGGACAAATGGAGAGCTGGGCATCATCAGACTATTACATCTGATTTCCAAATGATGACCCCCCCCCCCCATTGGCTTCATAAATTAGCACTGGGGACAGAAGCTGTAGTACTCCATAGTAGTTTCCCCCCCCCCCCCCGAGATTTAAGAGGAATAGTTATGGGGTTCTGAGAAGCTCTTCCATCCATGCTTTGAGAAGGTCCAAAGTATCTTTGCTTCTAAGCTCTACATTACTTGTCTTAAGAATATTCTCTTAACAACTGCATGGTGCTAGTTGTATGTTGGAGGGAGTGGAATTATAAAAATAGGATCATTGCTACATTACTGTCAAATACGACAATAGTTTTCAAGTAAACAGTAGCACAAATTCAAGTAACTTATGTGCATTCTGGTTTGCTGGATACGACAAGAGCCAAGGACTTATAAATACACAAGGTCTTTCCATGTGCAAACCGTTTGCAGGAACATAGTGACCTTCTCTTTATGAAACTTACTTAAGAAACGCACCTTAGGCCAAAATGAACATTTAATGATTACAAATAGAGATAGGGGTATTTGTATACAAATACGAATATCCCCCCACAGGTGCAGACAACAAGGGTCCAGCCCCCTGGGGCCAGACCGACCACTCATGATTCCGCCGCTGCCACAAGCTCCGTGGTGCTTTCCCATCGCTCCGTTGCTCGCAATAGATTAGCCACTCTGTGACCTGGCAGAGAGGCTCGTCATCCCGCCTTCTGCCAGGATTGGCTAATCTATTGCGACTGGCTAATCTAAAACTGTTGGTCATAGAAAGCATTTTAAAAAAATCAAGTGACAAAAAAGCTCCTGTAGTAGAAGGTGTAAAGAAATATTTATTATTAATCAAGAAAAATGATGCAGAAGGGAAAAGATTATACTATACATTACAAGCAATCCCATGATGCATTCTTTCCAACTTTTTCCTATCAAAAACAGTCTCAGGAGACAGCAATTCCAGTCAGAAAAATGACAGAAAAGGAGAAGCTGCTAACGCTCTCCCCACTTCCATCTCTCAGAGCTTCTCAGTACAAAATCAGTCTTGCTTCTTTTGAAACACAGCGCGCCCACCTTTGTTCTACGTACAGATGTCTAACAGCACACATAACCCTGTCCTTCAACAATAAGAAATAGCCGAGGAGTCTCAGGAGGAAGAAGAAGGGTTCATTTCCCACAATATATACTGCCTAAGGCAACCGCTTCATTCTGGCTAATGGTAGGGCCAGCCTTGCCCCACTTAGTTTGTGGAAGAGGAAGATTTGGAGTGGGGGGGGGGGACCCAACAAGTCAAGCGAGCAGGATCAACCTGCTTTTCCTTGCTTCCCCCAATCCTTTGTCTTCTTAGACTCATAGGTGATCTGGGCTGCATAGGTTTATGAAAAAGGACAGGAAAGGGGGCAATATCACAGAGCTTCATGTGTTTTGTTGTTTCATAAAGAATCTTTTCTCTACTGACCACTTGCATACAACCATCTTCCAGACTTCCATGAACTTTATGTGAACTTTCATTAGGTAAAATGAGAATGCAATGTGGAAACCATGAAATGTCTCTGGAGAGATACATGATTAATTTAACCACAAACCCAACATGAAATCTTCCCTGTAACTAAAGAATTCACTGGATGTTTTTTAAAGTATTTCCTACATGCCTTGGATATTCTTCTGCTTCTACTATAAGATTAGGCAGAAGGTAGGTTTGGATCTACTGCCATGTGTGTTCACAGGGAGAGGAATAAATGGAGGTGCTTATCCCTGGAATCCTACATTTATTTATAATTTTAATGAACACAGACAGACACATCATGTTGGGGTTGTGCTCATTATGCTCATTATACCACTATGCACCACTGTGCTATCTCTTGCCCCCCCCCCCCCCCCCCCATTCCTGTAGATGCTCTTTTCTACTGATAGACTTGCTGGGCGATCTGCAGGAGAACCAACAAATGTTTTCTGACTCCCAGGGGGTTTTCAAGGAGGGATCAGTCTGAAGTGACATGAACCAGCAGCTACCTGAAAGGAGGGGTGGAGGGAGCAATCTGACAGAGCCAACAGGGAGGGTCTTGGCTGCAAAAAAAGTATTGGCACCTTGGACCTCCCCCCACCCCCAAGATGGCACAACTACATCACTGCACACATGGCTCAGGTTAAAAGACTCAGGTTGTAAGTCCTAGTAAGAAAAGAGCAGATAATCTAAGCCTGAAGCCTGCCAGTATTTTATCAAGCGAAATCTCACTTCCAGTAGCTATAACATTAGATAAATTGTTTAATTATTCGTTAAAAAATCTGTTAATTGCTTTTTCCGCCCACTAGGGTTTCTAAACCAATGTACACCAAAACAGATACATTTTTAAAGAATTCCACCATTAGTTATACTATGTACCATCAGACTATTCACAGCTTCTATATGAAGTACTATTGACATTCAGTATTAGATGTAAGGACATTGGCTGAGATTCAGACTACTATTTCAGGCAATCTCAAGAGCCTGGCATTTCCAGTAGGATTTCCGGATGCTTATATTCTGTCATAATCTCTTTTAGTTTTCCTTTTAAATGCCAGCACAGTTTCAAAGTTGATTTGCCATGTGGTTGATGAGGAAGGAAATAGCATGGTTCTTTCCAGAACCTGGAAAGGTTAATTTCTGAGTAATCTTTTCCATAATATTTCAGAGATTTTCTGGGAGTTATAGTCTAAAGGAATAATATTTCCTAGCCCTCATTCTTTTTATTTTGGCCTTTAGGTACTGAAAATCTGCCTGATATGATGGCTTCCATCTGCCAAGATGTGAAATTTTGAATATATAGAGCGTTAAAAAAAGGAGGGTGTAGAAAAAGCAGCCCTGAAAATGTACATTGTATTTTTAAAATGAGGTTTAAACAGCAGTTTACTAAAAGTCACAGCAAAATAATCAGCCAGTTCTCCAGCCAAGTCTGGAAGCAAGGAAATAACATTGTCTTGCAAAAGAATCTCTTTCACACCTGACAGTTGGACATGTTTACAAATGATAAAAAAATCCACACAAAGCAGAGAATTAAAAGGGTATTGAAATAATTGGTTTATATTATAGTAGAATGTTGCAATGTGTGACAAGACCAGTGGGTGGCATTTGTTGACTTGTTCTACCTTTATTTTACAATTCCTGTGATTTACACCCAGTGTAATAGCTGGCTTAGTAACTTTCATCAAAATAATAATACTGATTGTCATGGTGGCCGCTTGCCAGGTTCTGATTTACAGGAATTGCATTTTACAGGAGTTGTAAAAGCAAAAGAAACTTCTATTATAAAAATTTTCATTGTACATCAAGAGCCTGTTATTTACAGTTGAAGAGAAGTGTAAACATCTGAAAGAACTATAAATATAGGGAGGCAGGAGACACGCACAATAATGCAACACAACATGACAACACAAGGAGCATCAGGCATCATGTAGCAGTAACAGTCGTAGTAAGTGAAAACAACATGGATTTTCCTCCATAGATTCAAACTAGCTTGGTGGGTGAGAGCGCTTAGAGTAATTTTCTCTGTGTGTTTTAATAATATGCTTAAAGGCTAAGAAAGTCACTTTAATACATTCTTACTTTTAAGAACTTTGATATTTTAAGAGATGTATTCTCTGCTTGTTCAGTGTGCCTTTTTAGGCTGTAAGCTCCTGCATTTTTAGAATATAATTAAAACATTATTTTTGATATTTTATTGTCCTTTTTAATGTGCTTATATTTTGGATTGAATTCTGACTAAAGTATTTGCTTCCAGTTAAGCTTAGTTTTCATATATATTTTTAAGCATTTGTGTGTACAGCTTTTCCATAGCTGTAAGACTTTTGGATGTTTTGAACTACTTTGAAGTATTTTTGTGCTTATGGAACATAGAAGCAACGTGGATAAATTAAGCTCATAGAAATGGACAGGCTGATGTTGCCTGGAATGATTGCAACAATGAAAAAACACATCTTGATACCCAGATGAGTTTTTATATGGTTGAGAATTGTTGTCTGATTTCATCCTGGAATGAACCCCCTTTCAGGAATACACCCTGAAACACTGTCAAACACTGCTGGAAAACATATTTAGAGGAGTATATCCCCAAAAGTTTCCAGGGTGGAAAATCATGCCAGATCTATCTATCTATCTATCTATCTATCTATCTATCTATCTATCTATCTATCTATCTATCTATCTATCTATCTAATCTGAACAGAAACATTTGACAGATTTCTCCTCAAAAATGAGAAACTAAATCATATAGCAATATAAAATGGCTCAGTCTTTTCTTTAATGCAGTTTCAAAGGTAAGGGGAAATAAAAAACATCAGCAATGCCCAAATGTCCATATCTGGAGAGTGCCAGGCTGGGGATGATTGCAGACTAATGCCAAACAAAAAAATGCAGGAGAACTAGTAACTTAAGACATCCTATTAGTATAACACATAGCAATCGAAGGAGATGGTGTGCATCTTGCAGAGCTAGGTATATTGACAAGGAGCTCTATCATTTTTCCCTTTGCCTATTTTAGGTACAGACCATGGTAACTGCTGAATTCCTCTCAAAATTCCACTTAAGATTGAGTTGCCCACAGTGAAACCAGCTGGGCAGGTCTGGCCCGACGTATTTTGCTACCTGAGACAGCAGAAAATGCTGCTCCCCTTCCCATTCAAGTGAAAGCGCATTGGAACCCAGCCCAGCCAAGTTATTTAAGTTCCCAGGGCAGAAAATTCCAGAAGTGTCACTCCTTGGCAGCTAAAATACAGGTTGTTAGCCTGATTATAGTTGTTACCTGTGTATATTTAAAGAATGGACAAGTTTAGGATGGGGGGGGGGCAATTATCTTTTCTTCTCTCCACCCCTAGCTGAGGAAACTCACACTTGGGAACTGTAGCCTCCAGAGATGGTGCACCGTGTGAGGCAAGGAAAGAGGTCCCTGCAGCCAAAATAATTCCTTAAGCCAGTGATGTTTTGACAGAGGCAACTCACACATTCAGCTCCCATGCTGAGAAAGGGAGAGAAAGAAAGAGGTGCCTGCCTGAACCATCCCTCTGTGGTGATGGAGAGAGAGAGAGACAAGCCGTGAATGCAGGCGTGCATGTTGCTAAGCAAGTCCACTGTATATGAGTATTAGTGTAAGTACATGGGTGTAATACTTTGATTGAGCAGTGTGTAGTAGACGGACAGATTAGGACTCGAGAGCCTGGGGTCAGATTTTCACTTGTCCACGAAATACCTGGGGGGAGGGAGGTTGGCACTGGGAAAACCAGTCCTTAAATATCTTACGTCCCTTGAAAACCCTACTGTATGTTTTGTGTGTTTTCTGTGTTTTGAATTACAGAAACCCTGAGAGGGCTTTTAGTGAAAGTGAAAGAAGACCAAGGCCATCCACACACTCTTGTATTTCCAGTCACCATGTATGAGTGTGAAAGCTGACAGGAGAAAAAAATGATTTGTTTGAAGTGGGGGTGGAGGAGAGCTTTGCAGATCTCCTGGACTGTCAGAAAGAGGAAGAAGTGGGTCCTAGATCGAATCAAGCCTTAAACTATCTCTGAGGCTGAGCCTGTCCTACTTTGGGCACATCATGAGAAGGCAGGATTCTCTGGAAAAGGGTTCTCTGGGAAAGGTGGAAGACAGCAAGCAAAGAGGAAGACCAAATGCAAGGTGGACTGGCTTTAGTTTGCAAAAGCTGAGCAGGGCAGTCGAAGGCAGGACATTTTGGAGACCACTCATTCATAGACAGGGTTGCCTTCAGTCAGAGGTGACTCCAGGGCACATAACAACAACAACAACAACAACAACAACAACAGGGCTTTCAAGATAACTAGTACATTTAAGGAATGGTTTTACCAGTTCCATACGCACACCCAGTGAGTATCCACGGCAAAGTGGGGGTTCGAATCCACGCATCCCGAGTCTTAGTCGGTAATGCTACCGACTATAGTACATTTAAATAAGCTTTTCTACATACATTTAAATAAGGTCCCATCACCTCCTGGCAAATAGAAGGGGAAGATATGGAGGCAGTGACAGATTTTCCTTTCTTGGGCTCCACGATCACTGCAGATGGTGACAGCAGCCACAAAATTAAAAGACGCCTGCTTCTTGGGAGGAAAGCGATGACAAACCTAGACAGCATCTTAAAAAGCAGAGACATCACCTTGCCGACAAAGGTCTGCATAGTCAAAGCTATGGTTTTTCCTGTAGCGATGTATGGAAGTGAGAGCTGGACCATAAAGAAGGCTGACCGCCGAAGAATGGATGCTTTTGAATTGTGGTGCTGGAGGAGACTCTTGAGAGTCCCCTGGACTGCAAGGAGAACAAACCTATCCATTCTGAAGGAAATCAACCCTGAGTGCTCACTGGAAGGACAGATCCTGAAGCTGAGGCTTCAATACTTTGACCATCTCATGAGAAGAGAAGACGCCCTGGAAAAGACCCTGATGTTGGGAAAGTGTGAAGGCAAGAGGAGAAGGGGACGACAGAGGACGAGATGGATGGACAGTGTCATCGAAGCGACCAACATGAATTTGACCCAACTCCGGGAGGCAGTGGAAGACAGGAGGGCCTGGCATGCTCTGGTCCATGGGGTCACGAAGAGTCGGACACGACTGAACAACTAAACAACAACAACATAGTACAGTGGGTTTCCCACGTACCTTGAAAACCCTATTAAGAGTCGCCATAAGGTGGATGCAACTCAGCGGCACATCTCTCTCTCTCTCTCTCTCTCACTCTCTCACACACACACACACACACACACACACACCCCTTTAATCACGATACCTCTGTAAAGAAAGTTCAGAATCTTTTCCATTCTCTCCCCCCCCCCTTTCCCCCCCCTCTTTCGGAAACTAACCTGGCGCGCTCAGGGAAGCCCCCCGCCAGGAAGGGCAGCCAGGAGAGAGCCAGGCAGGTGCTCCAGGCGCCCGGCCCCATGCTGGCCGGAGGGGCGGCCGGGAGGGGAGGGCGAAGGAGCGCCCCTGCCTGGACGCCCTGCGCCCGACGGAGGGCGCTTGCCCCGCGCCTCCCTGCTCGGCGGCGGCTTTTGCACGGGGGCCTTCTCCCGGCTCTGCTCCGCTCCGCTTCTTCGGGCTCTCCCTCCGTCCTTCCTCAGCCGTCGGTGGGCGACCGCGCCGAGCTCACGGCAGGAGTCCCCCCCCCCCCCCGGCCCGAAGGAACAAACCCAGGACAGGGTCCGCGCCCCCCCCCCCCCCGGTCTGCCACTCGGCCGCGGTCTATAGGCTTGGGTGAGGGGCGGGTCGGAGATTTCCGTCGGAGATCCGCCCCGACGACCCCCCCCCCCCCATTGTTCAAGTTCTCGGGCTCCGTCTCTCCTCGCCTCTCCTCTCCCCCCCCCCCCCATATACACGCATAAGACACAGGGGAGGCAGCGCGGGTGTTACGCGGAGCGACGAAGCATCTCTCGCGGAGACAATCCCGACCGGGAAGGTCTTGTGAACCTCCCGCTCCAGGGGAGGAAAGAGAGACAGGAAGGGATCAGCAATCAAAAGGAAAGCAGAGCTGCTCTGAAAGATCGAGCCAGCCAAAGCGATGTCCCCTTGCCTTTTCAGTTCTACGTGGCTTTGCAGAGGAAGAACCACAACCCAGACAGGGAACAGCCACTTTCCCTGCTGCAGAAAGTCGCCAGCAGTGGAGGCTGATCCGCTGGGAAAGCGCGGCACTGCTCAAGTCAAAAACAGACGTTAAAGGTAGCTTGAGGTTGAAAAGCCTTAGCCAATAAAAGCATCTGAGTGTCATAGCAGGTTCTTCTCTCACCTCTGTGATTAGCTTCCTTTGTTTGGCTTCAGGATTTAAAGGGGGATCTCTCTAGGGGCCATCACTCTGCGGGAAAGCCCATGCTTTACATTTAGAAGGTCCCAGGTTCCATACTCAGCATCTTCAGGTAGGGCTTCAGGATTTAAAGGGGTATTCCTTTGAAGTCTGAGTCCACAAACCCCAAAAAGCTGCTTCGATCACCTTTCCACAATATTACCATGTGCTTAGCTGTAATTACTGCTTGCCTATGTTTAATGTCTGTTTCTGGCTTCAGTTTAACCCCAACCGACCCTCTGGGCACTTCCTTATGGGAGACTGGTGTTCCCCTCTTGGTGCAATCCCAGCCTTAGCATGCTCTGTTTGCAGGTCGGGAGGAAGTAAGAGGGCAAAAGCGAAGGGAAGGCCTAGCTATCAAACCAGGCAGGCAGAGAGGGAAGCAGCAGTCGGAAGCATCGGGCAGTCTTCCCTGGCACTGGGCACCAGTAGCTGCTGTGCCTTCCACCACACCAACACAGTGGGAACCAGCACCCCCTGACAGCAATGGCAGGTTAAAGATTCAGGATTTCGACTTCAAAGATTCAGGCAGCAAATCATAGGGAGCACTTCTCTCTCTCTCTCTCTTTCTCTCCCTCTCTCTCTCGGGAGTGTCCACTCTGCTGCCCGCCAGAGTAGCCATTTCTGAACTATAGTACGTATACATAACTAGCACTTATTAATGAATTAAACTATATGTATAAACGTTTATAGACAAATGTTACTGTGGCCTCAAGTTGATTCATCTTTGAACTTCAAAGGCAAGCGTAGCAGCCTTGGTAGACGACTAATCACTCTAGCTGCCACCTGTCTGGTTATGTAATCAGTGATCTCAGTGTTCCTAACTTGTATTCATTACTCTGAAATTTCATTTTCTGTGCCTTCTCTCCACCCCACCCCCACCCCCCAATGTATACTGATTGTTTATTGCCTATTGTTACAGGCAATAAACCTGTGGCTAAACATTTCGCTCTGTATGTCTGGGGAAGTGGAGGGTTATCCACAAAAACCGATGCCCAAATGAACCTGCTGTTCTTTAAGGTGCCACAGTACTTTTGCCTTTATTTTTATTTTGCTTTTGTTATACTTGCTGGAAGTGACTCACACACTCTCTTCGAAAAGAAAAACAAAACAAAACTAACTTATGGGTATCCAATGTGGCTTAGTGGGTAGACTCAACAGAGTGACGATCTAGGACCCAAGAGACCTGGGTTTGAATTCCTGCTGGATTCTCACAGGGAGGAGTGGGGTGGAATTGGTAAAGGTAAAGGTTCCCCTTGACATTTAGTCCAGTCGTGTCCGACTCTAGGGGGCGGTGCTCATCCCCGTTTCCAAACCGTAGAGCCAGCGTTTGTCCGAAGACAGTTTCCGTGGTCACGTGGCCAGCGCGACTAGACACGGAACGCCGTTACCTTCCCACCGAGGTGGTACCTATTTATCTACTCGCATTTGCATGCTTTCGAACTGCTAGGTTGGCAGGAATTGGTAAAAGCACTCCTTAAATATCTTACCTCAAAAGTCCTACTGAGGTCACTGTGAGTTCCAATTTGGCAGCACTTTAAAAGACAAATAAACAATTAACTTACATTATAATTGAAACTTAATGAGGGATAAATTCATGCCCTCAGCAGTGAAAATGTAACTGGTTCAATTGCCTTTATTGTTACAGGCAGTGGCTACTATATTTGTTGTTATGTGCCATCAAGTCATCTCTGACTTATGGCATCTTCATGAATGAGCAATCTCCAAAATGTCCTGTCCTCAACAGCCCTGTTCATCTCTTGCAAACTCCTTTAGGGAGTCAATACATCTTGTATTTGACCTTCCTCTTTTCCTGCTGTCTTCCACCTTTCCTAGCATTATTGTTTTTCCCCCAGAGAATCTTGTCATCTCATGATGTGCCCAAAGTATCATTTTGGCCTCCAGAGATAGTTCAGGCTTGATTTGATCTCGGACCCACTTTGCCTTTCTGGCAGCCCGGTGTATCTGCAAAGCTCTCCTCCAGCACCGCATTAAAAACAAATCATTTTTTCCTGTCAGTTTTCTCTACTGTTCAGCTTTCATACCCATACATAGTGACAGGAAATTCAAGAAGGGGGACGACCTTGGTTTTGGGGACACATCCTTACACTTGATCTTTCCTATAAATTGTAACTTATAGTGGCATATGTTTACCTTTGAATTGTAATATTAACTCTTGTTTTTTACAAAGTAACTTTCTATGCCCTGCCTGTGAGCCTCTCAGTTCAAACCTCACCTCAGCCATGTACTCAATAGATGGCCCCTCAAACTAAGTCATTGCATCTAAGAAAGCCTCCATCTATCATTCCGTATGAGGATAACCATACAGACCTACCTTACAGGATTTGTTCTAAAGAGTAATGAAACTCTATGTGAAGATATTTTGAAGCTGAAGTACATCAATATATTGATAAATGTGACTGTGGAAGCTCAGGCCACAAGGTGCTGTGTCAGAAGTCATTATCTTTGAGCACTTTCTCTTCTTCCCTTTGCTGTTCCTTGGAGACTTCACCCTACTATGGGCTAGTAGGCCGTATGGGGAGGGGCTGTGTAAGTAAAGGCCTTATAGATCCTTACAGCAGGCCTTATGGAGAGGGGCTATCACTCCATGGGAAAGCCCGTGCCTTACCTGTAGAAGGTCCCAGGTTCCATACCAGCATCTTCAGGTAGGGCTAAGAAAAAATCCCCACTGAAACGACACTGCCAGTCAAGTGTTGAAGAGGATTGAGCTTCAAGGCAGCTTGTGACTGGGATGCTACAGGACATCTCTCCCTGAAATGTTGGGGTGACATGCCTCCACCAGTCCACAAGCCACCCCTGAATGGGCTGGATGGACCAAGGGTCCGACTCAGCATGGGGCAACTTTCTTATATCCCAACCAGGGCTATGAACCAGGGCATTTAGGGGCATGCGAGAAATAATGGTGGGAAAAGGCATATATGTCAACAGTGTAAGACAAGGTACAAGTCAAATATTGTGAAATTAATAGAACGTTATGACGAGTGGCAGAGCAAATTTTCTTCATTATTTAACCTTGAGAAAAGCCCCGTTCCCTTGCTTTTGTTATTTTGGCAAATGGTGGGGAGTCCCTTCCTAAACAATGTGTTGTGAACATGCCACTACAGTATGTATGCTCAGCAACGTGGCCTTTACAGGCTCAGCCTTTACTCTTCTCCTCTTTGTGAACATTTGAGTGCTGCCACACCGGTACTGGTGTCTACATTTTGCTGATACAAAGAATACAATTTATAGAAATGGACTGCCAGGGGGTATGCAAGTTGAAAAAAGTTGGGAGCCACTGCTATATCCCTGTGCAGGGGTCTCAGTGAATCCCTCTGACAGAATTCGCACTAGCAGTGAAGATGGGAAGGAGGTCTGTCTTCCTCTAAACTCTGTTGTGTAATTCCACAGTGTTGTCCGCACAGAGGCAGGGGAGGCATGGAGGGCAGCACTTCTCCTACTGGTTTCTTCCATCTTTGTGGCTAGAGCACTGCCTGTTGGCTGGCGGTTCAATCGTTTCTGGCTACTGGCGCTTCCTGACAGCAGCAGCAGAAAACACTATGGCCCATGGCTCCTCAGGATCTCTGCACAACTGCATTTTTCAAAATGTAGAAATAATGAAGCCACTATGTAGCACAGTCATGACAGAAAGAGGCCTGCATGAAGATTGTCTGATAAGTAACAGAAATGAAAATGGTGCTGAATTTTCCCTAAGACTAGACACTGGCCAAATGCACCTTGTGGCTCCTCCTCATGAAATCATTCTGCCCACTCCCAAAACTCTATTTTCCACTCATGGATGACTTCAGAAGTGGTACTTTTGCCATGACACAAGTTGCAGACTCTCGTAATACTCAACTCCCAGCCCCCAAAAGGGGATTTGAACTTCAAGCAACATTGGATTTGATTTCTTCATCGTTTTTGCTCATTGGGGAAGTGTGTGTATACAGCTACTGATATGTTGTGGGTGCAGAAAATCAGTCCCCAGTCCCTTTGAAGTTGCTGACTGCCACCTCAGAGCTTATGTGATAATTGCCTGGTTTCCCCTCCTTCCACTGTGTTCTCTGAGCCAACATGGTTTTAGCTCCAGTCTGGTGTACTTAGGCATGGCCGTTGATGTCATTTTCATCTGTAGTTTCTCCTTTTCCTCAATAAATAATGCACACGGATTTACATCCAATTATATGCGTAGACCCACTAAAGCAATTGCTGAATGGTAAGTCAACACTTATGCTGGTAAGGCCGCACCTGGAGTATTGCGTACAATTCTGGTCGCCGCACCTCAAACAAGACATAGTGGAACTGGAAAAGGTGTAGAAGAGAGCGACCAAAATGATGACTGGGCTGGGGCACCTCCCTTATGAGGAAAGGCTACAGTGTTTGGGGCTCTTTAGTCTAGAGAAAAAGCGCCTGGGGGGGACATGATTGAGACGTATAAAATTATGCAGGGGGTGGATAAAGTGGACAGAGGGAAGCTCTTTTCCCTCTCACGCAATACTAGAACAAGAGAACATCCACTCAAATTGAGTGTTGGGAGAGTGAGAACAGACAAAAGAAAATATTTCTTTACCCAGTGTGTTGTTAGTCTGTGGAACAACTTGCCACAGGATGTGGTGATGGCATCTGGCCTAGATGCCTTTAAAAGGGGATTGGACAGATTCCTGGAGAAAAAGTCAAGCGCAGGTTACAAGCCATGATGGGGACGTACAATCTCCAGGTTTAAAAGGAAGATACCTCAAAATGCCAGATGCAGGGGACGGGTATCAGGAGACAGGTATCTACTTGTCTCATGTGCTCCCAGAGGCATCTGGTGGGGCCACGGTGAGATACAGGAAGCTGGACTAGATGGGCCCTTGGCCTGATCCAGCAGGGCTGCTCTTATGTTCTCATGTAAATCCTCTTGATTTGTGTGTTTACTCTAATTGTGGACTGGCAGTTGGATTTAGGCCAATGTTTCAGGACTGTGACTGACAGATTTAAAATGTTTAAACATGATGTGTGTTCTTCCTTTTCATTAACAGAAGCAGCAGGCCAACTACTCCGAAAGGTTATTTCAGAAACATATGCTGTGGCTATATATACAAACTGCTAATGCATTAAATGCCTACCATCCTATAAGAAAGAGGGAGAACCAAGGAAGGCAGGCAGGCAGGCAGGAAGGAAGGAAAGGGAGTCTTTTGAGAGGAAGGAGAAGAACAGAAAGAATCAAACATATTGAACTTCCCCAGGGAGAAATCTTGGGAATATATATATATATATAACCCTCAGAACCCTGTGCAAGAAAGTTTAGGAGCCAGAGATAGGCTGGGTGTATAATCTTTAACCCCGGATGTGGAGTTAGTCAGTAATTTATGGTATTGATATGTTATTGGCAGTTGCAAATATAGTTCAGACCCCTAAGGGGCATGTTGATGTTGTAAAGAAAGGACATTTGACCCCAAGAGACAATATATTGATAAAAGAAATGGAAAGAGAGACAATACAACCTGCTTTTACTTCGTTTAATAAACCAGTTGATTTTGAAGTTGAAGTAATGACTGATGTTTCGGCTGAGAATATCTTGAATACATGAATTGCTGCAAAGAATAAATGTTATACACCCATTTGCTATCTGCATTTTCTGTGGATATCATGAGTTTACAGGAGCAGAAGGAGGCACTGCAAGATTCGATCTTATATTTAGGAAGCATACAAAAACATTCTTAATTTATTTCAAAGGACACATCAGTGGTCTTTGCAGATTAAGGGTGCAAATTAATGCCCGGCAGTGTGAGAATTTTGGATTACAAAGTAATCATAAGCTGCAGTCAGACTGCCACCTATTACACCTGGCCAGTTTTAGTAAGATCAAATAATTAATAAAATGCTCTCTTTCTCCTTTTATTTTAACTTTTAAAATCCACACAATTTGTGTAATCATGACATATAGAAATACTCCAGCACACCATCATTTAATTAATAATTTCCTCCTCTCTTTCCTGAGGCTTTCTTTGTTCTCCCACCCCTTAAAACTCCTCTGTACAGTCGGGTTGCCTTCTGAACAGTGTTGTGCTATGAGTGAAAAGGCGCGCAGGGGGGAGGGCTGGCCTAAAACTGGGTCAAGGAAGATTATCCAAGCAGAGATTGGCTCTTAAAGATTCTTCCACCAGACTTGGGACAATTTCCCGTCTCACTGCAGCAACAACTTCCAGAATGAATCTACTGAAATTTTGAAGTAATCAATAAATGAGCAGGGGTAGGATGATGCCCCAGGCCCCAGGGCATCATTTAACCACCATTCAGTTATGAAGAGATGGTGTTAATAAACCCAGGTTAATATCTTCATTCAGGCATGAAGACCACTGGGTGAACTCAGGGCACTCACTCTCTCTCATCGAACCTACCTGACAGGATGTGTGTGTGGATAAAATTGTCCTGGAGCACCCAGGTGAGCTACCCCAAGCTCCTTAGAAGAAGGCTAGCATAGAAATGAAACATTTTAAAATCTCAATTTTTGTATTCGGTTAAAGCTAACTATTTCAGTGTTTAATATACCAAGTGGCCTTGCATCCATTTTTGAGGGAAAGCCCATTACTGAAATTAAACTGTAGCATAACTAGGAGGGCATATTTTAAATTATTTTGCTGCAAAATGTCCATGTGCACAGAGTTTTATCTTGTTGTTGTTTAGTCGTTAAGTCATGTCCGACTCTTCGTGACCCCATGGACCAGAGCACGCCAGGCCCTCCTGTCTTCCACTGCCTTCCGGAGTTGGGTCAAATTCATGTTGGTCGCTTCGATGACACTGTCCATCCATCTCGTCCTCTGTCATTCCCTTCTCCTCTTGCCTTCACACTTTCCCAACATCAGGGTCTTTTCCAGGGAGTCTTCTCTTCTCATGAGATGGCCAAAGTACTGGAGCCTCAGCTTTAGGATCTGTCCTTCCAGTGAGCACTCAGGGTTGATTTCTTTCAAAATGGATAGGTTTGTTCTCCTTGCAATCCAGGGGACTCTCAAGAGTCTCCTCCAGCACCACAATTCAAAAGCATCAATTCTTCGGTGGTCAGCCTTCTTTATGGTCCAGCTCTCACTTCCATACATCGCTACTGGAAAAACCATAGCTTTGACTATGTGGACCTTTGTTGGCAAGGTGATGTCTCTGCTTTTTAAGATGCTGTCTAGGTTTGTCATCGCTTTCCTCCCAAGAAGCAGGCGTCTTTTAATTTTGTGGCTGCTGTCACCATCTGCAGTGATCATGGAGCCCAAGAAAGTAAAATCTGTCACTGCCTCCATATCTTCCCCTTCTATTTGCCAGGAGGTGATAGGACCAGTGGCCATGATCTTAGTTTTTTTGATGTTGAGCTTCAGACCATTTTTTGTGATCTCCTCTTTCACCCTCATTAAGACGTTCTTTAATTCCTCCTCGCTTTCTGCCATCAGAGTGGTATCGTCTGCATATCTGAGGTTGTTGATATTTCTTCCAGCAATCTTAATTCCTGCTTGGGATTCCTCCAGTCCAGCCTTTCGCATGATGTATTCTGCATATAAGTTAAATAAGCAGGGAGACAGTATACAGCCTTGTCGTACCTTGTCGAGTTTTATCTACTACCCAAGAAAATGAGTTTTTGGAGGGATGCAAATACATTGAAATTGCTCCTCCTCCAGTTTGCATTGGAAAACAGGAACACGTTTTCATGCATTGTTTGAATGCACCTCCATCATTTCACTGAATTTTCATTTGCCACTGAATCTTGATGTAAAGTATCTCAGATGAAGAAAGATGTATGCTGTCAAGCTGGACAAAACGTATTTGCAAAGTTGTTTTGAAAAATCCTGTGTTGTTCATTGCTGCCGCTAATGTGACTTCTAACATAATTGCTTTCTTCTTCCAAGCCCACAAAATAAAGACTGTAATTCCCAGTTACAGGACAGGATTTAATGTGAAAGCTATGGATGCAATGCATATGGCTGTTGCTCATGTGTTAAGTTCTACTGACTTGAAATGTTACCAACGAATGGTGACCTTTCTGGCAATAAAGCCTGGCTCTTATCCTGTTATTTTCCTGTGGTATCTGTAATACTTGAACTGTAATGAAAATCCTTTGGGGATTACATGGAGTTTGCATTATTTTCTTCAATGCTTTTCCAAGCCATTCCTGCACTGGGTCTGTAAGTCACAAAAGGGAGGGAGATTTTTAAGACTAAAGGATTTTAAAATGAAATTATCTAGGGCCAAATTAGATTAAATGTTGAAATTGCTGATTTTACACACACAGCGGATCAAGTATGAGCATAAAAAAACCCACACTCCTCACGGATCATGAATAGATTCTTCCTTGGCATACATATATGAATTTATGTGTGCTACAGTTGAAGTAATATTCATTCATGCATCATGAAAAAAACTTTAAGAATGTTTACTGTATAACATGTTGAAAAATAAGCTAAAAGTACTTAAACATTTTACTTGGTATAGATTTTGTGCTTGGCAGACTTATAGCAGTTTCATAATAGCTTCTTTTTGTAACACACTAATAGAAGGCTGCATAACTGAAAAAACACACAACTTCTCAGCAGAAAAGCCTCATGTTAATAGAACAAGCAGAATAAGCCTCATCCTGTCAATCCTATCTGGCAATTAACCCCCTCAAATGCCCATTGGCAAGCACTAGACAGAATCCAATTGGTTACAATGTTCTATTATGCAAATAACACATCTCAATCATTCCTATCATTTCCATGTCTGGCACATCCCCACCTGAAGTATTATTAACTGCCATTCTCCTTGTCAAAGCTTAGGGAACTTTTATTTCATTTTAAAACTTCCTTTATGTAACAAAATATGTGATTTATTTTCTCCAGTGGCCTAAGTACATCTGACACATTTAATCTATGGATTAAATGGATGGGTGGAGGGGCATATCTGTTTCCTCACATATTTATGCAATGAAATACAATCGTCTCAGTTTGATCTGAACACCATTCCATGATAATTAAGCATGAAAGGAGCTGTAATCTATAGCTGTACTCTTATCTGGTAAAGCAAATATGTGTTTCATGTTAACTAATTTTCCCATAACCTAAAGCCCTTTGAAACTATACTAATGACTAGCTTGAACCTACAGTTTTCCTTAGGAGGGCTCTGGGACTCGATTCCATGTGGGTCCAACATCTCTGGTGGACAAATGAGAAATCTGCATTGCTGAAAGGCTTCACCCTTTTCAGGAAGCTGGTGGGGCTTGCAAAGATAAGCCACTGAGAACCTCCAACTTGCATCCTCCAACTCCTTCTCCAACTGGACATGACAAAGAATTGGAATCTTATTCTTCTGTTCTAGATTACCTTTTGCTTGACATGATATTGCAGCCCTTAAGAGTAATTATGTGCTGCCAAATAGCTTCTAAGCTGGCTGGATAGCTCAGTGAGTTAGGTATCTGGTTGGGAGTTCAATTCCCCACCGTGGCTCCTGGGAGAAGAGCCAGCCTGTGTTGGGAAAGCTGCACAGTCCCAGGGTGCCCCCCAAAGAAAGGAAGGGTAAACTAGTTCCGAGTGCTCTCCACCTAGAAAACCCTATAAGTCGAATTGACTTGACAGCACACAGTTATTAAATTGATTCTAACTGTTGGTGACTGTGGCGACTGCCCATGTCACTCATGCCATTCATATTAATGAGCTGATTTGCATTAAACTATGAGAGGGCTGGAGAGGCGGAGTCAGCAGCTACATGAGGCTTGGCGGGAGAAGGAGGAGTCAGATAGGGCTGGTTAGTCAGAGAGATAGGGAACAGATACTGATAGAGATAAGGCTGGTTAGTCAGAGAGATAGGGTTAGTCAGAGAGATAGAGCTGGTTAGGAAAATAGGTAGAGAAGGTGGTAATGATATTGCAAACAATAAGAACTATGTACTGAGAGAACTGTTGATGAATTGCTTATGTATACTGAGTATCTGAAAGACTTCTGTTATTACTCATTCTGCTTCACTTTGATAAATAAGTTCTGTTTATGTTCACAAGACAAGTGTTCTGACATACGTCATTTATATTGTGGATTAAAGTAATCCACTGGTGGCAATGAGAAGAAAACGCGACATGAGCCTTCGTGAGGGAAAAACAAGCAGGGGCCACGAGGGTAAACGTCACAGTGACCTTTTCCAGGTTTTTTTTAGGGTCAGAGAATAGTAGTAAAAAGAAGCTGCTGTTTCTGTGCTGCTACCGCAACCCATCTTCTCCTCTTTGTTCCTCTTTGTGAATGTTTGATATGGTGGGGTGTGGGCATGGGAAGCATTTCTCTTCGGACTTGGTAGACCTTGTGCTCAGACTGAAAAGTACAATAAACAGAACGATCTCAGCCCATGACACTACTATCATGGATGCATATCTATACCTACATCTATATCTATATCTACATCTATATGTTCCCTTCTGGAAAAGATCTTTCCCCTGAAAGAAATGCTTTTTTGGCAAAAGAACGATGGAGATAACTATGTAAAAACATCAACCATAACAAACAAACATCTCAACCCTGGAAAAATTGCCAATACCAACTTCTATTTAGGCTCCATGGTTTGACGAAAGGAAAGACCCTGTTATACTAGTAATTGATAAAACAGCATAATGTGAAAAAGAATTACAGGAAATGGGAAAATATAAATTGAATCGGATAAAGTCATTTCCCATTGAGCTTTCCTTCCCTTTATTTGTTTCTGGATGCTGTGCTGATCATGACTCTTCCCTTGGGGACTGTTAGCATTTTTGTTTCTCTGAATTGTTGCTCCCCCTGCACTGCAAATTGGCCCGGTCAGTCTTTTCACATTGGGATCTGTTCCAAAAATATTTCATAAGTGGTAAGCTTGTTGAAACGTTACCAAACAACTCTGTGCCCAAGCTTTGAAATGTTACATTTTTTGATTATATCTCCCAGAATCTTCCAGCAAGCATAGCTTTAAGCTGAGCTGACTGGGTTTTTTTTTAAGTGGCATGCCTAAACAACAAGGAGCCATATATACCATCCAACCACACCCAAGGGTTTCTTTTTTTTTCTTTTCCCCCTTTTTTGTATGAATTCCTGGGTCTCCTGACTGTGGAATTTAGTTCCTACATGTTCTGGATGCCAAAAACAATATGCAAACCCCAATGATAGTGATGCAGAATAGACAAAATGTTCTTTGCATCAGATTTGTTAAGGATCCCTACCCCTTCAGATTTTGTACACCTTGGTTCAATTATCAGTCCAAATGGAGACTGCGGCCAAGAAATCAGAAGACTCGGAAGGGCAGCAATGAAGGAACTAGAATAGATCATCAAGTGTAAGAATGTATTACTGAAGATAAAGACCACAATCATCCACACTCTTGTATTTTCAGTCACCATATATGGATGTGAAAGCAGGACAGTCAAGAAAGCTGATAGGAAAAAAATTGATTCGTTTGAAATGTGGTGCTGGAGAAGAGCTTTGCAGATACCCTGGACTGTCAGAAAGACAAACAAGTGGGTCCTAGATCAAATCGAGCCTGAACTATCTCTGGAGGCGAAAATGATGAAACAAGCTGTCCTACTTTGAGCACATCATGAATAGGCAGGATTCTGTGGACAAGACAATAATGTTAGGAAAGGTGGAAGACAGCAGGAAAAGAGGAAGACTGAATATGATGGATCAACTCCATAAAGGAAGCTACAGGTTTGAGTTTGCAAGAGCTGAGCAGAGCTGTTGAAGACAGGACATTTTGGAGATTGCTCATTCATGGGGTTGTCAGAAGTCGGGGGTGACTTGATGGCACATAATATCAACAAAAAACACTCCTTCATGCAACATCTTTCCAAATGGTTAGCTATATCCTTCAAAAGACTTCTGTTTTAAGAGTTTTGGGATTATTTATTTCTCCTTCCACAAAACACACTCACAATCTCTTGAACTACAATTGAAATAAGTTGGATATGCTTCAGAGTCTTCTTCATTTGGAAGACCATTTCTGTCTGCAAGTAATCTGTTCTAAAAGTTTGCTTTCTACTGTACAGAACAAATTGAAACTGGAGTAGATCTAGCGTATATAATTTCCTTATGTTGTACAAATGTTGAAGGCAGGGAGAGAAAGAAGAAGTAAATTAAAATGAGAACCACAGGAAGAGAGGAGGAGGATTAAATACCTTTCACATCTTTCAAAGAAGAATTTTTATTGCAGTAACACTAATAATTCTCATCTTGCAATTTAAAGGAAACCAGGTTCTCACACCCCATCCATCAACATACCAAGGATATTCCACATATTAATAAAAAGCTATTCTGCAGCTGATGCCATATCTAACTGTTGCCTTGGCAATCCCCAAAGAGAAAAGAGTGCCTACCCTATACTGAGAGTTCATTTCAAGGCCACAAAGAAATCCAGGGCAACTTAGTTAAGCTCTTTCTACACAGCAGCACTGATGGCAGTATATCACAGTTCGCACTACCCTTGTGCACAATCTTGAGACAAATGTGCAAAATAAGACCAAATCAAGGTTATTTGTGTGATTTAGGGTGGAGCGAAGGGCAGAGCAAGTCACTGCTGATCACTCCCAGGATGAAGCAACACCACAACAGATTCATTGTGTCCCATTTGGTATTCCTAGGGTTAAAAAGATAGTCAACAGTTTGAACTGAGGAAAAGGGAAAATAGAACATAAAAGAGTAGACTGAAGAAGTGACACTGGCCCTTTTGGTGCAGGTTCATGCAGTCTAAATAGGGTTGCTTGAAGTTGGGGGGGGGGGGAGCAACATGCCATTTGGTGCAATTTTCACTTCCAAATGGCATATCGACATCAAACGGTCCTCTGACTCCTTCCACTGTCAGTTGAACACTTCCCCTGCTCTTCTGCAGAAGGAGGGCAGGGGAAGTGGAAGTATTATTTTGGCCCGTGTTCAACAATCGCTGATGCACTAAATCACTTAGATTAATCTCCCCCCCCACACACAAATTGACATTGGACAGCTGTAAGGCTCGATTTTAGCCCATTCCCAGCAATCACACATGCTGGAAACTAGAGCACCCCAACCGACACCAAAAAAGTAAAAGCCCTTGACGGGATCAAAAAGGTGCAGGTTGGGGTGCTGGGGGCCAAATTGGTCTGCACTAGCAATTACTTTGTGTGGTTGCCAGAAAAAAACAGTGAATCAATCCACTCCTGTAATGCACCAGACAAGGGGACAAGTGCTTGTCTGAACAAGCCATGAGCTTCTAGAGCCAAGGGAGAAAGAGAGTGACAACTGAACATCCCAAGCCCAAGAACCTTCCTTGGACACTCCAACCACTGAGGCACTAGGCAGGGCTCAGACTGAGATAATGTTACATGTAGTTCCTTGTAGCCACTCTGCCAGTCATTTTGTGGAACTGTAGGGTGTCAGGAAAGTTTTGCATCACTGTCTAGATAGTCCTTTTGCATTTTCGAATATTCTTCATTTTCTTAGTTCTCTCATTGAATTTTGCTTCACTTTACTGAAATATTATTCCACTATTAGCATTAAATGTGCATGTGGTTGATTGTTTTATGAGATTTGAATGGTGATCACATAATTAAGGCACTGTGTAAACCCCCCTCCCCAACTAGTAGCTATTTGCATTTTCCCCCATTCATCGGGGTTAATTTAAAAACAACAACTGATACTCTGGAAATACACAGATAATGTCACAGACATGGAGATGCAGCAAGTGAAAATGTCTCCTAAATGGTACAGAGTGCCCCTGATCTGTGGAAGACAGGAAAATAAAATTTTCTGGTGCCTGGTGTGCAGTGGAATTAACATGGCAAGGCAACCCAGCATCACAGAGTTTCTGCATGCCAATGACTAATTACAGGAGATAAAGCCAAACTAATATTCCATGGAAGGAACTTATTATAGTATTTTAATATCCTATATCCATGTTAAAAAAAATCACTGTTGTTTTGATGTTCCCTTGATGTTCTATAGTTTTAACAAGTGCATGTACAGCTTGCTTTGTCGTATTAATTTTTAATTCTGCTTTAAGTTAGTCAGAAAAGGGACTCAGATCTCATGTAAAAGCAACATATTCTCAAATATTTTACTTTGAATCGCTCTCCTGATTTAGTGATCATTCGTCTAATAAATGATAGCAGAGGGTTTAAATACAATCATTTCCCGTCATCTGGTGATCTGCTTCCAATGTCTTGTGGAGTCAGCTCATTTTGCACTGGGTAATATGAAACCGTTTCCCAAAATCCCATACTCATAAAATTTTTACTTACATTCCTCTTAAAGGCTTTGCATTGGAACAATATACACTTGAAATATGAGAAATGTTTTGAGACTTTGAAGACATTAAAACTTTATTTCATATAGTTAATCCTCTGCCCAGGTTCACTGTCAGAAAACAGCAACGTTATTTCAATATCTGCCTCCACTCTTCAAAAGTACTACATTATCAACAGGAGTAGCTCCCTTTGTGAAGCTGGTTTTATTGCCTTGTAAATCTTCTGAAATGTACAATAAGTAATAGGTCTAAATGCAACTATATTCCTGGACATTTTATAGCAATCTTGTACATGCTGAAGTTATCCTTTCTCTTCTAACCCCATTACTTTTCTCTGGATGAACAGTTTTAAAGAACAAGACAAGATTCAGTCACTAACACGCTAGGTGGGATTGTGATATATTTAACATAACTAGTATTATGGTCACAGATATGACGTTTGCCAAGTTATCCAAGTTAATATACTAATTATGTATAAAGTTGCTTCTAGAAAACCTTTCCATGGTTTTCTAGATATAAAATAAATAGAAGTAGTTTACCAATTCCATCTTCTGGTGGCACTCTGGGGTCATGCAACTTCCCCAAGGCTGACTGTTTTTCTGGGAGGAACAGTGGAGAATCTAAGGGCTTGTCTAACTGGGATTATTAGAGTGGGTTGGATCAGGCTAAATAAAGTTGTTAGAAATCAAGTTGAGGTCCAATGTGGTCTTTTGATTATTTGGTGTGGTCTTCTAAAGCCTCACAGGCACTTCATTGCTGATTTGAAATATATGGAGATGAGCAAAGTGGATTTGATATAAAAATAGCTTTATAAAGATGTATAAATATTGACTGGGAGTGCAATCAGATGGGCATTTAGCCCACTGTTGGTCCAGTGTGGGAATGGGTTGCTTCACTTCTTTTTTCCAGCAATTACACAATGTAACACTGGAGCAAACCAGCCCATCCCCAGAACATTCCTACTTGCACCTTTCTGGGCCCCTGTCAGGGGCTTCTCCTTTTTTTGGTGCATGAAGGATTGCTCCATTTTGGTTTGTTTCCAGCAAGAGCAATCACTGGAAATGAACGAAGTGAGAATGTTCCTTTAACTGCCAATTTGCCATGTTGTGAAGTGGCTTAAGAAGAAAGCCACTTCAGGACATTAGCAAATTAAACACTTCCTCTGCTCATCCATGGAGGTGCAGAGGAAGTTTTTTTTAAAAATACTGTATTATACAGTTGATGCATTGTATCATTTATAAAAAAGAAAAATTGAAAAATGGTTGTTGTAGGTTTTTCAGGCTGTTTGGCTGTGTTCTGGAGGTTTTTCTTCCTAACGTTTCACCAGTCTCTGTGGCCAGCATCTTCAGAGGACAGGAGTTAGAACTCTGTCTGTGTTCTGGTATAGTGTGTGGGATAGTTGAGTATTTGTAGCTGTGGGATCAGCTTTTTATCCTTTTCAGGACATTGGGTGATTATGGTGATCAGGGTGTTTTTTGTTATGGGTGTATTGTTGTGATAAGGGGAGAGAGATGATCAGTGTGATTGATGGGTGTCCTTAGCTAATCTTTTATGTGCAGTGATCACCGGTCCTTGTGGCTGGGTGGAGTTCGTTGACCTTTTTGCAGGCTGTATTTTTCAGTGCTGGGAGCCAGAGTTTTAGACTTTCTTCTTTTTTGTTCAAGCTGTACTGATGTTTGTGGATTTCAATGGCTTCCCTGTGTAGTCTGACATAATGATTGCTGGTGTTGTCCAGTACTTCTGTCTTTTGGAATAGGATTTCATGTCCAGCTTGTTTCAGGGCATGTTCAGCTACTGCCAATTTTTCTGGTTGTTTTAGTCTGCAGTGTCTTTCATGTTCTTTGATTCTGGTGTGGATGCTGCGTTTTGATTGTGTTTTTTCAAAAGTTTCCCCATGTGGTCCGTGACCTCTTTGATGTACGGCAGAAATACTCTATTTGTGGGTGGCTGTTTTTCTTCTTCAGTTCGGTGTTGTTTTCTCGGTTTGATGGCTCTTGTGATTTCATTCTTGGAATAGCCATTTGCCTGTAGGGCCCAATTCAGATGGTTGAGTTCGGTGCTGAGAAATTGAGCTTCACAGTTCCGATTCGCACGGTCTACCAGTGTTTTGATTATGCCCCCTTTTCCTATTGGGACACAAGGTCTACAGAAAACTCACCCACACAGACCGGTACCTACACAAAAACTCCAACCACCACCCACGACAAAAAAGAGGCATAATCAAATAAAGTATTTCTGCCATACATCAAAGGAGTCAGGACCGCATGGAGAAACTTGAAAAAACACAACCTACAAACAGTATTCAGGCCCACCACAAAAATACAACAAATGTTATGGTCAGCAAAGGACAAAAGGGATCCCCTCACCACTGCAGGAGTATACCGGTTACCTTGCAGTTGTGGCAAGGTATATATTGGGACCATAAAACGCATGCTTATCCATGGAGGTGCAGAGGAAGTTAAAAAAAAAACTGTATTATACAGAGTTGATGCACTGTATCATTTATAAAAAAGAAAAATTGAAAACGTCTTCTCGGAAACTGCCTGAAGCCAAATCCACTGCCAGACAGTGTGAATGGGAATTCAGTGGGTACAGTCTGGTTTGTTCCAGTGATTACATTGTGCAATTGCCAGGAAAAGGAATGAACCGGCCCATCCCTTTCACTATACAGTGGGCTAAATGTCTGTTTGATAACACCCTAACTCTGTTCCAACCCACTTAACTATACAGCCAGTATCCTCCTGTAGAATTCTGTGTACTTTGGTTGTGCTGTAAGAGTAATAATAACTATACATGATCTTTTATACTTTGGTCTTGTAATACAGTTTGTAGTCAGGCATGGGTACATTACAATTGCCCAAATGGCATCCAGAATTGCAGATGGAAAAATATAGATAGGTGGATTAGTAGGTAGATAATTGAATGAGAGAGTGAGAAAAGGGGGACACATACACATAAAACAAAAAACCAATATCTTTTGATAAGGAAAGAAACAGTTCTAATAACTGCTGATCCAGGTAACAAACCTCTTCTATCAATCTTATGAATATACATAATTCCAAACTTATTTTTCCAGATAAGAGGAGCTATCCAAGCCCTAATTCCTCTTTCTCTGAATCAGAACTAGATATCTAGTCCCCTTTGTAGAGGATACTCCTCCATTTTCTGGTAACTCACCTTAATATTAGTTGGAAATAACTATATCTAGGTTCCTTCACAGCTCTCTAATTTCAACAAAGACTTCCTTATTTTGAGTGGTACAATCAATGATCAAAGGCTCCTCCACCCCATCATTACCCCTCCCAGCTTTTCTATAAGGCTTAGAGAATGTTGGTTTCTATTCCCCCGGATGATAAAAGCCCATGTCTGCATGTTGTTTCCTTTGTAACTCTGTCAATCGTGTTTTGCTCACAGCATCTAGCCAGAAGATACAGAGACATCTAATACTAGGGACAAGCGTGCTAGTGATGTACCAGAAACTAGGATAATGGAACAAGACTTCATAAGTAAATAACAAAAGACAATAATGAAGCAGCTGGAGGGAATGACCCATATTTTCAATTGTCTCTATACCAATCCACAGAGTATGGGAAACAATCAGATTAGAATATTTGATACAAGATACAAATATATAATAGGCAATCTGGCAGGATCAGAAGCATGACTAGAATGTGGTAATTGAAGGGTATAACTTATTAAAAAGGAATAGACCAAACAAGAAGGGTGGAGGTGTACCATTGCACTTAAAGAATATATGCACCTGCAAGGAAATCCACAAGCTAGAGGAGAGAACACTGGTGGACAACGTTTCAGTAAAAATCAGAGGAGAGAGTATTTAGGGCTTTGTAAGCATTTAGCTTACAAAGAAAAACATCTACTTCTGCTTCATTGACTATGCAAAAGCCTTTGACTGTGTGGACCACAACAAACTATGGCAAGTCCTTAAAGAAATGGGAGTGCCTGACCACCTTATCTACCTCCTGAGAAATCTCTATGTGGGACAGGAAGCAACAGTTAGAACTGGATATGGATCAACTGATTGGTTCAAAATTGGGAAAGGAGTACGACAAGGCTGTATATTGTCTCCCTGCTTGTTTAACTTATATGCAGAATACATCATGAGAAAGGCTGGACTGGAGGAATCCCAAGCTGGAAGTAAGATTGCCGGAATATCAACAACCTCAGATATGCAGATGATACCACTCTGATAGCAGAAAGTGAAGAGAAATTAAAGAACCTCTTAATGAGGGTGAAAGAGGAGAGCGCAAAAAATGGTCTGAAGCTCAACATCAAAAAAACTAAGATCATGGCCACTGGTCCCATCACCTCCTGGCAAATAGAAGGGGAAGATATGGAGGCAGTGGCAGATTTTACTTTCTTGGGCTCCATGATCACTGCAGATGGTGACAGCAGCCACGAAATCAAAAGACGCCTGCTTCTTGGGAGGAAAGCGATGACAAACCTAGACAGCATCTTAAAAAGCAGAGACCTCACCTTGCCGACAAAGGTCCACATAGTCAAAGCTATGGTTTTTCCAGTAGCGATGTATGGAAGTGAGAGCTGGACCATAAAGAAGGCTGACCGCCGAAGAATTGATGCTTTTGAATTGTGGTGCTGGAGGAGACTCTTGAGAGTCCCCTGGACTGCAAGGAGAACAAACCTATCCATTCTGAAGGAAATCAACCCTGAGTGCTCACTGGAAGGACAGATTCTGAAGCTGAGCCTGCAATACTTTGGCCATCTCATGAGAAGGGAAGACTCCCTGGAAAGGCCCCTGATGTTGGGAAAGTGTGAA
Source organism: Intellagama lesueurii (assembly GCA_037013535.1). Taxonomy (NCBI): domain Eukaryota; kingdom Metazoa; phylum Chordata; class Lepidosauria; order Squamata; family Agamidae; genus Intellagama; species Intellagama lesueurii. The sequence goes on from JBAJHW010000003.1 coordinate 84,217,310, forward strand.
GGCAAGAGGAGAAGGGGACGACAGAGGACGAGATGGTTGGACAGTGTCACTGAAGCTACCAACATGACTTTGACCCAACTCTGGGAGGCAGTGGAAGACAGGAGGGCCTGGCGTGCTCTGGTCCATGGGGTCACGAAGAGTCGGACATGACTTAACGACTAAACAACAACAACAACAACAACAACAACAAAGCATTTAGCAAAGAACATAGTGATTGCTAACCGTCAAAACGAGTTTCTCAGAAAACAAGTCATGCCAGACAAATCTCTCTCTGTCTCTCTCTGTTTCTTAACAGTCACAAGCTTTGTAGATGAGGGGAATGCTGTGGATGTAATGTATCTTGATTTCAGCAAGGCTCTTGAAAACGTCCTTGTGATATTCTCGTAGAATGTGGGTTAGAGGGCAACAATGCTACGTTTAGCATTGGATTTGAAGTTTATTGATGAATTGTACCCAGCGTGTCCTCACAAACAGTTCCACAATAACCTGGAAAGAAGTGACAGATGGGAGAGCACAGGGTTGTGTCCTGGAGCTGTGGTAGTTCAACATTTCTTTGAATGACTTGGAGGGAATGTTTATCAAATTTGCAGAGCACACTAAACTGGGAGTCATAGCAAATACTTCACAAGACAGAATCAGGGTGCAAGATGACCTTAAGGGATTGGAGAACTAAGCCAAAACAAACAAAATGAGTTTCAACAGCCCTTAATGTGAAATTTTATATTTAGGCAGAAAAAAACCCAGATGTAAAAATGCAGAATGGGTGATATCTGGCTTGGCAGCAGTACAAGTGAAGATGTGGGAATCTACCTGGATCACAAACTGAACGTGGGCTAGTCAACAATAGGGGTGGGATTTTCAGATGTTCTCAACTACAAATACCACCATTCTCCGTTCTGGGAGTTCTACCTACATTACAAATACTTAAATGTGATGCACCTGGGAGAAAGGCTTAAGCTTGAAGACTTTGAGGCTTAGCTGGGCCTAGCTGTACCCAAGCTTCCTGTTCAGAAAGAAACCCCTGAGCCAGCACTGAGGCAGAAACAGTATTCATGTGGTATACGGTGTCCAGTTCTGAACATCACAGTTAAAGAAGGATGGTAGCTAGCTGGTTGCAAAAAGGTCTGGAAACTGAGCAGTATGAGGAACAGTTGAGGGAGCTGGGTATGTTTAGCTTGAAAAGGGGAAGGCTAAGAACTTATGTTACAGCAAGCTTGTTTTCTACAGCTCTAGAAGATCGAATCCAAAGCAGTGGATTCAAATTACACGAGTAAAGTACCACAGTTGGTCCATCAACTCACTCCTCCCTTCATTGTAAAGTTTGACTACCTGGTTTTGTTGCAGTAACTTCCTGTGTACTTTGTTAAGATACCAGCTTTAAGATAGACAATACCAAAAAAACATGAGCAAGCAAGCAAAAGGAATCCTGGTTGTAATGCATTTAAGAAATAGTCAAAGTTAGCAATTTCCCACACTTTCTTTAAAAAAGACTAATACATTCAATAGACCCTACCTCTGTATAAATGTGATTAGAGAAGCAGGAGAGGATTTTGTGACCTTCAAAATATTTGTGGATTGCATTTGTGGATCTCATAATCCCTTTCCACTCACTATGCTCACTATGAGTTGTGAACCAAAAATGTGGAGGGCTACATTTGCCCATTCCTGTTGTACACCAACTTAATGGATAGAAGTCACAACTAAACACATGTCTCCGACTTCACTGTGTCTGTTAACTGTATTTGTAGTTTACTGTAATTTTGATATTAAACAGTACTGGCCATAATCCTGTTAGTTATGCCTGATAGCATAACTCCATTAGTTCAGATCTCTACTGCTAATTGCTGCAAGTTAAGAAATTAGTATAGGTATTTGCTGAGTTGCATAACTCAGTACATGACAGTAAATGCCTACACTGGCTTCTTACTTTGTGGCAATTCAGACTTGTGATTTTCAATGAAGTCTTGCCATGTAATCTTTCAATTAAATTCTGGCCTCACTTGGCTTAAACCAAAGGACTATATTGCTTCTTAAAAACAGCATGAAAATCCAGGGACTTTTTGATTCAGGTCTATCAAACCGCAGTCTAAAACAATGGTTCTCACTGCTTGTTATCTTACCACTCACCAGTCACTCTGTTAAAGAACCATGATGCAAACATATACATCATAGTTGCAGAAGAACATGGGGACCAAGGGAGAGGGAATTCTTGGCAATGCTTATGAAAACCCCATAACCCACCAGTGAAATGTGTGCCACTGATTCAGAACCATGGCTCTAAAACACAGGCAGCTTATGAAATGGGAGGGGACTACCCAAATAGTCTTGTTCATTCAGGCTATCTTTATGGGTATAAAAGCTTTTTGTCATATCATTTCAATTTCTATGTTGTGATCTAACGTAAAAATGACCGAAAGGTCGTTTTACACATGAGGAAACAAAGGAAAATTCTATGGGAGCAAAAATGCTCTCACCTCCTAAGTATGGCTGCTCCAGGGTTCCTTTTCTGACAGAATGGGCAAACCCCAGAATGCTTCTTCAAGAGGTTTAAGAATGTGCACGTACATATTTCAGGTGGAACATGTAAAGCAGACCCTTCATCTTTCAAAAAACAGCTCGAGGATATGCATTTAATAGCTGTCAGTTGGTTTTAATGGCATTTTCATACCTTTTATCATTATCCATAGTTATTTTTTAATTTAAAGCCCGAGGAAAACATTGTCTTCAGTCGCAAACATCATTCCAGTTGCAGGTGCCGTAGCTGTTTTGTCTGCAAATGTTCAAAGCTTGGCTCTCTCAGCTTTCCTGCGTTAACCATCAAACTCCAAAGAAGGCTATCAATCATGGATTGCCTTCACACTTGGACTTCTTAATGAGGCAATGCATATGTTCTGCTTATGGTTGACCTCCTCCCAGAAGAAAAGAGTTTGCTTTATTACTTTGGTGATCTGAATACTTCCTCATGCACTCACAGTGCTCCATGCTGCTTCTAAATAGGGATCTACTCACAGAGCCGCATTCGAAATAGAAATATAGGATGCAGCAACATGTGGGATACTATATACACTTTGGGTTGCCTGCATCTCAAAAAAGGACATTACTGAGCAGGAAAAGGTGTTACAAAGTGAGAATCTTGCAGAAATGAGTTTCTCTGCTGGTTTTTTGTTTGGTTTGTTTCTGAGGGGTGATTTAGCACTAACTGAAAACTTTCAACCAGGAAGTTTTTGCTACCTAGACTCTGTCTTCAGAACAAAGCCATACTTTAAAAAGCAAAAACAGAGAACTTGTTTTTATGGGCGTTAAAAGGTGCTGAAAGTCCTGGGGAAAAGCATCGAAGTAATTGAGACAACCTATTGACTGAAATTCAGTTGGTGGAACTACGCTATTAAATGGTGATGATGTCATCACCTGGCACTATTAATCTTTATTTTAATTTAATTTAAAACTTCCTATCCCACCCCCTTCAGATTCCAAAGCTTGTTAGGGAACCCTTTTGCTCTGGCAAAGCCTTTGGGATGCTGGGGGGAGGTGTCCTTTAAAATTGAAAAATCATCATCAGCTTGCTGCCAGTGGTTCAGATCTTGTAGTGGGACCCAGCGGAATTTTCTAATTTTAAAAGCTATTCCGTCCCCTCATCATAAGGCTTCAGATGGCTTCCCCAGGGCCAAAGAGATTGTGAAGGAGCCTGAAGAGGGGAAGATAGGCTGTTTTAAATTCAATTAAAATAAAGATTAATGGTGCTGGGCGATGAGAACATCACCATTTAGTTGCACTAACTGGATTCAATGCAGGACCTGGTACGTTTACCTGGACAAATGTTCCTCTGGGCATCCCTTTAGTTGACTATGGTGAAGCATGATGCCAAAGAGCAGGAAGTGATCGGTGGAAGCAGAGAGTGGTGGACAAAGTGTCAACTCACCGATGAAATTCATAGTGGGACAATGAAGGCAGCTTAATAGATTTTCAAGTAATAAAAGAATCAACTTTTGAATCATCACTGTAGGAAGGCGTAACCTTAGCCAATCCATTTTCTGGTCATTATTGCTCATTACTTTGGCTGCAAGCAGTACTTATCACATGAAGAGAAGTTCTGCTACAATTGGAATTGAATAATTACAGGCTGCACTGGGTAATTTATGAGTATGCTCTTTGTCTTCTTTGGTAAACACTATCGGAAGGTTCATCACCAGTCCACTCTCAGTATGCATGCACTCAAGCATTCCAAAACCAAAGGCCCTACAGCTCTTAGGCCAGCCAGTTTGCTTTATCGCCAGACATCATAGCTTTTCCTCCCATTAATTTCTTTCAAAGCAGTTTGACTCTTTGCCAAGTATCTGACAGAGGATTCAGTGTGAGGCACTGCTGCTGCTTTTTTAGAAATCAACTAATGAGATTCCCTCAGGGCCCCAAATGAAAAGCCTCTTATCTTTTGTCAGTTTAATTTCTGCTTTATCCATTCGCCTTGGTTCTTTGTGAAAGAAGATTCCTCATTTCTGAACAAAATTGTTGGTTTTGCTGTCCCAGTGCTCTAATCCTTAACATTTCTCTCAGTTCCCACAAATTTTGATTCTAGTAAATTGGATCACTTTCAGGAGCCAAGTGCTACAGTCTGCTTGGAATCTCTCCCTCCCTCTCTCTCCCCCTCTCTCTTATTCTCCCTTATTCTCTCACTCTCTTTGGGGTCTTATTCTTTCATAGGGCTTCTGGCTAGATCCTGCCATTTTATGCTTATTCATGGTGTCACTAGGAGTCAAACTAGACATTAAGCGGAATCATCATCATCATCTTAGAACTGCAGAGCTGGAAGGGACCCTATGGATCATCAAGTTCAGCCTCTGTCAGGGAGGCACAGTGGGGAATCGAACTCCCAACCTGTGGCTTTGAAGCAAGATACCTAAACCACTCAGCTATCTATGTGTATTCTCAAGGATTAACAAGTTTTCTCTCCCATAATCAGAATTTCTCAGAGATAGGGACCTCAGCAATCCAACTTGAAAATTAAGCCAATGTTTGCCTTCCAGTGACCAACAATGAAACAGGATGATGATGATGATGATGATAGTATCATTTAGTCTAAGGCCTGTCATGGTGGGCATAGGAACAGGTAATAGAATATTTCTATTCCTTGTCCCATAACCAAATCTCCCAAAGTCTTTTATAGCAAAGAGTATAAATTTTTTATGCAAAACATTTCAGAATGTTTGACTTTCATTCCACTTGTCAATTTTTTAAACTCAATGTTTACTATGAACCTATTATTAAAAAAGAAAGCAGCAGCAAGAACATAGTCACATTTGCATAAGAGAAACCCTTGGGCTCTGCAAAATGCATTAAATTCATAAACTATACTGTAAATATTCACTGCCAGAGAAAGTACTTCACTAAAGCTGTAGTCCTATAAACATTTTACCAGGAAGTAAAGCCAGTGAACCTGGTGGGACTTACTTCTGAATAACCATGTATGGGATAGTGCCATCTAATGCTTAAGTCAGGCCAAGGTGCAAAAACATTTTCTAAAGGCCATGCCTACTTCATTAGAAATTTTCTGCTGTTTATTCATTATTCAGTATCATTATTAATAATTCACATTTTTTATTATTGGCTCATTTACATCCTATTTGTTTTGTTACTTATGTTAAGCTAAATCCAATATTAGTCCCACTTAGATTCACTGAATGAATGAATGAATGAATGAATGAAACGTCCTTGTTACAAGCCTTACATTTTTTGAAATAATAAAGAGAGGGCCGTGTGGTCCCCAAGATTACACAAATGTTAACAGAGGATGATTTGAAATTTTGGCAAGGAATAATTAATAAGTACTGTAATGAAGGGAAGAGATCTAGAATAAATAAAAAGTATTGGTATAAAACAACAAAAAAAGGTGGTATAGGTTTACCAAATATAAAAAATTATTATTTGGCTAACCAATTGAGGTTTATTGGGGAAATTATATATAATCCAGAAAGGCTAATTTGGTGGGAAATGGAATCATCAGAATTACAGGCAGATATAGAAAAATATTTATTCGGTATAGTTAAGAAAGATAAAATAAGTGAAATTAATAACCCATTTTTAAAGACATTGTTAAATATATGGTATAAGTGTAAAAAGAATTTATGTTCATCATACTCCCCACTTGGATTAGTGACAGAAATAGAAAATTTTCCTACCAATATGAAAGTGTATGTGGATCTATTTAAAGAAAAGAAAGTGATTAGATTGAAAGATTGGTTGTATAAAATGAGATCGACAGATCAAATGAAACAAACTCTTCAGAATAGGAGCATTTCATGGTTGAATTATATGCAATTAGAAAGATGGACTAATGAATGGGTAAATAAATATAATAAAGGTAGAGAATATACAAAGTATGAACAATTTTTATTATCATATGAGGACATTTGGATGACTGACTCAGTGAAAGGTACTGTGAGTAAAATTTACTTCTTCTTAATTTAGAGGAAGAGGAAAGTGAGAAAGAAGGATTAAAAATAGTGTGGGAGCAAGATATTGGAAAAAGAATAAATGAAGAAGAATGGAGGATGGTATGGAAAATGAGGGTGTTAAGATTTATGTCAGTAAGAATAAGGGAAAATTTTTTTAAACTTAGTTTAAGATGGTATTTAACACCGTCAAAATTAAATAAAATTAATGCCAATCATCCGAATGTCTGTTGGAAATGTGGGAAGGAAATTGGTACATACTTTCATATGTGGTGGGAATGTGAAAAAGTGCAAAGATTTTGGAAACAAATTTTTAAAGAATTAAGCTACATATGTGAAAAAGATATAGAATTTAATGCTGAGATTGCTTTGTTATCAATATATGAGAATGTGGAATATGACAAAATGACTAAAGAATTGATAACCAATTTATTAACAGCAGCTAGATTGATTATAGCTAGGCAATGGAAATCAAAAGTCGAATTGCAAATTGAAGAATGGTATAAAGAAATATGGAATATAGCAATAAATGATAAATTAACTTGTAACTTAAAGGTTAAGAAAGGAGAGTTGAAAAAAAATAACTTTTATGATATATGGGGTAGATTTTTGGAATATGTACTAATAAGAGGAAAAGGGAAAGCTCCAAATCAAGAATCAATGCAGTTCTGGAGAAGAGGACAATAGAAGAAGAGGAAGAAGAAGAACAATAAGGAAGAGGAAGATTATGGCAAGAGGTCCCGCATATGGTGGTGGGGAACACAGTTAAATTGTATTTTAGTTCGTATGTTATATGTTTTTGTTTATGTTATAGTTATATAATAAAAAAAAAAGATTACACAAATGTAAGAGTGGGTGATACCTTTTATTGGAGCACTAAAAATTAAACAAATTGCAAACTTTCAAAGATAAAATTCCACTTTTTCAGGCTTAGCACAACTCCCCCATGGATAGTGCAGAAAAATTGTAGACAAAAGTCCAGAAATTGATGGTACAAGTCTGTGATGTAAGTCCTCTTGAGGCTGCTGTCTTGAGCAATGTCGTAGTCTGGTTGGAATTTTTACACCCCTGCTCTCAAGACCAAAAGGTTGCCAATTACTCTCTGATTGACACCCCCCCCCCCCCCACATTCACACACCTCAAGGGAGAAACAGCCAGCCTGTATGGCCTTGGGCAAGCTGCACAGTCCCAGGGCACCCCCGGAAGAAGGAAATGATAAACTGTTTCTGAGTACTCTCTACCAAGAAAACCCTTAAAAAGGTTGCCATAAGTCAGAAGGGACTTGATGGCACATGATTGTTATTACCACAAAACATAGTGATGGCCACCAACGCTGATAGCTTGAAAGCATGGTTAGAAACATCTATGGAAGATAAGGTTGTCAGTGTTACTAATCACAATGGTTATCAATTACCTCAAAGGTTGGAAGTAGCATTCCTCTCAGTGCCACTTATTGAGAAACACAAGCTCTTGTCCTTATGCCATTCTGCTTGTGAGCTGCAGGGAAACATTTCACAGGCCAACGTGGTGATTAGGATGGTCAACTAGGCAGGATGCTTATATCATAACTGTGTGTCACATGTTGCCTGGTTCTAAGCTGATTTAGTCACCCTTTAAGGCAAGAGGACAAAATGTGTTTTAAACACTAAGGGTTAAATGTCCTCACTAGAGTAGACTCATTGAATCCATAAGAATTACATAAATGTTGAGTGAACGTGATGTTCCATTCTGTGAGATTTAATTTAATTTTACTCAAATACCGTACTTTAACTGAACTGTATTGTGGATTGAGCTGGAGGTAGTAATTCTTTTCCTCAGGCTATAACAAGTACTGATGAAAATACAATTCAATCACTGTAATTGCTCACATAGAAAGCCACATCTTGTATTTGAGAGGATTTCTTCCATCAGATCTTTTTAACACAACTGTAGTTTCCTATTTTTTCCCTTGCAAATCTCTGGAAAATTAGCAGGAAGCATCAGCAATCTGCTAGCTTCCTTTTGCTAATGTAAACCATATAAGACAGTCTTGTACAACTAGCAGATTGCTCTAAATAGTTGTTACCAATGCTGAGACATTGGTTAAAATCCTGTTAAAGTGTGGTTACACATGGGGAAAAAAACCCGTATTTGAATTGGTTTTAGCTTGTTTGCAAACAATTTTTAAACAGATGACTACACAATGCATACGGAAGCATAGATTCCCCCCCACCCCCTAGGTAGAATGGTTTTTGGTTGGAAAGTGAGATATTTTACTTGGCTGCAAGAGGGTTCTTTATTTAAAGTTGTTGTGAAATCAATTTATTTTCAATCATTTTGACATATGTGAATGCCTTTGTTGGTGTAAATTGTTTCTGTGGAGTTTGCCACTCACTTTCTTCATCCCTTGCATGTGTGTCTCCCTCCTTCACAAACCTAGTCAATGTCTGTGGTCAGTTTCAACCCTGGCTCCATGTCTCTCTCTTTTGCAAGCCTAGTGGCTGTAGGAAAAATGTCTCTGATCAGTTTCAGCCCCTTCTGTCTCCCCTCTTTGCAAAGCTAGTCAATGTCTGTTTCAACCCTGGCTCTGTTGATCTCTCTCCTTTTCCACTCCCTCCCTCTCTGTGTCTGTCTGTCTGTCTCTGTGCAAATGTGTTGGGCTGCAGGTAAACATCTGTTGTAATTTTTTCCCCTGTCATTCTGTGTTAGCACTTCTATCAGATTGCAAAAAAAAAAAAAAAAAATTAAATTAAAATTTAAAACTATATTAAAAATAATAGCACAGTAGCAGTGGCTAGTGGCTGTGAGAGGCAGCCGGCACAGGGGCAGTCAGGCACAAGACAAAGCCTCAAATGCAATGATTCTAAAAGCCCATGTAGCCCCCCCTCAACAGATATACAACACAGTTAAAAATGGATTAAAAGTTTTCCCAAGAGGAGGCACACACTGACCCCCAAACCACATGACCACCACAATATTTAAATCAAATTCCAAAACTATGATCCACCACCTGATTTATTTCAGTAGTGTAACCACACCCTTAGTTATGCCTGTGCTTATCACTTTCAGTGGCAAAAAGGGTAACAAGTGGTGTCACTTTGGTGGCAAACTGCCACATGTTATGAAGTCAGCATAGGCTTTATCTTTTTCAGGCAGAGTCACATGACTTCATAACTTGCAGTAATTTGCTGCCCAAAGTTATGCTGTTTGTGTTTTTGGCCATTAGCTTTTCATGGGGCATCTGCCCTCACCCCATGCCCCCAGTGGACACATCTGGGTGTCAGGTGGGCACAGAGAGGGAGTTGGAGGTTCCAGGTGAGGGGAAAGTGCATGGACCAGATGAGCCAAACCTGGGTGAGAGGACAGAAGCCAGACCCTGTCAGCACGAGCCCAGTTTAAAGGAGGAGGAAGGGGAAAGGATTTATGACCCACTACAGAGTCTGTGACATTGGAGTGGGAGGAGGTGGAGCGGCCCGTGTGTTTTGTGCCTTAGGCGAGGATAGTGTGTTGACTGTGTATTGACCCTTGCATCAATACTTAAAATGTTGTGTTTTATTAGAATTTCAAAAGATTATGGGGTGGAAAAAAGCCTTAAAAGTAAAGTGCAGTTTAAAACTAGGGCTTGGAACTGATACAATGTTAGTCATCTCGTAACACTTTAAATGTACCAAAATAATTGAGTGCAGCTGAAGGTCACAAAGTTTGTAAACATTTTCTGCCAGCTAAATGTGTGTATATCTTTCTTTGAACCTGAGTGCCATCTTTCAGAAAAGTATAAATATTTGAACCCTGGGAATTTTGTCAAAGTGTTTACAATTAAGTATCAAAAACAAAGGTACAATTTTCCGAAGGTTAAAAGATAATCAGAATAACAATATTATGTAAACAAATGATTGCTGACTTAAGGAAGTTGAGCAGGACCGAAATGAATGGAGATTTAAATTCGGTTAGAACATGTAGACTTTGCTACAAGTTGAAAAACCTCACTTAGTGAAACAGAGTTAAGGGGAAATGAAAACAATTGGTAAGAGTTATAAATATGTGGAAGTAGGACACACAAAACATGGGGTATTCAGTCATAACAAGATAGCTTTGTGTTGTGCTATACATGCAGAACACTGATATCATGGGGCAAAGCAGCAGAAGCACCAGAAAATCAGCAACGGAATTGCTTTCATAGACTTTTTAATGGGCGAGATTTTTATTCAAATATTTTTATGTGTGTGTTCTTAGAGACTAAAAATGCTTTTTATTTTATATATTCTCCTTTTAAGAACTTTGGTTTTTTTCTATGCATGTGCAAGAAGTCTCTAGAGGTTTTTTAAATCATGATGCTTTTTATTTTTAAATGATGTATTCTAGAGAATTGTTCTCTGCCATTATGGGCTATTAAGCTTTTTCATTTTTATAATGTAACCTGAATACTTTCATTGTTCTTTTTTTTACTCCAAAAGAGATGATCCTATATTTTTTCTTAATTATGTACTTACATCTTAAGTTCAGTTCTCATATATTTTTAAGCATATGTGCCTCCAGATTTTTTTCATAACTGTAAGTCTTTTGGATTGTACAACAATTTTTGAAGTATTTTTGTGCATATGGAACATAGAAGCAATGTGCATAAATAAAGCTTGTAGCAATGATAGTACCTGGAATTATTGCAACAGTAAAAAGACTTAGATCTTGATACTCAGATGAACACTCATATGATTGTCTGTGATTATTTGATTATTCATTCTGGGATTAACCCTTAATTAAGAGAAATGCCAGCTGTGATGAACAATAGGCTTCTGATCTTTGCCCAAGGGTTCTATGTATGTTTGTAGGACTCCTGGGGGAGTCAAGCACCCTAATCTGAGGACCGAGACCTGGATGCAGGTCCAGGTGGATAAAGAACAAGGACACAAGGGAAGAGTGCCAATTTTCAGCCTGCCATCAAACCTGTCCCCTGGAGGCCATGCCAGGCACCTGGGCCCCACCCTCTCCTAGTGAAGCACTTTTGGTGAAGGCAAGAAGGACTTGGGAGACACAGAAATGAGTGAGTGTCCAGCAAGAACTGCTGGGTAACTCAATGGTTTAGGTATTTGGCTGCAGGGCTAGAGGTTGGGAGTTTGAATCCCCACTGTACCTCCTTGACAGGAGCTGGATTTGATGATCCATAGGGTCCCTTCCAGCTCTGCAGTTCTAAGGTGGTGGTGGTGGTGGTGGGTGTTATACAAGAACTCCCTAAAGGATTTTAGCTGACTTATGTCAGTGTTTAAAACTAGACGCCAGCCACCGACTGTGAACTCCATGAGACCAGTGAACTGAATTCAGGCTTGGGCAAGGACTGGACTTGGCTGCAGGGCAGTGAAGCCCCCTTGCAAACTGTTGAGACAGGGTGTGTCAGACGCCCAACCTTTCCTTGTGCTCCAGACCCCTACAGTCCAGTTCCAGCAGCTCTGAGGTTCTCAGTTTTATGGAACTCATGCCAAGGAAGCCCTCCCTGCTGCCCACATCCTGGGAGGGGGCGATGGTGGTCACATGGGGATGATGGTTTGCAAAGAGTAAAGGATGACTAGTGGATGCTACATCTGTGGGGACAAAAGATAAGATGTTATGGGGCAGGAGGGATCAGAGCCTTTCCTCCTGTATTTCCCTTGTCTACTTAAAGAAGGTAGGGGTTGAAGCATCCATGATCCTCATCCTTTTGCCCATGCATGCTTTGTTTCTCATAGAAACATACAAAGTACCTTATACTGAATCAGACCAATGGTCTATCTAACCAGCATTGTCAACAATAATTGCCAAGATTTCAGGAAGGAGCTTTTCCTTCCATCCTTACCTACAGATGCTGAGGATTAAATATGGGACTTCTTGCATTGAAAAAAATGTGCTCTGCTACTCAGCTACAGCCCCTCCCTTTGGTGCTTCCACTTCTTACAGGACATCTGGGATGCTGTTTGGGAGAGGCAGCATCTGTGTTACCATGGCAATGGAAGTATGATTCTTGATGCTTCAACTCCTTTGCTTCACAAAAGCTTTTGTCCTCACTGCTGGGCAAACTAGGCCACCATCTGCCATGAGCTGTTTGTGATGTTCATGGGATGCAATATTTCCCTCAAGATTAGTGGTCCATGGCAAGGAGCCAATAGTTAATCCCCCAAACACAGGCAGTTCATGGACTGAGGAATGGAGGGTACCTCTCCTCACCAATTCAAGATTTCAGTCCCACCCCCACCCCCAGCCACACACAGGCCATCAGGACTCACAAATCCTGAGAGCTGTGAATTTCTCTCCAGCTTTTGAAATGTGGACAGATCAGAATGCAGGCAAGGTGATGTTCTTGTAGCTAAGTGGATAAAAAGCGTGAATCCAGTTTTCCATTTTGAACTTAATGAGAAAAGATACCACTAAGGATAACTGAAAGTGGAGCACCTGGAGTGTAGTTTATCTGCCTGAGAGCCTGGTGCAGGACGAGCAGCTGCTGAAGACATGTGTTTTCCTCCACTGTGTTCTGCTTGCATATCAGTAAATACAGCAAATCTTTAAAAGATAGCCTCTGAGCACTCTCTCCTCTGCACTCAATTCACCTGTTTGTCCCCCAAGTAGACTGGAACTTCATATTTTAAGAAGTGGGGTTATAATTCAGTTTTGAACATCAGTTTTGATAGAGGCCCAGTCTTTTCCTCAGTGAGAAGCAAAGAGACACCTTTACATCCTGTTAGAGTTATATTCATTGGAATATTTTGGATGTCTTTCTGCAGCATAAGATGTAGGCAACATAGATATAAAATTTTGTTTTCTCCAGTTTGAAAAAGAAGGTTCCAGTGATTTTGTTCCCTCCTCCACGCACACACGCACACACACACTTTTTTCATGTGTCAGGTGAAAGAGTGCCACCCAATGGCGATTCACAGTTATGCTTAGCATACTGTAGTCATTTGACACAAACCCAACCTTGCCTCCCCATCCCCTGGGTTTTTTTTCAGACTCATGCAGACCAACTCCCTCCTAAGTGGGGACAGAAAGATCCCTCTGTGTGCTAGCAGCTCTCTAAGTAGCATCTCGATGGTCATAGTCCCCATCTCTAGAGTCTGATGACTCAATGGCAAGGAGTCAATGGAGACTTTAGCAGGTGCTCAGTCCTTCAGCCTAAAACAAGCAGAAAGAGTGCCATCTATTTATTTATTTATTTGGTCATCGAGGCTAAGTTAAAATGTCTTTTAAGCTTCCATATTTCCCTGAGAGAGATGTATGGAGGTGGGGGTCATTAGGAATGTAAGGGCCTAGTTCTTAATGCTATAGCAATTTTTGTCCGAATACTGACAAGGATTATAAAAATTGAACACTATACAAAAACCCCTCCCAGACAGAAAACAGCCATATTAGGGAAATGTCTAGCTAGAACCTATTCCTCTGATGCTTAGTTTTTGACAGAGGTGTTTTCTTGTGCAGGGAACCACAATTTATAATGACTTGCTTTACATCCCCCACTTTTACAACCACCTCAATATTAGTTAGTGCCCTCATCCCAAACTCTGTTGTATTCCCATTGTGACTAGGACTTTAAATCTGGCGTAGCTATATCATCAAGCACAAGACCCAGAGACCACAGGTAAGAGAAGAAGCAAGAAGGTAGCAGAGGTCAGAGGGGAGTGTCCAGAAAAACAGCTAGAGAGGGGAGGTGTGAGGGAGAAGATGGTTTATAAGGCATGAACATTCTGTTGAGCCTAATGGGCAATTGGGTTTTGACTTACAATGGCCTGCTTTACAAACGTTTTCAGGGAGCCAATTAGGTGGCACAGCCTAAATTCAGGTTTATTATCATTTCAAAGAGACAATCCTTCAACATGGGTTTGGAAGGCAGATTTATGGATCTCTGTGGTAACCCTCCACCATTCCATTGCAAGAAGAGCAGGATCAGATTCCAAAATTCTCTTAATAGGAGAGGGATGGGCAAATTATTTAGGCCTTCTAGATATTGCCAGCCTGTCACCCGTATCAGCCCGAGCAAGCTCTCATCAATTGTGAGGGATGATGTGAGTTCCAGCAGGTCTAAAAGGTGACAAGTTGACTTCCTCTCTATCAACAGCCTCAAATACCTCCTTCCTCAATCCCACCAGTACTTCGCATGACTTCCAGTAGGTCTTTGTAAGACCTTATTTCCAGTCTTTTTTCAGTCTCGCCCACAAATGTTCTTCAATAAAAAAACAGTATAATCAGTGATGTGATTTCTGACTCACTCTTTTCTGTGGAAAGCAACACACACTGTGAATTATTCTAAAATACACAAGCAGGAACATGACTGCTGTGTTCATCTCAATCAGTGTTCCCTTTCCCCTCTGGGAATACTATGCTTGCTTTAACTGGGTCCAAAAATAGACGTGTTACTGAGGAACAAACTGTTACTTGCTTGCTTGGCTTGCCATGAACATATTGTCAGATTTTCCCTAGGTCAGGTACATAATGGCATTTTATGTTTCTAAAACAAATGCTGCCCACGGTACTCCATAACATGACAAATGATGTCATCCTGACTACAGAGGAAACTCTTCTTATCAAAGGCCTCTTGTAAACCGTAGCTCTGCTGATCTCTATGTAGTGTTCAGATTCAAATTAAAACCTTACCTTGCCCTTTAATATGCACCCTCAACCTCTATTTAGTGTACATGAACTGCTGAATAGCTCAGTGTTTTAGGCATCTGGCTGCAGAGCCAGAGGTGAGAGTTTGATTCCCCACTGTGCCTCCTTGACAGGGGCTGGACTCAGTGATCCATAGGGTCCCTTCCAGCTCTGCAGTTCTAAGATTATATTCTAAGACTGTAAAAATATCATAACAAAACAAAGTACATATAGCTCAGTATTTTAGGCTGCAGAGCCAGGGTTGAGAACTAGATTTCCCACTATTCCTCCCTAACAGGGGGTTGAACTTGATGCTCCATGGGGCCACTTCCAGTTCTGCAGTTCTAAGATGATGATGATGATGATTACAACAACAAAAATCTTCTGACCTTCTTAAAGCTGTTGCATAGCATGCTCAATAGATGGCAGCAAGCATCATTTACTAATAATATCTCAATACCAGGACTTGTAGTCATCCCCATATAAACACTGTTGATACACCCTAAGAAGGAATTCTGAGAGATTCCTGGAAATTATTATTAGCATTAGTTCCCTCCATGGAGTACTGAAAAGAAAATACTGGGTTCATTGCAAAGATGAAATTTACTGTTAAACCACTTTTAAGTCTCCATTGTAACACTTGTAGTGCCCCAACTGCGGAATGTCCTCTCTCTTCAGAGGCTCCACTGGTGCCAACATTGGCATTACTTCAGCACCAGGTCAAGACATGCTTATGTATTAGAGCCTTTGGGGGTTGAGGATTGTGGCCTGTGTAGGTTTTAGTGCAACGGCTTTAATGTTGTGTTTTCAACTGGTTGATTTTAAATACCTTATGTTTTATACAGTTCTGTAACCCACCCTGAGATCATATGATATATAGGGCAAGCTATAAATGCTTTAAATAAATAAATAAATAATAAATAACAAATGAATATATTCATTTGTTATTTATTATTTATTTATTTATTTAAAGCATTTATAGCTTGCCCTATATCATATGATCTCAGGGTGGGTTACAGAACTGTATAAAACATAAGGTATTTAAAATAAGGTATTTTATATATATAAAAATAACACTAAAGTAATAGCAATGTGAGTCCATAAGGTATTTAAACATAAGGTATTTAAATATATATATATTCATTTGTTATTTATTATTTATTTATTTATTATTTATTATTTATATACATGAATTAGTATAGTGACTTCAATTCATCCTAGCTTGCCTTCCTTTTTAAAATGGTGGACAAGAGAAACTGAGTTGTGACAGTACATTCGTGAAAGCAGTTATTCACTAATGAGAAATTAAGCCTATCCCTTTGAACAAATGGTATCAATGATCATCTTGCACAGAACAGATGCACCACCTGATTTTCTATGCTGTGCTTGGGATTGAGGGTAATTCTGATGAAGCAATATCTAGGGCCCTCTCTGTGCCTCCTCAGAGAAGAGCCAGCTTATGCACCCTTCAGCAGGTTGCCAAGCCTTGGGGCTCCAACAGAAGGAGGGAGTGGTAAACCACATTGGCGTACTTCATACTAGGAAACCTTGCCCAACCTCGCCACAAGACAGAATGGAATTGATAGATTCTTTTAGTCATCATCATCAGGTAGTAAGGCTAGTCCCTTCTGTTTCTCCCACTTTAGTACTTCACCAGTAGAAGCAGGGCTATAACCAGGGTAGAACAACAAGGGTGTCACCCTGGGGTGACAAATCTGTAGGGCATAGCCAGACTTCCAGGAATGGCCCAACAACATGGTCTACCATTATAGGACTAGATGGTGGTAGTCCAGCCTCTAGGGTGAAGTGCCAATTTTTGGAAGACAATGTAGCCAATAGCTCAGGGTACTGAGAAACAGCAGAGGATGATGGTTGGTGCACTGTGCCCCAATGAGGCAGCAAAAGGCAGGTCTGTTCAGAGCTCTGTAGACCAGGCTGCTAGGCTCGACAGAAAAGTCCATTTATCAATATATATGGCCTGTTAAACTGGATGGAAAGCTCAGTGAGTTAGGGAGTTAGGGATCAGGCTGGTGAGCCAGAGATTGGGAGTTTTATTCCCTACTGTGCCTTTCAGGAGAAGAACCAGCCTGTATGGCCTTGGCCAAGCTTATATTAAACACAAATCAGCTTATCAATATATATGGTATGTTTTTTGTAGATCTAATAGTGCTGCTGATCACTCATAGAGGAGGGAGAAACTGGCAAGGTGGTAAGTGCTGTAATTACTTCTGGCATTATTTTCACAACAGGAGTTATAAAGCTGATTTGGGGATACATTTTGTACTGCTTGCCTTGGGGCCCAAAATAGCTTTGGGTGGAAAACACATTGCTGGCAATGATCCTTCTTTTTTCTCAACAATTGAAGGTGCAAGAGATAGAACTGAACCTCCCCACTAGAAGGAGTAGTAAAATTCTGATTTATCCTGACATAGAGTTAAGCATTTGTTTCTACATAGTAAAAATGATGCCTTCTGCTGTTGAATGCAAAACCATCTTCTTTAAGAAGACTGTGAAGACTATTGCAACTATTGGTCAAGGTGGAAAATAAATTGTTTTTTAGGTTTCAATATTCAGGTTTCAGTAGCAGACTGCTGTTGATTTTACACATTTTCAAATGTGCTTGTTCTTTCTTTTTCTCTGATGCTCCATACCATGCAGTGAGTCACACATTTTAAAAAAACCAACAGCTGCATGACATCTATTAATATTATAATTCAACAACAATTACTATAAATGGAGAAGTGCTTTACATCATTAGTACTAGCATCTAGACTTTTTATTACACACACATGAAAACTCCTTCAAGTGCTTTTTGTCATTTTCCAGTTTAGAGGGTTAGAAAGTAGGGGAGGAAGCCAAACTGTAAGCCAATCTAGGCCAGAAGGGGGCGCTCTTAGTCTTCCATCTAAGCAATCGATAAAAGGGTTGGTCTGGAAAAGCAGGAGAGCTTCTGTGTCTTTGTTTCCTCAGACACAAGAATGTAATTTCCTCTCTGAGGTCTACTGCCTTTAAAAAGGCTACCAAAGTATATGTGTGTATACACACAAGAGACACCTCCTCACAAAAAATAAATATTCATAGGAGACAGGCTCTAGGAAAGCTATTTGATCCCTGAGGGTGGTGGAGGTGGGGCCAGTGAGTACAGCCTTCATCTCTGAGTAACATGTGAGGGAAATGCCAAAACAGGAATGAAACATCATCCATAATTTGTGTTTCCTGTTCCAGCTCATCTATGATGCATTACAAATGACCAAGTACCTTTTCCAAAGTTGAATAAGTACAGACATGTAATAAAACCTATGGTAAAAATCTGTAGCCAGTAACCATTCTACGTTAAGCTGCTCTGAGATGTAGATCACATTTGCCTTTTAATTTAAAGCAGTTTAGCTCTAAAATGTATCCAGAATATTCGGTAGGTTGAGGCAAACCAGGTTCAAATTCCATTTCAGCCTTGGTAGTAATTGGATTCGGGCATACATCCAAATATGGTGATGTAGTCATCATATGCACATCCAGTCTGTACCAACAGTAGAACCAACACCACTGTCTGCAGTAAAGTATACCAAAGTGAGAAAAACTGTACAGGGAAGAGTAAAAAAATACTGGGAGTGGGGAGAAGAAGAAGAAGAGAGAGAAAAGGAGAGCCATCTACTAATATTCTGGAAAGTCTAGTAGCATCAACATATGTTGTAAAGTTGTTATATTTATTTAAAAGGCATTGCGTAGTCACACAACCATGAAATCACTTTTGGATACTATTACTCATTTGTGTATGCTGTGGTATCATAGTCTTTAATTCTCCCTAGAATCTGCAGCTAACTAGCTCCTGACACAACTCCACCCTGTCTTTACTTAGCCAAATAAGGGACTAAGTTTCTTCTGACGGTTGTATACAATTACATCTCACAAATATCTAGGAGTCAAGAAACAGAGAGCCATGAAAGGTCTTGTAAGTCTGTCTTCTTGGAACAAAACTCTAGAATTTTGTCATGACTTGGATAGCTTGAGACAAGATAAAATGGAATTTTCCTAGCACGGAGAGTCTGCAGAATAGATGTTAGATTTAGAAAAGAAAATCTATGTTTCAAATTGAGTTATCCAGCAATGTCATTGCAAGGCCTTTATGGTTCCCATTAAAGTTGACAAATACATAATCAGATTTTTTTTTAAAAAAAAAGTTTACACAGGAAAATATATTTACATTTTCTTCACGTTACAGGTCAAATGAGGACTATCATTTTAACCCTGTTTCACTCAGATGGGACATTTTAACCTCCCAGAGACATATTTTATAGCAGAATTCAGAAAAAAACTAGGCCTACTAAGTTGCCTAGGTTGCCTAGGCAGGCAATTTAAGTCATTGTTACCTCAAGAGCTATAAGCAATGACTTTGACTTTCAGCCAATTGACATGTACAGTTTTTTCTTTAACAGGCAAAAACCATCATGTACAACCACAGTCCCAACAAACCAGTTGCTTTTTGGCACTGCTGTACTTGTTTGTCTCGGCCTCTGCAATGCATTGTTACAAAAAAAAAAAGTTTGATGATATTTTTCAGTGCATTGTAATGCTGAGCAGTAGAAATGATACACTCTGGCTGATCATAGAATGGTCCCAGGTGAGGGATATTGAAATTCTTTGTGGGTTGAGGAAATATGAGACATGTAAATGTAACCATTACCCTACTGATCACTCTTGCTATCTTAGAATCTCCATGGGATCAGAAAATGTCCCAGAGTTGTTTTTGTTTTTTTTCAGACATGTGTGTCTCAGAGCTTATACAATCTACTACTTTGAACTATATCTCCCAGATTCAGTGGTTTTACTGGCCAGGAAGCTCTGGGAAGTGCAGTCCAACCTCTGTGTGTGTGTGTGTGTGTGTGTGTGTGTGTGTGTGTATGTGTGTGTGTGCATGTGCGTGTGTGCATGTGTGCGCACACACAACATGACCAGTTGAGGCTTGTGTATTCCAGAATAAATGGAAAGCGGAGGAACTGCTGCCTTATCTCTACGCACCTCGAAGGAGCCCCACCCTGAGATATTTACAGCTGAGGCTGGCATTTTTGGAATGTCGACAGCCCCAGGCAGTTGCTGAGTTTGCCTGCTATGACTATGTTAGCCTTGTGTCAGTGACACATACAAATGTTTTGCAGCCTGTAACTTTAGATGTATATATGACCTTGCCTTTGTGGTTTTTCTGCCATCTGTTCCTCAGCGGAAACACTGGTCTCATTCTGAAAATATTCCCTTTATGCTAAGGCGAGTCAGATTTTGCCACTAGCTATGTATGGCTAAAACTGCACCCATTTTAATTTTTTTTTGAAAAGGAGGGCTGACTGTGCAGGTCTCAAGAAAAAACAAGCAAACTCTGTATTGTGATAATAGGTAACCAAAACGTTCCCCAAGACGCTGTGTGAGCTTTCAAGATCATCAGAGCTCTTTGTCAGGCAAGATATTACAAAGAGGGTGGGTTGATGTAACACCATATCAGCTTTTTGTAACACCATACCTGGTGATAAGACTCGGTGATCTTGAAAGTTGGCACAGATTTTCCTGCCTTTTTGGTTGTTCTGTTTGTCTGTCTGCCTGCCTGCCTGCCTGCCTGTTTCTTCATTTCACTGTTATTTTGCTTTTTGTCCAGTGAGCTCAAGGTGGCAGACGTGGCTTTCCTCTTCCTCACTTTATCCTCACAACAGCCTTGTGAGGTAAGTCTGGCTAGACATCATCCAATGAGCATCATGGCCGATGATGGATTTGTACTCCTGTCTACTTATTCACGATGCTCTGACCACTATACTGCACTGGCTCTCTCATAAAGGTCCTTGCACATTGTGAATTTTGAAATTCATTTTTATGGGATTTGTGCTTGACTAAATTAGGTGAGGGATTGGAGGCTATGTAGATGAATATGATCCAGACATAGGTTATAATCTAATAATTGGCAGATTGTTCTGTTTAAAAAGTAGGCTTTCCCCCATTTCCCTGTCACTTCTATGAAATACTGTTTGCAGACAAACAGCGGACCAGAACAGTGACCTGGCAATTATATTAATGGAGGGCAACTTTGGAAGCATCTCTTTGTTTTAACTCTGGCTGCCAGAAAGTCAAAGCAATGTATAGACACCAATGGGAAACAAGTCACTGATCAATGCAGCTGCCCGCAGCTGCCACTGCTCTTAGAAGAGATCTTTGTTTCCTCCCTCCCATCAGCTCCCAGCCCTAGGATGCTCTATCTTTGTCAATATCCCCCAGGCATGCCTGATGAATCTCCATTTGAAGTATGTAGTTTATGGCTCATAAATACTTGGGTGTGTTGGGGGTTTAACAGCCCTCTGGGAGAAGCAGCAGTATTTGGATGGTGACTGTACACATCCTTCTTAAGATCTCATCTCTGCAACACAGAAAATGGGTTTTAATGGTCATAAGCAGATGGTGTTCACAGTGGAGAACTAATATGTTGGAATATAATTCATGTTGAACAAGACAGACAAAACAAGTGGCTACGCATCACAGATTTTTACTATTCCACCTTGACTCGTTTGAGACTGTGAAAAAAAATACAGCGGTAATTTTGAAACATAGGTAAACTACTGAGGGTTTAGCAAGTTAATCTGCCCATATGAAAACCAGCCACACTCTCAGAAGGTAAGTGCACCTAGGTCAGACAGACAGCATTCCAGTAAAATGGGTGGTTTAACTTTTAACTTTTTAATGAAGAAAAATGTGACATTTCAAAAGTCCAACCTCTCCCGCATGCCTTTGTTTTCATTTTAAATTACACATTTATTTTCTTGGGACAGAGTTTTTTTCCATGCAAATAAGAGATGAGAATGCCTTTCCCTGACCTCCATGGATGGGCCACCCTGAGCAGCCCTGAGAGAGAAAGGCAACCTGTGAGTAGTTGACAAAAACCTTCTGAGGTGTCTCACCTTCTTGATGTTTCAGTGTAAATATGAGAATTACATCCTTCTTCCCCAAGACCTCTGTGCATTCCAGAAGATGGGGAGGTGGCAGGAAACCATAAGAGGATTATGGTACGTACAAATATAGTTGGCTAGTACATAAAGCCAATATGTTTGTAGCAAAAAACAGCAGAGGGGAATGGTTTTGTAGCACGTTTAAGACTAATTATGTCTGTGACTACACTGGCCCTTTTGGAGCAGGCTGGTGGGGTTTAAATAGGATTACTTGAGGTTGAGGAGAAGGAGTGACATGCAGTTTTGTGGGATCTTCACATCCAAATGGCATACTGACCTCAAGTGACCTCTTGCTCCTTCCACTGTCAATTTCCCATATGTGAAATGACTTAATAAACAAGCCACTTCAGGATATTGGCAAATTGAACATTTCCCCTGGCCTTCTACAGAATCGCACAGATTAATTAAAATAAAATTTTTAAAAAAGTTGTGGCCCTTTGTGTAGAGCTGATCAAAAAATTGCCTGCAGCTGTGGTTTTGATCGGCACTTCACACAAAGACAAAGAAAATATTATTTTTAAATTTTAATCTAAATGGTTCATCACATCAGTGATGGTCTACTAAAGGCAAAAATAAAAAATATATTTTTAAAAAAACCAGTTGCCCTACCACTTCTAAGAGGAGCAGGGCAGTGTTCAATTTGTTGATATCTTGAAGTACCTCACATATTAAGCCACTTCACAATACTGGAAACTGAGAGTGGAAGGAGCCTTGCCAACTTGGAGAGCTTAGGTTCAATTTTGATCTGTTCCCAGTAATCACATGAGCTGGAAATGGACCAAACTAGGATGCACCTACCCACACCAGAAAAAGCAGAAGCAAAAGGTGCAGGTTCGGGTGCTCTGGGGGGCAAATTGGTCTGTTCTAGCAATCAGCTCACCTGATCAGTAGAAAAAAAAAGAACAAACCAGTGCACCAAACAGCAGGAGAAATGTCTGTCTGATCAAGTTTGTATTCATTTTACCATGAGCTTGCATGGATCATCCATTCCAATTCACAAAAGCTCATGAGAATAAATCTGTTATCTTAAAGATACAACAGAACTCTTTTTATTTTCCTGATTATATTATGCTGAAACAGACTGACATGATTACCTCATTGAAAATTGTTCCAATATTTGTGGAAGCTCACGTGTTTTACCTCTCAACCATGAAAAGCTCCAGATCAAACAGTAGGATAGACATGGCTTGTGCTTTTTTCTCTCCCTAGTGAACTGCTTTTTTTAAACTAGGACTAGGTTAAATTGGGGCAACAAAGGACAACAGAATCTATGATCTCCTGTTTCCCATTTCCTTGACAATTGGTTCTACAGCTGACAAAGCCCCCTTTCTGCTGTTTATTTCTCATACTGAGAATAAGAAAAGATGGTTGAGCAAAGTTGTACTTCATTGTGCAAAGAGGAGAGCTGCACATTTTCCAGGTTTGGTGTGCAGCTCACATCTCCTCACCCCTTATTTAGGTTTGGTTTTGTGCAGAACATACAAATCAACACACTGTTCTGTACAATATCAAACAGTGGTAGGGAAGGTGTGTGGTTCTTAAAACAGTCATCTAAGAAGTATAATTGGAAGCAATTATGTGACATACTGGTTAGACTAGAACTGGAGAGACTTGGGTTCAAATCCCCACCCCCAGCCTGAGCTCATTAGAGTTAGTGGCATATAAATATCAGAAATCAATTAGCAATGAAACCTTAGAGTGGATCAATTAACATCTGTCCTAGGCATACAGCCTGAAATAAAATACAAGTCAGAAATTATATATTATACTGATAATTGGTAAAATAGTTCTAATTCTGTAATTATTTCTTTTTAGTATAAACACTAAACTTTTGTACAAGAAAGCAGATGCAAGGCCAGATATTGGCCTACTGAAGACTTAGCAAATGCAATCTTGACATTTTTGCCATTTCACAATGATTCCGTACAGCCAAACACAGTAAATTACATTCAGCCATTAAATACTGCCGGTAAGGAAGAAGCTTCTGTTCTGACCATATGTGCGGTAAGAATTTGGAGTCTGACAGTCTTTTTCAACTAACTCAGCAGCTGGTCTTTGGGGCAACATGAGTGAGGAGAATATGCTGTGACAAACCTTAAAATTAGATGCAGTCCTAACTGTAGAAATTAGTAGCTATAGCTACTGATTAACAAACATGTACTGTAAAAACAAATCTAATATTTTAATTGGGCTTTTTAAGGAAGTTTGGCTGTATGTTATTGTGGACTACATTAATACCTACAAAAATGTGGGTGGGAGCTATGCTGGACAGTGGTCGATTTATCTTTGTAGTGTAACCCAGAAAAATGGTGAGTTCATTTCTGTATGTGAGAGGCAAATGGGGGCAAGCATTAAGCTGCCATAATAATGGATTCAATGAATAAGACTTCATGATAAAAGCTAATATGGAACATTGTGGTGAGGCTAGTGGTGTTTCATTTTTAAAAATTTAATAGCCATGTAGGATATATACAAATGTGGAGGAAGATGATAACAAGTCCTCAAAGTGGATGTTGACATGTACACTAAGATAATTTTATGACCAACCACATCTGTCTTAAAACATTGCTCCTTCAGCTCTTCAAGGGGACGGGTTTTGCCTCAAATCCTTTTCTTAGTTAAATTAAGAAACAGTTACAGGATATTCCTACTCCAGAAAACATTTTGATCTACAAAGGGACATGCATATTCATAGGGCCAGTATTTATGGAGCATGTTATAGGCTTATCCCCATGGAGTGTAATATCCGCTCTTTTGATGAGCATTTTTGTTGGGAAGAAAGAACTACCTTCTTCCACAAACATTCTCCTGTGCCTTCAAATCATCATTAAGCTCCGTTGTGTGCTCACCCACTCTCTACTGCATAGTGAATATGTAGGATCAGTAAATTCTTTTGGTGATGGCATCAACATTACATCATACTGTTCCCATATATCTCTTTTTTTTAAGTGAAAGGGGAGTTACAGGTTTTTAAAGAAATGAATGAACGAGCAAATTAATCAACCAGAACAACAAGCTGCAGTACCTCCCTGTAAATTGGTAAAGTATGATTCAAGTTCACATTAACAGGCCAGAAGCTTACAATCAATTGCTAGCCCCAGCAGAGTTGACTTCTTGAATTAGCTGCTGGGTAATATGTTAACACTTATATAAATCCCATTGATTCAGTGGCTCTACTTCAATTGAGTCCAACAGATCACCATTTTGGGGAAAGCTAGTTCAAACACTCCACATGTATATGTGAAAATGGACTGTTTCAACCGGCTTTCCCCAATGTGGTTACACTCCAGATGTGCTAAAGTAAAATATAATCAATCTCTTATTAATAGACCATGTAAGCATATCACCCAGTTTTCTTTAAAGAAAAACTCCTCTCATCTCAGCTGATCTAGTCAGATAAAAGCCCTGTAAATTAATACATAGAAATTACTAAGGCTCTATTTTTAGCAGATGTCTTCCCTAGAACTAAACACATTCCCATAAAAAGATTTTGTGTGCAAGATAACTGTTCCCCCCCCCCCCCCCATTTTTCACCTTGGTTGTGCATAGGGCTGTTACAATGGTGTGATATTAAAAAAACCAGAATTTCACCAATAGGTTTAAATGGTTTCTGTGACCTACTGCTTTGTCTGTGATTATTAGTCACATTTTATAACACAGAGGTAAAGTGAAACCGCATACAATAATAATCTTTCATATGAAACAAATATTTCAATATGCACTGTTAATTCATTATGCTACAGAATGTCATCATTGAATTGGAAATGTACATATCCATGTGACAATCTGCATAAGTAATAATCTGCCAATTATTATTCTTCATATACTTTGGAATTTCTAGAGCTGAGGACTCTGGTAGCTGGTCTTGGAACTGGTCTGGGTGACAGCAGGACATATAGTGAGTGAGATGTGTTCTGTGATGACAAAATAAATCAACATTTAATAAGGTTATAGGAAGAATATTGCTGTCTAAAAAGCCAATAAAAGGGAAACTTTTCAGCTTGTGTTCATTTTAAACAGAAGTGTGTGCATGTGTAACTGTGGTCCCACCTTTCACAAAAATCAGTCATATCCAATTTGTTGCTACAGTAATTCCTTAACACCAATATTTTAGCAAACATGTACATAATATAGTGTGCTTCCAGATGAGGACTTTATTGTGCAATTGTCCTGCCTCGTTCACAGAATTAAAAGGCAGGTAGAGGTCCCAAGATTGTCATCTTTCATTTGTAGACTTTAGTCTTTTGCTATTGTGTCTTCCTCATGTTTTCTTATCAGATAAAACACTTTAAGGAAAGAAAAGTGAACTTGTTGCATGATGGACCCTATCCAAAGGGTAACTAGGTAAGTGTTTCCCTACTCTCGCATACCTCCTGTTGTGCAACCAGTCATGTAACTGGTTATACAACCAATCTCATAAGCAGCATGAAACCAGTATGCAAATCAGAAACTACCAGGTGGAGGGGCATGCTTATGCAACAGGATACTGGCCAATGTCCTTTTACTGATATGACTAGGAGCTGAATGTCTAGAAGTGTCCAGCATTATTTACAATATTTGTATCTGGACTGCCCTTAACAGAGCACAAAGTGGCCCCAAATAATAATAATTTCTTTCTTTATTAGTTATTTATAGCATTTGTATCGTGCTCCACAGCTCTCAGAATGGCTTATTTTAACAATAAAAACAAAGCAAAACAGAGCCTGCCCTCAGGCATGCAATCTAAAAAGTCAGAACACAAATGGAAAGTGGCAGTGAGGAAGGAACGAAGACATGTAGACTCAGGCATTAACTTCTTTATATTATGAGGTTCGTTTAAATGCCAAACAGACATTACAAAGGAATTCTGTGTCTGGTTGTAAACATATTTAAAATGTTTTTAAAAATTAGAGAACAAATATTCAGAAGCTCACTCATTTAAGCTGTGAAAATATTGTTGTTGTTTTTTCTTTGCAGCTGGGGATGGTCTTACTTGATGTTAGCAGAGCTTTGGTGCTTTTATCCTGTCATAGATTCAACCATTCCACCCATCTTGTCACTACACGATTGTCTAGTAATTAAGAAGAAATCTCCAAAGATGTTATGTGCCATCAAGTCATTTCTGATGTATGGTAACTATATGGGTTAATGACTCCAAAATGTCATATCATTAACAACTTTGCTCAGTTCTTGCAAGCCAACAGGACATCATGTTAGGTTGTTCTCTCTTCCTACCACCCCCTTTCCTAGAAATATTGTCTTTTCCAGTAAGTTCTTCTCAGGTCTTGCAAGCTAACAGCTATGGCTTCATTTATTGAGACAACTGCCTCACTACCATTCACACTTGTTGAAAAACATCCCTGACAATTGCTTTGTGTTTGGGTGGGAAGTGGTTAACAGATGAAAAAGGGGTCAGCTTCTGGGATTTTCACTTGATTGGTGTCACTTTGTGAATGGTAATGAGCACAAGAAGGTATCCTGTAGACCAGTGGTCCCCAACCTTTTCCAAACCGCGGACCAGTTTGGGGGCGTGGGTTGTGCGTGGGTGGGGCACCCGCGTGTGTGCACAGGTGGGTGGGGTGCATGCGTGGGTGTGCAGGGCATTCATGTGCGCATGCGCAGGTGAGTGGGACATGTGCACGGTGGGCATAGGGCACACAGGGGTGGCCAGGGCACCTGTGCATGCATGCGTGGGCAGGCAGAGCACCCATGCATGTATGCATGGGTGGGCACCTGTGCATGCACGCAAGTGGGCAGGGCACCCGTGCATGCTTGGGGCGTGTGTGTGGGATGTACATGCACGGGGGCTGGAGATCTGTCTTCGCCGCCTGGTCCTGCCAAGGCCATGGCCCGCTACCGGGCTGCAGACCGGGGGTTGGGGACCCCGGCTATAGACCATCTTGACTGCTGCCATTGGTTCTGTCAACATTCAGGGTGCTCTTTGTTATGTAAAGCTTGGCATTCTTTTTCCTGCTGGTAATGCAGGCATGATATTGTGCAGTAATATCAGGCCATTTCCTGGCATTTTGAATCATGGATACAGAAGCAAAATATCCCACATTCATAAACCAGAGATTTTTTTTAAAGAATTGAATAACTACTAGGGAGATGTGAACTCTGGGACCTCCCAGTTAAGCACGGTCTGGGACAAAGTGTGAGAAATGGAAGTGAAAAGCATCTGAACCTCTTTCCGGTCTTCATCTTTCCCTTCTTTCATGATGGCTGCTAGGAAACCCATTTGACTTCTCAGTCTTGCAAGATAACTTGTGTCCTACATAATCCCATTTTACCTTATTGTAGGTTAAGTTACAAGATAATGATTTATTAAGATCAACCAAACACAGAGAGAGTGGTTTTAGGAAAAGAATTCACAAGTAACACAAATGAAATAAAGTCATTGTTTGTGTATAGAGAAACTGCTTATTAATGCTCAATTTCTTTTTTTAGAAAACCATCAATGGTGCACACTTTGTAAGGTACAATGGACCACGTTTCCCCTCAAGCTGCAATTTGGGAAGGCAATTTAGGCAGCCTTGATTGAAAGAACATTACATTCAGTAGTATGAGGCGAACTGGAAAAACTTCTTCTGCTCTGCTGGATAATCATATATTCAGAGCGTAGGCTGACTGTTATTGTCTGTCATCCAAAAGTGCATGCTGGAAGAAAATAAAAGTGTTTCCCATAAATCTTTATAAGACAGAACCACAAAACTGTGCAAACATTCAGACTGCTTTGGGGGTCTAGAATATACAGTAGTGTCAGATTTAAAGCACTGTTATTATGACAAGGTATTTCTTCACAAAAGGAGCAATTGGTGTTCACTGCTAACTTTCTGATACCCTTTGTGACTGTGTAGTGATATGGTCTGCTCTGCCCATTCTTTCTGAACAGATCTGCTCAATTTCTTGCACTGAACATTATTTTAAAAAACTGAACAAACCACCAGCCCCAAAACAAAACAAAGAAACCCACCAAGAATCTTAGCGGTAGGTTTCATGATAAGCAAATTTCTACCTTTCTCCATCTCCATAGTTTGTGATCACTCTTTTTAAATGAAAAGTAAAATCTGAGAATATAAATAGTAGTACATGAACCAGTATACCCCAAAGGCTGAATTGTTACCAAATGTGATGAATAAGGTTGACAGTGATTCTCTGCAAGATCCATATGTGAGTGGAAATGAAGCAAGAGAGTGAATGAAATATCATCAACAACAAAAAGAGCAGCATAAACTGCACTTCTGGATGGCAGTGAAAAAGTTAATGAAGGACAGCTTCCTCACCCAATCAAAGGCAGCTTGTGGTTCTTCAACAGTCAGCGCATGGGCAATCCATGTTGAGTTTTTATTAAATTGAATAATTTTTAATATATTTTGTGGAACCTGATACATTGTCTGAAATCCTGTTGCACAGGATGCATGAGTTTTAGAGGTAAAATGCCTCAAATGCCTCCATAAGCATCCGTTGTACACTGAGTTGTCTGACTTGGCTTGCAACAGATAATGTCTATGGATATTACTTAACTTCAGGCAATTTGCCTTTAAATCTTTCATCTTTTGCGCAACTGTGCAACAGGATTTCAGCATTCTCTCTGTATAGTACTACACACTTTAACATTCATAATAGTAATTTATTATAACCAGGGAATTTGGGAGACTACAGTCCAGGTCCTCTTGAAGGCAAGTTATGATCTAATGGAATTTCCTGTGTTCTTCCTAGACTGCAATTCCCAGTATTCTTTGGGATAAATAACCAGAATAGATGGATATGAAATCAAATCCATAGTATAGCTATTCTCTACCTGTTTTAATTTTTTTTTAAAAAAACTGCAACAATTTTGTAACAGATACTCAAGCATTTTACAAGTAAGATGCTGGAATATATATTTCTGATGCAAGTTACATTTTGATGCTACTGGTGTGTCTGCACTGATTACTGTTAATCCAAACAGCAGGCAAGGGAGCAGCAAGTTCAGTTTGTGGGAAGCCATATCTGTTGGCAGGTTCATCCCTACTGCTAGTCAAAAATGTTCAACATGCTAGCCTTCAGAGAAAAACAGTCCCTAATCTTAAACCACTACATATTTACTTCCATAGGGTAGTTGTTGCAACAAAACCACAAAAGGTCTTCCTTCACTTGAGAGACTAACAAGTTTTATTTAGCCTAAGCTTTCATAGACTGGGAGCTACTTCATCAGATTTACCTGATGAAACCTTATACCAAATAAAACTGGGTGGACTCCAGAACAATATGTCTATCTGTGTGCAAATACAACTTGCTACCCTTAGGCCTGCTGCATGACTGTTTGGTGCTTTTGTCACTAGGCGGAATGAGACAAATGCTTCAGGCAGCCATTGCTGTTGGGGCAGCAGCG
Organism: Intellagama lesueurii; assembly: GCA_037013535.1. Taxonomy (NCBI): domain Eukaryota; kingdom Metazoa; phylum Chordata; class Lepidosauria; order Squamata; family Agamidae; genus Intellagama; species Intellagama lesueurii. The sequence goes on from JBAJHW010000003.1 coordinate 84,247,669, forward strand.
GCAGCCTCCCGTTGGAGTCCACAGCTGTCCTCTTCTGCCAAGCAACTTTTCCTGGGGGCCCCAAACCCACCTGATGCCTCTGCTGTATTGGAAGACTCTCATTGACAATACTGAAGTCAGAGTGAAACACTAGTCCCTCGTATTGAGGGGGTCCTATCTTCTCTTTTCCCCCATGGAAACAAAATGTCTTGGGCCAGCCTGGTCTGTAACAGCAGTGTTGGTAGAGATGGAGGAGAGCTTTGCTCTGATTGTCTTGCCTTCCTTTTGGCTCTCCCTCCCCCCCCCCCCATGCTAAGTCAGCCATGATGGTAGCCTTATCGGAGCGTGAAAACATGTGGCATGCTGTTCCCTTCCTTACCGGCACTGCTGCTTTCTTCTATAATTTAGGAAGTTAACATTGTATGATGTCTTTTCCGGTGAGGCGTGCAAAGAAAGAAGTTAACATAAACCCATTGCTTTTTTGCTAACTGCCACAACCTCCTCCTGTGCTTGTCAAATGTGCTGATTTAGGAGGGGGAGATTGGGCGTTTTCTAAAGAGCACTTCGGCCTTGATTGCCTGCTTGAAATAAATCTGAGTTACCACATATACTTTGGATTTTAACCCCAGAAGATGCAGGCATTCCTGCATATGACAGTGAACTAACAATGCATTTGCAGCAGAATTCAGTGTGGAAATTAACATGGTGTTTAAACCTATTCTTCCAGTTCTCTACTATTATATTTCTTACTACATAGTAGAATATCCAGGTAATTAAAAATATCAGTTATTAAATTTATGGACAGTGTGGTAAGAGAAAATGAAGATTCCCCCCCCCCCTATACTTTTGATCCCAGAAGAATGTATAATTTACCTAATTATATGGTAGGTTAAGGACAGAAAGAAGCAAATACTTTGTATAGTTAAGGGCATCCATACTAGACACCTGGTATTATCCATTCAGGCAGATTTGAAATAAACCTAAAACCAGTATTTTGCTATGCAAGACAACTGGAGCAATGATTTTAAAAAGATACACAGTCATATGGCCCATGTGGTGATGACTTTGAAGCAATAATATGATTTGGGGGCAATCAAATAGTCAATGTTATTCAAAAAGTCCATATTAGGGATGGGCCTTTCATGTCTACATGAAGGACACAAACATGAAAGAGCATCTCTTTCATGAAATCCATGTTTTTAAGCATGTTTTCAAATTCAGAGGAGAGAGCCTTTAAACATGAATGATTTCATCTTTGTGAAAGAGGGTTACGTGAAAGTTTTGCATTTCTTCATGTTCCCTATTTCAAGTAACCTTTTGGTGTCTGTTCACCTTTTGTCTATCAAATTACCTAAGAATTTTTTCATCCAATAGCATTGCAATGGCTGTCAGTGATAACAGCCAATCAGAACATTTGGAGAGTGTGGAATTTTTTAATCTGGCTAGGAACCCAGATTAAAAGACTTGGAAGGGGGGGGGTCACTTTCCCTTTCTTAGACCATTTTTGTTGCTGCTTGGCTTGCCTGTTGTCACGATCCCCACGTGGCCCCTGCTTGTTTCACCAAACAAAGAGCTCACACTGCGTGCCCCTCAGCTGCCACCAGTTGATTACATCAACATTACCTATTATTAATGATAGATGTCCAGGCCATATGTCATTTTAAAAGAACCAAATAGAAATTGTTTATTGTTACAGATGTAGATAATTCAAGCAATGTTGTCAACTCTTAACAAACATTCTCCTTCATCCCCTCTCAACCACCACTTTCCCGCCCAAACTCCAAAACTTTCAATCTCTTCTACTCTAACTCTAACACTCTAACTGAGTCCCCCTCCTCCTGCTGAGTCTCTTATATCTCGTGACTCTGCCTCTCCAACTCTCCCATTGGTCTATGCAGATGGCATATGAATATTCATGACCTGGACAGACGCCACACATACATACATACATACATGCATACATACATACATACATACATATATACATACATACATACATAATTCTCCCCACCTCTATATAGGATGGATAGCTAACTTATCTTTGACAATTTCCGCAGCTGAACCTTCCTGCCAAAAGGGACAACATTTCCCACAGGCCTCCCTCCCTCGCAGCTCTTCCCTCCTGCAACCTCCCGCACCATTTTTCTGCATCCTTGCTGTCCTGACATTGCTTATATAGTCTCCTAGACAACAGGGCATGGCTGCTACTCTTTACCATAGGATTATGCATGCACATTAAGAGCTCCCGCTGGCTCTTTCTGCTTCACATGACTAAAAAAGCAGCATTTTGATTTTAGTCCCCTGTCCTTAACCAAACTATGCTTTGCCTTTTCCCAGACTGCTTTAAATTTGATACAACAACAAACAGAGAATTTGGGATCTACAAAGTGGCACAAAAAATACAGCAGGTGTTAGAACAAACTGGTCCCCTGATAACCAAAGGAAAAAAAATCATCTTCACTCACACATGAATCCACATTTCTAATGGCTTTCTATGGTCATTAGAAATGGGCGGGGGGGAGACACAGAAGATCTGTAACAAGTTATTAGTGGCTTCTCCCCATGTATATTGCTCAACAACAATAATGGAACACCAAGTTTTCGTTTGTTTTTAAAAGAACGGCAGGTTGCTTTCCTTGCAATGGCTCTGCAGTAAAACTCTTTTAAGGTTTAACTTCTAATAGAAAAAAAGACTGATTTCTTGTGTTCAATACTAGGTTCCTATCAGAAGTGGGGAATTCTGGGGGTTGTAGTCCAAAAGAACAGATTTGTACAACTCTAGCTTCCATATTAGGTTCTCTGCTGGTGCAGGGAGACAAATGTGGCCTCCATACTGTCTCTTGGCCACCCTGGCAGGGCATTGCCCCATTTGGCCTAGTGTAACAGTCTACACAGATTCCAAGTAATGCTATATTCCAAATCTTGTTAACAAAGTCAGAAAAAGGGGGGTACTTTAATGTTAGTACTGTAATGCTAAGAGGTGTATGTTGGACAGAAGATGGAACAATGCATTTCAGTCTTTACTTTCTGTTTCAGACCTACTGTTTGCTTTGGTGTTCTTTATCTCCACCACCTGTTTAAAGACTGGTGGCTGGTTATTTTACATGAGAGAAGGTGTGTATTAGGATAATATGAGGAATGACCTGGTTGTTTGAATGGAACCAACTTCACACAGGAGATGGCAGGGAGTTGGATGGGATGACTTGTGGAGTCCCTTTTAACTCTTCAGTTTTGTGATTCATTATTTCACTAACCTGTTACAATTAACTGCATTACTTGCAGTTGTGGCTGTTGGACTCACTGGGGTTTTGGGAATCACGAATGTAGTCTGTCTGGAATTGCTCTCTTCTGCATGCCCCATCCCAGGTCTGGAGATTCACTTGAAAACAACTCAGCAGAGGAAGTAACAGGAGCCAATGGCCATATGAAAAACCTGTCTTCGTCAGATTCTTTTAATCATAATTCATCTGTGAAATTGATAAATAGATGATATGACCTTATTTCTGCCTCTGAGAGATCTAGAAAGGAAACACAGGCAGGTGAGATTAAGGTGTGATTATGACACTTCCACATCCTTCAACCAAGGGGCCAACAGTTATTTATGGTGGCATAAGTGCAATAGTGTAAATCACAGCAGTGAATTGTCAGTAGTTAATAAGGTGCCCCCCTTCACGGATTGCTGCCTTGTCGTGGCAAAGGGGCTTGAGTAATTCAGAGAAGCTATGGGCTATGCCATGCAGGGACACCCAAGACGGACAGGTCATAGTGGAGAGTTCTGACTAAATGCGATCCACCTGGAGCAGGAACTGGCAAGCCACTCCAGTATCTTTGCCAAGAAAACTCCATGGACAGAAACAAAAGGATAAAAGATATGACGCTGGAAGATGGGCCCCTCAGGTCGGAAGGCGTCCAACATGCTACTGAGGAAGAGCGGAGGACAAGTACAAGTAGCTCCAGAGCTAATGAAGTGGTTGGGCCAAAGCCGAAAGGACGCTCAGCTGCGGACGTGCCTGGAAGTGAAAGGAAAGTCCGATGCTGCAAAGAAAAATACTGCATAGGAACCTGGAATGTAAGATCTATGAACCTTGGTAAGCTGGATGTGGTCAAACAGGAGATGGCAAGAAGAAACATTCACATCCTGGGCGTCAGTGAACTAAAATGGACGGGAATGGGCGAATTCAATTCAGACAATTATCATATCTACTATTGTGGGCAATAATCCCGTAGAAGAAATGGAGTAGCCCTCATAGTCAACAAAAGAGTGGGAAAAGCTGTACTGGGATACAATCTCAAAAATGATAGAATGATTTCAATACGAATCCAAGGCAGACCTTTCAACATCACGCTAATCCAAGTTTATGCACCAACCACCAATGCTGAAGAGGCTGAAATTGGCCATTTCTATGAAGACTTACAACACCTTCTAGAACTGACACCAAAGAAAGATGTTCTTCTCATTATAGGAGATTGGAATGCTAAAGTAGGGAGTCAAGAGATAAAAGGAACAACAGGTAAGTTTGGCCTTGGAGTTCAAAACGAAGAAGGGCAAAGGCTAATAGAGTTTTGTCAAGAGAACAAGCTGGTCATCACAAACACTTTTTCAACAGCACAAGAGGCGACTCTACACATGGACATCACCAGATGGGCAATACCCAGGAACTAGATTTGGTGGACAGAGTGCCTGAAGAACTATGGATGGAGGCTCGTAACATTGTACAGGAGGCAGCAACAAAAACTATTCCAAAGAAAAGGAAATGCAAGAAAGCAAAGTGGCTGTCCAACGAGGCCTTACAAATAGCAGAGAACAGAAGGGAAACAAAATGCAAGGGAGATAGGGAAAGTTACAGAAAATGGAATGCAGACTTCCAAAGAATAGCAAGGAGAGACAAGAGGGCCTTCTTAAATGAACAGTGCAAAGAAATAGAGGAAAATAATAGAAAGGGAAAAACCAGAGATCTGTTCAAGAAAATTGGAGCTATTAAAGGAACCTTTTGTGCAAAGATGGGCATGATAAAGGACAAAAATGGTAGGGACCTAACTGAAGCAGAAGACATCAAGAACAGGTGACAAGAATACACAGAGGAATTATATCAGAAAGATTTGACTGTCCCGGACAACCCAGATAGTGTGGTTGCTGACCTTGAGCCAGACATCCTGGAGAGTGAAGTCAAGTGGGCCTTAGAAAGCATGGCTAACAACAAGGCCAGTGGAGGTGATGGCATTCCAGTTGAACTATTTAAAATCTTAAAAGATGACGCTGTACATTCAATATGCCAGCAAATATGGAAAACTCAGCAGTGGCCAGAGGATTGGAAAAGATCAGTCTACATCCCACTCCGAAAGAAGAGCAGCGCCAAAGAATGCTCCAACTACCGTACAATTGCACTCATTTCACATGCTAGCAAGGTTATGCTCAAAATCCTGCAAGGTAGGCTTCAGCAGTATGTGGACCGAGAACTCCCAGAAGTACAAGCTGGATTTCGAAGGGGCAGAGGAACTAGAGACCAAATTGCTAACATGCGCTGGATTATGGAGAAAGTCAGAGAGTTCCAGAAAAACATCTACTTCTGCTTCATTGACTACGCAAAAGCCTTTGACTGTGTGGACCACAGCAAACTATGGCAAGTTCTTAAAGAAATGGGAGTGCCTGACCACCTTATCTATCTCCTGAGAAATCTATATGTGGGACAGGAAGCAACAGTTAGAACTGGATATGGAACAACTGATTGGTTCAAAATTAGGAAAGGAGTACGACAAGGCTGTGTATTATCTCCCTGCTTATTTAACTTATATGCAGAATACATCATGCGAAAGGCAGGACTGGATGAATCCCAAGCCAGAATTAAGATTGCCGGAAGAAGTATCAACAACCTCCGATATGCAGATGATACCACTCTGATGGCAGAAAGTGAGGAGGAATTAAAGAACCTCTTAATGAGGGTGAAAGAGGAGAGTGCAAAAAATGGTCTGAAGCTCAACATCAAAAAAACTAAGATCATGGCCACTGGTCCCATCACCTCCTGGCAAATAGAAGGGGAAGATATGGAGGCAGTGACAGATTTTACTTTCTTGGGCTCCATGATCACTGCAGATGGTGACAGCACCCACAAAATTAACAGACGCCTGCCTCTGGGGAGGAAAGCAATGACAAACCTCGACAGCATCTTAAAAAGCAGAGACATCACCTTGCCGACAAAAGTCCGCATAGTCAAAGCTATGGTTTTTCCAGTAGCGATGTATGGAAGTGAGAGCTGGACCATAAAGAAGGCTGACTGCCGAAGAATTGATGCTTTTGAATTGTGGTGCTGGAGGAGACTCTTGAGAGTCCCCTGGACTGCAAGGAGATCAAACCTATCCATTCTAAAGGAAATCAACCCTGAGTGCTCACTGGAAGGACAGATCCTGAAGCTGAGGCTCCAATACTTTGGCCATCTCATGAGAAGAGAAGACTCCCTGGAAAAGACCCTGATGTTGGGAAAGTGTGAAGGCAAGAGGAGAAGGGGACGACAGAGGACGAGATGGTTGGACAGTGTCATCGAAGCTACCAACATGAATTTGACCCAACTCCGGGAGGCAGTGGAAGACAGGAGGGCCTGGCGTGCTCTGGTCCATGGGGTCACGAAGAGTCGGACACGACTTAATGACTAAACAACAACAATAAGGTGCCACTTGCGTTCATTATCACATGCCATCAAATGACTTGGAATTCAAGTAGTGACTTGTTAACTAGTGGTTCATACCACTGCACTTACAAATAACTGATAGGAACAAATTGCATGCCATCAGTTGATTCCAATTTATGGAAACCCTCCTTCCTAGGGATTTCTAAGTGTAAAGTATATAATAGTGGATTATCAGTCCCATCTTTCTGGTGGTGCTCTGTGACAACGCAATTTGACATAGGCTGCACAGGTGCCAGAGCAATTAATCCCATCATCTACAAATGCTCTAGATCAGTGGTTCCCAACCTTGGGTCCCCAGATATTCTTGGACTACAGCTCCCAGAAATCCTGGCCAGAACAGCTAGTGGTGAAGGCTTCTGGGAGTTTTAGTCTAAGAACATCTAGAGAACCAAAGTCGGAAACCACTGCTCTAGGTAATCTTGGAAAGAACCTTTCCTTGGAAGTACAGTAGGGATTCAAACTCCTGGCCTCTGGTGCCTCATCCCACTGAGTTATACCTCAAAGAATGAGGCAACAATAAATTACAAAATCCTAGCACCAGTCCCCATTCTTTCTCTCTGTACTTTTCCAGCATTTGATTTGGTTTTGTATAAAACACACCAGGAGCCAAGTTGTTAATTATCTACTTGCTTTACCTCGAACTGGTCTGAGCATTTCTTTTTTCCTCCTTAGTTTCCAGAATGTATGCCTTAGTTATTGATTTTCATTCCTGTCAAAAGCACAAAATGTGCTGTAGGGACTAGAATTTACTCCCAGTCTCTCAGCTGGCGCTTGAGATTTTGAAGAATGCTTTGAACATGCATACCGGTAATCAACATGTCTTACAGGTTTGGTCCCCAGTTGCCTTCCAGGCATGTTTTGATCATTGGCAAAGGTCAAATTAAAGGTTATTTTAGCTATTTTAAGTAGCATTACCATTAGAAGTAATCAAGGGTGGATGTAAAGCAATTTTACATAATAATCAATATAATAGCAGGTAAAAAGAATATAGCATTTTCCCCCAGTACAATTGTGGGACCATTAGGAGTAACATTCATAATAAATGGAACTAAATGTAAACCAGGAAACCAACATTTATTATAATGAATAACCTTAGTTATTTATTCACTTTTGGCATCATAGGTAGACTTGTTTTTGTACTTGTTCCCTGCCTATCTCCTGAGGAAAATATAGAAATCTTAGCTGAAGGTCATATGTATTCCAGAATTATCACAGAGAAATGAATACAGTTGTTCAATTTGGTGTACTGTTTTGAGCAACATGAATAACATTTAATGCATGTTTTGTTGCTAGTTCAATGTTGTCTTTTCAAAACAGAAGTGACTGCCTCAGACAAGAGTTTCAGAATTCAATATTACTACTACTACTTTCAAGCTTTGGAGAAGACACAAAATTGGAAGTCCTCTGGAATGTATGAGATCTAAACTTTTAGTGGAAAAAATTGACTTCAACTTGATTTCTCATGTCTACATTTTTTGATGAAGCCCTTGGTAACCTTCATCTTATTCTGGAGTCCTTCACACAAGGAATAAATAACCCATCTCCTTTATAAACTTGACAATTGTTCCATTCCTAAAAAATGACCAGACTATCACCTATTTACTCACAGTTTACAAGCTATTTCCATCCATTTACAGTTTTATTCAATGTAATTACATCCTAACAGACTAAGAGAAGCTGCATTAAGAAACCCTATTACTGTAAGGAACTGCTCAATATTGATTCCTTCATATTAAATCATGTTTGAAAGTACTCCAAAAATTTACCAGTTATTTATTTTGATTACCAAAAAGCATTCCATTCTGTGCCCCACTCATGGCTTGTTGAAATTTTGAGGATCTACGCAATTGAAAATAGAATTATTACTTTATCTAAACTCATGGCAAAGTGGAGGACAAAATTAAAGTGCATAGACCGCCTCTCTGATAATTCCCTTATTAGAAGAGTTTTTTTTCAGGGTGACTCTTTTAGCCCTTTGTAGTTCTGCATGGCTGTAAATTCTATGTCTAGTTCAGCAATAGCTCTAAAAGGTACAAGCCCAATTACCAAAGAATTGGCCTTGATGTTTCACATTTAATGTACATGGAACAAATGTTTGCAAGCAATCCTGTTACATTGAATGGTCTCTTCAACATCATTGAGTCTTACATGCAGATCTCAAAATGAGTCATTTCCTTAAGGATTGAGTATATGTATGCATGCGAGACGGCTAACTGACATTATTGTCTGAGATTTGTTTGGAAAAGTCAGAGTAACTCTAGGACTTATCTTTCTCTCTCTAACTGCTATTTTGTATTTTATTTTACTTTTTAAAATGTCTGCTGCTGGTCATTTTTCTTGTTGTAAGTATATCCTGGAGTGGGTGGACAATGGCAATTCAAATCCAGGACTCCTGAGTCTTCATCTGTCACTATATCCACTACATCGCAAGGGGCATCCACTTGTGCTCTTACCTCCTTAGAAAACAGAAAAGCTTGGTGAGTCACATCTCTGTCCTAAAGAAGGTTGACAGGGAGAATAGGACAAGCATTCTCAGTAGCAGTGCCTTTGTTTTGAATTTTCCGTTCCTGAGAATCGCTTCAGTTTAGCTCTGCCCTCGCCTTCCCAAAATCACAGCAAATATTTTTATTACAGAAAGTATTTGGAACATGAGGCGAACTCTTATTTTAAAACCAGCTTCTTATTCTGTTGCTTTGTTCTGTTCTGTAAGACTGACTGGCGTTTACAGTGATATTTTAGGACTGCTTTTGAATCTTGGAAGCTGCTCTATAATGGGAAAATGTAAATTAACAAATACAAACTGCATATAAATAGCCAGCAATTTCCTACTCAACACACGCACACAAACATTTTGCTTGTTACTCCTCTTTAAGAAAGTCTGAATTCTAATTTTGTAATGCAATTTGTCAATAGCTTTAATGTCATGTGCCTTTATCAGAAAAATCATAAAAACGTTTTAGGCCCCCATAATCCAGAAACCTGGAGGGGTTCTTCCTTTTAATCATCTTTCCCACCCTTTCATAAGTGGTCAGTGAAACAAACTTGACCCTGACAGTAATATTCTTCTCTTTTCCTGTGTTTTGATTGCAGCACAGGACTTCAAAAGCCCTTAGGTTAGACAGGTCAACAAAGTGCCTGTGACACCCTGTGGAGACTCAGCCAAAAGCCTCAGTAGAGGTCTGACCACACCCATTGTCCACCATCAGCACACTCAGTTTACTCACAAAACGTTTCAAAACTTATAGCAATTGATCATGACGGACACAATTTTGTCCTTTCTAGGTCTGAGGCAGATGAACATTCACTGAAGGGAACAATAGTAAGTGTCCAGAGACCAGGGAACTGACACCATTAAATGACCTTTGAAATAAAAGTCCCCCAGTTCTCACAGGGTTTATCCTTAATGTTTGTCCTTGCCAAAGGACCTCAGGAACAAGCAGTTTAATCATGCTTGAGTCCAATGTTCAGAGGACACCCACGGCTACAACCTCCCTAAATGGTTTACTAGAAGGGCTAAATGGTATCATTAAAATCCATTATCTCCCCCATTCCAACCCAAGGGTAGAGCTGGCTTTAGAAAATATGTAGGGGTAAGCCATTTTATTGTGCCTCCTCTTCTTTTTATCAAGCAGATAACGTTCCTCCTTGACTCCTTCTTCAGGAGACTGATCAGGTATAAAGTACCTGTTTCCACAATGTATTAATTCATACAGTACTCGGTAGAAATGAATAAGCACAACTGGTGTGCTGACTGATGATCACGCACCTTTTGTGTAATTTCTCATTATTAATAACAGTCCTAGAAATGGGAACCCTTTTTTTTTTCAATTATAAAAAGAAAAGATAACCACTGACTGTCAATTGTTTCTGTTCATCACCATGTAAAGCAAAGTTTCTTAAGCATGGCACACAAGCTTCTTCATAGCCATGAAAATGCTCTGTTCCACATATTCAAGATACAGTACTGAGTTCATGTGAAAATGGGAGGAGGAGCAACTGTCTCCCACTCAACTAAGATTGAACAGTTAAATTCCATTCAGACTTACGGAGCAGTAAACCCCACTGAGGGCTCATATGCATTAAATCAATAGTTCAGAAGAAGTGTCGGTGTAAATTTAAATCGACTGTCTGTCACATGGCATCACATGGTGTTTGAATCATAGTTTGTATTACCTTAAAGCAAACATTTAATCCAGTGTTTTTGAAGGGATACCCTTGCCAGATGCGTGCGCTCTCTTTCCAACCCAGGGCTGACATTCTTAGAGGCAGGTGGGCGGGCATGTCTCTCTGTGTGTGCACCCCAAGAAGAGAAGTGCAACAGGAAACAGCTGAGCAAGCCAGCACTAGAAAAGCCTTTGTGCACACAGCAGCACCTTGTGAGTGCTGTTGCATGCAGGAGAGCCTGGCAGCGATGAGCAGCTGACACACACCACAAACCTGCAAACAAAACACACACTCAGAAAGCAAGGGCGGAGGAGGCATGGTCTGAAACTGGCTGGCTGGCTGGAGGGGAGAGAGAGGTGGCAGTGGCGTTTTGCCTGTCTGCCTGCTTGCCTTTCAGCTACCGGTTCCAGGGGTTGGGGTCTGCATGCCAGCTCGGTGAGGAGACACATCCTCAAATTGACCTTGGCTTATCCGTCTCCCTACACCCCACCCCAGGACTGGAAGAAGATTTGGGTAAGTGAGTGAGCAGCCCCTCCCCTTGTAATGCATCGACAACAGGGGCAATTAGCTGATTAATGTGGACAGAGGCATTCACATAGGGGAAAAAAATTTAGATGAGTTGATTCCACATCCACATTAAAATAAACAGACCTCTGGCAGAAGAGTAAAAAAAAACTTGCTGCCGCTCCAAATTAATTCACTCTTACACATTTGTCGTGCGTTCACCCATTTTTACTGTGATTCAAAAGAGGCTGAACCCAAATTAAGCAATGTAACCACCTTCTCATCTGAATGGGACTTAATATCTGTATGAAGAATCTTAGGACTGCACTACTGAGACTTCAAGAACCGAGAATGGCTGACACATGTAACAAATTCATCACAGCTTTTTGGCTTCCGTGGGAAGATGAAAATGAGCAGATATAAATAGCTGTATAGGACTTAGCAATAAATTCTCTGCTGGAGGACTAATTTAACGCTGAGGGTCTCCAGAAATAAGTTTATAGTATGACTGCATTCTTATATTTAATACAGAGAGAAAGGATGAAATAGTGAATACTCTGGAAAACAGAAATAAAATTTGAAAAGATCTTGATTGACTTTCAGCACTGGGCTGAAAACAACAGAATGAAATTTAACAGGGATAAGTGCAAAAGTTCTACACAAAGGGGGAAAAAACCAAACACACAGTGACAAAATGGGGGATACTTGGCTTAGTAATACTCTGAGTGAGAAGAATCTTTGAATTGCTATATATCTTAACCTGAATATGAGCCAACAGTTGATGTGACTGCAAAAAAGGCAAACACTATTTTAGGCTACATTAACAGTCTTCAAATCCCGTGAAGTACTAGTTCTCCTCTATTCAGCACTGGTTAGACCTCATCTTGAGTACTGTGTCCAGTTCTAGACAACACATTTTAAGAAGGATGTCAACAAACTGGAGCAAATTCAGAGGAGGGCAACAAGGATGGTCAGGGGACTGAAAACCAAGCTCTATGAGGAAAGCCTGAAAGAACTGGACATGTTTAGCCCTAAGAAAATACTGAAGGGAGATACGACAGCACTCTTCAAATACTTGAAAGATTATCATACAGAGGAGCGTCAGGATCTGTCCTTGATCATACCAGAGTGTAGGACACATAATAATGGGCTCAAGTTACAGGAAGTCAGATTTCAATTGACTATCTTTACTGTTAGAGCAGTACAACAATTATCTTGAGAGCATTCCAATGTTGGAGGCATTAAAGAGAAAATTAGACAACCATCTATCAGATCTACTTTGATTTGGATTCCTGCATTGAACAGGGGGCTGGACTTGATAGCTTTTAGAGGCCCCCTTCTGATTCCATTATTCTATGATCTTATGCTTAAGCAATAAAGTAAATACGTTTTCCGATGGTTGAAAAAAAGAAATCTCTGGGACTATCGTCTTTAACTTCTGCAAGATGTGGTGGTGGGAGTAACAAACCTTTGTGCATTAAGATATAGCCCAGCATCTAAAGAATCTAAAGCCATTCCTTCTGTTATGGTTAAGAATGGGATCCTCGGGATGTGGAACAACTTTGAAGCAAAGCTGTTCAACCCTGCAATGGCCTGCCTCTTAATGAGCTGAATGAAGGTCAAACTCACATATAGTAGCTTTGGATTTAGAAGCAAACTAATCACAACTAATTAAAAAAGGAAACCTGTTTCCTTTTTGAAGAAAAGGTTGGTGCATATATTGTTGTAGGAGTCTGGGAAAAGAGAAAGTGATATTGACTTAGCAAGTGTCAATTCTGCACGGTTTCCCCCCTTATATCATACATTATTTCCTCACTTCTCTAAAACCAATATAAAATAGAAGGCGGGGGGGAACTGATGGCACACTGACTGCTCCAAATAAATGATGAAGCTGTTGTTTGATTTTCAAAATAAGATCTTCCTGCATTCATGCCTGTCGTGTCACCTTTATTTTGAAAACCCTGTCCTTTCATGTGGATTGCTTGGGAAAGAAAGAAATGGACCTTATAAACACTGAAAGTGCCGCTCTGTATTTCAGAGTTGGTTGTATAATGTATAGAGTACATGTTCATGCCCTGCTGAGATCTACAACCAAGGTGAGTAGAGGACGAAATCTACACATGTAGATTTTAACCTGCTTTGTAAGTTATTTCCTTCTGTGCTTTCCTTCAATCCAGTTGGTATATATATATACACACACACACAAACATTTAGTATTCGCAGTACCCCTCTGAGATAGGTTGGTCTGCAGGAGCAGGTTGGCTCAAGCTCATTCAGTGTGCTTCATGCCTGAGAGGAAATCTGGACCTGATACGCAGATAGGCAGAAAGAAGAGCTTTGGTGATTTGCAGTAGATCAGCCAAAATTTCTGACTCCCACTTGTTTAAAAATAGTAACAACAAAATGAGTCCCACCCCACTCTAAATTTTACTGAAATGAAGAAAGCTTGTAGATCAAGAAGGGATCACATTTTTTAATGTGGTAGGATGGGGAGCTCCATTCATTTCTGGTATTTGTATGACAACTGTGAGCTCAGAATTCTTTAATTCTAAGTGTATGTGTTTTGCACGGAGCTCCCGTTGATGAATCTCAGGGTTCTAGCAGAAACCCAAGTAAACCTCACACGCCTAAAACCTGCCCAGTCCTGTAATACACAATACTGCTCTCTCTAAGGCAAAGCTAAGAAATAGCTATATATTTTCCCCTATGAATTCTCATTTTTCCCATTCTCTATGATGTCATGGGGTGTGCCACACAATGGGACTGTTGATACACAACAGCATAAATATGCTGTTTGTTGCTATGTGAATAGATATAGTTAAGATGATATTTGTGGGGGTGGAGATTGTTATAAGTGCTGTCTCTGAAATGTTTCCCAAAGAATCATTGTATGCTTTGACGATCAATTAAAATTGTTGAGGAAGCCAAACAAAATAACACTTTTGGATCTATGAAGTCTAGTGGTTCAGTCCGATGGGCCAAAATGGCCTATAAATGTCAATGGTGGGGGGATGTCCACATCTCTAGATCAGCCTCTGCATCCCATAGCTTCCCCCTCTGCTGTCCACAAGCTCAGAGAAGCTATGCCACCTAAGTTCTGAATACCAAGGGGCCCAGATTGGAAGCATACCAAAGCTGAAATAGCAAAGTCCCTTCAGCCAAACAACGAAATGAGCTTCCAAAGTTAGATCCTCTTGTGGTATGGCACAACGCATCAAGCAAGTCAATGGCAGCCAGACACACCTGGAAGAAACATAGTGGGCCCTCTCTGCAGATCAGCCTCCAATGCACAGTCACACAAGTCTGCCTTGGTTCCTGCACAACTTCGCAATCAACTGCAAGCATGTTATATCTTGCAACAGTTCCATGGGCAGCAGCCCTTTCTTCCTGGTTCCAATTCAAAGTGCTCGTCATGAATTATCCATGGAACCTTCTATAGCTTGCATCCAGTCTGTCTGAAGGACTGTATCACCTTGTATCGGCCTCCCCAGCTTTGAAGATCTTCTGGGGAGGCCCTTCCCTTGATCCCAACACCCTCACAAACTCACCTGAAGAGAATGAGGGCCAAGCTGCCCTCCTCGCTTTTCTCATTCTCCCAGTAGGAAAAAGACTTCCTTTTAAAGCAGGCTTTTAATTGACTTTGACAGACAGGAAGCCGTCATGAGATGTTGTATTTGTTGAACTGTACTGGATATTTTAAAAAGTGTTTTTATAAGGTGTTTTTTAATTTTTTAATTTTTTTTAAGAAAAATACGATATCTTACTGAGTTTTTAATTATATTCCTTATGTTGACTATGAGCTGCCGGGAGTTCCTTATGGGAGAAAGACAGTATATTTCAATCAATCAGCCACATTTGCAGAAAAATGCCTTGTGACACATCCCCCAACATAAAACCCCTGACCCGTGATCACTCAAATCAGACTAGCAGGTGTACAGAATAGGGCACTGCATCTCTGTTCCCAAGGAACACCGTTTTGCTGCCTCATGCAACAGAGCAACTTCTGCCATCATGGGGAAAAGAACAGCTTACACACTGCTCACCAAATACAGGCACGAAAGAGTCTAAGCAATTACTTCCCACACACTCCCAGCTGAAATATAGGGGCACAAAGCATCAAAGAGAAGACAGCCTACACAGGTGAGTCCCCAAACAGATAGGGAGGAGTGTAACTTGACACATAGGTGGTACTGAGAAATCAACGCCCGCTACAGACCAAGGTCAGTCAGTCAGTATATTGTTACAATCCTTAGAGCAATCATACAGAAAAAAAATAAACAAACCTTTACAAATTCCCAAAATTCCAGATACTTTGTAAAATCATTTGGCATTAAAAGATAAGGTCTCAGTATACAGATGTTGTATACCTTGTCTGTCTTTTACCCACAGTTCCCAGGGAGTAAGGGAACTAAGTGGCAAATACTCTTGAGTAGACATGCATAGCATAGCGTGGTCAGCTAACTGAAACATGCTTCCCAACTAGAGACGGGGGTATTCGTATTCGTATATGAGTACGAATATCCCCCCACAGGTGGAGATAACAAGGGTCCAGCCCCATGGGGCCGGACGGTCCACTCACGATTGCGCTGCTACCACGACTGCCGTGGAGCCTTCCAATGGCTCCGGATATCACGTTTGGCTCGCCACTCCTGGCAAGAGGCAGGACAACAAGCCTTTCTGCTAGGTTGAAGAGTGGTTTGTTGAACGTGGTCTCCGGAGCCATTGGAAGGCTCCATGGCTGTCGTGACAGCGGTGCAATTGTGAGTGGACTGTCTGGCCCCATGGGGCCAGACCCTCATTATCTCTACCTGTGGGGGGATATTCGTATACGAATACCCCCATCTCTATTCCCAACATGTTAGACAGGCTTGGGAATAGGGTGTTTCCCTGGAAATGTGCATATGAAAGCCATACCCCCTGCTTAACTGCAATTATTCATCTGCTTTGTATGTTTAATATAATTTGGTGCTATTTCATTCCACCACTCCCTCGCTTTTACTTTTCCCTCTGCTTGCCCCTTTTCTAACATAATCTTATTTTTACATTTGCTGTCTGTTACCACATGCTTCTCTTTCATTCATGGCAATGTGGTGTCAACGGCTAGCCATAACTTCCATTAAATTGAAGTCTGCTTCTGTCCTGGTCCATGAGCCACCCCTGCATTAAATTAAAGGGAAAAGAAACCAAGAAAGAGCAGAGAAGGAGGGAAGAGGGGAGAACAAAGAAAAAATGGAAAAGTAAAACAACAGCCGCTATTGTTATGAAGGCATAAGGGTCATTGGCTTTGCTGTACAATTTCATTTAGAAGTCCCAATGCTTCCCCCCCCCCTGCAAAAAACCAGAAATGCATTCAGTTCCATTCACATATGTTACTAATGTGCATTCACAGCTGGAAAGGTTGAGTGACTGGTTGACTAAATCTTTCAGTGAATACTCCTAATTCCCTTTGTTCCAAGTTAAAAATGTGTTTACAGAATACTGCAGGTCTAATTGGCATTCACTTGTGCATTATGGGCCACAGACACTGGGATTCATTAACTAAGAGGATTGGCTTAGGGTAAGTAAATACTGGCACATTTTTCACTTGGAACAGTTGGGGTGGCGTAACAGTTACCATAGAAACAAACAAAGGTCAATAATTAGAATATTACTCTCGCCATTTCCATGGCTGAATCCAAATATTGTGCAGAAGAGAAACAAATGAGCAAAAATTGATTACAGTCATTTAACATTCATTTGTTATTCTTGTTGTTTTCTCCTTTTTGAAGAATTCATAGTTGGAAAACACGCAGATCATGTTATGGGCATAAACAGCTCTGTCGGCTGAAAGCACAGAATAATGAACTCGTCAGTATTATTTTTATATTCAACTTTATCTTGGAGTCAGGCCATGAAGTTAAAAAGAAAGCATTGCTTAGTGCTTTTTTTCTTCGTCTCAAAAAGCTATCAAGGCAATGGTAAATTGATGCACCTGGATCTCATTTTAAATTACTTAATAAGCTCTTTCGCAAAGTTTGAGACAATTAATGCCTTGGTCTGCATATCATTAGCAGAATATAGCCTAATCCAAGAGAGTTGTCCTAAAAGGTCAATCCCCCAAAAGGCTAAGCAGTGACTACACTTGCTCATAGCTTTACAGTTATACACATCAAACTGTTTAGAGTCTGCCTCAATGTCTGTGGAACTAACTGAAGGGAATCAGAAGAGCATGTAGGAAGAATAGTTCAGTGGCACAAACGTACGCTTTTGGGAATGTTAACAGATCAAGCAGCACTAAGCAGCAGCTAAGTTAACTTGTTGTTTGAGTCCCTGGAAATCAATATGGGTAATGGAACACACATCCTGCCATCTGGAAAGAAATCAAACCCACAGTTATTACTATAGGAAAAGGAAACAGCTAGTGTTTTGGGTTTGAGTAAAAAGTGCAGATGGATCCACTGGGAAGTTACATCTGGGAAGTCGGGTTTCACAGGTTGATTCACTTCAACCAACCACACAGGAGTCAGCAGAGAGAGGAGGAAATCAGCCTTGTCTGCAGCTTGTTAGTTGTTTGATTCTTCCTCTCTCCACACCGGGTGCTTTGTTTCCTTCTTTCCTATTATTTTCTTTCTTTCTTTCTTCTTTTAAAGACTTGTCCTAGCACTAGCATAGCTAGATGTCCAAAGTGAGGAATCAGCAGAGAGATAGGAGGAAGTTTTTAGTTCAGTCTTGTTTCCAGCTTGTTAAGGTAACTCTTCTCTTCTCTGGCTGTCTAGATTTACAGGAGGCACAGTTAGAGCAGAGCTACCTTTAAAATTCCTCTTTTCTCTCTCTACTGGTTCTTTGCTTTTTTTCCCCCCTTTGTTCACCTGGCTGCCCTAGTGCTAGGATAGCAAGTCTTTAAAAGAAGTAAGGAAGGGGAGACAGAACCAGGTGCGGGGAGGAGAGGATTCAAATAGCAACCAGCTTTCCCACTGTCCTGCCTCTGTCACTGTTGCTAGAACCAGTTGGAATGGCTTGAGATACAATGGCTACAGACACCCTTTATCAGCTGAAGCAATCTCACAGTCTGAACTGATACAAATGCATTCAATTCCAAAAAAGTAGAAGTCCTAGTGGTGGAGGAGAAATGCGGAGGGGGAGTGGAGAAATCTGGGATGATTTGCATTGGCTTTCATGTAATGTAGACAATTGAAAATAATGGGAATCAGATCATCCTGATCCCAGAGCATTTTCCATAGTATTTATCAATATAGTCTCATCCTTATTCTGGAACAGCTAGAGCTGAGAAACCACCACATATTCCAGTATCTTGCTCAAGGGCAGAATATTGGAGACTGGCCAATAATTGTGCATTTTGTCCAACAGTGCTTTCCAACATGATCAGAGAAATCCCATTCTGCAAAGTTTAACAGAAGTATCCTGTTTGCAGGCCCTGTCTGTTTTATTGTCTCCTGCTGAAGACAGCTATGGTAGGAGTGACAAATTGTCTCTTATTTGCCTCTTTAATAAATTCTCATAATTGCCCAATTTCTACTTTGTTCCAGAGGAAATGTTAATTACCGCTTTCACTGCATTAATTTTTATTCTATTGCAAATTAGCAAAACAACAGTATTTATTTATTTCAAATATAAATAGGGCAAAAATGGGAGGAAATTGTCAATTAATATCTTTCTAGAATAATTTAGAAAGTTACTGAGGCAGTTAAGTGCCATTCAACAGACATGCACTGACTGAGCTGTGGAGTGTGATTCTGATCCCATGGCAATTCCAAAGTACTGGAGAATTAGCAGCACATTTAAAGTTAAAGATATGGTTGTCATTGCAATTAGTGTTTCATGCACATGTCTTGCATTTCCTGACTCCTTCTACTAAGAGTTCCAGTATCCCCCAACCCCACAATCCCATATCAAATTACTGATAATCAGGGGACATAACTTCTGTTCAGTGGTGGCTGGTCCACTAAGGTGAACAAGGCATTGCCAACCTGAAACTCAGGCTACACTCAGCCAGCCCACTTCGGCGTGCCTCCTTTCTGGAGATGGGGCAGGGGAATGCTCACTGTCCCACCTTCTTGCTGAATCATCACACTCTGTGTGAATGTATAAGGAAGACAAATGTAGAATATTGTAGCAGAGCATAGCCAAAAAAAAATAACTAAATAAGGAAGGAGAAGGGGGAAGTAGTGGCAGGTAGCAGCAGGTTGTCACCTTGACCCCCTCCTGCTTGTTGTCTGCTGTGCTTTTCACTCTACCAACCAAAATGAATATCAGTCACCACTGTTTTTGTTTCTTGGCATCGCTGCCAAAAAACCAGCATAGGAGTGACTGAAACTCAAGGACATTAAAATTATTTAGAGGACAACATTTTAAAAGGCTTATGTCGCAAATCTATTTCTATGTGGGTTCGGCAACAAAATGTGACCTTAGTAGGTCTAAAATGTTCTATCCAGGTGTTTGAAGGTTAAGAGAAACTGTTGAAGCAGGGGAGCAAATGTTCCCTAGCAAAATACTGGCTTGCACCATGTCACCAGCACAGCTGATAGCCACCGAAAGGTGATTGAGTAAGTTGGAAGAGAAGACATGCAGGAGGACATATTGACAGGAATGCAAAATGTCTTGGGACGATCCTAGTGAAGGTGGAATTTTGTCCTTTTGACAGTTGTTGTGGAACCTTTTAGATGCTGTTATGCCAAACCACCATTCGGTACTATTTCCCGTAAGTATAAGTAGAGTAAACACTGCATTTCTGGGAGGACATAATCAAACTGAGGAAAATGCTGAGGTTATATCTAGATGGACTACTACAACTAATTTTTAAAATGCATTGGACAGTTATTCTGTTCTTTTTATTTAACAGACTTTTCTCATGTAATAGTAGGGAGAAAAATATGGAAAAACTGATAAGAAAAGAAGCAAGTTGTTTGCTGTGTAAATTGGAAACAATACCCTCTGAATCTCTGCAAAATTCCATATGTGAGATGTTAAACTTGCACAGCAAATGCCTTGCTTGGAAGTATCCTAAATAATCTGTGCATTAAGATTAAATCCTCTTTAATAGGCTTTTAAAAAACAACAACACCTTTTCTTCCAAATTCTCAGAGAGAAAGACAGTTTGAAACTGGAACAATGGCACAACAATGGTAGGTAATTAGGACAATTAGTTTCACCAGGAAGAAGGATTGCAGAACAAAACTGGGCCAGTAACTGAGCTCTGATGAAAAGCAGGATCTTCAAGCCAATGAAAGTGTTGTTTACCTTACCTATTTAAACTATGTAGAGCAAGAGCTACATGTGTTTGTCATAAATGTTTTTGCTTACAGGAAAATAATCCATGTTTAGAATCTTTACCGACTTATCCAGATGAAGTTTTCCAACAATTATTTTGCCTGAATTGTTTAGGCTGCAAACCTAGGCCTGGTAAAAACTTTGATCAAATGTAAAGGAACTCAATTCTGTGTTGACACAGAATCATAAAATAATGGAATAATGGGGTTGGAAGGGGCCTTACAAGGTCATTGAGTCCAACACCCTGCTCATTGCAGGAATCCAAATCAAAGTATATCCGACAGATGGCTGTTTAACTTTCTCTTGAATGCCTCCAGAGTTGGAGTGATCACCACTCCAGGTAATTGGTTCCATTGTCGTACTGCTCTAACAGTTAAGAAGTTTTTCCTGATATTCAACTGAATCTGGCTTCTTGTAACTTGAGCCCATTGTGATGTGTCCTGCACTCTGGGATGATTTAGAACAGATCCTGCCCCTCCTCTGTATAACAATATTTCAAGTATTTGAAAACTTCTATGGTATCTCCCCTCAACCTTCATTTCCCAAGGTTAAACATGCCCGGTTCTTTCAGTCTTTCCTCATAGGGCTTGATTTCTAGCCCCCTGATCATCCTTGCTGCCCTCCTCTGAACTTGTTCCAATTTGTTGGCATCCTTCTTAAAGTGTGGTGTCCAGAACTGGACATAGTATTCAAGATGAGGCCTAACCAGTGCTGAATAGAGAGGAAATAGTACTTCATGGGATCTGAAGATTGTACTTCTGTTGTTGTTGTTTAGTTGTTAAGTTGTGTCTGACTCTTCGTGACCCCATGGACCAGAGCACGCCATTACTTCTGTTAATGCAGCCTAAAATAGTATTTTCCTTTTTTGCAGCCACACTGTTGGCTCAAATTCAGTTTGTGATCTGCAACAATGCCAAGATCCTTCTTGCTTGTAGTTTAACTGAATAAAGTACTTCCCATCTTGTAACTGTGCATTTGGTGTCCCCCCCCCCCCCCAGGTGTAGAACTTTGCACCTATCCCTGTTAAATTTCATCCTGTTGATTTCAGCCCAGTGCTCAAGCCTATCAAAATGTTTTTGAATTTTGTTTCTGTCTTCCAGGGTATTTATTTGTTTAAAATATAAATAAATTATATTTCTCCTTTGTCCTTTAAAACAACAAATAAATAGCCCTATCTTATGATTAATATGGAACCTCAGAGTTGCTTTCCACTTATGGAAAAGCAATGCCTCAGTTACACTAAATGGATCTAGTAAGAAGCAGGCCCTCAACAGTTGTGGTTGATCAGGATTTTTATTTTAAAAATCCCAAATATACTGAAGCCTCATTGTTCTGCATTGTGCATGTATACCTAACTGTTGTCTCATTTCCTCTTGATTCTTTCTTTGACAGTGTCTTCTGTCTGAGATGGAACCTGGTTACCAGAACCATTAAGCTATCTAGATAGAAAATGCTATAATATGTACAACTCAAAACAGAAACATTTTCTGTTTAATCTCTTCCCCTTATAATCATCTAGGGGGATGATGAGTGGATTTCTTTTTTGCACTGGTGGCATTACTGGTCTTTGATAGTGTCGTTTCCTGGCAGCAGCAGTGGCCAATGGGGATAGTAGAAGCCACATAAATGGGCTGATAGTACATACGGCCTATGGGTTCCCTATTGTCCACTTTTTGTCTATTGCTTTTGTTACCATGGGCATAGCCTGGGAGCCAATGTGGCATAGTGGATAGAGTATTAGACTGGAGACCTGGGTTCAAATCCCTTCTGAGCCATGGAAACTCATGGGGGTATGGTAATGGCAAATCAATCCATGAATGCATCACATATCTCAGAAACCCTATTAGGATCAACAGAAGTTGGAAGTGGGTTGATGGCACATAATAACAATAAACATTGACTGATAGAATTGTACCACTGGAACAGATAGAGTTCTACTGTTTGCATTAGGGTAGAAAGCACATTAGGGTTGCCCTGTGGTCTGAGCAGGATGGGTGTCTCACCCAAAAATGTTTGGAGCTTTGGTGGTTCCCTACCTGGAACAATGGCTGCTGAAGGCCCATTTTTCTTCACTGATTTCATTGGTGATCTTCTACTCAAATGAATGGTCAGGTTTGAGCCGCTGCCTCCCCCCGGGGGGGGGGAGGGGAACTGGATAGTCTGTACACATATTTGTTAATAATGTCTGGAAGGAAGCAGATTTGCTCAGTTCACATACACACAACCCAGAGGTAGCCTCAGAGTCCTGGAATTATTGTGATAGCTAAGGCTGGCACAGTTGAGCTACCAAAACAATGAGCTAATGGGGAACAGGGCCAATTCCACTGGACTGGGGACAGACAAGTAAACAATGCAGTGGCCTTTTGTGCAACTCTTCCTATCAGGGAGGGAATGGTGTTCAGCTACAATGCCCATCAGTCTTAGCCAGTATAATCATGGCAGTTGCAGTCCAATAACATCTGGAGGTCCATGTGTTCCTCCGCCCTGCTTTACACTGAGAAAGCAAGTGAAGAGACTTCCAGCATCATTATCTCTCCAGTAGAAAATCCTGGACAAACGGTAATAGTGGTGGTGACAAGATCCCTTAGTGTTGTGACTCGCTGGAGATGACATATGGATTTTTTGTTGTTGTTGCAATTGCTAGCGATATCCTGGCCTAAACAGTTGGAGAAGGAAAGGGAAGGCCGTTATTCCTTTCATTTGTCTCTACCCTATCATAGGAAAGGCCAGTTCATAGGACAAGTGGTCGAACAGAGTGAATATAATTGGACCAAAGCTTTGAAAGATTAGTTTTTTCCTTCTTCTTTTTTCCCCAACATCTCTCATAAGCTCCCACTCAGCATCCAGAATCCCCCAGCGAAATATCCAAGAATAAATAGGTAAATGGAACAGACAAACACACACACACACATACAAAACAAAATGCAAGGCAATACTTCTCTTGGGCCACCCACATGTTAAAAGCAGATGAGCTTTCCAATCCAACAGGACACTTTTTCAGTCTGCACATTGTAGCTCTTGAGAGAGCGGGCAGAGACAAACAGAGAAGTCCAAAAATCATCCTGACTGCATGTTGCAGCATCTGGAGCTGAGTTCAGCAAAGGTTGTGACTACGCTCTCGTGAGCCAAATTGGAGTGATTCACCTTTGCTGCAGCTTGATTCATGGCCTATTTATTTTACACTTTTGTTCAGATTAGGTGATCACACGGAGACTGTGGATTGTTTTGGTGCCAATGGCCACACTGGCCCTTCAGTCTGATGTGGTTTGATCTGCACCATAGCCCCCCCTTCCTTTGATCTCACCCTCCACCAATCCCCATCTCTCCTTTTCTCGTAAAACTGGTGGACTGTTTAAAGTGTTGCATGGCATTAGGGAAAAGGAACAGTTTCCCACGTTCTCCACAATGTACTGCAAAAACATAGTAGTTGTAGTTCATCAGAGTTGTTTCTATTTCATATCAAATTTTTTTCTGTGCAGATGTGATCTAGCGCTAAACTAATATATCAATGCAGTGAGAAGGTGATCTAGTACCAAACTCAGTAGGCTTTTTTTAAATTAAATATACTTCACAGTAACTAGGGAGAAAGATCACAGGTATGAATGTCCCTGCTGTCCAAAACATTTATTTATTTATTTATTTATTTATTTATTTATTTATTTATTTATTTATTTATTTATTTATCACCCCATTAGTGCATATGCACTACTCAGGGCAGTTTACAAACAGCTAAATTCAGTATAAAAATACAATCAACAATAAATTAAAACAGGAATACCAAGTAAAATTAGAGCAGGTGGCACCAGAAACAACTTCCGTAAAACATCACACCGAGCTTAATACATCACCAGAATACTACCCATAGCCATGTCCTCTGTCCTTTTAGAGAACAGAACAAATGATCACATGGGGGGGAAAATCCATTCAAATTGTTCTGGCATGAAAATGTGGCAGAGTAAAAAATTCTGTATTGGGAGCATAAAAGGACAGACTGATTCGAATTAGCGTCATGTGCTCAGTAGAAAAATGTGAATTTATCTGTTTTATATCTGCAACACATTCTGAAATATTTGACCATGTAGTCACAGCCTAAGACAGATGTTGCAGATGTGAAATATCAGGTTTCACTTCAGGGAATGCAGGATCAATGGTCTTTTCCCGTCTAGAAAGACAAAAGGGTGCTAATCACTTAATATAGTCTCCTTCACTTGTATTTGGCTGGGAGGAGAAGCACACACAAGCATGTGCCTCACATGGCCCCCACAACTTTTAGTGGTGGAGGTAGGCAAAGGAAAGTAGTCCTAATGTTTACTTTAAAAGCCTTTATAAAAATGGCATTTAAGTCTTCAGTTTTTCAGTACTGATGCATAATAAAAATGTAGACCTGCATAAATTTTTTAAAGTTCCTTGCTTCCCTTCTATATATCTATTTTCACTGCAAGGGATTCTCAGAAATGAAATTAGCTGGATTGATCCATTAATACTGTCAAATTACATAATTATGCCTTTTCTTGATATTCATTTGCATTACTTTTTGGTTGCGGGGGGACGTTAAGGGGGAATTTGGTAGCCTCGTAAAACTTTCCATACCTTAATTATTACTAAAATGTGCTTGCATTTCTCGATAAGTCAGTTTAAAGCATCTAATTAAGTTATCATGGGAAATGGACTGTGGAGATCTTCCATTTCCCCCGTTTTGCTCTCTTTTCATATGTAAAACTGGTGGATATATATTACCAAAAAAATTGGAGAGGAAAAGGCATAAAGACACAAGTTTTCTGCTGAGAGAGAGAGAGGCATCCTAAGGAGTTTAATCTTCATAAAGGGTCGACCTCTGAACTACTGTGATTGGGCATACTCCCTTTCACTCTTCTTAGGGGGACCATGTGGTGCAGAAATGGATTTTCCCCCCTCCCTTATACATGGCCTCCAGCTGCGGCTTGTTCCTCTCCAAGCCACTAATCTTCTCAGGGCCAGAGTCTGCATAATTTGGCACCTGCAAAAGGCCCGCATACTGTGGAAGACCCACTAACAATAGCTTCCTGTCCTTCATGCTTCTCTTCATCATTGCAACCTACAAGCCAAGCAATCTGTTGACTTCTTTGCCATCTGAGTATGCCTGGCTCGGCTCCCAGGTCAGTTTTAACTCTTTATTTTGTAGCACTTCGATGAGTAAAGCTCTCATCTCTTAATTTAAACATTTCAATTTTCAGCTTCTTATGCCTCAAGGCGGTGTTCAGGCCATCGAATCCCCATGTGTCCCTGTGGGACAAGTAATTCAACCAGGGTGAGCATTTTACAAGATTCAGTTTCCTCAGGATGAGAGTGAACATGGGAGGCATGTGGCGTTTTATAAACACATGATCATTTCCAAACATAAAGCATCACTACTTTGGAGGCAGACACCTGCATTCCCACAGTGCACAGCACAACCATTGTACCAAATCAAGAGCAATTACAATCCCAAGTACATCAAAGTGAGTTATCTGGAGTCAACCTGCCACTTCCTCAAATCCCCAAATCTCTCTTCCTTCCCTTCCCTCAGCCCATATTCTAATAATAGCTCCCTCTCCGTGTCTCTTTCCCTGTCTCCAAACTCTGATGAGTGTCACATTCTCAAGACTGGGGAGTAATACCAGTCTAGTCCAGACAACTCATTTATTTATTTATTTATTATTTGATTTCTCCCCCGCCCCTCTTTTCTGATATCTCTAATTACTCTTTATAGTCTACCATGCATGTTAGACTAGAGCAGCCTGTAAGTATTGAAAGGTTTCTAGCGGACACAGGTGTTTACAGTGTACATAATGCAGCATCTAAAGTGGAGCTCAAGATCTGAGAAAAGTATAGATATGGTCACCTGCAGTAGTTGAGGTGGTCTAAGGCAGGGGTCCCCAACCCCCGGTCCGTGGCCCGATACCGGGCTGTGGCTTTGGCAGGACTGGGCCACGGAGACAGATCTCCCTCCCCCACGCACTCCCCTCCATGCACGCCCACCTGCACGCATGGCCTGCCAGCCCACCCACACGCATGGGTCCCCTGCCCACCTGTGCCTGTCCTCAACAGCTCTGCTTAGGTCCTTTAAACTCAAGCCTATGTCTTTTTTTAGGGAGTCAATCCATCTCGTGTTGGGTCTTCCTCTTTTCCTACTGCCTTCCACCTTTCCCAGTATTATTGTCTTTTCCAGAGAAACCTTTCTTCTCATGATGTGCCCAAAGTAGGACAGCTTCAGCCTCAATATTTTTGCCTCCAGAGATAGTTCAGGCTTCATTTGATCTAGGATCCACTTTTTTGTCTTTCTGGCTGCCCAAAAACAAAAACAACCCCCCTGCCAGTGCTGCACTAAATTTTTATTTGTTTAAGATTTCAATGCAAAAATGCTGTTGTGTATAATTCGTGTGTGTGACGGTCTGCCATAACTGGTGTAAACATCCAGTGTCCTTAAGGCATCTACCAGGTCAGCAGTATTTCTGCCCTTTCCTCTTAATTTTTAATGGCCTGCCACTCTGCATAGCACCAGGCAGCTAGAGTTGGTCACCATTTTAATTTTCCACAAAGCTTCCAACACCCATCATTCTGCGGAAATAAGGGAAGTTTAAACAATAACTAGAGCCAGTTACCCACTACTCCTTAGTGTGCTGTCGATGCATCAGGTAAGCTTTCTAGGGCCAAATGATAAAGAAGGAGGCCCACCAGGGAACACTTTGCCCTGGCCTATCTCAAGGCTCGGCTTGCCATTGATGTCTGCACATCCCTTTCCCCTACTCTTTCCCCAATCTACTGTGGCTTCAGTTCTAATCCCTCCTCCTCCTCCTTTCAACTGAAGGAGGTAATTGGTGTGTGGTCCCAGCCAGTTTGCAAATATGGCAGCTGCAGCTTCACTTAGGATAGGGAAGCTGCAGCTGCCATCTTTGCAAAGGGCAGCCAGTCTCCCTTTTTACATGCATGGCTGGGAGGCCAGGAGACCTCGGCAGCAGCGATTAAGGTAAGGGGGTATCAGTGGGGGTGGGGTGGGGTGGGGCGGGGCGGGGTGGGGTGGGGGCTAAGGTAGGGAAAGGAAGGGGTGTGGGGGTAGGCTGTTGGGGTGGCTGGCTGTGGGAGGGGGATGGCTGCCTATCAGCCTCCAATCAGCTGATCGGCAGCCGGTAGGCAGAATGGGCTTCTGTGCCGTGTGGTAAACTCTCCTGGGAGGACCCAATTTGTGGGTGAATAACTCAGATGTCTAATATCCAATCTTCACCAAAGTTGGCAAGCATGTTGGGGAAAGACATAGGAAGCTCTGTTGTGATTCTGGATTCTCTAAGTGCCTGGGGGGAGCTTTCCTGGGGGTGCCCTCTTTGTGACTATATAACTCAGGTGTCCGTTATCCAATGTTCACCAAACATTCAGGAATTGTAGAAAAATGTCTGAGGAAGCTTCCCTGCAAATCTGGTGTCTCTAGGTGCTTAGGGGCCAGTTTTACAGCCATTTAAAGTGCAGATGAATCAACAGATTGATTCATCGATTCATCGAAGAAAATGCATATATTTGTATTCGTTGACTAATCACGAATCAAAATGAATCACCATTTTTTTTATTTGTCCCCATCTCTAATTTTGACTTTTGCTTTCACATCAGCCACAAAATGAGACTTTTATTCTATGTACGTGTGTCCTTGGAGCAGCTGAACTCCCTGTGTCTGATGAAACTCTTGATATATTTTTTAAATTTAATCACGGTTGAATGAAGTTTGTCTACATCAACAACACTGAGCTTTTCACTTAAGCCAAGTGCTTCCAGGCAGCAGACTCCTGAGGGATGCTGAAAGACAGGTCTCCAGTGTAAATCTGTTCAATGTTTAATCGTTTGGTACTGTGATTTAATCATAAACATTACTACGATCTTGTCTGCTTATTGGGACTCTAGGAAGCAAACAGAGACATTGTTTTTTTTGTAGCCAGTGTTCCACATTGATTTCTTCTTTACTTACTCATCTGTTTTAATCCATCAAGTTCAAGTTCAGAATCAGAACTCTGTATGTGGAAGAGACATGAAGACTTTGTCACTTGAACACAGCAAGGGTCTCTTCTGACAGTACGTTCAAGAAGTAGGAACCATTGTCCAAAATCCTGTGATGCAGTTATGTAAAAAGCATACTTTTTAATGGCAAATTGCTATGTTAAGAAATCTCTGTAGACATTATGTGTTGTACACCGAGATGCAATTAGCATTTATGTAGTATACAAAGTAAATGTATCCTCTACAAACCCTCATTGTGGCATGGAGGGAACCTTCAGTTCTCAAGGAAAATGGAACATTCTCTCACAATGTTCCAAAACTTTGCTAAAGCATTAGAAATAGTAATGTAAATTAAAAGAATCTCAGTTATTGTGTATCAAATAATTGATACGGAGGCAGGAAGAGTTACTTTTTTTTTGGACTAAATTTGCAGACTGGCTCAATGGATATGCTGGCTAAGAAATCATCAAAGTTGTGATCCAAGCAGTAATTTTCCAAGTTCTGGGCTGAAAGGAATTCAACTACTGCAATTAGCTTTACACAAACAAGAATATACTCACACTTCAAAGAAAATTGGATGTCATACACACCCCAGCAATTTGCACTGTTGTAGCATATCTCAGTTTAATTACTGAATGTCACTTCATTCACTAAACCAGTAATAAAATTATCAGCTTTTTAGTTTGGCTCAGATGGGGAAACACAAGGGCTGTTTACATATTGTTGGACTGTACCTCCCAGCAGCCTTAGTCAGAAGAACAAGAACAACCAAAAGTGATGGATGATGAGAATTGTAGTCCAACAGCATCTGGAGGGCCAACATTTGGCTAAGGTTTTGAGTTGTGCATAGCACATGAACATGTTTTATTCCAAGTGTTCCTTCAAAACAGAATCTCAATGACTCTGTAGACAGTTTTTAAGTTATCTCTCTTAAAATTGCAAACACAATAGTTTTGGAGTAAGCAGTGCTTTTTACAGCACCTTTTATGATGACACACTGAGGAAAAAGTTTAGATTTGTGCACAAATACAGTGTGTGTACTTACTTAGGCAGTGGCCTTTGCATTTTGTAGCATAACAGAATTATTAGAAAGGAGGCAGCCACACTTTCAAGATCTGCAAACTTGATTTTATTCCAAGACATACGTAATGTTTTGCCCGCATGGTTTCCATTCATTGTAATGGGAATCAGTCAGCTATGAATTTTCACAGATGTTAGCTACAGTATTTCAGACAAAATGACTTGACAGATTTGTTAGGAGAGCAGAGAGAGCTGTGGAAAGGACCCATACAGATCTATAGAGGGCAATCAAATGCATAGGTTGATAAATATAAAAACTGTTAAAATAAGACTACTGTAGGTCTTCTCACATGCTTTCTGTGCAAAAGGCAAATGGTTCAGTGGTTCCCATTGTCACTGTAATTCAACATCACTGGGAACTGATCCGGATGCTGTGTAAACATTGAACTGAATCCAAAAGTGCCCATCTCTGAACAGAAGGAACACTCCTTTTCATGGCAGGCATCTTCTGTTCACACCAGGGGCCTGGATCCAGGCAACAAGGGCTTCTGTTGATACAAGTGTGGGAGAGGCAATTTTAGCGAGATACCCTTTCCTCCTGTGCCAACGCCTGCATTGTACTGAAGGGTTCCAAAACTCTAGAGATTTCATAGAAGGAGGAGTGAAAGAAGATGGAGGATTATAGCTGGAACACGCTGAGTTACATTACTGGAACTCCATGGCAGAACGCTGGGTTAGAGAGTTCTAGCTCTGTCCTTTATCTCAGGACTAAGGTACGTCCCGCTGATATCACTAGGTCTGGTCTAGGTATGTACCATGTTTGGATCCCTTCCTCCTCTTTTCCCCTTTATTTGTCTGTGTGATATTATCACAGCCCACCAACAAGCAAGTCTGAATCTAGGCTCAACGTTTAAAGCTGCACTCTTGTGCAGATTCCCTTGAGATGCTTTCAAATAAATATGCATAGTAGAATATGTAGATAAGGTAGTGTCTAGTTTAATAGCATAGTTAAAATCAGAATTTTACAGCCTGTGTTTTTAAAATCTTTCCATTTTCAAGCATTAAATAAACGTGAGGATTTCTTTTCCAAGTGCTAATGTGAAAGGATTCAAGAATATAAAACATTTGCTTATAAGAATGCCAGATCAGCAGAATCCCATTCCCCGAGCTGTCATGAAAGCATGAGAACAGGGAGCTGCCACTGGGCTATCACAGGAGGAAATTCTAATGCTATCACAGGGAAGACAAGCTTTAGCACAGAGGAGGGAACTGTTCCAGCTGACTGTGAAAACAGGCACAAAGCAGAACTCTCTTTGCCTTGCCAGACATTGCATGACACGCATGCATCCTCTCTTTCTCCAGCCTCCTGCCTTCACTCCTGTTGGGGGGGAGGGGTTCTCAAAGCTGCACAAATACAGGAGACAGTCAAGCACCTTTGCGCTGAGCGAGCGAGTTCTGGTGCCAGCTGGGCGCAGGTAAAGATGAAGGCTGGGGCTTTAAAACCATCTGACAGACAAAAATCAAACTCTCCCTTCCTGTAGTGTCTCTTGGCCTGAGATCTGTCCCTCTCCTTGGACACCCAGTTCAGCAAAGCAATTCCCTAAGGTTCCAGCAGATGATCTGGCCCTGTTTGCTTCATAACAGCAAACAGAGAGCTTTAGTTTATACGTGTGTGTCTCAGCACTGTCTCTTGCACATTGCCTTCTCTTGTGCTGGGCAGTTGCTTGGGTTATGATTCTCAATGCCTGGCAATAGGATTATTGTTCGTTTTGTTATTCCTGTGTCTTACCCTCCCCCACCTCGCCTTTCTCTCTCTTTTGGAAAGACAGAAGCTCCTGGTGCTAACAATTGAAAGCTCTTCCTTTTCTCCTCCCTAACAGATTTTTCCCCCTCAGTAAGAAAAGAGATGGATAGAAGATGTGGGAACAAAGATCTGTTTCAGATGAAAAAAATACATACAAAAGTGTGTGTACATTAAGACAATGAACTAAAAAAATGTACCATTTAAAAATCTTCAGTCAATGGCTATATGTGGACAAACATGCATATAGTAGCAAAAGTGAGGAAATTAATTAATATTCATGGGAAATATGCCTGCCCTCCAAAAAAAAAAGCTGTTAAAAAAAAAGAAAACTGTGATAGAAACAAAAGATGGGACAATGTAGGTGGGATTTAAAGAAATGCGCCAAAATCAAGACTGTGCATTTTCCACATCCCTACCAGTGCTTGATGTATACCTTAACATGGTAAAGGAGCCCTGGTGTGTCATGGAAGCTGAGAGAAACACATGCAGAAGGCTGATCTCTCTTATGAGGCCAAATGATCGGAGCTGAGACACCAGACTGATGAAGCTGCGACTACACTGGCAAGCTCAATTGGACCCATTTGGCTTTGCTGCGGCTTGATTCGCAGCTGATCCTGATCCTGTTTGGATTAGATTATCACACGGAGACTCAGGATTGTTTCGATGCCAGTGTTCACATTGGCCCCTCCATCTGATGCAGTTCAATCTGAGCCAAAGCCCACAGCCCTCACTTCCTTTGATCCCGCCCTCTGCTGATCCCCAGCTCTCCTTTTACAGTTCATTGTGAAGCCAGGGGGCTGTTTAAAGTGTTCCATGGCCTTAGGGAAAAGGGACAGTATTTCAAAGCATCTCGTACCAGACAAACACTTACACACAAACCACAGAAACATTGTAGTCTGCTGAAGTTTGTTGGAGTTGTTTCTGTTTCTTATTGATTTTTATCTCTCTTTTCAGTCTGTGCCCAGGTGATCTAACACTAAACTAATGTGTCAAGGTGGTTAGCACTAAACCTAGTTGTAGAAAGTTTAACAAAATACTTGGGGGCAGCAAGGGAGAAAGATCATGGGCATGAGTGGTCCTGCTGTTCAGAACATCACACTGAGCTTAGTACATCACCAGAATACAACCCATGGTCATGCCTCCCATCCTTTTGGAGAACAAAACAATGGATCACATGGGAAAAACACTGTTTGAATCTCTACGACTTGAAAAAAGTGGAAGCCCCAGCGGCAGGGGAGAAAACTCCACACCAGGAGCAGAAAGGGCTGGGCTGTTTCACATTGGCTTTGTGCCATGTGATCAGTTTTAAAAAGCTGAAGTTCATCTGTTCTACTACTACAGCAAATCCCACACTATTTGCCAATGTAGGTGCAGCCTGAGATGCACCCATCCTCCTCAGGTATTAATGGTCACATCAGCAGAAGAGAATTAATAGTTTTTAATGGTGATGGTGGCAGAGAAATCCTTGAAGAAAGTTACTGGGAAGCAGCAGAAGTGGAAGGTGGCACCAGCGGAGATCTTTCAGAGGCAGTGGCAATGATGATCAAGCCATCTCAAGTGATGCTAAACCACTCCTTGAGCATGTTTTTTGTTTGTTTGTTTGTTTGTTTGTTTATCACCCTCTAGTGAAATACACAATTCTGGACGGTGTACAACCAATGAAAACAAACATAAACAGATGACATAAAATAAAAAAGTTATACAGAAAAAATTAGTCTAAATCATACCTCCAAGAAGGCGTATCATTTCCATGTAAAGGCAGATGGTGGTGATGGTGGTGCAAGGCAAAGAAAAATGTCAAGTGTGGTTGCATTGGAAGGTCCTTCTGAAGAGCAATGTCGTCAGCTCCCTCCTAAAAGTTGACAGGAAGGGAGCCAGGCATAGCTGAACTGGGAGCCGGTTCCAAAATGTTGGTGCCACTGCTGAGAAGGCCCAACTTCTTGTAGATGATTTTTTTTTTTTTGCCTCCTTCAGAGTGGCAACCCGGAGGAGCATTGCTTGGGAGGATCTGGTGGTGCAGGTAGATGGCCTTGTGGAAAGGTGCTCCAATAAACAATGTGGTCCCTATGATGAGACAATTCAAAATGAAACAAGAGATAGTACTGGAAGATGAGATTTCCAGGTCAGAAGGCACTGGGGAAGGGTAAAAGATAAGTGCAAATCGTACTATCACTAATGAAGGAATTTAATATGCAAATTCTGATATGCAAAGAAGCAGAAGTACTGTCCAGTGCCACACAACACATATATTTGGGGCACAGAACATAAAAAGTATGACTCAAGGTAACCTCAATATCATAGCACAAGAAATTGAGCATTTAAGTATTGTAATACCTTGAGTGACCTAAAGCAGATTGGAAAATGACATTTCCCTTCAGATAATTAGAAAATATTTTATTATGGAAACAACAAACTCAAAAGATATGGTGTGGCTCTAATATCGACTTGTGATATATGTAGGGCAGTCAGTCAGGGGCTATAATGTAAAGTTTGACCAAATAATATAAACAAGACTTCATAAGAAGCCTATCCACATCACCATCATTCAAGTCTCTGCTCCAACTACAAATGGTCAAGAAGAAGAAATTGAAAACTTTTGTGCAATTGCCCAGAAGTAATTGGTCATACGGTAAAACAGGATATGTTGAAAGTCATGAGTGGCTGGAATGCAAAAGAAGGAATTAAGCAGAACCAAACATTGTTGGAGAATATGTCCTTGGAGTCAGAAGGGAGCCAACAACCTATTCATTTCAAATATACAGTTCAAGCAACAAAATAGACAATTGTACTCATGCACATAGTTAGATGACCAATATAGAAATCAAATAGACTACATAATTGGATGCAGAAGATGAAACAACTCTATTTTCTCTGGAAAAACAAAAAAAAAAGACAGAGGGGGGGGGGAGAGAGAGATAAATGGATGTAATACAGACCATTTATTAAATCAAAATTTAGGGCAAAGCTGAAGAATGATAAAACAATTGTGGGCTGAAATCCTGTTGCTTTAACTTATGCTGTGTAAAGCTGATGATGTCATCAGCTGCAGCAATTTTTCAGAAATGAAATGTCCCTACCCCCCCCTTCCCCCTGCCCAGAAGGTCCCGAGGCTCCAATGTGATTTCTTTCATTGTGAGGACTCTGTTGGAGGCCACAGGATCAGAAGTGAGGTCTTTAATTTCCAAAAAGTGCTTCCAGCAAGATGATTTTAAAGCTAAAAGGAATAGCTGTGCCACTCTAACCTTCAATTGCACTCTGGACAAAAGGACAGAAGATGGAGAAATAAAATGGCTTTCTTTTGGCACAGGTGTCAGACAAGAATGTAGTTCATTTCCCTGTCCCTTTGATCATTATGTAGAATGTACCATATGAAAAGCTACTTTAGATTCAGATGGAGAAGCAAAACCTGGTGGAAGGAATGTTGCTAATTTAAGATATGCATATGGCAGCATATTGCTGATTAAACAAGAGAAGTGACTTGAAATGGCTACTGATAAAAGTGAAAAAAGAAAGTGCAAAAACAAGAAACATATTAAGAAGATTTAAATCATGATCATGGAACTACATAGCTTCAGTGCTGACAATGAAGAAATCAAAATTGTTAACATTTTTCTATACCTTGGTTCAATAATTAATCCCAGTGGAGATTGCAGCCAAAACATCTGAAGAAGACTGAGACTTGGAAAAGCGACAATGAAAAAACATAAAAAGATCTGTAAGTGTTAGGATGTGATGCTAGAGACCAGATTATTCATATGGTGATATCATCAATTACTATGTATGGATGTAAAAACTAGACATTGAAATACATTCATTCAACACATGGTGTTGGAGGAGAGCTTTACAGATAACACGGGCTGCCAGAAGAAGAAATAAGTGGGTTCTAGATCAAGTCAAGACTGAATTCCTAATTGACACAAATGACTAAACATAGGCTGTTGTACTTTGGGCACATCACAAGAAGACAATACACACTGAAAGAAGAAAAGGGAGACTGAATATGAGATGGATTGACTCAGTAAAGAAAGCCACAGCCTTGACTTTGCAAGCTCTGAGCAGGGGTGTTAATGACAGGACCTTTTAGAATTCATTAATCCATAGGGTCACCATAACTCAGAAACATCTTGATGGTACATACAACATAACTGTACCTCAATATGTGCCCATTTCATGTCTAGGCATGTGCACCTACCTTTGTATGTTCCTTATATAGGAGCAATACTTGTACACATATGATCTGTTTTCAGAGCCCTACACTCGAGATGGAAGGTGTTGCTATGTTCCTTTTTCCATCACTACTTTACACACTACACACAATCAATCTAACCTAATGGAATGTCTACAAAATCTCTTTTAAGTTGATTAAATCATTGCTGTTTCAAGATTTTTCATATTAAGAAAATGTAGCAAGATGTGCCTGTGCCAAGGCAATGTGGCTGGCTCTTCATCCTTGGAAGGCTGCAGCATGACTAATGGCATTCCGGTAATAGGCAAGCTCAGGAACAGATAAAAGCTTGTCCAATGTGAGTAATTTCCAGCAATTGTGCTGAACACTGAGCTACTGTAGCAGTTGCTTTGGACTGTCTTCTGCCATTACAGAAGCTGCATCAATGAACTATGAAATGCGAGCAAGCAGTACAATAGTCCCATATTGAATGCATACATTTAGGAGGGTTATTCTCTACTCCCATGTAGCACCAAGGGAAAAATCTGTTCTATGAACTGTATATGTTCCTATAGTACAGTGCTTCCCAACCTTGGGTCCCCAGATGTTCTTGGATCACAACTCCCAGAAATCTTGGCCAGCACAGCTAGTGGTGAAGGTTTCTGGGAGTTTTAGTCCAAGAACATCTGGGGACCCACTGATATATTGGATAGCCACTGCTGGATTTCACATTATGGAAATTATTTTGAAAGCCCATGTTCTTATCCTTGTCTAGACCCCTTCATCATCACTTCCGCCATTCTCTATACAAGGCAGGTGACTTTCTGAAGAGGACAGCCTCCTCAGTCTTTGGGAACCTCCACTTCCTTCTTGCCTGCTTTTTAAAGGAGGTGGACCAAATAGGTTGCTTAAAGTGCATATGCCATGCGGATGCAAAGATTGCATCACATGGCACACTAGATCTCTACTCAACCTTAAGTGACTCAATTTAGCCTGCACTAGTCCACTCCAAATGAACCATGTAACCAAGCCCTAACTTGGTTTTCTGGTGCTATTACATATTACAACCTAGTTTGCACAATCTAATTGGTCACATCATCTTTTTTTCTTATGCTTATATCTTGCACAGTCATGGTTTACATACTCTTCTAGGTATATTAAGTTCCCTTTGGTTTATACACCCAGCATGGTGTAGTGGATAGAGTGATGGACTCTTTGAATCCCCACTCAGCCATGGAAACTCACTGGGGGAATGGAACTGGTAAAACAACTCCTTAAATATTTCACTTACCTTGAAAGCCCTATCAGGGTCGCTATAAGTCAGTTCCAACTCAATGGCACATAATAACAGCAACAATGGTTTATAAAATATTTTAACATCATGGTGTGTTACGGTTTCTCATTTGGCATCCTTGTTCTGTATTATTGCTTGGGTCTATGACAAAGAACTGAACTGAACTGAATGAATGGACGGGTTTGGATTTTTACATAAGACATTTTAATCACTTACACTCAGAACTTGGAAAAGCTGCTTCCCAGACTACAACTCCTGAAACATTTGTACTAAACCAATTTAATATTTCACATCCTAAGATACTTAAGCTTACTTGACCTCTTCATCAAGGTAATCTGCTTCAAATAATACTTTATGGCAATTTGTTCAGTGTTTAGTTTGTTGTTGACCTAGCCCACTGGAAAAGTTTGCTTAACCAAGTTCCATTTAATCACCACTGTGACTAAGCCCTTTGAAGAATTACAGAAGTCGCCTTCAGTCAATCTTATCTACACTTGCTTAGGAGTAAGCAACTCTGAGCTTGAACATATGGAGGAGACATCTAGGAACAGTTCTCACAGTCAAGGCTGACAGAATGCAGCAGGAGAAACAATTTACACTTCCTTGACTGTGCTGTCAGGCGTGATGATCAGCCTGCCTGGAGATTCCTCATTACAGCAGGAGGTAGTCTTGCCTGCCTTCAATTCAGTGGCATAGGAAACACCAGTCATGAGGTATTTCCTCTTAAAGAATAGTTCTCTGAGCCACAGGTGGGCTTACTTCCTGGAGGCAAGAAAATGGGGGAAGGGGTGTTTCACAGCTGTTATTTGTACTACTTGTGAGGGAATCTCACTGAAGCCATTCTCGAATGAGTAGCATCCAGGAAATATTTTTCCCACCCCATAATTATTTCTCCTTGCAGTCTGCGTATGTTCTGGAGTTGGTTTTCTCTCAACACTATAATGATTTTGGACACCAATATCTTGAGAGAACTTATGATATACAGAGAAAAAGAAAGTATTGGTGTAGAAATAAGTTATACAAGACACTAGTCTCTCTGAAGTTTAAACTTAAATGTTTGTTCAGTTGTCAGAGTGATAACATGAATAATCAACGCAGAACCAGAAGCAGTTTTTAACCAGGATAAACCCCTAGCAAGAGTCAT
The DNA here is from genome assembly GCA_037013535.1 of Intellagama lesueurii. Lineage (NCBI taxonomy): Eukaryota > Metazoa > Chordata > Lepidosauria > Squamata > Agamidae > Intellagama > Intellagama lesueurii. The sequence continues at coordinate 84,285,691 of JBAJHW010000003.1, forward strand.
TAGAGACATCCAAAGGATTGAAGAAAAAGTTGGAATGATACAGGGACTTTATATGAATGACTTCAAATACACAGTTGCTTTTTCTTCCCTGTAAACAGATTTTTCTCTGGCATTTGTTTGGATGTGAAGTAGAGAGTGAGAGTGTGATCACATGGGGAAACAGGTCATACTCTGGGCTGCTTATGGAGCAGCAAACTCAACCCTGAGTGGGGTTGATCCTTTGACCTTTCTGCTGGATTCTCTTCACCTCAAGCTTAGGGGCTTATATACTGTATACAGTTATCTCTTGACAACATTTGTCTGCAGTCTTGTACATGCTAGCCTTTGTGGCTGCTGAGGCGACACTCCATCCATGTATGTGAAGAAATGGGCAACAGTCCATGAAAGCTGATCCCAAATTAAAGTTGTTAGTCTTTATAAGATGCCACAAGACTCTTGGTTGTATCCGCTCCTTGACATTCTATTAACATATTCCCATACCTTTTGTTATATTGTTTGCACGGTGTGTGTGTGTTTGTGTGTGTGTGTGTGTGTGTGTGTGTGTGTGTGTGTGTGTGAAAAGAGACCTTATAACCATCTTTGCATTTACTGATTTAATGTTTGTTTCTTTGTTGTTTGTTTTGACAGATCTTTCAGAAACTCAGAAATTTTGTGACGTAAGAAAACAAGCACAGTCATGTTCAACAAGACAAAGGGACTACCGAGTCTGACATTCTGTCCACACAACTGCCAGCCACTTGTCTCTGGGAAATGCACTCACATTTTATGTTTCCCAGGAACTGACATACACAGGGATACTGCCTCTGAGACTGGAGATGATATCTAGCTATCCTGACTAATAGCCACTGTACTCCCTGACACTGAATTCTTGGAATGAATCCTCTTTTTAAAGCTGTCCACATTGGCAGCTATCATTAAATCTTGCAGCAGTTAATTGTTCAACTGTATGAAGACGTACCTCCTTTTACCTGTCCTGGGTCTCTCACCATAGGTTCTAATATGACAGAAAGTAAAAGAGGGAAAGAAAGAGGGGTCTTTCCCTATCTATTTTTTTTTAAATACCATGCAACATGTTATACATCTCCATTATGGCTGTGACTACATTGGAAAGCTGAATTGAAACATTTCGGATTTGCTGCAATTTGATTTGTAGCCTGTATTTCATCTAAAAGCGTAACCAGTGCTCATTCAGGGCCTGTGGATTGATTCAAGAGTTCACTGTTCATACTTGTTGAATGCAAGCAATATTCCAGCCCATCTTTCCTTCCTTCCTCTGGTCCCACCTCTGTGATCTTTCTATGATTTTGGGTGTGGAAACTAGAGCCGGGAAAGTGAGGGGAGATAGTGTTGATCCTGTTATTGACCTGTTATAATGTGTGAATTATGGAGGGGAGAGGAATGCCAGTGGCGTCCGTGCACGCGCACACACGCACACAAACACGGATTTCAAGGAATATTAGAAAATGTCCCACAAGGGAAAACAGTCAGGACTTTGAAATGCATGCATATGCAGACACAAACAATACTTTGGGATTCCCCCCCAATCCCTATTTGCAGGCTAAGTCCTTGGCTTTCTCTATGATCTTTCCTTGTTCTGCTGAAGGTACAAAACACTTGGAATAGTATGCAGGGAAATCTCAATGTGTTGTGTTCATGTGTGTGCGCATACATTTCAAAGCCCCAACAGTTTTCCCTTAGTGCGGTGGTCCAATTGCTTATATAAACTCCACCCACAGACACGTCCCTATCTTACACATTTGTATGCAGGGGAAAAACACAACAGAATCCTTCCGGTATAAAATGTAGAAGCCTTCTAGAGGCAGAGGAAAAAAATGCTACTTTGGCATAAAAAAGTCTAGAAAGAGTTAAATCAGCCTTGTACATTATGCAGACAGTAAAATATACTTCAAATTCACCTGTTTTATAAACGGAGCAAATCCTGCCATATCTGACCATGTACGTAGTCACACCCAGTGTCTTGCCTTACTCACCTTTTCACAAAGCTAAATAGTCTGGAACCCTGCAGTCTTTGATCATGGAGGAGTTACTCTTGATCCTTGATATTTTGAGATATTTTGGCCCTCCTTTTCTGAGCTTTTCACAGCTCTACAGTAGTGGTGGACATCATGCAGACTGGAAGCTTTTTTTTTTGCAGCTCCCAGGCCTATCAGCCCCAAATTGTAAAATGTGTGTGTCTATGTATTTAAAAAATGCATACCCCCTCACTCATCTCTAAACAGTGTTTCTTTAAAAAAAAAAGACCACAGGGCTTCCCAAAGTCAGTACTGTAACTGATTATCGCTAAGTCACTTTGGAAAAATAAATAAATTTTTAAAAGAGGCAAAAGGAAGAGGAAGTCCCAACAGAAATGTCCAGCTAGAACCTTATTAGATCAAAGGCAGTTTCTGCTGTTGGTGCTCCATGCAAATGCAGCCTGATCTGCCTCTGCTCTTACTGCTTCCTACAACAGAATAATTGTTTGTCGTCTGAACAACTACAGCAATTTCATCTATGGAAAATTAGCAGAGATCTGATTTTTAAAACTGCAGATCAAAGTGTATTTCCCCTGTTATGTAGTTATGTCCTATGGCTGGAACAACACCTTTGCTTTTCATCCTCTCTAAATTGATACCAGAAAGGACATATTGTTCTTGGTGTCCTCACCCACAGCATCAAAGATGCTGACTGATTGGATTGACAATAGATATACTTTGCAAGAATCAATGAATCAGCTAGCAATTCATTAATGCAATGAAGTAAGATGGAAGATATGCATAGTTCAGCTTATATCAAATTTTCCCCTCCATTCTAAAAGCCCTTTCTTTCCATAGCTTATTTAATAAGACTTATAAGGTCCCCAGTATCGTTACTCCCTTATCTGTCTCAGTTCTTTCTTGCCTCATGTTTAGGAATGCAGCCAAATGGGTTAGTAGGTGATCCCTGCAGGAATGCTAATGAACCTTTCATGCAGCAAAAGAATACAAATCAGCAAGTGCAGAACTCTTTAAAAAGGCCTGTAGGAAATTTTGTTGTCTTAAATTTCATGTAGACCTTCCTTCCTTCCTTCCTTCCTTCCTTCCTTCCTTCCTTCCTTCCTTCCTTCCTTCCTTCCTTCCTTCCTTCCTTCCTTCCTTCCTTCCTTCCTTCCTTCCAGAAAACCACAGTACAATTAATAAATACATCAGCTATTTTTTACTGAATAACAGGCAAAATCAAGAACATTTGGGGCAGCGAACATCTAGTCTTCGGTGGTACATGTTGAAGGGCATAGAATGTGTTGACATATGTGTGACATTGTTCTTTTCCACACCCACAAAAGATTGTGTTGATGACAAATCCCTATTTTCTTAGATTCCCTTTTGTTCTGTCAACTCCAGTCCTTACCCTATTAAGTCATTTCCAAGCAATTCAGTTCCCTATGTCACCAGGAGCTAGACTGGCGGGGGACATGGAAAGCACTTCCTTGAAGAATCTGAACACATTTGGGCATCACTTGGGTGACTGTCAGCTGATCCTTCCATTCCAGAAGTGCCAATGTGAGGTTGTACGAACACCATTGGATGAGTGACAGTATGACTTTGATTTCATGCATCAGTGGTTCCCAACCTTGGGTCTCCAGATGTTCTTGGACTAAAATTCACAGAAGCTGTCACCACTGGCTGTGCTGGACAGGATTTCTGGGAGTAGTAGTCCAAGAACATCTGGGGATCCAAGGTTGGGAACCACTGGTACATGATATAAGCCTGTGTTGCTCAATGCTCTGCAATTTTGAGAGGAGCAATGTTCATCTCAAACTGCAGCTGTTTCTTTATTGCAACTTCCTGCCAGCATCAGCATGAGGAACAGTGTGCCAAGAACTCTTGGAGTGGCTGCTGGTGCCTAAATTGCTGGGATAGCCTTCTGGGCTTGTGACATTTAGTCTCCAGCCATTGTTCTGACCCCCTTCACCTGCAGAGGTGGAAGTTGCATGAGGGTTTGCCTGAGCAATCTCTCAGCTCCCAAATGTACCTCAGGTTTTTCAGTGCAGAGCAGCTGTCTAGGAATGGTGCCCTGAAATAAGTGTAGGATGGCCAGGCAATGGCAGCAGGCGGCTACACCTGACACTTAAATCACTGCTGGGTGAACAAAAAATGTCATATACACAAGCCAAAATATGATATACTTGCTGTTAGCATTAATGTTTTATAGTTGGCAGAATGAATATCAGAGGCAACAGTGAGGAACATGACACAAACAGCAGGATAAATGTCCATCTAATTCACCCCTCTCTCTCATTCACACACATATAGGCATTCAGCCAAACACTCCTTCAGTTCCACCCCATTCATTGACTTCACAACGTAGCTGAGAAAAATACACCTTGCCTCCAGAGCAGAAAAACCTCCTATGTTCTGTCTTCCCTGCTGCTAGCCTGTTGGTTTATTCATTCCCAGTCATACTCACAGTGTCTCTTCTTCCTCATTCTCTTTCTCACACATCCAGAGTGTGGAGCTGAAAGTTAAACAAGAGGGGAACAGAGATGAGGACCTGACCCTCCTTGCTTCAGGCAAGCCAGGCAGGGAAGAGTGGACTTGTTTGTGATTTGACTCAGTTTATTCCCATCGGGGTCTTAACCATTTAAGATTTCCTGGAGGTAGCCCAACCATGAAGGCTGGGTGTTGGCATAAGGCTTGCTAGAATGGCTGTCCAGTGAAGTTCTTCAAATTGTGCAGGTGGGCAGAAGATTCTTCAAAGAAAGTATCTATAGGTGGGGGGGGGGGCAAATAAATGGTCCAGTACCACATAGGCTGGTATTACATAAGGATTGGTACTCCTCCCTTTCTTCTGCAATTTATGTGAACCCCCCGCTAAGAATAATTTCATCCCCTGAGATCTCAGGGCCCAGACCTGAGAATTATGGGCAGGCCTTTGCGATGTCAACAAGGTCACACTCTTCCCAGTGTTTGCAAAATGGGGTGACAGACAGGCAGTGTAGAGATTCAATCATGAATTGAAAGGCCAGATCAAGATTTCTTCAATGCCAGTTTGTGAACAGGGAACCCACCATCTGGTTGATCTGACTGCTTTTGAAAATGAAGTACAAGACGGCAGATGGAAAAGTCATCCCATTTCAAAGTTACAGTAGTTTCTAGCCAACGTCCTCCTAACTCTTGCATTTTCCCCAAGAGCCTTGTTGGACTATCTCATGTCAAGCAAGAAGAGAGACAGCAGTGAATGCACAAGAGATGGCTAATTACTTTTGATGATGATGATACTTTAGAACTGCAGAGTTGGAAGGGACCCTATGGATCATCGAGTCCAGCCCCTGTCAAGGAGGCATGGTGGGGAAGTGAACTCCTAACCTCTGGCTCCACAGCCAGAGACCTAAATAACTGAGCTTTGATGATTCTAGTGAAGATGATTGGAAAAAGTGATGGTGCTTCAACTCCAGATACTTCTGGGAAGCATTGATTATCTGCAGCCAATCCAATCAGACTTTTAGCCAGAATCTTGAATTGAAGGTGCAGCTAGATTGACCAATAGTACAGGAAAATGTGGCTCTTTTGCAACAGAAGCGGCCCAGAGAATTTTTGATAAACTAGGTTACACTGCCCTTCTAATGTGAGTGCAGGATTAAAAGCAGTAACGTATTGATTTTTTAGTTGCATATTCCTGGAAATCGATCAGTTACGGATGTTTTAGACCAAGGATGGAAAATAGACAAGCATAGACAGACAGACTGACACTCATTTATTTTTAACATCTCTACAATATAAGAAAATATTACGTAGTTTTGATTTACAGTCTATATGACCACTGCTCAATCTCTGTAGCTTGAAAACATTTGGAAGAATCACATGGAATTTTATGCCATAATTTACAGCAAGCAAGATTGATTTATTCTGGGCCATTTCATACCATGTTTTACATTTTCAGAAGAACATGGTGTACCATAGGCAAAACACAGAAATTAAATTACTTGAAGGAACACCTAAGCTAAATGAACCAGCAAAATGCTTTGCAGTTTATCATGTCCATGTCTTTCTCTTTTTGCCATAGGGTTTCTTTGCCTATTATCTCTTAGGTGCTAGTCTTAACATTTAAATCTCTAAATGGCTTAGGTCCAGGAACCATCTGCTCCATTATGAGTCTACCCATCTGCTCAGATCAGCATTTGATACTCTGCTTGCAATCCTGTTCTTGTGTGAGATAGTTGTGCCAGCATCTGTGACAGGGCCTTTTCTGGTTGGTACCACAACGATGGAATACCTTCCTCTTTGAAAACCATTAGGATGGCTCTCTTTTAATGTTCCATTATTCATTGGAAACTGTTTTGTGCTAGCCAGCCTTTGTGTTTCTGCTGTCTTCTGGCTGAAATCCTGAAGGCATAACTGCTGGATAGCTCAGTGATTTAGATATCTGGCTGCAGAACCACAAGTTGAGAGTTCGATTCCCCACTGTGCCTCCCTAACAGGGGCTGGACTTGATAATTTATAGAGTCCCTTCCAGTTCTGCACTTCTAAGAGATAACTAGGCTTGCAGAATAGTGATGACATAATTGGCAAGGGATAATTTTGAATAACTGAAAATTTCCTACTTTTGTCCCATGCCTTTCTAAATCCCAAGTAACCCCCTTCATCACATGGAAGCCATGGGAGCTGCAGGACAAAAGGAAGAAGTGTTTAATTACCAAAAAATCATCACTGTCAATGTAATGTGAGGACATTGTTGGCAGGAGGAAGATTTTCCATAATTAAAAAATCGTTCTTTCATCTCATGGTTTAAATGGCTTCTACATGTTGAAAGAGATTACTTAGAAGTCAGAAAAGCCACATGTCAGAGTTAGGAAGTTTTCAATGACTGAAAACTGCCCCCTCCCCATGACACAATCACCTGTCCTCAGGAATAAGTTATACAACAAGATTTCAGATTCTGTGCATAGTTTTTTAATTTGCTTGTCTGGAACTCACTTGTATTTCCTGCTGTCTTAAAATTTTTTTATTTCTATCATGTGTCTCTTTTCTTGGTTCAAATTTTGTAAGCCACTTTATATTTCTGTAAGCAGCAAAATGGACTTGTACTGATTTCTGGGCTAGCCTGATTGTAACTTCCAGTGAGCTGTGAAACTCAATTGGTGACCTTGGGCTAGTCCCCACCCCTCTTTCTCTGCTTGATCTACCTCACTGTTGTTATGAGGTTAAAGGGAGGAGGAGGGGAGTTATATATGCCCTTCCTAAGTTCACTGGAGGAAAGACAGGATAAAAACATTGCTAATACATAATAATACATAACTAATGAATAAAAATAAATCATCTTCCATTAATATATTTGTGACTGATTTATAGATGCAGACAGAAAACATGAAGGCTACTTGAAAATGCAAGGAAAAAAGTGCTACAAAGCACACAGTCATGAAATATTTCTCATGTATTCATCCCAAAGTGCAACAGTATATGGGAGTAATTAATACAACAATATATGGGGAAAATCAGAATAAATAAACACGAGCAATGAGTGGGTGAGGTAAACACAACAGTATCTAAGTAGAGTGACAGAATTCGGGATAGATCCCTGTTTTGAGGCCTTTTTCAGACTCCAGCTCTCACAAATGGCATTTGTTTTTCCAGAATATCCTGGGTGTATTGCTCAAACTCTGTGGCATTCCTGGAATGTTTGTCAGATTGCTTCACATCAGAGAGTATCTCCAAGGCCAGGAAATGTATTTGGGAGCTGATTCCATTTTAAGGATTTCCACAGTGCTATTGTATTTACCCTGCCTCCTCACAGTTTGTGTTTATGCATTCTGACCTTGCCCATATACTGCTGTATTCACCTTACCCATATACTGTTTGTATTTATGCTTTTCTTTGTTGTTGTTATGTGTCATCAAGCTGCTTCCAATTGAAAGGGTGAGTTTCCATTGCTGAGCCGGGATTTGAACCCCCTTCTCCTGAGTCCTAGCCCAACACTCTATCCATTGCACCACATTGGTTTGCAAAAGCCTTTTGTACTTTGTACATTTACCTATATTCCATGACGGTGTAATTTCTATCCCTCTTTTGTAGTATCTGTGTAATTGTTGCCTTCAGTTTATACTCTGGTACTTGAAAAGGTGCCCATGTGCAAATTTTTCTCTGTGGCCAGTGGTCGGCCTGAAATAGCCCCCCTCAATGTTCAAGTGATTTTCAAACACTCTTGCAAACCTCTATTATTTTCCTTTTGTATCCATATGACAGAAATCAGCAGAACTGGGTATGTAACCACTAATACAAACAATGTGCCTTGTGGGATACTCCCCATATAGTTCTTTCAAATGGCTCTTGGGTGGTTGTTCCCATATGTGCAATATACATTTATGGGTATTCGTGGGATGGAGCAGCCAGAGAGAGGTGTTCTTCTCCTGGAATCATAAATCTACAGATTACTTTCACGGACCCAAACAAACATGCCATGCTGTAGTGGTACATGCTATGTGTGTGAACTATACTAACATACTACTACAGAGCTTCCCCCCCCCCTCTGAAAAACATCCTTCAGACACTCTTGTCTGTACAGGAAAGCCATAATCCTTAAACAGTGGTCTCATCTAAAACATGGGTGTAGAATCTCCTTCATCCCAGGGCCAAATTTCAGTGTTAGGAGAGTGCTAAGGGCCATGTTCTATCATTAGGCAGAGCTAAGGGCACAGGGTAGAGCCAAAGCAAACACGGGCAAGGCCAGATAGAATTATGATCGGGCGGTCTACCAGGTTAGCCCTAAAAAGGGTGGCAGTACAAACAGAAAATTCTAACTTAAAAACTCGGCTTCAGATCAGTACCAATTTTGGCATTGAAGTAGCAGAAAGTCTGTTCTTGCTCTGTGCCAAACCTGGGGGTGTTTGGGCAAAGGGTTTTTGAGTTATGATTTTTTAAAAAGTAACACTGTTTTTACCTTGTGCAGAATCAAGCAACCTGGAGCAATACCCTGTTTAAAACGGATCAAATACATTCATAAGAAAAAAAATTGCATACCTGGGGGGGAAAAACCTGTCCCTGGCTCCCGCTTTAAAAAAAAATATCACAGGAATTCAGCCATTCATGGCTCGAATTACAATTAATGCTTTTCAGGCCGTAAAAACACTGAGTTTTTCTGTTTTCTCTCATAAGTTCCCAATATTCTAAAAAAGATTGAGCTTTTGACCCTGCCACTCTGAGGCAATTCAATGACTGTGGAAAAAAAGCAGTTAACTCCTTCCTGGCCATTTTAAACTTCTTTCTATGAAATAATTTTAAAAGATATTTTAAAGACTAAAGAATAATATTCAGCAGCTCACTCATTTAAGATGTGAAATTACTGGTTTTTTGCTTTGTGGCTGGGGATTATATCAAAGCAAGTTTTACCCAGTTTACTTGTGAGTAAGGAAACAGCAACATTAGTTCTGGCTTCCCACCAGCTTTTCCAAACTGGAAGCATGAAGAAGGCACTGTTTGGTTATAAAAGGATATCCACGGTGGCATTTCAGACTGCTGTCTCTCCCTTTGGCTGCCTGCCCTGCTCTTCTTAAAGATGCATGTATGCAATTTAAATATATGGTTGTACTACATAATTATTAATAATAATAACTATGACAGAGTCCCTGGATGGCAGGGTTTTTTTGTTTGCTTTCAAAGTTCTAAATGCTTTTGATTAATTAATAGATTTTTAATTATTATTGCAGTTTAATTTCTTTTTAATTGTAATTTATTGGGTTTTGAGTATTCCTTATTTTACAACTGTGAGCCACCTTGGATTTCTTCACAGGGAGAAAAACAGCCTACCATTGATTAAAAATAAATACATGAATAAATAAAGTGAAAGCTATATCAGGCAAAAACAAAAGAAGAATAAAAAAAGATGACAAAAATGTCATGGGACTTTAAAGGCTAACTGCTGTATTTTAATCTGAGCTTTTGGGGACAAGTCCACTTCCTCAGACCTCAGGTGAAAGGAAGACTGAGAGAGAACTAGCATCTGAAATTAGGTACAAACCCACCGGTAACATGTCTCCTCTACTGCTTTTTCTACCAGAGTTTGTTGGTTTAAAAACAAAAATGCTGAATTTGATACTTGTGCAAGTGATTTTTTTTTTTTTGAGGGAACCCCTTGAGAGCACAAGTGTGACAACTTACGTAGGGAATTCATTGATCAGATGATGTGTTGAGAGTGTCTCCAACGTAGGGAGTAAAAGCTGTTCAGCAATAGCAGGATGGAAAACTCCACCAGCATAGTAACAGAGGATATCCTGCATGTCACTGCACATTGTGGAGGTCAGCCCTTTGAGCGGACAAAGCTTCTGTGTGCTTAAAGACCTGGATGCCTCTGTGGCAGTGGCAAAAATGTCACATCAAGTCTATTGAGAGAACAGTTTAACAGAAAAGGAGTCTTGCCTGGGTGTTTACTCTGGAATTGTCACATTGTGTTCACCCACTTTAGGAGACCTGCACAGGGAACATGTGAAGAGCAATTTCAGGGATCAAAAGAAAGATGGATGGGTTCACGTCCTTCCTCTCTTTCCTCAGCTTTTCATGGTTGACCTAGGTTGTCTTTGGCAATGACATCATCTTACATCCTAATATTCTATGGCAGTTCTGCTCCTTGCTCCTGCCCCAACAATCTACAGGTTACTATAGCAACAGTGTAAACAATTTTGCATCATCATCCTTCCATTTCCTACCCCTTACTGGTTGCTTGTTCAGTTACGAGTGGTGGAAGTGCTCTCTCTAGTGATCGGGGAGAAAATACTTCCCCATCAACTTATTTATTATGTTAGGTAGGACCTCTTGCCATTTGGGTGTTCAATGGATCTTTTGTTTGATTTTTTGGGAGAAGGAGGAGATCAGGGGGCCTTTGAAGGGTCTCTGGGGAGACCTGACTCAAATTTGCTTGACTGATGCCTTGGGGCTCCTCCAGGCCAGTGCTTGTGTCCACACCAAACCTTGAGACTGATCTCCATTTAGGAAAAGTCTTCACCTGGTAGAGAACAGTACTAGTATTTCACCTGACCAATTTGCAGCATTTTTTAAATCTAAAGTGGAGGCCATCCGCCGGGAGCTCTCTCCTTTTTTTAATACAGTGAATCGAGCAGAGACGTCCAGCGCTCCGCCTTGCCTGATGAGACTCGATCTCTTTCAGCCTGTGACGCCAGATATGGTGGACAAAGCACTTGACCGCTGTCGTGCCACCACCTCCTCCCTTGACTCTTGCCCGGCCTGGCTAATCAAAGCAGCCAGGCCTACAACAACCGAATGGGCCACAGCAATAATTAATGGGTCTCTCCTTAAGGAGACACTCATTAGGCCCATAAGGAAGAAACCAAGTTTGGCGGCAGACAACATTGGCAATTATAGGCCCGTCGCCAATGTTTCTTTCGTTAGCAAAGTGGTAGAGAGGGTGGTGGCTGACCAGCTCCAGGCTCTTTTGGATGAAACCAATGCCCTGGATCCATTCCAATCGGGCTTCAGGCTGCGCCACGGTACGGAAACGGCATTGGTCGCCCTGTTTGATGACCTGCTGAGGGAGGCTGACAGGGGCAAAATGTCTTTGTTGGTCCTCCTCGATATCTCAGCCGCCTTCGATACTGTCGACCACAGTATCCTCCTGGGGAGGCTCTCCGAGCTGGGAATCGGTGGTCTGGTGCTTGCCTGGCTCCGATCCTTCTTGGAGGACCGTCCCCAGAGAGTACAGCTTGGGGAGAGTGTTTCGGCCCCGTGGAGCCTCGATTGTGGGGTTCCGCAGGGCTCGATCATCTCCCCAATGCTGTTTAATATCTACATGAGGCCTCTGGGTGGGGTCATCAGGGGGTGTGGGGCTTCGTGCCATGAGTACGCTGATGACACCCAGCTCTACATCTCCTTTTCTCCAACCACAGTGGATACCGTTCTGTCCCTTCAGCGCTGCCTGGAGGCTGTACTGCAATGGATGCAGGAGAATGGACTGAGGCTGAACCCGGACAAGATGGAGGTCCTGAGGGTGGGTGACCCCTCCATTGGTGGTTTGGGAAACTCTCTCTCTTTTGGGGGAGTGACTCTCACCGCGAAGAGTGAGGTTCGCAGCTTGGGGGTCCATCTGGATTCGACGCTCACCATGGAAACCCAGGTGGCGTCAGTGGTCTGCTCTGCCTATTTCCATCTGTGGCGGATTGCCGAGCTGCATCCCTATCTTGATGTGGGGGCACTCACCACTCTGGTCCATGCGCTTGTAGTCTCGAGATTAGACTACTGTAATGCACTCTATGTGGGGCTACCTTTGAGATTGATGCGGAAGCTTCAAATGGTGCAGAATGCGGCGGCCAGACTTCTCAGTGGGATGAGAAAATATCAGCATATCTCCCCCACTCTGGCTGCCTTGCATTGGCTGCCCGTTCATTTCCGCATTGATTTCAAAGTGTTAATGATGACATACAAAGCCCTAAACAGTTTAGGACCTCGATATCTAGCATAACGCCTCCTCCCACCTAGATCTACCCAAACCACTCGTTCTAGCCAGAATGGGCGGCTGAGGGGCCTAACACCGAGGGAGGCCCGGAGAGAAAGAACAAGAAACCAGGCCTTCTCGGCAGTGGTCCCTCGACTTTGGAACAGTCTGCCCCCAGAGATCTGTCTGGCTCCCTCACTGGGTGTTTTTAAGAGCAAACTTAAGACCTGGCTCTTTAGGCAGGCTTTCCCTCCTGTCATCACTTGATTTTTTTTTCTTTCTTTTCCCCATCTTGTGCCACATTACTATTGTTGTTTTTTACTTTATTATATTGTTTTTATTCCATTTTTTATTGTTAGCCACCCAGAGTAGACTTCGGTCTAGATGGGCGGGGTATAAATCTAATAAATAAAATAAAATAAAATACTGATTTTCATTGACTTGTTTTGGTTGCACTTACTCTTTGGATCTCAATGGACACTTGCCCTCCCAGTTCAAGCCAACTACCCCTCATTCTAGACTCTCTTTTGGATCCAAATATTCTCAGCATCCTGGGCTTTCTGTGGCAACAGCAGCCACCATATTCCTCTGTTCCTGGTCCCAAGAGGTTCCCTTTCCTGCAGGCTAACTTGAGACAACCTCTCAGAACTGGTATTCCTCCTTCCACCTGCAAAAGTAGGGTTTTTAAGTGAAAAAAAACCCAACTGTCAGGCTGATCTTGGTCACAGTGGCTGTGTAGGATCAAGAGGCCTGATGGCCAACCAAGTCTATCAGTGATGGCAGGCATATTTGCTTGCTTTCAGAAGCACATCCACCCCAAAAAAAAAACCCCACATGGAGGCCTGTAGCTCACTGGGAGAGTTTTATAAATTGAAGGGCCAGGCTCAGGTGTTTGGCACATCTTCGTAAAAGAGCACAAGGAGAAGACCACCAAAAACAAAGCTGGGGGCTTTTAGTCAATGACTAACAGCCAGCAAAGATGGTGCTGGGTGATAAGGCTTTGACCCCAGCAAAGGCTGCCTTGGAAATGCACAGAGGTACAGTGACCAAGGGGACCTTTTCCTTGCATTGTAGGTGAAGGGAGATATAGGTTGATTATTAAATTTTTGACAATTGTGTCCTGTAGAGAATATAGAGGGCCACGTTGACACTAGAAAGAGCTTGTCAAAGCATCTGAAAAAATCATGGCCAGCTACCATTTTCCACCACTGTGGGGCCATATCCCAACTCTCATGAGAAAAATTGTCATTAGCCTCTAACCTCTTTGCATGGGCCACTGGCCTTTCTCAATGGATGCCTCCCTCCCACAGCCATGGCACAAAGGGGTCCCATGGCACAGGCAGTCCCAGTAACCCCACCTCCAGGAAACCACATGGCTTTGCTCCTCAGAGGGGTTGAACCCCAAACCTTCAGAGTATCTACTCCCTTCTTCTGCAACAAGACCAAAAGCTGGGGGTCTCAGAACATGCAAAGATTGTTTTTGAGAGACATTTAAACAAGGGGATTTCCAAGTTTCTTACTATTCTTGAGTCAGGTGAGTTAATGATCACAGCAGCATTCCCGATGCAAAGAAATCACCACACACCACTGTGTGGGTGACCAAGTGAAGTGGGAATGTCATGCACCATGGGAGTGACGTTTTCTTCACCCTCTGATCCTTGGCAGTGCCAGGGACTTCTCCAGCAGACTGGTTCATCAAAAAAAAAAAAAAGTGCCTGCAGCAGATGCCTCCATCTCATCCAGTCCCACTTAATTTAGTGGGAATTACAAGGAGGAACCACCATCCCCCAGCATTGCACTTTGGGTTTCCTCTGCCACAGGGCAGGACTGGGCTCGGATGGAGCAGGATTGCTGTCCAATCCTTAAGAGTCCAGTCCTCTTTTCTCTCTCTCTTTCTGCAGCAAACACCTCTTCCTTTACAAAGTACCTCCTCAGAGGTCCTGCCCAGGCTGGAATGGAGCCCAGCTACTCCCAGCCCACAGAGATGTCAACAGGAAGGGGTTCCATAGTACAGGCTGTCCAGTGTCACTGGTCCGGGCAACCAACCAGTTCCAGTCTCCAGACAAACTGAACCCCAAACCATAAGCTCATCTGCTTCCTCTAGTGGTCCTCTGGCAACAGAGACAGTAGCCGAGGATCTCAAACCATATAAAGGTTGGTTTTCAGGGCCATTTGGACAAGTATTTTCTGAGTTATGTGACATTCTTTGGGGAGGAGGGTTAATTATGACAACTTTCTTGATGAGCATTAATTAGAGAGACTGTGGGTTTCTTTCTTTCTTTCTTTCAAGATTGCCACTATGTGCTTGACAATCCAAAAGGCCCTTGGCCTACAGACCATGGGAGTGGGCTTCCTTCTGAAGATTCACCTTCTGATCCTTGGAGAGACAAGCAGATGGCTTGGCTGACCAGCAAACTGCTCAATTCCCTTGCAAGGGAGAACAACGCCCCAGCCTTAGGCTTTGAGCTTCCTCCAGTAAAAGGGCAGAACTGGGCTGGGATGGCCCAGACCTTGAGAATCCTCTGTTCTCTTTTTGTGAGAAAGCATCTCTTCCTTTATGAAGTACCTCCTCAGAGATCCTGCCCAGGCCAGAACAGAGCACAGCCTGAGAAGCAGCTCCACCCAACCCTCTTCTGCCTGTCTCCCCACTGGCCCTCCAGAGTCATATATTGAGGACATTGAGATCCTCTGCTCAGGGAGGGTGCAATGGACACAAAAACACACAGAAACAGTGGATGCCATTTCAGCTTGGCTTTTGTTCTGTCTTTCCACCAGGAAGAAGCCACCAGCTGGGCAACAGCTCCTGCCCAGGCCCTTCTGATGGTGGCTTTTCAAGCCTGACTGACTATCCTTAAACTTGTCTGTGTGCAGTTAGCTCCATTTGGGCCAATTTTGGCACCGACACTTCAGAAGGATCAAAGGGTCAGTCTTCTTTCTGTCCATTGTTATAATGTGAAGGACCTCCATTCCTTTGCCTGGCTTGTGCTGCTCATGTCGTCCTCCTTGTCTTCCTTCATTTATGTTTCAACACTGCAATTGCATCCCAGCCAGGAGTGAAGAGGTGGGAGGCATAAACAGGGGTAAAAGGGCAGCAGTAATTTAATTAGCATAGCATTGTATAGAAGATGTGGAAACAGGCTGGTGTCAGGCTAGCAGCTAAGGAAGAGTGGTGTTTATTGAGTGTTTCTTCTCCCCAAACTTCACTGAAATTACCCGGAGATCCCACACTCTAAAACTTTCATGTCCCTTCATTGAGGGAGGAACAGGAGAACTTCCCCAAAGATGGAACTGTGGCCTCCCTGTGTCACCTGGAAAGATGGGTTGAGTTAGACCAGGGTCCACATTCAGTCCTCAAGAGCTCTCAATTTGATGGTTGTTGTAGGTTTTTCGGGCTGTTTAGCCGTGTTCTGGAGAACACGGCCAAACAGCCTGAAAAACCTACAACAACCATTGGATTCTGGCTGTGAAAGCCTTTGAGAATACAGCTCTCAATTCCTTCGTTCTTTCAGCACTGTCTCTTCCCCCAATGAAAAACCTGGGGAATTCTAAGTAGACCCCACTCTGCCTGTTGGCCTCCATGATCCTTGCTCTTCCTCTGAGTGCTCTGCAGCATTGTCTCCTGTGAGTCTAACCACAATTGACCTTTGCGACTCAGAAGATGAAGGTTCAAAGGTACCAGAAGACCTGCCATCAGATGCTGTTGTCAGAGCCCAATGCCTCTAGTGGCCCAAAATCAATACTTAAGTGACAATCATCCATGAGGATTTCAAAAAAGTTGGGAGGGTGGACAAAGAACAGTCACTGATGTTGGGCAGAAAGGCACATGGGACTCTGGCAAAGAAAGAATATTGTGGTTCCAAGGGCCAGCCTGTGAAAAGAAGACCCTGGAGGGCTCTGCAACCACAACCCAGTGAAGAGGGATCCCTCCCAAGAAAGGCACAAGAGATATAATCAAGGAGACCATGTGAACCTAAACAACCTAACAACACAAAGAAAACAAAAATCACACTGAGAGAAGGGGAATCACTAAAAAGGTTCCTAGGATTAACTTCAACTCATATGCCACTTCAGTGGCAAATGGCCCTGTGGGGATCAACCACAGTGGGGGTGGAGAACAGCCATGGTGGATTCCTCAAAACTTGCAAAACAAAACAAAACAAAACAAAAAATTGCAATCACACACCCAGCAAGACTGCAAAGGGGGCTGAGAGAAATGGGAGCATGGATGCTCGCAGCCTCTTCATGACCTCTAAAGATCAAAAAAGATCTCACCCTGACCAGAACGCTGAAAGAAGTGGCATTAATGAAAGAGTAGATGATGAACTCAATGCCAGCTCTGAAGGGACAGAAGAAAGTAGATCGTCTAGTTCAGGCAAGAGTCATAAAAATGAAAACAAAAGCCCTCCCCCCCCCAAAAAAAACCACACCATCAGATTTAAGATAACAACATTCTCTTGACCACTGAAGCTTCAAATCATGAGAGCAGTTGTCTTTAGACATTTTTATATGCTAGGTATCAGTTAATATTGTAAAATAGATGAATAGTGCTTTTTAGTCTTGAGTACTTCAATGGAGATTTTAGGAAGTACGTTACCTTACTCTTTCGACCAAGGAGGGTGTGAGGCAATTAAAAAACTTATTTTTAGATATTCTTTATACAGAAATGCTTTTGGTACTGTTTGATTCTGCTTAGGTGCCTTCCATGTTTGGTACGTTGAACTTTTCTGGAGAGGAGTTCATTCTGAGATTAATCACAGCCTGGTTAAGACCATTTACTTTTGTAAAGCTCTGAGGGATTCCTCATGGGCCCAAAAACCTATTGATAGAATAGCACAAAACAAAGCAAATGCAAATCTAAGAAAAAGGAAACAACCTAGGCAGTTATAGTTAGATATAGTAAATATAGCAAATAATCAAAACAAACCTAGCAGAATAGCTGAATCTCATCACCACCTTGACTCCTCTCATGGCCTTTAGAAATAATTCCCCACTATGTACAATTAATTTTTTTGCTGGCTGGTACAGATTATTTCCTTTGGGACTGCTAAACTTTTTAAGCAAGGCATGGAAAGATGGAAATCACTGCCTGCTTCGCAAATCTTAATATGTTAATCTTACAATCTGATCCTTGTGTGAGAATGGTTATTTTGTCCCCTTGCTGATTGTGCATACTCAGAGATTCGATATTAACCGTCAGTTTTTAAGAGTGTTTTTAATTTCTGTTTATGCATAAAGCCTTGCTATGGAGCAATAATAAAAGTAAAGTATTTATATACATGATACACAGGTGTATGTATGTACATGAGAGAGAGAGAGAGAGGAGGTATTAGTTTATGTAGTTCATGAAGTGTATTATTATAATGTGATGCACTTTTTGTACATAATTAATAAAGTATATTGCATTTGCTATGTTTACCATCTCATGCCTTGGTCACTGTCTTAAAATTTAGCACAAGAGTACTAATATCATCAAGCAATCTGTGTTATTCCCTCTTCTTTGACCCTCCAGTGTCACCAACCCTAGCATCAACTCCATGCAGACCTCAACATTTGATGGGATACCTGGCCACCATCCTAACTCAACAAAGGTGTTGAGGCACAAATGTCCAAAGGTGTACCAGAAGCAAAAGGGGGCAGGGACCTGTCTCTATTTTTGAGCAGCCAGCACTACAAGCCCTCCATGAAGGGCAGAGGATGGCTTGGGGCTGTTTACTGAACACCCAACGCCACACAGAGACTGTGAGCCATCCGATCCCAGTGATGAAAACTCAAGGTTGGGAAGAGACAGGACTGGCTAAGGAGCTAGTGGTGGAAAGTCAGCTCCCAGGTGGACTGTGGGAATGGGGTGTGGCTGGTGCCCATCAGTAGTTTGTAATTAAATGGCATATTTCATCCCTTGTAGATTCTAGGATAAAATTGGCAAGAGGGACTGGGTGACTACACACTGGAGCTTGAGAGACTGAGAGAAGTGTCTCCTGGAAGATCTTAAAAACCAGATGGAGTTGGGTGTCATTTACACACTGGTGATACTAGACCACAAAATTCTGGACAGACTCTTTCAGGATTTTAATGTATATGTGAAACAGTATGGGGAATCATGGAACCTGAGACACTTGACAGGCTAATTAATGGTCAAGGTGTTGAAGAGAAGTCCCCCCACACCACTACAATTCACAAAGTGATGCCACACAAGGGAAACTCCCAGAAGCTGACTCCTTTTTTCATCAGTTAACCACTTCTCACCCAAACACAAAGCAATTGTCAGGGCTGTTTTTCAACAAGTGTGAATAGTAGTGAGCAGAAGAGGGTATCTTGTAGACCATCTTGACTGCTTCCACTGGTGTTGTCAACATTCAGGCTGCCCTTTGCTATGTACAGCTTGGCATCTTTTCTCCTGCTGGCAATGCAGGCATGATATTGTGCAGCAATTTTGGGCCATTTCCTGGCTTTTTGAATCGTGGGTACAGAAGCACAATATCCCACATTCATAAACCAGAGGTTTTTTGAAGAACTGAATTCTTATAAATTTGAACAGTTTCCTGAGAAGCTAAATTTTATGTTTATCTACACTGAGTAAGCCCCTGTGCACCAAATTTTAGGCATACAAAGCAGAGCTCAGTGCATATTATCTGACTGCTTATAATCATATGGGATGAAACAACAACATCAACATGTACACATCTAGGAACTAAAATGCTATTTGAAAATAAATGTATAGAGTTTTTCCTTGATACAGAATGTGCAACACTGTTGAACAGGAGATGCCCTGCTCTTTAAATATACTTCTCTAAATAAAGATAGAATTGGCTGAATGGCTCAGTGGTTTAGGGATATGGCTGCAGAACGAGAGGTTGAGAGTTTGATTCCCCATTCTCCTTCCTGGGAGAAGAGTCAGCCTGTGTGGCCTTGGGCAAGCTGCACCCTAATCCCAGGGCGCCCCTGGAAGAAGGGAACGGTAAACCACTTCTGAGTATTCTCTAACTGGAAAACCCTGAAAAGGGTTGCCATAAGTCAGAATTGGCTCAATGGCTGATGATGATGATGATGATTAAATAAATACAGACGTGTGGTGTAGTAGATAGGAGAGATGTAGGTGACCTTGGTCCAAAACTATGCTTGTCCATGGTGGCACTCGTAAAACCTTAAATATCTCACATACTGTACCTTGAAAAAAGGGTCACTATAAATCAGATCCAACTTTATGGCATATAACATGCAACAAGAAAAACAGAAGTCATGATTGACATATGGTGAACTGAAATTCACAGCTGGGAAAGTCACTTATGCTGAATTATATATGATTGTGTGCAAAGGCCTTTAAAGAATAAACTGGTTAATCTAGTGTCTACAGTGTATTGGAGGCATTTAAGATAATTCTTTTAAGAACAAGTCTCTGTATCTAAAAAATCATAATATATTATTAAAGCACAGATTTTGTATAATTTTACTGTTCTGCATATCTACATCCTTTTGCAAATAATTCTCTATGCCCTGGTCTTTTTCTTCCTGGTGCATTGTTTCCCTGCCTTCCACATCTATTCTCTTCCAGGGTGACCTACAAATCTATCTTTATTATTATCACAACCAAGACAAGTTTATATGATCTAAGTGCAAAGCACTGCCCTCCTGGAAAGTCAATAGTTCTTTAAAAATCATTTGCTTGCTAAACCATCGATCTGAGACAGAGTGATATTGATTCTAATCCAGTTACAACTCTGTATGCACCTGTCTGACATTTTTCCTTGATGGAAGCAAATTCTTGCTTTCCTTCACTAAGAAGGGTCATTGAGGAAGCTGTTCAAAATATAATGACATTACACTTTCTTTGCAACCTAAATGGCAACTGCACCAATTGAAATATATTTTTTCCATTTGTCTTGAAAGTTAAAAAGTAATATGCTAGTCATTGGTAGTAGATTGGAAGCCCAAAAGGAACATAGTAATGAAACAATAACAAATACAAATGAGTATTGTGCAAACTTTAAGAGTAACAGATTTATTTCCTTGTTTGCTTTTATGGATTATAATTAGAGATGGGGATGAAACACCAAAATGGCACTTCGTCTTGATTGGTAGGTTGTCAAACTTGATGACCTACGAACCACAAATTGCCACCCCCCGTGACCTGATGAAAAACAAATCAATTCATCATTCGTCGGGTCATTTTTTTTGCTTTCCCTCCTCTTGCTATGCCCCGCAGGGCATAGCAAGAGGAGGGAAAGCAGGGATCAATGTGATCCCGCAGCCACCCTGCCTTACTCCTCTTGCATAGCAAGAGGAAAGGAAAAGGGATCAAAGTGATCCTGCAGCCATGGCTGCGGGATTGCTTTGATCCCTTCCCCCCTCGTCTTGCTCTGCGCAGCGCTTTGATCTCTTTTCCCCTCCTCTTGCTATGCCCCACGGGGCATAGCAAGAGGAGGGAAAGCAAGGACCAAAGCGATCCTGCAGCCTCGGGCTGGGGGATCTCTTTGATCCCTCTTTGATTCCTTCCCTCCTCTTCTTATGCCGCGTGAGCATAGGAAGAGAAGGAAAGGGGAACCAAGCCACCCCCAGCCCCAGGGGTGGGATTCCCTTTGGGCAGGCTTTAGCAAGCCACCCGAAGGGAAAACCCCTCTCTGCTTATGCCCCCGAGGAACAGCTGATCCGTGGGGCCATAAACAGATAGGGAACGAAGAGACGAATATAAAAGGGTTATATTCATTGTTTCGTATTCGTTGGGGTCTCTTGACCCCAAGAATATGAAGCAACGAATATCTGACAAATCAGGGATATTCAACAAATATCCTGATTCATTTTTATATTCGTCCCCATGTCTAATTATAATCCACTACTCTGACACATGGGGGTGAAATTCAGTGTCATAATTTACAAGACATAGCCTTGGAGGTTTTTCAGAAATTAAAACATTCTGGTCTCCCACCAAAGGGCCTGAGACTCCTTTGGGATCCCTTTCGTCAGGGGCAAGCCATCGGGGGTGGACAAAGATGGGAAAAGTTTTTAATTTCTGGAAATCGCCACTGGCAGGGTGACTTTACCAATAATGGTGATTTTTAGATATTAATCTTCTCCCTTCTTCAATCGTGCAGCAGTTTTCCCATTATGAAAGGGATCCTGAGGTAGCCTCAGGGGAGAACTGGACATTTTGAGTTTCCAAAAAACCACCATAGCTGTTGACATCATCAGCCTTACACAGCACTACACTGCTGAATTTCAGCCATGGAGTACAATATTTAGCCCAATGCTGCAAAGTTGGGAGGTGGGTGAAGACCAAGGGAAACCACTATAGGCAAAGAACTGGCAAAGTGACAAGAGCACAAGTAATAAATCTCAGTTATACTTGTCAGAAAATACTACCATGGCTGCTTCTTTGAAAAAAGAAATGTAGGTGTTCAATTACCTATTGCATCATTTGGAAAAAGCTGTACAGTGCAAGTCTCTAGTCTCTGGGACAGTGTCCAAAGCTCATGGAATAGATCAAAACTCCGCTTTTGAGACTGGAGATGGAAAGCCCTGTGCCCCTGCAATGCTGGAGCTTTTCATATGGAGTTGGAGGGAAATCGGCAGTGGCTCAGGATTGGCAGGATCCAGTATTTTCCCAGTCCTTGATCATGCTAGTGACTGTAATGTTTTGAATCCCACAGGGATGGTACCTGATGTCTCTCCTCCTCCTCCTCCTCCTCCTTTCCGTACTGCTAGCAGATTCTTGACAAGATGTTTCATGCCTTGGATGCTCTAATCTTGTTTGCACAGCCCACCTGGTTTTCAAAAACTCTTAACGCTCTGTAGGTGCAACTTGAGATGCCAAGATGTGTGAAAATCTGAATGTTATGGTGTATATTATGTGCTGCCAACTCATTTCTGACTTATGGTGACCTTGATAGGAGTTTCAAGTTTGTGAAATGTTCAAGGAGTGGTTTACCCCTGCCACTCTGCAGGAAATGTCCATACCTAGTACGAATTTGAACCCAGGTCTCCTGAGTCCTAATCTGACTCTCTGTCTTCTACACTAGGCTGCTTCTCTTTCTTACATTTAAATGCTAATATTGAGGAAAGATGGGATTGGGAACTTTGCCAAAGTCTAGAAGATAAGCAAGTGAAGAGATAAAAGACTATTGTTATCTGACTACACTGATCAGCTTATTCTGTTCTCAGGCTATTAACCATTATCATACAATTCTGTAGGCTTTGGAAAGACGGCTGGTTATAGCTTAGCCAAACTGATTGGAACACAACCTATAACACAGATTCTGTTGTCTAACCTGAAGATTCAATCTCATAGCTACAGAAAGAAACATGAAAAAAAAGTATTAGCACTCTTCAGTAAAAGTATGTTAGAAAACAGTGTGGCTAGCATTCAGCGGCCAGTTACCAGGGAGGGTTTCAAATGTAACTATAAGAGATTAATTTAATTGCAGCTGTCCCCATTTACTGATGTGAACACCTTCCGTGTCCTAGCCCCACAGGAATCAAATTCAGTGATTTTCTAGCTTGAATTTAGTTAAAAGAGACACATATCTGCTCTTCAGTTTTGTGCCTTCAAATTATGAAGAGTTAAAAATAAAGCATTTAAGGGATCCTCTCATATTTGTGTATGTGTGTGCCATGAATACAAAGTAGTCTATCATAAGGGCTTGTTCTTATTGATTATTGTTCTTCATTCCAGACCAAGAAAAGTCTAAGACCTGTAGAGTTGCTACTATGTTTCCTAATATTCAGTTTGAAGGAGAACCCTTGGCTTAGAACTCAAGAACAGTCATGCTAGATCACTCCAAAGTGGCCTTTTACTGAAGGGCTGGTTGTTCCAGTCTGCTTCCAAGCAACCATTGGTGGCTGGTCCATTAGAACAAGTGGGGCACTGCCCTTCTGTCTGATATCTAGAAAGGCCATGCTTTTTCTCCTAGCAGAGAATCAAGTACTATAGCATGGGAACCTAGTACTGAACCAAAATAATAAACTATTCTTCAGTTCAGCTAGAGATTAAAAGTAAAAAGTAAGAAAACCATCATTATTGTTTTTAGCTTTAAATATTTTATTTTAATGATGTAAGCCACCTTGGGTCCTTTTTAAAGAGAATAAATAGCAACAACAAAAAGCTCTACAGTCCTTGGGTAAAATCTTGAATCAGGGTGGCTTAATTCCTTTACTGAATCATTAAAATGTTTATTTTTGTGGTCCAGTAAAGGTGCTACCCAACATGGTTTCAGAATGAGTCAGCCCCTCTTAGATTTTACTTGGACTTCCCTTGCACTGGCAATCCTGCCATGCCCGTCTTACTGGTTGCCAGTCACCACTGCAAAAAGAAGAAATGCGGGAGCCCTGAACTTGCTCAACAAGATGCATAGGTCAATAGGTCACAAAATCTTCTCTACTATGGCGAAGTACAGTTTAATTTTATTGATTTTTAATTTTGAAACTATGCACAAAGCAAATGCAAATATTGCACATGAAGGTAGAATAATACTTCTCTTTCTGACCTTGACCTGTGACAATAATATGTAAGCTACATCGTCTATTGCAGATGGATGCCATGTTATAATGTGTCTGCAGATTATGTTTTTTTATACTTGTAAGGGTCAGGTTCTTCTACAAAGTGACTATGTGGTCTCAAGCCCATATCACTCACCTTTTAAACCTTACCTTTAATATGATGACACTGACCTATTTTAGGAGTAGTGAGACATTGTATTCTTTGAACACCTGAAAGACAACATATTAATGTTTAATATTATTGTTCGTTATGAATTCATTGTGTTCTTTCAAGATGTATTAGAATCTCAGTATGTGTAATTTCACACTACTGTATTTGAAACTGTGAGTATCAAGGGAGTTATGTTAGGGATTTATTTAGGCTCAGACTCCATGTCATGAATCTTCATAATGAAGAATAAATTAATAAGCACAGACCTCTGGCAAAGACAGTTGGGCAGGTGATCTGCAGCACGCAATCCTTTCTGGGCTCGGAGAGACCTACTTAGAATTTGCATTTTAACAACTGCACCATTTGACATAGCTGCATAGCTGAATTTTCAGACACATGACATCATCCTAGGGCTATTTAGGAAACGTTAGAGAAATTGGAAGAATAATGCTTTTGAGATATAACCCACACAGAATCTCCCAGAAAGCATGGTCAGTGTTGGATTCTGGGAGTTATAATATCCAAAAAGTAACTTTTCCTAATTTTAGCAAAGTAATAGATAATCCAGTAATGAGCAATAGAAAAGGCAACATAATGTGGAAAAGGATCAATCCACCACCAGAGGGATTGGGTGTAGAACTGCTGGATAGTTCAGTGGTTTAAGCCTCGGGCTGTGGAGGTTGGGAGTTTGATTCCCCACTGTGCCTCCTTGACAGATGCTTGACTCGATGATCTATAGGGCCCCTTGCAGCTCTACAGTTCTGGGGTTATTCTGGGGTTATTATTTTGCATGTCTCTGTAGTACGTTTTCCTTGTGTATTTTATGAAGAGGCACAAGGCATAGAAAGGGGCTGTATAACCACAATGCTAGCCTGCTCCCAAAGCTTCATGGTTCCTTGGCCTCTTCCGAATACCCAAATACTACCTGTGGAGTGCAGGTATCCCTAAAGAAAAGCCCACTAGAGTAGAACCGTATGCGCATAAACTTTGCCCATGTTTCTGATCTAGACTGACCACCTACACATCACCAAAATAGGAGTACATTCTTTGCCAAATATATGCTAATACTGTTCCTCTTACTAGAGTGGTGAAGACAGTGATCTCTGGGCTTCCTGACTCTGTTGTCCAGCTATTCACTGTGAATAGGTAACTTCAGGATCCTGATTATGGCTCCTTGCCTTTCAATCAAACTTGGACTGGATAACCTTTGATTACCTTGGATGCAGGGTATCCCTGAAAGAAGGATTGTTCTCTGACAGTCCTTCACATGGAGGTCTGTCCTCCCTAATAGGGACACATGGACACCCTACCATGATCATTCAGGGCTCCTGAGTGCACAAAACCTTTAAATTCATGTACATAGCTTTTCCCTTGAAGACATCTCTGGACAATGCATGGGTATCAGGTGTAGGGCCAAAAATCCAAGGCCTCAAAACTAATTTTATATGCCATGCCAGAAAGGAGTTTATGATGGCCTGCTATCTGCTCCTGCACTGAAACTGCAGTAACAAACTTTGCAAAAGTGTAATTAACTGATTCTAAGAGCCCATCCTTTCCCCCTCCCTTCTTCCATAAGCCACAGTTGGGCTGTGACCATGATAAGCTGTAAGATTTCACCAGCCATAACACAAATTTTACAGAACGTTGAAGCAACAAAACCATTTATCTCATGTGACTGCTAATCCCAAATGTCCAGTCTTAACAGAAGGGATATTATCATAAGCAATAAATGAGGGGACTGGGCATGTTGTAAAACAAGCCCAGCAATTTCCTTAGGGATGGTTAAAAGAGTACTTCTCCCCTTCCTAGGAACAGCATGTTCAAATAAGTTCTTCAATTTCTTGGTTGGTGGGCAGACCATTAAAAAAAAAAAAGAATGTGTATGCTTCACAAACGAAAACAAATGAGTGTACAAAATCTTATGCAATCATCTGCTCAACAGTTTGTTGAAGTATAATTTCCTGTCATAGTAGGAAATTTTTTTTTTAAAGCTGGTGAGCTACAGAATCACTGCTGGAAATCCTGGAAGGGAGATACTCAAGTTATTTTTAGTTGTTGAGCAAACACCCTTTGACTATCATAGTAATCCCAGTGGCTTTGCATTATATTTCTAAGGGACCCCACTCCAATCCTGAATGCCAGGAAGCTCAAGCTATCCTTGCAATGCATGCTTCCTTTGAAAAAGTGAGGAGTGGAGATTATGCATTTTGGGCCTTGGCAAGATACCAACTTGTGACACCAGCTCTGCTACTGTGTTCATTTATTCAGTCATCTGTTCATTTCATGACACTCTTCTAAACCAAAGGTTCTTAGACTAGCTCTGAAATAATAATAATAATAAAAAAAACAGGTTAAAATAACATCACCAATTCATGAAGTAGCAATAAAATGGCAAAACAATAAAACAAAGGCTGGAGCTGGAATTGTGAAACATTTTGTTTGAAGAGTGTCTGATGAAGAAGGGTGAATTTGAAGATTTCCACTTGTTGCCAAAAAGCATTGGTATCTGATGAGCATCTTTGCGAAAACCATGCGAAAGACTTGGTGCTACTGCTGAAACAGATTTTAATGTATGTCACTATGGGCTTGTCTACACTGGTCCTTTTGGAGCAGCCATGTGCAGGCTGCATAGGGTTGCTTGGGGTGAGTTAGAGGTGTGATATGTCATCTGGTGTAATTTGGTCCAGCTCCTTCCATTTTGAATTTCCAGTGTCATGAAATGGTTTAATAAGTGAGCCATTTCAGGATACTGGAAAATTGAACACTTCCTCTGTTCCTTGGTGGAGGGGCAGAGGAAGTGACTTTTAAAAGACTGTAGTAGACCATCACTGATGCACCACATCACTTACATTTTAAAAAAACGTTACCTTATCTGAAGGGCCGTTTTGAAGGAGTAGAGCCCTTTTCTAAGCAATTGTCTCTATTACATTACCAGAACGATGTGGATATATATTTTTTGCTCAGCATCCTAAGTAGGAAATTAAATAATAAAATAAACATAAACCCCGTAATCCAGAATGCTAACCCTTCCCTGCCCCACTCCTTTCCTTATTGTACTCTATGTGGGAGAAAAGAACACTTGATTTTTTTCTCTCTCTCATGGGTATTATGAGAAATAATAATGTTGAGAAAGTTTTCTGTGGCAGATAATCCATGTGAGACTTGGGTTTTTCTTTTTCTTTTCTTCAGTTTTGGGCCAGTTCTTAGAGAATTATCATTCATTAGAAGTTACTCACAGAACAAACATTTTTAGCAATGAACTATTAGCATCTTCTTCCCATTATTAAAAAAAAGATATGGATCAAACTCAATGGCTTGAGAACCATAACTTAGAATTATGATGAAGTTCAAAACACTGATGACCTATTAAGTGTTACAGTTGTTTTCAGAGAAAATTGAAAACAGAAGCAGCAAACTAAGTACAATGGCCAGTATCCTACTGCATTACATGAATTTAAAAAGACAATAATGTAAACAGTTCCTTTGCTTCAGTAAGCTCTTCTGTGAGTGCCTGATCTAAAACTGCTTGAGATTGGTCGTACAACCGGTTGCAAAATAGGGGACATGACCAGGGCCTGCCAGATTGTATGCGATTGCCCTTACACTCCAAACAGGATGCTGGTCAATGTAGTTTTAAACTGAATGAAGATTCCCCTCATCATATGACTTCCTGGATCTAGTGGACTACTTTTTTCATTGCTGTTGAAATTCCTTTACAAATCTGTTGTGTTAATGCTAGAGCATATTAATCTTCTTTTGCTAGAAACCACAGCTGGTTCTCCTGACATAAGGAAACCATTCTAGTCACTGACGGACATCAGGCCATTTACCATCAACTTTACATTCCAGTAAGGCTTTTCGAAACATCTTCTCAGTGAAAGAGAACTAACACTGTGGGTATCCCCTCCCCCGCAACAAAGAAGAACCACATTTCCCTACTCCTGCTCTAAGCATTATACTACACTGGATTAACCTTTGCCTCCCATTCAATTTCTCTGGTCTAGATACCACTCTCTAAAATCAGCTTGCTCCAGGATAAAGAAGGACAGCATGTGGCCTTCCAGCTGTTCTTGCACTGCAATTCCAATGGCTATACACGTATTGTTAGACAGTTTGCTTGGAAAAGATTTTCATTTGCAGCAAGGAATATAAGGAATCAGCGTCTTCCTGTTTCAGGGAATTTGAAGTGTTCATTTTGAGGAATAAATCTAAGAACTCTCCAGAGGACTTCTAAACTTCTTGGTTTCAGAAATGGCTTTTCAATTTATTTTTCAACTTTTTTAATACAAGAATTTTATTTTAATTTACATCTTCTTGGATGTGCTAGTGGGGAGAAAAATCAATTAATAAATAACCAAAATGCCTAGTGTAATGAATAAATTTATCATGCCATTGATCGTGCTGGTAAGTAATGCTTGTACTACTACTACTACTACTACTACTACTACTACTACTACTACTACTACTACTACTACTACCAACAACAACAACAACAACAACAACAACAACAACAACAACAACAACAATAATAATAATAATAATAATAATAATAATAATAATAATAATAATAATAATAATAATAATAATAATGTGCCATCAAGTTAATTCTGACTCATGGCGACCCTTTTCAAGATTTTCTAGATAGAGAGTAGTCAGAAGTGGTTTACCATTCCCTTCTTCTGGAGGCATCCTGGGACTGTGCAGCTTGCCCAAGGCCACACAGGCTTTCTGGGGTTCACAGTGGGGAATTGAATTCCCAACCTCTGGCTCTGGAACCAAACACCTAACTCACTGAGCTATCCAGCCCATCTATAACCTAGGCCTGCCTGAAGCTCCACAGGGAAGTTGCAGCTTAGTAGCATCAACATCTCCATCTCTGTTCAGGGGTACTGGCATGCACTCATTCCTCAGGGCAGGAAATATATCCTCCATATTTGTGAGTTATTCTTGTCAGAAAATGGTATGGAATGAAATGGTTAACTGTGTTTTCTCAGTGCTGCTTTATCAATTAAATCAGTAGCAGCTGCCTAGAAAGTACAAAAGAACAGTAGCAAAACTCAAAGGAAATTTTGTATACAAAAAATCACCCATGTACTTTGGCCACAAGATGCCCTGCTTTGAATTACATCCAGCGCTCAAATGCTTTGGACAAACATCCAATATGTTCTTCTGGCCTGAAAAATAATTGCAGCTATTTTTGCCATGTAAAGACACCATCTGAAGTTGTTTTATGGCTTCCCTTTCCCCGCCACTTCTATTGATTTTTGTTTATTGATTTCTGTACACACATTGCTGTATTCAGGACAAACAAAACCCATTCCATGTGAGTGAAAAATCTTGTAAGCTGCAGATCCAGCCCCTTATCCCCTCCAGCACAAACATATTCACTTTGCTTAAAAACAAAACACTGGTATCATAGGATTTATTTCTTCTAGTGTTTCCACTCACACCCCAACCTTTGTCCTTTGATTGCAGAAATGGAAAAAATAGATTTGATATTGATTGTATCTCTAGTCGGAGGAACTGTTCTCCATTTTGACTCTCCATTTTGTGCTCAGCAAATTTAGAACCAAATCTAATCCCTGGATGAGGCTTCTAGCAAGTTTGGAGCTGGGAAGGATAAGGAGTCAACCCTGACCAGTGGAGATTTGGGACTGAGAGGAAACATCAGCCTCATCTTCCTTTCTAGCAGCTGGCTGAGCAGTCACCATGGCAACGGTAGCAACTGAGTCTGCTGGGCCTTGCGCATTTCACAGAAACTGGCTATTGCACTGGTATGCCATTACATGGGTTTGATCTGAGAAGCCTAAAATTTTTTTCTAAGCAGTTTATTTTGGTGATAATATGTATTTGGACCTATAGCTTTGACTGACTAATTAGTTTCAGTTGTGGAATCTGTGCATTATGTTGCTAAGTAAAAGGAGGGGGTGAAATAAGAATGCTGTTCTCCAGAGGATGGATGAAAAACATATGTAAATAATACATGAAATTTTACACCAATGTTTATACTTTCTTAATTTCTCCACAGAGGCAGCAAGAAGAAGGACCCTTCCTAAAGCACATAATCATACCAGGCAGTTTTGAGGTACACATATTGATCATGCAGCAGTTTTGTGACTCATTTCCTGTTAAGAAGTAATCGATAGTCATTCCTTCAACATGACACAAATCAGTTCCAGGCCCCTTTCCCTCTCCCCCTCCTTCCTCGTGCATCTGCTTAGCAGCAAAACCTTAGACACAGCTACTCAGAGGTACGTGGTATAGATTGTTATGAGCCTTACTCTAAGATAAGTCAATTAACAACAACAACAACAACAACATGAAAACTGCAGAGCCGGAAGGGAACACACACACTACCAGCAATGGCTTTATACCCCATTAATTTATGCTTACATATTTATTACTTTACATATAACTCATGAAAAAAAACCCTCAAAATGTGTCTTCCACACTTGCTCTTTTTCCTCATTTAGCCAAGTCTTTTCCACCAAGAAGGCTTCCATTCAGTTCACTTTATCTTATTTCCATATCATTGTCCATTGCTCCAAAACACTACTCCTTTTTCTTATTTTCTTGTTTTTAAAAAGATCACCAGATCTGTTCCCCTTGCCTAATAATGCTGACCATCAGAAAGCAATCAAAGACATAAATAATAATAATAGCGATGTGCCATGAAGTCAATTCTGACTTATGGCAACCCTTTCCAGGATTTTCTAGATGTATGGTATTCAGACATATTTACCATTCTGTTCTTTTAGGTTCTGAACCTTGCCCAAGGCTATACAGGCTCTCCTCTTGAGAAGTGCAGTAAGGAATCACCTCCTCCTAACTCACCTCCTCCTAACATACTAAGCCATTTAGCCAGCTTATTGAGGACATTACATGCAACCAAAACCTACTAACTGTTGGCTTTTGGCTATAAACAAAGAATCCATAACCTCTAATTTGCAAGTCTGCACACAGCAGCTTGAAGCATATAGATTAAAAAACACTTTGGAAAGTAAAAATTGACGTTCTCCCTTATGTGTATTTTCACCACCAAAATGATAGTAAATAATCACTTTCTGCTTTTGGTTAAAACATTAAATAAATTTTACTGTTTATAAACATATGTAAAATACAACATAACTCATAGTGCTTAGACATTTAGTATTTGGCATACATATTTGTTCTTGACTTATTGACAGACATATTCTCTAGTAAATGACCAACTCTCTCATCATAATACTATCACATTTGTAAGCCCTATCTGGCTCTATCAAATACTGTCAGTTACACCTTGAACCTTGTCAGCCCTATCAGACCACTATTATATATTTTAGTCCCTGTCACATTTTGGACCCTGTCCTGATCTGAGACCTTGTCACCGTCACATGTTTGTACATGTCCTTATCATTGTCTCTATCTTAGTCTGACCTATTACATGTTTGTACATGTCCCTATCACTGTGTCTTAGTCACATATCATCAAACAGATTTCTGACACCTACCTTATTTAGCTGCCTGGCTGACTCCACACACTTCCTGATTGGTCATTTGCATGCTATGCTATGCAAATACAACATTCTGGTCTTTCACAGCAAACACATTTAAACCTACAGATACACATATACATATTGTGTTGTTTAATTATTAAAGATGGGGATCTGTAATAATTAATATTTCATATTCATATGATTAATAATTAATAATATGAATATCCCCATCCCAGCTGGACCTAATGAGGGCCTGGGCCCTGTGGCCGGACCGTCCACTCATGCATCCTGCCTCTGCAAAGGTCCCGCTCTTCCTGCCAGTGGCACCCGGAGCTCCGCTGTCTCCCTGCTCGTCTGGCCACTCAGCAGCCGTGTGGGGAGACTCGTCCTCCTGTCCCCTGCCTGGAGTGGCCAGCCAAGCAGGAAGACAGAAGAGCCCCGGGCACCATTGGCAGGAAGAGTGGGACCTTTGCGGCGCCAGGACATGTGAGTGGACGGTCCGGTCTCGAGGGACGGACCCTCATAATTATATTTACCAACATTAATAGGTTTACAGAGAAGGAAAGCCAGTGTGGTGTCATGGTAACTGCTGGACTGGAATTAAAGTCTCTTCCCATCCTGAGCCATGAAATTCACTGAGGGACCTTGGGCCAAGACTTCTATCTCACCTTGACCTAGCCCACAAAATTGTTATGAGGCTAAAGTAGAGAAAAGAATGAACAAGAGCTTGAAGTTCTCACCTATATCAAAAGAAATCTCCTTAATACCAGTGCAAAAAATAAAAAAGGCATTTGTACCACTACTAAAAATTAATATCACAAAGTCTGAGCATACATATGTATTTAATTGTTAAGATGCCTGATCTGATAGATACCTACAAATCGTACACTTATGTATGGATTAGTCCAAAAGGGCAGGGCAGGCAAGAAATTCTAGATATGGTATCCCTCCATGAAACATACACTGCCTATGGACATCACTGCTGATGAAAGTTTGTCCTGTTTTGTATGTTAATGTCTAGTAATAACAGTGAGCACACTTAACATAAATATGTGCATGACTCATAAATGTGTTGCATGTACTGAATATTTTTAAATATTTTTTCTATTTCCCTGCCATATCCATTCAAGTAAAATTATAAAGATTTCAGGTATTGAATAACAAAACAAAAATAAAATCAGCCACCAGTGAAGATCATATGCGCAAATAGTCTTTTCCTGCACCTATTGACACTGATGAAATGTGACAGTTGTTTTTAAAAAGAGGGGAGGGGTCTTAATTTCCTAACCCACAGTTTCTGAATAATGTCCACAAGGTTAAAAGGCTCTGCTGTCTAGAACCCATATTTGGATTTTAGCAGCAAATGCAATAATTTATTATAAATCTCTTTTGATCCTCCCTCTGAAATGTGACAGTGGAAAGAGTTAGGATGGAAATACAACATAGCTAAACAAAAGGAGCTGACACCTTCTTTAACCCTACAAGATTTGTTGTTTCCTGACAGGACTTACATGGATGGTGCTTTCAGTATTAATAAAACCCAGTGTTCTTACTTTCACATTACTAAATTGGTGTAATATGTTAAAAACGGATGCTATTGCAACTGCCTCTTTAAAAATGCTGCATACTGGGTTTTTATATATATACACCCACACCCAAATTATACGAGTATCAATCTTCTTTTAAAATACATGGTTATACGTGTTTATACATTTACTTCCACCTTTTTTCCCTATTAGAAGCTAAATGGCCACTGTGTTGATCTACTTAACGATATGAAAAACTCAGAACAAATTATTTCCGCCTCCAAGTTATCCCTTACACATTGGAGGAGGAGGAAGAGGAGGAAATGCATCTCCAAAATGGGACAAAAGAAGATACAGGTTTAGATAAATTGTGCAGGTGCTAATGTATAGGAACTGATACGAATGTAGAAATAACTGATGCAATTTAAAGAGGAATACAATATCTGTCACCACAGTTGGAAGATTTTAAACTGGTAGCTTGGTCTGATGTCCAGATGCCCTCTGTTAAATAGGACACATACAGCCCTATTCTTACCTCACTTGACTTAATGCCTGCCCGGCAGTGAAGGCTCTTAGGCTAAAAGGCTTGTGCAAGCAAAGATCTGTGGGACAACTTGAAGAAGAGGGTGAGTGGGGGGTCCTGCTTGCACAGTTGTTCTACTGTCTGTCTCAGTCTCTCCAATAATAAGGGTATTTTCAGAATAGATATTTAGATCATCATGGAAGAAAAGTCATAGAAGGATTAGAAAAGCCTTTAAAACTGACATTCAACCATGGGGTTAGCATGATGTGTGTGTATAAATGAAAATGTATCTTGACAATTTTGTTTAGACGTTTGATCCAAAATTACCCATGAATTCTAAATAAATTGTCTGAAAACACTTTAAAAATCTCCTAAACAAACACTTCCTGCTGTTTTCAATATGCACAAACATTCCATCCTGGTTCAAGTTTATAAGGACTTGGAATTCCTAAAAATGTTTTATGAAAAAGTAATCCTTCTTGGTTGCAGTATAATTTATTTTTAAGTCAAGAATGATGACTGCTTGCAAACAGGGTTGGATCTCAGTATATATTAACTTTAGAAAGGTCAGGAAAGGAAAGTTTCCCTTCTTTCCTTCCATTCACAGTCATCTTCCTGTACCCCAGAAAATGCATCTCCAGAGGATGGGGAATACCCCCCCCCAATAAATGTGGGAAGTGCATGTGGGGCAGATATATATCCAAAGGCACAACATGTTACTCCATGGGTCTGAGGAAATGGTTTTTCCATCTGTGAAAGTTGAGGCTATAATAAACCTGTAAATCTTGTTAGTTTCAAGACTTCTGTTGAGAGGAGCAACCCAATTTTAGAGGACATCTACCCAACCTGACATGACTATTTTTTCTCCCAATAGTCCCCAAGGACCACCCAGCATTCTTTAGAATGGTCCCTGACCTTCGAGAGAAGTGATTCCCAAACTTGGGTCCCCAGGTGTTCTTGGACTAAAACTCCCAGAAGCCTTCACCATTAGCTGTGCTGGTCAGGATTTCTGGAAGTTCTAGTCCAAGAACATCTGAAGACCCACAGTTGGGAACCACTGCTCTAGAGAGTGATGTACCTCCATAGGGAAGTGGCTATAGGAAGAAAAACAGAACATAATTTTTTTCCTGTGAACTTCTTTATGTTCTTTGTTGACTTCAGTAGCCATGCTATTTAATACCATTTCACATAACTATTTTTGTCCTCACTGTGTGGTAAAATTGATTCCGCTACAACGTATTTTTTAAAAGAATGTATGTTCATAACACCAGTTTGGAAAGAGATTTTTAAAAGGCAGTTTGGTTAAACATTGATTGACTAGGAATGTTGATACATTTCATCTCTCTCAGAAAATCTGGTTCTGCTTACAGAGAGTGGTAACACAGGTCAAACTCAGCACCTGAAATGTAAACAATATGCTGCAAAAAAAAAGTACTATGGGAGCATTTTTATCAGGACTTTTTTCCCCTCTTAGTGTTCTCCAAATGTAATTCTTTATTTCATCCTGCCAACTCCCCACCTAATTCCTAGTTCTAATGTGGCCTAGCTAAAAGGTTAACCAGAGTTTCTTTTGGAACAACTTTTCCTATGAGTGGGGTTCCATTTTCTGTGGGAATATATGATCCCTTTTCCCATTAGCTCTACTTGTATCATAGGAATAGTTTCCAAGTAAAGAACTGGGCAGTACAAGGGGGGAAAGAATCAAACATCTGAAGATGATGTTCATTCCACAGAAAAGCTGAAAATTATAAAATGCAACAAAGGCACACTTTCATCCCACATTTCCACGAGAGGCACATTTTTATCTCACACTACCACTGGGGAAAAATAGTGCCTAAGGCAGCTAAAGAACACAATAGGGAAAGAACACACTAAGGAACTATGCAGTAGAAGTCAATATTAATATAGGAAGAGATGGACTTCAGCTCAGAAATAGGATTCTTGAGGACCAGTCCCCCCCCCCCCCAATCTTCATGTAGGGCTGGGAATTTCCTGGAGAGTGACTGCCAGTCACTGTGAACCATGGCTGAGCAAAGTTCAAGCTTTTTATTGTTGTTGAACTGCACCTCCCATCAACCTTAACCTGCATAGCCAAGGGTGAGAAATACTAGGAGTAGCAGCCCAATGATACTTGGAAGGCTGCACTTTGCCCATGCCTGCAGTAGAGAATTCTAGACTAGATGCCCTCAAAAGAATGCTATATATATTCAACGCTATAGACCAGTGGTTCCCAACCTTGGGTAACTCAGGTGTTCTTGGATTGCAACTCCCAGAAATCCCAGCCAGCACAGCTAATAGTGAAGGCTTCTGGGAGCTGCAATTTAAGAACACGTAGGTTACCCAAATTTGGGAACCACTGCTATAGAGGAAACACAAACAGCATCTAAAAACAAGCCAGAATGTAAGCAACTGCTATTTTCCAATCATTACTGCTTGTAGTCCATAGCCTGGCAGTGGTGAGTGGGCTTTGGTGATCACCTGACAAATGCTGGACATGTATTGTTAATAGTCAACTGACTGCTAGACATCCAAGGAGATTTGTCCATTAAGTGGGATTAATTGTAACAAAAGCAGAACAGAAAAACAAAACATTCTTCTGCACAAATAAGTGAACATTTTAAGATGAGTGAACATATTATTTTCATTCCTTGTTTGGATCTTTTGCTAACAGGAAAGTGACACTTCTTTAAAAAGTAGAATTTAAGTCATGCTGTTTAAATGCCGAGAATGGCTGTAAGAGTTTTCAGTCAGCTATCTGAAATGTTGGTTTTCCAAATAAGGCATACTCCGCATAGTTCAGCTTCTACCCCCACCCTGAATTCCTCCTGTTAGCAGTGCTTTTTTTTTCCTGAGACATTTGTCTGGTTTCCAGCCATTAAATGAGGCCTTAAGATTTAAACCAGCTGTGATCTCATTCAGTACTGATAGAGCTACATTCTTCTTTTAAACGACTCCAAACAACTCTGGTTGTTCAGAGAACAGGGTGGTTAAATGGTAAGAGTAGCTAATCTTTGTTATATGATCTCAAGTATGTGCCCAATAAAGTCATAGGCGTTGAAATACTACACAGTTCTTTTGGAAGAGAATCATCACAGAATAAAATAAAAATGAACAGATCAATGTGCAGAGTTTTAAAACGTTATTATTTTCCATTACAGCTCCCAGAATTCTGCTACCAGGAGGGTTCCAGAAGCTATAGTCCAAAAAGCAACGTTTACAAGTTCTGATAGTGTGTTAGAATTATTAATAAGTATAGTTTATCTCTGAAGCTGTGAAATATTCATCTTGCACCACCATAAAGCCTGCTAGCAAACTTTAACACAATCTTCTCAAGCTGCTAACTACTGCGGTATAATGGATAGCATGCCAAAGACCTGGGTTCAAATCTCTGCTTGATCCTGGAAACTCAATTGGGGGTGGTAATTCTAAATCACCCCTTGAACATCTAACATACACTGAAAATCCCAGTAAGGTTGCCAACATTTGGCACATTACAAAAACGCAAGACACTTAAGTGAGGAAGAGTTCAAACTCAGAATTTGTGAGCATTAATTTTATTCAGAAATGTGTGGGTAAGGATGTTCTGGGGACAGGCTTGTTTACTCCAATGATTCTGTCGTGTGATTACCAGAACAAGAAGCATCCCCACAGCAGACCAAACAGTGGGCTAAATGCCTGTTTGATCACACCCTGAGTGTAAGAAAATAAGCACAGGCCTTCTAGGTCATACCAAAGGCTTATCAAGTCTAGCATTCTGTTCACACAGTGGCCAGTCAGTTGGAATCAAACAGGCACATATTTTCATGGATGCCAACAAGGTGTTAGGACAGTTTCTGGCGCCAAGGGGATGACGGAGAGCAAGAAAGGATCCATTGCAAACATTAGCAGGCAGCAAAAGTGAATTGATCATGAGTGATCAGGAAGGTGCAGCCAGTCCCAGTTCAGAGAAACATTTAACAGTTTTGCCCTTGTGTTTGCAAACATATATTTGTTGCTTTCCTATTTTTACATTTCAAGCCGGACACCTACAAATCATGTGTCATTAAGAACGCAATGTAAGAAATGAAGTATAGAACTTAGCTAAACTAAAATAGTAGCTGAGAAAAAAGTGGCCCAGTAACAGAAACAGCTCAAAAACTGACCAATTAGCTGCGCCTAGATGACAGCTGCTAGAAGTAAACAGTAGTATGCCTGTAGCTAGCAAGAAAGGACTGCAATATTGCACAGAACAGATGTGTTCTGCAGTTTCCTAGCTTGCCTATAAAGAAACCTCTATCCTGAATGAAGCAAGACTGTTAGCTTTAAGACTATCATGAACACGCTTAAAAATTAATGGGAACTGTATTTTGTAGTCCCCTTTTGTTGCTTAAATCCATTCTTTTGTGGAAATTTTTTGAAATTTTGAAAGTGAATTAAATCTGTTTAAATTGATTTTAGATATATTGCCTTTTATTTACTGGTTTTATGGCTTTCTTGTCACTGTGCAATCTTCACAATTGCCAGAATTCTACTGATGCTTACATAAAGTATGCATATCCTGCTGTGCCTAGTTGCAGCTAATTTATGAGGTGCCAAGATATATCTCTGTCACAGTCATGCACCTAATTGCACAATGGAGATTTGAGCTGGCACCCCATCAATTAGCTGCAACTAGCTCCAGCAAGTTATGCAAGCACAAATATAATTTCAACCAGTATTTTTATTGTGTGCATATATGTATATATCTCTCTAACATACACCTTAGAATTTCCATACACTACTCTGGGATTCCGTTTGGCAATAAGGGAGAGGTAATCAACCCCCTCCCCCTTCCCGGATTGCTGCCTTGTCCTGGCGAAGGGGCTTGAGTAATTCAGAGAAGCTATGGGCTATGCCGTGCAGGGACACCCAAGACAGACAGGTCATAGTGGAGAGTTCTGACTAAACACGATCCACCTGGAGCAGGAACTGGCAAGCCACTCCAGTATCTTTGCCAAGAAAACTCCATGGACAGAAACTATAGGCTAAAAGATATGACGCTGGAAGATGAGCCCCTCAGGTTGGAAGGCGTCCAACATGCTACTGAGGAAGAGCAGAGGACAAGTACAAGTAGCTCCAGAGCTAATGAAGTGGTTGGGCCAAAGCCGAAAGGATGCTCAGCTGCGGACGTGCCTGGAAGTGAAAGGAAAGTCCGATGCTGCAAAGAAAAATACTGCATACGAAACTGGAATGTAAGATCTATTAACCTTGGTAAGCTGGATGTGGTCAAACAGGAGATGGCAAGAATCAACATTGACATCCTGGGCATCAGTGAACTAAATTGGACAGGAATGGGTGAATTCAATTCAGACGATTATCATATCTACTATTATGGGCAAGAATCCCATAGAAGAAATGGAGTAGCCCTCATAGTCAACAAAAGAGTGGGAAAAGCTGTACTGGGATACAATCTCAAAAATGATGGAATGATTTCAATACGAATCCAAGGCAGACCTTTCAACATCACACTAATCCAAGTTTATGCACCAACCACCGATGCTGAAGAGGCTGAAATTGACCAATTCTATGAAGACTTACAACACCTTCTAGAACTGAAACCAAAGAAAGATGTTCTTCTGTTTATAGGGGACTGGAATGCTAAAGTAGGGAGTCAAGAGATAAAAGGAACAACAGGTAAGTTTGGCCTTGGAGTTCAAAACGAAGCAGGGCAAAGGCTAATAGAGTTTTGTCAAGAGAACAAGCTGGTCATCACAAACACTTTTTTCCAACAACACAAGAGGCGACTCTACAAACAACTGATTGGTTGAAAATTGGGAAAGGAGTACGACAAGGCTGTATATTGTCTCCCTGCTTATTTAACTTATATGCAGAAGACATCATGCGAAAGGCAGGACTGGATGAATTCCAAGCTGGAATTAAGATTGCTGGAAGAAATATCAACAACCTCAGATATGCAGATGATACCACTCTGATGGCAGAAAGTGAGGAGGGATTAAAGAACCTCTTAATGAGGGTGAAAGAGGAGAGCGCCAAAAATGGTCTGAAGCTCAACATCAAAAAAACTAAGATCATGGCCACTGGTCCCATCACCTCCTGGCAGATGATGGAAGATATGGAGGCAGTGACAGATTTTACTTTCTTGGGCTCCATGATCACTGCAGATGGTGACAGCAGCCACGAAATTAAAAGACGCCTGCTTCTTGGGAGGAAAGCGATGACAAACCTAGACAGCATCTTAAAATGCAGAGACATCATCTTCCGGACAAAGGTCTGTGTAGTCAGAGCTATGGTTTTTCCAGTAGTGATGTATGGAAGTGAGAGCTGGACCATAAAGAAGGCTGACTGCCGAAGAATTGATGCTTTTGAATTGTGGTGATGGAGGAGACTCTTGAGAGTCCGCTGGACTGCAAGGATATCAAACCTATCCATTCTGAAGGAAATCAACCCTGAGTACTCACTGGAAGGACAGATTCTGAAGCTGAGGCTCCAATACTTTGGCCATCTCATGAGAAGAGAAGACTCCCTGGAAAAGACCCTGATGTTGGGAAAGTGTGAAGGCAAGAGGAGAAGGGGACGACAGAGGATGAGATGGTTGGACAGTGTCATCGAAGCTACCAACATGAATTTGACCCAACTCCAGGAGGCAGTGGAAGACAGGAGGGCCTGGCGTGCTCTGGTTCATGGGGTCATGAATAGTCGGACATGACTTAATGACTAAACAACAACAACAAATCAAACTCCCAGCCTCTGGCTCTGAAGCCAGAGGCCTAAACCACTGAGCTATCAGCTACCTGGTTATAGAAAACACTAGTTAGCTGGGCAGCTCAGTGGTTTAGCTGGCTGGCTACGGAGCCACAGGTTGGGAGTTTGATTCCCCACTGTG
Source organism: Intellagama lesueurii (assembly GCA_037013535.1). Lineage (NCBI taxonomy): Eukaryota > Metazoa > Chordata > Lepidosauria > Squamata > Agamidae > Intellagama > Intellagama lesueurii. The sequence goes on from JBAJHW010000003.1 coordinate 84,326,125, forward strand.
CCTCTTGGGAGAAAAGCCAGCCTTTGTGACCTTGGGCAAGCTGCACCATCCAGAGCTGCCCCCAGAAGAAGGGAAGGATAAACCACTTCTGAGCAATCTCTACCTAGAAAACCCTGGAAAGGGTTGCCACAAGTCAGAATTGACTTGGCAGCACACAATTATTATTACAGAAAAAACAAGAACAAATGAAGCAACAACAAAAAAAAATCCAAGAATTTTGCGTAAGCAAAAGCCCAGTCAAACTATACTGAATTAAAGTCTTATCTGAGACATAATCTATTTGTAACCAGTTCCGCACATCTAATTAGTGCTCCGTCCTATTTACATGTTCGTATGTAAATGCACCATGATTTCATTCAAAACAGCTTGTCTTCTAAGCTCTCCATATGTATGCCTTCTCTGTAGGATACAAGGAAACATTCCTTGGGATGCTGTGAGGCAGAGTTGTAGAGCCTAAGCCCCCAAAGGAAAAGAAATGTCAACATCTGTCTGTTATTGCCCAGCAAGTGGACAATTATGAATCCCCCTCCTTCTGCAGGGCCTGCTTAAACAATGGCCTGGCAGTTGCATCCTTTGTTGCTTGTGAGGGTTCCCACCACAGTTTTACTCTGATATGCTAATAAAGAAGCCATCGTTTTTTGTCTTCTTGAAAGACTCCTTGCTGTATTCACTGAGCCAACAATCCAAAGTTCGGCATGGCAGCTCAGCCTGCTGTGTGAGAAGCACAGCTCCCAGGAGGAGTTTCCCCAGAGCTTTTATAGAAAAGGAGTGGAATTAACCATCTGCCCATTTGGGTCTCTGCAAAGAAAAGGGATGAACAAATTACAACTTGACACAATGAGCTTAGTTGTCTTTTTGCCTGACAAGGGGTAAGCCAGCACTGCTCTTCATTGCTACCAGGTTCCTCACCACTCTGCCCCACATAAATGAAGTTTATAAACTGGGTTGGGAGATTTTCAGATGAAATATGAATGTGTGTGTGTGTGTGTGTGTGTGTGTGTGTGAGAGAGAGAGAGAGAGAGAGAGAGAGAGATTTCTATGACATTTTGAAAAAGAAAGTGAAGTAGTATGTTCTAACTGTGAGAAAATACACTTCCAGGTTGGTATTTGTTTATGACAGATGTGAAACCCAATTCCAGTTGTTGTTTTGGCCCCTTTTGAGATTTTGCCTATCTTTTGAATGAAAGAGGTCTGTGTGAATTATATGACATCAGATTGTAATGCATAATCTTATGCTATTTGCATAAACTGTATGATTCCAGAGAAACTTACTTTCTAATGATGTGCCCAAAGTAGAACAGCCTCAGTTTCAACATTTTTGCCTCCAGAGATAGTTCAGGCTTGATTTGCTCTAGGGCCCACTGTCTTTCTGACAGCTCGAGGTATCTCTCCTCCAGCACCACATTTCAAACAAATCATTTCTTTTTTTCCTGTCAGCTTTCTTTACTGTCCAGCTTTCACACCCATACGTAGTGATTGGAAATACAAGAGCATGGATGACCTTGGTCATGGTCTCCAGTGACACATCCTTACACTTGATGATCTTTTCTAATTCCTTCATTGCTGCCTTTCCAGGTCTCAGTCTTCTGATTTCTTGGCTGTAGTCTCCATTTGGATTGATAATTGAACTAAGGTATACCAAATCTTTAACTATTTCAGTGTCTTCATTTTTGACATTAAAGTTGTGTAGTTCTTCTGTATCTGATTCTGAAGGAGAAACCACTGTTATCTTATTAGTTAGCTAATCTGGTGGAGCTGTGTTCAGACCAAATAAAAGATCTAATGTAGACCAAAAACCCTCACCTCCGAAGAAGCCCATAAAACCCAGGCCAAAATGAGTTGGGCATTTTAAATTGAAATAAAGAGATTTATTTTCTTACATCCCGAGACTCCGGTTTCTCCTTCAAAATCATTTTCATTGGATGTCCTAGTTCCTTTGGTAGTTCTTCTATAGTCATGATTTTTGTCTTAATTTTCAACTGCTTTGGGACTTCTTCTTTCACTTTCACTAAAAGTCATTTCAAGTCATTGCTGTTTTCTGCCAGTAAGACTTGCAGTTATCTGCATATCTTAAATTATTGGTATTTCTTCCACCAGTTGATGGAGTTTTCCCCCCTAAGAAAACATATGTAAGACTGTAGTTCCCCACAGTGGTGTAGTATGGGTTGTCAGAACCCAGGGCAAGGCAAGTATTGCATCCCCTAACCCATGGACCTGCCACTCTTGCCGCTGCTGCTTTCTACAGCACCCCCTCTTCCCTCCATCTCCGATAGAAGCACCCCCAAGGCATCCTCCTCCATCATCATCCCTTCTTCTCCCATCTTCCCCCGGCTCCTCCTTGCCTACCTTGCACTGGGCTCAGCCAGGGCATGGAGGGCCCCCCGCTGCACTTCCAGCTCTTGCCCCCTCCTGCAGCACCCACACTGCCACACTCAGCTCCCACCAGCAGCCCAGCTTTGAAACCAAGAAACAGAAGGAAACAACAGGTGGCAAGAATATTTCTAATTCTATGGCAGGGTTGCAAAGTGCATGAATGGGTTGAGACTGAGATTGTGTCTGTGTGGATGCCTGCCTGCCTGTCTTTCTATGTGTGTACAAATTAGTTTGTGTGTGTGCATGTATGCTTGTATGTATGTGTGAAACAAGTACCTAGTTTTGGCCCTATTTTGCCTGTCACCCCAATTCTGCCTATCACTGGCTTCTTCCCACTCCACCAGCCACAATGGGGACTCGCTGCCACTGGAAGAATTACCAAAAAGGTGACAGAATGGGGTGCTTTTACCCCACATAATGGGGTGTGTTTACCTACTCTTGAGGCTGTTACGGGGGCATGAGATTTTTCAGTGCTAATGTGAAAGCTGTAACATTGGGGGAAGTGGAGAGCAAACTGAGTGAGAAACGAGTATTTATCTCCTCTAAGACACTCTGCCTTGGACCATTCTGACTCTTCAGTTTTTAAAAACACACATGCACAAGGCCTAGAGAAATAATGTATGAACTCATTTTTCTCATCAAGTAGTACTCTGTGTAAATAAATGCCATGAATAAAACTGATAAAAGAGAAGCAGACTGCAGTTCAGGAAACAGATTAAGTGTTGAGAATTGTGTGATGAATTCAGGTCAAATTAAAAGAGGGTTTTAGAAGGTGATGGTGCAAGAGCTGCCCATAATAGCTCTCTTCAGTTGTGCTTTCTTTATGTAATTACAGTAGTACCTCGGTTTACATAATTTCCGGTTCGCGAACGGAAATCCGTTCAGAATAATACCTCAGTTTACGGGGTTTTTTTCCCGGTTTCCTTTGGTTTGCGAAGGAAGTTTCCCTGCACCTGGAGGTTTGTAGCGCCGCCGCCGCCGTTGCTACGGCAATCTGCATTCCGGTTTACGAATTTTTCGCGTGATGTAACGTCCCGGAGGACGCATTGATTTTGTAAACCGAGGTACTATTGTACTATCATATTAGAGCAGTGGTTCCCAGCCTTGGGTAACCCAGGTGTTCTTGGACGCCTTCAGCGTGAACTGTACTGGTCTAGGTTTCTGGGAGTTGCAGTCCAAGAACACCTGGGTTACCTAAGGTTGAGAACCACTGTATTAGAGGAATAGAGGGATTCCACTAGTCTGCCCCACCCATCTCATTATGTCCCATCAGATCTTCCTCACACCATACACATGATGCAGGAGGTGTGCAGTAGGGAGCCTGCTACTGTAACCATAACATAACCTTTCCACAGATGCAAATAAGGACACCTGTGCATTTGTAAGGGGTGTAACTGAACACAAGAGAGTATGATCAAGAGGGTGTAATCCAAGGACAAGGTCAAATGCAAAAGTTACTAATAAGGAAAAAAACAAAAACAAAACTACACTGTTTAAAACATAGGGAAAGAAATGCTTTGTACGGCACTTTCTAACCATGTGAAACAATTTACTTGTTCACTCTGTAAACTGTTTTGTACGCTATTCAGGGAAACCTGTGGGTTTCACTATATTTTACTACAAATTACCACTGTGACTGTATTGTGATGCCAAAATGGAAGGAAAATGTTGCCACCTTTTAAGATTGCTGACTTGTCATTGAGAGGGATATGTTTTCTTCTAACTTCCTTCTAGTGTACATTTTTTAAAAGTACAGAAACTGTTCAAAATCCCTGTAGAATAATCCTAATCATTGTAAATGAAACTTTGTAAAGAAGCTTCTCTGTTGCACCTCAGCGTGTGATATGGAGAATAAAGATAGAGCTGAGTAAAATTTGCTGCTGCTCTGGAAACAAACTAAAAGTGCAATCTTAGGTCTGTCTCTTTAGAAGTAACTTTCATTAGGTGCAATGAGATTTACTCCCAGGAAAATGTAATAGGATCGCACACAAAAGCTGAGATGTCCAATCCATAAAACCCCTAAGAGTTTGAGGCTGCAGTCTGTGAAAGCTTATGATAAATAAAATGTATTAGTCTTGAAAGCACCAGAAAAGTCTTATTCACATTTATTAAGGTGTAAGATTCATTTAACATAGTTCGACATGTGTCTGAGTAAACCATCCATACCGTCATGTAATACCTCCAAGACAAGTAAATGTAGAATCAGTGCTTCCAGAAAGACAATATAATTTTAAAACCATTATTTGCAAACATATTTTCAGAAATCTAAGATATGCTGCAAAAACAACAGACCCCATGGTACCTTAAATGCTAATAATATTATTATGGTAGCCATTTTTTCTCTGCTTTGTTACATTGCATTCCTGCCCCTTCATTCCAATGGGTACATTGCTCCTGTCCCCGTTTGCAGGCAGCTCTGCAAAGCAGACCTTAGCTATATGCAGGCAAGCTAGTAGGAGAGGATGGATCACTTTGAATTATAAATCTACAACCACATCACTGAAACTGACAGTGGCTTCACTCAATGGCTAATCATACTCAAAGGCAGTAATTTTGTTTCTGGCAAAACAATTGGACAAGAAATGGATCATATGTATTTCCTCATATTAGCACTTCTGTGGTGACTAGATACGTAGGTTCCCCACCCCCTTTTAATGAAATAATGAGAATTCAGGAATTCAACAGGGTCATGAGCAAAGGAAAATTGGGACGATTGGTAGGTGTTTGGTAATGGTGTGCGTGAAAAAGAAGAAGATTGAGCAGGCTTACTGTCATAGGCGGATTATTACTAGAGCAGTCTTTGGGTGCCCCTGCCCATTTGGTCAACTGAGCTGCCCATGACTGCTGTTGGGCAAGAAATGCTTTGTGAAAGACCCTTACATCACTTTTTCTGGAACTACTGAGAAAAGTAAATTCAGTAGTTACAAGGGATAATGCCATTCCCTTTCACAAGGCCTTAGGCATTTAATAACTGCCTCGTGAACCAAGTGGTTGAGCAGGTGTGTAGCCAGATTGTAAAATATCAAAAGCTCTGATTAGAATTTATCAGCATGTTTACAACTGCAATAATACTGATGCTTATTTAAAATGTTACCCCAAGGGGTACATCTACTCCACATTTCCAAAGAGGAGGCCATTCTGGTTCAGCATGATGTCGAAAAGGGGAGGGGAGAAGGGAGAAGGGTATGATATTGTGCCACTCTAAAATCAAACAAATTTGTTTCTGTGTGAGTTTTTGTGGATCAAAGTCCACTGCCTGAGAATTCTGCCTAATGATAAGGCTGTCTACCCCAAATGTTCTCTGAACTCAATAGGGCACAATCCCCAAGAAATTAAAGAACTGAATAAGTAAAGCAGTTAAATAACTCAATGAGCCACAACAGTGTTTAGTGAAACTCTGCAATCCTGTGTAAACCCCATGAATTCAGTTGAATTTATTTCTAAGCAAATGTCCTTAGGATTGTGCTGCACAAGGCTAAACATTCTAGAAGATAGCTAGATAGATAGATAGATAGATAGATAGATAGATAGATAGATAGATAGATAGATAGATAGATAGATAGATAGATAGATAGATAACACTTGCGCGAAGGAGCACTCTCTCTCTCGGGCATGCACGTGCGCATGTGCAAAGGAGCAAGGCGCTCGTATGGGCATGCGCACACTCATGCGCATGCGCAAACAGGATGTGCGGGTGGGAGTGCGTGCGGGGGTGGGGGGAGGTCTGTCTCCGCGGCCCGGTCCGGCTCAGGCCACGGACCGGCATGGGCCGCTGACCGGGGATTGGGGACCTCTGTCCTAGAGTACTGCATGATAAAGAATAACACCATAAAGGATCCATCCCCTGAAGTCCATATGTCTTTCTCACCAAGCCAAAGATTTGAGTAGTACTGGAGCAATACTACCCTCCTCTAACATCTTCTGATTTTATTCAGGGAAACATAGACTATTTGGGATGGATGTTTCTCTGGACTTATCTCTACATGTGAGGTATAATCCTGTCTCCAAACAGGCCAAAATGTAACTAGCTGTGAAGGGTCATCCTGAGGCAGTCTTCTACCATAGGCAAAGAACATGATGGCTTCCCCCTCTTATGTTTCATGAAGAAGGAGCTAACCAGATTGCCAATTAAGTCTTACTTCAGCAGGACATGTTTTGTGGCAACAGAGGAGACCAAGGAGACCAGTCATTAGCTGTTCTGACATCTGAAATGGCTGCTTCTTTATGCTTAATGGTGAGGCCAGATTTGTACCAATGGGGCGGGTTTCACCTGAGACCTCCACTTTGCCCAGCATACCTGTCTCAACTTCATATGCAGTGCTTGGAATATATATATATATATATATATATATATATATATATATATATATATATATATATATATATATATATATATATATATATATATATATATATATATATATATATATATATATATATATATATATATATATATATTTAAAGGAATTTGTTGCATTACTCATTACATTGCTTCAGCATTTTTTTGTAATCATTATTGTTACTCCATTCACAAAAATAATTGATTGTGTTGTGCATTATTAGTTTTTTGTATTATCATTACTAGCACATCAGAAAATACAAGGAAATGCTCTCCAATGCTGTCTAGTGGCCAGTTCTGATAGTGTACCTTGAAAGGACATTAAAAATGCCAAATAAACAGAAAGAAATATATTTACTTGCCATTTAGCTTTGAAAAAGGAAAAGCATAAAACTTGAAACATTGTTTTCAAAATGCCTCTAGAGCAACTTAAAATGGCTCTAATACGTGATGCTAGAAAGTAGCATTCTAACTACTTATATTACTTTTGAAATATGTTTCTCCAAAAACTAACTCAGTGTATGTAACTAAATTACATGTAACTAGTTAATTCCAAGCTGTGTTCATATGGCTGCAGCTCTGCATAGCTAGAAGGCTGTATCCAATTCTGTGTCAATTATTTTTATTTTTATTAGTTGATTGATTGATTGAAATTGGCTGTGAACAAAAATGGCCCTTTGGTCTACACTTCAAGAATAGCCCTTCTGCTGTCTGTGCCTCTAAATCAGGGATAGCCAACTATAGCAATGGGCTACATGTACATCTCAGAATGGATCTGGCAAATGGCATCCTTGCATTAGGCTGTGCTGTATCAGCAAACCTTCAGGCACAAGTGTCGTCCAAATATTGCTGTTCTTAATTACTGTGATTTATTTTTAAATTCAGTAACATTAACTGTGGGACAAAGGCTTGTATCATCTCCTTGTTATTCAGAATGACTAACCTCTCTCCTAACATTTTGCCCTCTCATTTCCTCCTGATGATGCTCTAATTCTGGGGGAAAGTGTACCACAAAATTCATTGTGAGCTGAATAGGGAAATGCACTGAATAATGCATGATAATGCTCCTTTAAGAGCATGGCTTCAGAGAGAAGCGAATAAAAGAGCAAGGGCTGTTTAGAAATTAGCATTTACTCCCACATCATTCTTAGTTGGGTCTTCCCTCATATTAGCTCTCTAGGAAGCAGTACTCTTCTCCACCCCTACATGCCTGGAAGCAGCAGCTTTACTTATTCTATAACCGAAACTGAGAAAATGGGTGTAACAGAATGTTAACATCACAGGTTTCCTATGAGCCATTCTAGATAATGCATTGAGAAATAAATATTCAGTTACTCCTCATTTTAAAAACAGGGTCCAAGAGTGTTGGAGGCAAAGGGCAAGTATTATTACCATTCCACTGGATTTTGAAAGTTATAGAGTCGCTGTTGAATGATTTCTTCCCACGTATCAGTGACATACTGACCAAATCCTGTTGGTTAGTTTTGTTTGCAGGAGGCAAACAGAATACCTTCCAATGGCTTTTCCCTGGCAGCTAATGAGTCCCTACTTGAATCTCCCAGCCTGAATGAAGCTAGCTGGCATACACATACCTGAAAATTCCAGCAGATATGTATTTGTTGCCAACAAGAACATGTTGGAAGTTGCATCATCTTGGTGACCAATTATTAAAATGCCTCTTGCTCGTGCTCATCACTGCCTTACCAAGACTTCTCAGAAGGATTTATGACCTAGATTGACTGACAGTGTGTTTCTGCCTGCTCCCTGCACTTCAAAAGTGGCACATTATTTGAAGCAAACTTTTTGGCTTGACCCATGAATGTTGATACTTGCTCTTTTTGGAATTGGTCTAGCCTTGAGGATGCAGCTTAGCACTTGCTGTCTAGAAACATAAATGTTTGTCTCCCACCAACTAAATAGCTGCACTCACAGAATTCCTTTCCAATTAGTTATCAAGAGACCTTGGGACACTGACTTTGCTTTTGTTCAGAGCTTCTGAATCTTTGCCTTTCTTTCAGGCAAACGAGCCTCACATCTCATTGTCCAAAGTCTCAGTTTGAAAAACTTAATTTGTCAATATCCTAAAGTGGCTCACTGATTAAGCCACTTCATCATATTGGCAGGAGTGATTTCCATGTGAACCATTGGGCATGGTTAGATCACTCTAATCAAGCCTGACATTCCAAAGTGGCCCACATTATGTCAGCTTGCTCCCTGACACTAATATAGCTGTACCCTAAGGTAAGTGAGAGACTGTGACTAGGCCAGAATTACACACTGTTGTTGAATAGAGAGCTATTTCAACCAGTGGGTCGGACTGGCATAATTTTTTGAAGAACCTGTGGAGTATGAAAGCATGTTTCAGCTGTGTAATTTTAGCTCTGTTGTATAAGTCTAACTCCATGAAAATTTGATCACACTCAGCTATGGAATCCTGGGGGACAGGGTGGAACACTCATTACAACAAACACGGTGTTGCTGTAGGAATGGCACAGAATCCCTGCCCAGCCCATAACAATTAGAAACATGGGCTGCCTTTAGAAACATGTCTTTACCGTCACATGGCAAGTCTCCGTGGCCCCTCAGCAACATGAAGCAGGAGTAACAAGATATGAGAACAGCCTTGTCAGGAAATGGTTCCCATGGCAAGGCTGTTTTCAGGATTAGTTTTGTGTAGACTGTAAAATATGTTCCAGCCTTAGTCACAGGGTGGAAGCAGGATTCTGGATTCATTTTTCAGCTGTGCTGGAGATGGAGAATATTTAATTTTTGTATATGAGTTGATTTAAAGTCTGGACACCCATCTCTACCCATTCACAGATAGCACCAGAGATCACTGGCCTATCATGGAAGTGTTTAGTGTATCTGTGTTGTTTTTGCACAATTTTGATATACCAAAAAGTTAAGAGTCAGGAGAGAAAACTGTGGGAGGGCTGGTGTGAGCGTGCATTTTGACCTATCATGGGGTTGCTATTTCCAGTTCTCCAAAGCTGGAAAGTATATTTTTGCATATTATGTAAATTTGATAACTTTATTATGCAAATGTGCAACATGTGAAAATCAAGTATATACATTTTTGCTTTGTTTTTCTACCATGATTGATAACTACAAATATGAAAAAGACAGTAGAGTGTAATGGTTAGAAAGCTAGATGTGGAATAGAGAGACCCAACTTCAAAATGTTGCTTAGCAACTAATATTATTCGGTGTCCTTAGACCAGTCAGTACCACTCAGCCAAACCTACTTGCAGGGTTGTTTTCAGTGGAAAACGGGGAGAGGAGAACCATTTAAAGCAGCTATATATTTTGCTGATGCAGATAAATAAATAAATATCATTTTGTCATGCACAAAGGATCTGATACAATTCTCATTAAATGGCTGTCGGTTTTTGCTATCAACTTTTACTCAACTGCAGCGGAGGAAGAGGAATGCAGGGAAAAGATAGATCAATCTGCAGAAATCAAGTTGGAAGAACAAAGCATGATTTCCTTGACATACATAGATAAACTATTTTTTTAAATAACTAGTGACAAAGACAACAGAGTCCATGGCACCTTAAATACAAACATTTTATTATAGTACTAGTAGTATTTACCCTGCTTTGCATGAGTACTGAGTTTTGCTGTACCTCATTCCTATGGCTTCCTTGCTGTCTATGCACTGTTACAGGCAGGTCTATGAATAAAGGTGATCTCTTTTGGGTAACAACCCAAGGGCAATGTCTCCAAGAATTTCTCGTGCAGAATTCTGGAATTTGCAGCCTACAAACACAAATTGGCAGACCTCTAGATTTGCCCCCACTGAGAAGAGCTTTCAGGTTATTTACCTCCAACACTGCCAGTATCCAAAAGGAAATCTGCTGTGTTGCTTCCTGGGAGTAGTAGCTACTCAGGAGGTGCCATTTATAGAGCCTGATAGGCAGTGAGACCACAATTCTCAGCATTCTCCAAAACAAGGAGGGCCTGGTCCTTGCTTATCAGTCACATGTATTCTGAAACTTATTAGTACTGGCACTGCTATTATATGCATTCAGCTACTTACTAGTTAACATTTGTAAAGTGCTCCCACTTTGAATGATTCCAGTTTGTGCGTATTAAAATACTCTCTTAGGAGATGGAGAAATGATTGAATAGACGTTTGTCTGGTAACTTCATAGCTTAGACAAGAATTGAACGAGTAACCTTCAGATTTGTAGTTCAGTTATCTTGGCCATGTTCTCCTTTTTTTACAGTGTAAGACTATACAATAAACATCTATACAATAAATTACAGTGGTGCCTCGACTTACGACCATAATCCGTTCCAGAAGATGGACGTAACTCGAAATGGTCGTAGGTCGAAGCACCATTTCCCATTGAAATGCATTGGAGCGCAATTAATCCGTTCCAGAAGAGGGAAAAAAAACCCCAAAAATAAATAAAACACTGCAAGCCCCATAGGAACACGCTGGGGCTGCAAAACAAAAACAAAAACAAAAAACACCCAAAAATAAACAACGGAGCAAGCCCCGAAGGCGCTGGGGCTTAAAAAAAAAACAACCAAAAATAAACAACGGAGCAAGCCCCGAAGGCGCTGGGGCTTCAAAACAAAACAAAACAAAAAATAAGCAACGGAGCAAGCCCCATCGGAAGGCGCAGGGGCTGCAAAAAAACAAAAAAACAAACAAAAAATAAACAGAGCAAGCCCCGAAGGCACTGGGGCTTAAAAACAAAACAAAAAATAAGCAACGGAGCAAGCCCCATCAGAAGGTGCTGGGGCTGCAAAAAAACAAAACAAAACAAAAAAATAAACAGAGCAAGCCCTGAAGGCACTGGGGCTTAAAAACAAAACAAAACAACAACACAGCACAGAAACATAACCCCCCCCCAACCCAAACCCACCCTGCAAAACCCACCCAGAACAGTTTTTTAAAAGCAGAAAGCAGCACCTTACCTTACCCGGCAGTCCCAAGCCTCCCTGCAAACAAACACACTCTCACTCAGAAGCAGAAGCCAGGCAGTCCCAAGCCTCCTCCGACGCACTCACTCTAACCGTTGGGGCGAAAGAGCTACAAAGAAGCAGCCTCTTTGCCTACCAACGGTTAGCAAATTTGAATTCCCCGCCTGGAAGTCCCTGCAAGGGAAGCATGCAAGACCCATCGGAAATGGAGGGAAAAACCAAAAAAACAAACAAACCCCCCAAGACCCATCAGAAATGGGGGGGGAAACTCAAAAAAAGCAACCAAACCCCTCAAGACCCATCGGAAATGGGGAAAAAACCCCCCAAAAACAAACAAACCCTCCAAGACCCATCGGAAATGGTGAAAAACACTCCAAAAAGCAACCAAACCCCCCAAGACCCATCGGAAATGGGGAAAAAACAAACAAACAAACAAACAAACAAACAAACCCAAGACCCATCAGAAATGGGGGAAAAAACTCCAAAAAGCAACAACCCCCCCCAAGACCCATCGAAAATGGGGGGGGGGGGAAACCAAAAAACAAACAAACCCCCCAAGACCCATCACAGCACAGAAACATAACCCCCCCAGCCCAAAACCACGCTGCAAAAACACCCAGAACAGTTTTTAAAAAGCAGAAAGCAGCACCTTACCTTACCAGACAGCCTCCTCCGACTGCACACTCTGTAACTGCTGGGGTGAAAGAGCTACAAAGAAGCAGCCTCTTCACCACCAACAGTTAGCAATTTGAATTTCCAGCCTTTTTCCCCTGCCTTTTTGTGTTCGTAACTGGAAGCTCCGACCGCAAGTAGAAGCAAAATTTTGCGGCCGGAGATGGTCGTAACTCGAAATGGTCGTATGTCGGGACATTAATAAGTCGAGGCACCACTGTAGTTATATCCTTCATAAATAAAAACCAAATTGTGATTTTTGTCTTCTTGGACAAGTCTGAATCTATGGAGTGCCCCAGTGTCCAGGGTTTGTTTGTTGTTTAGTCATTAAGTCGTATCCAACTTTTCGTGACCCCATAAACCAGAGCATGCCAGGCCCTCCTGTCTTCCACTGCCTCCCAGAGTTTGGTCAAATTCATGTTGGTAGCTTCGATGACACTGTCCATCCATCTCGTCCTCTGTCGTCCTCTTCTCCTCTTGCCCTCACATTTTCCCAACATCAGGGTCTTTTCCAGGGAGTCTTCTCTTCTCATGAGATGGCCAAAGTATTGGAGCCTCAGCTTCAGGATCTGTCCTTCCAGTGAGCACTCAGGGTTGATTTCCTTCAGAATGGATAGGTTTGATCTCCTTGCAGTCCAGGGGACTCTCAAGAGTCTCCTCCAGCACCACAATTCAAAAGCATCAATTCTTCGGTGGTCAGCCTTCTTTATGGTCCAGCTCTCACTTCCATACATCACTACTGGAAAAACCATAGCTTTGACTATGCAGACCTTTGTCGGCAAGGTGATGTCTCTGCTTTTTAAGATGCTGTCTAGGTTTGTCATCGCTTTCCTCCCAGGAAGCAGGAGTCTTTTAATTTCATGGCTGCTGTCACCATCTGCAGTGATCATGGAGCCCAAGAAGGTAAAACCTGTCACTGCCTCCATATCTTCCCCTTCTATTTGCCAGGAGGTGATGGGACCAGTGGCCATGATCTTGGTTTTTTGATGTTGAGCTTCAGACCATTTTTTGCGCTCTCCTCTTTCACCCTCATTAAGAGGTTCTTTAATTCCTCCTCACTTTCTGCCATCAGAGTGGTATCATCTGCATGTCTGAGGTTGTTGATATTTCTTCCGGCAATCTTAATTCCGGCTTGGGATTCATCCAGTCCTGCCTTTCACATGATGTATTCTGCATATAAGTTAAATAAGCAGGGAGACAATATACAGCCTTGTCATACTCCTTTCCCAATTTTGAACCAATCAGTTGTTCCATATCCAGTTCTAACTGTTGCTTCCTGTCTCACATATAGATTTCTCAGGAGATAGATAAAGTGGTCAGGCACTCCCATTTCTTTAAGAACTTGCCATAGTTTGCTGTGGTCCACACAGTCAAAGGCTTTTGCGTAGTCAATGAAACAGAAGTAGATGTTTTTCTGGAACACTCTGGCTTTCTCCATAATCCAGTGCATGTTAGCAATTTGGTCTCTAGTTCCTCTGCCCCTTCAAAATCCAGCTTGTACTTCTGGGAGTTCTCGGTCCGCATACTGCTGAAGCCTACCTTGGAGGATTTTGAGCATAACCTTGCTAGCGTGTGAAATGAGTACAACTGTACGGTAGTTGGGGCATTCTTTGGCACTGCCCTTCTTTGGGATTGGGATGTAGACTGTTCTTTTCCAATCCTCTGGCCACTGCTGAGTTTTCCATACTTGCTGGCATATTGAGTGTAGCACCTTAACAGCGTCATCTTTTAAGATTTTAAATAGTTCAACTGGAATGCCATCACCTCCACTGGCCTTGTTGTTAGCCGTGCTTTCTAAGGCCCACTTGACTTCACTCTCCAGGATGTCTGGCTCAAGGTCAGCAACCACACTATCTGGGTTGTCTGGGACATCCAGATCTTTCTGGTATAATTCTTCTGTGTATTCTTGCCACCCCTTCTTGATGTCTTCTGCTTTTGTGAGGTCCCTACCATTTTTGTCCTTTATCATGTCCATCTTTGCACAAAAGGTTCCTTTAATATCTCCAATTTTCTTGAACAGATCTCTGGTTTTTCCCTTTCTATTATTTTCCTCTATTTCTTTGCACTGTTCATTTAAGAAGGCCCTCTTGTCTCTCCTTGCTATTCTTTGGAAGTCAGCATTCCATTTTCTGTAACTTTCCCTATCTCCCTTGCATTTTGTTTCCCTTCTCTTCTCTGCTATTTGTAAGGCCTCATTGGACAGCCACTTTGCTTTCTTGCATTTCCTTTTCTTTGGGATGGGTTTTGTTGCTGCCTCCTGTACAATGTTACGAGCCTCCATCCATAGTTCTTCAGGCACTCTGTCCACCAAATCTAATTTCTTAGATCTGTTCTTCCCTTCCACTGTGTATTCGTAAGGGATTTGGTTTACATTATACCTGAATAGCCCAGTGGTTTTTCCTACTTTCTTCAGTTTAAGCTTGAGTTTTGCTATAAGAAGCTGATGATCAGAGCCACAATCAGCTCCAGGTCTTGTTTTTGCTGACTTTATAGAGCTTCTCCATCTTTGGCTGCAGAGAACATAATCAATCTGATTTCGGTATTGCCCATCTGGTGATGTCCATGTGTAGAGTCGCCTCTTGTGTTGTTGGAAAAGAGTGTTTGTGATGATCAGCTTGTTCTCTTGACAAAACTCTATTAGCCTTTGCCCTGCTTCGTTTTGAACTCCAAGGCCAAACTTACCTGTTGTCCCTTTTATCTCTTGACTCCCTACTTTAGCATTCCAGTCCCCTATAAAGAGAAGAACATCTTTCTTTGGTGTCAGTTCTAGACAGTGTTGTAAGTCTTCATAGAATTGGTCAATTTCAGCCTCTTCAGCATGGGTGGTTGGTGCATAAACTTGGATTAGTGTGATGTTGAAAGGTCTGCCTTGGATTCGTATTGAAATCATTCTATCATTTTTGAGATTGTATCCCAGTACAGCTTTTCCCACTCTTTTGTTGACTATGAGGGCTACTCCATTTCTTCTACGGGATTCTTGCCCCCAATAGTAGATATGGTAATCGTCTGTATTGAATTCGCCCATTCCCGTCCATTTTAGTTCACTGACGCCCAGGATGTCAATGTTTATTCTTGCCATCTCCTGTTTGACCACATCCAGCATGCCAAGGTTCATAGATCTTACATTCCAGGTTCCTATGCAGTAGTTTTCTTTGCAGTATTGGACTTTCCTTTCACTTCCAGGCACGTCCGCAGCTGAGCGTCCTTTCAGCTTTGGCCCAACCACTTCATTAGCTCTGGAGCTACTTGTACTTGTCCTCCGCTCTTCCTCAGTAGTATGTTGGACGCCTTCCGACCTGAGGGGCTCATCTTCCAGCGTCATATCTTTTAGCCTTTTGTTTCTGTCCATGGAGTTTTCTTGGCAAAGTTACTGGAGTGGCTTGCCAGTTCCTGCTCCAGGTGGATCGCATTTAGTCAAAACTCTCCACTATGACCTGTCCGTCTTGGGTGTCCCTGCATGGCATAGCCCATAGCTTCTCTGAATTACTTAAACCCCTTCGCCACGACAAGGCAGCAATCCATGAAAGGAGTGTCTAGGGTTGCTTTGCTTAAACCATACAATCACATTTCACAAGAAAGACAAAGAGGTCAATAAACATTCATGCCAAGATTACATTCATCCTTCTGGGACCAGTGTCCAAACACTCATGAAATTATCTCATTCTCACCTCATAAAACTCTGTTACTGTACACTGGGTTTTAGAACACAGTTTCTCTTTTGTGTACATTCATTTATAAGCTCTATTCTCTGTGCATGTACAGGGAAGTAAGGGCCTCTTAATACGACTAACGTAAGATGAACTTTTGGGGAGGGGTCAAGTCTGTGTGGACTTTCAGACACATCAGCACAGGGGAAGGAAGATCCTAGTGTCATAAGTCACATTAAGTCAGCCTTTCTGTTGGTGCCCAATGATCCGGAATGATGGACTTTGTACTCTAATAAGTCAAGGGTCCCATGTTGGGAACATGCTAAAAGTATTAGGCTAATTATAGAATTAGAATATGCTTTCCCCCCCCCTCTGTTTTGCTAAACAGTAGCTGCAGTATAAACATGCAGGACCTTAGTGTTTGGGGGAGGAAGGATGATCTGCCACAAGATGGGCTTGGATTCTAATTCCATCTGTTATTTAGCAAAGGAAAAAAAAGCCTAGTAAGAATAGCAGATTTCAGACTGATTGTTATGTGTTTAAGATATCATTTGACCTTACCCTATAGACTGCAGCCCTATTTACCTGAGCCCAAGAGCCATGTCTATTTCATGCTGTATTTTACTTCTGAGTGAATCCCTAAGGGATTTGGTGATGTGAGCATCCTACAGTAGCTCTTTATTCCCAGGAAAGAAAAGGTTAGACAGAAGAGCATATATTAGATATAAGGAAAGCCCACTGATGAGGCACAGACATAACATGATACAAAAGCTTGTTTAACTAATGTTTAACTAAACAATGCTAAAGGGTACACCACCATGCTAAATCATCCTAAATGATTTTGCTGCTAAACCATTGTTTTGTTGAATGTGTGAACCACAGTCTGTTTATGGTTCGCCTGTTGTATATTTGAAATCTGAAATGCTGGTTTGCGTTTCAGTATTTGTAGACCCACTGCCTCCAGAGTAAATATTGCCAGCTTTGTTCTCACCCCATGCTTTAATGGTAGAATTATGTTTAAAAAAAAAAAGACAACTGAACTAATCTACTGGATGTGCAAGTGTGCGCACGCACACACGTGTATGTGTGGAGGCAACTAATCTAATATGTAAACTAATATCTCCATATGCTTTAATACCAGAGTTGTTATATATATATTTTCTATAAACCATATAAGCTACAGGATTTATAACTGTAGCTATGTGTGTCTGTTTGCATGTGTGTGCAAGCGTTTTTTGTTTATGTAAATCCAGATAAAATTGATGATGAACATATTGTTATTCAGTGAAATTTCAGACCTAAGACCATCTGCAGGAAACCAGGAAGCAGATTTACAGGGGACACTGGCTCAGGGCCTAATGGCATACACAACCATTTTTCCTTCAAAAGGTACTCTGTGTAGCAAAGCAATTCTCTGGCAATGGTAAAATTAAAGACTACAGAAGTCCTTTCTTTGCAGAAGCCAAAGTTGGCACACTGACCAGAGTGTGAGACTATCAAATATCAAAGGGATCATATATGCTGGGAAGGAGGCACCCTGCGGTCACCAAATGTTGTGCTGAACTGAGGTCATGTGGAACCCCACAGTCATTAGCAGAGAATCCCTTTTGCATATTCACTGTTTCTTCCTCCCTCTTATCAGAGATGACACAGAACATATTGTTGCTTTCCCTCTGCAACACTTCTGTTCCAGAGACTTGGTTTTTTAAAAATGGGATATGGAAAGGAAATGGAGAACAAAAACCAGGATAAGCAACTGCCTTTTTGCACTATACACTAATGGCAAAGGTCACATCATACATTAACAACAATATATTAGATGCGTTATTTTTTAAAAAAAACGTAACTAAAATATATGGAAGTTGGAGAGAGAAAAATGAGCCTGGCAAATTCACATTCTTGCTAAAACCACATGACACAGTTCTGGAGGCAGTTCAGATCACTATTAATATAATAAGTAGGGGGGGAAAGATTTTTGGAGAAGATGTTTGTTGATTGTCGGTGAAAATGAGATGTGTTGGGAGGCAAAATGTGCACCACCTCATGAATTTCAGAGGATTAAATTTGTTAACATGTGAACCAGATAAAATCCTGAGAGTGGCAAAATATTTGATTTATTTAATTTGTATCCCACTCCCATTAGTGTCACAGCACTACTCTGGGCAGATTACAACTCGTAAAATAGCAAAACAAAAATGTAAATAGAAATATTAAAACCGATAACAATAACCCTTAAAAAAACAACAGGTGGCACTGACTAATCTCAGAGTGGATGGAGGAAAAGAGAGGAGGGAAGAAGAGGAGGGGAGAGGGGAAAAAAGGGAGGATGGTGATCAGTTGGGGTCGGTGGAGGAAAGCCTCCCTGAAAACCAATGTCTTTAATTGCTTCCTAAAAGTCCACAGGAGGGAGCTAGGTGGAGCTCCTCCAGAAGCTGGTTCCATAAAGTTGGAGCCACCGCAAAGAAGGCCCTATCTCTTGTAGAGGATTTATGGGTCTCCCTCGGGGTGGCCACCTGGAGGAGTCTAGACTAGGATGAACTTGTAGGTTGGGCAGATGACATTAAGGAGAGACACTCCGACAAATAACATGGGCCCAAACCATGGAGGGCATTGTATGTGAGTGTTAAAACATTGAACCTGATCCAGGATGCCACAGGCAACCAGTGGAGGTGAGCCAGAACTGGAGTGATGTGGTCAAATTTACTTGCACCAACCACCAGTCTGTATGCCACATTCTGGACCCGCTGACGTTTCCAGATCAGGTCCAAGGGGAGCCCCATGTAGAGGGCATTGCAGTAGTCGATCTGGGAGATGACCAGGGCCTGCACCAAAGTCCTGAGGGAGTCCTCGTCTAGATAGGGGCAAAGTTGGGCAATTAGCCTAAGCTGGTTAAAGGTTGATCTGGACACGGCTGCAATCTGGGACTGCCAAGAAAGAACCAGGTCCAGAAGTACACCCAAATTATGCGCTTGGTCTCTAAACTGGAGGGGCATAACCATCCAGCCTAGGGACCATCCCCCCTAACCTTTTGGAGGTCCCTCACTGGAGCAAAATCTCTGTTTTGCCCAGTTCTGTTTGAACCTGTTAGCCCTGGTCCATTCCAGTACTGCAACCAGGCAACACTCCAGCGTCTGGACAGCATCCACTGTAGAGGTGGTAACAGAGTGATAGAGTTGTGTGTCATCAGCATACTGATGACACTTTACTCCAAAACTCCTGATGACCTCCCCCAACAGCTTAACATAGATATTAAACAGCATTGGGGGTAGTGCCGATCCCTGAGGAACCCCACACCGAAGGGTCCAAGGTGCCAACACCTCCTCCCCTAGCTGAACTCTCTGGATACAGTCCTCAAGGAAGGATCGGAGCCAGTTCAGTGCTAAACCCCCAATCCCAACCTCAGAGAGTCTGTCCAGGCGGATACCGTGGTTCACGGTATTAAAAGCCACCGAGAGATCTAGGAGTATCAACAGGGTGCATCTGTTCCTGTCAGCTTCCCTTAAAAGGTAATCCTGCAGCGCAACCAATGCCATCTCAGTACCCTGGCACAGCCTGAATCCAGACTGGAATGGGTCAAGGAAATCCTGCTCCTCCAGGTATGACTGTATCTGATTGGCCACCACCCTCTCGATCACCTTGCCCACGAATGGTATGTTAGCGATTGGATGGAAATTGTTAAGGTTGTCCAATGCTAACTGGGGGCGTTTGATGATGGGTCGGATTATGGTTTCTTTTAAGTGGGAGGGAAGCATTCCCTCCCTCCGTGATGAGTTCATAATGTTCACGACTCAATCAATCATAACCCCTCACAAACACAATCCAGTCAATCAAAAACCTGTGTACAAACAGTACTTACATTTAAAAATAAGTATGAAAATGTGTGCAGTTTAAAAATGTGTAGCCAGGGCAGAATATACGTGGACTCCAGTCTAAGAAAAAAAAAATAATGTTTTACAATTCAAACGAACCATGGACATAACAAGAATGCAGGTGGGATTTGGAAAATGCAATGAAATGGAGACTAATGCCCTATACAGGTGTTTGAAAAAAGAGGTTAGTTTACACAAGTGAGCAAACTTCTAGCCCACCTGTGCTGCCGTGTCCATGAGAAGAAGGACAATCTGGAGAAGAGGCAGCCAGCTATGCTCTCCTAAGTGACTGGGGAATCTTGAAAAATCTGGGTTCCTGACCAGATGGGGAAGCTCCACATGTAACCGGCCTCTCTTCAAACCGTCTTTTGCACAGAAACAGTATCAAGCAGGAGGGTGGAGGTTGAGTCCTTTTCTCGATCATGCTTTTAGATTAACCCCTTTAAAACACCTGAATAGGGTTTAAATGGTATTCACACCTCTGGTACTAAGCAGGAGAATGCTCCAGGGGTAGCTATCAGAGACAGTTCCCAGAAGAGGAGAAAACATAAGAGATTTATGGGATTTATTTCATTTGAAGGAAGGTAATGTGATTATTTAAACATGTACAAGTGGACAGGTAGAAGCCATTAGACACACATTTCCAAAAACATCCTCTGTACAATGTCAACAGCTGCTGTCCTCCCCCTGCCCAACAACTGCATCTTACTAGGCCACAACAGAAGTCCCTTCCTCCAGGCAAATACAAAACTGCCTCTTGTCTCCTCCTCTCTTGCATACACATCCAGGCAGAACACTCAGAATGTGACCTGCATTCTTAGATGACCTCCATTAAATGGCATTCATTGTTTGTGGATTCTTTGAAAGAGATTACAAAACAAAGTGCCCATTCAGTAATACCTTTTACCGGAACCACTTAAATGCCACAATGTCTTCTGATGAATCATGCGTCGTCGTAGCTGTCATTTTCTGTAGTCCTATCCAGCAGTGGTTTTACAGAATTATAATGTTCTTCTAATCCATATGCACGTCTCATATACACAAGTATTACTGGCTTCTCATCGTATTCTGCACCAACAATATTAGGACATGAATACATCTGAACTACTTCAATTGGAATTTGTAAGATAGGTGACAAAGCTCTTAGTTCTAACTGTCCACCCTACGCAGCTGTGTTTGTGATGTCGTAACAGTATTTTTCAAATTCCCCTCTACTGTGCAAATCTCTTGTATTTGTGTCAATCAGAAATGGGAGGAAGTCACCCATATTCTGCAGAGTTGCTAGAATCCATGAGTTTTGTTGTTCCTTGAGCTGATCCTCAATAGCTCTCTACATGCAATGAGCATGAGATGGGATCTGCTTAGTTTCCAATTACCTTGTGGCCAAAATTTGTGCAAATTTTTGGTTTTCAAGATGCCAAGTTCCTGTTTCAGTTTCAGCTTCTACTCTTCTTTCCTCTATTTCTCTTCTTCTACAAGGTTGCCTTTTTTAATGCCACATTTTCTGTGTTTTTGATATTCTAGGAGGCTGACTCTTCTCTTTGTCCTCAAGCTCCAATTATTCAATATTTATAGTTGCTGAATATTCTTTATTCTGTGTAGCTAATATCTCCTTTAGCTTCTTTCATTCTTTGTGTTTCTGTTTCAACTCAGCTTCCAGCTTGGAAGCAACTCCTAAGAGCTGTTTTCTTTGCTTTTTATCATACTTCGGGACAATGTTTTTCCTTGTGTTGTCTCCTGGTGAGCAACTCCAGCTGGTCTCCTTCATATTCCTCTCCAGCCATCACCAGTGGCAGATCCTTTTCTCCACAGGGCCTATCTATGATGGCCGTGAGGGCTACAGTGGTGCAAAAGGGTGGGAACTCAAAAGCTTTTGTAATTGATATTGAAAGGCATAGGCCATCCACATTTTGAAGCTGAAATTTTAAAACAGGAACTCATAAACACAAGATGAGATGATAAACCTGCATGCAGACTGACCCATATCAGACTGCTCAAGTGACAAACGCTGTTCAGTATGAATAAAATAAAATAAAATCCCTGCACAAAGACATTTAGCATGGAAAAGAGTCACAGCCAACTGTATTTGCTCACCTGTTAAGCTTTTTATGTGTAGAGATCTCCTCCTCTCTCATAGACACACAGATCACCAGATTATTCCTGGGCTTTGATAGCAGTGAGGAAGGTACTACTCATAGAACATTTTTCTTCTCCTTTTACCAAAATTAGGTGTAAGCCATCCCTTAAAATTAGAGATAAGGTATTCATATTCACATCCTGAGGGATATGAATATGAATATCGGTAGCAGAGGTGCCTGGGGAAACTGGACCCTCCCCCCAGAACCAGCTGGTCCACTTACTGCTCGGCGTGTGGCACTCAGGGCTATTGTCATTCGCATTGCACCAATCACGGACGTTGCCCAGCCTGTGCTTCCCTGCCTCTACACACAGCCAACCACTCCGGTGAGGAGGCGGGATGACAAGTTCTCCTGCTCAGCTGCTAAGCGGTCGGCTGTGTGGAGAGGTGAGGAAGTGCCGGCCTGGCTACTTCCACGATTGTCATGACATGAACAGTGATGGCTGAGCCTGCTGCATGGTGAGTAATAAGTGGACCGGCTGGTTCTAGGGGGAGGTCTGGTTTCCCCAGGCACCTGTGGTGCTGATATTTGTATTCATATTCCTTGGGATACGAATACGAATATCCCATCTCTACTCAAGATGAATGACCTTTTTGCACATGACATTTATTTTCTTGTGTGAGGCTGTCTGGTCAATTTACACTTGTGTTATAAAGCTCTAGATTCTCAAAGTTTCTCTCTCATGACAACACTAATCTCTGATAAATGTTTGCCATTGGCTGGATATATTATGTTGCTCCTTAATCTTTGTAAAATGCCAAAAATCTGTCCCTGAGGAAGAGATAATGCTTATGGTAATTACCTGATATTATTATTTGTTGCTTTTTTTCTATTGATGTGGGAGGCAAATTGAAAAAGCATTCCCATCTGCAGATGAAACTTATCCACAGAGTTTCTCCAGCTGTGCCTGGACAGGTGCACTAGCTGGAAGCAGGCACACCACCAGTGACTACATCTTTGTAGAGCAGAGATGATAGATCTTTTGTTCTGAAACTTCCAGATGTTTTGTACAAAAACTACCACAACCCCTAATCAGACCACATTGTCTGGGACTTCTGGGACTTGAAGTCCATAGTCAAAGTTTCTGTAAGCCTGCTGTGGCCTGTGACTTCATGCTTTTAATCTTGTATTTATATATTGAGGCACACTGATATAGACATTGCAGCAATATGCTGAAAAATCAATAAGATATTCTTGATGACACAGGAACAGAGATGCTGGTTTTTACAACCTGTTATGACAGACGATGGAGGCCACCAAATGGGCCATAAATAGGACATTCTTTTTAACATCCTCCATTTTTAGCTGTTTCAACACATCCTGTTTATGTTTTGATCATTTTCTCTTAGCAACATATTTGACAAAATTTGTTCTGGGCATCCATTCAACCAACTGAACACAAACTGTTGCTTAGTCTGTGAGCCCTTTTAATCCTCACTGCATGTTTCTCTCTGTGATTGGGTTCATTAAAGATCTGAAGCAGTTCCTCCTTTTTGGCGGGAAATGACAACTGAGTCTCTTTTTGAACGTTAACAGATTTATTTAATTTAACATTAGGTGAGTCTACAACAACTTCTATTGGTTCAAAACAACTAAGATCTAATAACTGTCCAAATTGTGAGGATGATAACTCTGTCTGGAAATTGACAGGATTCATTGAGGGGCTGGCCCAAAACGTTCCTAATCGGTGGGCTTCCTCAGCGGAGCACTCCGGACCGCGCATATTGTCCCACAACAAGGGTGTCTGGCCCAATCTCCCTCTGGTGGTGGGTGGTTGAAGGAAGGGTCCGGCCGAATCACCTTCCTCGAGTGACCTTGTCCCCGCAGAAAGACCATGACCGTCCATTCTAGAGCTTCTGCCGATGTCCCCTTTTCTTTAGACTTGTCCGGGTCAGGTAGCAACCCTCCTACCTTCAAATTAGGGAAGTCCTCCAACAACCCGCACATTCTATCATATTCGTATTCTCTTTTCCCACCCCTTTTTTCCTCCCCTTCCTTCTTTTTCTCCCTCCTCGGTACACTGAACTGTCTCCTCCCACTTTGCTCCCCTATATCCTCCTCCCACACAAGCAAAATTAACTCCTCCTCCCCTTCTCCCTCTCTCTCTTCCACTAGACAGATTTCAATCTTCTCCTCTTTCCCCTTTGATTCCCTTCTTTTCCCTTCCTCCACATTCAACTCCTCACTTTCCATTGTCTTCCCTACTTCTATATCTCTCTCCCGCTCAGACGTCTCTAGCTGAGGGGACGGCTCACTCTGTTCTTTCTCCTTTGGGTCTACCGCTCCTTCACATTCTCATAGTAAAAGAGTCACCATGTGCTGATAAATTTATTTACCATTAGAATAACATTTTTGTTATGCATTTGGAAGTTACCCTTGTTTTAAGCCACTCCTGCAGACATTCCAAATACAGCACATACACCCTTGAGTCAAATTTTACAACAGGTTCAATGAAAACATAATGAGTGCAGAATCCTGAGAAACTTAATAAGCCCTAAACACAGTTTACACAGTGTTACACAAATGGTACACTTTCCTCTCAAGCCATGTTTCTGGACTTCCCCTGATGCCTTAGCTTTAACTATGGTAGCTAGGCCCAATGAAATCCAGAGAACTTTATGTTCCTTAACTCTGCAGTGTTGTGTAGGGGGCAGAATGTTGCTAAACTGGATAATTCTTTCTGGGCCATGAAGATCCTTGAGTTATCTTACTTGGAGTTATTCTGGATTCTTAGTCTCGTGCACAGAATTATGATGAGGACCAAATAAAAAATCCTCCCATTTGCATCCTCTAGTATCTAATGGTTCCCCTGCCATCTATGACCTTCTAAAAGCTTTCTGAAGAAAACAGCATTTGGGGATGAGGTGGAGGTTCAGTGTATCATATTTCTTTCCCTAGTTTGGTTAAAGAAACCTCAAATGATGTACTATGGCCATCAAAAATTCTAGCCACATTCTCAGTAGGAGCTATCTTTGATTTTCATTGCTCTTAATCAACTGGATGTAAAAAAGTCAGTGGAATTATCCATTTGGTGACTGCCTGTAGTTTGCAGCCTTCATACTTGCCCTCAAGTATGATTTTCAGAAGGCGTTTGACGCAGTCCCTCACCAAAGGCTGCTGAGAAAAGTCCACAGTCAGGGGATAAAAGGGCAGGTCCTCTTATGGATTGAGAATTGGTTGAGAACCAGGAAAAAGAGAGTAGGTGTCAATGGGCAATTTTCACAATGGAAAGAGGTGAAAAGTGGTGTGCCCCAGGGATCTGTCCTGGGACTGGTGCTTTTCAACCTGTTCATAAATGACCTGGAGACAGGGATAAGCAATGAGGTGGCCAGGTTTGCAGATGACACAAAGTGTTTCTGGTTGGTGAAGACCAGAAGGGATTGTGAAGAGCTCCAGAAGGATCTCTCCAAACTGGGAGAATGGGCGGCAAAATAGCAAATGTGTTTCAATATAGGAAAATGTAAATTAATGCACATTGGGGCAAAAAATCTAAACTTTAGTTATCAGTTAATGGGTTCTGAGCTGTCTGTGATGGATCAGGAAAGAGATCTTGGCATGCTGGTGGACAGCTTGATGAAAGTGTCAAGCCAGTGTGCGGCGGCAGTGAAGAAGGCCAATTCCATGCTAGGTATCATTAAAAAGAGGATTGAAAATAAAACAGCCAACATTACAATGCCATTGTACAAAACGCTGGTAAGCACCTCAAAAAAGACATAGTGGAACTGGAAAAGGTGCAGAAGAGAGCGACTAAGATGATGACTGCGCTGGGGCACCTCCCTTATGAGGAAAGGTTACTACCGTTTGGGGCTCTTTAGTCTAGAGAAAAGGCACCTGAGAGGGGACATGATTGAGACGTATAAAATTATGCAGGGGATGGATAAAGTGGACAGAGGGAAGCTCTTTTCCCTCTCACACAATACCAGAACCAGGGGGCATCCACTCAAATTGAGTGTTGGGAGAGTGAGAACAGACAAAAGAAAATCTTTCTTCACCCAGTGTGTTGTTAGTCTGTGGAACTCCGTGCCACAGGATGTGGTGATGGCATCTGGCCTAGATGCCTTTAAAGGGGGATTGGACAGATTTCTGGAGGAAAAGTCCATTGCAGGTTACAAGCCATGATGGGGATGTACAATCTCCAGGCTTAGAAGGAAGGTACCTCAAAATGCCAGATGCAGGGGAGGGGTATCAGGAGACAGCTATCGAGTTGTCTCGTGTGCTCCCAGAGGCATCTGGTGGGGCCACTGTGAGATACAGGGAGCTGGACTAGATTGGCCCTTGGTCTGATCCAGCAGGACTCTTCTTATGTTCTTATGCTCAATGAAATTGCTATAGGTTTGTTACATTCTGCATCAGCGTTGTGGTTTATATATATTTGTTAGCTCGTAAACAGCTCTTTTTATATTGCTTCTAAAAGTTCTCTGGAGATTTCCTAATATTTGGCAGTGATATGGGGATGCAATAAGTTAAATGAGTCTAAAGGAAGCAGATGTTTGATGCCAAGACCTCACAAATTAATTAAACACTTCCAGCCTACATTTTTTCTGAGAACTTGGAATATGTTTCTTTTTGATGCATCTCCTGTCAAAGGCAGCACTATATGAGTCAGGTTTCTAAAAAGGTAGTTGTGAACTGGCAGTTCCCATGCGAAGGGAGCTAAGGGAACAGCCCTCCTAAGGGATGTTTTCAGGCTGCTCAGTTGCCAAACCATTCTTTCCACCTTCTCGTCTAGATATTTGTAAAAAGCTAAGGGTGTCAAAGAAAGGGAAGAGGTAGACAAAGAATTATTTCTCGATCCATGCCCTTCCATGAACACACACACAAAACCCAAAACCCAAACCTTTCATTTCTGGGTCTTTCAGGAGGGCGGCCCTTTTGTTCTCATATTTTTCAAGCACCAGTCCTTTTGTTTTCCGTGAAAGGGAAAGCCTCTTTGTGGTTCTTTCACTGGCTGTGTGTGTGTGTGTGTTCTTATTTGTGTAGCATTCCAAAAGCTCAATCAGCCCTTAAAAGGTACGCCAAAAAGCCAGAGACAAGCCAACAGAGAAGCAAACTACTCCAAAAGCAGGCACCAGTCTATGAGAAAGAAACTAATCAAAAAGAACCCCCCCAATATATATACCTTTATCAGAAAAGATACACAGTAAATTAATTGAATAAAAATGTTTTAAAAATAAGTTAAACAGGGAAAGCACTCCCACAAAAAACATGCACACACACACACACACACACACACACACAGAGGAAGGGGGGGAAACATATACAGCCCAATCTTCCCAAAACCAGGAAAAACAAGCAAGCAAGAGCAAAAAAAAATTTAAAACCCCAAAATATAATCACCACCACCACCAAAACTTTTTCTTCTCCCATCACTTTATCTCTTCTCTTCTTAGAGTCCAGCAGAAAGCAGCAGGCAGTTCAGTAATAATCTAGGGAAAGAGAAAAAAAAATCAGGGGAAAATCCCCAAAGAAATCATAGAAGGAATTAAAAAAAATCCCACGGCATTATATTTAAGAGTCTCATGGCGCAGTGGTTAAACTGCTGTATTGCAGTCAAAACTGTGCTCATGACCCAGGTAGTTGGCTCAAGGTTAAATCAGCCTTCCATCCTTCCAAGGTCAGTAAAATGAGTACAATGTGTAGCTTGCATAATTAACTTGTAAACCACCCAGAAAGTGCTTTAGCGCTATAAAAAGGTAAAGGTTCCCCTTGACAATTTGTCCAGTCGTGTCCGACTCTAGGCGGCGGTGCTCATTTCCGTTTCCAACCCATAGAGCTAGCGTTTGTCCGCAGACAATCCTCCGTGGTCACGTGGCCAGCGTGACTAGACACGGAACGCCGTTTACCTTCCCACCGAGGTGGTACCTATTTATCTACTCGCATTTTTGCATGCTTTCGAACCGCTAGGTTGGCGGGAGCTGGGACAAGCGACAGGGGCTCACTCTGTCGCGTGGATTCGATCTTACGACTGCAGGTCTTCTGACCTTGCAGCACAGAGGCTTCAGCGGTTTAACCCGCAGCGCCACCACGTCCCTATAGCGCTATAGGGTGGTATATAAGCTGCATGCTTTGCATGCTAGCACAGGCAGGCTGCCTGACATCAGCAAGAATAGATTCAAAATTTCTGCCCTCCCCCAGATGTCCTGATTGGCTGTTGATAGCCCTCATTGTTCACTCCACTATGCCTTGACAGTAAACCTCGTGATGCTATTGGATGGAAAATTCATCAAGCAATTTGACATACAAAAGGTGAAAGAAAGGCTACATACAAAGGGTGAAAGAACTAGATGCTTTATTGGCTGCTGATAGCCCATGGTGGTCACACCACCATTTCCTTGGGCTGTTTGAGGAAAAAATTAAGAGGTAATTTGAAACATAAAACCTGAAAGAAAGGTTAAATGTCAAAAGTGAACAAAATGTCTGACACACAAAAAGTGAACGAAAGGTTACACAAATGAGGGTACACAAAAGAAGCACAAAACTATCATGTAACCTTCTTTTTTTAATATGAGTAGAAATGAGTACAAACTGGTTCATCCCAGTTTGTCCCAGTTCGTCAAGGCGGCAGCACAGGTGCTTCTGCTCCTCTCCTCTGGCTCAATCAGCCACTCACCAGGCCCAGCGTGCCAGCTTCCTGCACCTCCTCAACTGATCTTCCAGTCCCCTCAACAGCTCAGGCTTCTCTGCTCTGCCCTCTTGGCTGATCTCCCACTCAGATAAAAGGGTGGGCAGGAAGTCTGTGCTCTTGCTCATGAGTCTACTAGTTTCTGCCTACTTTGCTGGACTCTCCTTAACCAATGTGCCTCCTCAACTGGAACCCAGAGCTCCTCAAGGCAGCAAGGGTTGAGCCCTTTGGAAGTCCAGCTTGTAGAATGCAGTGAGACCCCAAAGGCAAAGGTCCCATTGACTCTGACCCAACTGAGGAGGCAGCAGTGCCAGAGACTCTTTAACAGATTGTGTGGGATGGCAAAGGATTTGAAAGAAGGAATATTTGTATCATGAGCTAAACCTCTTTCTGTTTGTACTTGGATGTGGATTCACCAGGGTTGAAGTGGGACCTCCCTGAAAGGACAAAGATATTGGACTAGAGAGTGGAGAATGGTTAAGAGAAGGGGGTCAAATGGCCTCTTTGTAAATAGTTGTGCAGCAAAGGTTTTGTATGTATGAATGATTTTGGACATGGAGCAAGGTCAAAAATGATCAGAAGGGGACATACTAAGCAGGCCATCCTCTTCCTCCCCAGTCCTCCTTTGAACCTCAATTGACTCTGCTTTAAATGGAAAAAAAATATATGTTAACGAAATGATAAATGTGACTATGTGGAACGTGTAGCCTGGCCTTTGGAAGGCACAATTTTCCAATTGTTATAGGAAATGTTTATATCTGCTATCTTATTTGGGTTTTTGCCAGAACATTAGGCATTAATAAGAGAATTTTCCTAAACAGAAGGTTGTTCTCGTAAGATGCATGATAAACAGCTAATCCCTGAAAAGAATGGAAAAACGGAATCGGCAGCTATCAGTGTCCATGTGCTTTCCCGGATAAGAATGAGATGTTTTGATTTTAATGCTTGATATATTTTTCAGACTCAACTATTACCTTACTCTTGCATTTTATGTAGCCAAATCAATGTGGTTAAAAATGGGATTGTTCCTAAAGTGTGCCACTTTCCCAGGTAGTGGAAAGTTTAACAGGGTGGTAGACAGAATTCAGGCTTGTGAAATCCATTTTGCTTTTACTAGAACACTAAGATCCACCAATTGGAGCCTGATAAAAAAAACAACATGCCCTTAAGAATGAAAAAAATCTTGAAATTCAAGGATTTTTTTTTTATGTCATACACAAACAAATCTCAGAGTCCTTTGACACAAAAACCAACACCTGGTTAACACAGAGCTTTCTTCGTTTCAGTTGCAGAAGGTAGGAGCAGCAGTGGTTCACTGCTGACCTTTTAGATAGCTGGATTTCAGCAACGCTTATGCATCTACTGCTTCATGAGATAGAACAATAGACTCCAGATCTCTCTTCCGCCTACTCCTGCTATATAGAGAAAATATCCATAAAGGGCAAGTATGCACCCTCTAACCAGCAACCAGCATTACTGGAAGGCCACTCTCAACATGATGGAGGGTGATGGGTCATTCATCTGCTACCACTACCTGGATAAATTGCTGTTAGTTCCTGAGTACTATAATTTCTTCCACATATTGCCACACTCATCGACTCTGGTTGGTAACTAATTGGCAATTTTCTACAGAGGGGGTATGGCAAGCTAATCCCTAACCAGCAAGCCTCTACTATCAGTTGTCAGAGGTGTCACAAATGTTTATTTTGTCATGAAAGAAGCAATTATTCTTATATACGTACAGTATACGTACAGGATACCACTGTCTAGGTATCTGACTAAATGAAAGAAGGTTTGATGAGTGGGAATTCTCTCCTGGGAATCCCTGTGAAGCATTTTGGCTCATACTGGACATTACATAGGAGATCTTTGATCAACTGCCCAAGATTATAGTCGTTACTAATGCTGCTGCTGCTCATTGCTGCTAGCTTAGAGTCAATATAGCTTAGGAGATGGTCGATTTGTTTGGAGCACCATCAGAGCAACGAAATGGCTGGTTAAACCTTTTCTATGCATTTTCTGATCAGAATTGCCCAATACTGAGGTTACTGCCTGTAATAAAAATTAACAACAATAGAGGCCTGTGGGTTCATAAAAAAATGACTAGGAATGGAAGGTAACAAAACATTGCACATGTACAACAAATTTAATAAATGAGGGTTCAATAATGGTCCTCTCAAATACACTTAGCATTTCCTTGTGGAAGCTAGCACTGCTTGTGCAGCAGTCTTCATTTCTTATGCAGCTTCACTCTTCTCAAATCGCTCCCCATCCCCTACCTCCCAAGGTAGAGGATGGGGAGCGATTTGTATTCATTTAATGGAACTTCAAACAAACAAGCCACCACCCCCTCAGAATGAATTATGCACCAGTGGAGAATCAGAAGAATTAACTTATCTGATGATCTGACACCTTAGACAACAAGTACCCCTTAGGTTGTGGGGATTGTAACTGTAGCCATCACCCCTAGTCAGCATCAGCAGTGGTGAATAGAGATGGGCACAAGCCGCCAGTTTGGCGGTTCGTGCTGGTTCGTTTACTGCCACAACAGATGTTTGGCGGTTCTGTGCCCCACCCACATTGGTGGGTGCCCACTCAGAAGCAGCACCTAGAGAAAGCAGGGGAGGGAAGCTAGGACACTACTTTTGAGTGGGCACCCACTGGAGGGTGTGGGGCACCGAATGGCTCAACAACTCTTGCGGTGGTAAATGAACCACCCAAGCAATGGCTCACACCTATCTCTAGTGGTGAATAATAATAGTTGGAGTTCCACTTCTAGTTCAGCAGTATCTGCAGATCCACATATTCTCCATGCCTACACTAAACACAGACAATGGCCAAAATCCTATTGTGCATCTCCTCCTGCACAACAGGAACAGTGCTGCTGATTAAAGACTCCCTTTTTGATTTCAGGGTATGTATGGTTCATATGCTATGAGATGAGGTCACATACCTCCCAAAACTGAAAAAGGAAGCCTTTAATCAGAGGCAATTTACCACTGATTATTCCTGTTGTTTAGCCAGCACCCACCCAACCAGATTTTGGCCATAGAGATATTTATTCTATGGCCAATTTCAACTCTCAATACTCATATTAACATCTATGCCTGCTTTCAATTTTATTTCAGTCCTTAGCAGGAACAAATCTTTGCAGGAAATATCTCTCAAGAGCAGGAACTTCCTTCTCAAAGGCAACTCATCAGAACCCACCTCCACTCCCGACTGAATTTCACAAGAGGCATCTTGTAAATGCTTGGAAAACATCTCATCCTAGCAGTGATGACTAACAACTCCAGTTTGAGATGGGTCCACTCCAAGTTTTAGATTGAACTTTATTAGTAGAGTTATCTAAGGCACTAAGGGATGTGGTGGCGCTGAAGGTTAAACCGCAGAAGCCTCTGTGCTGCAAGGTCAGAAGACCAGCAGTCGTAAGATCGAATCCACACGACGGAGTGAGCTCCCGTCACTTGTCCCAGCTCCTGCCAACCTAGCAGTTCGAAAGCATGTAAAAATGCAAGTAGATAAATAGGTACCACCATGGTGGGAAGGTAACGGCATTCCGTGTCTATTTGCACTGGCCACATGACCACGGAAACTGTCTACAAAAGCTGGCTCTACGGCTTGGAAACGGGGATGAGCACTGCCCCCTAGAGTCGAACACGACTGGACTAAATGTCAAGGGGAACCTTTACCTTTACCTATCCAAGGCACTGAATCTGTTTTGACGATCAGGCTCAGCACTTTGTATAGCTCCAGTAAACTGTAGACTAAAATCCAGAGTAGCTTCACCAGCTACCATTGCATTCAAGTTTATTCTGGTGCCCACAATGAACCACAATTTTTTAAAATTAAGAAAGTGAGGCATTTGAAAACATGTATTGAAGATGACTAAGCACAGGACATGTAAGGAGCATGTTTTGGCTGTCTTGGGACTTGCACACTTTTTTATATCAACTGTAGTTGGCTTTTGCACAGACTGATGTGTGTTTTCATCAGGAACATATTTGTGGTCTGGGGCCTCTAAAATAAATACAAACCATGGGGAAGAATTGCTTTGAGGTTTGAGGCAACCCTATCTGTTCCTGTCAATGTTTTTTGAGGTTCCCATTACTAATCTATTTGGGGGCATGAAGTCCTTTTCAAGAAAAGTGTCACTTGGGAGCTCTGTTCCTCAAGATAAGCACATACCAGGCTTAAAATAAAATTAAAAATGGGAAAGAAACAAGCCTGCCCACAAACATACAATGCTCCCTAACCCACATGATATTGGGAGAAACACTATATCACATCACAAATATTGTCAGCTATGTTCAGGCAAGAGGGATAGCTCTTCATTTGAAATCCAAGTCTGGACCAGGATAGATTTATTCCCAATAGAAAAAACAAAAATGTGCTCCCTCCCTCTTTCCACCTATAAAAACTGGCCATGCTGATGGCTGGATCCTATTTAGACACTTGTCATGGGACTGCACCCCTTACCACACATGGGACCAGCAGGATAGCTTAAGGGCTGCAGGACAGGCCACCCAGAACATGGAACTCTTGTCCTCTAACAGAGAGAAATGGTCAGTAGGCTGTTGCCATTTCACACACGTCACATGACTCTGCATCTTCTGACTGAGGAGACCACCTCACATAGTCTAATTTTGGAAAAATAAGCGTCCATATTAATGAGTACTTAGAAATCAAAAGGAAGAGTCTACTGCTGCATTACAAACAGCAGAAATCCTGGAATGTTCCAGTGGGAGTACTTCTTGATCGATATAAATGAGCCTCCACTTCAACAAATATAAAAAATAAGTAAATAAATCTTGATAATTTTTATTTTTTTACTTAAGATGTCCATTTGTTTATACACCCCTTAATAGAAAAATGAAATACAGACTTGGAACGTTTGGCTATAGAACTTGAAATAAAAAGACAGACACTGTATCTTCCTTAGAAGAACAGCATTAAATGCTTCCTACACAAAGGTTACTGAGAAAATGTTACCACGGCTACCAAAAGCAGAGCTCATCAGATTGGCATAATCATTGCTTAAACGTCCAAGCAGCCAGAGTCCCAGTAACATTGAAATATAAATGTCTCAGAGTGAGTCACATTGGTAGCCTATACAGTCCTGAGAACTACTGTCAGCTGAGCTGTGTGAAAGACTGAAATGAATGGCAAACATTCAGACAGGTTTCATAACTTGCTTTAAGGCTAATATTCTATTTTAGGCACTTGCAATGCTACCTGGGGCACTGAACTAGACATGTACAGAAACAGCACATAGAGTAAAACCAGGTTTCCCTCAGTCATATATAAAGTAAGGGGAGAAGCAGAAGCTAAACTTGTCATATGAGCAGCAACCAGTTCCCTATGATTTTGGGGCAAACATCTGAGATGTGGAGGGGCATTGTGATGTCATGGGGCTGGCCCTTAATGATGGAAGAGGTAGATGATGGGAAGGATAACAGAGCAGTATCTGGGCCAAATGGTTGTGGAAATAGGCATGAAGGAAACCTGTGAGGGACAAATAGGCCTTAAAATTCAGATAAAGTTCAGCTATCCAGCTAATATGGTAAACTGGAGCCAGGAGGAAAAAACAGTTTAGGATTGTTAGATAGGTGGCAAAATGCACTGAGCATGTGCAGTGGTTACTTACCACCATTCCTCTTAAGAACATGTACCCCGCATGGCCTTACCTACAGCACACAACTTGTAGGGATTTTTTTCCTGGCCCCGCACTGCTGCTGGGACTGGTAAAATACTCGCAACTGGTTTGTGGGAAATTTCCCTCAGGCTCTGTGCCATTCTTGCCAGGACTTGTGGAACAAGAAGGTGTACCAGTTGTGACGCTCATGCTCCACTCCCTGCCTTGCTAGAAATGGCTGAACAGGCCCCAAGTCTAGCTGTCTCCTCAGTCTCCCTCTTGTTCCTGGCTTTTTGGTGCGCAAGTGGTGAACAAACACAAAACCACTTTTGTGCTGAGGCAGTGAGCCCTAGTGCCAGGTAGAAATGGATGGAGAAGGGAGTGGGCAGGCTTTAAAGAAACAAATCAACCTTTTCCTTTCCACTACTCATCCTGAAATTTATCTCCCATAGTATACACATGTATACAGAAGCACATAACAATTCCATGAGATTCCAGCTGTTGCCCTGAGACCTGGCAACCTTACATGCAGGGCAAATGCATCTTCATTTCCCACAGCTCCACCTCACCAGCAATGTGCTCAGCAGCTTAGTTTCAAGCCACATTTTGCCTGCTTTGCTTCACACTGAGTATTGGAGCAAGCAGGAAACTCCTTATAGGTGGCGGGGTGGGGGCTGCAAGGAAGTGGAGAAAAGTAAGTTCTGCTCTCTTTTTCTATATGCTCAAGTTCATGGAAAAAGTATATTTCCCCCCATCCCTTTTTCATATATGTGACTAGAACATACACGTTTTTAACATATAGACAGTTGCAGAGTTTGATTTGTACAACCAGAATCACCTAGCCAGCATGACAAGTTGTTGTCTGCACAGTTGCCCTGCCCTACATGGGCCTCAGAAGAAGAAAGTTGTTAAATAAGAGAGGTACAGCTGAGGGTCATGAAAAGTTGGTCACTTCCCTGGGCCAAAGGGGGCATTACAGGCAGCTATGTGGGACTTTTTTTTCTTTTCACTTTTTCTTTTTCTTAACCAAGAGCAGCCTCCAAGGCTTCGGGTTTCAGAGGAAGAATGGGGGAAGAAACACTGTTCCCTTCCAGCTGTTTTTTCTACTCCCGCAAGGGAAAGGAAGCAAGCTGAAAGAAATATCCTGCTTCTTTTCATGTTTAGTTAAAACTCTTCAGCCCTATGACCTTCAGGGAATGTGTCTCAGAGACTAGAGTTTCCTGTGTTCACACAGCATTGGACCTGTTCTCAGCTTACTCATTTGCAATCAAACCGGTTTTATTAAGACTCTTCTGAAACATCCTAATTTTGTACATTGTGTACAGAATCTCCTCCTGGATTTGTCCGTGCAAGCTTAAAATGAACAATCCCTGCTCTGGAATCCTGCATAGAATAGTCAGGATTATAAGAGTAGCTGGGCCTACTATTAAGCCACCTGTGGTTCCTTCACCTCAAATGCAGCACCAAACAGTCTAATAGGCTGAGGAAGAGAAAGAGAGATGTTGGTCTGTTACTACAGCTCAATATTTTCTATGTACAGTTTTCTTCACACAGTTACAGTCCATGCTGTGCTTCTGAGAGAAACATCATATGATAAATTATCAGATAACCCTCTTGGGGATTTCCATCCACCCTTTTCCCAGGAGCAGGAGGACAGAGTCCATCTGAACATTTTTTAAAAATCATAATTATCATCATCGTCTGATGTTTGTGAGAAAAATGATGAGATCAGAACTGGTCATTTCCAGTGACGCCCTCTCTCCCTTTGAATACATATTGAACAACACCTTAAGAAGAAGCACATTTATTATAGCATAAGGATCAATGGTCACTCTAGAGTCTACTTCAAGTGGCACACATATACTGTATGTATGTATATGTGTGCATGTATATGTGTATATTGTTGTGTGTGTTAAAATTGTATGGGGGGTGGAGATAGCAAAAAATCCAACTATGACTTATCTGTCTAACTATATAATGATGCCGGGTAGGTGGGACTCGTTAGCCTGGGAAGGCAGCCCATCTAGGAGAAGGAAAACTCTGATCCCAAACCCCCATGCCGTGAGGAGAAGGAGGAGGCGCCGCCATCACCCATGCGGCGAGGGAGCAGGGCGGGTAGGTGGGACTCGTCAGCCTGGGAAGGCAGCCCATCTAGGAGAAGGAAAACTCCGATTTCAAACCTCCACTGCCTTGTGGCTATATCCACTGATGGAAAAGGCTTCAGGAGTCAACCTCGAGGCAAAATCCGGAGCCGGAGTCCCGGAGGCAGTTCGTGTCGTTCTGGCAACTCCTGCGACGTCGCTGGAACCAGTTGTATTGGCTCTTGCCTTTCCATTGGACTATTTCAGCGATGTGGAGAGGGAGGATTTGCTGCTTGGGTAACAGCCTATCCTCCATATTATTTTACCCGGGCTTCGTGCTCTCGAGAGGACACTCCAGCTTCGCATACAGCGTCAAAGTCCTCCATACAGAGCACGTTACCATAGTCTCTTGAGACTGAAGGATGCCTATGATATAATGATGTTATCTATGTAACTTGAATACAACTTTTCTATCTTTTAAAAATAAAATTAAAATTTGTGCTTTAGCATGTAAGCAATGCATTACCAAGACCACTGTGGAGTTTGTAATGATTGCTCCACAAGTGTGCAACAATAGATAAATAGTTGTCCAGCATTGCATGTACCATTGAAGAAGGCTGCATGTATTCTGAAACGGGGGTTGGGGGGAGTTCACACTCCCCCTATCCCGCTTAAATGACAGCTAGTAACTGTTTTATATTTTTCCCAGAATGGTCATGGTTTTTTTTCCTCAGGATACTCCTGCCAACTATCTATCTTCCATGTCATAAATTTCCTTGATGTAACACATATAATGACACATTGTATATATCAAGCAGTGCTGACAGCCCAAAGCTGTTGGTGGAGTTTTTTCTCCCCTGTAGGTATTGAATGCTCAACAGAGTGCTCGATGAAAATATTATTTACAGAAGTGCTTGAGAATTGCTATGTTTGGTTAATTCGGAAAATAAAAAGAGGGCATTCCAAATTTCTAAAATGATAAATTTCTAAAATGATCTGTCTGTCTCACAAACACACATACACGAAGTATATACATATATATGTATATACATATTATGTTTGGCCAAAACCTCTTGTTTAGCATAGCAAATTGCACTAGAGTAGCCCATTGAGTCAATGGGAATTTGGTGAGTCAATTGCTCCATAAGTTCCACTGATTCATATAGATGTATTCTAACTGTGATTTAGTATGCTAAAGTAAGTCACAGTTAGAGCAGGTCCATTTGAGTCAATGGAACTTACAGAGGACTTAACAAATTGACTTAATGGGCCTAATCTAGTGAAATTTACTATGCTAAGCAACAGGACTTTGGCCTACGTGTGTGGGAATGTTTATGCATGGATCTATGCTACACTGCTATTCTTCTCCACAGGTATCTATGTGTGCATTTTGTATCTGGAATGCAAGAAATATGTACACATATGGATATATCTGCATGGCACACATGGAGGAGAACAAGGCCACATTTACTCACCCAGCCATAAATATGTGTACCCTCTGGATTTTCCATTCCATGTACCTTATGTCTTTCCTGCTGCATTTCCTTTCCCTCCCTGAGAAGCTCATGAAAAAAATATTCTTGACCAGCATAAAATGAAATATTTATACACCATAAAGTGGTTCAATTATCTTGGAGGACTGAATAGCAGCAACAAATTTAGCAATTACTCCAGAAAAATTAGGACTTTTGTCTTCTAGTAGTTTATGAACAAGGTCTTTAGAGAGTGGGCTCCTGCATATTCATTGGGGCAGAGATGAGGAACATTTATTTCAATGCAGTTCCCAGATCATCCCAGCTAGCGCAGCCAGTAGCTATGCTGGCTGGTGTATTTGGAGAACTGTAGCTCAGTCTGGTGTGATTTGGTGGAGAGTGTGTCAAACTAGGACTCAAGAGACCTGAATTCAAACTTCTGCTTGGCTGTGTAAACACACTTACAGATGATGCTAGCAGAAACCACTCCTTAAGTACCTCACATACCTTGAAAATGCTATCAGGATCACTAGATGATGTTAGCATGAACTTGATGGCATATAGCAGCAGCAGTAGTCCAAGCAAGTTACCTTTCCCATCTGGGCATTAGGAGGAGAACATACACATGAACAGTTGTACCACGGTATGCTCCAATATATTTCTGATGTTTTACTAAACATATGGATTAGGGCAAGAATGGAGCACTTGATGGCGAATGAAAGAACTCCTTTGAAGTATTAGTTAAATTACAGTTTTTGTGAGTTATTTACAGATATCCAGCCACAGCAATAACAGTTCTGAACTGATATATGTACTGGATCGATCTTTTCTTCTACTTCAGCCAGTGCAAATGCTCCTTACTATATTCTAGACAGAAATAAACTAACTATAATCTGCCGTCTCATTCCCTTTCTTGCATTTGATAAATTCTTTTTAAAACATTTCTTTATCAGCTCCCATTTACAGGCATACAGGCATTTTCAGTCTGTATCAGCAAGAGCAGCGTTATTGACAGCCATTAATAAGCAATTCCAAGCAGTTGCATACTCTGGCATTTCAAAAATAAGCATTTTCAAAGCTGTGTAATAAGAGCTGTAAAAACAGTGAGAAAAAGATTAACAAGTGTAGTTTTGACATTGACAGTTACTGATATTCAAAAAGTACCTAGGAAAGTGATGTATATAAATAGAAGTGCTTTTCTAATGGCAGTAAAATGCTTTCCAGAGTCTTGGAGGAGTATTTTCCCTGTACATCCTATTTACTCACATAGATTTATCTAAAATACCTAAGACAAAGTTTACAGAAAGGCTAGTCCTGGTTTTCATGGTAAAAATACTGGACTTTCCATTAGCCCCTCTCTTCCTTCCTCTCCCCCTTTGCATCTTCTTGAGTGACCGTGCATATATACCACCACAACTGTCTTGGCTTTTCGTTTCTACTCTAAAAGCTGTCTTCCTCTTCTCCATTCTTTCTGAGGAAGCAGAGACAACATTCATCTGAAAGGCTACATTCTCTGCTTAGCTCTCAATTCAGAAAAAGAACAGATAAT
The DNA here is from genome assembly GCA_037013535.1 of Intellagama lesueurii. Taxonomy (NCBI): domain Eukaryota; kingdom Metazoa; phylum Chordata; class Lepidosauria; order Squamata; family Agamidae; genus Intellagama; species Intellagama lesueurii. The sequence continues at coordinate 84,365,460 of JBAJHW010000003.1, forward strand.
CTCTGTCCATGTGGCCCAATTCCTGACCCAAAAAAAAAAAAAAAGACTTTTGTGTTCCTGTTTGTACCTACTGTAAAACTCTTAGAATAGTAAATAAAACTACTGAATGGAATGAATCTGCAGTGGAAAAACAAATGAAAGGCATCTGATGCTGGGTGGTGGTGGTAAAGGATAAGCAGTCAAGAACATGAACTATTATTTTTCCTTTCCATCACATGAGACAATGTGTAATAATTCCACAATGATGTGCCAAAGAGTGGCTGTTTGTTATTTCTAACTGGTCTAATATTCCAGATGACCTTTCAAGAGTTTCCTGTGGCAGCCATATTTTAAAAATAAAATAAAACATTCATTTTGCTGAAAAATGCCTGGTGGCATAAGCCTTATATGTCTACTTGCAGAGAAATCCTATTAAATTCAACGGCACTGACTCTAATCTAAGGTTGCAAAGGACTGCAGTGCCATTGAGACAGACTGTATTTCAGTGTAAACCTTGCTGCAACTCGGCAAGATACCAGATACCAGAACATCACATGATTTGAAAGGCCCAGCTACAATATACACTACAGTTACTATTCTTGTACTTACTCATCATGCAGTGCAATCTTATACATGGCTTGTCTCTTCAGACTTAAGTGCCACTAGTGGACGTTAATCTCCCAGATAGATCTTAAATCTCAGATTGCAATGGAACCAGTTGCTAGTGGTCCATGTGCATGTATGTACATGCACAAGTGTGTGGTGGGTAGGTCTGCACAAGGTTGTGGCATGCTTCCACTCTGCTGGACCATAATGGATACAACACAGGGAAGAGCAGAGTAGCTTCATGTTGTTACATTTTATCCTTTTTATGTGTCAGAAATATTATGAAAACTCACATAGATAATTATGACAATTTCCTAGAGATGTATTTTGCCTCATGCACTTAAATTGGCAAGGTGTAATACCAAAGTGTGAATTTTTGTGTGCGTAGAGTTTTAAAATAATTAAGGGGGTGTAGAAAAAGTGACTCTGAAAGTGAAAGTGCTTTTAAAATTAAGACTTCAACCAAAGCTTACTATAGTCATTGCAAAACAATTAACCAGCTCTCCAGCTGACCGAGGTTGCTGCACCATAAAATTTTTGACAGTTCAACATGTTTATGTTGCACTGTGTAAATATGGACGTGGCATTTGCAAATCTTACAGCTTGCATTATTTTTAATTCCAGTGTCTTGGTGTTACAATATTCTGGCATTCCAGGACCCTGGTACAACAGAGCCTTAGTCCTCCAAGTTTTTCAAAAATTTCAGTCGAAACAATGGTGTTATCGTCATAGTGGCAGCTTGCCAGATGCTAAGTTACAGACTCTTAGAATTACAAAGGCTGCAGGAAAAATTGAGAAGCCTACTGAAAAATTTCTTGGATCGCCAGGCCTCTAGAAAAGAGATTGTTTACAGACTGGAGGGAGGTGTGAACATTTGAAAGAATTATAAATACAGGGAGATAACACACACACTTTGAAAATAAATTCAACTCATAATCACAAGGAAACGTCATACTATGCCACACGCACCAGTTATCAACAACAATCATGTTAGCAGTGCAGCAACAGGCTTCATTTCCAGAAACCAGCAATATGATTAACATGGATTTGCCCTCATAGATTTCTACTGCTTTGGCTGAGAGAGTTCTTAATATGTTAAGAGGCTAAGAAACTAATTTTCTTTAATACATGTTTCTTTTTTGTTTTGTTTTTAAATTACTTCTTATTTGCAACCTTCCATAGTTGCAAGACTTTTGGATGACAAGTTTTGTTTAAGCATTTGTGCTTACAGTTTTCTCATTCCTATAAGACTTTTGAATGTTTTACAACATCTTTGAAATATTTTTGTGCTTATTTGGACATAGAAGCAATAAGGATAAATAAAGCTTGTGGAATTAGACAAGCTGGTGCTGCCCGGAATTATTGCTATAGTGAAAATACTTATACCTTGATACTCAGACGAATTTGGATAAGATTGAAAATGATTGTTTGGTTTCATTCTGGTATTAACCCTTTTGGGAGGGGCAGGGGATAAATGCCAGCTGTGACAAACACGGGCTCCTGATTTTTCCCTAGAGGTCTATAAAGTTCTGTAGTACTCTTGGGAAGATGTTCAGGCATCAGAATCCATGAGCTGACAGTATGTTTACACACATGCCATCTTCTCCTTCCATCCTCTAGCTAAATTTGCCAGTTTGTGGTCTCTACTTTGAGCATAACTACACACAGCTCTTATGGCTGATAACATCTGGCTAGCATAAATTTTTTGACTTTTTAATGTCCCTCATCCTTCCTACTGCTAGATTGGGACCCACTGCCCTGCAATCAGCTTTCTCTCTCTTATAAAACTTAAGTACCCACATGCTTTCAATTTTGTTCTACAGCAAAGCATATTTCTTAAAGTGAAATGCATATTTCTAAATTCACATATGAGCTTTGAACAGTGCAATGCTGCTCACACTTTCCACCAGTGACTTGTGGTCCAATGATCTCCTGCCACTGTTTCAGGATCAACCCCCTTGCTTAGAACATGGGCCACCTCAGGCACTTTCCTGATAGTCAGCCCCACTGAATATAGTATGACTGACCTAATAAACATCCAATGAATTGCACGGAGACGGTGAGATATGCTCAGCAAATGGCAATCAGTCTGTACTTTTCTAGCAGTTTAACTGTTTTCTACACCTGCTAATTTATGAATATAAAAGGTAAATCTAGATCTAAAGCTAGTTCTTCAAAACTAGCCATGTATGTAGAACTTGCAATAAAATACAGGAGTGAGGAGTGGCCCTCCTTTGTTCCCTCTTCTCAAACAGTCTGTCTCATTTATCTCTCTTATCTAGTTTTCCATTCTTCACCCCAATAGACAGCCAGAATTCTATGACCACAAAGCACACTCAGTCCTCATTCTATGGTTGGGGGACCCCAAGGCTTCCCCACAGAAAGATGTTTTTCCTTGAGCAACCCTTGGGAATCCCACAGATCCCCTCTTGTACATGAGCAATGCTGTTGTGATTAATATAATATAATATAATATAATTAATGGCACTTGAATCTGAACACTGGATGCAGAGGGAATTTCCACTGATCTGTTGTTGTTTAGTCGTTAAGTCGTGTCCGACTCTTCGTGACCCCATGGACCAGAGCACACCAGGCCCTCCTGTCTTCCACTGCCTCCCGGAGTTGGGTCAAACTCATGTTGGTCGCTTCGATGACACTGTCCATCCATCTCGTCCTCTGTCATCCCCTTCTCCTCTTGCCTTCACACTTTTCCAACATCAGGGTCTTTTCCAGGGAGTCTTCTCTTCTCATGAGATGGCCAAAGTATTGGAGCCTCAGCTTCAGGATCTGTACTTCCAGTCAGCCCTCAGGGTTGATTTCCTTCAAAATGGATAGGTTTACTCTCTTTGCAGTCCAGGGGACTCTCAAGAGTCTCCTCCAGCACCACATGATCCACTGATCTAAATCAAGATAATTTAGATAATCCAGCCACCAATTATACATTTTTAATAAAGGTTTTTGATATTTGGTTACATTCTTTGAAAGGTTTTACTTTTCTGTCTTTAATCCTTGCTGTTTGTTGCATTGTTTTAATATTTGGTTTGTCTTATGGCTGAAAGGCAATTTCTGTACTAGTAAACAGATTCTCCTAAGTTTGAATAAACAGAGTTAGTATTGCTGCAGTTAATGTCACTACGGTTGGATAAGTAAACACCAATAAAAAAATAAATAATAAATAGACAATAATGTATATGTGTGTTCTGATTGAATAGATCAGTTAATGAATCTGATATAGTAGGCAGCAGTCCATCAAAGCTTATAGTAAATAAACTAATTAGACTTTAAGGTGTTAAAAGATTCTTTGTTTTATGGATAATCAGTATAGACTACTATTAGTACACTTGAGTCATTATATATCTATGAGAATGGTTACCTTATGGTAGTTAATAAGAGGAGTGGAAAGATAGTAAATTGAGATCTATGGATGGATCTCTGGGTGATTTCCAGGACATCAGCAAGGACTTCTTACTATGAGCTGTACACAAGTAACAACAGAATGACACTCTCCTGCACTAAATTGTACTTCTGTTGTTTAGTCCTTAAGTCGTGTCCGACTCTTCGTGACCCCATGGACCAGAGCACGCCAGGCCCTCCTGTCTTCCACTGCCTCCCGGAGTTGGGTCAAATTCATGTTGGTAGCTTCGATGACACTGTCCAACCATCTCATCCTCTGTCGTCCCCTTCTCCTCTTGCCTTCACTCTTTCCCAACATCTGGGTCTTTTCCAGGGAGTTTTCTCTTCTCATGAGATGGCCAAAGTATTGGAGCCTCAGCTTCAGGATCTGTCCTTCCAGTGAGCACTCAGGGTTGATTTCCTTCAGAATGGATAGGTTTGTTCTCCTTGCAGTCCAAATTGTACTAGACTGAATTTAATTGAAATGATGGAATTTGGGGAAAGTGGTAACCAGGGATGGATTTTCGTGTGATGGTTGTCATTCAGTTCAGGTGCTCTAAACAAATTTCTCAGCTCAGCATGTTGTGATTTGATATGTCTGTCTTTCAGGTCAAGCTCTAGTTGATGGATCTCAAAAACCAAAAAAAGAGAGATCCTGCACACATGAAGTCTCCCACCCCTGACCTAGTAGATGGTAGCATCCTTGTATTCAGTGACACATAATCAGCCCTCAGTATGATCATGAGGGGCTGTGGGAGGATCCTTCCCATATGCCAAATGTTTAGAAGTGTGAAGTTTTCAAAGTAAATCCAAATGGGTGAGGGAAAGATAGGAATACTTTAAGACAGGTGTCCCCAACCCCCGGTCCACGACCCAGTGCCTGTCCATGGGCTTCCTTGAACTGGGCCGTGGACACGGATCTCTGCCCCCCCCCATGCACGCACGGTGGGCGTGTTGCGCTTGCGGAGGGGCGTGTTGTGCTCACGGGTGGGCATGTCGCGCTCATGACACGCCCCCTCCGCAAGTGCGACACGCCCACCCGTGAGCGTGACACACCCCTCCGCAAGCGCGACACACCCACCCACAAGCGTGACACGCCCACCCACAAGCGCGGGGGTACTCCTGCCCCCCCCACACGGAGCCCGCACCCCCCAACTGGTCCGCAGTCCGAAAAAGGTTGGGGACTGCTGCTTTAAGAAACATGCTTTGCAATGCTAGCACTGTTCAAGTGTGTCTTGGAATCCTTGCAACCAGGTAGAAATTTATGAACCATGACTGACTCATGCTAGTGAACAAGCATATAAATTGCTACACCAAGGAGAACAACAGAATGACAATGTCTAATTTTTTAAAATTAGTATGACCCCCAACTGTGTTTGTTTCTCTGAACATTGCAGGAAGGAAGGGGCTGGTAGGCACAAAGCTTGTTCCAGTGTATTTGCCTTCATAACATAGCCCGAGGTTTTTAGACACAGGAACTGATGTTTCAGGATGCTAAGTGTGGAGTGCCCCCTTCCATGATTACTTCATGCCCGACATACTATTGTTTTTAACTACTGCTATTGTTCTAATCAAGCCTTTTCCCCCAGAGGCTGAAAACAACTGTAGTCTTTTTGTCAAGTTGACCTTTTCACAAGGAAGGACAGCCTCAAAAGCTTTCTTTCTTTCTTTTAACTATTTAGAACTCACTTGAACAAGACTTTCTTGATAATGGCCACAAGTAACCTTAACTGCTATTGCTTAAGCTTTTCAGACAGAGGTTATCTAAAGTTGATAGCTAAAGATCACTTCTCAAGTCACCTCTTCTCTTCTCTTTCCTTCCCTGTCCCCCATCTTTTCCTTCTAGAATAAGGACTCTCCCATCCTCCTGTGTGCTATGGATGCATGCACTGGTTCAGAGAACAAAGCATATGCATTTACCTCAGTACATAAACGTGTTCTTTCAGACTTCAGCCTAAGACTGCATTCAGCTTGCAGTCATCTCCACACATACTGGGGGTAGGCGTGGAGGGCTGAAATCTTATACATATGATATTAGTGGTGAGTGTGACCTTGATCTTATTAAGGTATAAATATCACTATGGACAGTATCTATCGGGGCAGAAAGACAAATGCATAGAGGAGCCTCCCTGTTGTTCAACTGATCACAAAACTAATTATGTGACCAGTGTTGCAACCAGTGTGAATTGGGAGATGCAAAGAGAATACTGTCAGGACAGGGAGTATACTTATGCAACCATACTTCTATAATTGCATAAGGCACAAGATACCAATCATCATCATCATCATTTATTCTAAAATAATTTTCATTTCTGAATACCTATGTCCTCCAGCATGTTGCAAGCCAAGCAATATGGGCGGTTTTTAAAAGGCAAGGTGTAAGTCTGAACTGTGCATTTAATGTTTATGCAGATGACATGCCTAAGTACTTTGCATATTTTCATACATACAGATTGTGATTGGAAATTGTGCTTTCTGCAGATCCCCCTAGCCTAGGCGTACTACACTTATGCTGGATCATGTGATGAAAGTCTGTGTGGGACTGCCTTCATCTACCCTGTTAATAGATTGTTCCCTTGATCCAGTTGGAGCTACATGCAGGGGGAGGCATGATTGCACTAGAGCTGGAAAATGTTATTTTCCAAATGTTGCTGGACTAAAGCAGAATTTGGCGGGTCACTCTCTAGCCACTCAGCCTGGAATGCCGGAAAGACAAACAAGTGGGTCCTAGATCAAATCAAGCTGAACTATCTCTGGATGCAAAAATATTGAAACTGAGTCTGTCCTACTTCATGAGAAGGCAGGATTCTCTAGAAAAGACAACCATGCTGGGAAAGGTGGAAGGCAGCAGGAAAAGAGGAAGACCAAAAACCAGATTGACTGACTCCCTAAAGGAAGCCACAGGCTTTAGTTTACAAGAGCTGAGCAGGTCAGTTGAGGACAGGACATTTTGGAGATCGCTCATTCATAGAGCCTCCACAAGTTGGAGGCGACTTGATGGTACATGACAATAACAAATGTATTGACTAAGGCTGCAGCCATACTGGCAATATGAACCACATTTAAGCATCATTTAAATCGATTTAGATTTTATCATTCACACAACGCAAGGGTGAAATCAATTTATATGGGCTGCAAAGCAAGTTGTGTTTTTTTTCCCAATTGTCTGGCAGGGGCTTTTGAAAATACCTCACTTCTAAAATCAATTCAGTTCAATGCAATTTTGTGGATGTGAACGCTGCTGTCATTTTAACTTGTACCTATGTGGATTTTGTGTGGCAGGGGCACCGCTGTTTTTCCTTTTTAAAAATTCTTTTTAAAAATGTTTACTTCTGCATCACTTTCTCCATACGTTCTAGATTACAGCCACCTATCCCGGTCTCTCAATTTGGCTGATGAAGGTGCAGAAGAAGACCAGTGAGTGCAGAGTGGGAGCGCCTGGACATGGAGGATGGCTCACACACCAGGAGCATCACCCGGCAAAGGAGCTGGAAGCCTTCCACCCCCCTTCTCATTTTTTTCATCATTAATTGCCTAGGGTCACCTCTCCAGTGTTTCCCCCATGGTTTCTAGCAACTATTATGACACCAGGTGGCACCACTTAGACACCTGATTTATTGATATCTCACTTACTTAAAAAGAAAAAATTGAAACCTTTACAAACAGCGTGCTCCTAAAACAGAAAGGAAATGAGTCCATTTCAGCAGTGTAGACACCAAAACTGGTTTAAGGCACCAGAAATACATTGATTGCATGTGAATGTGGCCACCGTTTAAATACCACATGACTTGAGCCTGATTTTAAGAAGTCTGAATAGAAATTGATTCCAATTGCCCATGTGCCCAAAGCCTGAGCATAATAATTTAAGTAGGTTTTCTCCCCATTACTTCTTGACTGTTCTAACTTGTTCCTGCCCTTCATCACATGCACCAAGCAATCTTTTTAGTTAATCTTGTAGGTTTTCCAGAGCCCTCCTGAAAATGAGATAGCCTAGAGTAAAGTATATGGTCACTGCTGGGGAAAGATAAGTGGCTTGAAATTGTCAGGAGTGTGGGTGACTCATACTATTCACACAGGGATGTTGCAGACGGCATTTGTGGACAAGTGCTTTTAATAACTACAAAGTGTAATTTAATGAAAGAAGCTGCGGATTAGGTAAGAGCTCTTTACACAAACCTCTCTTTGTGAATAACATTTAATGAATTTTTCAGTGGAAGAAAAATGAGGTTCCAATAGATTGGGCTTGTGGCATTCATTCAAGTATTTTATCAAGTATGCTATTTTTAAAAGAATGATGCATTTCTTTTCATTTTGCTTTGTACCTTTCTATATGGTTTTCACTTAACACATGCTTAAATTTATTTTCTTGGTAGGGTGGCCCTGAATTTTTAATATTAGGATGAAACTTCTGGATAGCTCAGGAGTTCAGTTCCCCACTGTGCTTCCTTGACAGGCGATGGACTCAATGATCCATCGGGTCCCTTTTAGCTCTGCAGTTCTAAGGCAATGAGGAGGAGGATTAGTCATTATATCCACTCATGTGATGCGGACAGTTGTGAACAACTCCTTTTTTTCACCCTTATCTAACAGGATTCTTATAGGGGCAGGAACCCCCATCCACATTCCCTAAAGAAATCAGCAAAAGTAATAAAATATCCATATGACAATGTGGAAACGTGGATCTACCAGATGTTGAGGTCCTGCAACTTTTATGATTCCCTCATGTTTGACTATGCAGGCTAGGGTGAATTTGAGTACTAGCTGTGCCTTCTCCTTCCATTAGGCCTCCATAGCCCTCCATGCAGAGAGTTTCCTACCTGCAGAGGCTACCTCTACAGCCTTTAACACTAGTTTTCTACAGTTCAACATCACACAGAGAGGAGGTTTGGCACCACAGACAGTCACCCTCCACTGTAACAGTGTCATAGAGACAGCAGCACTTACAAATGCACTGAGCACCTGAAGAGGGCTTCAGGCAAAAGTGCTTCCTTTGTTTTCTGGATCTGGGGAAATGTCTGAAAATTTAAGACGGCATTCTAAAACTTTTAGGCTAGTGGTTGAGTTATGGAATTTTCCTTTTTTTTTTTTTTTTTTTTTTTGTAAACAGCCAGTCAGCCAGGTAAATTAGAGTACAAATTTGCATTACCTTATCTTCTGCCTGATGGAATGCCTTTCTGTTCATGCTTTGGTGCATTTGGTCACCACCAGGAGCAAAGTCCTTTTGGGTTGTTGTTTGGGCATGTTTCCACAGACTAGGTTACTGATTGGGAGAACCATCTACCAAGCCTGTCCATCTCTGGATTCCCTGCCAAGCACTGCTGCCACTTGGGCAACTTGGAGTGACCTGGAGTGGAGTGTAAGCGCTCCAAGTCATGCTGAAATTAATTTGTTAGCCTTAAAGGTGTCACACTACTTTGGTTTCTGCTTTGCTTTTGTTGTTCCCAAAACAGACTAACAGAAGCCCATAAATCTGGTTTCTGACCATTTCTTAAGCCAAAACAAAGCACTATAGATTGGGGTGGGTAGTAGGGGAGCATGCAAGTGATATAGAAAACAGAACAGGCCAAACCAAACAAAATATCTCATTGTATTAGCAAGTTTGTGGCAATTTCATAAAGCACTTTTAAGATAAGTTGCATTTCATCTTGATCTTGTTGCTATGGTATCATCAGGTTCCCTCGGCATAAAAGTTTCCTCCCTCTTAGCTTGATAGTGCTTTTGCATTGAAGTAAGTAGCTATTGACAAAAGCTGTATAAAGGCTCCGAAGGCAAAAATGACAGGAAATACCAAAATAAATTGTGGGGACGGGGGACGGAGGGCTAGCCCAATCTGTGAGATATATATGTTTTAACTTCATCTCTTTCAGGCTTTAACCCAAGATGCTTCCTGATCTATGTGAATTTTAAAATGAGCCCTTCAACTGCTCCTCTCCCACATACCGTTTGCTTTCCCTTCAGCAAGGCAAGACAAGGACAATGGGAGTGACCTTTAGGAAAAAAGTGGCCTTCAGGTCTCTATGGCTTATCTTGGCCAAGATAAGCCATACAGTTAATGGTGAGCATTATCTTCCTTGCCTGAATTAAAGGAAGATCATGCTCACCATTAACTGTGGGGGATGTTTTGGTGTGAGTGAGAATGAAGCATTTACTGGCTACAGAATAAGAGACTTCTAACAAAGGGTAATTCTCTAGCATGTAAATAACAAGGTGTCCTCCTACGCCAAGGGTACAATGGCAAAGTGAGTGATACGGTATCTGGATCTCAGGTTTCGCAGTTGCTGTCACGGAGGAGAAAGGCAAGAGAGATACAAAATGGACTCAGTGAGTGTTGCATTTTTACTGCCGCTGCTGCACTATTTACTGTAGTCTTAAATGAGCTTCTATGAATTATATGAAAATAAGTGAATGGAATGGAACTAACTAATGGAATGGTACATTTATACCAGTGCATTCTGCCCATTTCTGTTACTAAATTGAGAAGCTGTAGCATAGCGGTAGCTAGGTAATTTTTGTTGGAGTGTTATTTGCACCCCCACATGATGTCTACAGTTTGTGTGATTAGGAGGGACTTTTCTGGGCTGAGGTGATTGTCTATTCAGCACTAACCAACCTTTTCCTTCCAACCTTTGATTTCAAAGAGAGCCCTGCCTCTCTGCTGAGTGACTTTCCCCTCTCTTTTCTTGGTTGGTAACACAGTTGTTTGTTTGCTGTTGAACTGTTCAATTGGTTACCAGCATTTCATAAATGGAGCCTTTGCTTACTTCTCAGTGATCAATTGCAAAACAAGGCGAACTAATTTGCAATCCATGGGAAGTGTGAAAAACTCTTGTTGTGATAATCAGACATACTCAGCACAGAAGGAAGTCCCTTTTCTAATTATATGCCAGCAGATTTGCCACCCCACCAGCAAGTGGAGATTTTGGGAGGGGCAATTTTTGGCAATTGATAGAGGACCTGGTACATTCTTTTTTACAAGGGCACCTTTCTAATGTTTCATAGAGATCATATTTACCATTGCTGGTGGGGAGGCAGCAGGACAAAAACATGTCCCCCTCCCTTATGTTAACAATGAGCAGAGCTCAGAAAACGTACTTTGGGAGTGTGAAACTCAGAATTACAGTCCCCAAAAGAACCTTTTCAATGGTGACATGAGGAGTAGCTACTTAGTAGCTACTGGGCTTAGACTGTCATTTCCTCCCATAATATCCTGGCACACCATTGTTCTAGGGCATGTCAGTGCAAAAATGGTGACTGCCAAGATGACCATCCTTTGAATCACTGCTCGCATTTAACAAAACAAAACAGAACACATCCTCATAAATCCTTTAAAATTTGCCCCCTGCCAGTATAACCCCAGTTAGGGAAGGTTGGGTGGGCTTTTCCTTCTCCAAATAATTGAAATGAAAGAGCACAGCTAATCTGGGCTTAGTGTTTTGACTAAATACTAGGCAGCTTCCAAGTTCATACCCAGTCAGGAAAAATAGTTAGGAACCATTGGCCCAGATGGTATTCCTGACCTCTGGGCTGTTTGCCAGAAAATTTGTTTCATTGCCAAAGGCTTTTCACTTCTTTCATAAAACCAGAATATATGTATATATTTAAAGTAAAAGACAGCAGCAGCACTCCTATGAACACTTTGGTAAAAATTGAAATAACATAGCATAGATACATGGCATTGCAATCTGCTGCATGTCTAGTCAGAAGTAAGAAGTATTGATTTCAGTGGGGCTTATTCCCAGGTATTAGATTGCAGGCTAAGAGTACCCTTTCACATATTTCTGTCATAGGCATTTCTCCTCTGGCTGCAAGGACCAGTGGAAATGTCATTCATTCATTTATTCATTCATTCATTCATATCCCACCCTTCTCCTTAAGGAGGACCGAAGGCAGCTTACATCATTAAAAGGCAATATTGAAAGCTAAGAACAGTAAGTATATGAACACTAAAAAGGGTTAAACAGATGCCACACTAAAAAAAACAGTAAACGAAAGTAATGCCAAAAATGCATTCAAAGCAGTAAGGCAGAACCATCCATTAAAAAACCCCACTCAGGCAGCCAGTCATTAAGGGAAAGCTTGCCTGAAGAGAAAGGACTTTGCCTGCTTGCAGAAGAACAGTAAAGATGGGGCCAGCCTGGCCTCTTGTGGGAGGGAGTTCCAAAGTCTGGGACCAGCAACAGAAAAGGCCCTCTCCCGTGTCCCAATCAGACACACCTGTAAAGATGGTGGGACTGAGAGAAAGGATTGATGATCTTAACAGCCAGGCAGGCTCATAAATGAAAATGTGATTCTTGAGACAGCCTGGACCCAAATTCTTTAGGGTTTTATAGGTTAAAACCAGCACTTTGAATTTTGCCCAGAAATGGATTGGCAGCTAGTGGAGCTTTCTGTACATCTCTCACTTTCTCAAATTAATATTGGGACAAATAACAACTTCAATGGGGGAAAAAATTCTCTCTCCCACACCAATTCATTCACTCCCAAACCAGATCATACACTTACACTATAGCCACTTTTTTGTAAGCAAAATAACATGGTTAGTCATAATTGTGCAATTTAAACTATGGTTAAAATTGCGTCTAACTCGACCCTTTAACAGGCTACTAACAGCAGAGTTTGAAAATACTATCTTTTTAGGAGGGGAGGGACTACAACTCCCCAAATCTCCCTGGGAGCTGAAGTTCAAAATGTATCAATTTTGAAATTCGGTAATACAGATATTTTAAGACAGGCCAAGTTATCAGAGCTTGTTTGTTTACTTTAATGGTAAATACCAAGATTGTGGGCTGGATAGCTCAGTGAGCCGAAGTGTGGAAGTTCGATTCCCCACTGTGCCTCCTAGGAGCAGACCCAGCCTGTGTAGCCTTGAGGAAGCGGCACAGTCCCAAAGGGCTCTCAGAAGAAGGGAATAGTAAACCACTTCTAAGTACTTTATGGCTAGGAAACCCTGGCAAGGATTACCATAAGTTGGAATCAACATGATGGCACGCAAATGATTACATAGATTGAAACTGTGCATTGAGTGCAATTCAATAATTTAGGGGGAAAGTAAGATGTCTTCCTGGGCTCCACGATCACTGCAGATGGTGACAGCAGCCACGAAATTAAAAGACGCCTGCTTCTTGGGAGGAAAGCGATGACAAACCTAGACAGCATCTTAAAAAGCAGAGACATCACCTTGCCGACAAAGGTCCGCATTGTCAAAGCGATGGTTTTTCCAGTAGTGATGTATGGAAGTGAGAGCTGGACCATAAAGAAGGCTGACGGCCGAAGAATTGATGCTTTTGAATTGTGGTGCTGGAGGAGACTCTTGAGAGTCCCCTGGACTGCAAGGAGAACAAACCTATCCATTTTGAAGGAAATCAACCCTGAGTGTTCACTGGAAGGACAGATCCTGAAGCTGAGGCTCCAATACTTTGGCCATCTCATGAGAAGAGAAGACTCCCTGGAAAAGACCCTGATGTTGGGAAAGTGTGAAGGCAAGAGGAGAAGAGGACGACAGAGGATGAGATGGTTGGACAGTGTCATCGAAGCAACCAACATGAATTTGACCAAACTCCGGGAGGCAGTGGAAGACAGGAGGGCCTGGCGTGCTCTGGTCCATGGGGTCACGAAGAGTCGGACACGACTAAACGACTAAACAACAACAAAGATGTGAATGCAATGGTGCTCTAGGTAGTGAATATATTATAAGGTTGTATTCCTAAGTGAGCTGCCTCAGTATGTTGCAAATGATTTGAAAACCTCAGCACAGATGTTTGAATTAGGTGTCCTTGAAGGCCCTTTATAGCGCGATAATCCTGGGCTAAGCTTTTTCCTCTTTTGCCGTCTTTCATTACAAATATATGTGTGTGGTGTGGGGGGGGGAAACAAGAATTAAAATACAGCTAAGAGACATCTGAGTGTTACCCATTCACAGAAATATATATTAAGAGAAGAATTAAATCTTAGGTTTCATCCTTGACAATATTAGGGTTTTGCCTTGTTTTTTCCTTTAGGGCTGGAGAGGGCAATCTACACCGGCGTGGGGAATGAGGAATGCAGTGGCTGGCGAACCATCTGCCACTTCCAAAGCTCTGCCGGAATGCACCACCCAAGGCAGCATCTGGGAGAGACCATTCTCTTGCCAGTTCTTAGATGGATTGCTCTCACCACCACTAAAGCCACCATTCTCTCCTCTGGTTCTACTGCACTGGCTTCAAGAGTCTGTTTCTGGCGCAGGCCAGGGAATTAAAGGGGACTTCAGTCTAGCACATCAATCAATCTATCAGTCAGTGACTGGCTCAGGGCGATAGGGATCCCTTTACATACCCTACACCCATCTATGGGAATATTCCAACCTAATCTGACTGCTGATGGACAAAAATGCTCAGGGCTATTTTAGCCTGCAGGGTCTGCTGAGTTGTACCAAGGGGTTGCAAGATGGATAAACTCTGCCCAGAGAGGAACTCCTCTGCCCCATCATCACCTCCATCAACCAGCATTTAGCAGGAATAAGGATATCTCTTTAACCTCTTTGCTTTATATTTCAGTAATAAATAAATTACTACTACACAAAAACAAAACAACAGTGTCAATGCTACAACTGCCGTCAGTACTGCCACTGCTGCATCAATACAGTAGGACTGATCCCCTATCCGTGGGATCAGTATCCACTGATTCACTTATTGTATATAAAAGGAAAAATCAGGAAAAAAATTATTAGAGAGAGAGAGAGTTTGCTATTATCCATGGGAGGGCTTGGAACCAATCCCCAGTGAATATGTGGGTCCTATTGTACTAGTAATGAAGGTGATAGGAGCACTGTTGTATTTTCTTTGGAAGCACAATAATAAATATGTTTTCTCCCCCACTTTCCTCAAAACACACATTTATAGTGATATAGTCGAACTTTTCCACCATCCTCCTGAGCATGTCCAACCCATTGTCACTCACTTACACTTGAACTGACACTCAGCACAAACTTGAGCATTTCCTTCTTGGCTTTTACAGGCAATAATGTGGAAATAGGGCTCTTTAATTCCCATTATTTTGCTTAAATGAGCTTATGGAGAGTGAACCACAACAGTAATAAACTCAGTTTAAACTGTATTGAAATAACATACAATATGGTGAAAAGTTATAAATGCTCATAAAAACAGTGAAAATATAAAAGGTACTGCAATAATGATGATGATGATGATAAAAGTACATCAATTAGATAGTTACACTGTTATCATTATAAGAGGTTGCAATAATATATGAAATATAAAAAGCTAACTGCATTAACTTATCAAAGCATAGTAGATGGCAAATGTAATATGAACATATTAGGAATTAAAAATAAGCCGCATATAGATCTAGCATCTTCTTCAGCCAAGCTGACTTAAGTATCTTAAATTCTCACCTACAATTGAAATGTATTATCTACCTCTCCAGCAGGGATTCTTAGATGGTTTCAGTAGAAATTGATCCCCCCAAATAATCTACAAAGATTGAGCAAAATCAAGAAAATAAAATATAAAACTGAAGGCCCATTGTAAGGGTTATCAGCAAAGCTAAAAAAACAAATTTGAAAACATCCTCTACTTTAAGACGACAAGCACTGTAAAAAATAAAAAAATAGCTAGGAATATTCAAATAATTAAATTGGTGTCCCTCTGTCATGACAGAAGGCAGCAGGCCCAAGCCATCAAAATGGAGCAAAAATAGAAAAAGATCAGCAATTCAAATAGTTATCCTCTGGGTGTGATCACACTGGCCCTTTTGGTGCAGGCTGGTGTGATTTAAATAGGGTCTCTCAAGGTCAAGGGGAGGAGCAATATGTATTTGGCACAATCCTCATGTCAAAATGGCACATCAACCTCAACTGACCTTCCGGCTCCTTCTGCTGTTAACTGAACACTTCATCTGCTCCTCTGATGGCAGAATGACAGGAGCAAGTAGGGCTTCCCTGGGCTCCTGGAAGCGAAGCCAGATGTTGCCTTCTGCGCATGTGCCCATGCTGGGGGTTGGGCGCATGCACAGAGGCAGTGCCCAGGCTCCTGGAAGGAAAAATGTGCCTCCTTCAACACAGTGGTGGCAGTGGTACGATGACAGCAGCAGCTCAACAGAAACAGGTAGGCTCCCCGAATGGGCACAAACTGAAAACTGAACCTTGGACCAGTTTGGTTTTCTGGTTGGTTCGTGCCCATCTCTGTTGCTAACAGTATTGGTGTAGAAGGAGCAAGAAACTCCATAAGGTGGCCTCTTCTGTTGCCATGTTCCTATTAGCAGCAGAGAAGCAGTAACCTCTGTTGAAATCACAGAGAGGTAGGAGAGCTTTTCATTCCTACTTTCCACAGTGGGTGGGGAAAGAGTCCCAAGCCAGGATGTTAGTAAAGATGGAGTAAGGGAATGTTTATGTCCACATGCACACACATGGGTGTTCCTTGGGTGCTCTCTGTCAGAATCCTCAAGAATGGACAGTTGTGCACCCTTGACATTAAGCTTTCTTTCAGTGGTTTATGCCTTCCTCATTCCTGTCTTTCTCAAAGCAAGATATCAAGCAATTGTAGGTATTTTAAAAAATAATATATCACCTGGTATGCTGTTCCATAATCACCATCATCTACAGGGCATGCAGCTGGCAGCAGGAGTGGAGCTCAAGGCAGAAATAATGTGGATCTGCATGATCAAACCCATGCTAGTGCATTCATTTACCTCCTGGAGCTCTAGCAAGTAGGAAAATGAATAAAATATTTTATGCCACCTCTCTAGAGGAAATGAAGTGGGACAAGTTTCAGTCTCAGCCTTGATTCACAATCTTGGACGTGCTAATAGTGCTGGCTGAATGAATCAACGATTACTTTTTATTGAACAAAATGGACTCCCATTGACCTTTCCAAATGTTTTAGACTTCCGTCTGAAATGATAAATAGAGAATATTCCCACAACAAGAGAGACAAAGGACTGCTTTAAATATTTCCTTGAGCTGTGGATTTCCTTCCCTGCTTCCCAGTTGCTTTCATGCTTCTCTGGTAACATATTCATTCATCTTCAGCCCACAAAATCTAAATCTGGCCTTCATAGAATTGTTTGGTGATATTTCCAAGGTACTTCTCAAGTCCCCTGATTCTAGTAAACCCACACCACGGGAAAAACAAAGCACTGAGGTAAACAGCCTGTCCTCTTGTTTACATTGTGAATGTCAGCACTGAGAATTGAAACATTCTCATAGCTAGTAATTCTAATTTCCCTGTAACAGGGCTGATGCTTCATCAATACAATCTGCTGTAAAAACCTGGATCATCCCGGGAGCATAAGAACATAAGAAGAGCCCTGCTGGATCAGGCCAAGGGCCCACCTAGTCCAGCTTCCTGTATCTCACCGTGGTCCCACCAGATGCTTCTGGGAGCACACGAGACAACTAGATACCTGTCTCCTGCTACCACTCCCCTGCATCTAGCATTTTGAGGCACCTTCCTTTTAAGCCTGGAGAGTATACATCCCCATCATGGCTTGCCCCTGAAATAATGAAGCTGCAGCAGTCTTCCTTTGATGATGATTTTTTATTTCCTGAAAAGTTGAGTTGCCCTCTCTATTTCAAGGGCAGCTATTTCAGTCTTTATTTCTAATTGGTGTAATAATTTGGTCATTAACAACAAGGAGAGAAGAGCAACATGGAGCAAGCCAAATGTGTGTGCATCCTTCAGGAAATATTCTGGAATGGTTGCTTTTACATCTAAGGAAAGGCTGACAACCTTTCTCTACATGCAGAGCATTATAACAAACGTTCACTTGAAGAGTAAAAAAGCAGGGACAGTGACTAAATAGGGATAGATTAACCTCTGATTTTATTGGCCGCATATATATTTTGCTCTTGTACAAGTAAACAAGCTCCCCTCCTTGTCACCTTACATCCAGAATACTGAGGCATTTCAACAGAGGCATTCACTTTGAGAGTTTGTTCTGTCTCCATGTAGCACATCCATCATACAAAAAAAGAACATGTAAACCATCATGTTAGGTATTTTTAGAAACACACCTCTCTCCTATGGTCCCTGTAAAGAATGAACCATGTCACATTCAGGAGGCACATCACTAAGAAAAGGTGTGATCTATCACCTTACATGCTCTTCTCTAGCCATGGTGCAAAATGGTCAAAAACGAGCTGCCCAAAGTGAACAAACTGCTGCCAGTATGTATCCCAAAGTCAGTACCAAACAGCACACTACATAATGAGTGCGAAACTTTGATGTCATAAAATCTTTCCAAAGCTCCTGTCTGGCTGTTGTGGTTGGGGGTATCAATTGTATTCAAGCCAATTATGCCAGGCAGATGGACATCACTATCTCCTTGCAAAGGTGGCCATATCAGTGTGTGTGTGTTTATCTGTGCACACACACACATGATCACCTTGCATGCTTGTGTTAAAGGAAGTTAAACCTCCAGGCATTTTGCTGCAAAATAGCAAATGGCATTCCCTTCCCCTCTCCCCAAGTCAAGGGGCATAAGACCCAAGGCTGGCCAAGTCATTTTGCACAAGGGGCAGAATATTCCACCAATACTTTATTCCACCCTGGAAGTATACACACAAAAATTACAAAGTAATAATCTGCTACACTTTTATGGAAATCAAGATCTGCTCATTTTGTCTAATGGTAGGGCCAGCCATGAAGATTTGTTTCATCACTCGTTTACAATACTATTGTCTGTCTTCAGTTCAAGTAATTTTGGGATGTGAATACATGATCAAATACTGTGGGATTTGATGTGGTTATAGTACAAGTTGATTTGAAGTATATATTTTTCTGATCACACGACGCAAACAATTACAAACAAAACAAAAACATGCTTGTTATAGGTTTTTCGGGCTGTCTGGCCATGTTCTTGAGGTTTTTCTTCCTAACGTTTCGCCAGTCTCTGTGGCCTGCATCTTCAGAGGACAGGAGTCAGAACTCTGTCTGTGCTCAGAGCCTAGGTTGCATATTAACAGTCCTACAAAGAGGAATAGGTACAGGAGCTTTTTCTCCTGAAAATACTTTGAATCAGATAAACAATGTTTCTTCCTAGGAACTCCGATTTGGCATACACATCTGGATCCAATCAAATGGCTTAGTTTTCACTCCCCTCATAATAACACTTCACACAAACTGCCTGTTCAGTTTCCAAATACCTGCATGTTTTAATGGTTCAAACATCCGGTATTTTCGGAAAAAGCTACCACTTCAATATTCTTCACTTCCTCTTGCCTTGATTTTATATGGAGGTTGGCTTCAAGACAAATACAAGGGCCAGCCAATCAGCATTGTGCAAACTGGGCTTCTTTCAAAAAATGGGACAGATCCTGTCCACAGAGCTTAATTGGAGCAAGAGGCCGGGGTGTGTGTATCAGAGCTGCAGTGAGAGCCTGCATATGCACCATATTCCAATTCACCTTCAACAATAAGCCTCCCACTTTCCGTGCCTGAAATTCTGCAAAGTAGAACAGACAGATTCTGATGCCTTTTATGGACTCTTTACAGAAATGTTTTTTGCATTATTTTGATTTTGACAGTACATTTGAGGCTCATTCTCCCATCTTCAGGCATGTAATAATAATTTATTCCATAATGTATCACTGAAAATAACGTGCTAAGTAAGGTTTTACTAATTAGGGAAGGAAACAGCAATCTGCTCAGGCAGCTAAGAAAGGACAAGAAACTGCTGCTTTTAATAATTAAGTTAAGATACATGTCTGGCATGTTTAATTATAATTGCCAAGTCTTTCTCCCAAGGGTGTTCTGAGACTAATTATTCTTTTGTGTTCAGTTTTTATGAACAAGTTATTCTGCGATGGCCCTTTTAAATGTAGTGGGTGGGAAACCTGGGAACCTCTAAGTTGTTGGTGGCAGCCAATGTGATGTAGGGTCCAACAACCTCTGGAGGAATGACATGTTCCCAATCCATGTCATAGATGTTGCCCCACTTGGCACATTTTGTGGGCAAGGGTCATTATACAAATCTTCAGATGTGAAAATCCAATCACAGAAATAACAGATTGTAGCACTGGAAATTGTGGTATGTGGTTCAGATATTTTTTACTCCAACTCACATAATTCTCCAAGAATTCCTCAGACAGAATTCTGAGGATTCCTGGCCACAGTCCCACACCTTCAAACTAGAAATGGGCATGAACCAGGAAAATGGTGGTTCGTGATGAACTTTCCAATTAAACAAACTGGCTTGTGTAATTCAGGATTTCCAGGAGTGGTGGAATGGCTCCTTTGTGAGTTAGAGATGTTAAACTCATAGCGAGTCTTCAGCTAACTCTCCTTCCCACCCTCTCCCAGTTTGCCAAGGATTGGATTTGGGATGTCCAAGTTATAGCCTCCCCAAAGCAGGTCCCCATGGAAAGTGCTTTTTAGCGTCAACATGAACCATCAAATGACCTAATTCGTCATTTTTTTGCTTTGTGGTTTGTTTCATGCCCATCTCTACTTCAGATGCAATTCATTCACCTGAAACAGGCCCTATCATCCAGGCTGTCTTTAGTCTACTTCTTTATTTAATAATATCTCCTTACTCCAGAATATCACTGTCAAATGAAATACCACAGATGCCCCTTCTTCTGTCATTCCACAATTGGAGTAAAATACACTGGAAGGCCTAGTATGCAAAAGGGATACAATCCACCAGAACCTTTCCCTGAGAAGTCTCTTTGAAACAAAACAATTAAAAGAATGCCTGTGAAGTGCTCAACTGGATTGTTGCCTCTCGTTTCCTCTATATTAATCATTACCTATTTCTTCTAAACCCCTCTCCAGACTGTGGTCTTGGGGGGGGGGGGAAATCCAGTGCACAGTGGCACCTGCAGACCTCACCATACATCGAATAATTTTGAGGCAATGAATATACAAGCTGTATGAAATTAGCTTCAGCTGGAAAAGGTGACAAACAGTTTCATTCACTACCAAAACAACAGAGGAAATTCGACAGGTGTGCTTTTTCTCCCTCACCTCCCCATTTTAATTTGTTTGTTTGACCAGATGTTAGTATCAGTGTGAGATGAGCAATGCAGTAGATGCTACAGGGAGAGGGTTAGAGTGTACTATTGTCTTGTGTTTTTCTTAATGCAAGTATGCTAATAAACATCTAAAACATTAAGGAAGGGAAAATGAAGAGAGAACAAACGGGGCCATGACTAATATGAAGTATCTTGCAAGACATCTGTCCGAACATAAGCAAAGTAATTATTTTAAAAGGTACAGCTTTTCAGGCAGAAGACCCTCCCCCACATACAGCAGGGATCACTGGCAACCAGGAAGAAAATAAGGCTGCTGTGAAGAATGCACCAGTTCCTCGGGTTGTGTTGAGTGACAGATGGTGAACAGAGGAGCAGCTGCAGACATGCCCTTCACAATTAGCACATAGGGCTAAAACAGGAGGAAGAATGCAGCTGATTAGTATTGCTGTCTGAGATCTCTGGTGGGGAATGATCTTTCTCCTAAGCCAATGCCCCCTTTGCTCCCACAGGGTTCCTCTTCAGCTGTTATCGTTCAACTTCCCTCTGTTCATGGCTCTTAATACAGATATCTGCCATTCTTTTCCTTCCATTGTTGTTGCTTGTAATGAGATAATCATATTATGCATAATCTTGTTTATTGGATATCCTCTCCACAGAACGGATTTCTTAATTGCTCTTCCCTTCTCAAGGATTTGTCTCTTTAGGATACTTCCCATAAAAACAAATTTTCAAATTGTGCTGTAGGTTTATCATTGTCTCAAAGTTGCTGAATTCCTGGTTCCCGAAGGTGTCACTTACCACTCTGGGATCTGCATGTTAAAAAAGTCATCAAAAAAGATGAATGAATACTTATTTGGAATCTGTTTTTTTAGAATTACTTTATTACTTTTTTTCAGGCAAGCTTAGGTGGCAGTCCTATGGTCCCTTGGACAACATCCCACACACAGAATTTTTCAGGTTTCTGTTTTTGAGGACAATGAAATTAGTCCCAGGACTTCTCTTTTGGACAGCTTTCCTCTTACATCATCATCACCACCACCATCATCATCATGTGCTGTAAAGCCAACTCTGATTTATGTTGACTCTTTTCAGGGTTTTCTAAGTAAAGAGTACTCAGACATGGTTTCCCATTCCCTTCTCCTGGGGCTGGGCAGCTTGCCCAAGGTTACACAGGCTGGCTCTTCTAGGATGCACAGTGGGGAATCAAACACCCAACTTCTGGCCCCACAGCCAGATACCTAATGCATGGAGCTCTCCAGCCAGCTTGAAATATAAGGATTGTGACAATTACCATCTGCCTGTTTCACTCCACCCTCCTCCAAGTTTTGAGTAAAACTAAGCTGCACTGCCTTAACAATAAACAGTACAAAACCAATTTAAAAATAACAAGAACAAAAGCATACAATATTTAAAACAATTTAGAAACAAAGAATACTGCATCCATCCAGTTCAAAGTCCTTTCTACAACAAAACAAGTCAATTGCCAAAGGCCACCTTGAATAATAGATCTTAACTTGGTGGCAGGTTGGCTGCAGCAATCAGAGAAATCTTCTGCAGCCTTACAGAGCAGGCTTGTGAGGTTCAGTCTTTCTTCAAGAGCCTAGCTATTTATCTTTGTCCTCAGGCAAGAAAAAGTGAAAAATCCTATGGCAATAGGATGTCAGCATTTTCATGTTTGCATTTTTTCAGTTTGAATTCATGGGGGATACCATTCAGATCTGGTGATTTAATTATTTAAAATTTATCCAAAATGCCAAGAACTTCGTATCGTGTCACTGTTAATTGCTCAGCTAGAGGAATTTAACCAGAAATTCAAAACTCTACAACAATGCTGACTAGTGCTGTGGTAGGCAAAATATTTTTTAAAAATAAAAATCTGGAGGTCTCCAGTTACCTACCTTGTTCTACACCTTCCACAGTGAAGATAGACACAAAAAATTAATTCAGCTTTTCCGCTGCCTTTTATCCTCCTTTAGCACACTTAACTCTTTTATTGGCCAGTAGTCCAACCATCACCTTAGTTTCCTGCTTCTTATGTATTTACAAAATTTTCTACTTTTGACTGATCTTAATATTTTAGTGACATGTTTCCTAAAGTCTTTTCTAACATCCCATATTGCAGAGACAAGAAGAGATAAACAATGGCTTTTCAACATAATGCACTGAATGTGCTAAAAGAAAATAAACAGATTTATGTGATTATATTTCTGAGGTAAACTCCAACCCAATTAAAACCAAACCACAACTGAAACACTTCTTCCTTTCTGGTGCTTGTTTAAACCAGTCTTCTTCACTTCTGCTATCTGACCTGTTTTCCTCACATTCCTTATGACTTCCTGCTTTCCTTGCAGTTTCATTTGTATGAACGCACAAAATAAATATTGACTATATCACTCTGCAAAAGTAAGTAAGTAAGAGAACAGGACTGACCTATGTATCACAAACTCCTGTGAAGTTTTTGGACATTTGCACCGCATGATATAGCACACTCATCTTGATATGACATCAGAATTCTCTGGCTGACTTTGAAGCAAAATATATTGGTAACATGACACTAGGAACAGAGTTCCCGAAAAGATAAAATACTGTTTGTTGATTTCAGTGGTTCCCAGATTTGGGCCACTAGATGTTCTTGGACTACAGCATTCAGAACCTCAAACCACTGATGCTGTGCTGGCTATGGCTTCTGACTTTTTCAGGGCTCCAACTTTGGGAACCATTCTTTCATTGTAGCTCAATTTTGTCTCAATGTGCAGTTTAGCTTGCTTTCGTTTTGAAATTTGTCACTGGAGAAAAGGGTGTTTTTGGCTTCCTTATTTGATTTCTCAGGCATTAGCTTCGAAACTTTCGGATGTTGGGAGTGGAGAAGAGGAGGGGAATAGGCTTTCCCCTTACCACGGATAAAATTCTGTTGCTTAGTGTAAGAAAATTTGTAACTTTCAGCCCATTCTTAACTAGCAAATAAAAACTCCCCACTGTGATTCTTGGGGATGCATGTGCACACAATAATCCTGTGTGTGTCCATGCCCCCAAGAATCACAACGAGGACTCTTTATTTGCCAGCAAGGAATGCACTGAGAGTGACAGTTGAAATCACATTCGTGTTTGAGATACGTGATTCAGGGAATCTTTCAAGTCTGAGTCATTGGAGCCTTGAAGGAAAAGTGTGTTTATGTCCTGAAAATCAATCACAAAACGAAGCAAGATGAGGGAGCAGAAGATTCCCTTCTTGTATGTCAAGGTGTAGAGTATTCAAGGCCAGCCAAGCTGTTTGGGCACCTTTGACAAACAAATTCCACAGCCATGCCTTCCCCTCCCTCACAGCTGGAATCCAGAGCAGGCCTAGCCAAACAACCTATTTTAAACATCAAAATAACAAGGTAGACCAGGCCTGAATTGCAAATTAAAAGCATAGTTCCAGTCTACCTGATGGTTACTTTCTGGCCTTAGTATTTAACCTTGCACTTTTGTTAACAGATAGGTTAACAGAAACCAACAAACACATTTACAAAAAAAACCCCACCACTTACTTATTTTAAAATACTGATTTTACAGAATAAATATACAGAGATTATCCCAGGGTGGGGGAGAGAAACAGAAAACAGAACAACTCAAATTGCTGGTCCTATGTTTTGGTCATATCTCATATTTTTTTGTCAAAGATCATACAGGGGAAGAATACCCTAGATTATTTTGTCTTATATTTGTTTGGCTAAAGTCTTGGCATGGATGCATAATACTGAATTTTGGTTTGCAGGAAGCACAATCTGATACATTAGGTTACATTTCTGAACTGGTAACCCTTCTCATGAGATACCCAGTGTGGCGTAGTGGAGAGAGTGATGAACTAGGACTCTGGAGACCAGAATCCCTGCTCAGCCATGGAAACTCACTGGGGGAGTGGAACTGGCAAAACCACTCCTTAAGTATCTCACTTACTAGGAAAGCCCTATTAGGGTTGCTGTAAATCTGCTCCAACTTGACCGCACACAACAACAACAATCCTTCACATGGATGAAAATTAGACAACTAAGTTTGACAGTGAGGGAACAACACTATACAACCTGTGGAGCCCTGTCGTTGATGTGGTTTTGCAGAGAAAGGGGTATGAAATATGATGAATGATACATTCTAGACCTTCCAGGATGTTTTGCAGAAGAGCAAGTAGATCAAATAAGACTCAGGGTGTGACTATATTGCCTAAAATATCTGAGAGTTGTCACTGGATTTTATTTTACTGACAGGTATTCAAAAAGAAATTATTCCTTAAAAAAAAGTGTGAGTGTCCCCTGTGCTTACACTAATGTTGTGTAATCAGGAAATTTTGAATTGAATTACATTCTGCTAAACCCAGAGTAACTGGAGGAGTATATTGCAATGTAGTTACACTCTCTAACTTAATTCACAAGAGGCTAGCTAACCTTGAGGTTCTTCAGCATTTACTACAGAACAGAGTGAATCAGCTCTAAGCAGACCATTAACAAACCATTAACAACTGGTAGCTTTAAAATGTATGTTTACCATTTTAAACTGTAAGTTACCTCTCATCTTCCAAATTCTGCAGAACAGTATTTTGGCGGAAAGGTGAAACACTGAATATACAAATAAAATACTTGATGTAAGAGGGTGCCAACATGCAAGTTTTGGACTAACACATACATTTGTATTATGAAAATGGAATGATGGCTGATTTTCAATTCTATAACAAACAGAGGAAGCAAAATACAAAAAAAATATATACATACTATGTTCTTCAGGCAGCAAAGTCGCAAATTCGTTTATTGCATCAAGCAGGTGTAATACACTGACAATCTGGCATTACAGCCTATCAAGTTAGTGAAGAAATTAAAACTACACGCCCACTTCATGCCACAACAGCTAACTTGTTACCACTAGATCTGTCAGATCTGCTTTGACTTGGATTCCTGCATTGAGCAGGGTGTTGGGCTCTATGGCCTTATAGGGCCCTTCCAATTCAATTATTCTATGATTCTATGACAGCAGATGGGTGAAGCAGCAGGTCTGAATCTTGGAAGGAGGAAACAGGAGCATCACAAGGGTTTGCATCTCCCAGTCGTCCCCTGCATGAAATGGCCATGGGTATGGCAGTGCCTTTTTTGCCTGCCCCATGAAGCACCAAGAAGTCTGCATTCTCGTCACCTGGGAAATTCTGCCTGGAAAAGGAGGCATCGGAGGTTGGCTCTACAGTATAACACCCACTCTCTTTTTGTTGACTCCAAGGGGATCCCAGTGACAAGACACCATGGAATTTGCCCTGATAAGTGTCTAGTTATGTGACCTCTTTAGAGTCGGGCAGAGAAAATTCTTGGCTGTGGACAGTTGGACAGAGCAGTGGCAGCTTTCCAGAATGGCAAGGGCTTTGCTAGGGTAAGGAGGCCTAAATTTCCCTCTCTCTGTGCCCTCCCGTCTCAGGCAACTGAGTGTCACTAAGGCTCATGGTAGGTCATGAAACAGTAAAATGATGCACTTTCGAACAAACAAGTTTTTTTTTAAATTTTAATTTAGGTCTGATTTTAATTTAAAAATAAATAAAATTAATAAAAATAGGCCAGTTTTGCTTGGCCTGGGTTCTCCCTTCCTTAACAAATCCATCTGCCCAGGTAAGATTTCTTGTAAAAGATCTGGAGCATAAGCTGTGAGTTTAGTTAGTATGATATCAGGTTTGTGGAATGAAGCAAGCCAGTCACCAAATATGGGGAAAGGCTTTTTGTGTGAGTCCCTGAATTCTGATTGGCTGGGATTACTTTTTAAAAAAGTGCATGACTTTTAGTGTTCCTTGCAAAGATGTTTAAAAATTAGAACATTTAGATCAATCACACTTTACTTAGGAAGGACAAGCCTGTTCATTCTTGCTGGTATATTAAGACAGCAATAGTTCTAGATACTGTTGACAACCACTTCTTCGGTATGCCGAATCTTTTTACAGTGATATCATACATGAAGTACTGTGAGTATGATAGGAAGAGTGCAGAGACTAGAGGATGACTCACCAGGTCACAACTTCCTTCTTTCATTATGGAAATAAGTAAATTTACAAATGTAGAGCAGAACAACCATGTGAGTGGGTGAGCATAGACATTCAGAGTGGGTTTGCCTCCACATGCCACTGGCTCTCCCTAGGGTCCCTACCAGGGCTTTGTGGTGGGCATGGTCTGGATTCCTTCCCCTGGATATTACCCAAGATTAAATGTTCCTATAGAGTTAAAAGGATGGAGGAACCCAGAAGAAAGGAAGGTTTCCACCAAGTAGGAAATATAAGGACCCAAACCAGTGTTGCTGTCTACGCCAGGAGAAAGAGCTCCAGTGGTTGGTGCGGGACATAAAGGGAAAGTTACAAGCCATGACCCAGCTAGGCACTGCACATTAGCTGATTCCCCTTTACTTTACTTTGATGGTGAAATTGCTGGAGGAGAAGCATTGTAAATAGTTCCCAGTAAATGCTGTGTTTGATATCCAGGCACTGACTCTGAGTTTCCTGTTAAGTGATGGATGACACAGGGGTCTCTTTTGTGATCCCTGTTCCCTCCGAACAGACTTACTACTTCACAGACCATCTAAGAAAGTGAATGCAGGGGTTTAATAAAGGAAAAGGAGCATTTAAAGTGCAAATCACAGCATGTGAGAGAGAATGGATAGCTATTGCAGTCATGCCCTGCATATAGGCTTCCTGTAGGCATTTGATTAGCCACTGTGTACACAGAATGCTGTATGACTAGATAATCCTTTGGTTTGATGCAGTTTGGTGCTTTTTTACATTCTTCCGACTGGGCATGCTGATGCAGCATCAATAAATATATCAGTTCAAAATTTCAGTTACTTTTGGACATTTCTTTACAAGATCTTGGACTGCAATTGTTTCTGTACTTGTGCAATCAGCATGTTTTTATCTCTGTGCTACAGCCAAACTATCTGGGATTAGGTTAAAGCTTCTTGCATAACTGCGTAATGAATTCCAAAGAGCAAGAAGATAACAAACCTAAGCCTGCATTTAGTGGAAAACAGCAAGGAAGACACGGCTATAATTTGACTGTGTGCAAAAACCATGCGACTCCTCTTAAAGCCCTGATGAAGTATGTGTCCAAACTGGCTACTTCATTTCCATATCTGCCTGATCGGTTGTAGATCTTCATGAAAGAAGGCGGCCTTGCGCACTATCCTGGATTCTGTCACTTTTGAATGTTCTCCGGTTGCCTAGTCCTTTTTTCTTTTGTATGTTTTTAAAAAAATGACACATGACAAATGTTTCCAACCCTTCAGGTACCAGTGTTGTAAAATATTGTATGTTGTAAGTCTGGTTCTGGTGGATTTTGCAACAACAGATTACTCTGGATGTCCCTTCCTTGGTGCAGGAAGGTTGGAGAAATATACACTTCTTTGCAAACAGATCTTTGCAGAAGTGTTGTGCAAAACACGCCTAACGCTAAGCATTGTCCTTCTTTTCTCTATCCATTATCAGACAGATACTTCTGAGTTCCGAATCCTGATACTGTACATGATGAGCCTTGGAGGGGAGGGTGTCACTCCCTTCATCCACTCAGATGATCCAGAAGATACACTCTATCAAACTGTTTTCTAATCAACGCCTGTCCTGTCTTCCCTCTTATGTTTCATTGGGTGTGTGTGTGTGTGTGTGTGTGTGTGTGTGTGTGTGTGTGTGTGTGTGTGTGTGTCATTTATTCCAAATGTTTTAAACAATGGCCCAGCAGTTCAAACCCAGCTGGTGCAAATCACCTTTGTGCACATTCCTCCTCCTCCTCCTCCCCCGGTTTCCTCTCCCACGCCCATCCCCCTTCTTTGAGCTGAAACACAAGCCACGTAAAACCAAGCCTCTTTGCTGAGGGTCGGGGAGGAAGGGCGGGCGGAGCGTTTGACGCAGACGCTTGCAACCCGATGACACATCTCGCTGTTTTGCAGCGCTTTCTGTCAGACTCAGTGCAAGGGAGGGCTCCTTCCGTGACTTGCCCAAAGCCACGGAGCCTCGAAAGGCGGGATCTTTCCTCGCTTTCAGCTTTCCTCAGCTTCACAGGCGTCGATCCTCCCCCGCCCCCTCCTCCCGTCTCATGGGAGCCTTTATGAAGCACGTTTTCAGACGGTTCACCATGTTGCAAAAGGCTCAGCGCAAGGAGGACGTGGGGGTGTGTGTGTCATTCTTCTACAGCCCTCGTTCTTCAGATACTCCCTTAAAACCTTTTTTTGGGGGGGGGGTCTCTCTTTTCCCACATACACCATCTTCTCCTTCATCACATGGAAGGAGGCCCTTGCTGGATGTTGGTGAAAAAATGCACCACAATATTACGGGCAACATAGAATCATTATTCGAATTCCATTTTAGTTTAAGAGCGACCCTGTACCAACGCAAGGAGCCCTAGTCTGAAAGCAGCCCCTTTAATTTACAATAAATGTTGCTGGCAGGTTGCACCACCTTACTCACATCCCATGAGAGACCAACTTGACCCCATTCAGTGACCAGATAAAGCAGCAAAGTGACTGGAATTAACTTTGCCCTTCCCAAATAGAACCAACCCTAAGGACCTCTAGCTACCATCCTAGGACTGCAAAACTGAAGGGAGGCATATTGCAATCCCACCCATCACCCAGAAGACCTAAGTAAGCACTGCTAAATTATGCACATACATGTGAGTGCTGGGTGCTTTATAGTATTTCCTGTTGCTTGCAATCCACCTCGAGAATCGTTTAATTGGAAGGTGGCTGTAAATCTTCAAAACAAATACATATTCCAGGCTGTGCTTGTGCCAATGTTATACGTACATTCCTTACTGGACTATAGAAATTGCCATCTTTTGCTCCTACACTTCCAATGCTACACCTTATCCATACCAAAGAGTTACAGCAGTCTGATTCCACTTTAACAGCTATGGCTCTGTGATCGTGGACACTGTAGATTGGGGAGGAATTTAGAATTCACTCCCAGAGAGGGCTAGTGAATTCCCCTGGATTACAGCAGAGAATTCTAAGTACCCCCCCCGCCTGACTACAAATCCCAGGATTCCATAGGACAAAGTAGTACCTAACTGTCATAACAGGGCATGTTGCGTTCTATACAAAAGTTCTCTCCTCAGAACCGGAAATCCTGAAAGTGCCAGAGTTCCTCACTGTGTGGGCAATGACTATGCATATATAAAAAACTGGCATGTGCAGATGTTTTATTCAGATCTTCTTCAGGGGGAGGTTATGATGTGGAGCCAGTAGATATCATTTAGGGCCCGTCCGAGATATTTTGATGCCCCAGACGGAGCAGTAAATGAGATCCCACTGCTCCACTCCAGTCAGTTTGCATGTTGTTGACTGAAAGCTAGCAAACTGGATACAGAATTCCACAAGCATTTCTTTCTGACTTTGGCAACAAAAACACAACAGAAAAAAAAATGGAGAGCTAACAATTCACTGCTTTGTCATAACACCTCAAACCAGTTTCCTGTTTACACTGCTTGTTGTTAGGGCCAGACCTGTTTTTTTCTCCCTGCAAATGTTCAATGAATGTGAGAGAAACGCACGAGAAGGGCTGATCTCATCTCATGAATGTCTGCCACAATTCAGAGGAAAAGGAGAGGTCAGAAGGCAGTCTATATGTCTGTATGTTATGTCAGTATTTTGCCTAGGGTTGCAGAGTGCCTCCCCCCCCCCTCCTGCCGAGAGGCTGCCCATTGATTAGAGTCAGAGGAGGAGAGGGCTTTTATACCTTTAATTACAGGGGATGAAAGTCAAAGCATAAATTAGAGATCACTTGTGTTTAGAACCTGAAATCACATTAGTGTTCTGGAACTGATGTGCTGGCAAACCTCCATGCCTGAGAAATCAGACTTGCCCTAAAAATAATAATTTTAAAAGAACCCAATGACGAATCACAGAACAGAACAAGCTAATCAGCAAACCATGGGATGTGAAATGCTGCAACAATCAGATGCCTTTTGGCACTTAAGGAATTCTATCTTCTAATGATATGCTATCTGTAACCTATAGTGTGACCCTGATAGGGAGGGATAAAAGCAGTGGAGGATAGAAGCAAGTATAGCTTTTATCCTTCTGTGCAAGTGAGTGGCCAGATTTCCTCATTAGCACAGTTGCATGCAAGAATTCCATCTACTTCTGCCTGTGGTCACTTACTTGCAGGGTGTAACGTGTATCTCTTCCTCTCACCCACTGAAACTGGCCCTCAGAAGAAGGAACTCCCATCGAAGAACCATCAAACTCCCTTCTCTTTTTAGAGTTTTTGGGAACATGTTTTTTGAAAGGTGCATTCCTCGACTAGGAAAGTACCTCATGTTTCACCTGAGGACCAGATCCCATCATAAAGCAAAAGAACATTTCCTCTTCTTAAAATGTCATCACTCCAGAAATACAGAACTTTTAATGCTATGTGCAGGGGGGGGGGGAAGGGGGGGGCAAACTATTTCCCAGTTGACCAATTACAAAACAAAAGCAAGATACCCTGCCAAATGTACTTTGAGACAAGCTCATGTTAGAATAAACACAGTCTTTTTCTCTTAAGGGCATATAGCTTCTAAGTAATGGAATTAGTGTCCTGTCTAGTGAAGCCCTAAGAAAAAATATTTCTTGTATCATTTATTACGAAGCTCATTTAAAAATATATATACCTCTACTGCTTCTTCCACGGATTAGTGAAACTAACTTTGAATTTTATTTGGGGTTATTATGAAAACAGTTAAGCTAGAAATAATAATAATAATAATAATAATAATAATAATAATAATAATAATAATAATAATAATAATAATAATAATAATAATAATAATAATAATATGTGAAATTAAGGAGACAATAAAGGAACAGCCACTGCTTTTCCTCAATGTGAAAGAGCTAGTTTGCACTTCAATGTATATGTGTTCTGTGCTGTTAAGTCAGAACTGAGTTATAGTGACCCTGATAGGACTTTCTGAGAAGCCCAGTGTGATGTAGTGGATAGAGTGATAGACTAGGACTCTGGAGGCCTGGGTTCAAATCCCCACTCAGCCATGGAAACTCACTGAGGGAGTGGAACTGGCAAAACTGTCAGGAATTTGGGGTGTGGAGATGGGTCCAAGACAAGTCAGTCTTCCAGGTCAGCAGCAAAGAGATTCACAGAGACGGTAGATTCCTTCACCAGCAGTGTGTTTACAAAATATATACAGCAGAACTTTGTACATTAGTCAGCAGAGTAAACGATACACTTATCAGTAAAATAAACGAACAGTACTTCGTGCAGCAACTCTCCATACAAAGCTCTATTATGGGCCACAATGTCCTTGAAAGCCCTATTAGGGTCGCTATAAGTCAGTTCTGACTTAGCAGAACAACAACAACAGGGCTTTCAAGGTAAGTGAGATATTTAAGGAGTGGTTTTACCACTTCCACACCCCCAGTGAGTTTCCACGGGGGTGTGAGTTTCTCAAGTGGGGATTGGAACCCTATTTTCCAGAATCTTGGTCCATCACTCTATCCACTACACCACACTGCGAATCCCTTACACTCAATCATCCTAGGAATATATAGACATTCTTACACAGGAAATGTCCCCTATATATACCTCTTCATTTTTGATATTTTTATCACTCATTGTGCTAAGAGTTTAGAATCAAAATGTTTAGAGTATATTAAAACAATTAAAGTATGTACCGTAGAAGCTGTTAATGCTAATGTTACACAAAATACCAAGATTGCTGTGTTGATCACTTTTTTTAAAAGATGTAAAACATCTTTATTAGGCCAACCGAATGGGACAAAATCATGCAGGCTTTTGAGATCCATAGATCTCTTCATTAGGCACATTAGGGGAACTGACTTGGCCTGGGAGTCATGATGATATCTCCACGATTTCTTTGATTTGCCCCTGCAGGGATTTGCCCCTGCAGGCATTGAAATAAGGCTGTGGCAAGTAGTGTGATGGTTTCAGGCTGCACCTGGAGCTGCTCCTTCAACTGCTGAAAGTAAGAAGGGCAGACAAGTTTGATTCTCTCTCTTTTTTTTTTTTAACTATAAAATTCAGCTGTTACTCAGATCTGTCTCCCTCCTGGGGAAAGCTCACCGATTTCTTTATTGGTGCAAAAGAGAGGAAACTAACCCACCTTTATATGAACAAGCTGGAGATTAGTTTAAATGCAAACGTTTGATCAGGAGCATATGGGCCTGGTTTTTCTTTCTCCTGTAATCTAGACCCGGGAAACGGCCAAAACCTGAGCTGTGCTTTAGAAAGTACGTAAGCTTCTGGGTTTTGAAGGAGAGGGAGGGATGGCACACTGCAATAATATGATATAGCTTTATATATTTCTGTATCAGCTCCCTTTCCCCTATATGTGGCATTAGAAGCTGTTTATCAATATTTTCAGGTACATTTATTGCTAACAATCAGAATAAATATCACTGAGAAGACCTTCCTAGATTGTAATAGATTTCCTGCTCAGGTCTGTTGTATTCATTTCATCCCCCCTAGGCAGATCAGATCTTGGAAAAGTTACTTTTTTGGACTACAGTGCTCAGAATTCCCCAGCTAGCATGGACACTAGTCATACAACTCTGGGGCTTGTAGCCAAAAAAAGATAATTTCTCCAAACCCTGGTCCAGACGTGAGCCAAGCTTTATATAACTTCTCTTCCCCCTCCCTTGCTGGCCATACACCAGCTTAGCCTGGTTCATCTTCTACTAAATACAACTATATTTTTGTTGCACATTCCTGCTATTTCCGTAAATGTAGCCATATTGGGGTGAAAGGTTTTAGTTAAATGCTGCATGCGTAGCATACAAAGCACAGAATAAGTGACAGCTTTTGTCTGAAACAACAAGCTAAAACAGGATGTAAAGCGTGGGTGTAATGAGAGACTGTGGCAAAAAGGAGAAAGGTGACACTGATAGAGGCAGTGACGGTACAAGGAGTAGGCAGCCCAAATGCATATCCAATCTGGAAAGGTGCTTTGGTTTTGTTTTTTAAGTTACAGACAGTATCTACACGAATGGTTATGGTACTGCATCTGCTTGTTAAAACACATTTCCTACATTACTGAGCAGTAGAATCATAGAATAATGGAGATGGAAGGGGCCTGTAAGGCCTCTGAGTTCAACGATCTGCTCAGTGCAGGGATCTATCTCCTGAAGTAATTGGTTCCATTGTTGTACTGCTCTAACCTTTAGGAAGTTATTCCTGATATTCAGCAGAAATCTGGCTTCCTGTAACGTCAACCTATGACTATGTGTCCTGCACTCTGGGATGATTAAGAACAGATCCTGCCCCTCCTCTGTCTGACAATCTTTCAAGTATTTTGAAAAATGCTATCATATCACTCCTCAGTCTTCTTTTCTCAAGGCTAAACATGCCCAGCTCTTTCAGCCTTTCCTCATAGGGTTTGGCTTCCAATCCCCTGATCATCCTTGTTGCCCTCCTCCGGACTTGCCTCAGTTTGTTGGCATCCTTCTTAAAGTGTGGTATCCAGAAGTGGATACAGTTCTCAAGATGAGCCCTAATCTGTGAACAATAGAGGGGAACTAATACTTAACAAGATTTGGAAACTATACTTCTATAATGCAGCCTAAAATATCATTTGCCTTGTTTGCAGCCACATCATAGTGTTGGCTCCTATTCAGCTTGTTATCTATAACAATTCCAAGATCCTTCTTAGTAGTAATATTACAGAGCCGAGCATCCATCATCTTGTAACTGTGCATTTGGTTATTTTCCCCCAGGTGTAGAATTTTGCATTTATCCCTGTGAAATTTCATTCTGTTGTTTTCAGCTCAGTGCTGATGACTATCAATATCTCTTTGAATTTTTTTTTCTGTCTTCCAGGGTTAGTTACTCCACCCAATTTTGTGTCATTTGCAAATCCGATAAGCATTCTGGCCACCTCCTCAACCAAGTCCTTGATAGAAATGTTGAAGAGCACTGGGCCTAGGATGGAGCCTTGTGGTACCCCACACGTTTCCTTCTCCCATTTTGAGAAGAAGCCATTGATAAGCACTCTCAGAGTATGATTCTGTAACCGTGTATCTACCTGACAGTTCTCTCCAGCTCACACCTAGTTAACTTGTTAGAATATCAAAAAGCACTTTGTAAAAAAAAAAAAAACTTTGCTAAAGTCAAGAAGGTATATTATGTCTGCAGCATTCCCACCATCTACCAGGGAGGTTACATGATCAAAGAATGAAATAAGATTAGTCTGGCAGGATTTGTTCTTGACAAATCCATGTTGGCTTCTAGTTATTACTGTTGGGGAAATAACAATCATGCATGCAGTCTAAAACTAGGTGTCAGTGGGAAGGGGGCTTCGCAAGCCTAATAGAATTATGCCTTGCCACTAACCTATTAGCAAAGTCTTTTTTCCTTGGCTTGAAGTGAACCTCTGTCCCCTCTTCCTGTGTTTGCTTCTGTTGTTTTGTTTGCTCTGTTTTTTCCTCTCTGACTTTAGATATCTGTGAAGATTCTGAGTCATCCAGGTGAGGTTATCTGGAAATTATCTGGAAGTTGAGTCATGGCAACTGGACTTCTTCCTTATTAAATTGAATTAAATTGAAATGTTTTGCTACTCATCCAAGTAGCTTCTTCAGTCTGAGGAGAGTTGGTAGGAGACCTCTGATATATCCTCCCCGTTGGTTTCACTTCCCTCTGGTCTGAATAGGCTTGTTAGATGGACCTCCGTCCATTGTCCATCTAACAACCCTATGAGGAAAGACTGAAGAAGCTACTTGGATGAGTAGCAAAATGTTTCAACTGAACGAGGAAGACGTCCAATTGTCATGACTCAACTTCCACTCTGTCTTTAGAGCACAGCAGATATGTAGCTGACCTCTGACATTGTAGTTGGCATGGTGGATTTCATGAAACATGATTCCATGAAACTTTTGGGACTTACATAAACATATAATTTTGGAGCTGCTCTTGAAAATTTGGAGCTGCTCTTGAAAACAGGGACGTGGTGGCGCTGCGGGTTAAACCGCAGAAGCCTCTGTGCTGTAAGATCTATAGATCTGCAGCTGTAAGATCGAATCCACGCGACGGAGTGAGCGCCCGTCGCTTGTCCCAGCTCCCGCCAACCTAGCGGTTCGAAAGCATGCAAATGCAAGTAGATAAATAGGGACCACCTCGGTGGGAAGGTAACAGCGTTCCGTGTCTAAGTCGCACTGGCCATGTGACCACGGAAGATTGTCTTCGGACAAACGCTGGCTCTATGGCTTGGAAACGGGGATGAGCACCGCCCCCTAGAGTCGAACACGACTGGACAAATTGTCAAGGGGAACCTTTACCTTTACCTTTACCTTGAAAATTTGGTGCAGAGCCTGAGGAAGATGAATTATCATCAAAATTTCACTTTGTTAATTTTTTTTTATTTTCTTAATGGTCCAATAAAGGTATCACCTGTTTCTGCATTTGTATTGTTTTGGGGTCCATACAGGCTTGTCCTGAGTTTTTCAGTCTCCCAGCATGGTTGAGATGGCAGTTTATCCTTTTATTCTTCTGATTGTAACTTAAGTTCCACAACTGTAAGTACATATGGTTTTCTTTTTCTATTTAAGCCACTTATATAGTGATTTTTATATACAAATGGCTAATCACTGTGAGAACAAAAGGGGCTGGGTGTATGCTGGGACTTTTAGCTATTCTCCTTCATGTCTCCCCTGTGTTGTAGCTGGCTTTTGTACTTTATGCTCCACTAACTGAAAGGAATTAACCAAAAATTCCTCCAACAATTACTGCATTATTTTCAAGGTGCCTGCAGATTGACTGTTTTCTAAATTGTCCAGAATTTTCCTGGGATTGATGTTAGGCTGACTGGTCTATAGTGCTCAGGTTCCTAATTTTTTGCCCTCTTTGAAGATAGCCACAATGTTAGACCTCCTCCAATCATCCAGCACTTCACCCCATCCTCCATGATTTCATGAAAATAATAGAGAGTGGTTCCGAGAGATTTTAAGCCAGTTCCTTCAATACTCTTGGATGCAGTTCATCCATCCCTGGATATTTGAACTTGTTCAAAGTAATAAGGTATTCCTTGACTATTTATTTATAAATCTAAAGCTGCAATCCTGTCCTGTCCACTTGCACTTCATATTTGGAGGTCAGGAGCAGAAAATTATATGTCTGCTTTGTTTGGAGATCAGAGAAGAAGAGAGGGAGAGCAAACAAACAACGGAAGCAAAGCAAACAAACAGGAAGAGAGGAGGGGCAAACCAGAGGCAGGAAAAAGAACTTTGCTAATTGGTTAGTGGCAGAAGACTGTTGCCTTTGTGAAAGCTACCTCCTCCCATTGAAACCCAGTGTTAGGTTGCATGCAAGACTGTTATTTCCCCCAGCAATATCCCCTCCACCCTCTTTGCTTGTGGTGTGCTTCTGTTGTATACCTTCCAACATGTCATAGGAGAAAAATCTTCCAGTATTTGGTTAAGTCAATGGCCTCAAACCAAAGAACACAATCTGAACAATATGGGCCTCCTTTATGGTATTCTTTATTACAGAATTCATTTTCACTGTCTATATGCTGTATTAAATTGCTTTGGGAGGACATTAAAATCTCAACAATGGCAGTTGAAGTCCTATGTGCCTACGAATGACATTTTAAAAAGGCATTCCCTACATCTCAGAGGCAAAAGCAAGGAGACAAACACATTAAAAAAAGTTTACTTGCTAGAAAATATGAAAAATATGAGTAAATAAGGACAGCTGCAGCACACATGGAACCAGTGTGTGTGCAGTACTAGGGTGGGCTCAAGACATTTTATTACTTGAAGTCAAGAACAAAATGGTGCTCCCCACTTTTCACATATAGAAGCAAACCAGGCTGAAATTAAATTTTGTGCAACATTAGGGATGGGACAACATCTTTTACCACACTTGAGGTTAGCAGGTTAGCTGAGGGAATAAAGGGCCACCCATTTGGAACACACACTGCTGTCTTACGACTATATCACCAGCACTTCCCATCCCAAAGCATCTGTTTCCTGAGGTGACTGACCACCTTATTTCACCACATGATAGGACTAACCTTGATATGTGTAATAACAAACAGTTTAGGTTATTAATGTTCATAAATGACATGAAAATGGCCAGTAAAGGACATGGAAAAAAAGTATTGGGCTTGAACAAGCAAGAAAAGTTTTTTAAAACCTTGTCCAGGAATGAAGGTCGGCCAGATACCTCTGGACAACAAGTAATTTATCTTTTAGTCAAAAAAAAAAAAAAAACCTGAAAGGATTTTCGTGAGACAATTCAGATAAGAATTATAAGCTTTTTTAAAAAGGCTATAACCCTATTCCAATTTAACTGGAAGTCAGTGCCACTTAGAAGTTCAGTGGAACTTATTTCAGAGCAGACACTTATAAGATTGCAATGTCAAGCTTTTTTGTTTTGCTTTATCTAGGCTTATGCTGTGTTGTCAGACCATAACATAAAACAGTGTGTCACAGGGTCTGTGGGATTTATTTTAGCCTTTTGCCCAAGTTTATACTGACATTACTGAGATGAGTCCTAATCTGTGAAAATGAGAGGATTAACAGTACAGTATCTTTAATAAAGAGTGCATCATGATAGAAAATTTTAACTCATCAAATAACTGTTTGACTAAATAACATTTAGACATTTGTCACCCATACTAGAAAGCACCTGGTTTAATGAGATAAAGGCCTGCTACATGGATGTTTATTTTTAAAAAAATTGCAATGCAAGTAACAGGAAACCTCTGTGGCTTTTGCTGGAACTGGACATGTATCGTTGTTATTTTGAACAACAATTTGTGACATAATGGAAGAATTACAAATAAATAAATTAGGCCTGCTGCAGACCCATACCTGAAGGAGGCTGATGGAGACTTTTTATCAAAAGAAGCTTCTTGCTAGCTCTAGAATGTACTAAAAGAAGAATTATAACCCCCCCCCCCCATAAAAAGTTTGTTTTTGTTTTCCAGTTTGCTTCCACTGGGTAGTGCATTTTTATTTGATATAAAGTACATCAGGGTCATCTTTGTACTGTGTAGACCTAGAATGAGGTCAGGAAAGCAGCAGGAAATTTTGTTCAGCCTGCTTGAATCTGTACGGGGCAGGGACAGAGGGCAGGTTTCACAGCGCACAGCGAATCATGGTTACTGGTGTTATTCCCCCATCACCCAGAAATATTTTGGAGTAGAGCAGTAGTTGGTGGTGGTGGTGGTGGTAGTGTTTGTCGAGCTTTTAAACCAGACTCTCATCCCAGGTCATTTATGGCTAAATAAATACAAACAAATGGCAGGACAGTATTTATGTTACAGCACTTAGGATAATAAACACTCTTCTGAGCCGCTTGTACCAAATAGTGACGCAAATGAGGAATAATTTGTTGGCAAAACAGCCTTTTGTTTTCTAAAGAAGGACAACAACAATTATACGTCATCATTTGATAAGGAGGCGTTCCCTCTTGTATCTTTCCACTTTGTACAGATTCCTAAAGTAAATGCAAAAGTGCACTCATAACAGGGAGATTTCTACTGCAATCATATTCAAATTCATTTATTTAGCTTTATATTCTTCCCTTCCTCCAATGAGCTCAAGATGGTATATATACAGTGGTGCCTTGACTTACGAACGCCCCGACGTACGAACATTTTGACTTACGAACAGCAAAATTTTGCTTTGACTTGCGAACGGAGCTTTGACTTACGAACAAAAAAACCGCGGAGAAAGCGGGAAATGGACTTTGGACTGCCTGGTACTGCCTGGTACTGTAATTTTAAAATGTAAAAATTGGTTTAAAAGGTGCTTGGTTTGGTTTAAAGCTGCTTGGTTTTAAAGGTGTTCTGTTTAAAAGGTGTTCGTTCTCTCCCTCCTTTCCTGCCCTTTTTTTTAACCTAAGTCATCCTAGGTTAAAAAAAAAATTCTCCCCCTAGT
Source organism: Intellagama lesueurii (assembly GCA_037013535.1). Classification (NCBI taxonomy): domain Eukaryota; kingdom Metazoa; phylum Chordata; class Lepidosauria; order Squamata; family Agamidae; genus Intellagama; species Intellagama lesueurii. The sequence continues at coordinate 84,405,283 of JBAJHW010000003.1, forward strand.
GGTAGAGGACGGATTAACCGGTTTTGCATTAGTTCCTATGAGAACTAATGCTTTGACTTACAAACAGCGCCTCGACATAAGAACAAAAAACAGCCGGAACGTATTAATCGGTTTTCAATGCATTCCTATGGGAAATGCTGATTTGACTTACGAACGTTTTGACTTACGAACATCTTCTGGGATGGATTAAGTTCGTAAGTCAAGGCACCACTGTAGTTCCCTTCCTTCCCACATCAACCATGTTAGGTAAATAAACTTGAAAGAGAATTACTGGGTCAGGATCACTCTAAAGGCTGACCAGCCAGTCATCTTATCTGAAGTGTTCCTTATAGTAAACCGCTAATGCAAAGCTGTAGTGAAGGACATTAACAGTAAGCATCTTGCCATTCTCAAGAGCAGTAGCATACATACTTTAGTCCAACTATGATCGGATGGTGGTTGAGGGCTCAGGAGGGGTTGAGAGGCTGCTGCTTCTCACTCACATGAACTGCTGCACTCTGTCATCATAATGCTGATTGAACAGTATCAAACATTGACATCCATGTGACTTCATAACAGTGTCAAGAAGAATGATACGATTTTCATTGCACTGTAATTTTGAGCAGGGTGGAAGTCTAAGATTTATCTGGTATCCCAGGCTTGCATCCTGTCTGGGAAGTGCTGTCAGTGTAGGTGGGATACAGAAGTCAGAACCTCAAAGCCAAAGTTACAAAGCCACCCAAAGACTTAGTTCAATAGGATTGCTTTTTCTTTCATTCCCAAATCAATTGTGGAATTACAATTAGTAGTATGAATCAACATAAAAAATGAATGTGTTTCCCATAACCTCCAGAAATGAAATCTATCTAATATAGACTGTAAGAAAGAGAGAAAGAGGAAGGAATAAATAATCTGCTAATTAATGCAGCAGATTATGCAGAAAGAGGAGTGATCAGGGCCTTTTAAAGACACTAGGAAGTCTAGGGCAAAATGTTCATTTGAAGCCCCTCCCTGCGCTACATAAAATAAATTATTATTTTTTCCTGTGCTAGACCATCACTGATGCACTGAATCATTTAGGTTAAATTTTTAAAAATTGTTTTTTTCCCCCTTTGCCTTGTGTGTAGGTGCCAGTCAAGAAACTGCCCGCAGCCGAAGTTATTAAACGATTTAAAAAAAAGTCTAGATGATTCAGTGCATCAGCGATGGGCCAGTGGATGCAAAAAAAAAATCACTTCCTCTGCTCCTCTGCAGAGGAGCAGGGAATGTGTTCAATTTGCTGATATCTTGAAGTGGCTCGTTTATTACTTCACAATATTGGAAATTCAAACCAGAAGGAGCTTTGGAAGCTACAACGCTCAATTTTAGTCCATTCCCCACAATCACACATGCTGGGAATGAACTAAACTAGAGCGCACCAACCCACACTAAAAAAGTAGAACCCCCTGAAAGGGCATTAAGTAAACCCTGTAATTTCTTTATGCAGTATGCTAAAATGTTTCATTAAATTTCCAGCAGCTTTTGAGCTGAGTGGCATTATGTACTTTTCAGTAACCATGGGCTGTAAAATGGGAGCCATTTGCTCCAATGAAATCACATTTCCTATATCACAGATGAACATATGTTTTCCATTTCTTAAGACTGATTGATTGATTGAATGATTTTTGACCCACTTTTCTCCTTAAAAAGGCAGTTTACATCATTAAAAGACAAGATTTAAAGCTAAAAACAGTAAGTATACAAATACTAAAAAAGATCAAAAAAATACCACTTTAAGATTAAAGCTGTCTTCCATGTATTCTGTATAATCTAACATGCTTAAGGCAAAAGATCACTCAGTCCAATGTGCCATTGAATCTGTACAGGATGATACAGAAGGATAATCTCTAGTTTCTATTCTTCTCACACTAAAGATCCAGGGTGAGAAGAGTAGATTTAAGGCTACAATCAGTCCTATCGTGCAGACCTCCATTGAATTTGATAGGATTTGCATGTGTGTAGACTTAGAAGTACCCAGTGTAGCGTAGTAGAGTGACAGGCTAGGACTGAAGAGACCTGGATTCAATTTCCTGCTTGACAGTGGAAACTTACTGGGGGTGTCAAATTGGTAAAACCACTCCTTAAATATCTCACTTACCTAGAAAGCCCTGTTAGATTGCTGGAACTTGGTTCTGACTTGATGGCAGATTATGCACCCAAACATAAGGAAATAATGAATGCAATACTCTAGAAAGTTTATCTAATGCATTAAATTCTGTGAGGTAAATTCTGCTGCTAGTAATATCTTCTTGCCAAACATAATGTTTGTAGGGTAACAAAGACTAGCTTCATACTTTCTGCTCTACCAGTGCAATTTATTTTTCAGTAATTTGTACTCTGAGCTAGTGCAGTTCACCAGCTTGTCTCCTGAACTGGGATACTGGGATAAAGAAACATTATTCATAAAGCCCATTCTTTCCCTAAAGATGGGTTTTAAGCGGGCATTCATTCTTCACCTCATACAGCACATTTTAGATGCCACAAAAGAGCAGTAGATTATTTGTTATTTAATTTGCTAATGTTGTTAATATTGAGGTGGGGGAAGTTCTTAAGGGATTTTCTTAAGGGAACCCGAATGCATTTTCCTAATTTTTTCAATGATGCAAAGGTAATGCTATAGTAAATTACTTCCTTTGACAGCAGTAGGGTTAATGATGATGGCCTGGTGCCAAAACAAAATAATGAGTAACAAAATGAATTCCTGTTTAAAAGTAATGTTCCAAGCCTGCATTTCCAAGGTCTTGAATTATAATAATAATTACATTTTGTGATCTTGTTACTCTCATTACTTTTTTAAAAAGAACTTTCAAAGCTCTGAGTCAATTTGTTCATCTAGCTTGGTGTTCTCCATTTTAGCATCTGTTTCTCAGGATTTCATTCAGAGGTCTTTTCCATCACCTGCCACCCCACCCTTGTAACAGACCTCCTAGTAAGCAAATAAGTTCCCAACTCATCCTACTATCGCTTAGAAAACACACACTTTGTATTCATTGCTTTAGCTTTTCCCGAAGGCATTTAAACTATGATATCTTTATGTGGTAATTCCTGTCCATCACCATGTGTTCCACAGCAATTTTAACAAGGGAAACTCCCAGTCATTTGTTGATATGGAAATGCACATTCCATTCCCAGAATATATCTAACACCAAAGATTTGTTGCTCTTCAAACAATTCTAAAAATAATGTGATTTCACTCAGAGATTCTAAAGCTGTTATCCTAAACTTACAATCTCTGCTCCAGTTATCACCAATTATCAGAAACAATTGGTGTCCCCTAGTGCCTTGGCCATACTGTTTTGCTGACTGTTTTGAGTAGTTGGCCCACCAGAGATAACAACACCCACCATTGTGTATATGTGGGCTTGTTTCAGCATAAAAGCAGATGAGTCAAGGGCATTGGATAGTGGCAAGATTTGGTTGTCTTGCTTTCAACTCGTTCAACCTCTCGAGCATCTCTGGGCCTTGGAGGCCGACCAGAGGTTCACACAAATTCATGAGCTATTGTCTACTGGAACTGACCTTGAAGCCAGGACTCAGGGATTTCAAAATGAAAACAGCGAAGTAGTGATAAAATACTTCCATATTGGGAAGGGTGGGACAGGTGCTGACAGTTTTAGAATCCCCTTCAAAGCTAGGGACGTCGTGGTGCTGCGGGTTAAACTGCAGAAGCCTCTGTGCTGCAAGGTCGGAAGACCAGCCATTATAAGATCGAATCCACATGACGGAGTGAGCTCCCGTCGCTTGTCCCAGCTCCTGCCAACCTAGCAGTTCGAAAGCATGCAAATGCAAGTAGATAAATAGGTACCACCACGGTGGGAAGGTAACGGCGTTCCGTGTCTAGTCGCGCTGGCCACGGGACCACGGAAACTGTCTTCGGACAAACGCTGGCTCTATGGCTTGGAAACGGGGATGAGCACCGCGCCCTAGAGTCGGACACGACTGGACTAAATGTCAAGGGGAACCTTTACCTTTACCTCAAAGCTAAACATAACATCAGTTATGGAGGAAAATATGCAGGAAACATCTTTGTTAGATCAAAAGCATGTGGAAACACCCATGCATCATGTAAGAATATAAAATCTTGGTTTTTTGTACCAGTCATTTAACTAAAAACTTCACAAGTCCATAAACCCCTACCAGATGCATCTTTCAGGATCCCTGGATGCAGAGCTGTCAAGTATCTTAGCAAGGTTGGAGGGAGCAAAGAGAAATTTCTCCATCATTAACAAATGAAGGCATATAATTTCTGCAGTTTATTTCCTTTAGAAGGCAACATGATGGTTTAACAACAAACGGCTCTCAGGTTCCACGGCTTTTACACAGCTGCCTTAGGATGTGAACAATGGGTGTTATTACTGAAGCACTATAAATCATATTTTCCCTTCCTTACTGCCTAGAGGGTAATTAGAAAGCAATTTAAATGGAAAATAAAAGTAAGCTGGAGACAGAAATTGAATTTCTGTGCTACATAATGGCTTGACAATAAAAATGTGTATGAATATGAAGCTCATAGCTGTTTTTCAGGCTTCCTTTAAAAATGTTCCCAAATATGAAATGACCATACTTAAATGCCAAGTTGAAAGAAAGAAAGAAAGAAAGAAAGAAAGAAAGAAAGAAAGAAAGAAAGAAAGAAAGAAAGAAAGAAAGAAAGAATTAAAAAAAAATTCCTGGTTCAAACTGGGCTTCCTCCCATCCATAGTTTGTAAGTCAAATTTATATTACCTGAATGTCACCAGTTTTTTACACACTACAAGGTGAATAGGAGATTTTTTTGCCCATAACATTGGGGTCACGTTACAAAAGTGTGGTGCTTATATATCACTCCACAGTGCTTAAATTTCTCTCTGGACGGTTTACAATTTAATTATCTTTATCTTTATCTTTATTAGATTTTTACCCCGCCCCCCTAGACAAAGTCTACTCGGGGCGGCTTACATACATAATAAAAACATCATAATACATAAAAGATTTAAAACATCATAATTTTAACACTTATATTAAATTAAATCAGTACGAAGATGAAAGAGTAAAGATCAGTTATTGACTGGAGGGAAGGCCTGCCTGAAAAGCCAAGTTTTCAAATGGGTTTTAAAAACACCCAGCGAGGGTGCCAGACGAATTTCAGTTGGGAGGCTGTTCCATAGCCGAGGGGCCACTGCCGAGAAGGCCCGGTTTCTTGTTCTTTCTTTCCGGGCCGTCCCTGCTGGCTATTCCGGGTGATTCGGGTAGATCTAGGTGGGAGAAGACGATCTGCCAAGCAGGAAATCGAGTATTATGCAGGTTACATATTGCCCCACCCCCCACCCCAGTGAGCAGGGTACTCAATTTACAGACCTCAGAAGGATGGAAGGTTGAGTTAACCGCAGGCTAGCTACCTGAGCCAAGAACCGAACTCACGTCATGAGCAGAGTCTTCACTGTAATACTGCAGTTTAATCAGTGCCACAAGGCTCATTTCAAGGCACATGCCTGATTGTGCAACATGCACCTACTAATGTGGCCAGTGCCTCATTGGTTAGTTATGTGCTATCAATTCGGAATCGACTTATAACAATCCTAATAGGACTTTCAAGGTAAGTGAGATACTTAAGGAGTGGTTTTACCAGTTCCACTCCCCCAGTTAGTTTCCATGGCCAAGTGGGGATTTGAACCCAAGTGGGGATTTGAACCCTGGTCACCAGAGTCCTAGTCTGTCACTCCATGCACTACACCACACTGGGTACCCAGGGTCTCATTAGTTCGGGCAATTTACTATGATTGTGCAGTTTAACTTATGCAAGAGTAAAATGTAGGCTGCAGCTAGACTATCAGAAGACAACAGACTTCGAAGGGAGGCTGTGAAGGAACTGGAAAAGGTCCTCAGGTGGAAGGATATGTCACTAGACACCAAGGTGAAGATCTTCTACACCAGTGGCGGGGAACCTTTTTGGGCCTGAGTGCCCAAACTGGGGAGAGAAAAAAACCAGCGGGTGGCGGGCTGCCGCCACGGCAGAACCGGAAGTGGCGGTGGAAGGGGGAATCTCGGGCATGGAGGTGCCTCGAGACCCACTCTGGATCTGCTGCCAGCACCAGCTGCTCCAGATCTTGGCCCGCCGCCTGTCGAAGCGCCAGCACCGCGGCTGCAGCCGCCTCCTGAGGTTTGGCTGCCGGGGGGCGGGGAGTAGTGATCCGGTGACTTGTGGCTCGCGTGCCTGCAGAAAGGGCTCTGCATGCCAGCTGTGGCACGTGTTCCATAGGTTTGCCATCGCTGTTCTACAGTATGGTATATCCAATTACTGTGTATGGATGTGAAAGCTGGATAGTGAAGAAAGCTAACAGGAAAAAGAATGGTTTGTTTGGAATGTGGTGCTAGAGAGCTTTGTGGATATTGTGGATTGCCAAAAAGACAAATTAGCAGTTTTTAGATCAAATCAAGCCAGAACTCACTCTAGACGCAAAAATAACAAAAGTGAGGCTATTGTATTTTGGGCACATCATGAGAAGACAAGATTCATTGAAAAAGATAATAACGCTAGGAAAAGTTGAAGGCATCAGAAATAGAAGATAGAATAAGAGATATATTGACTCAATGAAGAAAGCCCTGTTTTGAGTTTGTAAGACCTAAGCAGGGCTGTTCCTGATAGAATTTTTTGGATGTCACTCATTCATAGGGTAACCATGTGTCAGAAGGAGCTTGATGGCCGGTAACAGCAACAGCAACAATATGTATAAATTACCGGCTGGATTCTGCTCAGAATCCAGGTATACCTAGTTATCTACAAAGTATACTTAACATTCTTGAAAATACATCCATTTATTTGGTGCCTTGTTCAGTGCACAATTTGGCTAAGTTATAGGACTTTTATCTAAAATTACTTAGTCCTTAATCATCCAACCAACAGGACAAAATTTGCTTAATCATAAACTTCAACTTAACCAAATTATGAATAAAAAAATCAGTGCAATAGAAGAGAAAACAACCAGCCATTTGGAATATGAATTAAGATTTTGTGTTAGAGATATTTCATATATTAATAACCATAGACTCAGTTTAAGAAACGGGCGAGGCATCAGCATTCTGCAATGGGATCTTTCTCTCTTCTGTATCTTTATTCTTTAATAGAACAGATTGCTCAGAAAAATGTAAATCCCAGAGTGTAGATTGCTGCTCATTGCAAGGAAAAGCTACATCTGTGTTGTGTCAGGAGTAGTGCTATGTTAAATAAGAGCTTTTCATTTGGCAAACTGAAGCTGGAACTTCACCAGCACAATATATTTTGCTGCCTGAGGCAGAGTAGCATGTGATGCTTTACAACATAGCTACCAAAATTAAAGTACACACAAAACTCAAAGCCGGCCCCAAAATTGCTTTGATACATGCAGCAAAATATCTCACAAGCATCTTTCCCCACATGTGACAGTGAAAATAAAATAATGGCTAAGTAAACAAGTAACAATTTGCTGCTGTTTGATGACATCCCAAGTCATGCCCAAAGCACCCACTTCACTCTGCCTAAAGCACTGCGGTAAGTAGAGCCTCACTGCTGAATAAATCTGGTGGTAGATCCAGTAAAAAACCTCAGTCACCTTATTGCTGTATCACATGGTTCCATCTCCAAGCTGGAGGTCTAGCCCTCATTCATCCTTGTGAGGGGCAACATTATGGCCGGCAGTCCCTTTTGCCCAGGTGGCCTATTTCTCAAGCCATGCTGCCTTCTCCTCTGAACTCAGCGCCTGCTTCCCACTGGACTTACTCTTTTCTTCCTTGCACTTCCCTCTGTTCTTCTGCTTACACTTGCATTCTGCTCCTTCCAATCTTGAATGAACCCATTGGTTCATTATATCACTTGGCCCTCATCGTCATTTCTTGCTAACTCCAGAAGGGACCTGGTCATTGAACCAAGTCTCCCTAGGTGTCATCTCAGTTCTTCATCCTTGGCTGTAGATGTGGCATTTTTGCTTTCTCATCCTACAACTGATCTCGTCTGAAACCTTGAGTGGGAGCTACCTATGTGCCATATTATATTGTTAGCTTGTAATATTGGCTTAAAATAGACCTCAAGATGGTCAGATGGACTGTACCTTGTACATCTCCAGAAACCTGCTGACTTTTAGGGCCTTTTCACATTTTAAACAGTCTTGATTTGGCTTTTTAGTTCATGTCGAAAGCTACATGTACAAGCACCGTAGCACTGATCTACAGATATTGGAAGTACTGTGACCCATGCACAGGTGCTATACCACAGGTAATAAGAGAGGAGTATATGACTAAGCACAGCTGCTATTCCTTCCCTAGGTAAATTATTGCTTCATGAGAATGCAGCAATGATCTTGTACTGGCACAGCAAATCAACATTCTATAAGGTAATTCTAAAAATGGGGACAGCCCAAACAAAAAATTATAACTTTGAAACTCCAGATCAGCACCAAATTTGGTACAGATATAGCAAACAGTCTGCTCTTGCCCTGTGCCATGTTCGAGGAAGTTTGGGCAAAGAGTTTTCAAGTTATAATTTTTTAAAAGTAAAACTGCTTTACCTTCCCAGTTCGGAAATAGGCAATCCCAAACACCACCAGATTTAAAATAGTGCATATAAATTGAAAAGACCACTCTTGCTTATCATGAAAGAGAATGTTTGCCCCACCTGCTTTCTTGTTACAGTGGAACCTCTACTTATGAACTTAATCCGTATTGGAATGGTGTTCTTAAGTTGAAACGTTCTTAAATTGAAGCAAAATTTCCCATAGGAATGCATTGAAAACCATTTAATCCGTTCCAGCTGTTTTTTGTTCTTATCTAGAGGCGCCGTTCTCAAGTAGAGGCATTAGTTCCCATAGGAACTAATGCAAAGCCAGTTAATCCGTACTCTACCACTAGGGGGAGAATTTTTTTTTTTAACCTAAGGTTAAAAAAAGGGCAGGAAAGTTTTTTTTCCCGTTCTTATCTTGGAGCTCCATTCTCAAGTAGAAGCAAAATTTAGCGAACAGAGCTGTTCTTAAGTTGGATCATTCTTAAGTAGGGACGTTCTTAAGTAGAGGTTCCACTGAGATTGTGCCATGTGTGGAACAGAGTGTTGTAAAGTAGAGACATTGTTGCAGCTTCATAGGCAGGGAAGAGAGATTTTTGGATAGCTGTTGGGCAAAAGATCGCAGAAACAGAGTTATAAGACAGAGCACAGAGTTCTGACTCCTGTCCTCTGAAGATGCCGGCCACAGAGACTGGCGAAACGTTAGGAAGAAAAACCTCAAGAACATGGCCAGACAGCCCAAAAAACCTACAACAACCATTGGATCCCAGCCCTGAAAGCCTTTGAGAATACACAGAGTCATAAGACTTTTCTTTAAAGAGTTAAAAAAAAAATCAAGAAAGTAATGGAAATGACAGTCCTCCAGTTTGGGTGAGAAGTGATTAACTGATGAAAAAAGAAGACAGGTTCTGGGATTTCCCCTTGTTTGGTGTCACTTTGTGAATGGCAGTGAGCACAAGAGGGTATCCTGTAGACCAGGGGTCCCCAACCCCCGGTCTGCGACCCTGCAGCGGTCCAAGGCCTAGGCAGGACCAGGCCGCGGACACAGATCTCCTCACCCCCCGCGATCGCCCCTGAAAGAGCGCCGCGCACATGCACATGAGCGCGCTCTGCCCCTGTGAGCGAGCTGCGTGCATGCGCGTGAGTGTGCCATGCCCCCTGCGGGCACGCCACACCCCCACGAGCATGCCACGCCCCCCTGCACGAGCGTGCCACAGCCCCCCCAAACTGGTCCATGGTTGGGAAAAGGTTGGGGACCACTGCTGTAGACCATCTTGACTGCTGCCATTGGTGTTGTCAACACTGAAGCTGCCCTTTGCTGTGTAAAGTTTGCCATTCTTTTTCTTGCTGGCAATGATGGCACAATATTGTGCATTATGGATACAGAAGCACAATATCCCACATTCAGAAACTGGAGGTTTTTTGAAGTATTGAATATGTGCAGACGTGGTACCTCCAACTACCTTTAGTGCTGGAGAAATGGTGATACTACCATTAGGAGACATGTGCAGTTCTAACTCTCCCAGTGTTCCTCTTAGGAAACATGTGCATAATGAAACAAGAAAATATCCTTCCGATTTTTCCCTTAAGCCTTGTATTATCTGATTGTATCCACTGGATCTCTTTTTGCTAGTCACTTGGGATGGGCAATTGCTTTTTCTACCATAAAATCAGTTTTGAAAATCATCTCATGAACCTTTCAACATATTTGCAGATAACTGATCAGCACCAGCTTTGTTAACAGTTTTTTTTTACCCCCAGATTTGTTTGTGCTCCTTTAACAGTTATAACATATGATATAATGATAGTTTGCTGCTAAAGTGACTGTACATCAGGGTATTTAATTTTCCTTTAAAAAATAGACAGCACCATCAACAGTTTAAGCCACTGTGCTCATAAGATTAGTGAAGCAAATAACTAATTAATAAGAACAGTCTGATGTGAAAAGTTGCCTTAGTAGGAATTCTGAGTTATAATACATTTTTCTATTCCCTAACAATGAAATATGTAATCCCACAATATACAGTACTTCCACAAATGTTATGCTCTGTAGGTAGCATTGCTGTTCCCTAAGACTGACACAATTGCATGTAGACTGGTGTGGTATATTCACATCCATCATGGCCCTGCTAGGGTGGGGGGAACCCTGGGCAAGATGTCCTCCGTCCTCATCCCTTCCCACACTGGGAAACTCTTCCCTAGTTTCATTGCACACCCACCCACCCAAGTGAATGTTGGTTTGATCTCATGCCACTCAGAACTGATGGGAATATGCCCATATTCACTGTGAAAAACCTCTGTGCTCATTTCTTCGAACTTCTCTTGCTATTCCTAGAAGAAAGATTACATAATACCCCATTATAAAAGGCTTTGTTTTATTTTTGGATCTTCAGTGAAGCAGACAAAAGTAATTTAATGGAATTCCTCTTTTACATCCCTCTTAGACAGAATATGTGTGTTTTTTTTTTATCATCTTTTTGGAAGCCAACCCTATAATTACGTCCCACCCACCCCTGTTTGTGCAGATTTCATGTAGTACATTTCTTGAAACATATATCCAAGAATTTATTCAAGGTGCCTTATCATTTGCCATGCATGTGGCTCCTTGCATAAGTCCCCATCGCTCCAAATTTCTTTGTGCCTGGAAACCTTTGGATGAGTAGGAGGTGCTACTGGCTGCCCTGCCTTGGGCAGCAAAATGTCTTGGGCTGTCCTCGCTCTTCCTTTCAAAAAATGTTATTCTTCTCCTATGGACTCCAAAATTGAAATGGCCTTGTGTTTTGCCAGAAGCTCATGTGATATATTCTGAGGGCCAGTGTAATATAATAGCCAGAATATTGGGCTGGGAGTGGGGATGGCCATGAATCTTACTAGGTGATCTTGGGCCAATTATCTTCTCTTAGCCTGATCTGTCCCGTGGGTTTATACCCTCATGTTGTGAAGATAAAGGAAAGAGGTAATATTAGAATGTGGATTTTAATTTTTGAGAACCAATGCGATGTAGTGATTAGAGTGCTGGATTAGGATTCAGGTCTCAGTATTTAAATCTGTACTCAGCCGCAGAGCTCACTGGAATCTAGGGTTAGCTATAATATATCATCCTGCCCTATCTCCCAGAGTTTGTGTAATGATAAAGTGGGGAGGAAAAGAGCCATATATACCACCTTCAGCTCCCTTTCCTCTCTTTTCCTCTTGCACAATTTTCCCTATCTCCTCTGATTGCCAGTTTGAATTCACCACTCTGCCTACAGAGTATTCCCAGACCTGGCCATTGTTGCTTTTGTTACATGCGGTTAAGTCACCTCTAACTTACAACAACCCTATGAATGAGTGGTCTCCTAAATGTCCTATCCAAAACAGCCCTGCTCAGCTCTTGCAAACTCAAGCCTGTGGCTTCATTTAGGAGTCAGTCCGTCTCATATTTGGTCTTTCTCTTTTCCTGCTGCCTTCCACCTTTCCCAACATTATGGTCTTTTCCAGAGAATCCTGCCTTCTCATGATGTTGCCAAAATAGGACAGCCTCCGTTTCAACATTTTTGCCTCCAGAGATAGTTCAGGCTTGATTTGATCTAGGACCCATTTGTTTGTCATTCTGACAGTCCACAGAGCTCTCCTCTGGAACCACATTCTGAACGAATTGTTTCCCCCCCCCCCCCCATTAGCTTTCTTTACTGTCCAGCTTTCACACTCATGCATAATCATCAGAAATGCAAGAGCGTGGATGATCTTGGTCTTTGTCTCCAATGACACATCTTTACACTTGACAATCTTTTTTAGTTCCTTCATTGCTACCCTCGAAGTCTGTTTACTTCTGATTCCTTGCCTGTGGCCTCCTTTTGTAGAATGCAGCCAAGTCTCCAAATGGCCATAAGCTAATGTAAACACTTCCTCATTTCCAGCAACAGGCATTGTTTTCAACAACACAATTCTTTTTTATTTAAAATTTATTATTTCTTGTAGTTTTCTGACTAGAAAGTAGGAAAATGTAGCCCTCAGATAAATTATGACGATGATAGAAAAGCACAAGACCTGTTTTGCTGGATTATTCATTAAAAGCAATGGAAACAATTCCCTATCATTCTTGTAATGTTAGACTTCAACAGCTGCTTAGTGCCTGAATTCTTTTGCACTGGAATAAGAACAAGCAAGAAAGAAGGAAGTAATAATCAAGACGAATGACATGGAATAGCAAAAAGATGGGGAATGTACAGAGAGAGAGCAAGAGAGAGCGAGACGTAAATTATATATAAACTCATGGCTATTAGGGAAGAAAGCCAAACAACCTCCTTCCTCTTGGATCTACAGAAACATGCTCATTTTTTTTCTGTGTTGCCATTGAGATGGAAAGGTTATATATCTTTGGCGTATAAGCCAGGCAGTGACCTAAGTGCGCATGTGGATTTTTTTTCAAAAGACTTCGCTCAGTACTAGGCTTGCAGGCTTGAAAATGTTCAGAAAGACAGGAGAAAGCAAGGAAGCACAAAGAAATGGCCTAAATGAAATATATAAGCAGTCACAGAATAATTGAAACCCATGTGGTCAGGAAAGAACAATTGGACCACCCTACTATTTCTCCCATATGCTACGGGTTGTACCAGGTGGTGGTTAGTGTGATTAGAGTAGAGGTTGGTAGATCCAGGTTTTTAGTCCCCACCAGGCCATGAAATATACTGGATGACATTAACCCATTGTCCTCTATTAATTGGACTCAAGAGGTTCTTGTGAGGATAAAATGGACTGGAAGAGAGTCATGTATGCTGACTTGAGCTCACTGAGGATAAGGTGGAGTATACATTTAATAATAAGAATAAGAATTTATTACAGTCAGTGACCACGAAGATAAAAATACATTATTTAGATAAAATCACATAATATTAGAGACATTGGTCAAGGCATGACATGACACCATCAATGCACCCTCTGACTCTTTTACAACATAAAAGTTAAAAAGATGTTCTGAGTTAGCCAGCAGCATTGAAATTTAATTAATAAATACAGAGACCATTAAATAAATTAAAAGGCAGCCATGTCATCTTTCTGAACAACCTAGATTTTCTGTGAGATCCAAGTGCTCTTCAGACCTTCTTAGTATATATGTTGGAAGAAAGAAGAGTGGGAACACCGTGCGGGCTCCATCTTTGGGGTCACACGCTTTAGTAGCCTTTCCTTTTGCATTCCAACATAAAGCCTGAGAGTTTTAAACAGAGCATTTGTGTACAAATAGCTGCTGCAGACACACTGGCATCTAGGTTCGGATTTTCAGATTCTGCAGTGCAGTGCTATTCTGCACCTTATTGTTTATTTATATTAACATTTTATATTAAATTTTTTATATTTCTTTATAGCCGCACGTGAGCTCAGGGCAGTGGCTCTCTTCCTCCCCACTTTGCCCTCACAACTCTGTGAGGCACCATAAACTGGACAGAGACAGAGTTGCCTAAGGTCACCCAGTGAGTTTCACGATTCAGCAGCAGGAATGTGACTCTCATTCTCCCACAAATGCCGGGGCAACACCACACCCAACTCATTTTATTCTGCATGTATGCATTGTGCATGCAAAGACCAACTGAAGAGTTCTTTGACTCAGGAAGTAATTTGGTGTGTGACTACATTTGAAAAAACATTGCAATTTGCTCCATAATGGACACAGGTGAATTTGAAGTATTTTTTTTCAATGATCACAAGATGTAAAGGTCAATGCAAATCAGGCCATCCATTCTTCCTTCCATTCAGAGTCCCCCCCACCCCACCCATTGCACTGGGGGCTTCCCTTCCCCTCAGTCTTCCATTCCACGTTTTTGCTCTCACTTGTTTACAACTTTGCCTCACAGGCTCATGTGCATCCCCTCTTTCTTATCTCTCTCAGAAGACAAGTGTCCAAGTGTCACTTCCCTATCACTGAGTCGCATAGGGAGATTTATCTACTTCCTACTGCTCCTGGAATTATGGAGAGAGGTAATATGGCATGTCTGTGAAACATTTCATATATTACTGCTGCAAATGCCAAGAATCCTATAAATTATAATGGAGCTGGACTGCAATCTTAAGTAAATATTGTTATCGAATCATGTAAGCTAAGTACAAATATAAACTCTCCTTACATTATGCCTCTTTTTTTCCTAATACAGGTCAAACTTTTCTATCATTTCCTACTTTATTTAGCGGTCGGTGGGGAGGGAAACCCACATAAGTCTTTAAAACTGAGATACTATTTAACATTAAGAATAACAGAAATTGCCTTTAGCAAAAGCACCTCTGTGTTGCATGACTAGGATGTCTCTTTTGTTGTTCTGTTTCTTATCAGGTTCCAAATCTTCAGTCAAAAATCTGGAAAGCATAGCAGTGTCAAAAGGGATAGGCAGTGGGGAAAGAGGAAAAGATGTTTTCATTCCCCTGAAAAAGCAGGCTGCTTCCTGGAAAGAGAATATCATGCAGGACTCGCTTAGCATAGCTTTTCTAGGGCTACAATCCCCAAAGCTCTTAAAACACTTGAGAAAACCAACCTTTCTGCATTCGGCCAGATCAAAGGCAGTGTGTAGATACTGCTTCTCTTTCTAGTGTTTGGTTTTGCCATAAAATATCTTGTGTGTGCACTGTGCAAGCTGAATTCCATAATGCTTTGGAGCCAGAAGAAATTAAGTATCAATTACTTTGCTGCAGCTAGAAAAACAACAAAATTATAAATTCTAGCTAGCCACGCTACTCTAGTGACACCAAGTAAGGGAAAATCCCAGAAGCTGACTCCTTTTTTCATCAGTTAACCATTTCTCACCCAAACAAAAAGCAATTGTCATGGTTGTTTTTCAACAGGTGTGATTGGTAGTGAGCACAACCACTGGTTCTGCAGTTTTTGCCAGTTTGTCCTTCAGATGAACAGGTATATGTTGGTTCCCAACTCCACCTCCTCTGGTGGGTATCCACTCAGAGGCAGTGCCCCAGCTTCTTTTCCTCACCTCCTCTGGGCACTCCCTCTGAGTGAGCACCCTCCAGAAGAGACAATACTGAGAACTGCTGAATACCTCTTCATCCAAAGGACAAACTGGTACAAACCACTGAACCAGCGATTTGTGCCCATCTCTACAAGAAGGCATCCTGTATACCAACTTGACTGCTGCTATTGATTTTATCAACATTCAGGCTGCCCTTTGCTATGTAAAGCTTCACCTCCTTTTTTCTGCAGGCAACATGGGCATGATATTGTGCAACAATATCAGGCCATTTCCTGGTGTTTTGAATTGTCAATATAGAAGTACAATAATAAATCAGAGTTTTTTTTAAAAAAAGAATTGAATAATATACTACATGACTGGGACCATAAAGACCAGCTATCTATATACTCTTAGCTTTGAACTGAACATAGCATTTACTTCCTTCATCTGCATACAGTGCTTTTCTAGAAAGCATAATGTTGAACTCTCTCTTTCTCTCTCACACACACACACAAACACACACGCTGAATGCAATCCTTTCCTGCTCCCCAACCAGATGAATTTGCCTTTAAAAAAGTTAAGATTATACATGTTTGATTATCTCTTTGATATTCCTAATCCATAATGATTAATTAAAAGAAATAGCTGAACAACTATTAATGATAAAATGTGTGATCAGATTAAAACGCTAACTTTGAATTCAACAAAGGAGACAGATGAATAGCTGTGGAAACGGTCAGCAGGTCCTCCTAATGAACAGGAAATCATTTTGCATTCCAGAGGCTGCTTTAACATAGGTCCCATTCCAGGAAAGGAATACAGAAATTATTGAAAAGCACATACGTATCCTACGTTCAGTATCCTAAAATGCATGACATACATAGATTCATAACACCTGACACTATGAATTTGTGATGTGACTTTTATTGCAAGTTTACACCTTTTTGAACATTCATTGTCTCAATCTATATTTTATAACTTGGATTTGAGCCCTTTTGGCACTAACATTTAAATGTTTTAAAACAGATGCCTAAAAGCTTGGATGGGGTGGGTGCGCTACAGCTGCTTCCCCTCCATGATTCACACACCTGAGTTCTGTTCTTCTCTTCCTCTTCTCTCCAAACTTTCTCCATGGAAAGAATGATCTGAGTCAAACAGTCAACCCAGAGCTGAATGGGACCAGAGATGGGAGAAAGTACTTTTATGGTCCACAACTCCTAAACACCCATCTCTAAACTGGACTAGTAAAGCTATTATAAAAGAATTTTCTCTAAGTACTACCCATTAACAGTTTTCCTGTTGATCGACCAAATATATATATATACAGTATATATATTCAATTTTATTTTTATATATTTGTGTGGAACTGCTATTGGATATACTGCCTCAGCTAGGAAGTAGTGGATATGATGGAGAAATAAATAAATAGCATCATCAACAAAGTACCTTCACTTTGAGATAAGGATGCATGGCTGAAAGGGGGAATGTGTCATAAGTTGCAGGATAATGCCTACTATCCACTTGGCAGGGCATGCCATCTTTGAGCCAAACAATATGTTACAGATAATCCTTTAATGGAAAAGGGAAAGTGATAATTGTGCATAATGGTCACAACAGGAACTTTTCTCATCTCTTACAAATTGCAAAATAGCTTACTTTGTTTTGTGACTTATCTGCAGGACGTCAACATGGGCTTGGCTTGCAAATCTCATTTCTCAGACACAGTTGGAATCATGTTTATTGAAAACTAATCAGCTTTAATGATAGGTTATCTCTAATGTAGTTCTTCTGCTTATCTATGAGCCTCACAAATGGAGATGGCGACCCATTCTTTCCTCTTCTTCCATTTTCTTCAAAGCAACAGGATATTGTCCTTATGTTTGTCCCCACATGCAAAGGACTCTGGTGTTTACAGTCCAGTTATAATGCCAATTACATCACTTCTCTTCTTAATGTACTTTTACAGTTACAGTATATTGCCATTTGAGGGAGCACCGCTTCTTGATGGAAGATCCAGCATCTCATCTAGTGAGGTTCTAACTTCCAAGCACTTCACTATGCAGAGAATAGCTGACAGTGGGGGAGGGGAGTTGCATCATATTAAGCCACTGCACAATCTTGGTGACATACTTGGGTTTATCTCTTCCTTTCTTCCACTTGTGATCTGTTTGATGTAACAGATGTGCTGATACTTCCATCTAGAGAATCTTCCTGCAGGATACATAGTAACAAAACTGAGACTAAACATCATTCTTCTAGCATGATTATTATACTGTAATTATTCCATACATATATTAACAAGGGAAAAAACACCAAACCATAATTAGAATGGTTTATTAAAAATAGTTTTCAATTTATATAAGTGGCAGCCAGATGGACAGAATAAAAGTTAAATAAATAAATAAATATTATATGGTACAATATCAGACACTCTGAAAAATGATCTCCCTCCCCTGTAGATTTGCTCCTTAGTGTTCTATTTGAAGGTGCTGAGGCTTCTTGAGTGGTGAATAGGATCAGGGCCTTTGCCATAGAGAATGGATGCTGGGCTTCTATATAATCCTGTTTGAAAATAAGATTTGCCCTTCCAGTTTCCCAGTTTTCCAAGGTAATAGAGATTATTGCCATGGCAACAACTGGTGTCAAAGATAGTGAGGGCGGACACACTTCCTTCTAGCCTCCTGGGAGCTAGGTTTAAAAGAATGCATCCCTCTGTTCTTGCAGAAATGTTTGCCCATGCAAAAATGTGAGTAGTGTTTCATTCCCTTTGGTCACTGCCTGGAGCTAGCAAGACCTAACTGTGTTGCAGGGCGGGATGAGAGAAAATTAGGATTGACTAATCAGGACAACATACTGATAAAGCCCAGGAGACTAACCGTTCAGGGCAACAAACAACATATTTGTGTTTTGAAGTTGAAACACCACTGAAAAGAATTACATTGCTTCCAGTAAATATATTAAACTGTAGTTTTAGCCACTGTCTGATGACAAGTTGCCACTTTATCTCAGTCAGAGAATGAGATACTTTTTTCCTTTATCTTTTTTACAACCTTTTTATTACAGCTGTTATTCAGTGATGCCGTGGGTCTTCCTCTCCATCCTACCACCTCTTGTAAGCTGGAAGCCTCTGGTTGCACCTTTTTCCAACCCAACAATTTGACGTGGCAAATAGAAACTGATGGCAAAGAATAATAGTGGTCTGATGAGAATATCACCAGAAGTCCATGCACAATGAAATGTCATGATTTATTTACTTGTAATATGTGTGGCAACTGTAAATGGTTCCCCTCCTTCCACGATCTGACTGACCTAAGGAAACCAAATAATGTTTGTGGCACAGCAGAGATTTGAACCTGAGTCTTTCTTTTTCATACCCAGTGTTATGATGATTGCAATATGCTGACTGTCTCTGATCCATGCTTATTTATTCCTCATATACCCTCTTTTCTTTTTCTTTTTTTACTCATACCGTATACCTGCTCAAATATATGTAAGGTAGACGTATGTGCTTAAATTGTCTTCCCAGAACTTACTGTACATTTCACTAACCTATTTTTTGACAAAATAATAAGTTGCTCTTAATAGTGCCTGTATTTTTCTTCTCCCTCCTTCTTGCTTCTTTGAAATCTGTATTATTTTTATAAAAATCAGAAGCAGTTTTGTAAATTACTTCCACTATGAGAGTAATATGGCAGAACCATGAGTACTACATGGTACTTCATCTTCCTTTCCCCTGTTTCTGAGACCTATTTTATCCATTTTCATGGGAGTGAGGTTCAGAATCCTGTTATTATCTACATACACTGTGCAAGGGGGAAGAATGACACGAAAGTTGCAGTTCTTTCATGACAGTGTGTGTAAGCTGCATTTTCTTTCATGGCAGAGTTTTCAGCAGTGCAACCCCATGAACATACTTATGTCACATATTTACATACTGTATATATTTTAAGGGCATATCCAAGGAGTTTGAAATACACACTGTGAAGGAGAAGGACTATAGTTCTAGTGTCAGCCCTGCAGGATAGACTGCTGCCAACATTCCTTCCTCTTTGATACTGTCGCACACTCTTTTATCAGCCTAAGTATGAGCAAGCAGGAATTCCCTGGCATAAGCTTTATTTTCCAGGGTATAGTGGGTCAGCCAGCTAAGCTTCTATGCATCCTGTAAGTACTAGTCTGTTTTCTCCTCTTAGTTCATGTTAACTTACATATACTCCAAAATGAAACATATGACTACCATAACAATGTGTTTACAAACGGATCAGTCAGACGGGTACAACCACTCAACATCTAAATAGGCTATGGTGAACCCTGAGAAGAATGTGGACAATCCACATTTTCTGCTGCAAAAACATATCATATGGCCTCTGATACTTTTAACAGACTTGTCAGAAGTTCTGCCAGAGTATAGATGTGCAAATCTTATTCCCCAAGTCCACAGTTAATGATTGGCATGGACACCAAGAAATCCTTAGACATTACCTACTATTGCAACTTTGCGCTGTATACTATATATGTTTTATGTACAGCTTTGTATTTACTTGCAAGGTGAGTGTTGATTGACAGTTCTGTGTAAAATATGTGTAAGATGTGCGCTTATGACTGTTTAGAAATGTGAAAGAATGGTTACTAATGGACCTATGGGCTAGCTGGTCCCCTGGTTGGAGGGATTTTGTTTTGTATATAAGGATATGTGTGAAGGAGAGTGACAGGGCTCGTCTACACTGGTAATTTGGAATGGGTTGATGTAGGCTAAATATGGTTACTTGGGATTGGCCTTCATTAATAATAGGGATAATCCAAGAGAAGAAACCCATGTTCACAAGACTAAATGGTAACCCCAAATTTTGTGTTGAGGTTTGAGTGTGGTTGTCATTTGGGCAGCAGCACAGAAGTAATGAAATTCTGTGAGCACTGCCCCCCAACCATGAATCAGAAAGATGTGACACAACATCCTTTGGAGCATACCATATCAGAAAGTATGTTGGAGGATAATATGTTTGAAAGATACACCCACACCCCTGTACATAGAAAACTGGCACACATATTTAATCTGCTAGTGTTCTGTGTGCATAGTCAATTTCATATTTATGACTATACATACCTCTCTCACCTCTCCCACCAGCATTTGAAGTAGTACAGTCTAAGAAAAGCCAAATCTCATGACCCTTTAGTATGTGCTGAACACACCCTAATGTCCAAACAATGCCAATTTTGTTATGTGTTCCTATATATCATGTATCAACTGTATATATGTGTGGGGAAAGGAAATATACTATTGGGTTTTCTTTTTAAACCAGAATTGCAAAGTGTGCGGGAGCTGTATCTTCTGTTGAGGATCTTGGAATAGAGATAGTTATACTGTTGGAAGATCAGGCTGACAGACTGTCAAGCCGCTTGTAAATGGCCTTTTTTATAGTCTGTATAAAAAACTGGCTGTATGAGAGAAATTTCTGCTTATAAATAAAGGGATCCAGATCGGTACAGTCTGATTGGGAGTAAGGTAAACACTGTATGAACATTTCTTGATGTATGGTTTGGAAAGTAGCAGCGTAATAGAACTTTTCTGACTCGAAAATATATAGAGGCAGCCAGCATTAGGTAGCTAGTAAAGAAAGAAAATACCATCTCTTGATATACGTAATAGGACAGCTGGAGAACAGCTTTAAAAAAGCTGTGAATAGCCTAAAGATTTCCTAACAGCAGGCTGAAGGAAGACAGTAACTAAAGGTTGAAATTATTGAAGAGAAGGAACAAGTAATGCCTGACTCTGTAGAGAAGGAAACTTCAGAGAGAGAGATGTCCAGAGTGTCAGCTGTAGGGTTGTCAGTTTTCCATTTTTCCCTGGGTCTTTAGGCAGGGAGACAAATCTCAGCAAGTGGCACTGAAAGAGGAGAAAGTGTGATTTGCATGTATGAAGTGGCTTTAAGTCTTGAGTACCTACTTCCACCCATTGCCAGCTGGTGCCGAAGCTCAGTATGAAGGTGTTTATAAGTGTGTCATCCCACCTTGGTGACATCACAAGGACCAATTGCTGTGACATCACAAGGGTCTTGCACTCTAATTTTATAAGGACCCACTCCTTGGTCTCTTTTTTTTGCTCCTGTTGTATCAAGAGATGGGATGCTTCTGACCTGACAGCCCTAGTCAGCAGAAGGTGATGGACCTGAAACAACAGCAGGTGCTGGAGTTTGGACCAAAGCAAAATTTGAAGAAGGACTCTGGAGAGAAGTCAATGTCTATCAAAGACTGCAAATACCTAACAGAAGATAAAACTCTTTTAAACCCCAATCAGTCAGGTCAGTTGAGGGTGACTTTCCAGAGTAACTGGATAACTCTTGGAGGAAAAAACTCAGTTTGTCAAAAGCTGTCCTATTTAAAAAGCCTATTTGGTTAAACTTATATGTAAATATAACTTGTAAATAAACTCATTATCCTTTGGTTTAAATTACTGAAATCTCTATGGTGTTTTTTTCCACGCCTATCTCCAGATACTAAATGTGAGGAAAACAATGTGATGGTGGTGGCAGCAGTGGAATAAAAGATTTTTTAAAATATGCGAGTAAACCACTTGTTATATGGTACCCAGTGTG
Source organism: Intellagama lesueurii (assembly GCA_037013535.1). Classification (NCBI taxonomy): domain Eukaryota; kingdom Metazoa; phylum Chordata; class Lepidosauria; order Squamata; family Agamidae; genus Intellagama; species Intellagama lesueurii. The sequence goes on from JBAJHW010000003.1 coordinate 84,427,329, forward strand.
GTGTAGTGGATAGAGTGATGGACTAGGACTCTGGAGACCAGGGTTCAAATCCCCACTTGGCCATGGAAACCCAGCAGGGGCATGGAACTGGTAAACCACTCCTTAAATATCTCACTTACCTTGAAAGCACCATTAGAGTCGCTATAGGTCAGTTACAACATGTTAACACATAAGTGACTAAAACTACTTTTCAAGTTAAGTGACTAATTCTGGTAACTAGGTATTCAGAACAAAGCTGGAAATGGAGGAAGGCAAGGTGCATCCATTATATAGCTAGGTGATCTATATATATAATAATAATAAAGGCAAGATTGTACTGACTTTTCTCATTCTCCATAACAGCTAGAAGCTAAAAGGAAACTTGATTTAATTTTTAACAATTATCAAACAGCTAAGTGATTTGCAACTCTTAAAACAACACCATACAGAAGAGAAACTGCTGGGTCATTTCCTAAAAATTGAAGGCATCCATTTTGTTCTTTGAAGAAGATGCAATCAGGATTGAAATGACTTCCACCTTTGTAACAGGAAGTTGTACAATGACAACTTTTGAGCAACTTCACCTTTGTATATACACTAGTCAGACTCACTTAAAAGCCATTTGCTTTTATTCAAGCCAAGCTACTGAGACTGAAATGTAGTTATTTCCATTTTTTTTATCTAAACGTACAATGTGTAGATTGAAATAGCTTTTCTCAGAATGATTAATGTACCTCTGTGAAGGGACATGGGCTTATATAATATTAGAAAAGAATTAATAAGATGGCTTGTTTATATATTGGTTTGGATGAGGGTTTTTTTTTTATGGGATGGAAGATCTTTCACCCGAGAAAAACATTTGGCCTCACTGTAAACAGCAGAAATGGGCTTAAGAAGAACTAAGCCATAGTTTATATTTAAAACATTTCAAACAGGTTCCTCACACTTGCTATCTTGATACTTAGCAGACTGGTTTTCATCAGATTTGTTCTCTGGGAGCTAAGAGTTGCACAACAAATTTCAAGAAATACCGTCTGTGTTTTTTGTAAGGAAGCTGAGACAATGTAAAATGAACTAAAAATGAGACTGTCTGGTTCTCTTTGCTGTTCCCTTTCTAAAGGCTTGGTATAATCTAATAAGAGCTACAGAAACTCATCATACATGCATCAGAGCTTAAAAGTTACCTTTTTGGACTACAACTCTTAGAATTCTCAAGCCAGCATATTGTGGGAATGTTTTGGGATCACTGACTAAAAGAAAATCTGATGAGGAAGAAGCTGCACTTTTTGCAAGCAAAGTGGAAACTGTACTCAGAGCACTTGGAAGAAATAAAGCACCAATAGAGCCATTTCATTATATATAGCCTGAACCTATCAAAATGATGACAATAATATGTTGGCAAATATGGAAAACAAATAAATGATTTGCAGACTGGACCCATTTAATATACATGCCAATTTCGCAGAAAGGAGATGTCAAAGATTGCAGCAATTATTGCAGACCATTGCTTTAAGTACTCAGACAGGCAAAGTAATGCTCAAGGTTTTGCAGTGAAGACTTTTACCATAAATAAGTGAGAAACGTCAGATATTCAAGCTGGATTCGGAAAAGAAAGAGGCACTAGAGATCATATGGAAAATATGCTTTGGCTGCTAGAGTGTACAAAGGAAATTCACAAGAAAATCAATTTGTGTTTTATAGATTTCAGTAAAGCCTTCAACTGTGTTGCTCAGGATGCCATTTTAAAAGAAATGGATGTACTGAAATATCTTATTGGCCAAGTGTGTAACCTATACTCTAGACAAAAGGCTACAAGGAGCACAGAACGTGGAGAAACAGGATAGTTTCCAATTGGCAAGCATGTCCGACAAAGGTGAATTTCATTCCTCTATCTGTTCAAGTCGTAAAAACATATCAAATGGAAGGCTAGACTAGATTCAGAGGAAGAAATGAAAATTGCCATGAGAAACATCAATTTAAGATATGCATATAGTACCATATTGCAATGTGGTGGCGCTGCGGGTTAAACCGCAGAAGCCTCTGTGCTGCAAGGTCGGAAGACCAGCAGTTGTAAGATCAAATCCATGCGACGGAGTGAGCACCCGTCGCTTGTCCCAGCTCCTGCCAACCTAGCAGTTCGAAAGCATGCAAATGCGAGTAGATAAATAGGTACCACCACAGTGGGAAGGTAACGGCGTTCTGTGTCTAGTTGTGCTGGCCATGTGACCACGGAAACTGTCTTCGGACAAACGCTGGCTCTACGGCTTGGAAACAGGGATGAGCACCGCCCCTAGAGTTGGACACAACTGGACTAAATGTCAAGGGGAACCTTTACCTTTACCTTTTTATATAGTACCATATTATTGGCTGAAAATAGCAGTAAGTTGAAGTGGCTACTGGTGAAAATTAAAGACAAAAGGGCAAAAGCAGGATTATAGCTAGACATTAAATCAAATAATGACTATAAAAGGGTTACATAACATTAGTGTTGACTGTGAAGAAATCAAAATTGTTTCAGGTTTTCCAGACCTTGTTCAACCATTATCCAAAATGATATGAAATCAAATGGAGACTGAGACCTGGAAGGGTAACTATGAGGAAACAGGAAAAGATCCTTCAAAAGAACTATATGTAGCTAGACACCACAATTAAGATCATTTAGACTATGATATCCTGATTTATTATGTACAGAAGTGAATACTGGACAAATAAGAAAGCTATAGTTAAATTCATTCATTTGAAATGTGGTGCTGGAGGAGTATTTTATGGATACCATGGGCCCCTAAGGAAAAATAAGTGAGTTCTAGATCAAATGCAGTTTGAATTTTCACTGGATCCTAACATGACCAAACTCCAGTGACTATATAATGGGTATACAATGAGAAGGCAAGACTCACTATAAAAGACAATAATCTTAGGAAAGGCTGAGGAAATCCTAACTTTAGATGAATTGATAAAGGAAACCTTGGCCTTTAGCCTGCAAGAACTAAGCAAGACTGTTAACTATAGGTTCTTTTGGAGGTCCTTGATTTACAGGGCTGCCGTAAATCAGAAGCAATTCAACACCTAACACACTCAAACAGTTTTTTAAAAAAATACTTTTTCTAAGCTCTTGTCTAGACTCTGCTGTAGGTCGGGTCTATCTTTTTATAATCCTTGTGTGGCACCAAACAATATTGAGTGCTGTACAACAAATGTGCTTTCCCTTGGAGAGATGTTGAGTCTACAACGTGCTTCTACATCAAAGCTGGATTCCCAATATCCGAAATATTCCTCAACTGGGATGCTGCACATAGTTAGGCTGTATGCAGAGGCCGCAATGAAGGCAAGGGAATACACAGATCCACACATGCTGGTAGGAAGTGTGCATCTGTAATCAGTTATCCTCTGAGGCACAGGAAAATCCAACCTACACTCATGGAGAATTACAGTCTAACACAAGTGGAGAGCAAAAACAAAGACCACGCCGCCTTAGCACCAGATGTGAGCCTATTAGGCAGAAAGTCTGTCCATTATGATTCAAGAAGCAGACTGCACACAGAGAAGCAGGCAGTTAAGAAATAGGCAGAGTATGGGGGAAATTTGCAACACAGGGAAACTCCTTATCTTGAGTCAGACCCTTGGCCCACCAAGTCTAGTATTATCAGCACTGACAGGCAGCAGCTCTGCAGGGTTTTCTGGTAGAATTCTTTTCTAACCCTGCCAGCAGTCATGGGAGTTTGAACCTGGGAGCTCTATGTGCAAAGCAGACACTCCATTATGGAGTACAGACCTTCCCTAAGGTAGTTCTTGTGAACTACACCTTTCACAGGGCCACTGGGTTCTGGGACGTCTGGTCTTCAACTTTTTCAAGATCTGGATTTATTTGTCAAAGTCTGACCAGGCAAGGCATTTTAAGGAATGGTGTGGCTCTAGCCAGGATACAATCAGGCCCATACTGGACTTACAATAGGAATGAATCATGGCAAAGGCAAACATCAGTGGAGACAAGAACTGATCTGAAAGCAACCTGAGACAGTGACTCATCTTGGGAGGCAGAATAGTTTCAAAACTAGAATTTTGAATCTGGTCATCAAATAATTCCCCTCTCTCCCTTCTTTGTCTGGGTAATTATTAGAAGAGACGGGTGTGCAGGACACATGTGCTGCCTTTGAATTGTGCAGTCAGCAACTTTAATTGTTTACAAGACTATTTTTGTTCTTTTGGCATTTTGTTTTATTTTCAGTCTTGGGATGCTTTATTTTGATAGCTCAGAGACCACCAAAATAGCTAAAGAAACGGAAGGAAATGGATTTCTGTACCAAAATCTCTTACCAGCTTTGCAACTTCAGCATGTTAAAATCACGTAGATGGGCAAACAGATGACAACACAGCTTGGGAAGGTTACTGTTTTGAACCACAGCTCCCAGAATCTCTCAGTCAACAGGTTCATTGGCCATAGTGGCCAAGAGACAAGACCAAGAAGATAACTTCTATTCCAGCTTTGACCATGTGAAGGGCAATGATGCCTTGGCTAAGCTAAGAGACAGAGACTCCTGCACATCCAGGCAGACTGAGGTCCAAATATCAATATGTGAATGAAACAGTCAAAAATAAACTGAAGATTAAGATCCAGATAAGGCACCCAAACAGCGAGATCTTGAGGCATGAAATATGGTCATGGACATGGTGGGGTATCAGAAACCTGATCAGTCAGGTGAGGAGAGAAGGAGAGGCTGTGTTGCTTCTTAGCACAAGATACTCAAAACTAATAGATCCAAGACTGCAACAGTGGTTATCTAGAGCCAAGCACTGGGGTCCACAGGTCACCACCTCTGGCTGAGTTGATAAGCTTAATGTTAGCAGGCAGTATGAAGCATGGAAGATATACAGGAATATAGGCAGAATGGATGAGCAAAAGAATTGCTATAAGATACAAGTACAAGTGAAAATGATGGAAAATGCCACCCCCCAAGTCCTGCAGCACTAAATATACCAATCCTGTTTTTTAATTCTGATTTTCCAATTAGTCTTGCTATAACACAAAATATGATCCTTGTAGCAAAGTCCTCACATAGGCTGATTGTGATCACTTGCCTGTTTATGGATGTTATTTTAGTTAAGGGCATGGGCTCTGAATCTTCCCAGACACAAAAGTTGAAACTGCTGACTTAAATCCTAATACACAGTAGTGCAGTATAGCAACCTGACTGTGAAATGCCCGCCCCTTGGAGGCTTGACTGGAGCCGACATTGGCATCTTTTCTGTTCAAAGTCAAACCATGCTTATTTATTAGAGCCTTTGGAGGTAGAGGATCTTGGCATGTACAGGTTTTAATGCACTGGATCTTTTAATTTTATGTGGTTTTTTGTTTAATTTTAAATTGTTTAAAAGATTTATATTTTAAAATTGTTTTATTCAGCTCTATAACATGCCCTTCGAAGGGGCAGAGAAACTAGAGACCAAATTGCTAACATGCACTGGATTATGGAGAAAGCCAGAGAGTTCCAGAAAAACATCTACTTCTGCTTCATTGACTACGCAAAAGCCTTTGACTGTGTGGACCACAGCAAACTATGGCAAGTCCTTAAAGAAATGGGAGTGCCTGACCACCTTATCTATCTCCTGGGAAATCTATATGTGGGACAGGAAGCAACAGTTAGAACTGGATATGAAACAACTGATTGGTTCAAAATTGGGAAAGGAGTACGACAAGGCTGTATATTGTCTCCCTGCTTATTTAACTTATATGCAGAATACATCATGCGAAAGGCTGGACTGGATGAATCCCAAGCCGGAATTAAGATTGCCAGAAGAAATATCAACAACCTCAGATATACAGATTATACCACTCTGATGGAAGAAAGTGAGGAGGAATTAACCTCTTAATGAGGGTGAAAGAGGAGAGCGCCATAAAATGGTCTGAAGCTCAACATCAAAAAAACTAAGATCATGGCCACTGGTCCCATCACCTCCTGGCAAATAGAAGGGGAAGATATGGAGGCAGTGACAGATTTTACTTTCTTGGGCTCCATGATCACTGCAGATGGTGACAGCAGCCACAAAATTAAAAGACACCTGCTTCTTGGGAGGAAAGCAATGACAAACCTAGACAGCATCTTAAAAAGCAGAGACATCACCTTGCCGACAAAGGTCCGCATAGTCAAAGCTATGGTTTTTCCAGTAGCGATGTATGGAAGTGAGAGCTGGACCATAAAGAAGGCTGACCGCCAAAGAATTGATGCTTTTGAACTGTGGTGCTGGAGGAGACTCTTGAGAGTCCCCTGGACTGCAAGGAGAACAAACCTATCCATTTTGAAGGAAATCAACCCTGAGTGCTCACTGGAAGGACAGATCCTGAAGCTGAGGCTTCAATACTTTGGCCATCTCATGAGAAGAGAGGACTCCCTGGAAAAGACCCTGATGCTGGGAAAGAGTGAAGGCAAGAGGAGAAGGGGACGACAGAGGACAAGATGGTTGGACAGTGTCATCGAAGCTACCAACATGAATTTGACCAAACTCCGGGAGGGAGTGGAAGACAGGAGGGCCTGGTGTGCTCTGGTCCATGGGGTCACGAAGAGTCAGACATGACTTAACAACTAAACAACAACATAACATGCCCTAAGGTGTTGTTACATAGAGTGGGCTATAAATAAAATAAAATAAAAGTATTGCACTGGGATTTGGGAAACCCTGGTTCTAGTCCCAACTAAGCAATGAAACTCATAGGCTGACCTTAGCCCAGTCTCTCTCTTTCAGCCTGATCTCTACCTTACAAGGTGGTTGTGAGTTTAAAGTGGGGAAGAGAAGAGCCATTGAGTTCATTGGAAGAATGGCAGAAAGTAACTGTTACTAATAAAAAAACCAATCACAAACTCAGATAATGGGTCGACTGCTATATCTTTCTTCTATGAATCCTGCTTGAAGGGGCTATTTGTTTTGTACTTCGGACAGAAAGGAAACATAACTTAGAGCAGACATACTCCAAGGAAGAAACAAAGGCTCAGCCGTTGTTCAAGACAGGAAATGCCTCACTTACTGAAGCAGAGAAACTGCCGCGTAAGTACATTTCTCACCTATTTCTGTAAATTAACAAAAACATGTGTTAATGTAAACATCACATGGGCACATGGACTAGGCTCTCTCTCACACCCCTTAAACTGCATGAAGCAGAGGAAACAGTGGAGTATGATTGTACCATAGTCTCCAGGGGATGTGAGTGACAGCTTGTGAACCAACTTTGCAGGAAGTAGCAAAAGGTCTTCTAGAAAAAAGTCTGTCTGAACAAGCAGCCTTTTCCTTCTTAGCAGAGGCATTATTGGGCTTAGCCACATGAGCCCTGCATCCAGATCTGTTTCCCAGGGCCTGAGATCTCTTCCCCAGAGGATGGAGGATTTCTCAGTTTAACTGCAGAGGGAAATTTCCAAGGTTTATTAAGCTCAACAAGCCTGATTTTTTTTTAAAAAAAAAATCTTTGACTGTTATGAAGAGGCAGATTTTCAAGGGATCTCCACTGGGGAGGGAAGGGTTTGCTTTTAATTCTCTGCAGGTTTTGTCCACCACTTCTTCTCATAGAGAAAGAAACTACTACTGTGTAAGGGAGTGGCCACCGGCTCTCCAGGCGGGCCATCTGCTGTCACCCCACAACACACCAAGAGTCTAGGCAGAGCACCCATTCTGGTCTCTCAAGAAGGTTGTAAGACTGAAGCCCAAGGGAGCAGAGTGATGAGAAGCACCTGAGCAGGTGGAAAGAGGACTTATGGGCAGGGTTACAGGAAAAGGAAGGTTCAGGGTCTTCTAGGCCTATGACCCCAACAAGGGGTCAACAGAGGAGACCTAGGTTTCAGTGGTGGAAGAGCTGGAGCTGATTTTTTTTTTTTTTTTTTTTTTTTTTTTTTTTTTTTTTGGCAGGGTGGCTGGACTGAAGGGAGTGAGAAGATGACCTCTGGAAAGAATCAGTGAGCAGCTTCTCTGTTGCAAGGTGATGAGGCCAGGGAAGACACCAGCCCCAAAGAAGGCTTCAATCCCACCAGCTCCATCACACCAAAGATGCCCAACAGCACCGCCCCAAACTAGTGAGGAGAATGAGGCTCCCTGAGGATCAAGAGAAGAGCCAACACTCCTGCCAGCCGCTTCTACCAGCATTCATTAAGGGGCTCCAAGCCTGGTCCAAGACCAGTTCTGTTTAGCACAAGAGACATGTAGGGAAGAAAGAAGGGGAGTGGCTTCATAGACCTGATAAAAGATTAAACAATCTAGGTAAGAGGCTGTCATGTTCCCGCATGGCCCTTGGTTGTTTCACCAAGCAAAGGCGCATGCTACGTGTCGTTCAGCTGCCACCAGTTGATTACATCAACTTTGTTCAGTATTAATGACAGAGGTCCGGGCAATGTATCATTTAAAAACCAAGTAGAAATTGTTTATTGTTACAAGTGATAAAAGTCCAGTCAATGTCGTTAACTCTCAACTCAAAACCCCCTTTTCTTCTCATCTCCCCTTCACTCCGCCCCCCACCAACTCCTATTGGTGCATGCAAATCTCAACATAAATATACATGAGCAGGGTGAACGCTACATCCCACCCCCCTTAATTAGTTTGTTTTTGGAGGGGAAACTTAACAGTTTGCCCTCATAAACAAACAAAGGTTCATGGAAGAATGCAAATATTAACCTCTTACATTACTAAGGATACATACTATTATTTTTACTATCACTGTACATACCTCTTCTTTCTGTCTTAATGATAGAACTGGGCTAAGGATCACGTCTTCATGGTTATTTTTAAGTTCCCCCCTGCCTTCCCAGCATAGCAATTTTTGTTTTTTTCTGGGTCTTCCTTGACAGTATATAGAACCTGGTTTTCTTTTCTATAATAGGGTTTCAACATGTTGACATGGACTACTTTACGGCCTTCATCTTCCCTTTGGAAAATATAATTGACATAATTCATTTTGAAGACCACTGTGTACGGTCCAATCCACGCTAACTGCAACTTATTTCCTTTTATGGGTCTCAGCATTAATACTTCTTCTCCAGGACTGAATGTTCTTTCTAGGGCTTTTTTGTCATACCAACTTTTATGTCTACCTTGGACCCCCTTTAAGTTTACCCCAGCTATCTCTAGGGATCTTTGTAAGGTGTTCATTAAATTACCCATGTATTCTACAATCGACTTAGGGTCCCTTTCTTTATAATCTTCCCAGTTCTGTCGTAACAAATCTAAAGGCCCTCTTACTTTACGACCAAACAAAAGTTCAAAAGGACTAAAACCTTTGCTTTCTTGGGGAATATCTCGATAAGCATATAGCAGTGGTTGCAATTTATTATCCCAATCATTTGGGTTCTCTGACTCATACGCACGTATCATTCTCATTAATGTTCCATTAAATTTTTCCACTAACCCATTCGTTTGGGTGTGGTAAGGAGCCGACGTCACATGGGAAATTCCACAGACCTGCCATAGTCTCTTCATTAGTTTGGAAGTAAAGGAAGTTCCTAAATCTGTTATTATTTCTGACGCAAAACCCATTTGGCACAGATAACTAATTAATGCATCCACCACAGTTTCCGTCTCTCTGTTTCTTAGGGGGACTGCTTCTGGGTATCTGGTGGCAAAATCAATAATGGATAAAATATACTTATTTCCTCGTCTAGTCGCCCTAGGTAGGACTAGACCAGGTCCAGACCTAAATGTTGGAAAGGGGCCGAGATAACAGACAATGGGCATAGTTTAGCTCTAGTTTTGTCATTTCCAGTACCTCGCTTCTGGCAAGTATCACAGGTTTGGCAATATTGCTTAATTTGCTGCCCCATCCCTGGCCAATAAAAATTCTGTGCGACCCTTTGCTTAGTGCGAGAGACGCCCATGTGTGCTCCAAATACATCTTTGTGTGCTTTTTCCAGAATCTTTTCTCGGTATTTAACAGGGACAATTAGCTGTTTGTGGGGCCCTTCTCCACCCCTACAAGGTGCCATTAAAACCTCCCTATACAGTAGGTCTTGGTCCACACAATACCTCTCTGGATGTTCAGGGGACAGTGGAATGGGATTCTCCTTAAATTTTTCAAAGCAATTATTTAAGGTGCTATCTTCCTTTTGTTCCTTAATAAAGGAGGAACTATTAGGATTTTTCATCAGCACCAGATCAGCAGTCTCCCTTATTTCAGGATGTTCCCCTAAACCGGGTCTTTCAACGAGAGTTTCAGTGGTTGGGATTCCCATGCTTTCCTCAGCGGCTACAATCTGCCTCCCCTGAGAGCAGGTTACCATGCAAACACTCTGCACATGCTTTGAGAGATCCAAACCAATCAGACAATGAGCTGGGATTTGATCTGACACAGCTACTTTCCATATACCAGACCACCCATGGTAATTCAGTGCTACTCTAGCCATTGGCAATACTACAGAATCAGAACTTATCCCTTTGAGAGTGATTCTCTCTTGTTCCATTATGTTTTCTTTAGGAATTATGTCCGGGTGACAGATATTTACTTGGGTACATGAGTCCCTAATACCTAGATACTTTTTACCATTGGTAAAAATCATTTCTCCAGAGCTTTCCAGTAAGTTTTGATCACATTTGATTTAATAACATTGTCTCACTCTGCCCTCAGGAAGCTCTGGGCTCTTTGCCAAGTCCGTTCCCTTAGCAACAGTGCAGCTGTTAGAGGCTTCAACTGCTGATGGCTGAAGGCAAAATACTTTTTTTTGTTGTTTAGTCGTTAAGTCGTGTCCGACTCTTCATGACCCCATGGACCAGAGACCGCCAGGCCCTCCTGTATTCCACTGCCTCTCGGAGTTTGGTCAAATTCATGTTGGTAGCTTCAATGACACTGTCCATCCATCTTGTCCTCTGTCGTCCCCCTCTCCTCTTGCCTTCACACTTTCCCAACATCAGGGTCTTTTCCAGGGAGTCTTCTCTTCTCATGAGATGGCCAAAGTATTGGAGCATCAGCTTCAGGATCCGTCCTTCCAGTGAGCACTAAAATACTTTTTTAGGCTGACTGAAATTTCTATTTTTATGAGTTTCACATTGGGATCAAAAATGTCCTTCTTTACCACAAGCATAACATTGCTTATTTGCCCTATGTTCAGAGTAAAGGGATTTAGTAGATTTTCCCAGAGGGTTATTCGATCTCAGTAGACTTTGCTCTGAGAATGAAGGTCTTGCTTTAAAATGGCTTTCCTTAACTTGAGTATGACTGAGGTAATTTTTACTGGATTGGGATGCTCTCTTACTGTCATCCCAAACTTTTCTATCAATTTTTACCTCGGAGAATCAAGGATCTTTGATCCCACTAATAGAATCAGTATATTCAGACGCCTGTTGCACATTTTTAGGATCCTTGTCCTTGACAAGATAATGCAATTCCCCTGGTAAAATTGAATAAAATTGTTCTAATCCAAACACATTTCTCATTTGGTCTAAGGAGGTGACCCATTCCTGTTCTAGCCACTTATTAAAATACTGAGTTAAACATGCCCCAAATTGAGAAAAAGACTCCTCAGGTTTCTTTGAAATTGATCGAAATTTTCTCCTGAGATGCTCTGAATTAATCTCAAATCGGGAATACACCATCTTTCGGTAAGCCTCAAAATCTCTAGCTTGTTCAAGAGGCATCTGTGAACAAATCTCAGATAAAACTCCCCCTATCTGTGACCTTAAAATTATCATCCTCTCATCATCTTTAACTCCAAAGTCCCAACAAGCTCTCTCAAAGGAAATCAGGAAAGAATCAGGACAATCTCCTTTCCGATATTGGGGAAATTTCTATAGATCGATATTTGAGGGATTTCCCACACTGGAATTATTCTTATTCTTATTCTTATTCTTATTCTTATTCTTATTCTTATTATGGGCAGCTAATTCCAATTTCTTCATCTCAATTTGGAACTGCATTTCTCTTTGCGTGGTTTCTTGCTCAAATTCTCTTTTCCTTTCAAATTCTCTGATTTTTTTTTCTTTTTCCAATTCTAATTGGTTTTTCATAGCTAACTCCCTCAGTTTAAATTCCTGTTCCAGCTTCCATTTTTCAAAATCTTGGGAGCTTTGGATTTTTTCTCCTTCTGAGGCAATTATTACTGGCCCCTCAGTTTCTTCATCACTTTTAATTTGAGGGTTCCCATTTCCCTCAGCACCCTGGAGCTCAACCTGTGCCTCCATAAACAACTTTTTACTTCGTTTGGGTGGCATAAACAATACAATTCCTTATTAAATTGGACTGGTTCTTTTCCTTTACAAGAGCCAAAAGGACCTCTTCTTGGGATTCCCCAGACCTGGGTTCAGAAGCCCTGAAACTAAGTCTTCCACAAGACTCTAACATGTAACCACTTCTTACGCCACAGATCCTAACCCCTTTTCCCTCCAGGCTCAAGAAAATTCAATTTCACACTGGATTGTTTCGGATCCCACAGCTATGCCACCAATTTGTCATGTTCCCACATGGCCCTTGGTTGTTTCACCAAGCAAAGGTGCATGCTACGTGTCGTTCAGCTGCCACCAGTTGATTACATCAACTTTGTTCACTATTAATGACAGAGGTCTGGGCAACGTATCATTTAAAAACCAAGTAGAAATTGTTTATTGTTACAAGTGATAAAAGTCCAGTCAATGTCGTTAACTCTCAACTCAAAACCCCTTTTTCTTCTCATCTCCCCTTAACTCCGCCCCACCAACTCCTATTGGTGCATGCAAATTGCATGCAAATCTCAGCATAAATATACATGAGCAGGATGAACGCTACAGAGGCCCTTCTCCTCAGATATCTCCTGATGTGCTAGCTAGATCATTGATTCTCAGATTGGGGTGAGTGACACAGTAGGGTTAAATGAAGAAATTTGAAGGGGGCATAAGGCAGATATTTCTAATGAAAAAACATTATCAGCTGTGATATTTTAAATAGGTTTTTTTTCAAGAAAAAAACTAGATGTGTTTTCTTTTAAATATTTTAAAATTACATGTTTGTGTTTCATTTTAACTTTAAATTGCAGATCAATGTATTGGTTCAAAGGATGTTGGATGGTGGTGAGGAAGGGGTGAGAAAACATGAAGATTTTGAAAGATTCAAAACAGCTGTGTGATACAGAAGAGTTTGGGAGCTGCTGTGCTAGATTATGAGTGTGGAGTGAGTAGATCACTTACACATGATCAGAAGGAGCAGAAAAGAGGACACTGATTTGCATAAAATTGTTCTTTAATTTGTACACATACATGCAAAATTTTACATCATTTTTGTCGATGAATCAAAATTACAGTGCATCTCATTCGAGTGGAGAAATGACTTGTGTTCTTGCTGAGTCTTCTGTCCAGGTGCCAACGGTGGATGGGTAGCATCAATGTCCTTGACTTCCCTCTTTATGCTTCTTTACTCTTAAATAAGACGTTGACAGACAGCTCTGCAGAAGGATGATGCTTTCAAAAGGAGGATTCTGCTCTGGCATCTTTTTCCATGGAGGACTGCCTGCCTAAAAGAGGACAAGGGGCAACACTAGCTAAAGCATCTTTCAACCTTTCTGTGCCCCATTGCACTGTGTTGTGGCACATAAAGAGATGGTAGGTAGCATGGGCCTTCCCACCCTCAGATGCTAGTTGTCGTATCTGCCCAGCTGTATATACTGTACGGTTAATATCTTTTATTTTTCAGTCACTCTAGAAAGGTAATAAGAACTGCATTTTAAAAGAGGAAGCTGAATGCAGCAGCTGTTCCAGATGAATAAAACATCCTGGATATTATCTACATCATTATTCTCATTACAGTCAGGTAATAAAGTCTTAAATGGATGGCGGGGGGGGGGGGGGCTTGGCTGAGAGAAAAGAGCCAGAAGTTCTTGGAAAGCTATGTTTTAAAAGTATATGAGCCTCATTATTCAGTACAGTCTCTGAGAAGAAACCTGTTGTCCTTACTGGGTGCAATGCTGAGAAAGTAACTTGTTGCACTGCTCGTTGTTTTTTTCATTTCTTTCTTGTTCCTTTGGGTGGAGGCTTGCTTGAGAAGAGAATGGGATGAAACTCAAACAAATTTTTATCCAAAAGCTCTGATAATGTATTTTGTTATAGCAACTGCATTTGTGCTCATTGTAGGAAAAGTATGGCCGTTGCACCTTCATTATCTGCAAAAGTAACTAGTTATAGGTAACTATGCAACTTTCAAGTTCCTTGTTGCAGAGGATTTTTTGTGTGTTTGGGTATGGGTATGGGGTTGCTGGCTGGAGAGGTCAGTGAGTTGGATGGGAGTTCAATTCCACATTGTATCTCCTAGAAGAAGACGCCTGTGTGGGCTTGGGCAGGCTGCACAGCACAGTCCCAGGACGCCATCAGAAGAAGGGAATGGCAAACTATCTCTGTGTATTCTCTACTTAGAAAACTGTGGAAAGGGTTACGGTAAGTCTAAATTAACTTGAGGGCACACAGTTATTATGAGCGTGGATATGGGTGGCTTATTGTGGCTGTGGGATTCTGGGAATTGTCATCCATAAAAGGGACTTTTCCAAGCTTTCATATCATGTTGATTTATTTTTAATGTAAATGATTAATTAAACTGTGGGGCTTTTCTGTAAGGGTTTCTGCAAACCTTTGATCACATTAACTGTTTCTAACAAGCTACCTAAGCTAAGCTACCTGTTTCATGTAGTGAATGAATAATTACACTTCCCCCAAATAATTTTTTTGTGGTACCCCGTGTGGAGTAGTGGCTAGAGTAACAGACTACATCTCAGGAGGTCTGGGTTTGAATGGGGCTGAGCTATGGAAACTCACTGGGGGTCAGTGGAACTGGTAAAACCGCTCCTTAAATACTTCACTTACCTTGGGAGCTCTATTAGGTTTGCTATAAGTCAGTTCTGACTTGATGGCATATAACAACAAAAACAATAAAAGAAAATTTTAAATTAAAAATCATAAAATATGTGTAGAAGTGTCCTGGTAGTGATATCAAAGGCATTAACCCAGTGATACCCATCAGGGCATTCTACACAACAACGTTATCTGTGGCGTTAATTTGATATACTAGATAGGGGGCAGGGTAAGAAAGATATTTTTTAAAAATGCTAGGAAAAATGCAGCACGCTGTCCAAGAAAGCAACAGCTTCGGGAAAGATGTCTGGATTCCTTAAAAAATATTCACAGTTACTGAAAAATTGCTGTAATATATACATCAGGAAAAAGGGACGTGGTGGCGCTGTGGGTTTAACCACAGAAGCCTCTGTGCTGCAAGGTCAGAAGATCAGCAGTCGTAAGATCGAATCCACGCGACGGAGTGAGCTCCCGTCGCTTGTCCCAGCTCCCGCCAACCTAGCAGTTTCAAAGCATGTAAATGTGAGTAGATAAATAGGTACCACCATGGTGGGAAAGTAACGCCGTTCCGTGTCTAAGTCGCACTGGCCACGTGACCACGGAAACTGTCTACAGACAAAACGCTGGCTCTACGGCTTGGAAATGGGGATGAGCACCGCCCCCTAGAGTCGGACACGACTGGACTAAATGTCAAGGGGAACCTTTACCTTTATACATCAGGAAAGTCTTTAAGTGGTTTAAGAATGGGGGAAATAACTCTTCTGATTTTCTGTGACTTTAATTGTTCCTTTACCAGACATTTGTGGGAAACGAAGAAGTGACATGACCAACAGATTCCCAGAGGAAAGATCTCCCATCTGATCCATTGTTATATCTCACTTCCCTTAATTATCCCTTTAGTGTTCTGTACACTGCATATTGGAACTGGCCAGGAGAGGTGTAGAAGAAATCATCATAGAACGAAAGCTCTAAAATGGCAGTGGTGTGAACATACCCGCATTCCAGCTCCAAGCATGTTGCAGAAATCAGTTTTTTAAAAATTCACTTCAAATATTTTTATTCCATCTTGCTATCAAATGTCCACAGGGCAGCTTACAAAGCAGTTTAAGAATATAAAAATGCATATATTTTGAAAGACCTAAATAAGTAGTATAGCTCAAACAAGAACAGTAGTTTTAAAAGCTTTCTGTCTCTCAGTCTAGCCAAAATCTGAACCTTTCGAGAAATTTCAAAGGAATATATATATATATTAGTCAGAATCACTTCTCCCTAAAGAGAATGTGATCTCGGGCGAAGAGTCACTGTAGGCCCAAGACTACCACTTTTATGCCTGAGACAGGTCATTTAGTCTAAGAAGTACATAGCCTTTGCCCTATGGACAAAGCTCGACCTACAAGAAAACTCTTTTTTTAAAAAAAAAATTATTTTAACTATAACATAAACATAAAATACATAAACCAAAATACAAATTAACTGTGTTCCCCACCACCATAGACGGGACCTCTTGCGATAATCCTCTTCTTCCTCCATCTATATTCTTCTTCTTCTTTTATTGTCCTCTTCTTCAGAACTGCATTGATTCTTGATTTGGAGCTTTCCCTTTTCCTCTTGTTAACACGTATTCCAAAAATCTGCCCCATATATCATAAAAATTATTCTTTTTCATCTCTCCTTTCTTAACCTTTAAATTACAAGTTAACTTATCATTTATAGCTATATTCCATATTTCATTATACCATTCTTCCATTAGAAATTCAGATTGTGATTTCCAATGCCTAGCTATTATTAATCTAGCTGCTGTTAATAAATTGGTAATCAATTCTTTAGTCATCTTATCATATTCCACATTCTCAAATATTGATAACAGAGCAATCTCAGGATTAAATTCTATATCTTTTTCCCATATGTCATTTAGTTCTTTAAAGATTAGTTTCCAAAATCTTTGTACTTTTTCACATTCCCACCACATATGAAAGTATGTACCAATTTCCTTGGTAAAAGAAAACTCTTGCCTGCTTACAAGGCAATCAGCCATTGACTGTGTGCTTCCTTAGACAGCACAATGGACTGGCTAGGTAGGACCTCTCTATTTAGTAGCAATTAGTGACCTTTCCAGTCTCCACTGGATTTAGGTGCAATCCTGCTGTTCAAGAGACCAGGCCTCTGTTGAAGAATTATATTTGTTTTTATTAAGAAAATAAAGTAGTTTTATTAGAATACAGTTGTAGCATTAACATCTTATCTTGGAAAATGGTGACAGACATCTCGTATCACTTTACAAATATATATATTTCTCTTCTTCAGAGGTAACGGGAGAGTATTTTTCCTTTTCACAATAATTATTGTTCTTACTTCTGTATTGATTTGCAAAGTGATACGAGATGTCTGTCACCATTTTCCAAGATAAGATTTTACATAGTTGAAAACCAAGAGTCGTTAACATTTCAGTAGTTAACATTTCAATATAAATCAAGGTTTTCATGCAGTATATAAGTACTTAATCTTGAAGTACTACTCATTTCTTATCATTTTCCAGAATGCTCTGTGATGGCCAGAGCTGGTCGTAACTCGAAATGGTCGTATGTCGGGACGTTCGTAAGTCGAGGCACCACTGTAAAAGGCTGGAAGGAATGATTGGCTAGTGCTGGATAGAAAAACAATCACCTCAGTGTGGAAAAGTTCCTCCCAGTCACACAAAGCACAGACGGTATGTGAGGTTGTAAATAGTACTCCAACAGTTACCCTCAATGGACATCTGGATTCTGCAACTGCTGTCAAAATGGTTGTGAACAAGAACAAACCTCAACAGAGTCCCCTTGACTCATGCTATTTCCTCCACATAAATAAAGTCTGCTACTAAATGATGTAAGTGAAGGAACTGCATGGGGTGAGAAGAAGAAAACAAAACACCATTTCCCACATGTATTCATTAGGATATAATAAATGGCTTGCTTAAGAAAGGAAAGATGAGGTCACTGTCTTTTTTTTTTAGTATATTGGTGCAGCTGTTAAAACAATTGAATATGAACAAGTAAGCACCCTAAAATACCTCCTTAAAACCTGTGAGGACATCTTCTTTGCTTGTATCTGCAAAGTTTCCTGCACGATTCTTTGTGCACACTGCTTTTCTGGTTCTTTCATAGTTTCCCTTCCCAGTCTCAGAGGCTGTTCACGTCACCATTTGTCCTGTTGTTCAGTGCACTGATGGGTCAGGTTGGTCTGCTCTGTTTCCAGCATCCACACATGGACATTGCTGGAGCAGACCAATTTGTTCCAACATGCACCTTTTTGAATCCCTGTCAGGGGGTTCTACTATTTTGGTATGGATTGGAGGGCTCCAGATTAGTCCATTCCCAGCAAGTGTGGTCACTTGGAATGGACTAAACTAGAGGTTTTCAGCTCCTTCTGGTGTCAATTTCTGGTATTCTAAACCCTTCCCCTGATTTTCTGAAGTGGGTCGGGGGAAGTGTATCAGATCCACCACATGGGTGCTTCTTCTCTTAGTCCTTGGCAGGGATGAGGGCGTAACACTCTTTTCTGTGATACAGCTTATGCACCTGGTTGTGTTGGTTGCACCCTGTGGCTTTATCTTGATGCTTGTATCATGTTTTTGGTTTTGCAGCTCCAGAATTGCCTTTGGATCTCTGTGTGTGAAATGACGATGCCACAGCTTCATGCTGTTGCCATCTTCTCCCTGAGATTACCCTGTGTTGATCTGTTGCTGTTAATCTAGAAGATTTAGTTTATAGACATCATTAGGTTTAACTGCTTAAAAAGAGATTTCACCATCTTTCAATACCGTACACTGTCCATTTTCAAAATGTATAGAAAAACCTTTATCATTTGAAACTGATGCACTTCACGTTGCATTTTAGTTCAAGAACAATATATCACTTATAGTATTCTCGCTTATTTCATGAGGCAATTAATATTGCAAAATGCCATCCCTTTTCCATCAACTTTAATGGGATTAACATGTTTCCACAGGATCTTTCATCTGGAGCAGAGGTCTCCAAAGTACAGCTCACGGGCCACATCCGGCCTGCCTGGCCTTTTTATCTGGCCCGTCTGTGTGTGCGGGCGGGCAGGCAGGCAGGTGTGCATGTGGGTGGGTAGGTGTGAATGTGTGCGGGTGGGCGGGAGTGTGTGCATGTGGGTGAGCGGGAGTGTGTGCATGCCTGTATGAAGATGGGAGTGCATGTGTACGTGCGCATTCCTTCGGCCCTCGAAAATATTGCAAATATATTATGTGGCGCTCTGTGTGAAAAGTTTGGAGACCCCTGATCAAGAGTTATAAATAAATCTTTTTGATGTGTATAATGACTGGTGCAGCCTGAGTCAATGATCCAGTAATTTGATTTCTGTTCACAATTATGGGCCATTCAGGCCTTCTGTTTAAATGTCTTCCCAGCCTTTCCTTTTGCCTTTCTGTTAGAGTAAGGCTTCATATATATTCTGCAATCCCTTTGTTCTTTTGATTTAAAGCTAGTACAGCTTCTATTGGTTGAGGAATCTTTTGGGAACGGGCAATCTTTTGCCTTACGACACATCTTCCCATAACTCCAGTAGCTGTGTGATTGACTGTGAGGCGTGCCTGTTCTGTTGCTTTTCCCACTCAGCATAGAAATTGAGCCATGAATCGAGGTATTTTAATGCAAGTGATCAGCTCAGCCATGGTGTGGCAAAGCTTGCCTGTAGAGTATTCCTTAACCAAGCTACTTTGAAAACCACTGCTGACTCATAGCACAGCCTTTCAGAAGACCAGTTCTGTTTGAGCAGAAACAGGAAGTTCCCAGAAAGGCTGTCAGTTTCGTACAAATCAGCCAATTAATAGGGTGCTTCACCATACTCAAATGCTTCTCCCTTTCACCTTTGGTCAGAATTATGCCACTAGCTTCAAAAATACCAAGCCCCATCCACTGCCTTCTAGAGGAAACCAATTAACTATAAAGCAAACATGTGGCTCAGAATAATACTTCGAAGAACATTAACACACAGGGTAATACAATCCTCTTTGCTTATGAATTATGCCCTTTTCTTCAATGTGATCCTGTCGTGGTCTGACCCTGTCCGCTGCATTTTTATTGATCCTGTTGCTGCACCTTTAATAGAATTCTGCTGCACAGAAAATAAGCTGAGGCAGACGAAGCATATTTTATAAGGACTAACCTTATAAGGACTAACCAAAGTTCATGTAAGCTTTTACATGTAAGCTTTCAAGATTGCACAGACCTCTTCTGCAACTGAATGTTCAGGAAGGAATGCAAAAGAGTGAGAGACAGAGAGAAATATCTGGCAGAAGACAGGGTGACAAACTCAATCTGTAAGTTTCTCTCTCTCTCCTCTACAAACCGTACTGAACATAAGAAGATAAGAAGAGCCCTGCTGGATCAGGCCAAGGGCCCATCTAGTCCAGCTTCCTGTATCTCACAGTGGCCCCACCAGATGCCTCTGGGAGCACACAAAACAACTAGATACCTGTCTCCTGATACCCCTTGCCTGCATCTGTCATTTTGTAGTACCTTCCTTTTAAGCCTGGAGATTCTACATCCCCATCATGGCTTGTAACCTGTGTACGTGCATGCAGGAGTGCGGGCATGTGGGCGCGCACATCTTCCTTTGGCCCTCAAAAATGTGGAACATATATGATGTGACCCTCACGCTGAAACGTTTGGGGAACCCTGCTCTAGACTAAAGAGACCCAAACACTGTAGCCTTTCCTCATAAGGGAGGTGCCCCAGCCCAGTCGTCATTTTAGTCAGTCTCTTCTGCACCTTTTCCAGTTCCACTATGTCTTTTTTGAGGTGCGGCAACCAGAACTGTGCACAGTACTCCAGGTGCGGCCTTACCAGCGTTTTGTACAATGGCATTATAATGTTGGCTGTTTTATTTTCAATCCCCTTTTTAATGATACCTAGCATGGAATTGGCCTTCTTCACTGCCACCGCACACTGGGTTGACACTTTCATCAAGCTGTCCACCAGCACACTAAGATCTCTTTCCTGATCCATCACGGATAGCTCAGAACCCATCAGCTGATAAATAAAGTTTTGATTTTTTGCCCCAGTGTGCATTACTTTACAGCTCCAAAACAAGAGTACCCCTGCCACTAGACTAAAATGTCTGGATTTGGCATGGAGCAGGGTAAGGGGTGGCTCACAATTTCCTGTATACCATTTTCCGGAAAATAAGACCTAACCTGAAAATAAGCCCTAGTATGATTTTTCAGGATGCTCGTAATATAAGCCCTACCCCAAAAATAAGCCCCAGTTAAGTGAAACCCCGCCCTCCATTGTGCAGCATTGTGCAGCAATCAGAAGAAGATGACATGAGTGTATTTGAATAAATGTAGATTGTTGTACATGAAAAAAAAAATCATCCCCTGAAAATAAGCCCTAATGCATTTTTTGGAGCAAAACATATTATAAGATCCTGTGTTCTTTTTGGGGAAACATGATATCTTCTGGTTGGTGGGAAATAGTTTGAATACAACTACACCACAAGCAGTCCAGAATGTGAGCTGATGGCACTCTTAGGTGTAGAGGGGGGAGTTTCCACTTGTAACTGATCAATTGCAAAAGTGTGTTCATTTTAGTGTCTTGTTTTTAGCAAATCTTATGGAAGCTATCTCCATTAGTAGATATTCCTTTCTTTTAATGCCAGTATGTTGTGGAAAAGGCATAGAGCTGACCTCCCATTCCAATCTAATTCAGTGACTATTTAATTATGTTACAGATTTGTCTCTGCTCTGCCACTTAAATGCTCAGAGGCTGCTACACCTCCATTTTCACATGACTTTTTGATTTCTAGCAGCCTCCCACAGGATGCCAGTAAAAAGAAAGCCGGAAATGGCATTTCTTTTGGAATTTCAAGCCCTGTCTTGGAAGGCAGCCAAGGTGTACTCAAGAATATGAGATCTGGAAAAAAAAGGAGGCAGAGGCTTCTGATTGAAATGCAGGTCATGGCACAGCCATGGACATTTGCTGGTTATAACAATCAATTAACATTACTGCCAAGCAGAGCTCTGGAGGGGCAGAGAAATTTTTCCTTTTCATTTTCCTCCTGTTCTGGAGTGAAAAGCTCACATGAGCAACTGTTTCCCTGTGCTTTAACTCTGCATGTGGCATGCTCTACATGGGGAAAAAATATTTCTTCTCTTATTGTAAAGTGAGTAAATATCTGAAACTGTCAAGCAAGAACACAGGGTACTTTTTACTTTGCAATTTCAGAAGCAAAAATCCAGACAGAATCATTTTTTTAGATTACTGGCCTATTGTCAAGAAGAAGCTACATTTGATGAATGAATTTACGCTGCAAGGAAGAAAAACTGCATGGAGTATCCTTCATTCTGTAAGCTTTCACATTTTGGCAGCAATGAAATAATGGTTATGCTATTACCTGCACTCCTTAGTTAGGGCGTGATCACACCGGGAGATAAATCATAATTTGGATTGCTTGTGGAGCGGTTCAGTGCAGGCTATTTCCCAGTTATCATGTGACACATGGGGAAATGCTGTTCAACCTGACCTCGATCTCTGCCCAAGCTGGACCTTTTTGCTCCAGCTGTAGAGCTTCTACTTTCAGGGATCAGGCTGGAACAATTCTGCAGCAGATGGAAGGTGTTGCTTGATGGGAGTTCAATCCTGTGAAAGTGACCCTTTCCAGTGCAATCAGTCATGTGCCTAGCAGCATTTAAGTGACAGTTTTATCCCACTGTTCCTCCAAGCTAAACATGTCAATGTACCCCTTTCTCACTCATTCAACTTTGTGTGGTAGATTAGACTAATATTCTATAATCATTTCATAGTGTGAGATACAAAAAGACACAGAAGGGGTAACAAAATAATCAAGGAGTTGGAGCAATGCTGTAAGGAAAGGTTGCAAGGTTTGGGTCTTATTTGCTAGGAATTACTAGACATGGTAGATCTCTGGTATAGATAAACTGGATAGAGGAATGGTTTTCTCCCCCTCTCAATCTTGAACCCAGTATTATCCATCAGATCTAAAGAGTGGAGGATTTGATACTGATACATCAAAGTACTTCTTCACACGGTGGAATTGGCTTCTACAGGTACAGAAACAGTGGCCAACATGGACAGCTTTAAAAGAAAATTAAATAAATTCAGGAAGTATAAAGCTATCATGCTGACTGTATATTACCACCAGTATCAGAGAGTGTGTGTACCTCTCAATACCATTTGCTGGGATTTTCATATGCCCAGGACCCCAAATCTTTTCAGACTGGTGTATCATGGGTGCCTGCCATCAGAAAATGGCTGCCATGCAGTGGTTGCCTGTTCACAGAATGGAATGGCTGTCTCGATGAATGCAGAGAGTCACAGAGCATCAGTTCCCCAGAAAGGCAAGCTGGTGAGGCACAAAGTCAACCTGTCCTGTGAATGTGGAATCAGGACTTAAAACTAGATAAATCAAAGGTTGTGATCCAAAAACACACTGGACAGCAAGTTTTATTGAGCTCACTGAAATTTACTTATAAGTAAGCATCCATATTTTTCCACCATCAGGCAGCGGTTCTGTGCATGCTTACCTGGGAGTAAGCTCACGAAACACAATAAACATCATAGGACTGGACTCTTCTCATATAACATGTCTGTTGCAAACAGGGATTAGAGATCCAGAAGCTGACAGTTCTGCTGACATAGTACAATCAGTCAGCATTTGACAGGTTTATATTTTCCTCTCACCTAGACCTAATTGGCTTTCCCAGCACACTGATCTCCTTCTATAATACCTGGAGTCTTCATGAATCATACTGTCAAGAAGGCACTATGTGTGTATATCAACTCCGAACCCCTCACATTTTATTCTCCTGCAGGCTCAGACTGCAGTGACTGACGTTAATGGAACTGCAGGAGAGTAAATGGCTTCGCAGTTGCCGTCTCATCCATTACTGGGGCTGCATACAGCAGACAAAAGAGCAGTTACATCCTCTTCTGAGGTTAACGTAAAGCAGTTAAAGGAGAAAGAGAGAGAGAGGAAGGGAGAGAGGGAGACCCTGCCTGGCTCTCCTCCTCACCTCCCCCCTCAATCGATCACATTAGTCATGCTTGTCCTTGAAATGTCTGCTATAAACAATGGTTGGGGGGGAGGATGAAAGATGATCCACACCCATTATATATGAATGATTACATCTGAGAAATATAATACATTGATATGGTGAATTAAATGTGAGAATTTAGATATAAAAATATCTCTGGCTGTTCATTGATCTATACCTTTATCTGTCTTTATTTATCTCTACCTATGTGTTTTGACTCAGGATCTAACTATGGGCCTAGTCAGGTGTTATGGCTGAAAATGGGTGTGGTTTAAACTGTAGTGGTGATGTGGGGATGCAGATAAGTCCTGCCCTTCCACCTCTTCCCACAGAAATCAGGCAGGCCTTTGTGTGTAAGCATGTTCTGTTGAATGGACTTCCAGCATTTCTGTGGTTAGGGCTCTGATAAGGCAGGACTTCCACTTCCGGAAATGCTGTCCATGCATTCAGTAGAACAGATTTACAAACATCACTGAAGGCCTTCCCTGTGAACACACAAAGATCTGCCTGATTTGGGGGTGGGGACGTAGGGATACAGAATGTGAATGTGTACCTCCACTCCCATAGTCCCTTTCAGCCAGACCTGAACAGGTCCAAAGTTAACAGATAGTACATCATCAGAAAATGAAGTCCTTTTAGTCTTTCAGAGAGATGGTCACAACAGATCTTTGAGCCATCATATTCTCAATGACCAATCACAAATCAAAGCACAGTAACTTGCAGACTGACTCAGAGACCTGTGAAAAGCCCCTGCCATGAAATGCATCTTTAAGCACTTTAAAGAATACCAGATTTTGCTAATTGAAATGTATCTGGAACGACAAACCCCAAGGCTAAAGTTACACTATTTGTGTTCCTATTTCCATCCCATGGCTCACATGACTTGTGCACAATGAGACTGATTGCATATGAATTGTGTGAGCCTTGGGATCAAAGCAGGAATTCTTTAATTACTGACAATCTCCCACTGCTGGATGATGTCATCTCCCCTACCCTAGTACAGTATACTTTACTCAACAGGATTTTGGCCACTTTTGTTTGTTAGTTTGTTTGCACCCCATTATAATTGCTGATGCCTCTTTGTTATATATATGCTGGCTCAATAGTTTTACTGATACACTGTCTAATTTTTTAAAAATGAGACAGAGACATATTAAGTTTGGAGTGTCCTGACCCCTAATCTCTCATTAGCATACATAACTGGTGTCTGTTCTCATGCATCTTAGCTTCCCACACAGACACACAGCTGGACTAAGCAGCCAGTCTTGCCTTTGGCATACTGTCAGCCTCCATTAGACCATAGCAATAACCTACTGCTGTACAATAAGCCAGGCAATAGACTGCTATTGGCTGTTTTAGCCTCATTACAACTTTTCACAAAATATGGCTATGTGAGTCATGGAAGTAAACAAAATTGAGCTGTCAGATCAGCAATCTGTCAAATAATGTGTTTTTCCTCATATTTGTGGCAACATGCAAAAGATAAACCAATCACAAGAATGTGTTCCATCACAAGTTGTGAATTTTCTTGTTCCCATCCCTGATTTCTTTCACAGAAACACACACGGGTTGAAGGATCATGATGATCTTCTTTAGTGACTAAAAATAAAACAGAATTGAATAGACATTTGCTTTCTGAAATAACAGATTGCACTGATCTGTCGCCAGCTCATAAAAAGCGGGAGTGAAATGTGGTGAGAATATCAGATTACCTTCACATCACAGACATGGAAAACCTCAGTATAGCTATTTGTTTCTCCAGCTGGGTTCAAACATGCAAATATTCCCAACAGGCAGAAGCCGAGAAGTAAACTGCATGGGTGATTTACTTGGAAAGTAATGAAGTAGTCCCAAAATAACTGCAACTATTAATAGCCATGGGATATCTGGGGGGTTTTGGACTACAAATCCCATAACTCTCAATTTTTGGAGTTATATCTAACAGCTCACACCTACAGATACCTAAATGTAGTTCACCTGGAGAAAAGGCCTTTGTATAGGCTTTGAGGTCTATTAGACCTAGCTCTACCCTAGCTTCTTGTGAGAAGGAAGCTGCCCCATTGCTAGCTGGGAGCTTCCTTTCTGAACAGGAAGGTAGGGTACAGCTAGGTCTGTGGCAGGACTCAAAGCCTTCCCAACTACGTCTTTTCTCCAAATGAGCAACATTTAGGTGTCTGTAGGCATGGGTCTGTAAGATGAAACACACCGAATTATAGTATTTGTAGTCCAAAAATCCAAAACGCCCATGCCTAGTTATTTAACACCATACCATACCATCACAAGCTGTTCTTTCAGTCCCCTCTCCACTGCTACCAATTGTATGATAAAAAACAACAACAATCATGTGTTTCACAAAGATGGCTGCCATATAGTTTCATATGGTTTATCTCTATTGGTCATCCCACTTGGTTCATGGTTGTCCATGTGTATATAGCAGAAGGAAGTATTTGCCTTAACTATTGGGTCTTTTTGTGTCTTCAAATGCGATGTACTTGGGGGCAAGATGAATAGTTAATTTCTAAAAATAAGATAAACTGTGGTGCCATCCTTCCTGGAAGTCATAACTCAGACCTGAAAACTCTTCCTGCTAAATCTGGACATCTGTATGAGTGAAAAGAATGACACTTTCTATATGTGTATACCTCCTCCTTTACCATGGCTTGGAAACATATTCTTTTTGTACTTTAGCACCCAGAACCCACCAACAGTTGCTATGCTGACCTGGGTGATACTGGGCATTGTTCTCTGAAAGCTAACATTTCTAAGTTCTGTCCACTACCCATAGCAAGGCATTGGCTGAGCTTGGAAAAGTTATCTTTTAGAACACAGCTCCCAGAATGCCCCAGGCAGCATGGCCAGTTATTGTTTTTGAAAAGTTATTTGTTCCTAGCTCATGGGTGGTACTGAAAAAAGGCAGTGGCTATAGTTTTGTTGCACCAATTAATCCCTGGGTAGGGCATATTTCCTTGGTGTTATTCCCTCAACCCCACCCCCTGTTCAAAGCTGGGTTCCTGTTAAAAGAGAGCAAAGGGCAAGGTTTCTAGCTTTGAAATCTGTCATGGTTTTTGGATAAGATTGTTTAGATGGTAAACATTCAACGGTATATCTGTATTAAGAGTATGATACCGTAAACCACTGAAATCCAAGATGGTTCCTTGAGATTACAGTTGGGTTTACAATGCATGCATCTTATTCTGTTGGTACTTTATTGTACTTCCTGAGCACCAGATCCTGAACCTACTTTATTACCCACTTGGCATTATCTTTTCAGGGTAGGTGTGTCCCTGACACTTAATCCACTTGGGGCTACATTGTAAACAGTCTTGATACAATGCTTTAAATTGAACTGCTGTTCAGTTATTAGATGTGTGAACACATTGAAATCTGCAGACAGAAGCCACACTCAGCTGTGAATTAGTAAAAATGTTATGGGGGGGGGGCTGCCTTTCATTGTAGAAATATAAAATTTTGAACACTGCGTTATCTTAACCGGGTTGTTGTCTGCACGTGGACAGCTTATCATACAGCATCTCTTTAAATCTTTCTTTGGGTACATAATATGCAAACCCAAAGAATTTTAGATGGTAAGATTGTACAAACAAGTATATTTTTGCTTACAGCCTATATATGCTGCCTGTTCACTAGTAACTGTTTTTTCCAAAGCACTAAATGGTACAGTATTTAGTTTCATCCAAATGTCAGCATTGGGCTGTCATAGAAAATCCCCCTCTTTGCTCCCCTTAATGCTGTTCTCTAGATCAAAAGGTTGCAGCTGCAGGACCTTGCACTGCACCCAAGGGAGGAGTTCCCCTCCCTGCGACTCATGTGGTATCTTGTTACTGTTTCCTTTATTCCTATTCTAGCAGAGTTAGACCATGGCCCAAAACCTTGGTCTTAGGCAAGAGAATGTAATATCTGATTGTGGGCTTTTGGCTGTGAAGGATTGCAGTCATATCCTGTAATGCACCAGGGTGCTTTCACAAGTAGCCTTAGCAACCAAAGCTCAGGCAGGTTATTTCACAAAATGAAACAAACTGTTGGGGAAGATTGGGCCACAAAAATAGCACTTTTGAGCTGGCTGCATCCAGATTTCCCACATCTGGTACCCACTAAATGTGTTGGATTTCAATTCCCATCATCCCAAACAGCATGCTATGGCTACTCTGTTCATTTACTCTGGCTGCCTTGAATTCTCAGTGGTTGAGACTTGAGCAGACTTTGTAGCTCAGATTGTGGTAACCTCTGGCGTTGCAAAGGAAATGGCTGAAAAACCAAGTCTTTCAAGTGAAAAGAAGGGTTTCACCATGCAGTAGCATGTTTGCATTCCCTTCTCATTTCCTAGGTCAAATGTTTTCTAGCTGAGGAATTTGTGCCTTTGGTAATCTCTCCCCACTCCCCAAGATATTGAATACCTTTTAAAAGAAGAGTGTAAGGGTAGCTAGCCCCTGCCAGTCTTTTGCAGGCAAATTGCATTAGTTGAAATAGCTGTGAACCACAAAAACTGGTTTTATAATACATGTATGAAGTCTAAAGCCAATTGCTGTTTGCAGTGTTTGAATCTGCTAAATGGCAAGTCAATACTTAGGTAAGGCTGTGATCACATGGGGAAATAGATCAGGATTTGGACCACTTGTGGAATGATTGGGTAGGATCTATTTCCTGGCAATCACTCCATATGTGGGAGACTGCACTCCAGCCTGACCTTGATCCATACCCAAGCTGGACCTTTTCGGTTCATCTGCAGGGTTACCACTTTTGGAAGCTAAATTAAAAAAGACATGACACATTTAAAAGCATGCTGGTCTGGTTGTGTCCCTGCCACAGTCCATAACAGCTGCCCCCTGCTTCTCTTTTTCTTATGTTCTGTGAGCTAGAGGTGGGCAAATAATTCTTCCAGAAACAATTCTGATGGCTCTATGTAGCTCCATCTCACCCAAGTCACTGGCATTAGCATTCTCGTTTGCAGGAATTGTGTCCCCCCCCCCCCACCCCCCACATGATGATCAAGGCACAGGATGAGTCAGTCCCAAATTTGTATGTCCTGAGTGAAGAGGTTTGTGCAGTGAATATTTACTTTAGAAAATAAAGATCAGAAATAAGAGTTCGGTTAAAAAATGCTGCTATAATGGTAAGTAACTCATGATGGCAGGAGGCCTTAGAATGATAACTGCAACCATTTTTTTAAAAGTAACTTTCCAAGCTCTGTTCCTGTTTGGCCTGTGAGAGAAACACAGCTTCCTAGGACCTCTCAAATTGCTGTGTAGCCTTCAAGTGGCAAGTGCATGACCTTGCTTTATTTCCCAGTGTGCCTATTGCAGGGCTATCTTCCATGCTCTGTAAACAAATCACCACCTGAAAAATACTCATTAAGCTTTCAAGTGGTTCTCTGGGTAGCCACTCCACATTTCTGGAGGTACAATTAAGTAGGAGGGGGAGGCAAAACAGTCAAGTGGTTATTGACCAGGCTGTCAAGTGGAAGCTTCTCCACGCTACAAGCACCAGGAGCCTTGAGACTTATACCCTGCAGTTCCATGTGTGATATGTAGTTGGCAGCATCTGGTCTAATGTACCTTGTTTCTCATTAGGGCAAGATTTTGCAGGCTTCAGGAGGTTATGAAACTCTGTAGAGAGACCACAACAGGAAGTGTAATCAGCAGTGAGTAAATAGAGCCTTTCCTTCCTTTTCTATAATTTTCAAAACTTCCTTCTTCAGTTCCAAATCCTCTTAAGATCCTGCTGCTCTTAAGCAAATGCTGGGGGAGGAGGTTTCTCTTGAGGAAAGTGACCCCATGGTCTCATTTAAAGGAGGGCAGTCTTCTACTGGAAGAGCTGCTACAGGACAGTCCTCCTTTTGAAGATGTCCTCTGTGTGAATGAAGGGCTGCCCACTCTAAGTCTGGTGTAAAGATAGAGAACCATAAGGAAGTAGATTAGGGGCCTTCAACTACGGGGATCAACTGGACACCAGAGTCACTTGGCAATAGTCATCACCACCTGAGAAGCAGGACTTATTCATCACCTGCTGCTCCTTTTCTGCTACCTTCATTTTTCATGCCAGTAAACCCAGCCACCTGATCTTCCCTCAAATGGGCATAGCTTAATTTAACACATTGATTTTAGGTGCTTTCTTCATTGAAAGAAGAAGAGAAATGCACTGGCTGTGATATTTTTAGGACCTTGGGAAGGATCAGGACCTGAGTGCTGATCAGGCAATGTTTTTTGCATGACCTGAATGGAAACAGACAGCTGCTGCCTTCAACATAATCAGCTGCATGGGGTAGTATGATCTAACATGCTGGTGTTCTGTACAATTACGTTTACCTACATATCTCATTTTTTATGAAGAACAAGCTCGCAGAAGGGAAATGTCATAACTTAATCACTCTCTGGAAACGGACACCAAAGCAGCGGCCAAGGTCAAAGACCTAACTAGATATTTCCCGTCTTCAGTTCTGTGAACTCATGCTGAAACTCTTTAGTTTATCCCCCCCCCCCCACATATATAGCAGCTTAAAAGTAATAATCTCATGTGTTGAAGTCAACTTTCCTAGCAGCATAAATTTGTTGTATCAGCTTGTGAAGTAGAATAACCCCACATTTTGAATTTATTGAACCATCACTGCCTCCAGCACTGTAATGCTGGCAGGCCTATGCAGGATGTGCAAACCAATATGCTTAAGCATCAGGAAAATAAAGAGATCCTTGTTCAGTAGGCATGATAAGTGTTTACTCCTAGGTGCTCATGTGCAGGTTTAAATAGCAGAGTTTGGGGAAGTTACTTTTTTGGACTACAATTCCTAGGATCCTCAAACCAGCATGACATCACCAATGACCATATTTCAAGCTCTTACAGTGTCTGGAAGGTTGGGTTTGCTGGTCCCTTTGACCCTTGTCAAATATTTTGGTTTCTGAAGTAGTTTTCCAAACAATGGATTATGTAAAGTGTAAAAACAAGCTATGTTTTAGGTTAGCAAAATTACCACAGAAGGCAGGATTGGATCTGGGAGGACAAGAGGGTGGACTGCTGTTATATAAGGTCTGCTTGAGTCCATGAAAAACTCAACCAATCAGGGTACTGTTGGTCGACAGCATGGAGTGATGGTTAGACTGGGATTGGGAGATTCCAGAGATTAGTCCCAAATTAGCTGTGAAACTCCCTGAGAGATCTTGACCTAAGAACTATCTTTCACTTTGAGGATCATTGTGAAGATAAAGTGAGAGGATGACCTCAATGGAACATCAGTGTAACAGTCTTGTCATGTGCTATCAAGTCAGAAATGATTTATAGTGACCCTAATAGGAAACTGCATTTATAGCTTCCTTTCTGCCCTCCCACTTCACCTGGCCCATGAAAGAATTCCAATTTCTACATCATGTATACCATAGCTGGCCATTAAAACTACAGTTTCAAAACGCAACTTGATAGGATCCTGGTTGGGAGGTGAAATAAATTATTGTTTTCATAATCCATTGTTTGCCCCACTTGAACAAATCAACAAGGCCAAATGTGAAGTAGGAGCTTTTAATCTGCCAGCATTTTAATGTCAACAAGTTAATTTTTTTCAGCGATTCCAGTAGCCTAGGGGCTCTTGGGGCTCTTAGATTGACATTAGAGAAATGAATGATTACTCACTGGTTATAGATCCCTTATCCAGGACCTCTGACATTATAGCTTGTCATTAGTTGCGTAATTACAATGTCTGTTGGTAAGAGCATCAGTTTGTGCTCTTTTAGTCACCACCAACTGGTCAGCGGCCAACCATACCAGCTTGCTAGCTATCATGGTCATAGTAGGAAGTTACTTCTAAATCAATACTTACTTTAAGAGCATATACTAGTGATGGACACATACCTCAGTTCAGAGGTCCAGTCCAATTCATTGCCATGCTTGCACAGGTGTTGTACAGGCACTATGCCTTCGTGCCTCCCCTGCACGCTCGCCCATTCCTCAGGCGACATGAGCTTCCCTCCCCGCCTTCCCAGTGCAACTACCCAATACCTTTTGCAGCATGGTGTTCCCTCTTCTGCTTCCTGCTTCCTCCGCCAACCACCCACTCAGACGAGGACGCAGGACAGGGATTCCTGCAGTGCTGCCTTTGAGTGGGTGGCTGACAGAAGGCGGAAGAGCACACTGCAAAAGGTGAGTAGGTCGTCAGACTGAGGAGGCAGGCAGGGAAGCGTGCATCACCCAAGGAATGGGCAAACATGCAGGGGAGGCAGGAGAGTGCTGTGTCTGCACAACACCTGTGCAAGTGTGGCAACGAATTGGGCCAGACCTCCGAACCGAGGTTTGTGCCTATCTCTACCATATACACTTCTTGGATTGTGCCCTTTACAATTACACTTCATTCTGGAGTCTAGATTTTACTGTGTCTTATCTTTTCTGCAAGGAATCATTAAGACACTAATTTACATTTGTAGCATCATTTGACTATAGAGCCCTTTTCTGGTGTTACGGAATCATGTTCCGTAACAAAGAGAGAAACCCTTCTCTGCTCCCACTTTACTGTTATTAATGTAACCTTCCATGCTTGGGGAGTGATGTGTCTAGAGGGAAGAGCCTCCTATATCCATGGAGGATCTCCACATGAATTAGAATAATGATGTTCTGGAGTTCCAATTAATGTGAAGAACCCACAAAGATACAGGAAGTTCTCCACTCCATAGGTGATAGAACTGAGGCCACAGCATTTCCCCTACTCACATTTGCTGTACATGATTAGATGATGCCTGAACAGGACTCAAAGCAAG
Organism: Intellagama lesueurii; assembly: GCA_037013535.1. NCBI lineage: Eukaryota > Metazoa > Chordata > Lepidosauria > Squamata > Agamidae > Intellagama > Intellagama lesueurii. The sequence goes on from JBAJHW010000003.1 coordinate 84,459,885, forward strand.
TCAGAAGATGAATTCTATGTTTAAATGTTTTTAATTTCATTTAATATTAGATGAAGCAAGAGAGGCAAAGAAGCAACAAGTGGTTGTGTCCTAAATAAAAATGAAAGAGAGAAAGTTGCTCTCTGAAATAATGAGAACATAACAAAATTAATTAAAATTATGAGGAGCAACTGTACGTAATCCCGTGTCCTCTGGCTGCACTTATTTAATCAGAATAGTTCTATTATGTGCTAGTCACTGGAGTATATCATATGTAAACTTAATGTTGGAACATATCTTCCAAACAGATTTACTGCTTACATTCTTTCTCTCCTCACCACCTGATTTAATTCTTTATCTCGCAACTTGTAGAAAGTTACGGTACCTCTTAAGTACAGCATGTCTACTTGCTGATTTCACTGCGGTTTGCTTGTGAGTGGGTGGGGTCCTTGAGTTAATAATCCAATTTCTAGTCCCAACTAGAGTAGACCCATTAATGCAATGAAATTTACATGTGTTGATTTACCATTCAGCAGTTTAGTCAGCTGGTTTGCTCTAGCTGGGATTAGTCATTCGATATAGGTCCTAGATTTGAATGAGGCACTCAGTTATATATGGACTATTCCATTGAGATACAATGGAATTGAGAACAAGAGTATTCCAGATGGAGGATCCACAGCTGTATATTACAATTTCCAAAATTATTTAAACTTTCCAAAATTAAATATCGCTTATAGTTCCTGTGCAAACTTTTGCTAAGGAAAGCTGTTCCCTGCATCTCTAAGGAAAGTTTAACATAATGTAAAACAAGTGTACGTGATCTGAAGAGAGGAAGCAGAGCTGGCTGAGTTGCATTACATTTTGTAACCTAACCATCTGCCACAATATGGAAGTAGTTTGGGACACAGTATGAGTTGCCGAACATCCACTGTGTTACTGATTTGACCAGTAAAAGGCTATCTTGGCAGGAACAAGATGTGAAAATCAGTATATTTCTGATACGATTTGACAGAGAATTATTTTAATAGACATTCCCCTCCCTATGGCTATACCAGTTGGGGAATTCTGGAGGATGTGATTAATAATGTAACTTTTCTGAGCTCTGCCACAGACTCCCAGACTGCAGAATTATTTGCCACTAATTCAGATTATCTGAATTAATTAAATCTGAATTAATGTTATTTAATCATAATAGAGTAGAACAAGAAAGGTGTGTTGAAAAATATGATTTCAAATTATGTAAATCAATTAAATATTTAGGAATAGATCTAGCAAAAAATATTCAAAAAATAAAGGAATATAATTATAATAAACTAAAGGAAGTGATTAAAAAGAAATTACAGGAATACAGTAATTTTAAGCTATCTTGGTTTGGAAGGATTGCATTGATAAAAATGAAAATCTTACCAAAAATTAATTTCTTATTTAGAATGTTACCAATACAGTTAACAGAGGATGATTTGAAATTTTGGCAAGGAATAATTAATAAGTACTGTAATGAAGGGAAGAGATCTAGAATAAATAAAAAGTATTGGTACAAAACAACAAAAAAAGGTGGTATAGGTTTACCAAATATAAAAAATTATTATTTGGCTAACCAATTGAGGTTTATTGGGGAAATTATATATAATCCAGAA